>CM077177.1:29376124-31776124 GCA_039654105.1 Coreius guichenoti
AAGGTCAGACCCGTCCAGCGCTAATGGCCCCAATGTTCACTGCCTCCTCCCCTAGATCAATCTCTTCTCTATTAAGCGGAGTGTGTCGCTGAATATGATTGCAGTGATGCTACCCTACCCTAGTAATGTGCTTCCATCAATCCATCAGAGACACCCGACCGCAGGGCCAAGCAGTTATGAAGTGCTGCTAGATGACAGGCTGAGCTGGGGGAAAGCTCTCCTCGACTTTACTCTCCTCTGTCTTCCTGTCCTCTCATCTTCCCCTCCCCTCACACAGTTCTGCTCGCTTCCTGCATCTTTATGGCTGAATGGAGCAGGGAATGTTTGCGGTATCACATTCGAAATATAATCCTTAACTTCAAACTGCAAAAAATCATGTATTTTTGTCTTAATTTCAGTAAAATACCTAAACATTCTTAAAGCAAGATACATTTGCTTGAGAAGCAAAATGACAAGATGTAAAGTCTCAGGATTTAAAAAAAAATTACCAGGATTAAGTGACAAAAAAAAGAACAAATATGGGGTAAGAAAAATAAAACTTGTTTTCATTTTGAATTGTTTATTTTTCTTACCCCATTGGCAGATATTTTTTCTTGTTTTAAATATAATATAAACTCACTTAATTTCGATTAATTTATTTAAAAAAAAAAACCACTTTAATACCTTAAGTAAAAGGTTAGTTCTCCCAAAAATGAAAATTGTTATCTTTTACTCTCATGTTGTTCCAAACCCGTAAGACTTTAGTTCATCATCTTATCAAGATATTTTAATGAAATCTGAGATTTCTGTCCCTCCATTGACAGTCCACGCAACTACCACTTTGATGGTTCAAAAAGTTCATAAAGAGACCGTAAAACTAATCCATCTGAATTGAGCAGTTTTTTTCTGAAGAGACATGATCGCTTTATATGATGAACAGATTTTATTTAGGCGTCTTTTCACATAAACATTCATCAACGCACACATCAGTTGCGGGAAGCTCAAGCATGTTCACTTGACATGCGAGAACCAGTGAGGTTCATCCTTATGTTACGCAGCACGTTTGAGCTTCCGCAACAACCAATGAGGTTCATTCTTGTGTTACGCAGCACGTTTGAGCTTCCACAAGAACCAATGAGGTTCATTTTTGTGTTACGCAGCACGTTTGAGCTTCCGCAAGAACCAATGAGGTTTGTTGTCGCACGTCAAGCAGGTTCGGTTGAGCTTGTTTATGTTCACTGATCAATGTTTATATGTGAAAAAAAGCCTAAATTCAATCTGTTTATCTCATAAAGCGATCCAGTCTTTTCAAAAATTTGGACTAAACCTCGCAATTCAGATGGATTAGTTTTACGATCTCTTTGTGACATTTTTGAAGCGACAAAGTGGTAGTTGCGTGGACTGTCAATGGAGGGACAGAAATCTCTGATTTCATTTAAAATGTCTTAATTCGTGTTTTCGAAGAAGAACGACAGTGATAATTTTTGGTGAACTAACGCATTGTTATTTTGCTTCTCAAGTAAATGTATCTGGTTTTAAGAATGTTTAAATATTTGCACTGTAAAACAAGTTAAAAATACTGAGTAAGAAAATCTTTTTTTTGCAGTGCATTAATTAATTCACTTTGACCCTGACTTGCTATGGCGTCATTCTGACTCTTCGACTGCACAGATACAGATACACCCTAGCCCGGCTTAGAATTTGGACCAGTATAGCGGGAATGTGGAGGGAATTCATCTAAATCGCTCTCCCTTCTCTGTCCTAGCCACCACCTCTGTCAACAGATCGGAAATGACACCTTATTTCCATAAATACATTAGGAATTCATTGGATTTTCTTTCCCAGCTAATCATAGCGCTTGTGTGAAACCTTTTAGGTTTTTTAATGAATGAATTTTGACTGATTGCCTATTAATAAGGACACCTCTTGAACAGGGATAGGCTGTGGCAGGTCTGGCAGTGTGCGTGAGCGCATGTGTGTAATGATTCGTGGTGTCAAGCGGTTGGAGGGAGGGATGAGAAGAGGAGAGCTCTCGGCTGGGACATTAAGAGGAAGCAGTGGCTCCCTTGGGAAATCACTCACCATGTCTGCATCTTAAATATCTCTGTGAAGTATCAATAAGTAGGTAATTGAATTTTGAACACAAACATGAGCATCAGGTGTATGTGTTCCAATGCGGGGACGAGAGGGCGGGTTTGTGTGCGAGCGTGTGTCTGTCCTCCTTCGTCCCATGAGGTTTAGGCAGCGAGAATGGATGTTAAATCTATTAAATAAAGATTACTCCGCGTAATAGCCAAGTGGCAGTTTCAGATGCGCAACAGGGGCACGATTAGTGTGTTTGACTTCTAATGAAAGTAAATTGGGGCAGTCAGGTTTTGGAGAAAATTCAGTTTAAGGTCCAGGAATTAATTTTCTCCTTGGGGTTAAAAACAAACCATCTTGTCTCCAGATGTGCTTTAATGGCCTCTAAAAGATTTCCACTATAAAAGAGCATTCATGACTGTTAAACTGCATTCATTTTGAAAGAAAAAACTTTAATGGTAACATACAATTGCTCATATTTTATGCAATATACATATGCATTATTTAATATATATAAATGCTATAATATATTGTAAATATATAAAATGTATGTGTGTGTATATTATGAGTATGATATTAAGATGGATAAATTAGATGTGTGTGTATATATTAGTGCTGGGGAAAAATTAATCGTGATTAGTCGCATCCAAAATAAAAGTTTGTTTACATAATATATGTGTATGTACTGTGTATAATTATTATGTATATTTAAATACACACACATGCATGTATATATTTAAGAAATATTTGCATGTATATACTGTATATATAATTTATCTTTATAATTATATTTTTCTTAAATATATACATGCATGTGTGTGTATTTAAATATACATAATAATTATACACAGTACATACACATATATTATGTAAACAAACTTTTATTTTGGATGCGACTAATCACGATTAATTTTTCCCCAGCACTAATTAATATATATATATATATATATATATATATATATATATATATAAATAAACAAAACAATTTTAAAACAACCAAACATTCTATAACCGTTTGTATACCACTTGATTTTGCTTATACTGTATATCAGCGTGTTTCTGTTACCATTATTTTGCCTATTAACTCATCATGAAGCATATTTGCTTCATTCAAATATGAACAAGTGTACATACACCATCAAGAAGATAATATGGCCTCTGGAATCCATAATATGCCATTTAGTATGGATGTCACCAGCAACAAGCTGCTGATTAACTAAGTACAGAATTAGTAATTGACCTTTCTAATCAACTAAACAAATCTCTAACTCTGCTAATCAGTATTGATCTACCCTGTCCAGTGACAGCACCAGCTTTGTGCGTGTGTGTAAATGCACATACTTGTCTGTGTGTGTGTTTGAGCAAGGCTTGCTGGCAGGACCCTCTACACTCCCCTTTTTAATCTAACTCACTCAATGCAAATCATTTCCCTTCTGCTCTGACGGGAATTGAGGATAAATGGAAATCTAATTAATGAGTGGATCAGAGGGGTGCACTCTGGTGAAGGGGTCTCATGGGAGAATGCTTGGCCCGACAGACTCCTGTATTGTTTTGGACAGAACATGTAAGGGAGATTGGGAGAGGGGTAGTAAGAGCTAGAGTAGGGTTGTTAGTTCAGCTATGACGAAGCTCTTTCCCCCGTTTGTGGACCCCTCCAGAAACCAGTGGCCCATTTAACAAAGCGTTAGCTGCCCTATCATTGACATTATACCTGGGATTAAGACACACATATACTTATGGAAAGTACTTAAGCCACTAATCTCTCACATTAAGACTGCAGTGGGATGACTGTAATATCTTATAATGCTCATCATTACTTAAAGGTGCTGTATGTAAGTTTTTGACTGTACTAAAGCATAAAAATACCATAATATGTTTGCAGATATTTAGGAAAAATGCTAAGTTCACATACTCGTTTCTCTGAAAAACAAAGCTACAGCCAGTTATTCTACTTTGAAATGTGCGTTCCTTGTTGGAATGTCTGTGTTTTTGTTTTACTTTGTGCGATACCGCACGTTGCCAGTTTACCCAATAGTATTTCGACACCACAGGTTGCCAGTTGGCGGAAAACACAGCGTATTGTAGCCATGGAAGCCAGCAAACAAACTGGGTCAGAGATTGCAGATTCTACCCGACCTAAAAAGCCTCAGTATCCAATTAAAAATCTCTATGAACGGAAGCACATTAAAACGCGGAAAAATCAACTTCTCAACTTACAGTGTGTAAGTCTCCTCACCTTCCATTGTCAGTTGCGCTCATTCCTGTTGCGTGTCCTCAAACTGGCAACCCGCGTGAGCGTCGAGTCTGAGGAGGAGGGGGCAGGGGGCAAACAATATTTTGAATTTGGACTGCAGTACCCATTTCAACTACTAGGTGTCATTCTTACATACAGCACCTTTAAGTTTTTCACTTATAATGTTGATATCCTTTGTATAAATATACTGAAGATTAAGATGACTTTCAGGCTTTAATCATAGCTTTCTCAGGGATCTAATGCGAGTCAAATGTTTATGTGTCTACTGTTTGAACCTATGCCAAGGAAAATAGAAATAATCAAACTGCTCTTTATTCCTGTGAATTTTACTTTTGATGTACAATGCACTTTTAATGTAAAATATATTATTGTAGTATGCTTGTTCTGTCTAGAACACACCATGTTACATTCAAAGTGTGTGTGAGAAATATAAAGTCATTTAAAAAGAATATAAAAATAAATTTGTAATATCCTAAAATACCTTTTAAGTATTAGTATATATAAAATACATTTTCTGTTATGAGGTGAGTAAATTTTGGGGCCAGTAAGTTTTTTGTTTTGTTTAGTTTTTTTAAGAAATTAATACTTTTTATGCAGCAAGAATGCACCAAAAGTGACAGTAAAGACATTTATGATGTTACAAAAGATTTCAGTTTCAAATTCACGAATGATAATATAATGCTGTTCTGCTATGAACTGTCCATTCATCAAAGAATCCTGAAAAAAATATATCACGTTTTCCACAAAAATGTTAACCAGCACAACTGTTTTTTAACATTGATGATAATAAGAAATGTTTGAATGATTTCTGAAGGATCATGTGACACTGAAGACTGGCGTAATGATGCTGAAAATTATTTACATTTTAAAATATATTAAGAAAAACAAAATAGTTATTTTAAATTGTAATACTATTTCACAATATTATTTTATAATATTATTGACTTTCAAAAACTGAACACAAACTTGTCAAACTATTCAGTTTTATCACCTTATTTCATCTTGACTTGCTCATTTCTTTGATGTTTAAATGCCAGTGTTTAATGAGATGGTATAAAGTTCTGAATCTAAATCCAGGAAGCATTGTGTTTATTCCAGTGATGGAAAGCTGAAGGTGAATCCACTGACACTTGCTCCTGTCATTAACACGCCACACAGGGCAACTCATTTAAATTACAATCTACCACATTATTTCATTAGCTGCCGCCCAACACCGTCGCTTACCCTGTCTCTCACACCCATCATTTTCCTGCCTGAAAAACACACTCAACAGCTCATCAGTCCCTGTGTCAGCATGACCACAGGAGGGGTCATGGCTGTTACACCTCCATTTCTAAACGATAAGGAGAGTGTGCTGTAGATTATGTTGGAGTTTTGAGAATGAAGATGAAATAATGGGTTCATTAGAAACACTTTAATGTAATACATTATATTTACTTCAATAATTACTCAGGATCTTGCTTTCCCTCATTAAAATATGCCACGTGAAGTTACTTAATGTGATCTGATAAGGTTTGGAGACTTTGTCTTTCATATTATAGTGCAATAACCTGTTGCCTTTATTGTCCTTTTCCAGCCAGAGAAATGACGAGAGGGAAATTCCTGAACATCTTGGAGAGACCCAAAAAGTGAAGACCCAGATGGCGACCGCTGACCTGTCGGGTCAGCCACCACCTGATTGTGATCTTGTAAGGCAGAAAACAGTAGCATGATACGTTAGCTTTTAAATGCTTTCAATAAGATTTGACTGATTTGGGGTCAAAACATCACAAAGCAATGCATCATTTTTGTATATACGTTCGCAAAACGTTCTTTAAATGATAGGTGCTGAGTAGAAAGGGTAGGATAGTGGTGTGCTATTCAATAAATGTTCATAAATGTATTTATTTTTCACTCTGCTGTGTTTAATACAGTTTAATACAACTTTAATTGTTTTAATAAAAATTCAGTGTTGTTTAAATGAAGTACAGTTGGTTGTGTTCGCCTACATGCCCTGCCGGGAAAAAAATGCTGATCTTTTTATTTATTTTTTTGGTACATTTTAAACGCTTTTGCTTTTGGCATCAGCTAGTGCGGCTTTGCTTCCTATTGGCCAGCCAATAATGTTTTCTGAAAGTAGCTTCCATGAAACAATGAGGGAGTTCATGAAGTAGCGTTCAAACTTTTAATTAGGGCAATAACTTCATGCCTGTGCCACTCCATCAACTGCTCCATTAACGTCCCTCTTTTGCTCCGGACATGTAAAAGGCTTTGACATGAGATTGCTTCCACACCAGTGCAAGGCCATTTTTTCTATTTAATGGGAATTGGAAGTTTTGAAGGCTCCCAGTACAAAACATTGCGTAAAAATAATATTGCTCATTGTCATCCCTTTTAACAAGAGTTGACATAATTACTAGGGCCATTTCTTCTCTAATTAGCACACTTCCAGGGACATTGGCACGAACGGTTTGGGAGAAAAGGGAATCAGACAGGCATGTTGAACGGCAAACAAAGAACGCTCTGGCGAGCTTAATTAGGTGAGACAGTGGCCAGGACTGTTCTCGGCTGGAGATGTCGTAGAGGCTTCGGCTGTGGTTGGCGAGTGTTCGCTCCTGCTCCCACCAGTTCTTAGGGGTGCGCCTCTCCCCCAGTGTCTAATAAGCCCCTAATTGTCTTTCTGATTCACATAGAACAAGGAAGCTGCTGATTTAAACCCTGCAAAGCTACTGGTGGTCTGATCCCGCTCTGGAAGCCCTAGATTTGCCTCTTTTTTTTTTTTCTTTTTTTAACTGTCTAAACAAGCTTTTTCTTGCAAGTGAGCTTGCAATTTCTCTTGCAAACAACCTTAACCTTAAATAGTCTCACATACTAGCTGAATGAAGGTATATTTTTTCTGTCCTGTTGATCTTTTACTAAAGGCCCTGATATACTTCAAGCGAAATCGAAGAACAAACTGCTGAGACATCATTTCAAGCAAAATCAGGCCGTTCGAGTTCGCTTGAAGTTTGTTTCGGGTGTTCAAAACTGCTTGCAAACTTTCTGGAAAAGTTCGCTCTGGATGGTAAACACCTTCAAACTATCATTCGAAGTATGTGTGCTGATTATGTAATTGGTAGTTTTGCTTCTTTGACGTTGAAATCTTCTCTGGTTAATTTCTTCTGTTCAGTCCGTCGATGTAAAAACATGAACACACTGGAGAGCTGCTTTATAGTAGAAATTGAAGTTGTAATTCTAATTTAAAGCAACACTAGCTATGTTTCCTTACAGAGTTGCTGATTTAACTTGTGCGCAAAATTGGAAAAATTTTGCATTTGCGAATAAAGCAGCGATTCCATCCCATGTGTTCAAGAGAACAAAATCGTCATTTCCCTGGAAATTGGCACAAAATATCTATGGAAGCTGCTGAAATTGGGGAAGAAACTGTGGCTTTTTTTCTCCATTATAAATGACTTGCGTCTCAGAGCGCACAAACGCAAAGCAATAAACACTGTCATGTTATCTTGCGTTCAGATGCTGGAGATTGGGAACGAAATTGTGTGAGACGGTTCTTTAAGGAAATTAAACTAAATCATTCCGATGACAGACTATGGCTCAGGCGTTTCAGAATGACCAAACCAACATTTGAGATGCTGTGCAATAAAATTGGTCAGCTGGTTAGTCCAGTTATCCAATCACATCCACTGTTGAGGCAAAGTTTTTTTTTTGTTGCACATTGAGTGATTTTTTTTCGGTAAATCTGTTTCCATCGTAGTTTGTGCATGTCATCTTATCGGATAAAAAATGTGCATTTTTAGAATTAATGCGCATCTTGGCGTTTCCATCAAGGGTTTTTATGTGATATCCCAAAATGCACATAAAAATAGGTGTATGGAAACAGCTACTGACAGTCTTTTTCACGTTAAATACTGTAAAGCAACTTGCTTTAAAGCAATCTACTGTGTAATGTGTTAAATAAATTTGAAATTACTTGACTGAAGTGTGGAATTGCAGAGCTTGTGCAAATATATTCACATCGCTATGATCAGATGCTTTCTTAACTGCTGTTTTCTCACCGCTGTCATTTTTGCTGTTTTTATTTTATTTTTGAGGAAAGCGCACAGCACATATTTACGTTCATCTAAATTTCACTCCAAGCAGCGCGCGTGGCATTGGGATGCTAACGGTATACTGCTGTTCAGGTATTTCAAACTTTTTTTTACCCCTAAGTGAAGAACGAAAAAGATCTTTGCCATGATTATATCAGGGCCTTAAAGTCAACTTGAAACGGAAGTTGCAATAGTATTTTCTTCCTGTTGTGACGTATATCCGAGTGAAACGGCTTCTCAAACAAGAAAAAAACGTAGGGCTAGACTTGATTTTATCCATCGGGAATTGATTGGATCGTTGTGGTTTGCTATTGGTCGATCTCATGTGAGTGACAGGTTGTCCCGCCCTCAACGCCGAAAAACGCATCATCAGAGAAGAGATGTCATTGCAAGGGGGAGGGGAAGTTATTTTGATTAAACATAATGAGGACGCATGACTTTGTTCAAAATAATGATGTGCGCGATAAATCATTTATGATAAATACTGCAATTTTGATTTCATGTTGACTTTAAAGGGATAGTTCACCCAAAAATGAAAATTTGATGTTTATCAGCTTACCCCCAGGGCATCCAAGATATAGGTGACTTTGTTTCTTCAGAAGAACACAAATGAAGATTTTTAACTCCAGCCGTTGCAGTCTGTCAGTCATATAATGCATGTGAATGGTAGCAAAATCTATGAGAGTAAAGAAAACACACACAAACAAATCCATATTAAACACTGCGGCTCGTGGCGACACATTGATGTCTTAAGACACGAAACGATCGGTTTGTGCGAGAAACTGAACAGTATTTATATCATTTTTTACCTCTAATGCACCACTATGTCACAGCCTTCAGCGTGCGATCACTTCTGTTAAGTGAGGTCTGTACACGATCTGGCGTAGAGATACGTGCGAGAGATCACTTCCGGCGCTTGTGTAAACTACGCCAGATCGTGTACATTGTACAATTTGACCTCACTTACCGGAAGTGATCGCGCGCTGAAGGCTGTTGGACATAGTGGTGTATTAGAGGTAAAAACTTAAGTCTACAGTCATAGACTCTATGAAGTTTGACAGAACTTTGCACTCGTTGGTTCTGTACAATTGCGTCCGTTACACTTTGTTGCCCTCATACATTGTGACAGTAGTGATGTGCAATGATTGTTGTGAATGGACCGGTCAATAAACTGACATCACGGAAGCTGCGGTTCACATAATGGCACCCGCCAGTAGTCTCTGTCTGTCAAATAGGTCCTGTCCAGACATCCTCCTTAAGATGAGGGTCATTCCCCACAGAGGGGCTGTCTCCAGGATGGAGGGAAGAAAGGATAAACACCAGAGATGCCATAAACAACCCGTTGCCCTGACCTCGGCGGGCCTTGCTGCCCTAACAACGTCAATCCGATGTGCCCTCAGGCCTTTAATTAGCTGTCAATTAGTGCAAATTAATCAACTCCTCGCCTAATTAAGCAATGCCGGCAGGCAGCTTCCAAACACGCTATTGTGGGAGCTGTATGAGAAAACTGGAGCTAGCAAACTCACTCTGCATCAGAGGGTCATCGCACCCTTGGTGGTTCATGAGGGGAAAAAACTCTACACTTTCCATTTTTTTCACCTACTCAGCACAAGGTGTTTACCATTATCAGACTGCTGTCCTCAGTATCCGCTCTGAAAATCCTTAGTCTCAGGAAAAAGAGTTTCCCAGTAGCCTTAGCAGTAACTTTAAAACGCCTCACGGGCATTTCAGTTTAATTCAAGACAGGATTTTAAAATAAATTGTACTTTGATTTTGCTTTTGTTAAAGGAATATTCCGGTTCAATACAAGTTAAACTCAGTCAACAGAATTTGTGGCATAATATTGATTACCACAAAAATTATTTTTAGACAAAAATCAAAGTTATGGTGAGGCGCTTACAATGTAAGTAGATGAGGCCAGTTTTTTGGAAGATATAAAAATGGAAACGTGAAGCTTATCATTTTATGAAATCACCTACAATAATTCTTCAGGTAAAGCTTGTGCATTATTTGAGCTTTATAAAACGGTTAGTTCCAGTCCTTGATTCTGATTGGCCAATAGCTGTGTTTTATTCATGATAAAATACTATGACCGCTTCACCCAATGGTTCTGTGTATCACTGCACAACACCCTTAGCAACCACTCTTAGCAACGTAGACATATGTTTGTTCTCAATTGATATTGTTCATTGAAGTATAAATACTGTATCATGTAGAAGAGTATTGTGAGAGAGTACTGTATTGCGAAAACATCGTTTTCGACTAAAAACTTCAAACTTTTCATTCGTTTTGGCCGTTCATTTACACGACAATGGTGTTTGCTGTACGTGGAAAACTCAAAAGAAAAACTTCTCTGTTTTAAGCATATCGTTGTCGTGTAAACGTACCCTGAGTGACCGAGTGTAAGAAACATTTTCCTTCAGGTCAGTCCTATGTTCATAATAAAATATCTATTTGAATGAAGTTTAAGGGGTTTTCCTGTGTCCTGACAATATTTGTATTGTGTGGTAACTGTTGTATAAAAGCAATAAGGTACTCAAGACTAGTGCTGTATCGTGAATAAGTCACGGCTGAAGGGGTTGCAGGCAAACACCCTTCAGCCGTGACTTATTCACAATACAGCACAGCCTCTCTACCTTATTGCTTACGTAAAGATTAATCGCATCCAAAATAAAAGTTTGTGTTTACATAATATATGTGTGTGTACTGTGTATAATTATGATGTATATATAAATACACACTCCATGTATATATTTAAGAAATATTTGCATGTATATACTGTGTATATATATTTATATAATTTCTTATATATAAATATAAAATTTTTCTTACATGCATGTGTGTGTATTCAAATATACATAATAATTATACACAGTACACACACATATATTATGTAAACACAAACTTTTATTTAGGATGTGATTAATCACGATTAATCGATTGCCTAGCACAACCTTAAACAAATATCATTCAAAAGTTTGGGGTTGGTAATTTTTTTAATGTTTTTTTAAAGAAGCCCACCAAGGCTGAATTTATTTGAAAAATACAATAATGTACAAATTTTGAAATATTATTACAATTTAAAATCACTTGCATATTTGAATATATTTTAAAATAGAATTTATAGCTTTCAAATGTTCCTTTAGAAATCATTCTAATGTGCTGATTTCTTGCTCAAGAGTATGTTGAAAATAGTTGTGCTGTTTAATATTTTTGTGCATGCATGGAAACCGTGATACATGTTTTCCAGGATTCTTTAATGAATAGAAAGTTCAAAAGCACAGCATTTATTTGAAATAGAAATCTTTTGTAATGACTTTACTGTCACTTTTGATCAATTTAATGTGCCTTTGCTGAATAAAAATATGATTTATTTTTTTTTAAACGCCAAACTTTTGAACGGTAGTGTATAAAAACAGAAATGATGACTTAACTGTATTGCATTTTCACCATGAAAACCTAAGACTACAAGCTCAGATGTGTCATTAAAGGGAGGAGAAGCAACATAAGTCTATTCAGCCACAGTATTGATTGTTTTCAGTTGATTGAATTATTGTAATAATGGACACTTTAATAAGATTAATGCTGAATAATATCAAGTACAATATCAGCGAGGTTTTGGATGAAGTTGTTCTTGAGTGGGTCTTTGGGGGTGTGCGGCTGAGAGACATTCCTCTATGCCGCAGACTGTGTGTGCTTGGTGTACAAAAACAAAATGCAACATTAAAAACAATTCATCACTTCCAATACATTGCAAATACAGAATTATGACCAGAAGAGCACAAGTGATTCTTCATTTAGATTGCCTGGCATGAGAAGATCAAGCACCAGCAATCTGTGTATATGGGCCGGACTAATGCAATACAATGTCCCTAATACAGCCCCATCTAAAGCTCATTACCTTGCGGTGACCTTCCAAGTTCTTCGTAAAGACAAATAGCTGTCAAGCATTTCAATGTAAGAGAGGTCTTCATTTGTATGCATCACATTACGCTATAATTGTTACAAGTTTGGACAAACTCTCATTTTAGCAGCTTTAAAAAAGTGCACAAGGATTGAGTCCCATTTTGCACAGAGGTCAAGGCAACGGTGTAATTTACCATCCATCTGTTTGACTAACACAATCATTTTTTCAGTATCTAGCTTTGTGTTTGAATGATGGAGATGGCGTATTTCACTTAAAATAAGTGCAATAGGCATGAGCCCACAAGAGAGAGAGAGAGAGGGGGGAAAAACAAATTTTGCAACAGCTGTTTGCCTTTTAATCTGCCACCATCAGATCTTTCAGTCTTTGATAGGCCACCCAATCTACACGAATGACTGAACTAAATCTTTCCTTAATCTACAGCCTTATTAGTTTGTCCTCTTATGCATGTAAATCAGGATGCAGTCATTTTCATATGTAGATGGATTATTAAAAGCCGTGGAGGGAGAGTGGGTTTTTTTCCAGCTCACAATAAACAACAAAGCCCTGCACAGATTACAGCAGAAGCGGTGGCTACGAGAGGGCAGAAAGCAGTTTGTAATTGACAGGCTGCTTTGACAGAGCGCGAGTCTTCTGAATAGATGGGTTTATCTAGACCGGGTGATGTGTCATTAGCATATCTTGATAACATTGATTTCTTCATTACCCTTAATGAAATTTCCACTTAATGGCTTCTAATTAGTTTCAACTGGTGCTCATGTAATTGCAGCTGTAATATTTTGCTCAGCGGCGAGGAGTTTAATTCTTTGATGAGAGGCGGAAACTCTTGCGTGAAGTTTCATTCTTTTGCACCATACTTGCGCGTTTGTTTTCTCAATGTGTCTAAATGTGCACATCGCTCGTTTGCGCTATTCCTATATGTAATTAAACTTTACTTTTGTGTGGCTGCCAGTTTTGATGATCATCTCATGTAATTGCCATGGAGCCAGGCCAACAAAGAATTAGCATGGATTGGTAATTGAATAATGTCTCACAAGGCCACAAAATCGCATGGCTTTTCTGTAAGCCTATTTTTAAGCTGATAAACAGTTCAAAGTGGATTACAGTGCATCTTTGTCAGTAAAATTCAGGGCATGGTTGTTATCAGGCCACTTCGGCATGATAAAACATCTCCAAGTGTTCGGTGTGGCTATTAATTAGCCAGAAAAGCAACAGATCAGGCGCTGTCTCTCAGGAGCGCGCGCTCGGAATCTTTCCCTCTTGTGTGTCTGACGCCACGCGTCTGACGTTCTGCTGGTGTCATATGAATCATGACGTTTATTTATGCATCAGCACATGGCACTTTGATAAGATTGGTGTTATCTCTGTCTCCATCAACGGCTCGCTGCTCATTTCCATAAATTATCTCCCAGTAATTATCTGTCCAGATGTCCAAATTGTGCCACAAATTATCTGCAAAACGAATCAAAATCCCACTGTAATTTAGTAATAGCTGATTAGACCTCGGTGTATTAAAGAAACTTGGATGTAATTAGAATAAGCTATATTTTGCAGTCTGTTCAGATCGGTACAGCTATGTTTTATATACAACTATGCAACAGTTCTGAAAAATAATGAAGAATAATGGAATATTTTTTTCGCACTAAATACCCCAAAACATCTTTGCATTTATTTTTATATAAGCATATATTATTGTGAACATAATATTGGACACCCACTTGCTGGCCTTCTGCTTACGGTTGACCAAAATTAATTAAATATCAATTTAATATTCTACAATTAAGCCAGGTCATGCTGTACATGCATTATATTAAGCTGATTTCTCAGAATTTCTTGTCATGCTGAATTTTACAGTTAGTGATCATGACCTCTGTTTCTGTAAGTGCATGAATGATGAGTCTATGTGCACTTATATTTTGGTCAGTGGGGCACTTTTTTTAAATTTGGTATAAGATGAAGATGAATAAATGCTAAATTGCACCTTTTCTATTATATTCTATAACATGTTTTCGATTGGGGGGGTTGAAGTAGAAAAAAGAAAAAACAGCTCATTAAAAAGCTGAATTTCTAGAAAAATTAGTAGTTTACCTTGAACTTTTATTACTATTTCTTAAAAAAAAATCCCAAAAAGCATTCCCAAACATGCAGGAAGCCATTTTGTTGTCATGTGATAAGAATATATATGTCGTATAATATATATATATATATATATATATATATATATATATATATATATATATATATATATATATATATATATATATATATATATATTATTATTATTATTATTTTTTTACTTGATGTGTTCAAAGATGTGTTGCTAATATTTTTCCATTATAAGCCTTTTATTTTAAACCTAGAAGGGATTTTAGCTGTTGCAAAGAAGGAATCTTTAGCGATTTACAGGAATTATAAATCCTCGCACGTTCTAGCCTGAAATCTTTGTTGAACCCTTCAATATTTGCAACAATGAAAGGAGTACTTTAAAACTTATAAAGGAGTACTTTAAAACTAAGCAATCTATCTCAATAGATACATTCGATCTTTTATGATTATATTAGTTTTATAAGATGTAGCCTATTATAAGATATATTATTATATTATAGTTTTATAAGATGTATTATTATTAAAAAATGTTGCTTGTTTTTGTAATAGTAGATCATTTCATTCATTATATGATTTGGTGTCAGGCGATGCTGCCTCACAACAACTGTTGTAATGCTATTGCTGACGACATTAGTCTTACATGTGTGCTAGGCTGTGCGATTCCGTTGTCCATGTGTCCTTTTGATTTCAGACATTTGTGTATTTCCTTTATTTTATCATCTATATACACCTAAAACAGATTCCTAAAGCCGTTAATAATAGACATAACACTTCTAAAATGTTGAAGCAAACAGAAAACATTTGAGTATCGAAGATTATTATTATTAGCCATTAGAGTGAATTTAATTCGAAATATAAATATTTGCTAATTTTTGTTAAATATCTGATTAACACATAATTGCAAGCAAAATGTGATGTGAATGAAATGATATCATGCATGTCAAACGGGGAGAGCAGCATCCTGTATCCTCTGGAATTCTAAATCACTTACTCGCCACTGATTGGCTGTTGAGTTTTGACCCTTGTTGGGAAGGACCTGTTGGATAAAAGGAGAATTTCTAGAGGGATCATGCGTATTGCGCCGTGGATGCCTGTGCACAAGGGACCGACTCGTATGTGAAGAAGGGAATAGTCTCAGAGGCACCATGACAGGAAAGGATGGGGCTGTTTTGTCGGAAAGTTTGAACAAATCAAAATCGGTGTGTGCCGCTGAGAACGGGGGAAATAACAATCCACGTCTGGCAAAGAGCAGCAGCACACATCCGCCCAAATGCACGGGCTTCGGCATCCAGGAGATCCTGGGACTAAATAAAGAGCCGTCCTCGGCTCCGCGGAGCACACTGGACTCGTTCCCTGCTGGGGCGCACCTTCTAGCCAGCAGGTCGATGCTCGGTCCGGCTGGTGTTGGTGTTGGGGTCGGGATGGGCTTAATTGGCCATGGAGGTATTCCATCGTTCTACAGCCAGCCCGCGTTTCTTGAGGTGCTGTCAGACGCGCAGAACGTTCATCTACAGCCGCTCAACAGGACAGTGGGCCCGCTGGAAAATAACCAGTCTGCCAGCTCAGGTATAGGGCTGCCAAAGTCACTTTTAAATCCCGCTCGGGGTTTGTCCTTTGTAAGGCAAATGTCCAAATTCTTACTGCTGTTTTAGTGCCCTATCAAGGGGAAAAGGCCTTAATAATAATAATAATAATAATATAATACTATTTTTGGTTGTTGCTATTATTGCAATTTTTATCAAGATGGAAATGTGCAATAAAAAGTCTGCTGTTGCCTGTTTTATTTTCATTATTTATAATAGGCTAATAGGCCTACATTATATTTTCCTCTAAATCTCAAGTGATTATCATCATTGTCGAAAACGTCAAACAGGCCTATGTTTTTCAAATTAAAGAGCTATAAGTGGCTTTAAAATATTTTACATTTTGAAAATGTCTCAGCCATTTTGAATAACACTTCCTCCGATGTTACAGATTCAGAGGATGTCTCTTCAAGTGAAAGGAAAATATCAAAGTCTTCACTGAGCCAGAGCAAGAAGAGAAAAAAGAGACGACACAGGTAGGCTGAACGCTTCTAACAATGAATGTAAATGACAGAAATCTTTAGCATTATTTCTGTGGTCTCCGAAATGAAATATCCGAAACAGCAATGTGTAAAATTATTTTCCTTCCCTAAAACGTTTGTCTCGATGGTTTGGCAAGCATTCATACCAACTAGAAAATAACATCTCTTTCCCTTTTTGAGAGCTAATTATGTGTTGTTTTTTTTCCGTAACGAGTTAATTAAATGTCCGATGGTTTTATAAGGCACGGAGCCTATCTATTTTTCTTTATAATAATAATAATAATAATAATAATACATTGTCGTTGTGATATATATATATATTTTTTTGTAAGAGTTATAGCTTCTTTTTAAAGATCTGGTTCAATTACAGTTAGAAACGTTAATAGGCTACATTAATATCTATAATTATTATTTTCAATAGGCTATTTTAAATATTCAAACAAAATAAATGAATTAATACACACACCACAACTGTCTTGTTCTTTCTTTTAAAACCTAAAAGAAAACATGTAGGCTACTCGACATTGGTCTACTCGATTTGAGTAGTTATTGAAATACAATTTATGCGTGATGTTTTTAATATTGATTTCCCATGACAATTGAATGTTGTTCTTTTGTAGAACAATATTTACATCTTACCAGCTGGAGGAACTGGAGAAGGCTTTTAACGAGGCTCATTATCCGGATGTGTACGCCAGAGAAATGCTGGCCATGAAAACCGAGCTGCCCGAGGACAGAATACAGGTAAGGAACGAACACTCGCCGTTTGAATTAAATGAGAATGTACGGAAACGACAATCATCGAACGCGCTTTTATTTATTATATAAAAGCCAGATTCTTATAGCTAATTGTTGCTGTATGCGGGCGTATGTAATATTTTTTCTGTTATGTTAGTTGACCTAAATATAGGCTATTTGTCATGACTGTTGTACAAAAAAATTGTAAACTTCATTTTTTTTTTTTTTTATTAAGATTTGTTGTTCTGTAAAATTCCTCGCAATTACGCCAGCCTTTTCTTTCTTTCTTTAGCAAAATGATTTGATGCATTTCCTATTTTCACATCAATATGACTAATTAGGTATCAACATATTGTTTTAAATTACTTCCAGTGAAAACTTTACACTTAAAAAAAATGCAGAAATTGAGCACAAAAAAGGACTGATAAATAAATTAATCTTTTGGTAAATATAGGTCTCTATTATCTGAACCTATATGATAATCTATATCTTATTTTACACGCTATAAAAATTAAGATACCTCAGGTGCCTTCGGAGATGCCCTTTTTGAAGATGTTTCAGATATGCTGTTTTGTGGGCCTGTTTAAGCAACTTTGAAGTGCCTCAAAACCTTTCATCGCATGACCCACTGTTGATGCATCAGTGTTTAGAGTTCCTCCGGGAACTGACTTAGCCTTTAGGTTCTCCAGGAGGTTCTGCCAGTAGGGTGATCTGAGGAAATTGTGCCTGAAGTAGGCTATCTTTTCCGTTTGCAGTTGTGTATGTTGCGTGTATTTAGTTAATCGGCTAGTGGTTTGTGTAAGGGTTTTACTGAGGTCAGCAGCAGAAGGTATCAGTGGTTCGAATTATGGGAGTTATAGCACTTTAATTAGCCCATGCTGCACTCTTAAAAGGCTAAAGGTTCCAAAAGGGGGGTTTCGCAGCGATGCAATATAAGAACCATTTTTGGTTCCCCAAAGAACCTTTCAGTGAACAGTGTGAAGAACATTTTAAAAATCTGAAGAACTTTTTTTTTCGACTATAAAGAACCTTTTGTGGAATGAAAGGGTTCCATTGATGTTGAATGTTTTTTATGGAACCAATAAGGAACCTTTATTTTTAAGAGGGGATTTTTAGAAAGTTATTATTTCTTATGTTTCAAAGGGGTTTTCAAACGTGTCTGTAATTTTTTTTAAAAGTTATTAAGCCTAATCTACAAGTTTAGTTGAAGGTAAGTCAATAAAGCATGACAAATACTAGGTTATCCTCTTATCTATTTATTAAAAATGTACATATCCCAAACGGTCTTAGATAACAGACGTAGTGGCAAATGTAAAATTTTCGCACCTAAAAATGGCGCCTCGAAAATGACCTTTAATAGACTATTTATAGGCTATAATAATTTGGAAGACGTTTAATACTGTAAAAAAGAAGGAAAAAAACATCGAAATCCCTTTAAAATAGTCGGCCACCCTAAAAGTCCTTGTACAATTCGCACTCTGACTATATCGATCAAGTCCAGCATCATCACACTCGGACAGATAATATCTCATCAGCCTCAGTTGAATGTGAAACAATTCGCTCTCAGGGAGGAGAGTGTGTGTGTGTGTGTGTGTGTGTGGGTGTGTGTGTGAGAGAGAGAGAGAGAGAGAGAGAGAGAGAGAGAGAGAGAGAGAGAGAGAGAGAGAGAGAGAGAGAGAGAGAGAGAGAGAGAGAGAGAGAGAGAGAGAGAGAGAGAGAGAGAGAGAGAGAGAGAGAGAGGCGCTAACGACCTAATCAAGCAATCAAGGCGGAAGAAGATTACTGTGTGACCTGAACCATCCATCTGCTGGCACGCCTTTTAATTTCCTTCTCATTACGGTGCCTCTCAGTGAATAAATAATAAGGAAATAAATAAATAATTCTATTTCAATCCAAAGTAAAATTAACATCTAATTTTCTCATCGAGTGTAATTAGTTAAATGAGAAAGGCCCGCCGTGTTCCAAGGGAAGGGATGTGGAGATGTGGGGAGTTCAAATGAAATAACTACATTGAATTTATTAGCACGGGTCAATGGCGCTGCTCTCTTGGGTCCTGCTCGTTTAATTTCCCGTGATATTTGCCCGCCTGTCCACCATCGATTGGGCTCGAAATTAACTTATTTTTCAATCAGCTTCTGCGTGCCCTTGGGGTCGTCTCTCATCGCTGTCTCCACCCGCTTTCTTTTGAGTGCCCGATAACCAATTTCAACTCAAAAAGTATCGTGCATGAAATGAGGGCTATCATCATCGGCATTACCAGAAAAGATTGGAAAATGGTTTTGATAATTTCTTATCCAATGTCTGGCCTCTCTGGACCCGGCAGCCCCTCCTCCTCCCTCTCCCCAGTCAGCTCTGCTAGCAGCTAGAATTAGTGAAGGGCAATTGCTGGTTAACTGCTGATCACCCTGCGTTCGCGTCGCGTCGTGACAGAACTGAACTGCAGGCACTTTACGCGTCGTGTCGTTTAGCCTGAAAAAGTGCCTGTCTGCCTAAACTGTTTGCTCTATCATGTAACAGGCCCACACATGACTACAATATAGCAAATGATAGGTGATAGTCAGTTGTAGTTGATATCATACCATTTGGTTAAACATAACAATTAGCCTGTTTTCCATTGGCACACTTTGGAAAGGAGATTTAAATTACATATGCTAGCTATTTGTTAGACTTGTGTCGAAAAATGTAAACTGCATGCTGTTTGTTTGTTTATCCTTTCCAGACTAATTTAAAGGGTTACTTCACCCAAAAATGAAAATGATGTCATAATTTATCATTGACAGCCTCATTCACCTTTTACTTTTAATCTTTTCAAAATGAATGTCATTCCGCCTAAGATATAGCCTATAGACTAGACTTTCTGGCCGTCTTTATTAATAAACTATATGCAAATCACATTTAATTGTGGACAGGTGTGGTTCCAAAATCGGAGAGCCAAGTGGAGAAAGCGGGAGAAGTGTTGGGGTCGTAGCAGCGTGATGGCGGAGTACGGGCTCTACGGCGCAATGGTGCGTCATTCCATCCCGCTGCCCGAGTCCATACTGAAGTCTGCTAAAGATGGCATCATGGACTCCTGTGCCCCCTGGCTTCTAGGTATGCCAGAGCAGATTAAGACTATTTATTTTCATTTTAATTGACCTTTATAACTCACCATCATCATAAGTAATGACATAATTAAAAAAAGAAGAAAAAAAAAGAAAATGTTTTTATATAGTCTCTTTTTTAAATCTTTAGTCCTCTCTCCTTGCTTAAACTCTAAATAGCCTACTGTATTTTATTTGTCACCCAGCACTGCTGAATTTCAACTTTATGCATGAACACTATGAATCAAAATGACTGAGAGTAGATCTACATCATTTCTCTAATATGCAAAATTGCCTAACCAGTACATGCATTTTGAATTTTAACCTGCTATAAATTAAGCAGTTTGATTACATTTACAATAATGTTCTCAGTCGATAATTCAAATGTTAAATTTTTAGCAAATAAATTACCCAAGCAAATAGCTCAGGAAATGTTTTAAATTGTATTTAGCCATTTTAAAGCAATGATTTGCTTTATTGCAATAATATAAAAACAAAAAAGTTTAGCTATATAATTAAATTGCTATCATCATCATCATCATCATCAAACTTTATTACAGACTGAGGGTCCAAATTTAAAGACAGACAATACATAAAATGAACAAAATACAACAGCAAACACACACACACACACACACACACACAAACGATACAAATCTATGTGTTACAAAAATACGATAACATTGTCTCCACAACTTGGACTGACAACGTGTAGTGCTGACCCTTATATTTGATAAGCCCAGAATAATTTGTGACCCTGGGCCACAAAACCAGTCATAAGGGTCAAATTTTTGAAATTGAGATTTATACATCATCTGAAAGCTGAATAAATAAGCCTTCCATTGATGTATGGTTTGTTAGGACAATATTCGGCCGAGATACAACTTTGAAAATTTGGAATCTGAGGGTGCAAAAAAATCTAAATATTGAGAAAATCGCCTTTAAAGTTGTCCAAATGAAGTCCTTAGCAATGCATATTACTCCTAATAATAAATCTTTGATATATTTACGGTAGGAAATTTATAAAATATCTTCATGGAACATGATCTTTACTTAATATCCTAATGATTTTTGGCATAAAAGAAAAATCGATAATTTGACTCATACAATGTATTGTTGGCTATTGCCACAAATATACCCATGCGACTTATGACTGGTTTTGTGGTCCAGGGTCACATTTCATTTTTGGAAGCATTAAGACGGCAAATAAATTGAAGTTTCTGTAAGCTTGCTATTCTAATATTTAAAATAAAATACTTAAATGATTAAATTATAATAACAAGCTACAAAAGGAATATTATTGTAGTTTTTATTAATCATCTTTTTTCTTATCATCCATTTATTTTTGATGCGATTCGTGACTCTCATGGCTCAGATTAGTCATACGCTGTTACTAAATCTAAAATCTGTCTCTTGCTATTTCCAGTTCAAGATGGTTTTCCTACCACCAGCTGCTTTTCTAAACACGAATACCCACCATTCTTTGCAGGGATGCACAAGAAGTCCATGGAGACTGCTGCAGTCCAACCAAACGAGAAGTCAGATGTCACTCAGATGAAACCGACCAATCCCAAGCCGGATGAGACCGAGGCTGAGGAAAGGAGGACAGAGTCACCTATGTCCAAAGAGGAACTGAGGGAGAACAGTATTGCAGTTCTCAGGGCAAAAGCACAGGAGCACAGTGCCAAAGTCCTGGGAACAGTTTCCTCCGAGAGACTAGAGCACAAAATGGAGACGTCGGTGACAGAGGAGAAGTCCAGCGAACAATTAGACGCAAAAGAAGAGGAAAAGAGTTCTTAGATTATGCACTGTAATTCATCTCTTCGTAATGCCATAAAATAGGATTGGTGTGAAATATCCGGGCTATTTTCTCTTCCTCATATTCCTGCACTGTTTCCGTGATAACACTGGACTTTTGATTCTCAATGTTCCTCTGCATTTTATTTCATTTAACAAAACCACTTAAAATTTCCAGTATTTCGATAGTAGCATCAGTCCATCATGCCAGTGATTGATAGAATGTTTTTTTTTTAATATAGGCCTACAAAAAGTCCAGACTCTTATGAATACTGTGAAGTATAGGGCCCCTTTATGATTAAAAGATTACTATGTTGGCAGCGTCCAAGACCTGAGCTTTGAAATAACAGTATTCAGTGGTTTTCCTTTTCATTTTGTACAGAACCCCGTCAAACTCTCAGTGGTTAAAAGTTGTAATAGAGTGTATTGCTGTATATATTGTAAATTAAGATAGCCTGCTACAGTATTGTTTGAACTATACATCAATGTACTGTAGTCTTATTATGTGCTTTTTTCGTAACATGTAAAATGCGATACAAATTATTAAAAAAAAGGATGAACAATGCTAACCTGTTTTACATCAACTGTGTTTTAAATCGTAATTAAAGGAGAACGCATTTTAACAAACTGATTTTTTTTTTACATACAGCATCAGTTAAATGGTATGTCATAAATGACGCTAATAATGCAGTACTTCTTTGCTGCATTTTGCAATGTTTTCGCTCTATCAAGCCTTTACAATCATTTATATGTAGCCCAAACGGTTCTGTGTCACTGAGTGTAATCCGACACAGTTGAGTGGCCTCAATCTGGGCAGATTAAACAGCAGGATTGATGCATAACAGACATATGGGAGAAAGCATGAAAGCAGCCCTAGATAAGGTGCTCTCACTGAGGCTAGTTCTCATCTATCTATCTGTCTGTCTATCTATCTATCTATCTATCTATCTATCTATCTATCTATCTATCTATCTATCTATCTATCTATCTATCTATCTATCTATCTAAGAGGCTAGTTCTCCTGAATTACTGCACTGATATTTTGAATGAACAAAACCCAGGATTACAGTCATTCTATCTGATATTAGCAGTCTTGGATGCCTTACAATTTAAAAATCCTTACATAACTTGATAGAGAAAAGCATGTTAATTATCTTACAACTGTACATAATTAAATATTATCCATAAAAATGACCATGTTTAAACCTAATAAATAAAAATATATAGGTCTTCCTCTGGCTAATCTGTAAATTATGAAATCAATCAGGATTTGTGCTGATTAGAAGAACCATTCAAAAGGATGTTGCACACGCTCTCTATTTCATCTGGGTTGTTGATCCTTTCCATGCCCTTATTATCAAGGCCTGTCAACAGATTATTGATACGCACTGTAATTTAATTTACTTAGTGTCGGCGTAATTAATTAGTTGACATCTGGGGTGATAAGGCTAGACTATATACTGTATCTCTGTCCGCTTTTCTGACATCTCTGTCACCCAGCTGATCCTGTCAGGCATATTAGCCTTTTACATTTCTCTATATTATGGTTTAAAAAATGAAAAGTTGTTCGAAAACTGAAATAAACTCACTGTTTTTATGCCGTGATACGTATTTTAATCACTATTTATTTAGATATTTTGTTCTTGATCTAGAGTGACTTAGAGTAAGCTGTTTGTGACGATACGAGTTTCTTTGTTTAGGACGTATCACAGCTCTCAGGCTTCAGGCACTCTCACTAAGAGAATCCTGAATCTACTCATGCAGGCTAATCCCACAATGTCACTAATGGTGGCCATTAGAGGGCTGACTGAGGGACGAGCTGGATTTATCTGTGATATGAAGATTATCATTTATCTTAGTGGCAAATCCATGCTGTCTTTAGAGTGATTTCTTAATCAGATTGTGGTGATCACCAAGCTGCTCTGCTTGTTAAGTAACATAGGTAATTAGGATGTTTGAAAATAGTAAAATAAGAAAGGATGATATCCATGTAGAATACATTAGTCAAACATTCTGATATCAATCAAACTGATTTGAATTATTAACTGATTATTATTAATTTCTGCATCCTTTAATCTTTTCATACTGGCCCAATGACTTCATGCGCAGTCTACTAATAACCTAATATAAATTCAAAATGTTAATAATATAACATTTGGCTGAATTAATGAATGAATGCATTATCATTAAGAATAATATAAAATTTGAATATTATTATTCAGTATTATTATTTGAAAACTCTTTTGCCTGCTTTGACAGACAAGGCTTAAACTAGTCCCAGACTAAAGTGCATGTTTAATCTGTCTTAACTGAAAGCAACTTGCACTGACATATTTAAAAATATATCAGTGCCATTGTTTTGTCCCAAATTATTCCCGTTTATAAAAGCTACTTAAATATCCTAATTGAACTAAGGCCTAATCCTGGCTTAATCTGAGCCCTCTCTGTGAACCCAGGCCTTTGAGAATTATTTTAATTAACTAGAAAATTATTTTCTGTTTACATTGATCAAAACATTGCTGCATGTCATAAACTCTTCACAGATGACAATCTCAGTATCGCACAGTTACAGGGACATTCAACGTGCTTGAGGTTGAAAGAAAATTCTCTTTCCCACCTGACAAAGGTGTTTTTGTGTGTATTAGCTACTTTGTTTCATACTGTAATGTCTTTGTGACTCAATGGCATTCTTGTGTATGCTAAAGGTTGAATAATGTTTGTTCAGTGGACTTGATGATTTTTATATTAGTATTATTATTATTATTATTATTATAGGTGTTGCTGGGTTTGAGGGTATTTTGGACCATTAAAATAATGGCAATAATGTGATAAAAATGAGATTCCTATTAGTGATAGAGCATGACAAAAGAGACCGTGAAATGTGGATTGAGAAATATAAAAGTGGTCCCTTCCTGCCCTCTGCTGGAGATTTGATGTAATATGTAGGTAATTTACTCCACAGGGGAAATACATTATTTGATTCACAAACCCACCAACACTAGCCTACTGGTGTTTTCTTTAGTAATAAATGTAGGGATTTCCTTAGGGATTGTGTGGATAGCCTATATAAGGTCCAAAACGGCGTTCCCTGGTCTTTCTTCAACTACATTTTTTACACTCTCATAGTTTGTTAATATTCTTTTTTCCCCCCACTAACAATGTCCAACAGTGTGTATACGTGCATTACAAGAGAATTGTTTTTTTTTTACTTCTGGAAAGCAAGAACACCATCCAACACATCTCAAATTACGTCGAGGTAAATCTACTCTACATTATTACGAGAAAATTTCTAATTATTATGGGATATTAAATCATTACGAGAACATTTCTCATTATTATGATTTACTGAATCATATTTTAACTCAACTGTGGCGGAAACGGGCTTCCATAGCCTATTAATGCATATGTTATGTTAAAAATGGAGATTTGGAGAACACAAATTGTAAAATGTGTAAGATATGTACATACGATTCATACAATAATACAAGTGTAATACAGCAGTTTTTGTGCATGGAATACGAAATGTCAAAAGTGATTTTTGACTAAGGTGTGTCCCAAAGTATTTAATACTTCTCAAATTGTTTCTCCATCAGTCAATATGAAAAAAAAAGTTCTATCATTATAAGCTTTTGGACCAAATAAAAACATTTTCTTGAGAAGGATCTTCACACCTAAAAAATATATTTTTTTAAATATTTTAAATAGTTTCCAGTGTAAAGGCAGTGGGACAATAATAGATAAACCAGATGAAAGAGTATCTCATTTTTCTTATTAAAAAGAGAAAAGAGAGAACGGCGCGCTAAAAGCGGAAATGACGTATTTTGTTATTACCCATCCTCCGTGCTATCGTCATCGGTGGCATGGACGAGAAAACCAATTGCCTGGCTACCGTTACCTTCGTGAGCGTCTCTGGATTATAACCGTATTCCAAATTTGAAATGTTTTGGGCCGGGCTTTGAATCAATCTCGCACATATTACTCACATTTTGAGTATTATTCGCCTGCAGGCAAACAGCTTCTTTTCGCGCTCTTGTGAGGATCCCTACGCCAGCTAGCAAGTTTTGCTCCTGTAAACAAAATGGCGGACAATGAAGACGATAATAATTCTGCGTCCAAACCTGCTGCAGCGAAAATGGAAAACCTCGACGCGAGCGAACCCCCGCCGCAGCCCGATACGACACAAGCCGAAGGGGAAAATAATCAAGAAGACGCCAGCAAAACGCCGTCCACCGCAGAAGGGGGCGTTGATCAAGGCCTCGTCGAGTTAATGCACAGCGAGTCGGCGTTGGATGTTAGAGTTGTGGATGGTACGCAGGAGGTGCAGATCGTGAGCGGTGAGGTGATAACCGATCAGAGCATCATAACGTCTTACGTTCAGACCACAGCAGAGGCCGGTGTGACGGCAGAATGCACCACTGTAAGCGGCGATGTCTTAAACGCTCTTGCACCAACGACCACCATCATTTACGTGCAGCCCGACGGCAGCTTCGTGGAAAGCTCGGGCTTATCGGCCGAGGAGCAGCAACAATTAATCGAGCAATTATCGAAACAACAGTTAGTCCATGTGGCAGGGACTGAGACAGTTGTTAAACCCTCCACTGCTCCTATCGTGGACGTGCAGCAGGTTATAGTGAGTAAAGCGCAGGTGATCGCCCAGGCAGAGCCAGCTACGACCCATACAACTACCCCGAAGATACTACAGAGATCTGTCACAGCGCAACCGACGTCCTACATTACACTGGAATCCAGTAACTTGCAGTTGGCGACAGCGATCCAGCCACAGCCCGTCAGTATCGTGCACAACGCGTCGCAGCAGCTGCAGAGCGTCGCCAAACAGGTCGCGCTGCAGCAGTCGCAGAATGGAGCCAACACGACCACCCAAAAGGTATGATAGAGTCTTTCATAAGTCAGAGATTGTGTGACAAGACGATTCAATTATTTACAGTGCAGAAATGGGGCTGAAGGGTTTCTCAGAAAATCTATGAAGTAATTCCTTTTCCTTCCTTTCCTACCTACTTCCTGTCTTATATATTAATTTCTTCCACAAGTATTCCCTTCTTTCTGCATTTCCTTCCTTCTCTACTTCATTCCACACGTACTACTTTTCTTCTGCACATAAAAGTACTTTCCATTTCCCACAAGTATTTCGTTCTGTACTTCCTTTTTCAGTGCTTCCATCCGGGCGTACTACTTTTTCTTCAGCACATACTTCCTTCTATACTTTCTTTTTCCCAAAATTGTGTCCTCCTGTAATTTCTCTCTCTCCCTCTCTCTCTCCCTCTCTTTCTCCCAGATTTCCTTCCATACGTCTCTGTACATTTTTTCACAAGCATATACTTCTGTATTTCCTTTCAAACATTCTTTTTCTTACACAAGTATTTCCTCCTTGTACTTCCTCGCTTCCTTTTGTGTCTTCCTTTCCTTCCATACATATGTATTACATGTGGTATACAAATGTGGTATTTGGGCAGAAATAATGTTTACTAAGATGTAAAGTTTTTGTAAGTCAAACCAATTCTTTCTTCTTATAATATTATGTCGTCAAATGCATCCTCCTACCTCATTTTATGCAGAATGCTAAACAGCAGTCAGATATTCTAATATGCATGAACTGAATTAGTCCACAGACTGTGTAAGCAAATTATTTAGCCATTTATCTCCAATGTTAATGTTGTTGTTGTTTTTCACAGGCAGCTGAGCCCATCCAAATTCAAGTGCAGGCACCTCTGAAGCAAGACAATAAACAACGGCAGACAACTCCAATAACAATTTTACAGTCACAGAATCTGTCAGCCGGTCAGCCGCTGGTAAAGGTTTCAACCGTAGGAACATTAAGCAGCCCACAGATCATCCACATCACCCCTGTGCCTGGACAGCAGCAATATTTCTTACAAAACCCAAGCGATCCTCCTATTCAGCTTCTCCTTCAGAAACCGACTCCTGTGGTTAGCACCATTTCTGTCCCAATTAGCAAGGTACACGTCCCTGCACCTGCCACAGTCAAGAGTCCACCAGCCAAGCCAGTTGCTCCTACCCCAAAGATCCTTGTGCCGTCTCCGAAAGTTTTATCTCCTCCAGCCAAGATAACAATGCCTACCAAAGTTATTACTGTGGAAACAAAAACTTCAACTCCAGCTGTTGAAAAGGACACACAGAAAGTTAAGAATCGCCAGAAGAAGCCTCAAAAAATCCAGACCCGCTCTGGTCGGGTGTCTAGACCACCTAAGCACAAGGTGAAGGACTACAAGTTTATTAAGAATGAGGACTTGGCAGAAAGCCACCAATCAGATTCAGATGACTACTCTGAGATAAGTGTGGAGGATGAGGAAGGAGAAGAACACCGGAAGAAGAGCTCAGATGTAACCCTCAATCTCCGTGACAAATCCTTTAAATGTGATACCTGTGATAAAGCGTACATCGGCGTCGCTGGTTTGAACAGACACTATAAGCTAAATCCCACACATGACAAGAACCCGACGCCACCTCAAGCGGAAGACCTCTCCAAAACTAGAGACGAACAACCTTCAGGAACTGAAGTTACCGATACTAGTCATGTGAAAACACTCGGTACTCAAAAAGTAAGATGATTTGTTTTGCTTGCTTGATACTAGGTGTATTTTTCCGATTCATCAAATAATCACGTTAACAATATTTCAGGTTCAAGAAATTGGCAAGGTAGAACCCAGGAGGCCTGGGCGGCCCAGGGGACCAGTACGGCCTGGCCGTCCTAGGAGGCCTGGGCGGCCACCTAAGAGAGGGCGACCAGGACGGCCACCCAAGTACCCCAGAGGAATGAGTTTGGAGCAGCAAGCACAAAGACAGAGAAATCGGCTAAGAGAAGTATGATCTAGATTGCTATACATCTGTGTGCTTGCTCTATTTAGACCTCCATTCTAGGTGGTGTTTTTAAAAATAATGCTTTGTTTTAGTGACTTTTCACCATCATCTCTGTGGTTTGTACTCTCACATATTTGATGCGTTCCACCTATAAGGTAGTTACATTATGTAACTACTGAGTAAAATGCTAATGGTGAGGGCTGGGTGATATAAACATAATGTTATAACAGTATTTTGCTTGATACAGTGGGGTTTAAAAGTCCACTTGTGAAAATGCTTCTTTTTTTAATTTGAGTTTTTTTCATTACAAATTAAGAGACAGTGAAGAGAAAAGTTAAGTTGACTTAAATTCCAGAATGTCTTATATGGCCCATTCACACCAAGTATGATAACTATATTAGCGTCTACACTAATGCACAATAATGTTGTTTATTAATAGCACACTGCAGTTATGTTGTCTGACGCTTTAAATTCTTGAGCTCTTTAAAGCAGAATGGATTCTGATTGGCTGTCAATGTTTTTAGTGTTCATCAATAGGATTGCCGATGTCTATGGAAGCGGCAATAACAATCCTTTTAGTTATAATTTGATTACGTATCTTATTCATATCAGATACACATTGTATATGTAACTCTATAGTTTACTCTATTCTTCTCCCAGTTCACCAGTCACTTACTTTCATGTATTTCGTGAGGCGTGGATGAATTTATGTGATGTAAATCCGACAGATCCGATTCTCTGAATTGCGGCGCAAACTAACATGGTGGCACCCATCGCGCATTATAGATCAACTAACATGATCATTATAAAGGGTTTCAAATGACAAAACACATTCACTTACACATATTTGAAAATCATAATATGAGATCATGACATAAACAAGTTTGTGAATATTTTGAATAAAAAAGAAAAAACTAAATAAAAGCGATACATCTGTCATACAGCACTATTGTGGCTATGGTGTGCCACGTGAGAAGAATGACGTGTCGCCATGGAAATATTAAGGCGATGCGTTCTAAAATATTTAGCCAGAGAAGGCAATATGGTCATATTTCTGCAAAATAATTGCTGAAACTTGAAGCTGGTTTGTAGCATACTAAGAATACCGACTACTGTTATTTAGTGTTAAATTAGGCCTGTATTGTAGTTGGGTTAGGTGGCTTAGGTTTTATTTTGAATTTTAGTGTGTTTTGTATTTATTTATGTATTTAAGTATACTTAAAACTTTTAATAAATTGTTCAATTTAAAGAATTTTTTTTCAATTAAAAAGCCATTATTTAATGTCATCCACTGTGGATTTCCCTATTCTCTTAGAATAAGAATGACTATTAAAACTTTATAGTTATTGTTCTTAGTGTGAACACGCCTTTAGGTTCTTTTATTAGTCTTCTTTTTATTTTATGTTTTAATTTTTTTTACAAATGAGTTCACATGATCAGTGTCACATTTGCTTATTTGATAAATGACTTCGAAATGGTGCTGAATCTGAAATGCTTCTTTATGATTTTTCACATTTTTTATAATCCTATAACTTTGTTTATATTTCCATGTTTATATTAGATTTTAACTCCTAGATTTTCTGTGTGAACTGATACTTTTAAACCCTATTGAATGTTTAGATAGAACTGACACTTTTGACTGTTTGACACTTATGACTGTTTGTAGTCGTTTTGAATTTACCCCTGACTGTGAAGTTAAAATGTATTTGCCTGAAGATCATTTCTTACTATTTTTTTGTTTAAGCATTTAAAGTGAAACTTTTATTCTACTATCTTCACAAAGATACTATAATGCAGTGGTAAATATTCTCATGGCTGCAAAAACAGAACAGTGAGTTAAATCACTAATACTCTGGGTACTGAGTATCTTTCCTCTTTCTCCAGTTTATTAAACAGTATGATGATGAAGATCTCATGGAGATTGTTCTTCCCCGTCTGGCCAGAGTCATGACTGTATGGGAGTTTGTGCTGATGAAGGTATGTTTAGATGTTCTGAAACGTGATAGATTTTTGAATTTCGTCTTGTCCATTTCTCACTGTTGAATCAAAATGTAAAATACTATTATTTTGTAATATTGTAAAATATTATTATGTGTGTTAGCATTTCATGCACGCTTACAGTGTCCTTGTCCCTATAGGTGGAAAAGGGCTACCCATCAAAGCAACAGTTCCCGAGCGTGTACCATGAATTTGAACAACTACACAGCCAAGTGAAGATGATGGCCCTAGAATATTTGCACACTTCACCAGCCTCTCGGCCAGCTATAGAGGTCAACAACATGGGAGTAAGTAATTGCTAGATATTTAATCATTGCAGCTTTGTGATCAAACTTGAGTACATACCATGGAAATGTACTGTTGTTCCAGGTTTTACAATCTCTGGGTATAACCGATCCCAATGCACTGAAACTCCTGACTTCCTCTGAGGGACAACAAAGTCAAAAGACAAATCAGTCAGAGCCAAGAACAAATCAGGCCACCAAGAGTCTACGGAGTATTGAGGTACGTTCTGTGCACAAATAGGGACTTTAAGCAACAGCTTCTGATGGAATGCAACAGCGTTCTGGTGTTCTTTTGCGCATGCACGACTTTAACTGCTACTTCGTGACGTTCTACTATAACCGTCTACTATGGGAGAACAGCTGATTTGCCGTTGTCGTTGATACGTGACAGATAAGTTAATATTATATGGCATTTTAATTGTATCTGTATTAGGGATGTGATAGTGAGGAAATTTTCCCACCGGTTAATCGACGTGTGACAACACCGGTATCACTGGCGGGGGCTTTTAAATCACTAATTCTAAACCGAAAGTAAAATGCGCACGGCCGCATAGGCATTTATAACGGTGTGGAGCAGCGTGAGTGTTTTCTGTTAATTCCTATGGAAGTTGAGCTTCCATATGAATGAACTGAAGACACTCGCTCCACCTGTGCGGAATGCCCGTGCGGTCGTGCGCATTTTACTTTAACTTTAGAATTAGCGCCAATTTGGGGGGCGAATTGCTTGAATGGTGTGTTCAAAATTTTCCCTTCATTACAACTGTGAGGGGGGTGAATTTTTTTTATTTTTATAATTCATCCGTTTAAATTATATTAAGCTTTTAAAGTTCTGCATAATTAAGGGCGTGGCCACTTGAGTGACAGGTGGATTGGCACTATGGTCAAGCTAGGCGGGCGTGGTTTCAGCAACCAGGCACCTTAGCTCCACCCACGTCCTGCCTCTTTGCTAATTTTCAGTTATCCGGGAGTGACGTGCTGCCAAGATGGCGATGGCCGGCTCCGCCCTTTTTAGGCTTCAAAAATGCTCTTCAGAAACCTACAAGTGACGTCACGGACACTACGTCCATATTTTTTTTTACAGTCTATGGGCCAGTAACACCGGCAACACCGACTATTGTAGCAAGCCTAATCTGTATATAATTTAATGCCAAAAGCAACCCCTTTCTTGCTTTTTTTTTTATTTTTTATTATTTTTATTTTTTTTATTTTGTTGAATGATTAAATGATCCGTTATGCCGTCCTCTTTATTGTTGCTTAGTGATTTTTGCATTCGCATTCTTTGGCTACGACAGATTGCAGTTGCCGTTCCATCAGCAGCTGTTGCTTAAAGTCCCTAATTCCAGTGAAGTCTCCTTTAAGCAGGGTTACATAGTACACATTGCTCAGCTGAGCGTATTTTCAGAAATGATCATTCTTTTTAGTTGCTAGTCAGGGGTCTTAATATAAACCAACAATGAACAACACTTCTACAGCATTTAATAATCTTAGCTAATCTTAATCTCAGAATATACTAATAGATTATAACATTAGTTAATGCACTGTGAACTAGCATAAATAAACATTTTTATTAACTAACACTAACAAAGGTTAATAAATGCTGTAAAAATATATTGTCCGTGTTAATGCATTAGCTAATGTTAACGATTGAGACCTTATTGTATAGTGTTACCATTTTTATGTATAAAGAGAAACTGTATAATCTTATAAATCTTGTAAATCTTATAAAGACAACGTTTTTTTTCTAAATCAAACAATTGAATAAGTAGTAAAAAATTAAATTGTACTAAAGCAAATGATTTAAATAATATTTAAACAATATTTACATTGTTGACTTAAATCTTTTTATGCCCAGTATTTGGGTAATGTAAGATAAACATTTAAATACAAAACATTTTTATTTCTTTCTTTTAAAGGGGTCATGAACTGAGAAATCAAATTTTCCTTGAGCTTTTGACATATAAGAGGTCACCATACTATAAGAATATCCTGTAAGTTTCAGAACTGAAAACTTCCTTGTTAGTCCAATAAAAGCTTTTATTGACACCAGGCCCAGCAAACGACAGGTTTTTCAAAGTGGGAATCTATGACGTCAAAGGGAGGCAAGCACCGCCTCTGCAGAAGAAGATCAACGCCTACTTCATCACTGCCTGTTTAGCCCCGCCCACCGATTCACGCATGACATGCAATAGAATAGGTAGCGTAAAAGTAACATAGGCCTATGTGGTGTTAAACCAGATCGAGCTACCAAGCAATAAACATGCCGTTGAGGATTACAAAATATTGTGCAGTGCCTGGGCTGGACAGTAATGCAACATGTAAGTAACTGTGTTAATTCTAATGCCTGATCTGAAATGTAATTATTCATGTACAGTCAGATGTTCTTTGTCTGTGTGTCAGTAAATCAAACCAGTGACTAAACGTCAACTTGCGTTGTTTCTCTTAGTTGGATGAAAATAATCTGTTATTTAACGGTGATTAAATTCTATAAAGAAAGCGATCAAAGAAAGCTCCCTTTGCAATCGTTGGCGCAGCGCGCGCTGAATCTGTCAATCAAACAGTGAGAGTTTATCAGTGACGCGTTTATCAGTGACTCCCGTTTTATTCAACGAATCTCTTAACTATATCACGTTTGCACTGTTAGTGAAGATGAAAGCATTCGTTAGTGTACAGAAACTGAGTTGCAATGACGAGATCACTGCTTTCATGCGCTCAGCATGTCTGTGATTGGCTACAATGTTTATCTCTGCAACCTTTCATGCCACGATCTGAATATAATGCCATAGATCTAAATATAATGCAACAGTTTTCACGATTAGTTAACCATGAAAGCTGTAATAGTAAAAACGCGCTAAAAGAGAGAGTAATACTTAGCTATTTCAAATGGAAAGACGTTAGCCAATCACAGCAGTGGGCGTTTACACTGAAGTCTCACAGCAGACACGCCCCTTAAAACAGAGCGTTCAAACCAGAGGGCTAAAATCAGGGTAGGAAAAGTGCCTTTTATTTATAAATTATGACAATTTTTGATGTAAAAAGCATTATAACTTTATAAGTGCACCCCAGGAAACATCATAAAACAATAAAACAACGCAGTTCATGACCCCTTTAAAATCTGGAACTTTTAGTAAATAATCTTCTTTCGTTTCTAAAAGAAGTCTCTTATGCTCATCAAGGCTGCATTTATTTGATCAAAAATACAGTAAAAAGTCATATTGTTACAATTTAAAATAACTGTATTTTATATATATTTTAAAATGTAATTTATTCCTGTAATGGCAAAGCTAAATTACGCCAGCCTTCAGTGTCACATGATATCATTCTAATATATATTGTTGCTCAAGAGACATTTCTTATTATCATCAATGTCGAAAACAGTTACTTAATATTTTTGTGGAAACCATGATACATTTTTTTTTGGAATTCTTTGATGAATAGAAATTTAGAAAGTGCAGGGTTTATTTGAAATAGAAAACTTGTCTAATATGAATGTCTTTACTGACACTTTTGATCAACTTAATGAGTTTTGCTGAATAAAAATATAAATTTCTTTAAAAAAAAAAAATGAACTGCATGTTTCAACATTTTTGAATGTTTGAAGACCCCTAATTTAGTAGATGCTTTTATTCATTTTTATCATGATTTGCTCCTTGTGGGATTTGAACCTGCAGCCTTTCATTTACCTAGATTCATAACATCACCTCTCCACTTTGAGCTGTTGTGTGCTACTCGTCATACTTGACAAAACACTGTTGACTCTGTATGTAATCATATTTACTTTTCATGTTATCCTTAGAATGCAAAAATGCTGCCTCCTGCAAAAAGGTTTAAAATAGAAAACTGCAATGAAGAAACCAATGGCTATCAAGTTAATCAGAATGGCATCCAGAAAGAAGAGACCGTTGACTGCTCTGTGCTGCGAAAGCCGCAGGTGGTGTTGACCAGACTGGAGAACTTGACTTCTGTAGATCTAACCGCCGACGACACAACACAGAGCGCAGAAAACGCCAGCTCGCCGAGGACAGAGGAAGAGCCTATGGAGACGGAAGTGCCTTCTTCGGATTCTGATGCTACAAAAACCGTAGAAGATCCAGAGATCTCCAAGGTCCTGAACAGCAGCGTAGCCGTTGATATCGCGGATCAGATGGAACAGCTGGAACAAGCTCTGAACACTGACTCAGAATTTAAGAACTCGCAAGAACCTGCTCAGCAAGAGGTTCAAGAAGGCCAGGTCGACGCTCTCGAAGATCTCGAGGCGAGTGAGGTGGTGCAGCAAGAATCTCCGGTTGTTATCCAGACAGCAGAGGGGCTTGTCATGCAGAGCGCAGAAGAGTTAGCCGCCAAAGGCATCGTCATTGTCAACGGGCCCGATGGCACAATGATGCACATTGAGGCACCTGAAGGGGTTCCCTTAGAGACCGTTCATGCCCTGCTGGGCATTGAAACTGAAAGAAAGACTTAATGGAGTCACATCTTCACTTCCTGTTTTTGTCCATTATTCACACCATACATATGTTCTGTGTAATGGTGTTTTTTCAATGAACTTTTATTGCATTCTTTGTAAATTTGTATAAAAACAGTATTATTATATAATAGTGTTTCTTCTGTTTATACAACAAACGTCATTGTTCATTTAAAATTTTAGACAATGTTCACTTATGTTGGCATATCTTAACTATTGGTTTCAGAGGCAATGATTATGTAGCTGCTTGTTACGTGTCTCATGGGGAAAGTGACGACATGGTGGCAAATGCATTGCATATGTGACAACACACTAAATTCTGGAGGGAATCCAATGCTTTTCATTTTGGAAACTGATTCTTTCACAACATGCACAAATGGGAGGAAAGAAAATACTATTTGCCAAAACTAAGTTATGGACTCCAGCAAGGTTCAGTAAAGCTGTGGTAAGATTTTTGTGACGTGTCCACTCAGTGAAATCTGTACATAACCGTTTCTTTGTTAGAAACCCAGGCTGTAGTTCTAATACAGTTTAAATTGGTACCCCATGACACATTTTATTTATTCAAACATTTTGTTCGAAAATGAACCATCAAGGCTGAAAGTGGTCGTTTCCCAGAGGTCTGGCCCAAAAACACGGGATGTTTTTTGTAACAGGCCACTCTAAGCAGTGAGAAAATGCTCTAGACTTGTAAAACAAACTGAGACTTGAGGTGCTTATAATCTTAGACTGCAGCCTCAGATGTTTCATTGTTTCCGTTATATTTAGTTGTTTGTCTAGTGCAAGTCATTTGAAAAGTTGTTGCACTATTTTATTACTTTTTATATAATCTCTGGTTTACTGTGTTTTTGAAACATCTCAGCATTTTTAATACAAAGGGACATGTTCAAATATGACATTAAAACTTTTGTGAGTGAGTTTATGGAGTTAAGACTTTGTATGGTTACAAGGTAATTATGACAAGAAAGTATTACAGTATAAAAACAGTATTTTATTTTTTCTGAGAGAGATTTGAAGGTTAAACAGATTAAAGCTATATGTTCTGATGCTTTTATTTTGTCCTCATGCATAGATTACAAAGGTCTGTGACCTGTTTCTAATAGCAAACTCTCTAGCAGCAGTTTTCCACTGTCCTCAATGTAGGGTTGATACAGCCAAGATGACAGGTAGACCATTGAAAGATCAGCATTAGACGTGTGGGCCAATTCCTGTAGTATGGTCTTCTTCAGCGCCAACTCCTGCTTGTATGACTCGTAAAGCTTAGAAGACACTTCAGCTGCCATGAAGAGGACAAAGAAACAACATTTTTAAAAAGTTACATGGGATTTATGTGTATTTCAGACACCAATCTTTGCAAATAATATGATTAGACATGGTGTTCTTCAGGGGTTACATTTGCAGGGTAAGCAGATGATGACTGCTTCAGAATAGACCACACTCCTAAATAAATAAGTATTTATTCATATTTTAGAACCAAATGAATTCTACTAAAGTAAACTCTTGGTAATTATGAGCCTTTCTTTCTCTTACCAAACTGTTGAGTGGGCCATGTGTGAAACAGTGGTTCTGCTCTTCCTTTCTCTCCATACTGGAATGCTTCTAGCTCACAGATCCCACGCTCAGCATGGACCATCTTCTCCATTTTTGACAGTATGTTTGCCTTTGGTGAAACAATTTAGACTACATAAAAATGGAACAAAAAGAAAATACTGGTAATGTTCCTTCTCCAAAAATGTACCATTTTATCCACAACATCTTGTAACTTCACACATTCTTCCTCAAGCTCTTTGTTGCTTTGTTTAAGATTCTCTGAAAGGTCTCCAGCTGTCAAACTGCCTCCTTCCATCCCCATATCAGTCTCAATATTTGATCTGGGAACAGATGACAGAGGAAACAGGCTACAGGTGATTGCTTACAAACGCATTTATATAAATATTTGATTTATATTTTAATTTATAGTATAATTTCTTTATATTTATAGTTCAATTAACACATTAAACTTACTTTTTGTTCAGTCCTAGATTAACAATTTTAGTCGCAATTGTGGATCCCTCATCATTTAATCGCTCCCATTTCAAAATGAGATTATGCCAATCTGCGGCGTTGTCCTTTAATTTCCTGGCACTTCCGGTCAAATTGCCTTTTTTTCCTGGGGTCGTGGACTCCGACATTATGCATTTATTATTATTATTAATATGTACAATGCAACAACAGCAGCTGAATTAGGTTGTGCTATTCATCATGTCGTAATCTATTAATTGCGCACAAATGACCTATTTGCTAATTAATCTCCTCTGTATATACTATATATAGTTGTCATTTAATTCCTTAATACAGTAAAATACAAGTATTTTAGTTCGTAACTAAATCAAAAACATCGCAGAACTCACGTGTTTCTCTTCTCTACTTCTACCGTTTCATGTTATGACAAGCAGAGTGCGTTAGTGCCACCTACTGGAACAGAGATGTTATTACATTGCAATCCTATAGTATTTAGCGGTGAGCACGTTAATTACTTTGAGTTAAAATAATGAAATAGTATTAAAATATTAAATCTGGACTTTGTGCGGTACCTGCTCTTCCTCCTAAGTATGTATGGCCATCTGCGTCACAGAAATGCCCTAACTAAATACAAAGGGATCCTGGCAATGAAGTTGAGCTACATGTGGCCAGAGACACTGCTATCATCTCTATCGAGTCAGTTCCTCTGGACATTTGCCTGTCTAGAGAGACCACCATGTTTGAGAATCCTGAGTCCATTGATCACTACACCTGCTTGAATGCAGGTAGAAGCTATACAATTATTTAAGTCTTTAGTGCAGCCTTATATTATTTAGTGAACTCTTAGTTTGTACCCCAGACCTCACATCCATAGGGGTTCTAGAACCGATTTAATTATTTTTAGCCAGATTCTGATTGGAACGTCAATGTTAATAATTTATTTAATCATGTTTTACATTCTCTTTACAAAGCTCTTTGTGCTTTGCCTCTCAGGTCATTAGCAGCCTTGGTAAAGTTCCCTGTGTTGCTGATGTTTATACCAAGGTATGTGTAGGTTTGAGTGTGTTCAAGGGACATGTCGGTTTATGTAAAAATTAAGTTTATTTGAAACCACACCAAGCTGAAATATTAACCCAAAAGAACTGTCAAAATCTGGAATAATTAGTAGCATGGTAACACAAATGGGAAGACTGAACAAGAGTGACTTCATTCTGACTTGATTCTGTTGGACTGTTCTTTCTCATTTAATTTTTCAAAGTCAGTTTTTGTTCCATTATCCCTCATTTAAAATTAATTTTTGCTTTTTTTCTACATTGTAAATATTATATAAAGGCAACAGAGGTAAAATAATTTATTCTAACATTAACATTAAAACTAAATCTGTAGTCTCCTATATTATGGAGACAGAATAGTATCATTAATAATTCACGCAAAAAACATGATGCACACGTGTAGCCAATTTCACATGCATGAAACCAAATTCACGTGCGCAAAATAAAATTATATATTCATAAAATACATTTCACAAATGCAAAACACAATTCGTTGATTTACAACTGTGCACAAAAACTTTCGAATGTTTAAAATTTACAAGTTCATCTTTGAATGTGAATGTGCAAATCGTCATTCACGTGTGAATTGCCTTGGATTTGTGTGTGTGTATTTTTGAGACTTTCCTGGCAGCGCTCTCCTCCCACCTGGAGCAGTCGTACTTTTTAGCCAATCAGATTTAAGATAATCAATCGGCCAATCATAATCGCGTGAGGGCGGGCCCACCTGGTGTTACGTCATCAGCTTTCGACCACAGTTCAAGTCATGGCTAAGCAGAGGTATGTGCAGTTTGATCGATTCATTTCTGTGTTTACTGAAACTAAGAAGTTAGAGATCAGTTGAAGCGATAGTTTATTAAATATTAACAGATGTAAGCAACTGCTGTGGTAATCAGTTGTCCCATATGAAGAGGAAATTATGCTTGTTTTGTTGTATTTTAGCTGCAGGTACAGAACCCCTCAGACAGCTCTTTCAGTTACAATCACGCAAATGATTGCAAAACAATCATCTGGGTGGCCAGTAGCTCCCACTTAGCACGGGCCTCATCGAGATTGTTTTTTACATAGTGAAAAAATATTTTTATGAGCACTCATTGTTAAGTGATGAAGATATTTTGCCATTTGTGCAACAGTATACAGTGTTAAATTATTATTACACACTTATTGTTCCCCTGTATTTTTCAGGATTACACACCTTTGGCGTGACATCTGGATAGCAGTCACAAACATCTAAAATAAATTCATGTTGTTTCTTTATTCTCTTTTATACTTTGTATTAATGTCTTAATCTATTCAATACACGTGTACTTTCATGCTCTGTGGTGTATTGTCATCTCAAGGTTTTTAATGTCACAGGACAATGTTGTGAAGCATTAATTTTACTTTGCCTGGCTAAAAAGCAGTTTTTATGCTGATCAGACAAAGGCATACTGATCATAGAGATGCAATTAACATCATGCAACTACGATTACTCAGTAAACTATATTCAGTTATTTTACCATCACTTAATCTCCTGCTTCCTGCTCTTCCTCTGTCTGCTCCTCTTGTACTACGTGCTGACTGATTTAAATATCAAACCAAAATCTGATATGGTCTGATAGAGAGAGGTCTAGGGATGACTAGATTGAACACATTTCATTTGTTAACTTTTCACCTGATGTATTGTACTTAAATGTATCATTTGGCCATAAACATTTATCTGCTTTAAAAGAAAAGACTCTGACTGGAAAACTACCAACATCCCTGACCAGCCATGCAATGACATTGTGGTTCCAGTAAATAGCCCCATGACTGAAGAACTTGTAACCCAGCTTCAAACTGTTAGTACCCCAGATGAGACTATAGATGTGTGTGTGTGTGTGTGTGTATATATATATTTCTCTGTACTAAATGTTGTGATCCTTCATACTCGAGATTGTCAGTTCATCATTTATTCATTATTTTATGGTAAGGTCAAGGTACTGGTTGTCTCTGCAACTTCATACATCATCTGTCTTGGAAATCTGAAACAATAAAACTGCATATATATGCATCTTAAAACAAAGCATAGATGAAACGTAAATGGTCTATGCACTTCATTACATAAATTATCATCATCAGTTGAATGTGTGGTGGACATGACATGCAGGTACAAACACACTGCTGTGACTGCTCTTTCCTAAATAAATAACAGTACAAGACCACGTGAAAAATATCCAAAAACGTTATATTTTTCATAATCGTCTATTTATACACACCATCTCTCATCATTCCAAACCATTGTTATGTTTTCTATGGAGTTTATGAATCTAAAATCCTAACATTGTATGGTATGCACATGAATAATTCTTTATGAAGTAAACATAAGAATCCATCAATATTTAAAATGTTTATTTTCACACAGCCGTTAATAAACTATCGCTTCAACTGATCTCTAACTTCTTAGTTTAAGTAAACACAGAAATAAATCGATCAAACTGCACATACCTCTGCTTAGCCATGACTTGAACTGTGGTCGAAAGCTGATGACGTAACACCAGGTGGGCCCCCCCCTCACGCGATTATGATTGGCCGATTGATAAGCTTAAATCTAATTGGCTAAAAAGTACGACTGCTCCGGGTGGGAGGAGAGCGCTGCCAGGAAAGTCTCAAAAGTACACACACACAAATCACACGTGAATGACGATTTACACATTCACATTCAAGGATGAACTTGTACATTTTAAACATTCGAAAGTTTTTGTGCACAGTTGTAAATCTACGAATTGTGTTTTGCATTTGTGAAATGTATTTTATGAATATATAATTTTATTTTGCGCACATGAATTGTTTTTTGTGCACGTGAATGTGGTTTCATGCATGTGAAATTGGCTACACGTGTGCATTGTGTTTTTTGCGTGAATTATTAATGATACTATTCTGACTCCATATCCTGGACATTATAAAATGGAATGTCACATGCCTTCCGGTGGTAAATTTCCCACTGAGGCAATTTGTACAGCGTTTCATTCAGTGGGCGGTTAGTATGTCCTTCATTTGAATTGCTTGTCACCTGACTCAGTTATTCTACAGTTTCATTCAATCACATATTTTGTTATAGTTTGTAAAGGTATCTGCCAGGTAACCCAGTTTTATTTCCTCCCCAAAGCCAATTTTTACACAAATTTGTTTTTTAACAGTTAATTTTGGACCCTGTCTGCGGCTGAATAACATGCTGATACACTGGCCTTCGAATAGTAAATGGAGGTGCCACATAATGTAACTTCCTTTGTAATGTTACTTATATGGTGAGTTAACTGTTCAAATTAACATTCAGATTTATAAATATAAACCTCTTTCACATTTGTTTATTTTTACAAACATTGTGTTTTTAATGTGGCACACAGGTGTAATATATTTTTGGAGGAATCACACCGGTGACAGGAAATGCTGGGGTTGTGAGAGATTCCTCTGATCCTCTGTGGGCCTTCGCTGGAACCTTTTTGGCAGCCATGCCATGAATCTCTGCAGCATCGTGGGAGGAACCTTTCTGGCAGAAAGTCGGTCATGTCAGGAACCTCAGGAGCTGCTAAGGCACAGAGCAGTGGAACCACAGTAGGAACTTCCAGGCCTGGACAGGGACCTGTCACATGACCTCATTCAAACTATGTTTTCAAGCTGTTTCATCTATATTAAAACATTTATCACATGTTAGGGAATAAAGTTATTGATCAGCCACCTGCTCACCCTGAGATTTGGGCCGAGACAAACAAAAGAAGAAAGAGGCAAACTTCCGAAAATCTCCTCTTTTTCTTTGGGTGCGTCTCAATCAGCTCCCTAGTTCAGTAGTCAGGAAACTGATCAGGGAGTCAGCCCATTGACTGATTCCCTGATCAGTGCCCTGACTACTGAACTAGGGAGCTGATTGAGACGCACCCTTTGTCCACCCCCTCTCTCCTTTCACTCCTGCCCGCCTCCCTCACCGATACGTACAGGCGTCTCGTCAGGACGAGGATGGGACTCCACCTTGTGGTCGGTGGTGTTAGTCATAGGTGTTAGTGGTGTACGGGGATTGACCTCGTGCACACACTCACCTCCTCCTTTCACTTTCTCTCTACGAGATAGTCGCTGTCCCATAATCAACACACGATAAAACAGAAAAACACTGTCAACAACTGTAAACACTGTTAAGAACTTACTCGCTACAAAGTAAACAGGTGAGTTTCACGCCTTTATATAGTTATATATGTCACATTCTAAAACTCTTGGTATTCATCTATTAGGGCTTATACAGAGCTGAGAGCAGGAGAATCTCACAAACATTAAACATTAAAAGTAAAACTGCAACTAATGATGAATTTGCCCACAGGCCATTAGATGATTATTTAAAGGGGTCATGAACTGGCTTTTTTTAATTTTTTTTTTTATACTTTTGTCTGAGGTCAACTTATGAGGTTCGCGTGGTTTTTACATTCAAAAACATCATAATGAATAAGTAATAGGCTATTTTCTACCCTGGTTTTGAGCCTCTCTCATGGAACTCGGTTTTTATGGGCGTGCCGCACTGAAGACTTGGAAGTAAACGCCCACTGCTATGATTGGATAAACTTTGTATATTACAATGAGTTTCGGTCCGACGCAGAAGTATGAATCAGCCTTAACTGAAAATGAGATTCTGCTCCCTTTTGGAGCCTGTCCCTAGCGGCCAGTCCATGAATTGCAGTTTAAGTCACTTCCGTATTGGCTTCAAGAGAAACTGGGGGAGGTTGCCGCTTGACTAACACACACACGCACGCACGCACGCACGCGCCTCACTGCAGAGTCAGACAAATCAGCATGATCAAAACTTCCGCGATTGTATTTTTCCTTCAAATATCAAGTCAAGAGAGTGAACAACGCACATCAAGAAAGGAATATTATTTCACTATTTAAGATAGCCCGTCGCCAGGCCGGTGAAAAGTTTTGGTAGCTCGTCTGGAAAACACATAGCCCCAGGACGCTGGGCTTTGCGAGCCCTGGCCCATAACGTTACATGTCCGAGTCTGATCACGAATTGCAGCACAATGAACCAACAACACCTCAAATAAAGGATTCTCCAGCCTGTGACAGCGTGCTAAGTTATGTTCATTTAGACACGTACATATAATCAATAGATATCAAACGATCTGTAACAATGCAATACTATCACACATATATATATATATAAAAACATTTTTTACTCACATAATTCATTCATGTAATCTCATCCTGTCTGCAAATCCACTCTCTTTACAAACGAATCCATGTCTTACCCACGTGAGCTGGATATTCATTAAAAATAAAGTTCATCCATGCATTCATAATATTGGAATCCGAATGAAGCTTATGCAGCGTGTTTATTGCTTGGAAGTTCGATCCGGTTTAGCTCCACATAGGCCTATGTTATTTATCTATAACATACCATGCACAAATTGGTGGGCGGGGCTACAGAATCAGGCGTTCTTCTTCTTCGGTTAAGGCGTGTTTCACCACACTCTGACTCACAGCTTGGCACATTCTGAGATCGAGCGTTTGCTGGGCTTCTTCTTCTATTTCTAATAGTGCTCTTCATGGTATCTCTATTGCTGACAAACAGATACTCATCAGTCAGTTGGCTGATGATACCACACTTTTTTTGCATGATGCTAACCAAGTTCCGTTAGCACTAGAGTATATCCAGCAATTCTCCAAAGCGTCAGGCTTATTTTTGAACCTTTCAAAATGTGAACTGATGTCCATCAAAGAGTGTAATTTGACAGAAATTTGTAATATTCAAATTAGAGATCAGGTATCATATTTAGGTGTTATTATAACAAAAAATGAATTAGAAAGATGCTCCTTAAATTTTAATCCACTATTTGAGAGTACACAGAAGAAACTTTATATATGGCTCCAGCAAGATCTGTCGTTAAAGGGCAGAATTTTACTAGCCAAAGCTGAGGGCTTGTCAAGGTTAACATACGCTGCGCTTTCTTTGAGTGTCGACACCGCCATTCTTAAAAAAATTGATACAATGCTCCTCAACTTTGTTTTGAAGAATAAAACTCATTTTGTTAGAAAATCTGTACTTATGAACACCATTGAGAAGGGGGGTTTAAACTTTCTTGATTTTACCACTTTAAACAACACCTTTAAAATAAATTGGATAAAGAACTTAATTAATAAGCCCTCATCTATCTGGAATCTGATCCCTAATGTTATTTTCTCCAAACTAGGTGGTTTAAAATTCTTATTAACCTGTAATTATAACATAATGAAAATCCCTATCAAATTATCCCTTTCCCATAGGCAAATGTTATTAGCGTGGTCCCTCATTTTTAAACACAATTTTACACCTCACTCATATATAATTTGGAATAATAAGGACCTACTGTATAAACATAAATCTCTTTTCTTTGATAATTGGTTTAAAAATTGTATTTTTGTATCTCAACTTTTTAAACAAAATGGTTCGATCTGTAATTATTCTTAGTAAAGAGTTCTTAGTAAAGCATGGAATTCCTGTTACTCCAAAAGAGTTTGCAGTTGTGGCTGATGCAGTGCCACAAGGAGTTCTTATGCTTTATAAAGGGTTTTCTTTTTCATCCTTTTGTCACTCAGTGGATCTGTGTAAGACATTTGTTGGTAAACAGTGCCTTTCTACTTCTAAATCAAAAAACAATAAGAAAATTAAAGCTGCGAGCAGCAATGACGGGCCCAAGCCGGTGGCACTGCCACCCCGGTGGCTTTAGGGAAACTGTGCACGACAGGCAATATGCATTTAAACAGGAGAATATTTTAAAATTGCTCGAATATGCCACATTTACCGCAGGAGCTGGTGCCACTATGACCACAAACCACACCCATGATGTCATTTAAATATACAAACCCGATTCCAAAAAAGTTGGGACACTGTACAAATTGTGAATAAAAACAGAATGCAATGATGTGGAAGTTTCAAATTTCAATATTTTATTCAGAATACAATATAAATGACATATCAAATGTTTAAACTGAGAATGTATCATTTTAAGGGAAAAATAAGTTGATTTTAAATTTCATGGCATCAACACATCTCAAAAAAGTTGGGACAAGGCCATGTTTACCACTGTGTGGCATCCCCTCTTCTTTTTATAACAGTCTGCAAACGTCTGGGGACTGAGGAGAAAAGTTGCTCAAGTTTAGGAATAGGAATGTTGTCCCATTCTTGTCTAATACAGGCTTCTAGTTGCTCAACTGTCTTAGGTCTTCTTTGTCGCATCTTCCTCTTTATGATGCGCCAAATGTTTTCTATGAGTGAAAGATCTGGACTGCAGGCTGGCCATTTCAGTACCCGGATCCTTCTTCTACGCAGCCATGATGTTGTAATTGATGCAGTATGTGGTCTGGCATTGTCATGTTGGAAAATGCAAGGTCTTCCCTGAAAGAGACGACGTCTGGATGGGAGCATATGTTGTTCTAGAACTTGGATATACCTTTCAGCATTGATGGTGCCTTTCCAGATGTGTAAGCTGCCCATGCCACACGCACTCATGCAACCCCATACCATCAGAGATGCAGGCTTCTGAACTGAGCGCTGATAACAACTTGGGTTGTCCTTGTCCTCTTTAGTCCGGATGACATTTTCCAAAAAGAACTTAAAATTTTGATTCGTCTGACCACAAAACAGTTTTCCACTTTGCCACAGTCCATTTTAAATGAGCCTTGGCCCAGAGAAAACGCCTGCGCTTCTGGATCATGTTTAGATATGGCTTCTTTTTTGACCTATAGAGTTTTAGCCGGCAACGGCGAATGGCACGGTGGATTGTGTTCACCGACAATGTTTTCTGGAAGTATTCCTGAGCCCATGTTGTGATTTCCATTACAGTAGCATTCCTGTATGTGATGCAGTGCCGTCTAAGGGCCCGAAGATCACGGGCATCCAGTATGGTTTTCCGGCCTTGACCCTTACGCACAGAGATTGTTCCAGATTCTCTGAATCTTTGGATGATATTATGCACTGTAGATGATGATAACTTCAAACTCTTTGCAATTTTTCTCTGAGAAACTCCTTTCTGATATTGCTCCACTATTTTTCGCCGCAGCATTGGGGGAATTGGTGATCCTCTGCCCATCTTGACTTCTGAGAGACACTGCCACTCTGAGAGGCTCTTTTTATACCCAATCATGTTGCCAATTGACCTAATAAGTTGCAAATTGGTCCTCCAGCTGTTCCTTATATGTACATTTAACTTTTCCGGCCTCTTATTGCTACCTGTCCCAACTTTTTTGGAATGTGTAGCTCTCATGAAATCCAAAATGAGCCAATATTTGGCATGACATTTCAAAATGTCTCACTTTCAACATTTGATATGTTATCTATATTCTATTGTGAATAAAATATAAGTTTATTTGATTTGTAAATTATTGCATTCCTTTTTTATTCACAATTTGTACAGTGTCCCAACTTTTTTGGAATTGGGTTTGTAGATGATTTTTAATGTCATAGGATATAATAGGTCACTTTCAAATATGTGCAAAGTTATCTTTTGCAGCTCAAAATGTTGTAAGTCCAGAAGGCCAGTATTTAATTCAAGGTATTTGTATAGTTTTGTTTTTTTTTTAACTTATTTTTCACACTAAAGTTATAGTTATTTGTGATAGCCTATGATATGAAAGGGTTAAATTATCACCATCAAGAGAGAAAGTGACACACACACACACAGTGAGAGGGAGGTCAAATTACAGAACATACAATCTTAATTTAATTAAAATCAAACAATGATTTTACAAGATAAGAGACAATTTCTGTTTCCCTTTTTGTCCTTATTTGATCCCTCGCCATAGCAGCACCGTTTGAGATATCCTATAATCGTTTCGCAATATAGCATGTTCAATGTCTTTGTTTCATGTTGACCGAGTTTGGTGTCGATTCCATGCATCTCCTACAAGTAGTTTATAAAAAGTCAGAGCCTGTTTATTCAAAAATTCCACATTCAAACCAAAATATCTGACTTCCTGTTGGTCGGAGCTAATGACTGTAAAATAGAAAGTTGTCTGGCTCGATGAGAACAATATACATACAGAGTTTGGTGACTGTAGGTAAAACTAATCTGTAAAAGTGTTCTCAAGGACATATCCAACCTGGTTCATAAATAAGGCTATACTCCCACTTTCTGGTTATTATATGTATCACATTGGCTCTAATTTTTTTGTCCTCAAACAAAAAGCATTAATCTGCTTATTTTTTAATTACACACACTTCATTGTTTGAAAAAGAAACTCAAATGTGTTTTTTTTCTATTGCTAGTATTATTTTTTATAGAAATAAATTGTTTAATTCAGAGAATATTTTTTAGTGTCAAGAATTAATCTCCAAATACAAAATGTTAAAGAAAATCAATATACTGATCTAAAATATAGTACATTCATTTTAAAATTCATTCATGGTCAATAACACACACACACACACACACACACACACACACACACACACACACACACACACACACACACACACGAAGAAATATTTTAAATAAATAAATATATTGATCTGGAAAATAGTACATTCATTTTAAATTCATCCAGGTTCAATTACCGAACATACAATCTTAATTTAATTTAAATCAAACAATGATTTTACAACATTTTGCATTTTTAAATTTTAATAAAACATTGTTTAGTATGTTTTTAAAGCTATTTGGTTTACGGGGACACAGGAAATGTCCTCATAAACCACGTTTACGTTGTAATACCAGTGTAATACCCATGTCATTATACAAATTTGTGTCCTCATAAATCACATAAACAAGCACACACACACACGCACACACACACACACACACACACACACACACACACACACACACACACACACACACACACACACACACACACACACACACACACACACACACACACACAAAGAGCCAGAGGCAGAGAGAGCTAGAGAGACAGGTTTTATTTAAAAAATAAAACAATACTGCCCCCTATTGGGGATTGAAGGGGAGGGCAGACAGAGAGAGAGAGAGATTCAGGTTAAATATATTAAATAAAATAAATATATTAATCTGAAAAATAGTACATTAATTTTAAACTCATCCAGGTTCAATTACCGAACATACAATCTTAATTTAATTTAAATCAAACAATGATTTTACAAGATATGAGACCGTTTCTGTTTCCCTTTTTTGTCCTTATTTAATTCCTCGCCATGGCAACACCGTTTGAGATATCCTATAATCATTCCCAATATAGCATCTTCCGTATTTTTGCTTCATGTTGACCGAGTTTGGTGGAGACTGAATGAATCGCCTACGAGGAAAACGTAAAAACTCAGAGCCTGATTTTTCAAAAAATCCACATTCAAATCAAAATATCTTACTTTCTGTTGGTCAGAGCTACTGACTGTAAATTAGAAAGTTGTCCGGCTCGATGAGAACAATATATGTACCAAGTTTGGTGACTGTAGGTAAAACTAACCCCGCCACTTTTGTCAAAAGGTGGCGCTATAGAGCCCCTCATCCCCGCCCGTTTCTGAGGCTTTGCCCATGTCTACTGACTGACATCTCTGATGTGTGTGTCGAGTTTCATGCAATTTCAAGCATGCTAAGAGTCTCAAAAACACCCCAAAAGATTATTAAACTTTGACACGTTGCCATGGCAACAATATTTACGATATCAAGAAGTGCTTAGCAGGTTTACATCTGCTATGTTTTGACATTATACTGATGAAGTTTGAAGTAAATTGGGTAAAAATAAGATAGTGATTCAAAGCATTTTTTAAAAAGTGACACACTTCCTGCTGCCAGTTGGTGGCGCTATGACTTTGAGTCACAAAAGTCATATCCATGTGATCGGCCTCCTACAACGAACACACAGGTGAAGTTTCATCAAAATTAATCAATGTATGCTAAAGTTATAACACACTTCCTGTTTCCCTTTTCTCGCCATAAATTCGTTGCTTCGCCATGGCCAAACCGTTCGAGATATCAAAAATCCGATGACAATTTAGCATCCTCAATGCCTTGACTTCATGCTGACACTTTGAGTTTGCCACTGATCGGAATAATGGCCTAGGAGGAGTATATCAAATTCCAGAGCATGCGTTTTCCGAACAACCCATAATAGCTCACTTCCTGTTGGGCGAAGCTTATGACTATGAGTGCGGAAGTTGTTCGGCCCGATGAGATCTATATGTGTACCGAGTTTCATACATATACGTGCAAGTGTGTTTGATATATAGACCAAGTTTTTCAAGGGGGCGCTGTTGAGCCCCCCTGCCACGCCCAGGTACCAGCTTCAGCCCGACCCTGATGGCCACGCATTCCGACGCGTGTGCAAAGTTTCAAGAGTTTTCGAGCACGTTAAGGGCCCCAAAAATGCCCAAAAGGCGAAAAAAAAAAAAAAAGAAAATAATAATAATAATAATCCTTAGGGGAACAATAGGGCCGTCGCCCTTTCAGGGCTTGGGGCCTAATAATAATCCTTAGGGGAACAATAGGGCCTTCGCCCTTTGGGCTTGGGCCCTAATTAGAGTCTTGTTTCAGGAGGAGGTTGTTTCTGTGCCATATGTAATTTCTTACTGTAATGGTTTTGTAAGTGATATTCGCTGGAAGAAAGTTTGGACATTGCCTCACAAATACCTGATAACTAACAAAATGAGAGAAATTACCTTTAAGTTAATTCATAGGTTTTACCCAGATAAGTGCTCTCTCAAAAGACTTAAAAATGACATTAATACCCTCTGTTCTGTTTAGAGAAACCTGAATCTACTTTACATTTATTTTGGAATTGCTCTCACACAGTGACATTTTGGTGTGATATTTGTGATTTTATCAAAGGTTATGTGAATCCTAATTTAGAATTTACATATAGAATGTAATGTAATTTTTGGTTTTCATGAAGGTGAAAAGAAAAATTATATTTATTTTTTTAATCTTATTTTTCTGTTAGCCAAATATCATATTCATAAATGTAAATTTTCTAACTGCAAATCTCTAAAACTGAGTTCTCTAAAAACATAAAAGCTACGAGAACAATGGCTGTGTTTAAGGACTTGGCACTTAATCTCGACTGAAAGACTGAAGGACCTTGGCGTATTACATTATTGTATTATTATGGTATGACAATGATAAAAATTGTTACTGTTCTTTTATGCATTTAATAAAAAAAAAATAAAAAAAATTTAAATAAATAAATAAATAAAAACGTCCTGGTGTCAATAAAGCTTTTCTTTGACTAACAAGGAAGTTTTCAGCTCCCAAACTTACAGGATATTCTTATATCACGATGAACTTTTATATATCAAAGGCTGAATGAAAAGTTGATTTCTCAATTCATGACCCCTTTAATTCACCTGAAGTGGCTTGAAGGAAGTTGTTGTATTTTCCCTCAGCCAATAAAAGGGCAGCAGACATCGCTCTCATGATGAAAATTAATGTGCGTCCCCTACCAGCCTACGTTTAGGAAATAAATGTAGAAAAATATTGGAAAATGTACATGAATTTCTTTTTTTCCCCCCTAATGTTAAAATAATAATACTACATACTGTAGATACTTAACATGGGAGCCATTTGTGCAAAAGGCTGTTTATAAGTGCGTGTGTATTCAGATCAAATTATGCTGATAATATAAATTGTAATAAAAAAAATAATTTAGTATTAAAGTAGAAAAATGTTCACTAGTGAACTTCCAAACCCCACTGCATATAGTTTTTAGAACCATTTTAAATGTGACAGAAAGAAAAAAAATGCAACATTAGTACCAATGAAATTACACCATTTTCTTCTTTTTATTGTAAACATTTTGAACTGAAGATTCACAATTTTATAAACACAGACGATGGTATATTATTATCGAGTGCATTTGACACTATGTGCCAAGTAATGTTTCTCTTATGCGTGGCTGCATGTTGCATATGGCCGTGTAGTGGGTCAGTCAGCTTTTGTGGTGTGCTGATCACTGGCGTGTTTGTGCAGTTGATTATTCTTGTAGCTTGTTGTCCCCCTGTCCTCTTCGAACTGTGGAAGGCAGTAAAGATCATACAAACGATGCGCTAAATCATCGGCCTCCGCCACCCCTTCACAGCTCTTCTGCCAGCTCTGTGGAATGGAGTCAATGCCATAATGTGCCCCTGCAATTGCCCCTGCCATGCAAGCAATGGTGTCAGTGTCACCACCCAGAGCCAAGCTGTAGGCTATTGTCCTCTCCAGTCCCCCAAACTGCTCTGGCAGCCCTTCCCGGGGCTCCAAACAATGCAGCACGCAGAAGATAGCGGTGGGTACAGACTGTAAAGCAGCGATGCCATTTCCTAATACAAAGCAAGAGTGTCAAGTACAAGAAAAACACAGCAGAATGCCATTATAAATGATCAAATCAATACTAACCCAGTTCAGATATGACCTCCTCAATGCTCACACTATTTCTGTCCATAAGTTCTTTCACCCTGTACAAACGTGAGCAATATGGGAACTCCGATAAATTGAGTCTGTGGAATAAAACAGTGGGTCAGAACCATAGATAACTCTTCTTAAAGCATGAAACGGAAGTTGCGATAGTCTTTTCTTTCTTGTGACGTATATTTGAGTGTAATAGCTTCTCAAACAAGATCAAATTTAGGGCGGGACTTGATTTTGTCCATCAGGAATTGTGGTTCGCTATTGCTGTGATCTCATGTGAGTGACAGGTTGTCCCGCCCATGCGCCAGTAAACATGTTATCAGTGAAGAGAAGAGATGTCGTTGCAAGAGGGAGGGAAAGTTATTTTGATTAAAGATTATGAGGGAACATGAATTTTAAAATGTGCACGAATAAATCATTTATAATGAACACTACAGAACTTTTCCATTAAAAATAATTTTAATGGGAAAGTTCAGCCAAAAACCCTGTAGCTCCAACAGTAGAGCATGGCACTAGCAACACCAAGGTCATGGGTTGAATCCCCAGGGAAAGGAAGAACTGATCAAATGTGTACTTTGAATGCAATGTAAGTCGCTTTGGATAAAAGCGTCTGCCAAATGCATAAATGTAATGTAAATGAAAAATATATATTTTTTATTCATAAACTCAAAGTCAAACACATCCAATGTCATTCGGACATAGTATTACATTATAGACTATTATAGTATTTATAATCAGCTATTACTTTTATATATAGTTTTAATTTTCATTTTAGTGTAAGTTTTAGTCATTTTTATTAGTTTAAGTTTTTTTATATTTCTATTTAACTTTAATTTATTTATATTTATGTTTTAGTTTCAAGTTAAACTTCAAATTTTCATTCAAGTTAGGTTTTTCATCTAATATTTACATTTAATTTCAGCCTTTATTCAAATCACGAAAACTTTTACCAATATAATAGTTAACAATGACTTCTTCATGTTCCATAGGTTTAAACCAACATGAGGGTGAGTAAATTACATAATTAGCATTTTTGGGTGAACTATCCCTTTAAGAAACAAACAACTGAAGTTCATACTTTTGATGGGCTTACTTACGCTTTAGCATCAAGCTGGGCTGTTTCATCTTTTTCCATCTCTTCCATTTCTGCGATCAGTTTGTTGATGAATTCTTTTGGCAGAGCCAAAGCGCCCTGGAGAGACAGATGGACAGCAAGGGCCTGCAACACCGCCCCGTTGTAGCCCAAAGAGCATGAGTGTGTTAACATAGCACCAAGCCGTGAGTACTGCCAAAAACAAATGCAAGGACAGAATGTTAGCCTGGGACAGTCCAAATTAGCCCTTCAAATGAAGTATTTAAACAAGCAGTTCTTAACCTCTCTGACTCAAAGGCCCTAACTGTCCAACACAATATTCAAAGCCCTCTTCCCCCATATATGCGAAGAAATTTTCAATATTTCTTCTGTAATTATGACAAAGCTGCTTGTTTTCAAACTTTTTTCCATTAACAGAATCTGGAGTATTGCTATATTAAATAAACCACAATTAATTTTGTGATTCTAGAAGTTTCAAGAACTGTATGTTCTTCAGTAAGAACAATATACATAGAAAAAAATTCTTGATTTGCGTTTTTAGCATTCAAAATTTTTTTATTAAAAGTTATTTATTTTTTAATGAGTTCTCTTTTTATATAAAATTTTAAGTACATTTAAGCCATCTGGTTGAGAACCATTGATTTAAACATAAGAATTTTTATTATATACACTCACCTAAAGGATTATTAGGAACACCATACTAATACTGTGTTTGACCCCCTTTCGCCTTCAGAACTGCCTTAATTCTACGTGGCATTGATTCAACAAGGTGCTAAAAGCATTCTTTAGAAATGTTGGCCCATATTGATAGGATAGCATCTTGCAGTTGATGGAGATTTGTGGGATGCACATCCAGGGCACGAAGCTCCCGTTCCACCACATCCCAAAGATGCTCTATTGGGTTGAGATCTGGTGACTGTGGGGGCCATTTTAGTACAGTGAACTCATTGTCATGTTCAAGAAACCAATTTGAAATGATTCGAGCTTTGTGACATGGTGCATTATCCTGCTGGAAGTAGCCATCAGAGGATGGGTACATGGTGGTCATAAAGGGATGGACATGGTCAGAAACAATGCTGAGGTAGGCCGTGGCATTTAAACGATGCCCAATTGGCACTAAGGGGCCTAAAGTGTGCCAAGAAAACATCCCCCACACCATTACACCACCACCACCAGCCTGCACAGTCGTAACAAGGCATGATGGATCCATGTTCTCATTCTGTTTACGCCAAATTCTGACTCTACCATCTGAATGTCTCAACAGAAATCGAGACTCATCAGACCAGGCAACATTTTTCCAGTCTTCAACTGTCCAATTTTGGTGAGCTCGTGCAAATTGTAGCCTCTTTTTCCTATTTGTAGTGGAGATGAGTGGTACCCGGTGGGGTCTTCTGCTGTTGTAGCCCATCCACCTCAAGGTTGTGCGTGTTGTGGCTTCACAAATGCTTTGCTGCATACCTCGGTTGTAACGAGTGGTTATTTCAGTCAAAGTTGCTCTTCTATCAGCTTGAATCAGTCGGCCCATTCTCCTCTGACCTCTAGCATCAACAAGGCATTTTCGCCCACAGGACTGCCGCATACTGGATGTTTTTCCCTTTTCACACCATTCTTTGTAAACTCTAGAAATGGTTGTGCGTGAAAATCCCAGTAACTGAGCAGATTGTGAAATACTCAGACCGGCCCGTCTGGCACCAACAACCATGCCACGCTCAAAATTGCTTAAATCACCTTTCTTTCCCATTCTGACATTCAGTTTGGAGTTCAGGAGATTGTCTTGACCAGGACCACACCCCTAAATGCATTGAAGCAACTGCCATGTGATTGGTTGATTAGATAATTGCAATAATGAGAAATTGAACAGGTGTTCCTAATAATCCTTTAGGTGAGTGTAGAGTGTAAAGCTACTTAGCCCAAAATGCTAAAAGCTGAAGTCTACCAGTTTAGATTCGACAGTCGGATCACTTTTCACCTTGCGGACATCATTGCGACTTTTAAAGGCCAGAGCAAAAGGTGCTGCTCTCATGGCACCCCCATTCCCGAAAGAACCGCGGCCGCCGAACTGAGCCTGTGCCGGCTGGAAGACATCCTTCAGATGGGGCGATGCAAGCTTCCGCAGTACCTGTATGACACCTGAGCCATAACCTCGGTCCGGAGCAAGGTTATACTCCTTTGCAAATCTGGAATCAAGTAAGATGATCAAGGAAATGCAAATACTTGCTTAAAAGGACTCTTTTAGCCATTTCCAGCAGTAATGTACCTTCGAGCCATGTCTCGTTCATCAAACGCCATCCTGGTGAGGAGTGAATCTGCAACGCATCGCATCATGGCTGTATCATCACTGTACTGAAGAATTCCTGGATAAAATGTAAATGAGATGTCTAAAATTAACTAAGAAACACTGGATTCATCGTCAAAAATGTTTAATGAAAGTAAAATTGTGACGTCACTCTTAACCTTCTGGTTGTGGACCGAAAAAATTAACATATTTAAAATTTGGTATGAATGGTACAAAACTTGGTAACTTTTTGTGGCAACTCCTATATGAACACACACACAAAAAATTAGGATAAGATTAGAAAAGGCTAAATGGTCTTAAAAAATAGTCACACTTTTGACCTACCCGGTTAAAAATGACCGCCATAGTAGGAAATGAGTAGGAAGAAATTTTTGGGGTTCAATTTACAAATAAGCCACAATAAAGCAGTCTTTGATAGGGTCTAAATATAAATCCAAATTTGAAACATAATAAGTAATTATGTCTGAAAATAGTCTTATAAGCAACTTGGGAATAAACCGCCTATATACAGGGGCTGAAACACCTGGTTTTAGAGCACAATAATTTATTAGTATGGTCCTTTTGCGGCCCATACAGCATCAGTTCATCTTGGGAATGACAGATACATGTCCTACACAGTGGCCAGAGGGATTCTGAGCCATTCCTCTTGCAGAACATGCAGTGACCATGTCACTGTGATGCTGATGGAGGAAAACGTTTCCTTTCAGACAGCTTCCTCTTGCGTTGACAGTTACTCCTGTTGGATGTGGTTCGTCCTATATGGTGGTATGCCGACATCACCCTGGATACCATAGCTCTCGATACACCACAAAGACTTGCTGTCCTGGTCACAGATGAGCCAGCAAGACGTACACCAACAATTTGTCCTCTTATGAACTCCGATGTCTCCCATTATGTTGTGTGGATTGCAGTATTTTATTGTACAGCTGTACTATTGCTCTGCTAATACAACCTTCACACTCTTACTGATGGAATGTAAAATAAGTGAAAATAACCTCCAACACTATATTGGCCAGTGTTTCAGTTTCTCAGTTTCATTGTCTAACCACTGGATGTGTGTATATGTGGTGGATACTGGGGATATATATGTGTGTGTGTGTGTCTTTCATCCATTTGATTTTAAATACCTTTACCTCTATTTATAAATTAAACCATGTATTCATTTAAAAAAATATATATGATTTGTATTATTTTATATACAAATAAATAGTGCATCAGGTGAATATTACCTAGTACCATGAAATCTACAAATAAAATGTTATGCTTTCGGTCTGTTTTGACAACGAAAGTTCACGAGTGTGACCACTAAGTGAGGAATACCAGAGGGTTAACAAAGACTTCAGGACATGCCAAGGGTTATATCTCATATTAGTACGTGATAGGGCCTTCTGATATGTACTGTCGTAAACTCAGAGATTATATAAAATGTAAAAATAAAATGCTCACCGTCGCCCCGTGTTTCATCCTCCAAAGCGCTGAGATGCTGAAGGACTCGGTCCAAAGGCACATCCACAGCGCCTTCAAACTCACCGCCTATACAGTCACCCAACACCGAACCGACCAGAGCCCCGCGGAACCGGGACAGCATCATCGGCGCTGCTATACGTGCCGCAGCCGACATTACTTTTACTGTTCTTATTAATGTAAACGCAAACTGCACTTGAGAAACAGATTCAGACGACCCTAGTATGAATCTAGCACAGTGGCATCTGGGGTTTGTTTTGCTGGACTGTTGTCATTGTGTGACCCGCTTCTTACCGCACCATGTCAAATATAACCGCATCACGATTCATCAAACTATTCGCGAATATAATAATTTCGATTGACTTACTAAAATTACTATACCTAACTTTGCAGAAAGTGTTGTTTCTATTTTATTTAATGCCTTTATTTAATTACAGAATCGCTGCGGACCTACGCAAACAGCAATGGCTGGCAAAGTAAATGATCTACGTTTCGATGTCTGCTGATTCGACAAATTCTGAAATTATTTAAATCATGGCTATAAGACCATTATATGCAATTCATATATATTTATATTTTTTGTAGTTAATTTATAAATGTTTTAAGCCACAAATACAAGTGCACAATTGTTCTTCTTTGTGGGTATTTGTGAATCTGCTGACCTGAGAATGTATGACGACGAAGGAAGTTGCATTGCGCATCACGCTGCATTTTCTATGATCTGTATGTCATATGCTTATTTTTCAGGTTAGCGATGACTCCTGTGCATATATCCTGTGCTAATGTGTGCATATATTGACGATATCTGCGCTTCTTATACGCGTGCCTAGCTGTGCTAGTGTTCAAAGTGAGAAGTTACAAAGAGGCGGTAGATTGAAACAACACAGACGTTTTATTTGCCAGTATCAGGCAGATCGAGGACATCGCATTCAAGAACGACAGGTAATATTTCTATACAGCATCTATATTAATATAACAGTGGAAACATAGCAACAAGCTATCTATCTAGTTTTCCTTTAGAAAGTAAATTACTGAACGTTCATTGTTTTACGAGAGTTAATTGAATGTCTCCATTGTCCAGCAGTGGACCACGGACCCCCTAAGTATGGTTACCTTTGGAAAATTAAAGACACCATGAAATCAAAGTGAACAATTCTTATTTTTTAATGGAATATTGCATTATTTATTATAAACGGTTGTGCACAACATAAAAAAAACCTCCCTCTTTTAACAACATCTTTTCTCTGATGACGTGTTTACTGGTGCAAGGGCGGGACAACGATCCAATCAATTCCCAAAATCAAGTCCCTCCCTACGTTTTCTTGTTGGAGAATCCGTTTTACTTTAATATACGTCACAATAAAGGGAAAAAAGCAGGGATGCACCAATATGAAAATTTTTGCCGATACTGATAACCCATAATTCTTTATATTTGAAAGCCGATAACCGATATATTGGCTGATAAATCTAAATCCAAATTTTTATATAATTTTTGAGAGCATGATTACAAAAACAAAAGGCTCACCATTAAAAGCCATGTCCCAAACACACAATTATAATGTCCTCATTATAATTTTATGTAGTGTATATGACAGACTTGCGCTGCACATTGCACTTAACCGTATTTTCCTTTTTTGAAGTGATTTTAATCATATTTCAAGCAATTTAAAACCATCATGGTGAACAGTGCACATCTGAAGTGTCTCAGCTGAAGGAAATAATCCATTATTTATCGGCTTTAAGATATCGTCCAAATCTTCGTATCGGGCCGATACCGATAACATTAAAAATGAACATATATTGGCCGATACCGATATGGTGGCCAATATATCGTGCATCCCTAGAAAAAAGACATCCGTTTCATGCCGACTTTAAATGTAAACGTTTTGCATTTGCTTGCAAAACTTTTGCGTTCCCTGTGAAACTTCATTTAGAACCAAAATGGTGTTTTTGGTTTCTCGGGGGAAAGCAATACGTTTGCGAGAGAATGCAAAATATTTGCAAGCAAACGCAAAGGTTTTGCTGGTGAAAGCGAAGATATATTAAAATATAATATTTCCTACCATCTGATATTTTCCCCATTACAATGTCCGTAGGATCTATATACACCGATCAGGCATAATATTATGACAGGTGCAGTGAATAACACTGATTATCTCTTCATCACGCCACCTGTTAGTGGGTGAGATATATTAGGCAGCAAGTGAACATTTTGTCCTCAAAGCTGATATGTTAGAAGCAGGAAAAATGGGCAAGCCTAAGGATTTAAGCGAATTTGACAAGGGCCAAATTGTGATGGCTAGACGACTGGGTCAGAGCATCTCCAAAACTACAGCTCTTGTGGGGTATTCCCGGTCTGCAGTGGTCATTATCTATCAAAAATGGTCCAAGCAAGGAACAGTGGTGAACCGGCGACAGGGTCATGGGCGGCCAAGGCTCATTGATGCACTTGGGGAGCAAAGGCTGGCCTCAAGAAGTTAATGCTGGTTCTGATAGAAAGGTGTCAGAATACACAGTGCATCGCAGTTTGTTGAGTATGGGGCTGCATAGCCGCAGACTAGTCAGGGTGCCCATGCTGACCCCTGTCCACCGCCGAAAGCGCCAACAGTAGGCACGTGAGCATCAGAACTGGACCACGGAGCAATGGAAGAATGTGGCCTGGTCTGGTGAATCACGTTTTCTTTTACATTACATGGATGGCTGGGTGCGTGTGTGTCGCATACCTGGGGAACACATGGCACCAGGATGCACTATGGGAACAAGGCAAGCCAGTGTGGCGGAGGCAGTGTGATACTTTGGGCAATGTTCTGCTAGGAAACCTTGGGTCCTGCCATCCATGTGGATGTTACTTAGGTAGGTGGTACGTGTCAAAGCATTGTTGCAGACCATGTACAGTGGGGAGAACAAGTATTTGATACACTGCCGATTTTGCAGGTTTTCCTACTTACAAAGCATGTAGAGGTCTGTAATTTTTATCATAGGTACACTTCAACTGTGAGAGACGGAATCTAAAACAAAAATCCAGAAAATCACATTGTATGATTCTTAAATAATTAATTTGCATTTTATTGCATGACATAAGTATTTGATCACCTACCAACCAGTAAGAATTCCGGCTCTCACAGACCTGTTAGTTTTTCTTTAAGAAGCCCTCCTGTTCTCCACTCATTACCTGTATTAACTGCACCTGTTTGAACTCGTTACCTGTATAAAAGACACCTGTCCACACACTCAATCGAACAGACTCCAACCTCTCCACAATGGCCAAGACCAGAGAGCTGTGTAAGGACATCAGGAATAAAATTGTAGACCTGCACAAGGCTGGGATGGGCTACAGGACAATAGGCAAACAGCTTGGTGAGAAGGCAACAACTGTTGGCGCAATTATTAGAAAATGGAAGAAGTTCAAGATGACGGTCAATCTCCCTCGGTCTGGGGCACCATGCAAGATCTCACCTCGTGGGGCATCAGTGATCATGAGGAAGGTGAGGGATCAGCCCAGAACTACACGGCAGGACCTGGTCAATGACCTGAAGAGAGCTGGGACCACAGTCTCAAAGAAAACCATTAGTAACACACTACGCCGTCATGGATTAAAATCCTGCAGCGCATGCAAGGTCCCCCTGCTCAAGCCAGCGCATGTCCAGGCCCGTCTGAAGCTTGCCAATGACCATCTGGATGATCCAGAGGAGGAATGGGAGAAGGTCATGTGGTCTGATGAGACAAAAATAGAGCTTTTTGGTCTAAACTCCACTTGCCGTGTTTGGAGGAAGAAGAAGGATGAGTACAACCCCAAGAACACCATCCCAACCGTGAAGCATGAAGGTGGAAACATCATTCTTTGGGGATGCTTTTCTGCAAAGGGGCCAGGATGACTGCACCGTATTGAGGGGAGGATGGATGGGGCCATGTATCACGAGATCTTGGCCAACAACCTCAGTAAGAGCATTGAAGATGGGTCGTGGCTGGGTCTTCCAGCATGACAACGACCCGAAACACACAGCCAGGGCAACTAAGGAGTGGCTCCGTAAGAAGCATCTCAAGGACCTGGAGTGGCCTAGCCAGTCTCCAGACCTGAACCCAATAGAAAATCTTTGGAGGGAGCTGAAAGTCCATATTTCCTAGCAACAGCCCCGAAGCCTGAAGGATCTGGAGAAGGTCTGTATGGAGGAGTGGGCCAAAATCCCTGCTGCAGTGTGTGCAAACCTGGTCAAGAACTACAGGAAACGTATGATCTCTGTAATTGCAAACAAAGGTTTCTGTACCAAATATTAAGTTCTGCTTTTCTGATGTATCAAATACTTATGTCATGCAATAAAATGCAAATTAATTACTTAAAAATCATACAATGTGATTTTCTGGATTTTTGTTTTAGATTCCGTCACTCACAGTTGAAGAGTACCTATGATAAAAATTACAGACTTCTACATGCTTTGCAAGTGGGCAAACCTGCAAAATCGGCAGTGTATCAAATACTTGTTCTCCCCACTGTACATCCTTTCATGGAAACGATATTCCCTGGTGGCTGTGGCCTCTTTCAGCAGGATAATGCGCCCTGCCACAAAGCAAAAAAGGGTTCAGGAATAGTTTGAGGAGCACAACAGTTTGAGGTGTTGACTTGGCCTCCAAATTCCCCTGATCTCAATCCAATCGAGCATCTGCGGGATGTGCTGAACAAACAAGTCCGATCTATGGAGGCCCCACCTCGCAACTTACAGGACTTAAAGGATCTGCTGCTAACATCCTGGTGCCAGATACCACAGCACACCAGGGTTCTAGTGGAGTCCATGTCTCGATGGGTCAGGGCTGTTTTGGCAGCAAAAGGGGGACAATATTACACAATAACACAATATTAGGAAGGTGGTCATAATGCAGAGTACTCGCGGGATCTTAAAAAGTCTTAAATGTCTTAAATTTCAAAATCAAAATTTTAGGCCTTAAAAAGTCTTAAATTCGCTGCAGTATTGAGTTCTAGGTCTTAAATAATTTTAAACAGGTCTTAATTTTCCTACGTCCATGTAACGTTTCCTCTATAGACCAATTATCTGTTTGTAAACATACAGGATGCGCGCGCAGCTAGGTTGCAGAAAACCCAGGAGAGATAGCGTTTACGTATAGAAAATTACATGGATACGGTACAAAATCGTTAGATTTAAAAAGATTATAGATTATTTATAGATATATATTTATAGATGACTAATTATAGATAATTAGATGTTATTTTAAAAATGTTGTCCGCATATTACAAGTTTGTCACCCAGCGATAAGGAGTGTTATTCAACGAAATTAACGTTAGTGAGTGGAATACGTCTTACAGATCCGTTTGCTATACCATCTTGTCAATGGGTAAACGATGAAACGAAATCGCCAAGCCTCCATTGGAAAACGTGGATACCACGAGGAAAAAACGCTGCATATACTGTCAAATAGATATTTTTAATATTTCTTTTTTTGTCCATCTATTGAAAGTCTAGGCAATCAAAAATTTCTTCTGAAAAGATAACTTTATTTGATAAAGCTTTTAAGCTTTTTTTTTCATATATAGGCTAAACGATCAATTACCATTACAATTATCTAACAAATATTTGATAACTCAATGTATTTTTTACAGTGGGGTAATTTTGTTGCAATAGCTTACACACAGCACAAGGGAGCTTGATTTCAAATGGTAAATTAGATTTAAAAAGTCAAGTAAACAGTAATAAAATCAGAACAAATAAACAAATTACTAACAATAGCACAAATAAATACAATAGAATAAAGTTACAAATGAAATAGACTGCTTTATTTTTCAGGTAGGTCTAACAGTATTCAGGTAAGAAACTGAATTAAAAAAACAAAGTAATCAAATTTAAAATAATATTGGATAATCTTCATTGTAAAAAATGAAATACAGATTAATCCATTAAAGTTACACAAGTTAATGAGTCAAGAGCAGTAAGTGATCGTTTGTCTTTTTGTAGTTTGAATAACATTAACAATATTCGGCTGCTGTCCCTTTAAGACCTGACGAACGCATGGATCCAAAATACTGTTGCTGTTACACAACATTCTTCCTTAACTGTTTAAGACTGTTTACGTTAATACTGACCAATATGGCCATCGTGACATTATTTTTTAATGCATTTGACCATTAATAAGCTGGGAAAAGGAGCTAATTTTTGCACTTGTATGTCAGAGGCGGCTTTATTACAGTATGTGTGTGCGCTTCAGATGTGAGCGCGAAATATGCAGGAGTGAACTGCAGAGTCGGGCATTTTTAATTTGGTCCTCTTTCCAATCGGCTCTTCTGAGGGCTTGTAACCAAAGATGTCTGCGGTTGGCATTAAAAGCACTGTGAGTTGATGGTATTCGGTAAAACTTAAGACCACTGCTTACAGATTTGCGATTCTGGCATCCCACTGCACAACATGACATTTTCCCGATCGTCTTTTGCAACCGACATGCGCAGTTGAACCTGACAATTGGTCTATTGCTCATTGAAATGCTCCCGCAGCGCTTTAGTGTGTGTGTGTGTGTGTGTTTATTCCGGGGTGTTGTAGTTCTTTCTTTCGCTGTATTACAACTACAAATGAGACCAACGTGCATCTTTTATTGCAGCCAATCAGCTTTCGTGTTATTGGCGCGAGTCTCTTTCGGATTGTACCACAGACACATAAAACGGATTTTATTCTTCAGCTAACAGTTCTCCATTTCTTCCAGTTCCGCGATCGTGAAAGCGAATCTTTCTCACCTGCCATCTCGCATAATGACCAAATAAAAGTATGATATGCCTGATAGCACTAAAAAAGAGTTAATAAAAGCGATATAAACCCCAAACTCAATTCGCTACTGACACACGGACCGATGTCAGACTGGCTACGGATTCTGTGCACGCGTTTGCTGCCTGTCAGTATATGAATGTGTCTATTTCTAGGCTTATTGCCCTTGAACGATCAAATACACATATTATTATGCCTATGTTCACATTGGCGGTTATGTCGTGTGTAAAAAAGTTTGGGACGTGTGCCAGTATTGGATCTGCGCATTACTGTAGGTCTTAAAGTGAAAGCAACCTAATATATCTTATACCCGCTCCTGTCTGTGTCGTTAATGTCATTAATAGGGAAAAACAAACAGTAGCCTACCTAAACTTAAAGCACTGTTTGTATCTGTATATTTATGTTGTATTTATTTGTCCTATTGCCATTTGTTTATAAGTTCTTATTTTATTACTGACCATTTACTTGATTACTTAATTACTTGAGAACTTTTTACTTATATTAAGCAATTGCTTATTGCTGTAGTTTACTTTTTGGTCATATTTCCCACCCTAAGCGATCATGTTATTAAAGCTAGATAGCACACCACTGGACCAGCCTTTTTTTGTAATGCCAAACAAGATTCATGCATTTTGTTTGTTTTATTGCCATATGTGACTGTTGTGCATCTAACATAATAATATGGTAAATGTGGCATCCTAATTATGAAAAAACAAAAAAACATAAAATGACCACAAAATCAGTCATTTTGATCTCACACAAATCACCAAAAAATGTGTGTGTGTGTATATATATATATATATATATATATATATATATATATATATATATAAATTAATTAATTTGCTTTGCAAGTAATTTTGTGATTTGCGTGATATAGGTCTTAAATTTAATTCATAATGGTCTTAAAAAGTCTTAAATTTGACTTGGTGAAACCTGCAGATACCCTGATAATGTTATGCCTGATCGGTGTATAACAAAAAGTTGGATTCTGTTAGTTTTAATAAAAAAATCAATCCCTGGGACATGAAAGTGTCCATATCTGAATAAACACCTTGATTTATTAGGCTTTATTGTTTGTTTTATTGCCATCAGGTCTGGAATCACGTATATATTATGAATCCCTGGGACCCCGTTACATATGCAGTGACACCTGCTGCTAAGATTTTAGCCAGATGTGTAACATCAGGCACTATGACACAGGTAAACTAAGAGAATATTATTTTTTGACATTGATTATAAAAGGTTCTGGCGGTTAATGTTTTGTATTTGTTATGAATCTTATAGAAGGAGCTTGATGCTCTCCCACGGGATTCAGAAGTCTTCTCCTCGTCTTTACTTGAAGCTGAGCAGCTCAGCAGAATTAGACATGATCTTGATCAGGTTGAAAACAAACTACAACCATGAAAAAATGTCACCACTTCTCTGATTTACAAACCTTAAACAGCTGAAAAGATTTTCTATTTGTCTTCATGTTGTTTTAGACTAATTTGGATTTAGAGCTGCTGAAGCTGGAAAGAGACGGTGCAGACGTCACTCACAGTCATTACCTCAGTAAGTGTTGGAAACGGAATTGTGCGCATACATTGACATTTCAACATGGAATTTAAACATTCTCTAGCTCTGTACTAGAAGACTTTAATTTTACTAATGAGTGTGTTTTGCTGTAAGGTCAAAGGTTTGCTTCCTTGCAACAGTTCACTTCCCACCTTCAGGAAGTGTTGCGAGAACAGACAATCCTGCGAGAGAGACTCACAAAGCCACTGTGTCAGCAGAACCTGCCCATTCAGGCTGATCTTCACAGGTCAGAAGCTTTTAATGTGGTTTTCAGTTTCGTTTTTAATGCTTTTTGTATTGAAATATTTACTTACAGTGTTGATTATTGTTTAATGTAACATAAATCTGTGTACAGATATGTGGTAGAGCTCATGGGGATGGTGGTGGAGTTTATTCAGAACTTGGAAATGAAAATTGAGATTGTTCGAGCAATTCCAAACACTGATAGTTATCTGAGTAATCTGGTAAGTGTGTATATATACACACACACTCTACAGTATGTATGTTTTTTGATGAATAAATCAACATGAATGAACTAAAAATATACAGAACTATGGTGGTTAAATGTTCATATGTGTTATACTTTGAAACCACTGTCTATATGTGATGTTCTTTACCTTTATTCTCGCAAACCTGTCATGTTTATAATCTAAATCCATATGTTCTCTGTTCAGAACAATGGCAGAACTCAACTGCTGGCTCAGGTCACTGAGGTCGAGAACCTGTACAAGCAAGTTCTTAAGCGACGAGGACATTCACAGACCAACATTAAAGACATGTCTAGTTGATAAAGAATTTCAGAATAAAAATCACCTACTGTACCAGTGGACAGTAAAATGATAAAAATAACTAATTACAAAATCCATGACTAGTATACATTTTTATATTTGTATTTTCTGTATACATCTAAATATAAGCTTTCATATTTTGTTTAATATTGTCTCTATTCTGTGTACCTAGTGGTTGCTGACAAGGAATTTAGATACATTAGAGAACTGATTTATAGATTATATTCTGCAGAAGTATTTTTTCAGGCACGTGTTCAATTTTCAGCCACGCGTTTCAATTTTTTGTGAGTTTTTCTTTTGTAATAATTATAATAAATAAATATTCCACATTTTAAACCAAAACCAGAGGGTTTCAGTGCTGGTAACCAGCATCATGTATTATATTGTTTGTGTATTACATATAGGCTGTGTCCGAAATCACATACTCTCTTGAGTAGGTACTTATTTTGAATAATTAATTACTTCATGACTGCTAAAAAAAGTATGTTCTATATAGTTTGAATGTGTGTAGTATGAATGTAATCTGGACATCCTACATTCGCCATGTTGTCATTATAATGTGACCTACCAGCGTCAGTTACGTCGCTTCACTGCCATTCACAAATCCTCTCCCGTGGTCTCATAGGATAGTAAGTGTCCATCGGAAAAAGTAGGTCATCCGGGTTCTCTTTTATGAGTACTGTGAATTCGGACATACTTCTTTTGTCACATACTGTTTTTCGCCTACTATATAGTAGGGAAGTATGCAATTTCGGATGCAGCCATAGTCTCCTTTTGCTGATATCTCAATTTACTATCAGTGTAAATTAGTGAACTGCTGGATATCTGATCCATCAAAGTATTTCTGGACCTTTGTAGCCTGTTTGCTTGAACATCAGTGACTGCAGTGGATGATTTGCAGGTGGAAAAAATCACAAGGTTAGATTTAGTGTTCAGGCTTTTTAATATTTTATATAGTAGGACAAATGAATAAATTCCATAAATTCAGCACAATCATTTCTGCTGTTACTGCTTTCCCATCTCTTCTATTAAGAGCACTTTCTGTGTAATGATGTGTTTTGTACACAACAGCTCCACCTATAGAAAAACAGAAAAAGAGCAACTTGCAATTATAGTGTGATGAGACATCTATTTCTAGAGCAGTGATTCTTAACCAGGGCGCCTCAGCAAACTTCCAAGGGGGCGACATTTTATGACTTGCATTAAAAACTATACACCTGTTGCATTCCTGGGTCCGTTTGGACCCTGTGGAATGTAAAGTTATAATGCAGTCATAACTTTTTGTATCTCATTAATAAATGAATGCGCAAGTTTTTTTTGAATGTTACCATGTTTTTGTCATGCTATTACTTCATTTACCCCCTTTTTATTAATTAAAAAATTCTTTGAAAAATGTTAAATGTTACAAGAACTACAGCAAAAACCAGTGTGATGCAAGAAAAAAATATTTTCCATCAATATTTCTGAGAAATTTTATTTGAATATATCATTATAAAAAATTTATAAGAACATAATTACCAGTATAAACTTATAATTTGATGGATTTAACTAAATTCCTTTGAACTTATAGCTCATGACTGCTTAAAACTAAATTTAATTTAATTAATTTATGAAAACTAAACATTCTTATTCTAACAAAACAATATCAGTATTACTCTGAATTTTATTCAAACAAAATATATTAATTTTACTTGCATAAACATTTACTTTCAGATGATAAACAGCCTGACTCTCCCTTTCATGTTACAATGGTTCAACAATAGGTGGCAGCAGAATGAAATGTGGACTTCTTTTTCGAACCCTCTTTCCTTTTACAAATTTAGACTATTTGGTCTGAACTTTTGATCTACAAACAGACGTTAATAAAATTGTGTCAAATAATTTCAGAATAATTGTGTGTATGCACGAGCATGTTTATAAACAAAATGCAGTCCCAGTGGGAAGGGGAAAAAAATTATGTGAGTGTAGGAAAGAGGCTAGATGTATTATACAGATTTAATTTGAGACAAATCTAACTAACTAATAGATGTAAAAAAAAAAAAAAAAAAAAAAATCAGCACAATTTCATGTGTAAAGCCACAGTTCACTTTGAGTCAAAACAGACCTGAACGGAAAAGGTGTAACAATTTAGTTTAAATGGTTATATCTCTCACATTTTTATTTTTTAAAAATCTGAAAAAAATAAATATGTATTTTGAAGGTCTTAACATATCCAAAATTTAATTTTTTTACTAAAAACTGGATTTTTTTATTTTTATTTATGCACCTCATCTGGGTCAAAACCGACCCGAATGCATATGAATGAATGAATTAAATGAATGAATTATTATTATATAAAATAATGATATATATATATATATATATATATATATATATATATATATTAAATATTCATATATTAAATTGAAACTTGTTTTTTTATTGAAAAAACGTTCTTGAAACTTCTGGAATCACAAAACGTAAAATATTGAACTAAATATATCAATACTCCCCAATTTTGTGTTGGACAATGGGGGTCCTTGGAGTCAAAAAGGTTGAGAACAAGTCACTGTTCTGGAAGGAAAATGCATTGAATAAACCAGTAGCTCTGTGCCTGAAGCCATGGTAACGTGAATACTAACCTGGAGCTTTAGCTCATGAATCTTGCTTTTATCTTCCTGCAGACTGTATCCATGCTTTTTCAGAAGATCTTTAATGTGCCTTAGTGAGAAATACGATTAAAGTAACTTTTAGAAAACAATTTTACAATCTTACTCCCGATAATGATAGTGTCCTGTAAGCACACACCTCTGCACCTCAGCGTCGGGTTCCAGTGCATAACGCTCTTGTAGGAAATGCTGTAACTCGGGGCCCTTTGCGTTGAAAGTGCTCAGGGCCTCACAGGCAGCAATGCGCACACTGGGCTCTTCCTCATGGTGTAAAGCCCACATCAGCAACTCCTGGAGAGCTGGGTTCATCCAACCTATTTTCTTTAAAGCTTCATTTATATAATAAGATTTCTTTAGTGTAATAATAAAAATAGTAACATAGGATTAATTCATTTTCAAGCTTACCATTAATTGCTTCCACTTTCACCTCCCATATTGGCTCATTCTGCATCAGGTTAATTAGCTGATCAAGGACCTGTGAACATGTTTTATGTGGTCATTTGAGTGAACCCTCAATTTCTTTTTTACACAATTTATTGGCCACATGCTACCACAGCTGCTTCATTTCCTCACCGCCTGGTCTTCCATCATTAGAGATGCTGCAGTCAAGCAAGCTTGTTTGCGCACAGTCACAAAATCATCATTAAAGCACCGCAGGAAAGTGGGCAGTAGCTTGGGTGTCATTATTTTGAGTTGACCAATTAAGATCAGTGCTTCCAGCCGCCAAGCGGTTGGACCCTCCTCCAGCTTCGCGCTGTGGAGATATTGTTTGTCTGTTAAGAATGAACTTAATATAAATGCTCTGATGTGTCTGTTGGGTATAGTAACCTCAGTTCACTGTGCATCTCTCTGGTCGCGTTCAGTTCACTCAGAGCCAGTGCTGCAGCATGACGAACAGCACAGCTCCAGTCGTTCCACATCATGTGTATCAGTTTGTTGCCCAGATCCTGCATGGAAAGCATCTCTAGTATGTTCAACAATCATTATAGATGTATTAGATATGTAGATATAGGTGTCTGAAATGTCCTAAAGAAAAGAATTATGATACCTTGTTGATTTGACTTCTGAGCTGTGCAATGCTAGTACAGGCCTGAAGTCGTGTTCTCCAGTTAGCGCTGTTTAACTCTTCTGCTAGAAGACAGCGCACTAGTGTCTGGATGGGAAACACCATGCAAAAGTTTGGGGTCAGAGATTTTTGTTTGAAAGAAAGAAATATTTACTGAGCAAGGACGCATTAAATTGTTTAAAATTGACAGTAAAGAGATTTATGATGTTACAAAAGATTTCTGTTTTCTTTTGTAATATAACTTTGTATTTATCAAAGAACCCTGAAAAAAATGTATCATGGTTTCCACAAAAATATTAAGCAGCAGTTTTCAGTATTGATAATAAGAAATAAAAATAAAACAAATCAGCAAGTTTTGCCATTACAGGAATAAATTACGTTTTAAAATATATATATAAAAACAGTTATTTTAAATTGTAAAAATATTTAACAATATTAAATGGTCAGCATAAGAGACTTCTTTCAGGCGCGTCGCAAGTGTTTTTTATTAGTTTCAGCCCGACGCGGTTATCATTTTCACGTCCTGCACCACTTTGTTTAAACAGCAAATGCACTCGCGGCCATCTGTTCGCCCATGGGTGTGCTGGTCTGAAATCGAAGTGTGTTCAGGCGCATTGTTGGCGCGTTGCTATTTTGAGGAAACTGAAAACCACTGGACCAACAAAAATCTGGTCTAAAGTCAATAGCGCAGTATTTTTTGTGTTAAAGGCCGCGTTAGTAATATGCGCCTATAGGCGGGTGCACAACGCGCATACACTCTACTTATTACAGCACACAAACATTTTTAAATTTTAAATATTAAAGGATTCCTCTTTGGAGAAGCATCCAGTCTTTCCGCTCGCAAATCTCGCCATGTAAAAAGCGAATCCGCCATGGTGCAAGCGCAACTGGAGATGAGACTCTGATTGGTTTATTGCACGTTACGCCCAAAACACACCCATGACTCATTAAGAGACTAGGTACAACCCTTTTAGACCATGCGCCTGGCGCGGCGACCGTTTTTTCTGTCGTTAAACTAGCAGAAGTGGATTCGCACATGCCCTAAGTGCACTTGCGCCATGCGCTTTAGACCATGCGCTCAGATCGTTAAAATAGGGCCCTTAAACTTACGTGTATAGCACATTATTTCACGTTAACAAGATAAACTAGTTTACATAGTGCATGCATAACTGATATCATCTTTCTTTTATGCAAAAACCAATGAGAGAGTAATTTACAGTCTTGCTGCTGATGTTGGAGAGTAACATCATAGACTGCTCCTGATCTGAAGGAGCTTCTCTGAGGAAGTGCTGTGACAGAAGTCTCTGTATGACAGCTTGACTTGCATCACCGTCTATCGCCAAGCACTGTGCCGCCACCCAGCTGTCTGCACCTGTGCCAGAGGGGTCTGAGTCATAACATATGATAGTCATTTTGAGTCAACATCTAAGTAGGACAGATTGCTTTACTTGTGACATTAATGTTTGTTATAAAGTTTATTTTAATAGACATTTTTAGGTTTCAAGTACTGGTATCCTTCCTTCAATGCACCTTGTTTTATCATGCTTCGTAGTATGTCTCTGGTGTGTGGGTTAGGTGTCCTCATGGCATACTGGCACACTGCAGCAGCCATCTGAACTCTCTTCACTGGGTCCTCAAGGGCTGAGACAATGAGAGCCTGCAGCTCCTGCGGTACCACCTTCAATTTCCATTCCTTAGTATGTTGAGCTGAGCAAAAAGGAATTCGAAAAAAAAAATGTATTATGTTATTTATTTACTTCATTTAATTATTGCCTTAAACTGGTTTAATATTACATCATATTTTGTTACATTACAACACCATTCAAAAGTTTGAGTAAGATTTTTAAATGTTTTTGAAAGAATTTTCTTATGCTCACCAAGGCTGCATTTATTTGATAAAAAATCCAGTAAATATGGTAATATTGTGAAATATTTTACTATTTAAAACAACTCTACTTTAATATATTTTAAAATGTAATTTATTCCTGTGGTTGTAAAGCTGAATTTTCACATGATCCTTCAGAAAATCCCTCAAGATTTGGTACTCTTATTTTTATCAATGTTGAAAACAGTTTGCGGCTTAATATTTTTGTGGAAACCTTTGGTGAACAGCATTTATTTATTTGAATGTACAAGTTTTTACTGCCTCTTTTGATTCATTTAATGCATCCTTGCTGATTAAAAGTATTATTTCTTTTTTAAAAATCTTTTTTTGTCTTATTGAGCCCAAATTTCATTATTTTATTTTATTTTATATGAATTGAAAGATTTTAGTTGATAGATTAACCTGCTTTGCCAGGGTGAAGCTCTTCTTGCGGTCCATTAACTGCTCTTGATGCACAGGTTATGATGGCTTCCAGCCGCACTGTGTAATTAGGGTCACTAAGAGCCCTTTTTAGGCCCTCGATGGTCACACTCTGCGAGGGCAACTCTAGATGAAACATAATAATTTTCCAAAAGGTGTTTCCATGAGAGCAATTGATGCAAAAACAATCAAATGTATGCAAGGTGCTTTCCTTCATACAACACACACTGTATATCTATAGCCGTGTGCATCACGGCTAACAAATCTATACATTTTTGTAAGTGTATTACTTGATAAATTTAATAAAAAAACACCTACTGATGTTGCAGGCACTCCTCCACTTGTCAACTGCATAGCGAAGAGTGGACAGCTCGGCCACAGCTTGTTTGGGCATCTCAGGATTCTGCCCGCTTAAGTCAGGAGGTCTGAGACCCCGCTTGAGGGCAGAGTCAGTTCTGGTGGGCTGATCCACCCATCGCTGTTCTGCATTTACAGCTCTGCCTGCCAAATGTAAGACAGTAACCTAAATATTTAGAGCCACATACAGTGGGGAGAACAAGTATTTGATACACTGCCGATTTTGCAGGTTTGCCCACTTACAAAGCATGTAGAAGTCTGTAATTTTTATCATAGGTACTCTTCAACTGTGAGAGACAGAATCTAAAACAAAAATCCAGAAAATCACATTGTATGATTTTTAAGTAATTAATTTGCATTTTATTGCATGACATAAGTATTTGATACATCAGAAAAGCAGAACTTAATATTTGGTACAGAAACCTTTGTTTGCAATTACAGAGATCATACGTTTCCTGTAGTTCTTGACCAGGTTTGCACACACTGCAGCAGGGATTTTGGCCCACTCCTCCATACAGACCTTCTCCAGATCCTTCAGGTTTCGGGGCTGTCGCTGGGCAATACGGACTTTCAGCTCCCTCCAAAGATTTTCTATTGGGTTCAGGTCTGGAGACTGGCTAGGCCACTCCAGGTCCTTGAGATGCTTCTTACGGAGCCACTCCTTAGTTGCCCTGGCTGTGTGTTTCGGGTCGTTGTCATGCTGGAAGACCCAGCCACGACCCATCTTCAATGCTCTTACTGAGGGAAGGAGGTTGTTGGCCAAGATCTCGCGATACATGGCCCCATCCATCCTCCCCTCAATACGGTGCAGTCGTCCTGTCCCCTTTGCAGAAAAGCATCCCCAAAGAATGATGTTTCCACTTCCATGCTTCACGGTTGGGATGGTGTTCTTGGGGTTGTATTCATCCTTCTTCTTCCTCCAAACACGGCGAGTGGAGTTTAGACCAAAAAGCTCTATTTTTGTCTCATCAGACCACATGACCTTCTCCCATTCCTCCTCTGGATCATCCAGATGGTCATTGGCAAACTTCAGACGGGCCTGGACATGCACTGGCTTGAGCAGGGGGACCTTCCGTGCGCTGCAGGATTTTAATCCATGACGGCGTAGTGTGTTACTAATGGTTTTCTTTGAGACTGTGGTCCCAGCTCTCTTCAGGTCATTGACCAGGTCCTGCCGTGTAGTTCTGGGCTGATCCCTCACCTTCCTCATGATCATTGATGCCCCACGAGGTGAGATCTTGCATGGTGCCCCAGACCGAGGGAGATTGACCGTCATCTTGAACTTCTTCCATTTTCTAATAATTGCGCCAACAGTTGTTGCCTTCTCACCAAGCTGCTTGCCTATTGTCCTGTAGCCCATCCCAGCCTTGTGCAGGTCTACAATTTTATCCCTGATGTCCTTACACAGCTCTCTGGTCTTGGCCATTGTGGAGAGGTTGGAGTCTGTTTGATTGAGTGTGTGGACAGGTGTCTTTTATACAGGTAACGAGTTCAAACAGGTGCAGTTAATACAGGTAATGAGTGGAGAACAGGAGGGCTTCTTAAAGAAAAACTAACAGGTCTGTGAGAGCCGGAATTCTTACTGGTTGGTAGGTGATCAAATACTTATGTCATGCAATAAAATGCAAATTAATTATTTAAAAATCATACAATGTGATTTTCTGGATTTTTGTTTTAGATTCCGTCTCTCACAGTTGAAGTGTACCTATGATAAAAATGACAGACTTCTACATGCTTTGTAAGTGGGCAAACCTGCAAAATCGGCAGTGTATCAAATACTTGTTCTCCCCACTGTATATGAACCTTTCAGCTTTCCATGTCACAAGGACATTTTTAACACTAATAGTGTACTTTAACTGCAAGTAAACACTCAAGATACATATGTAAGTCTACCTGAGAAGATCTCCTGTTTAAAGACGTTTTCTGTGACATGGCTGCCGGCACGTGGATTCAGGATATCTTGTAGACGAGGGGCCTGTGGGATCTCAATGTGCTTGACGGGCACAGTGGTTGCTGTCTTATTTAAGTGCACTGCAAAGTTCTGCAAATTGATGCTCACTGGAGAGAGCACATAACCTGGAGTCCTGTTAAATAAGGACAGACCCCACAAAACAACAAGTGTGAAGTGTGATTTGGGACTAAGAAAGTGTATGAATTAAAGGGATAGTTCACCCAAAAATTAAAATTGCCCCATGATTTACTCACCCTCAAGTCATCCTAGGTGTATATGACATTCTTCTTTCAGACGAATACAATCGGAGTTATATTAAAAAAATGTCCTGGCTAATCCAACCATTATTGTGGCAGTAAATGGCAGCCCAAAATTTGAAGCCCAAAAAAGTGCATCCATCCATTGTAAAAGTGCTCCACATAGCTAGGGTTAATAAAGGCCATCTGAAGCGAATCGATGGGTTTGTGTAAGAAAGATATCCATATTTAACACGTTATAAAGTAAAATATCTAGCTTCCGTATTCAACTTACGGAAAAAGCGCAACAGGCATGACATACGACGTCGGACATATCGTAAGTGTTTTGAACTGCAAGAGGGGCTGCACTTTCTTCGTAAGTTGAATACGGAATACGGTCTGGCGGAAGCTAGATATTTTACTTTATAACGTGTTAAATATGGATATTTTTCTTACACAAACCCATCGATTCGCTTCAGAAGCAAATAGCAATAGATGCTATTTACATTAAGTGCAAATAGCGATAGATGCTATTTACACCAAGTGTAAATAGTAACTAGATTCTATTTACGCTCAGTGAAAATAACATATATTCTTAGCGATAATTTCTATTTACACTAAGTGCAAATAGTGATAGATGCTATTTACTAAGTGAAGTAGCATACTAAGTGAAAATAATGATATATTCTATTTACACCATGTAAAAGTAGCAGTTCTTTGCAATATGTGTAAATAGTAATTACATGCAATTTATACTTTATTTTGACAGATACATACTATTTGCACCTCAGTATTGTTGTACATTAACATTTTACATTAAAAATGTTATGTGCTATTTACTTAAAAAAATGATGGTAACAATATTACACATAATTTTTGAGTAGTTTTTAAGGCTTGATTTCTTTAATGCACTCTACCTGAATAAATCATGTAAAATGTCCTAAATTATTTAGTCTATGAAACAATTAATTTAATATTTTTAGTGAAATGTGCTTTTTTATTTTAAGTTGACTCTAAAAAAGGGTGTGGATTAAAGTGAATGGAAATGATCTGTTCATTTTTGACTTTGAGTCATGATGTACAATTAATAGACTGTGTGCTGTGCTAGCAGCATACAGTCTATTAATTGTACATCATGACTCAAGGTCAAAAATGAACAGATAAAGTAAAAACAGTAAAAAAGTAAAAACAAACTTGTTACTGCACTGGCATTAGCAAACTTATTGCTCATTGAACAAAGCAACATACATCACATTATTAGTATACATGCAGTTATCCAAACCTAACCATAAGATCTACTCTTCTGACCAATGGTAACGATCAAAACTTCAACATAACAGAAACTCTTTCAAAAGTCAAACATAACTGATCATTAAACATTTAACAGATGTTTCCCTTCACTCAAAAACACATAAAATAACACTTAATTTCAATATTAATGCTCCATTTCCAGCCATATGCAAAGCATGCTGGGAACTAACAATGGTGTCTCTAAATAAAACTGCATAATTGAACAAATTCTCTTAAAATAAATAGGTAGCCTTTTTTCCCTTAATTTGATCAGCTTAATCGGTTCCTCAATTCAAGCCTCAAAATTGCTTAAGTTTCCTTTAAAAAATTTGGAAAATGTATCTCTTGGTTTTATTAGTGAAATGTTCTCAATATTTTCTATACAACACTGAACCACAATTTTCTTAAGAAAATATACATACTATTTTTAATTATCACCTTCATTTTTTTGTGTGAAAATTACAAGACCCATGATTCATTTCTTACATTTTCTTAATTTTTATTGAAAGTAAATGCCTTTCCGATGTGATATGTGATGGGAAAAGGGAGAAGAGCGAGCTCTGCAAAAGGCGCATTCGAACCCGGGTCGATCGCGTCAAAATCTAGATCCTTAAGCCTTACATTTTACTGACTGAGCCACTGACAATATTGAAATAGTTGCGTTTTTTTTTTTAATCTTCTTTGGCCCAACCAGGGATTGTTAGGCGGAGCTAGTGCGAATAGCACTTGCCAACAAGGCACGCTATGTGCACTTGGTGTAAATAGACACTCCGCTTTAGGCAACCCCGTAGGAGCCGTATGGATTACTTTTATAATGGATGGGTGCACTTTTTTGGGGTTCAAATTTTCGTCTGAAAGAAGAATGTCATATACACCTACGATGGCTTGAGGGTAAGTAAATTATGGGATAATTTTCATTTTTGGGTTAACTATCCCTTTAAGGGGATAGTCCACCCCAAAATGAAAATTCTGTCATCATTTACTCACCCTCATGTCATTCCAAACTTGTATGCATTTCTTTCTTCTGTGGAACACGCACACACACACACACACACACACACACACACACACACACACACACACACACACACACACACACACACACACAAGTAAGATATTTTGAAGAATGTTGTTAACCAAGGTTCCCACCGGTTCCCATTGTCTTACACTGTATGGACAAAAAATACAATGGAAAAGAAACTGTTTGGTTACCAACATTCATCAAAATATCTTCTTTTTCATTCTAAAAAAAAGGCAAGTCGTGCAAGTTTGGAACGACATAGTAAATGATGACAGAATTTTCATTTTTGGGTTTTTTTAGAGAACTATTTAGAGAACTATTTAGATGAAAGCAGAAGATTATGTGACAGAATTACCTGTGTTGTTTCCTCAGCTGCAACAGACTAGTTTTATTTTGTGCAAACTCCTGCTGCCACCCGCTGCTCTGGGCTTCCCAATCCTCTGTACAAGATTCCTTTAGGCAGGAGTGCACATTCAACACCCTGAACGGCTTTGTCTTTCTAAACGCATTGTACGTCTTGCTTTGATCACTAAGATTTATGAAAGATGCTTTGGTGTTCACTGCAGGAGCCTGTACTGAAATTCTGCCTTCTTCTTGGTTTAAAGGATTAATGTTGCAGTTTATTTTTTTGTTTCCATGCTTCTTTATTTTCTTTAATCTGTTACATGGTGCTAAGGGGCCTGTGGCATGGAAAAGCCAGCTAAAATCAAATGTTCTGTATGAAATGGCCCCCATCTCATACATGACTTCTTCAGAGAAAGAAAGGCGCTGGCTTGCGTTATTCAGAAACTGTTTGTAAAGACGCTGCTCTCTGCGCTTGCTATGGTGCTCAGGTCTCCAGTTTGCATGCTGTAAATTCATGGTTGTCTGTGAAACCTTATGGGACATTGTCTAAAAAAGGAAACAAAGATCAAATAGAAATTGATTAAAAAAAACAGCCTTTTTAGCTATTAAAAGAAATCTGAAGTCTGTTGTAAAACACTACTACATACAATCAAGCCAATTAATAAAGAAATAAAATAATCAAAATAAAAAACCACTAGTCACTATGGTTAACTTACTTTAGCCACCTACCGCCACACTCCACAAATCACGTCTCCACTGGAATCACAGCACAGAGATCACACTGGAAATTTTATAACATTTATTTTTCAAAGCAGTTTATATCAAACGTTTCGACTTGCAAGGAGGATAAAATACTTTTTAATAAAACAAGAAAAGCAGGTCGCTGACAAAGATAAAGTTACTACAGCTCTTGAAGCGCTCAAATGTTGGCATAGCAACGAGATGCGCTTGTTTTCGCTGCAGAGCGGCTGCCATAGCTCCTTGACGTGAATGGGTCATAGAAATACATACATAGATTCCTCATTGGCGGATGTTTCTATGGGACGCGTGCAGGTATGACATCACTTTGTAGGCCAAAACACGGAAACGAGTTAGCACTTTCGGTTCCATCGTCCTAAAGTCAATTGTTTTTTGAATGGGTTTTTGGTTAAATGGCTGAAAGAAGGTCTTTGGTAAACACACGCTCAAGACACTTTATTCTATGACATAAAATACATCAGTATTACCCCACTCATGATTTTTTAAGCTGTTACGTGTCTTGAAAAAGGCGGTTGCTAACAAGTGGCTAAATGGGACTAGAGGCTCTCGGGGAGATTAAACATCATCACGCCTAAGAGGTAAGCTCAGTCCGCTTTTACAGCCTCGTTATGCTCATAATTGTGCTCTTATAAAATATTCTAACACAAACATTCTGGGAACATGTTTTTAGATAAAAACTGAAATAGTAGACGGAAGCTTAGTGGTGGTGACGTTTAAGTCGAGCGACCATGGTGTAGTTCGTTTATAGCCTAGGACTACCTTTAGCTTTTTACTTCTGGCGACTGCAGGCATCAAAACTCATTAAAGTTGTGTTTATTGTAAAAATTATCTTGATGAACAAAACGTGTACGCATCATAAACTTTTGTTGATCACAGACTTCATGCAATAATCCTATCATATGGATTTTTGTTGAGGTAACCAGTGTGACGCTAACTGCCAGGTGGCCTACAAAGTGACGTCATACCTGCACCACTCTATTCGTAACCCATCCGCCATGTTGGAACGGCAACCGTAGTTAGTTGCATGTATGAATATCTATGCAATAGACTTCAGCAGAGGATTTTGCTAAACACAATACAAAAAGACGAAGGCATCAACTAACACAACATTAAAAAGTTACCATAGTAAAAGTGAAAATATTAAAAACCTGTAATTTTGAGTTAATACATATAAAAACACAAACCAACACATTCTCACCTGTGAAAGGTTATCCCAATTTCTTCTGTTTCACAACCAGAAGCTGCACAATGTTGTGGCATCATTGATTCTTACTGTGTGCGACGACAAGCTGACAATTCCAAGATGGTTCCTATCTATGCTAGGGATGGATGGTGATATGATTTTTCCCAGTGCAGTGAGTAAAACATTTTGAATCCGTTCACCAAAAAGATTAATTTACTGATTCATATTTGGGGCCTTTAGAAGCCAGTAGATGGCGACATGCTACTACTGTATTTTTGTGTGTTATAACGCATCATTTAATTAATTCAACTCGTTAAAAACATAACCGAAACATTATTATAAGACTTTCATTAACGTCCTTACATCATTGTAATTGTGTCATAAGTAATTTTTTACCCCCCTCACTCCTTGTGACCGAGATTGACTCAAATGATGAACTGAACGGACGGCATGATTCGCAGAGTCTCGTTTGTGCGGCTCAGAGACTCTTTAAGACTGGACCAATTTGTTTAGTTAATAGCAGATTTGTCAAATGAAATGCAGTGCAGTGCTCAAAGTCTTCACTCTAATGTTAATTGTTATTTCAATTATCTATTTGATTTAACCTATAAAATGACTTTTGCTGTGCTGATGTAGCCTTAACCTATTTGTTAAAGGGATAGTTCACCCAAAAATGAAAATTAGCCCATGATTTACTCACCCTCAAGTTATCCTAGGTGTATATGACATTTTTCTGCAAAGCGATGCGTTTGTGTAAGAAAAATATCCATATTTAAAACTTTACAAACTGTAATCTCTAACTTCCGCTAACTGTCGTACGCGCGTTCACGAGAGACTGGCGTTCCAGCGTATGACGTAGGACGCAGGCGTAGCATAAGTTTCGGTGACGAACGCGGAAGCGCAGAGGATAGAGCAAAACAAAACTTGGTTCTCGCGAGAACTAGCATATTCTCACCGGAGCATCCTACGTCATACGCTGGAACGCCAGTCTCTCGTGAACGTGCATACGACAGTTAGCGGAAGTTAGAGATTACAGTTTGTAAAGTTTAAAATATGGATATTTTTCTTACACAAACGCATCACTTCGCTTCAGAAGGCCTTTATTAATCCCCCGGAGCCGTGTGGAGCACTTTTATGATGGATAGATGCACTTTTATGGACAGAAACAGCCATTCACTGCCATTTTAAAGCTTGGAAGAGCCAGGACATTTTTTAATATAACTCCGATTGTATTCGTCTGAAAGAAGAATGTCATATACACCTAGGATGACTTGAGGGTGAGTAAATCATGGGCTAATTTTTATTTTTGGGTAAACTATCCCTTTAAAGTCAGCATGAAATGAAAATTCTCTGTTGACGTATGCAGGACTTCTCCAGTCATTAAGAGATGGTCATTCGAATCATTTTCGAGTGAATTATTAATGGGACTGATATGGCTCCATACAAAGGGCCTGTTCACAGAAAACGAGTGCGAATTCCAATGCGATGATTTAGTTTTAATGGTGGAAGAGAGCATGGTAAGATATAAGTAGCTAAACATGTACTATTTGATAATATGTTTCTCGATAGAAATTTTAAACAACTGACAGTAATATCATTTGAAAACGTGAATTGAAAATATGAAAATATGATATCATTACATGATTCATAACTAAATGTGACAAGAAACATTTTGCGAAACAATTCGAAAACAATTTTCGACATTACATACAAATAATAATAATAGTAATAATAATTACTTAAAAACGAAAACAAATTAAAAATAAAAATAAAACTTTTGGGTTGACCTAAGGAGAACAGCCCCAGATGGTGAAATTTGTTGTGTACATTTGTTGTGAGTGATTCTAGCACAGTCATAGTCCAATTCTGGGCATTCAAGAAAAGTGAGTGAGTTTGGCCAGTTTCTGGTGTACAGCTGTTTTGACTTTGGCAAGTGAGTTATGGGCCAAGATCAGATCATAATTCCATGCAGCACCTGGGCTGAATCCAGGATGAATCCTGACAGGAGGAGGATTCAGTCACAATAGCTTTACTCAATAGAGACAATGCTGACTACACAACAGAGGAAACAAAAGCAATTATGACCACATCTACACATGAAAAGAATGAACAAATCAATTAATAAAAGACGTTTTGAGAGACATCTGTAGCATGTTTTAGCACTGGCGCAATTTTATTCTGCATTATTTTTTTAACAGTCACTGCCATTTCAACAGCATTTCTTGTCTTTCTCACAACCATACTTCAAACATACAGGTCAGGCCATAACATTGACTTTAAAGGGGAATTGCTAGATATGATGAGTCTCTCTCATTAAGCTCATTTGATGAGTCGGTGTATTTTGAATGTGATGTCTTCTGTTACAGAGACATACACATTGATATACCAAGGTGTGAATGACCATATTGCTGTTTCTGGGAACCTCTTCAGAGAGAGAATTTCCAACAAGCTGCATACATAATAGATCACCTGCTTCTTTGAAACAATGTGAGCAAATTGCCATGCAACCTTAGCTTATATAAACCAGACATTGCAGACAATTCTTTGATGCCAACATATTCATTCAATGGATCAGCATTAACAAAATAAAACAACAACAACTAAATGTAACTAATAATGATAAAAGAAAAAGAAAATATCCAAAAAGATAACAGTAAAGGTTACAACCAGACCAATTTCTTTCATTTTGAAGCATCTATTAAAATCTTTTAAGGATTTAGGGATATTCCACTTACTTTTAATTGACAAGTAAATATTTGTAGTTTTTAATAATCCTATAGCAATGCTTATCTTTTTTTCTTATCAGTTTTGATATGATTTAAATTGATACATGGATTAATGCTAAAATATCAAAACATTTTTATTATTAATAAAAAAGGTAAATATATATAAATGTAACATGTTTATTAATAGATTTTATTTTAAATTGATTTATTAAAGCTGACATATTTGTAAGCCAACCGTTAATAAACAGTGTCAAGAGCTGGTTAATAATTCCAATACAGCCCTTTAATTAAAATAAAAATGTAAACAAAGAAGTCTTCAGTAATGCACTGAATAAGCCACATTTCTAATTTTGCATGTGTTCGCTGTTAGAGCAAGATACATTTCATAAGAATACACTTCATCAGTTAGACGTCAAGCAATTCCTCAGAACGAAATAGCCATCAAGTCCACTTTCTGCGTAGTGCAAATAATAACGTTTAACAAACCTTTTCTACCACTGAGCTTGACCACTTCAAGCCACTTTAAACCGAAGTCTCCACACAACAGGAGCCTCTGCGAACATAATACCTCCTCACCTCAGAGGAGTCCCCACAGCCCTCAGGCCGATGTACAATGAGGACTGGGAAGAAGCGAGCGTCTTGGTAATTCGGAGGGCTGTCATTAAGGGCAAGCTGACTGGTGTAAGACCTGCAGCACTGCTCATCAGGACAGCAGCGCTCTGTAAGTGTACTACTGCGGCTTCTCCACAGTCCCATAGTGCGCCTGGAGCCATACATGCGGCACAACGAGAAGTGTGAGGTGTCCAGGGACAAACGGGAGTGGAAGGTGTGGCGAGAGAAGATGGAGGAACAGCTAGAGCTGATCGTTGGCCGTCTTTGGCCACCTTCGTGTTGGCAACAGTGCTCGCAGTTCTGCACCAACGTCCCGTAGCTCTGCGCTGAGCAGCTGTCCAACAGCAAGCGGTTGGAGGAAATGCTGTCTCTGTGGTTTGACCCCGAAGCCCCCAGGTTCATCAGCATGGCTTCCGAGTAGCTGGGTATAAGCTGGCGATTTGAACGAATGTGCCATTCCAACTCTGTGCTGTCCACCGTTTCTGCTCTCGGAAGGCCATAGCGAGTGTCCCTTACGGTAGCATCCGCCTCCGGAGACGGGCTGTTGTTGCTATACTCTAGTCCGAAAAGTTTCTCGACTTGGTAGTGCACAAACGCTGTCCGGTACTCAATCAGCACTCGCAGTGGCCAGGAGAGCATGAGGAGAGCCGCCATCCAGAAGGTGACCCGTGAGGTGTACCACGGCAGTTGGTCGGGATCCACATAAGCGATGAGGTGCTCTTTAAAGTCGACGTTCTTCAGCAGCATGCCTTCGCGGGCTTCCATGTAGTCGTCCAATCCCTCGATTTCCGAGAAGAACCTGGCTCGCTGGTTGAGGTATGCATTTTCAGGTCCCGCTCCTGCAAAGCTGAAGCACTTGGAGAAATGCAATCGTGTTGCTGCATGACCTTCCAGTCCGCGCAAGTTTCGCGAGACGTCTCTCATTCCACAGTGGCTGTAGTCGAATTCGCCCTCTGCCAGGTGTGTGTTAACACGCTCGTGATAAACCTGTGTGGTCGTGTAGGCATCTCCATTCCTGTAACGCGTTACTTGTCGAGTCCTACGTACAAAATGGTAACTGATGGCTTTCCACCAGACGCACGGTCGGGCTTGACGCATGCGCAGAACCCTTTCATACACGCTCTCAACGTTGGCCTTGCACTGCAATTCGCTGCGGGCCCGACAGTGCCAGCACTCCATAAGGTAAACGGCGTAGAGCATGAGCAGGAAGGCCAAGGGGATGTACACATAACCGTCAGAGCAAGGGCTGTCGTGGTATATCATGGAGCGACCTCCTCTAAGAGAGTTCATTGAGGCTGTGAGGGAAGTACTGGAGGAATCGAAGCTCAGTTTGGTGACCTGGGTGAGCTGACACCAGGCCACGGCACCCAGGCAGCTATACATGAGCAGGGAAAGGAGAAGGCAACGCCAGTGCGTCTCACGGCACATAGAGGCACTCAGGGACTGCTTTATTGGACATTGCTACAAGGAATAATGAGAAAGACAAAGAGTAATCACCATATTGTAAGGCACACAGACTTGCTGTGAATGCTGTGAATAAGAAAACAAGAGGTAATGAATAAACAAACCATCAGAGATTTAGTGTCACTTATATGAAACAAATGATATAGTATGTAGACATGTGCCAGTACACGGTAATACGATATTTCACGATAATGAACATGCACGATATTGTTATCGTGGGTACTGTGAATAATTATTTATTACAAATTACTCCGGTTTTTAGAAGGCATTTTAAGAATAATTTTCCCATCAACTGGTTAAAATGCACAACACGGCTGTATGCTGCGTGAGCCTGCGTCAAAGAGGCATGCATATGCTGATGTAAACAAGCGTGCATAGTGAAGTGCATAGTGGAATGAATGAAGGAGACGCGTTGAATAAAAATGCACATTCACTCTCTGACAGTAGATGGTGCTTATGGAACAGCAGAAATGCAGCCGTGCTACTTTCTGTTTCTGAACAGTATTTAAAACAGCCATTAAGAGTTTTGTATTCTCAATGGTGTTCATCGCCGCATCATATCATCATATCGTGATTATATCGTATACTGTGATAAAAGCTTCAGCAATTATTGCAACATGAAAATTTGATACCATCACATCTAATTGTATGAAAGGATCATATTTGCTCACATCAGTGATGTAATTAAAACTAAAACTATTAAAGGTGCAGTAAGCGATTTCTGAGAAATGCTGTTATTTGAAAACACCAAAACAAACACTCCCCTAACCAAAAGGAACACACCCCTATCTTGATAGCTCCGCCCCAAATTTCACAAACACGCTATCGAACACAGGCACCTTCCCCCTAATGAGTGTATACACCCCTTACTTCTGATTGGCTACAAGTGTGTTTTGGTGCTTGGTCCGATCCAGTTTCAACAGCATTTCTCAGAAATTGCTTACTGCACCTTTAAAAATATTAGGTTACTTGTGTAACCCCGGTTCTTTGAGAACAGAGCGAGGTATCTCACTATTGGAAATGCCTCAGGCGTGATAGACTATGGAAGCACCAATTACACCACATCTGTCCAAAGGATGGACCAATCACAGCTCATGACAAGGAGCCCACACCTCCCTATATACAGCTGTGATCCCCAAAACGGCATTCTAAGCACTCTCTTCCCCCATGTTATACAAGTAGGGAAGCTTGGTGAGATACCTCGCTCTGTTCTCAGAGAACCAGCGTTCTCTTTCAAACAATCGCTTGGTATCTCACTATGGAAATGATATAGCCAACTCCCGTAACACATGCTTTCTGAAGTCGCCGAACAGACCCGGCAAGAAAGAAAGATAACCTTTCAATTCTCTAAAGAGCCAACTTTAAGAACTGCATGAGCTATAGTAGGCGCAGTGACATCAAGACGGTAAAATATGATACATTTATGAGGGAAGCCCAGAAGAGTGCAATTTCTACTCCTCCGAAGAAGAAAAAGGAGGTGGGTAAAAGGCACGCAACTCCAAAGCAGAGCAGTTGTAAGCTGAATCACTGACTTTAGGAACAAAAGTCAGGTTAGGCAGCAGAGTAACCTTGCTGTTATCCGAACTAAAATTCAGACATTCTTGATGAACTGACAAGGCATGTAACTCACCCACTCGCTTAGCTGATACTAAAGCAAGTGGTAAGACCGTTTTCAGAGATAGGAGCTTAATATGAACACTCTCCAGAGGTTCAAACGGAACCATGGACAAGTCCCATGATGGGCCAGCTGCTCCGACACTGGTCTCAAACGTTTCACTCCCTTCATGAATGGCATATAAGTGGATGCCATCCCACCGAAACTCCTTCGAAGCCTATGTGGCAAGCCGAAACAACAGCCAGGTAAAATTTATTAGAAAATGCCCTCCCATTTTTAATTAAACTTTGCAAATGAAAGTATATCACTCACCGTGCATTGAGAAGGAATAACTTCTTTACGAGTTTTTTTTATTTGCTTTGAACCCAGGGGCTGAAGTGCTTTGTGACAATACACTTGAAAACTTGTGCTTGTACCCATCAGGCTACATTCTTTTGGTGGCAGAGTTTTCTGCACTCAAACTTATGGTATTGCTGTCAGCAGTCCACGGAACACGTGTTGAGGGGAACCTGAACTGGCCTGAACACAATTTAAAGCCATTTTCTCGCCCAAACTCCACATCCTCTGCTTTTTTGTGGGTGGGGGAACAAACGTGGTGGACTTGGGAGAGGACATCACAGAAAACCCTAGGTGCTGTCCATCCCTGCCATGCAGAAATTGCGTCCTAGGTATGACTGCTTTCCCCACGGTTTCGCATTCGAAGCAGCCGCCTGATCTGCACTCTGGGGTTTTGCAGTCCTGGACGCATTCAAAAACCTCCTGTTCTACGTTGGAGGAATAGGATGTGGGGGGAACAGGAGCACACGGTGCTCTTTTACGCAGCAGACAGATGTCAAATGCCTCGCCTTCCTTTTTCTGAAGGTCTCATCGCTGCAACAGCCAGGCCAAACAACCCACTTGAATCCACGGAAGCGTTGAGAATGAGTGTCCATGAAGCGTTCCATTTTCCCAGGGAGGGAGGGACTGGCAGATGAGAGAGTGGTCCACCTGTTTGGATGCAGGTGGTGAGCCACTGACTGTTTGACCGTGGGAGAGTTAGAGAGCCCAAGCTCCTTCATCTCACTCACATTGAGCGACAAGTAGCCCTCGACGAGCATGCGATGAGAGAAGTGTTTATCCCACGATCGCTTCATCTCTGCTACATACGCTGGCAAAGCAGGAAGAAGTTGTTTCGCCGGGGAAGGTGAGAAGGGAGCCTTTTCTCTTCGTAGATATCCTGTTTAACTCTCGGATCCCCAGGAGTTATAGGCCAAGCGATGCCAAGCTTAGTTGCCGCACGCTTACAAACCTCCATTAGGTCACAATCCACCACCGTCAGCGCTAAGTCATCACTTTGCACGCTCACGGTCCTGGACGTTTGGGCTGCAGACAGGATAGCGCCATTCTCGCCATCATCCGGCTCATACCGGAGGAGGCGAGCTAACATCTCCTCATCTTCCTCTGCCTCATCGCCTTCCGCGAGCAGCTTCTGGTCGAAAAGCGGTGTAAACTCAGGGGACCCCGAATCCATAATATCCCCCCACAAAGAAAGATCCCGTGGGGGAGAGGGTTGGGCCCCCTTAGCCAAAAGAGGGATAGTAGAGAGACACGTAGAGACACTTCTTTCTAAAATCCTAGCCGGCATTCTATGACAATGCGCGCAATTTTCCGCATCCACCAACACGGCCTGAGTATGCTTGACACCCATGCATGCAATACACATCGGATGCAGATCCCTGCCCAAGATCATGAATCCACAGGCCGCCGGACATGAGCACAGAGGGCCATCTTTCCCTTTCTCAGCAGGGACCTTGGACACCGACATGGTGAGTCAAACTATCTAGCAAACTTAGCTCGCCTTAACGCGGCGAGGATAGGAAACACTGCTAATTAAAGCAAAGTCGAGAAGCTCAGTAATGAGCAGAGAATCCACAACAGATTGAACTGCACTGCATTCGGCAACATCAACCTTGACGGCTGCTTCACACCGCGTGAGCAGCGCTTATTTTTTCCCTGTGCATGTTAACCAATGAGTGCATTCACACCGAGAGCAGGAGCGTCGTGTGAGCGTCAAGCAGGAGCTCAATTAAAGTGAAAGCATACTTTTGATGGACAAAATAAATATGATTTCACACAAAAAGTGCTCAAAATGCACAGAATAAGCATGTCTTGTGTGTTTTAACAAGAACTGAGTATGTCAGAAAAGAAAATTAAGAATCAAAAGTATTTATAGAAGATTTACCCATTTAAACTTGTTTTTAATTATTCAGGGTGAAAGTATGGTGTATTATAAAAAACTAAAGTAAATAGACTGAAAATATGATGTATAAACATTCTTTTAGTTTATTAGGCTTACACAGACAGGTATATATGTTCTAGCACTACCCAAATCAAACCAGTTTTTTTATACGCAGTTTGCTGTCTTGTAAACATTTTGAAGTATGACTGAAATGACATGATCATAGCTATTTTCTTGGTTGTGTTTGTTGTTTATCATTTACATGCGAATGTTGTGCACCTCCCCATGTAGTATTGTCAAAAGTACCGACTTCCGACTTCGGTATCAAGAAATTTAAAAAAAATGTGACGCTTGGTACGGAAGTTGCTGCTGTGACGCTGTACAAACACTTCCAGAATAATTTGCGCATCTGCAGCTGCAGTGACGATGTAGTTACGCTGACATGAAGCTGACGCAAAGCTCAAAATTGTGGTGTAAAATGGCCATGATGGTACGTTTGTGAACTGAAGCAGCGCAACCTAAAGTCTTAACGAGGAAGAGAACAAGAATGCCGTTTCGGGGATCACAGCTGTATAAATATTGAGGAGTGGGCTCCTTGTCATGAGCTGTGATTGGTCCGTCTCGGACAGATGTGGTGTAATTGGTGCTTAGTCTGTCACGCCTGAGACGTTTCCCATAGTGAGATACCGAACGATTGTTTGAAAGAGAACTTCGGTTTTCGGTTATTGAAATAAAATAAAATATAAATTATCATATGAAAACCTAAAACTTAAACAAAAATTAGAAGTGAAATAATTAAGTTTAAGTACTAAAATTACCAAAACTGAAATAAAAAAAAAATCTAAGGAAAATAGAAATAATTAAAAAATAATAATAACAATGTCAAAAGCACAGAATTAGTTAAACTTAATCAAAAATTAAAAAGAAAACAATATAAAAATAAAAGCTTTGAAAAGATAAATAATATAATAATATATAAATAATAAAATAACACTGATGTCCAGTGCATCTTGTGTAAAATAAAATGGTTTAATTTGAGTCTAATTAAATAAAGTGCAGACAACGCACTAAGAATAAACCCTTAACATGACTAGAAGGATATAGATCTATGTGAGAAAGTGGGGCCTGACAAGACTGAGGATTTGTAGCAATCCCTCAGTTCAGACTTAATTACTTACAGTACATCCTGGCACAAAGTCTTCAGATTATGTCTATTAAGCCTAAAACAAGCACTCACTTGCTTTAGACAACTGACCTGTATTAAACTGGTTAACCATTTGACCATTTTGCAGGTAATTCAATTTTCCAATTCTATTTTTCTTTTCCGCATCATGAAAATCATAGGGCCCTGTGTATCCAAGCAATGGTCAGTTGAAGCAAAACATGGTGGATGTCATTGCCACCTTGCCTTGAGTCTTCAATCAATGCCAGACAAAATCTATCAAATTGATTTTTTTTTTGTATTCGAAACCTACAGGAGAGTGGCTCATGCTTTTGTGTGCTAACTCTAAACTTGATACACTTCTTTAGTAATGCACAGAAGTGGAAAAGTTCACTTGCTCCTAATTGTGAATTTGAATCTCACTCAAAGGGTAAAGGTGAGCTATACTGAATACAAATTATAATGGGAAATGCCAGTTTACTGAATTAAAAATACTAGTCTACTTTTAATTAAATGAACTGATAAAAAATCTGAGAAGTTTGTGTTTTGAGAAAAAAACGGTTTCATGCTCAGTAGTATGAGTTGAGAATGTATGGTGCTGTCCAGTAAGTGTATGTACATTTCAGCAGCTAATACCACTGCTTCTGATATTTATAAGGGTTGAAAGGCTTTTAAAGAGGGAAGAGCGAGGTGCAACATCAATAATGGAAATCCCACATGAAAGAGAATACTGTGACAGCTAACAGTCAGTCATTCAAAAGCATACTCTAGAAAAACTGCTCTTATCCTCACTGCCCTGGGATAAGTGAAACTTTGGACATAATATGATTATGATCTAAGATGCATAAGCAGATTACAGCTGAAACTTGATAATGACTTCAGGAACACCGAATGTGGGAGCACTGATTTTGTTTGTCGGTTTACTCTGGTACCATCTAAAGAAATTAAGTTTAATTTGAAGCAACTGCTCATCTGGTGATCCCTAGAAAAAATGAAAAGCATCTAGATTTCATCAACATTTACATTAAAAAACAATAAACATTCCTTTACCATTTGCTTGAAATCTCATTTTGGTTTAATTAAATTAAAGAAATTAAACATTATTAAATTAAATGTAATTATTAAGTATATTTTTTTTAAATACTGTATGTATACAGTACAGTATACAGTAACAGCATAATTATGCAAATATATGAAGCATTATCAACACATTTAATAATACAATAATAATTAAATAATTTGTACTGCTTTAGATAAAGAATTACATCCTGAAAATGCCAAGTCAAATCAGCATACTAGTTCAAATGTAATTTCTCAGAGAAAAAAAACAAATCACAGTTCTGAGTTTCAGCAAGCAGGATTTGTGTGAAAGCTGAGGGACATTTACAGAACTGGCAGGCCATGCCAGACTGCTTCACAAGACAGTATGTACCCAGAGATGCAGGTTGGACTCAGCATCAGTGCCAGACTTTTTAGTGTGTTATCCTATATATTAAAGGTCTTATCCAAAACATTGGGTTAAACAGATGTGCTCAAAAACTGCTCTAACTCACTAGATGAGGGTGATTATCAAGCTAACATGCATCTTTTCCTCAACGGCAGTTCCATAATTACAGCAGTGTATTTCAGAGGTGTTAATCAATGCACAAATCATATAAAGTGCGGCTGAGTACAGTGAATATGACATATATAACACATTTAGACATTTATGACATATAATGCATTTAGACCTATACACCTGATGTAAAATACAAATGCACTTCCTAATTTAAATCTACGTTTGTCCCTGTGAATGTGAAGTCATGTCATATTAATTGTCATTATGGAATCAAGCAGCAGCACTGATTTTGATATAGGCTACCACCACAAAAATTAAACGAGGTGCTCAAAAATTCTCCTACAGTATAGACCATACAGCCTAAATCGGATAAGTATGGCATCCTATGGGTTTATTACTCAAGATCTGCAGAAGGTAATCTCTTACAAAGAACTCAGAGTTTTATTATAGGCTAGATGATTATCAATAGCTTGTGCACCATGAAGTTTATGCATCAATTGGAGGCAGAGACATTTTAAAGGTATCACTTTTAACAGTTTCTTTTATAAGTGAATTTAAGATAACATTTTTTCAATCTCAGACATACTGTGACCAACCTTTTACTGGAAGAACAGTAAGACAATTACAGTCTACATGGGAATATAATGCAGAAATCCCTCTCCTCCAGGACTATGGTACATATAGTACTGATGGCAGTCATAAGACTCATCTCATACCTCTTCCAGCACATCGAGACTGGCCGGTGTCTCCGCGCCACCATCGGGGGTGCTTGGCGCTGTGTCCTCCGCAGTAGTATCAGTTTCCAGATCTAGAGACAACATCCTGCGGCAGGTGTAACATTGCAGTCAAATATGGTATCTGCAATACGCCGCCTTTCCCAATGAAATACGCTTTAGGACGTTGTTTTGCCCGGCTGTGGTGTGTTTGGGATGGATGCCAGGAACGCCGGGGATCCCGCTCTGGGTGTTCCCAGTCAGGCAGACTAGGGGGGCGGAGACCGCGGGGAGACTGCGGAGGACAGAGGGGGAAAAAAAGGAAAAAAAACGAGAACTGCTCTCCAAAGTCTCATGGATGGAGACCGTAGCTGATTCTTTGGTTTATGTGTTGCCTGTACTGAACTCACTGAACAGCGCGAGATTGTTTTCCCGTGTTTGTCACAAATTGGGCTGTGAAGATATATTCAATCTCAAACTTTAATATATTCAATTTCAAACTTAATAATTATATATTAAGCATTTTATACGGTAGAAATGTTTTATTGAAAATATATGAACTTCACTGATGATGAACATATATATATATAGCCTAAATAAATTGCCAGAGTGATCAGACATTGGATTTTATTCTCAAATATAATTTATATTATCCTTTATGCCAATGCCAAGCACTCAACCCCAGACTCTTATAGCTTTGTGCCTTATATATTTATTAAATGGTGTATTTTTTTTTATAATATAATATAATGCATATCAGTGAAAGGGAAACTTTCTACAATTACTACAATTTCAGTAATGTAAATAAAAAGAATAAAAATGTAATAAAATATAATGAAATTCATTATTTTATATCATACTATGTATTTATATTATTTAATGACGATGCAATCCTTTATTTACCGAACGGCTTTTATTTTGTAATCGTTACACATAACCCGGAAGCTGAGACTCGTTTGTAAACTGTAGCCTACATGTGTTTAGTGTACATATTCAGCGAAATAGTTGACAGAGGATCGTGGCATGAACGATCTTCCTGGATTCCCAATAAAGGAACATTTCCGTAATTGCTGTGCTGATTACGAACTGACTGTTTATAATATTAGAAGCTCGCTGTATATAACATTAGTTGATTATCCACTGCAAGCCAACAACAAAACATTAAGACTGTAAGTCAGTGAAGTACAAGATGCCAATTTAATGGGGTAAATGTGGAGTCGGTATTATTTCTGACACTCTTCTCTGAAACGTTTGACGACCTTGTGTTATTTCAGGAGTTTGGGATGTTGCGGCGTCCCAAGCCCGCAGACAGTGAGGCGGATCTGCTCCGGGAGCAGCAAGAGCTTCTGGCAGCGGGCGGTCAGTCCACTGTCACTGTAGTGAAGCGCCCTGATAAACGCAGAGGAGACGCTGCTGATGCTGATGATGCACATGAGCGGGAAAATCAGAGAGATGTTGTGACTATTGAAGGTAAGTTAGAAAGATCTGAGCTTTCTGTCAGTTACTGAATCACATCTTTTAACATTTTCATACACAGATTTAATGAGTTTCATTAGACCTTAAAGATTCATAGGATCAGGCTGATTTTGTTTTCAAGATTCAAGAATACTTTATTTATCCCTAGGGAAATTTGTCTTGGATTAAAGGCTGACACATACAATAATAGTGCAGTAACAGACACATAAGTACAGACATAAGTGCATTCAGTACCTACAGCACAGCCCCTCATTTCACACCCACCTTATGTCCTCTTGAGTTTAGGAGATTCACTGATAAAGGGATGAAAGAGTCTTTATGCCTATTCATGTATCTTTTTCCTGTATTTAATTGGAACCCTATAGCGTCTACCTGAAGGGAGCAGTGTGTACTCTGAGTGCAGGACATGGGAAAGGTCCGCTATAATTTTCCTAGCATGTTTAACTATGGTCTTCTCAAAGAGAATTTGGAGGGAGGGATGCCCCCTCACCCCCATCACTTGCATTGCTGTGTGAACCAGGCTATTTATATTTGATTTTAACTTAACTGGTATGTTACCAAACCAAGCTACGATTCTGCAACGTAATACACCCTCTATCACAGCATGATAAAATAACATCAATACCCTCTGTCCAGCCCCCAAACACCCTGAGTCTTTGCAAGAAGTTGAGTCGCTGTTGGATCCTAGTACATACAGAACTCACAACTCAATATGTACACCCAAGTATTTGTAAGAATGAACCTGAGTAATATATAAATGTTATGGACCAGTAATGGAGAATGGTCCCCCAGATGTCCTAGATCAAAAATAATTTCTTCTGTTTTCTTAGTATTTACAATGAGATGATGGTCTTCACACCATTATACAAATGTTTTAACCTCCAAACTATAGCCAGAAATGTCAGTGTCTGTTATCCATAAAGCCCGGAACACACCAAGCCGACAGTCGGCCGTCGGGCAGTTTTCGTGCGTCGGCCGACTAAGTTTTCTCGGTGTGTTCTGCGCCGTCGGCTGAAGTTGGTCCTCGTCGGCTATTTTTCGGCAGATTCGACATGTTGAATCGGCGTCGCCGCTCATCGGTCAAGTTGGGCCATCTGATCATTCTGATTGGCTGTTCAGAAAGGTATTTCCTCTTACGCAGGCGCAGAACAGACGTGCTACTTGGCTGTCGGATGTCGAGCATCGGCTTGGTGTGTCAGGGCAACTTTGGACCCAGACTGCCGATGTGAGCTGACTCCGCAGTCTGCTTTCGTCGCCACTAGTTGGTCGGCGTCGGCTTGGTGTTTTCCTTGCTTAAGTCCCAATATGGCAGTGTCATCAGAAAACTTGACAGTACAAGTGCTGGGATGAAGGCTTGTACAATCGTTTGTGTATAATGTAAACAGAATGGAAGAAATCTCACACATCCTTGAGGAACACCTGTGTTGATGACTTTAGACTCAGATAATGTCTGGTTCACTCAGAGCTGCTGGGTTCTGTTGGTCAAAAATGAGTGAAACCACCTGATGATGTATGTATGGGTTAACAGACATCTGTCTGAGTTTACTGAGAAGGACGTGTGGCTCCAGAATATTAAAAGCAAAGCTGAAGTCCACAAATAGCTGTCTGGTGTAGGCCTTGGGTTTTTCAAGGTGTTGCAAAATAAAGAGTATTATGGTTAGTATTATAGCATCATCAGTGCCCTGGGGTCCATTCTTTGTACCTCGCTTAATACATCTGAGATGATTTGACAGATGCCAGATCTTCTAATTGTGATAACTGATCTCTGGCTAATTTGGTTCTTCAAACAAATTTGTGGATTGGATTAAAATATCTGGATTAAGTTGTCAGAGACTAGCGCGTGGGCAGATGTATCGATACTCGAAACAACGATCAGCAGTGCAGCGATTGGCTGGCGTCAAGACAGTAGTGACATCATATAATTAAAAAAGACACCTGACGAAAAACTTGACGAATTTCTGGACCTTTATAAGGAAACAGCCAAGCAACCAAAATGGCATAAAAGTTATAATAGATACATGAAATGTGCACTGTTTTTTTACATGATAACCAATCATTTATATTCACGATTTCTAGTATTTGTACAGGCTTTACATTTTTATTTCAATGTTGTAATTAGCAATTCATTTAGCATTAATATGCTAAAAACATATCTATCTACTAAAGTTTCTTAAGGGTCAAAATCAAGTTATCTGCATCTCCTGCGCTGCATCAAGCCACTCCCATAATATCTGTCACCACTCAAATTAATGCACGGCTCAGATAACAGCACAGCATGTATGGAAATAAAATTATAAAATTATAATTTTAACAATAAAATTATAAAGTAATTATTTCATCGCAAATAAATCTCTCAATCAAGTGGCTGTGTCTATAGTATTATAGACTACACAACATTATAATATTATTTTCAAATTAATTTTTATATTATTATTTAAAATGATTATTGCCCCAGGTTCAGTAAGGAACACTTGTAATAAAGTAGCAGTGGCTGAGACAGATTTTATGTATCAACGCCACTTAAAAAGATGCAATCTAATCCTGTTTACATGAAATAAGCCTGCTCCCGAGCAGGTTTAAGCTTACGGACCTGTTGCTATGACAGCAAGTCCAGGATGAGCGTCGAAGAACCAAACAATCCAAGATCATGCCAAATCGTCAACAATCAAATCCAGCTAACGGAGTTAGCAACGTACGAAGAACGGACCCCTGATTGTCTTTATAGGCAAACTGATACAGATCTAGCTGTCCCTTCATGTTTGACTTCAGCTTCCACACCATTAGCTTTTCCAGACACTTCATTATAATAGAGGTCAGTGTTTTGTAGAAAATAAACTAGCCTTGGACTGAAATTAGTGTATCTGCACCTTCAGATCTTCCAGATGAGATTCCCGCCTTGACCCCTGCAAAGAAGTCACGTTTTAAAAAGGAGCGGGTGCGTTTTGAAGATGAGGATCCAGAAGAGCGACTGGACAGGCATGATACTCATATCAGTGCTGTTCTTTCCAGGATCATTGTGAGTTATATTTATTACAGTATGTCTGTTGTTTGATTGAATGATAAGAAAATGCCATGCTTATTGGTTATGTCTCCCAATAGGAGAGGGACACAAGTGCAGTCCCTGTGTCGCTCCCGTGTATCACAGACACTGCTTTCCCTAAAGTCTTACGTAGATCTGTAGTGGAAAGTGAGGTGAGAAAACATACATGCACAATATCCTTTTTTTCAGTTCTTTTGTCTGACGTTTCTGCATTTTTTTTTTTTTTTTTACTGCACTTAGGGGCAGGAAAGAGCTCCTAGAGGAAGAAAAAGTATTTTTGCACGTCAAATTGCAGCACAGAGGCCTAAGAATGAAGATGTTCAGTCTCTAAATGGTTCAGGGTCTTCTGCATCTAGACATGTGGGCTTCTCACCATTGGAGAGCATGGAGACTGAGCGACCTGAATCAGATGTTATGGGTGAGTGAGTGCTATCACATTCCAGAAAGTTTTTCATGGCTAACTAAAGCATGACATATTTTCTGTGTGGTTCTGTTACAGGCCGTGTTCGTGGCCCCTTCCTACTTTCAGGTCAAGGACTTGGGATTGCAAATAGTGCCATGGAGACAATGAAAATCCATGAGGAGAATCAGGCAAGGTTGCAGGCCATGTCCCAGAGTGAGATACTGGAGGAACAGAGGAAGCTGTTGGCACAGCTTGGTGAGCTCAATACCTTCTTAGTTTTTACACAAGGTGAAGTGTGAAATTGTAGTGTTGATTTTGGCAGGATCAACCATCCAAATCTGTTTTAGTATTGTATATAGTGTTTTTTTTCTTTGTAAGAAAAGTTACTATATACAAATATTATGTGATGTTATATAATATAGTATTATATATATATATATATATATATACACACTGATCAGGCATAACATTATGACCACCTTCCTAATATCGTGTTGGTCCCCCTTTTGCTGCCAAAACAGCCCTGACCCGTCGAGGCATGGACTCCACTAGACCCCTGAAGGTGGGCTGTGGTATCTGGCACCAAGATGTTAGCAGCAGATCCTTTTGAGTCCTGTAAGTTGCGAGGTTGGGCCTCGCCACAAAGCAAAAATGGTTCAGGAATGGTTTGAGGACCACAACAACGAGTTTGAGGTGTTGACTTGGCCTCCAAATTCCCCAGATCTCAATCCAGTCGAGCATCTGTGGGATGTGCTGAACAAACAAGTCCGATCCATGGAGGCCCTACCTCGCAACTTACAGGACTTAAAGGATCTGCTGCTAACATCTTGGTGCCAGATACCACAGCACACCTTCAGGGGTCTAGTGGAGTCCATTTCTCGACGGGTCAGGGCTGTTTTGGCAGCAAAAGGGGGACCAACACAATATTAGGAAGGTATACACTGATCAGGCATAACATTATGACCAGGTGAAGTGAATAACACTGATTATCTCTTCATCACGGCACCTGTTAGTGGGTGGGATATATTAGGCAGCAAGTGAACATTTTGTCCTCAAAGTTGATGTGTTAGAAGCAGGAAAAATGGGCAAGCGTAAGAATTTAAACAAGTTTGACAAGAGCCAAATTGTGATGGCTAGACGACTGGGTCAGAGCATCTCCAAAACTGCAGCTCTTGTGGGGTGTTCCCGGTCTGCAGTGGTCAGGATCTATCAAAAGTGGTCCAAGGAAGGAACAGTAATGAACCGGCTCATTGATGCACGTGGGGAGCGAAGGCTGGCCCGTGTGGTCCGATCAAACAGGCGAGATACTGTAGCTGACTACTGTTTACTGACTGCTAAAATTGCTCAAGAAGTTAATGCTGGTTCGATAGAAAGGTGTCAGAATACACAGTGCATTGCATTTTGTTGTGTATGGGGCTGCATAGCCGCAGACCAGTCAGGGTGCCCATGCTGACCCCTGTCCACCGCCGAAAGCAACAACAGTGGGCATGTGAGCATCAGAACTGGACCACGGAGCAATGGAAGAAGGTGGCCTGGTCTGATGAATCATGTTTTCTTTTACATCACGTGGATGGCCGGGTGCGTCGCTTACCTGGGGAACACATGGCACCAGGATGCACTATGGCAACGGTATTCCCTGGTGGCTTTGGCCTCTTTCAGCAGGATAATGCGCCCTGCCACAAAGCAAAAATGGTTCAGGAATGGTTTGAGGAGCACAACAACGAGTTTGAGGTGTTGACTTGGCCTCCAAATTCCCCAGATCTCAATCCAATCGAGCGTCTATGGGATGTGCTGAACAAACAAGTCCGATCCATGGAGGCCCCACCTCGTAACTTACAGGACTTAAAGGTTCTGCTGCTAACATCTTGGTGCCAGATACCACAGCACACCTTCAGAGGTCTCTTGGAGTCAATGCCTCGACGGATCAGGGGTCTTTTGGCAGCAAAAGGGGGACCAACACAATATTAGATCATAATGTTATGCCTGATCGGTGTGTATATAATGAATACTTTTATCTTGCATCAAATTGATCAAAAGTGACAGTAAAGACATTTAGTATTTTGTAAAAGATTTATATCTAAAATGTTCTTTTGAACTTTCTGTTCATCATAGAATCCTGAAATGTATCATGATTTCCACAAAAATATTAAGCAGCACAACTGGATCAACATTGATAATAAGAAATGATTAATGATTCTTGTGCAGCAAATCAGCATATCTGAATGTTTTCTGAAGGATCATGTGACACTAAAGAGTGGAGTGATGATGCTGAATTACATTACATTACATTTTAAAATATATTTATATATTTGTATTATATATATATATATATATATATATATACTGTATTTTGGATCAAATAAATGAAGCCTTGGTGAACAAAAGAAACTTCTTTCAAAAACATTTTAAAAAATCATACTAACCCCATATTTTTGAACAGTGTTAATGTTTGTTGCCAGAAAATGTCCAATATTTTAGTAACGGGTTGCAAATCTCATATAAAATAAATATTTAATAAAAGACACATTTTACCTCCTGAAGTTGATCATTGTTTTTGGCTGACCATTTTCTTAATTTTCTTTTGCATTATGTCAGACCCTAGAATAGTGGACTTTGTGAGATCTCGGAAGGCACAGAGAACACCAGGATCTGAGTCATCATCCAATCCTGTGCACAGAGAAGACATTCTGCCTAATAGCACTTCTACAGAGTTAGACCACACAATAAAATCTCAGGAATCTCAAAGGGATACCATGGAGGATTATGAGGAAGATGAGAATCAGCTTGTAGTTCAACCTCCAATTACAGGTAGGTGTATAAATAATAAATAATATACCATTGTGTTGCGATGAAATGTTGTAAAGACACAGTAAACCTACATATTTGTGGTTTATTTGACAAATGCTTCTCATTACAGTGTTGCTTTAGTCCTATGAAGAAGGCTGTATTGGGGAATTTGGACTGGTCTGCATGCATGCAGCATTGGAAAGTAAAGCTAATGTACCGGACGTAGTTATCTCAATCTTGTCAGCACAAGTGCAGCTGGATGGTTTCCAGTTCTTTATTCACCCTGGGCTTGGAACTGGCCACACATATTCTGGACTGTACACTTTGCAGATCTGTCCAGCTAAGCTGTGAGCCCAGCATGCTAAGGCAGATGCATCAATTTCAATTAGTCTGATTAGAGCAGAGTTAGCTAGAGCAAGCACCAATTTGTTTTAAGGTAATAGAGATAAGAGGAATTCAATGACATTTATGGATGAAGCACATCAGAGTTTACCGTTCAGAGAACAGTTCTTCCGTAGTTGCACTGCCGTCAGCATGTGGTATTGCGTATGTCAGTATACATGCAAATAGGCTTTTTAAATAACTGAAAGTCTAGTTTTTTTGTTGCTCTATTATTATTAATTATTCATAATATTGTCAATATATATTTTTTTTACAGGGGAGGAGCTGCCCATCAAGCCACAGAAGGTGTGGCTTCACATGGACAAGGTGGAGCCAGAAAAACTGGAATGGACTAGAGACCTTCCTGCACCCAGTAGGCTCAGCACCAAAAAGGTACAAACCACGAAACCTACAGAGGTGGTTTAATTAGTTGTACCTACTTTTTCCCAAAACCTTAAGTATTAAGCTTTGGCACTTACTTTAACTAATCCTGCATTATTTGCACTATGGACATAAAGGATCTCTAGTGATTACATCCCAGTGAAAAGAATTATCGGAAAAAACAAATTAGGATTGGGGCTTGTAAAAACTGAATCTTGCATGGATGAATCGTTCACAACAGGATCTATAAAATGCATTTAGAAAATAGATTAATTTAATTTTATACCGACTTTAAAGGGGTCATGAACTGAGAAATCTAATTTTCCTTGAGCTTTTGACATATAAGAGGTCATCATACTATAAGAATATCCTGTACGTTTCAGAACTGAAAACTTCCTTGTTAGTCCAAAAACAGCTTTTATTTGGTGCTGTCAAATCGATTAATCACGATTAATCAAATCCAAAATAAAAGTTTGTGTTTACATATGTGTGTGTGTACTGTGTATAATTATTGTGTATATATAAATGCACACACATGCAATATATTTAAGAAAAATGTGTTATATTTATATATAAAATATTTATATATAATATAAATTATATATGTAAAATACAATTTTTTTATATATATACACAGTATATACATGCAATTATTTCTTAAATATATACATGTATGTGTGTGTATTCAAATATGCATAATAATTATACAGAGTACACACGCATATATAATGTAAACACAAACTTTTATTTTGGATGCGATTAATCGATTTAACAGCATTACTTTTATTATAACCAAGCCCAGCGAACGACACGTTGTGGAATGTGCCTATAATAGATGGGTGAAAGACCGCCTCTGCAGAAGAAAATCAACACCTACTTCATCATTGCAACTTTGGCCCAGCGCAAATTTGTCAGTGACTGATTTCTGGACTCTCGCCAAAACTCCCGTAAGAATCTCTGTTTGCAATGTTAGTTATGATGAAAGCATTCGTTAGTGTGCAGAAATCGAGTTGCAGTGACGAGATCGCTGCAGTCATGCGTCAACATGTCTGTGATCGGCTACAATGCTCATCACTGCAACCTTTCATGGCATAATCTAAAAATGCTATAATCAACACTTTTCATGATTAGTTAACCTTGAGAGCTGTAATAATAAAAACGTGCTAAAAGTTTTCGAGAGAGTTCCACATGTAATACTTAGCTAGGCTATTTCATATGCCAAGATGTTAGCTAATCACAGCAGTGGGCTTTTACACTGAAGTCTCACAGCAGACACGCCCCTTCAAACAGAGCGTTCAAACCAGAGGGCTAAAATCAGGGTAGGAAAAATGCATTTTATTTCTAAATTATGACCATTTTTGATGTAAAAATCATACTAAAATTATAAGTGCACCCCAGGAAACATTATAAAACAATAAAACAATGCAGTTCATGACCCCTTTAATAATGAGATAAATGAAATGTTCTCTGGTATTCTGTGTTCTTGTTTTTATGAATGCTTTATTACATTTACAGGCTATGCAAGCACGTTTTGATTTTGCTGGCACTCTCATTCCACCTACCAAAGACTTGCCCACCCATTTGGGCCTGCATCACCATGGAGAGGAGCCAGAGGTGAGTTGGTTTAGCTAAATTCATCTGTTGGATTGTTTTTAGGCTGGCAGTGAAATAGAACTGATGCCAGTACTTCTTTTAAAAGGTGTTTGTATTAGTCAAATGCAGACATGTGTAGCTGTTGTATGTGTGTAATAATAACTATAATTTTCTCTCTCCTCTGTTCCAGCTGGCTGGATACTCACTGCAAGAGCTTTTCCTCCTCTCTCGCAGTCAGCTCAACCAACAGCGCAATCTGGCCGTCAGCACTCTCGCTAATGTCCTGACCAAAGTAAATCAACATTTAAAAATTAAAACACAAAAGTTCATTGAGTTGATGTGAAAAGCTATTAGAATGCAGTAGATTTGATTTCACAAACACTGTAGAGCGAGTAAATGCTGGATCCTCTTAAAGACTCACTGTCTTTTCCCCCTCATTAAAAAATGCTACATTAAATAATAAATAGTACTTAAAAACATACTTAAAATATGTTTATAATCTAAACTCACATGAGATGATGACTCTGGTCTTAGCGGCAGCCTGATTAAAACTATTATTTTATATGGAGCAGGTCTCCATGTTGAGGTCTCTTGACCAACAGAATACTACTCACTTTATCTTGGTAACCCTTTTTTATTTGACACTTTATATTGTGAAATAAAGTAATAATGGCTTACTAAAATATTTTGCATTGCTAAAGGTACATTATGTAACTTTTGACCCTCTAGCGGTTACAAAATATAAAAATTTTTTGCGAAAGAACATTGTTTTGGTTGTGCTTAGGCTCTGTGTGACTGTGTGGATGAATGTGACCCTTCACAATAGATGATGATTTAAAATAAACTCTGTTAGAGAGTTACTTATGGCAATTTATGGCAATGAAATACCTTACTCACCTGTTGAGTAATAAAAACGCCATCTCTGTCACTTTTACAACCTTTCAAATCCCTTATTTCTCACTATCTCCGAAAAGCCAAGCTAACGTTGATTCTCGTTTTATTACGAACTCTGTCACATTCTCTTTTTGCCAGCAGACTCTCCTCTGTTCTGCGTTTTTTTTTTTTTTTTTTTTTTTTTTTTTGTGTGTGGGTGGGTTCCCTGGAGGAACGAGATTTAGCGGCTCCATGTCAACTTTTCTCACTCATTGTAACAACTAACCTATGCCACTCCCACACCATACATGCATCAAAGTTGCTGGAGCAACTTTTCTCTATTTACGGATATGACGAGAAGCACGGGCGAGTGATGTATGTATGCAATTTCCCGCGAAAACCATCCCACCTGATCTAAAATATAAACGCTTATAATAGGCTTATGATAGTAAATCTGGGTAAGACAAAAACACGTTTAAGAAGAATTGATGATGTACTGACACATTATTTCAATTGTTAATTTTGAACAAAGAAAAAGTTACACAGTATCTTACCTTTAACTGAAAACATCCAGCCATCCATCCTCTTTCTGTAAATTGTTCTCTAGTAAACACTGTACGTTTGTGTTCTCCATCAGGCCCGTGCTGGTGAGTACATTTCATCTCTGAAGGGCAGCGTCTTGTCTTCTTTACTGGATGCTGGACTCCTCTTCCTTCTGCGTTTCTCCCTGGATGACGGTGTGGAGGGTGTGATGTCATCAGCAGTGCATGCCTTGCGAGCTCTGCTGGTTTCATCCGATGATGAAGTAAGAGACAATCATCTTGCGAATCATTTATGCACTTAATGATAAGGAACCACAACGTTTCTGATTTCTATCATCCTAGGAATGCTTGGATAATGCCTTCCCATGGCTGCTTGGGATGGCAACCTTTCCTTTGCTGCCAACTGCTCAGGAGGATGAGGATGAGGAAGATGAAGGCTTGGATGAGGCCATAAAAGAAACAGCAAAGGAGAAAGAAGAAAAGAAAACAGATCATGATGTTGCTAGGCAGGATGTTGTCAAGGTAACTGGGGTCTAAGATTGCTCTCCTTCTGCAAAGTTAGTAGCTGCCCTTAGTTATGCAGTATTAGTGAAATTTCTGTGTTGTCATCAGGGCTTTCTGAAGATGCAGGGACTTCCTCGGCTGCGCTACATCCTGGAGGTGCTCCGGCCCTCTCCCCGGGTTGTTCTTGATATTCTGCAGGTTCTGATCAGAATTGCTCGCCACTCGACTGCTGCAGCCACACAGGTAACTGAATTCTGAACAACCACTGTTATTTTATTATTATTTATATATAGTATTTATTAATATTTTGAATTAGTGTCCAATTCAGTGTTCATTAATGTAAGTTTTAGTCATTTTGTTATATGCTGTTGACTTTTTTTTTTAAAGTCCCCCTGTGGTCAATAATCGTATCCCTTAAAACCCATCTTTGATCACAAAAATGACATATTTAAACGTTTTTTTCTTGTGAGAAAAAAATTCTTCATGCCTTGAATGTAACTCTGCACCCTTGCTTCATTTAGTATACGCAGATCCATGAATATGCAAATTAGCCTCGCCTCCACTCACTCAGCTCAGAGATCCACTCGCTCAACTTTTACTCAAGTTACTGTAGTAAACGCTGCACAAAGGTATCGCTCTTTACAACGTCAGACACATAGCGTTGATTAATATGATTAGCCTTTTGCTTGACTACGTTATCAAACAGTTAATAATGTGTTGCTAATGTTGCACAAACCATGTTCCCGTTTGCCATCTCAGTCTGCCTTCTAAAAATCAGCATCCTTAGAAATGCTTTGAACATCTTAGAACATCTGTGGAGAAAGGCATATAGTTCATCATAACATCATAATATACATCATATACATAATTCACCCGCTATATTGCTAAATGTACACAATTTTTCATATCAACAGAAAAATATACCAGGATAACCTGGCTTCTCTTGAGACTCGGCTGCTTCGCTGCATAGTAATGATATGCTAAAGCCCGCCTGCACATTGATGTGATTGATTACAACAAGGTAGTTTGTGACATAAGAAACACAGGCGATTTCAAATCACGTTTTTGAAACTGTCTTTGGTTCACTGCAGGAAAAAAAACTCAGCAATGGTGTTGACTTATGAATTTGCACATGGTTTGTCTGAAAGCATATTAAAAACACCACATAGTCATATAAACAACATTTAAAACATTTCTATTTAGCTTTATTTAGTTCTAATTTTATTCAGTTTTAGTTTTAGAAATTATACTACTTACAGTTTCTTTTATTTCAGTTAGTTGCCAAGGCAACATTTCCAATTTTTGTTAAAGTTTCATTTAAGGTAGCGTTTACACTGCAAGGCTTAATGTACAGATCTGATCTTTTGACCATATCCAAAATTTTGTCCCGCCTGTTCACACATTCACTTTAGACACGACTGGTCTCCGATATCTGTTTACATTAATCCCCGCCTAAAATGATTGTGTATGCGACATGGTTGACCCTTGGGTTTTGAATGGCCGTGATAAATAAATAATACAATTATTTATATAATTCACGTCGGGTGGTACCATGAGTACCTGCCAGCATGGATATGTTAAAAGCTGTCATGGATGTTTGCAGCGCAAAATCTTACTGAACGGATGTAGACCGGAAAATAATGGTAAGTTTCGTTTGTTATTTTATCTATGGTTTGTTAGATCTAGAACTCTGATGTGAAATAAAGTAGCAATGTAAGATTACATTTATTTGAATGACTTAACAAGAGAGAGAGAGATTATGAGTGTGAATTACCTGCGGCAGTACAGCACCTCTATTGAAAAGTGAAGTTGTGAGTTATCACCTTGTTGCTGAGAAATATAGCCTAATGTAGCTTTCAGTAGCGAAGCTATTTTATTTATATAATTCACGGGGCAGAGGTTGAAAAACAGTTTCTGTGCTCCTAAGTGCTCTGTGTGTGTGCAATTTCTTACATATATATAAAATTTCCACCTCAATAAAAAGCTGTGGGTTTTAGTGCGAGCGCATACAGGCACGTCTGCTTCATAATACGATATTAAAAAGCTATCTTTGTGGCCAAACGTGTCCAGATATTGGATATGTATCTGGATTAAACCCATATTTGGAAAAGGATGTGAAAAAATCGCATCTCTGGCGGATTTCTGTGTTTAAACTTCAGTATCATATGTGAGTAAAAAAAAAAAAAATTTCGAATTCTTTTTGTTGCCATTGTAAACGCAGCCCAAGTTCTTCATATAATATTTATATTTTATTTTATTACTTTTTAATAGTTTTAGTTAACAATAACACTCCTCTGAACCCTGCTATTACCGTTTGTGCTGCTCTGGCACTGCTTTGGACTACTGATATAATTAGCTTTTCTTTTTTTTTTTTCTTTTTTTTTTTTCTTTTTTTTTTTTTTTTTTTTTATTTATTAAAATGCAATCCTTTTTATGTCAGATCTTGGACTGCCCGCGGCTGATGGACACTGTGCTTTCTGAGTTTCTTCCCTGCTCCTGGACTCCTGCGATCTCCCAGGCTCCATCTTCTTTGTATGGGCTGCCTGTTGCTTTGGCGATGAAGCTGCTTCGTGTTTTAGCAAGTGCAGGGAGGCATGCTTGTGCGAGAATAGTAAGTATTCCCTGAATTGTATAGGTTAACGGTGTCAAGCGCCCACTAATTGTAAATTATTATGATACTTTTTGCAAGATTAAGAGGTCTCCCACCCTCTTTAGTAAATGAGTATGATGCTTATTAAAAGATGTGACAGGTCTCCAACTCAGATATCAAACCATAGTGTTGTGCTGAAATATGTGTATACTGTATATGTTCTTGCAATGGGCTACAATGCTATTTGGATGTCAAATTTTGATGTTTTTGGTTTTTCCTAAAATAAGAAAAGTTCTAATACACTAAAATTGTACATTTTGGTGTGAAATTTATCTTAAAGTCAATGCATGGCCCTAATTAGCCTGTGTCTCTTAGCTAAACTCTCTAGGAGGGAAGGAGCTTTTGTCACGTTTTGTGGTTGTGGAACCATCAGAGATGTTACTGGAAGCAGGTGAAGCTCTTCGCTGCAGTACAGAGGCTTTGAGGTTGTTTGCAGTTGCTGCCGGCTACGGACAGGCTTGCAGTCTTTACACGTGAGGGTGACCATTCACTTCCCTTTCAGATGATGACAATAATCTGTGGTTGTTACAATACAATGTAAATTGTAACTATATACAGTGACAAATATGGAGATGTTTGTATTCAAAGCATCTGATTGTAGTGACGGTGAGTGTGCCCTTCATTCCAGTGACCTGTATCCTGTGCTGGTGAAGAGGTTGCAGGCTGGGAACCGGCTGTGTGCTTCATCTGAAGCTGTGCTTTTTCTGGAGCTGGACCAAATCAGAGCTCTGCTGGTGCTGCTTACTCAGGTCACTCAAACGGCAGGATGTCATGAAGAACTGGAGAGAGGCTTAGTCAGGTGAGACTCCACTTTTAGGATATGGTAATTGTGGCAAACCATGTTCGGACAATTGCACATTGCATAAATAAAAAAATAACTTGTGTATTATTAACTGTTGAATTGCTTGAAAGGCACATGTAAGATTTTTGGATTAAAATATCCAAAAACCACTAGAACAGTGTTATATATTTTGTTGACTTGTGTACTTACATTATCCCAAATATTTCCAAGAATGTTTAAATCCAGAGAAATAAGCAATTTTAACCAGGACGGATCGTGTCCGTACGTCACCTATCAATGACATCATACCCACGTTACCCTCGATTTACGGTTTTATTTTTTAGAAACCATGGAAACACCAAAGACACTTTAATATATTATGTGTTTTATTAGACAGGTGAGCAACTGTTTGGATACATTCATCGACAAAAAACTAATGATTGTTATAGCTCAACACAGTTAGTCTTATTGTTTAAATCATGTTTTCTTGATTTACCGCGAGTACCATGTTTTACCATGCCTAATATCGATCTAGCTTACTGCAGTGTGCAACAAGTATCTCATAGTAGCCGCCGAGCGAACGCACAGAGTAGCATTATAACATAACTTTCAGCACACTCATATGTATCTAATATGATAAAACAGCGCTTTGTACACCACATACGCATGACCGGAAAAAGCGGAAACTGTCGTCTGCGGCATAACAAAAAGCTCCACTGCTCTCGAGCCGTGTGTCGCGCTTGTCTCTCATTTGCAATCGCTCCAGCGGCCTCGTTCTGCTCCAACGGCTTTCAGCCCCACCTTGCTTCATACTACAGTAACGTTAATAAATCTAATACATTAGCTCATCCATTTAATATGATTTCTGCCCGAGTCCCGTCGGACTCTGTTCCGCAGGCTGTAGAGGTGTAGACAACAACTCCCATGATTCTGCGAAATCAAGGGGTCATCAAGCTACGCCTTTGTTTTGAATAAGCGACCTCTAGCGGCTAAAATTACATATTGTGCCTTTAATACAATAGGAATGTGCACTAATTAAGCAATTCCATAGGTTCCTTAAAAATAATCATACAGAGCTTTATGATTATTTTCTGTTTTATTAACTTTTACAGTTGGTCAGGAACTCTTGGTAGGATTAACCGCTGTTACAGTGTTTTAATGGTTATTAAGAAAAATCTATGTGCCACTAGTTTTTTGTCTTGCTGCTTATAATATTGCAATTTAATTTTTGCCATGCATTTTGGATATGGTCTGGAGCTGTTTGGCTGTGTGTATTGACAGTGCTCAGGGTACAGAGTGTCCTCCACCTCCTCCTGTTCTGTGGAGTCATGTGACGGGTCTCCAGCCCACTGTCATTAGCTCTCTCAAGGGCTGTGTGAGAGCACTCGATGGCTCGGCTCAAATGTCAAGTGCTCTGATTCTGCTTCCATCCTACCTGCTCTACGTGGAGGCGTATTATTCACAGCTCTGTGTGCAAGTAGGTATATATAAGAAAGAAATAAGAATCAAAGCCAGTGTCACACCAGCCTTACTGATAAGGTCATTTTAAAAAACAGCGTTTTCTTCTGAATGTGTGTTTTACTCATATGTATTTATAAAACAGGCATACCTAAAGTTTTTTTAGCCACAATTACAAAAAAAACATTTTCATGTATTTTTACATTTATTTAAAGGGGTTATGACATGAGAAATCAAATTTGCCTTGATGCCTTATAAGAGGTCCATGAACCATTAAAACATCATGCAAGATTCATAGCTTAAAACGCCCTTCTCATTATAAATAAAGCATTTATTTAATCACGCTCCAAAAACAGCTTGTTTTGATATTGCTCCATCTGTGACGTCACACATGCAAATACATTTGCATATATCTGCCTCCAGAGCAAGACATCGACGAGTACATCATCGCACCATAGGCTCCGCCTACTAGCAATCAGTCGCCTAACGGCTGACATTTGTCTACACTGGATGTGAGTGTCACGTCACATCAAAAGCAAATAGAACCCATTATAATCATTGACGCGGTCTATACTGGATACAGTATACAGATGCACATTCAGTTTCTGACATACTTCACCCACTTGAGTCAGTCCGTTGACAGCAGGACAAATGGAAGAGTGAAAGAACGTTGGCTTGCCATTTTAAATAGCTTGTTTGCGTCTCTGTACAGACTTTAGAAGGATCCCAGAGTCGGAAACAAGTGGATGGTTTATTTTAATGGCGTCCCGATCGCGTCAGAGGATTGTATGTTTGTTCGGAGCATTTTGTTTTGTAAATGATGCACAGTGTAATGGAGAGTTCGCAAAGAACACGACACAGTGAAAGAAGCAGCCCTTTAAAAATGGATAATTTCAGACAGAGGGTTAGAATGAAGGTTGAAAATAATCGTTTTTCCGCATATATATATATATATATATATATATATATATATATATATATATATATATATATATATATATTTGTTTTTTTTGTGCAAAAAAACTTTTTTAACATTGTATGTGAACCTCAAGGAAAATATTAAAATAATAAAAATATCCATGTCATGACCCCTTTAAATGCTTTGAAAAGTTTATCAATAGATGCATGAATGATACATAAAACATGAACAAACAAAGTGGATAATCAGTGGCTCCTTTTAGAGCCAAACTGCCCTGAATCAGTGCTTCTGGTGTGATAAACACAGAAAATATGAGAGATTATTCCACTTTATTCAGCGTATCCAGTCAGTTCCCTCAAGGCAAGATAATGCTGTCTGCATGAAATAATTGCTGATAAAGTATCTTCACAAAAAAAGAAAGTTTTATGGGGGTTTTTTTTTTACACTGCTAATAGAGATTGAGTGCCATTTACAGCCTCTGATTCCTATACTTTTTTTTCCTCTCATATTTATTTTATCCCTTTAGAATATATCAAAATTTAGTTGTGGTAACTGAAGGTTTTAGTGCAAATGGGCCTATTATATACAGATACTTTAAATAATTACCACCCTTTGCATTTTAACGTGAATAATCTGATCTGATTCATTTGTCAGAGCTCTTTCCAGCCAGTACAGTGTCTACAGGAACTAGAGTCACTAACTTCAGACGTGCTTCTGCCCCTGATATCCCATCAGGCCATGCAAAATATGACCAGCAGCTTCAGGTAGGGTGATCTGTTATTGTACTTTAGTGTTCAGAGATTAACCACATCGGTTACTATATACCATATGAATTCATGTTTTTTTTTTTTTTTTAAACAAACCAGGTATTGGCTTTTAAAAAAATAACTCACCAATAATAGTTGCATTAACAAAGTTACAGCAACATAATGTGATATACAAAAATAAAATAAATGTAATATTAATTTAAAAAATGTTTTTTTAGTATTTTAATATTTTTGCCATTAATAATAGCATTTGATGTATGTAAATAAATATAGGAGGTGACTGGGCTTATATTGTATGTTACAATGATCATTTTGAGCCATACAAAAAGAATAGATCTTGTATAAATGGAACATGATGATTAAGATCTCTTCTCCTTCTGCAGGTCCAGCTCTGTGATCTGTAACCCCGGGCTGAGTGCCCCTGGTGGGGAGGTCGTCCCCAGTCTGCCAGGCCTGTCCTGCTCGAGGCTGATGACCTCCAGCAAAATGGCAGGGCCCAACTCCCCTCTGTCCCTGCCTACTGCCCTCCTATACCTGCTGAACACCATCACCTCCATCCACAAGGGCTTAATTAAGAAAGTAAATTCGCTTTGGCAATACTTTTTTGATAGATGTGAAAAAATGCTAAGATTTTTAAATTAGTGGTAAGTTTCTTTCTCTGTCTCTTATCAGTTCAGTCGTCTCATCCTCTCTGACTCTGTACTGGGTTATCTGCGGTCTTGTGTCGGAGCCATGCCCTCTGTTTCTCACATGAGCGCCTGGATTTTACGCCATGAGCACCACCTGCTGTATCTACTGCTCAGACTGGCTCACAAACTGGTAACTGCAACATCTGCATTTAACAAAACAGCCTTTGCATACATAGTATACATAATGATATATTATTATATTACATAAAATATTTTGAATATTTTATATAGAAAACAAAATATATTTTTATTTCTTTGCTTAATGAATGAAATAGTGTAGTGTTTAATCAGACCTGAAAAATAGTTTTTAAGAATTAAATGTGCTGGATTAATTATTTAAATAAATTTAAATGGAATACATTAGGGTTCCTGCTCAGTTTGGAAAAGTATGGAATTTGATTTGAGTAATTTCCAGGTCTGGATAAGTATGGAAAAAAGAATTGTGTTTCCAGACTATTGCCCCTATTCAGTTTTCTAACATATAAAATTAAGAATTTATAGAAATAAATGTATCATACAAGCAGAGTGTTTTCATTGCAAAAGTTTAGTGATCATACAGTGATTGTCAAACATGACAGAATGAGTTCAAGGTGCACCTTTTCATTATGCAGAACTGTTTGTCTTTATCATAAGCGGGTCTATTTTGAACTTCACTGAAAGAAAGTTTACTCAAATGCCACTGAAAAAGACCAAACAATCATCGAAAATCAGATTGTACTTTGTTGTTTTAGGGTTCTTCTCATAATATATGCGCATGTTATCACTTTGAGAAAACCTGAGAAATATTTATTATATTATATATACCAAATATAATGCTGAAAATAATTCAGTATGAATCATTTATGTTAAATACGGTCTGAAAAATCTACAGAGAGGTTTGGAAAGTTGAGTCTGGAAAAGTATGGAATTTTGAAATGGAAAATGTGAACCCTGAAATGTGAAATTTGAAATAGGAACCCTGTTTTATTCTTTAATCTTTAGGTTCCAGTTGACCCAGAGGTGGCCAAACACGCTTCCTTGTTCCACCAAGTATCGTTGGCTTTATTGTCCTGGCTTCTGCCTGGCAGTGAATACTTGGCATATGAAGTCATGTCTGTCATGACTTTCAGCCACAGCCTCCTTCCGTAAGTCTCTGCTAAAGCTTTGCCGCAAACTCTCATCTCCCAGTGTTGGCTTCGCAGTCTTAGCGGGGTTATAATTTGTCTCATACATTGTATTCACAAAATAATATTCAAATTTTTTATATAGTGCTCACAAAAATATACAGATGCTAGGCACTAGACTTCATACATCCTCTAAAAGTTACCTTGACACCAGTTGGAATAAATGGAAGAATGACTGAATGAAAAAAAAAGACATAAAATTGAAGTTAGGTCTAGCATAATTTGTTTATTTATTGTTTTTCTAATGCAGTGAAATTCTTTCAAAAAAAATTTAACCACTTTAACATTTTTGCATGTTTATTATCATTACAAATGTCACTATGCTTTGAATTGAGTCTAAGCAAAGAAAAAAAAGCCATTTTAGCCCTAATTTTTTTTTTTTTAACCTTAACTGATGTAAGAATTTGTGTAAGTGCCTACATATCAGAGGGTCTCTAGGATGCAATTTATGTTATTTGATTTTATCTCTGTAACCTATTATGTTTATGTATTTTATGTTGCTTTGATGTGAAATGATAGTATTAATATTCTTGAACCTCTTCAGACATGTCCCATGAGGACAGGCTTTGTTTCATTAACTGTACCAAGATAAGAGCTGAAACTCATTGGGAGAAATTATATCAAGGGCTGGGTATTTAGATTTGCCTGCATGTTATTGTTCATCGTTCTGATTGTGTGCTGTTTTTGTTCTGATGTTTCTGTATTTCAGTAAAGTTTCAAACATGCTATAAATCAAGCGTAGCGTTAGTTCTGGCAGGTCACGTTAGTCAAGCTCGCATCAGCTGACTGTCAGCTGATCACGTCTTCCTATAAAAATATGATGCAGCATACATATATAAGCTCCTTCAGTTTCTCCGGAGCTAATTACCCTCCTCAATCATTTTTGACGATAGTGGTCCTGACAGAAATACATTTATGGTTCAGATGAAATTTTAGATTTCCAGCTTTATCAAGCTGTAGATTCACATCATACTCACAAGAGAGCAGCAAACTGCACATTTCAGACAGGATGGAGTGGATCTTTACATGGACAGTTGACAGTTGTTGTTTTTAGTTATTTTTTTTATATGTATTGGTGAATGTTTCATTTTGTGCTTATTTACAGTATTTTATTCTTATATTTTACACTACTGTTCAAAAGTTTGGGGTCAGTAAGATTTTTTTGGGGGGGAGGGGGGAAGAAATTCAGCGAGGATGCATTAAATTGACATTTCAGTCAGGGCCACTCTGGCAATAAAACATGATTTATTGTTGTTAATTTACAACATTTGGTTTGGTGGTATGGTTCCGAATGGGGGTTCAGCTTTACAAAAAATTAAGATTAGCTGGCCCTGAGTGATTAATCGAATATTGTATGGAGATGATGAAAAAGACTATGTTCGAGGACTGCTTGGAAGGCTTGTCTTCATGCAGCGATCTGAAACCGAGAGATAAAAGAAAAACAACGAACAGCAAAGGTGCAGAACAATACTGTACACCTACATGGAATAAGAATACTGATGTCAAGGAGGCAGGGAGGGACGGTTGGTTGCGAGCGAGCTATGGCTAAGCTGGAAGTGAGTAATAGTGCCACATATGTACACCGATCAGGCATAACATTATGACAGGTGAAGTGAATAATACTGATTATCTCTTCATTACGACACCTGTAGTGGGTGGGATATATTAGGCAGCAAGTGAACATTTTGTCCTCAAAGTTGATGTGTTAGAAGCAGGAAAAATGGGCAAGCATAAGGATTTGAGCGAATTTGACAAGGGCCAAATTGTGATGGCTAGACGACTGGGTCAGAGCATCTCCAAAACTGCAGCTCTTGTGGGGTGTTCCAGGTCTGCAGTGGTCAGTATCTATCAAATGTGGTCCAAGGAAGGAACAGTGGTAAACCGGCGACACGGGTCATGGACGGCCAAGGCTCATTGATGCATATGGGGAGTGAAGGCTGGCCCGTGTAGTCCAATCAAACAAACGAGCTACTGTAGCTCAAATTGCTCAAGAAGTTAATGCTGGTTTTGATAGAAAGGTGTCAGAATACACAGTGCATCGCAGTTTGTTGCGTATGGGGCTGCATAGCCGCTGACCCCTGTCCACCGCCGAAAGTGGCAACAGTGGGCATGTGAGCATCAGAACTGGACCACGGAGCAATGGAAGAAGGTGGCCTGGTCTGATGAATCACGTTTTCTTTTACATCACGTGGATGGCCGGGTGCGTGTGCGTCGGTTACCTGCGGAACACATGGGATGTTCTGAACAAACAAGTCCGATCCATGGAGGCCCCACCTCGCAACTTACAGGACTTAAAGGATCTGTTGCTAACACCTTGGTGCCAGATACCACAGCACACCTTCAGGGGTCAAGTGGAGTCCATGCCTTGACGGGTCAGGGCTCTTTTGGCAGCAAAAGGGGGACCAACACAATATTTTGTTATGCCTGATCAGTGTATATACATGTACCTTAGATGGGAGAATTTACTGTGATTGGAGAGATTGAACAACTGATAGTCAGCTGATGCTGAGCTTTGCCTATGTAGCCTGCCTGAACTAACGCTTGTGCTAGATTTATAATGTTGTAACAGATTTCTATTTCAAATAAATGCTGTTATTTTAAACTTTCTATTCATCAAACAATCCTGAAAAGCCACATCAGTTTCCACAAAAAATTGAGCTGCATAACTTTTCAACTCTTATAATAAGAAGAAATGGTTCTTGAGCAGCAAATCAGCATATTAGAATGATTTCTGAAGGATCATGTGACACTGAAGTCTGCAGCCTTGGTGAGCATAAGAGACTTCTTTCAAAAACATTAACAAATATAACCGACCCCAAACTTTTAAACTGTTGTATATGTATGTTTATAAAAATGTATAATATTTTTTTTTTTTTTTTTTTGTTTTGTCTTTTATATTTTTCGCAATTTAACCACTGGATGGATGTACTTTGAGAATGAGAATATAATTTTTTTTATCTGTTTTTAATTAATTTTTTTTTAGTTTTAAGTATGTATATGTGGATTAATTTTGTAATAATTCTATTCTTTTCCTTGTTAGGGAGGATGGTTGTGGTGAACCAGAGGTGGCTGCGTTGGCTGAGTTGCAGCTCAAGGAGAGGACTTCACCTGCCGTTGGTTCCCTGCTACGTGACGCTCTTCATCATTTGCCCTCCATCCGCGGTTGCTACCTCACCCACCTTGCATACTTGGAACCCTCTGTCCTTTCATCCCGTGACCGGTACCTCGGCAGAAACCCTTTTGTCCGCTCTCATCTTCTACCTGAGCTTACCGGCCCCTCCCTGCCTTCCGATTGGCCCTTTTTACCACTCATCAGTCTCTATGAGCAAATGGGACTGTCAGCTGGCGGTGGGCAGCAGGTCGAGTCTCTTCCAGCAGGGTCCGTACAGTCAGCCACTCACTGCCTTCAATGGCTGCTTGTTCTGGAGAGCTGGAGGGAGCAGGCGCTTACAGCGGTGCCACCAGTGGCTAAGTTAGCCCGGCTAGCCTGTGTCTTTCTGTGCTCCAGTGACCTCTTCCTGGAACGGCCTGTGCAAGAGCTTACTTGGGCACTGTTTCGCAGGCTAACACGGCCAGCCCAGCTTGAGGCGCTGGATCTGGGCTCAGCTCCACCAGGCCTGGCTTCCTTTCATGACTTGTACTCGGCTCTACTGGCGCAGTATGAGGCTGTGTCATTCGGTGACCCACTCTTTGGCTGCTTTATGCTTTTGCCTCTACAGCGGCGCTACAGTGTCACCATGAGGCTGGCTGTGTTTGGTGAACATGTGGGAATGCTGCGATCGCTGGGAGTCTCGCTACAGCAGGTAAGGGGTTTCTTTTCATCAAGTGTTCTACATGCAGGATAAGCATGATGGAAACATGAGTTGTTTTCTCATTGCAATTATGGGCATCTGAAGCAGTGATCCAATTCAGACTGAGATTTTGAGCATTGAATCGCAGTTCACAAGGTCATCAGACGATTTGAGTAGTCTACTTGAGTTCAGTCATTTGTTTGCCTAGGATCTACCAAATGCATGATATTAGTGTGGTGAATAGTTCATTCACTGTTATTTTGATGCCAATATAAAATTAGGCAACATTTTGAATATTGCTAATATTTTAATGCACATTTTATTTTGTCATTAAGTCCTAAAATAGTTGTAGACTGCCTATCCTTTTATGTCTCGCAACTCAATTATGAGAGTGATACAGGGATAGTTCTGTCATTTATTTATTCACACGTCATTCCAAACTCATAAGACTTTCATTCATCTTTGAAGCGCAAATTAAGATGTTTTAATAACCTAAATGACTTCTGTCCCTCCATTGATAGTCCATTCTACCCAAATTTTGTCACTTCAAAAAGTTCATAAAAACATTGTAAAAGGAAATCCTTATAAATCAAAGCGGTTTAAAAGACATGAGTGATTGATAAACAGATTTAATTCAGGCTTATATTCACATACAAACATTGATCAACGCACAGGCATAGTGGACATTAAATATGGTAATCGGATGTTCAAACATGCTTGCTTGACACACAATAACCAGTGAGGTTTGTTCTTGCACCAAGTCGTTTCTCTGATTTATACTACAGCAAAAACGGCGTAAGAGTTAATAAATCTAATTCATTTCTGTGATTTAGTTCAAACTCTGTTGCAATAATAGATTTATATGTGAGTCAACAAATAAATTATTTAAATTAATCATGTTGTTCCAAACCCGTAAGACTTTAATTAATCTTTAAAACACAAATTAAGATATTTTAATGTAATCTGAGAGATTTCTGTCCCTCCATTGACCTTCCACGCAACTACCACTTTGAATCTTCAAAAAGTTTGCAAAGAGATTGTAAAAATAATCTATATGAATAAAGTGGTTTAGTCCAAATCAAAGAGACACGATCGCTTTATATGTACCGATAGAATATAGTCTTTTATTCACATATAAACATTTATTAGTGAACATAACCAAACTCAACCGAACCTGCTTGACACGCGAGAACGAACCTCATTGGTTCTTGTGGAAACTCAAAAATTCCGTTTATCATAGTTGATGTGTAAGTTGATGAATGTTTATATGTGAATAAAAGCCTAAATTAAATCTGTTCATCCTATAAAGCGATCGTGTCTTTTAGAAAATTTTGACTAAACCACTTAATTCATATGGATTCCTTTTACGTTGCTTTATGAACTTTTTGAAGCGTCAAAGTGGTAGTTGTGTGGACTATCAATGAAGGGACAGAAATCTCAGATTTCATCAAAAATATCTTCATTTGTGCTCCGAAGATGAAAGAAAGTCTTACGAGTTTGGAACAACATGAGAGTGAGTAAATGATGACAGAATTTTAAACCTTTAAAAATTATGAGGGCACATGAATTTAAAAAATAATGTGCACAGATAAATCATTTATAATAAGTACTGCAATATTTCATAAACAATCTTGATTTCATGGTGACTTTATATAGCTTTAGTAAATATATGGAGACAAATGTTGTTTATTACCATTTATTGTTATTCCAGTGCATATAAATGAAAGTGATTTTATTGTATATTACTTATTGAATTCAACTTCTAGTAATTTGAAAAGTAGAACTATACTGAATTGCAATTCAAAGAAATTTCACAAGACTACATAATTTATTTTTGCATACTCTAAAATATGTAGAATAAATTTTTTTCCTCGACTAATTAGCATTAAACATTTAAAAAATACTGGCTGTTCGTACTGAAAGAAAATAGCCCTTTTAAATCATTTCAGAGCTTATCCAAGATATGTGCTATATATATATATATATATATATGACTAAACTGTAAACTTTTTGTGAACCAGTTAAGACAGTCTCCATCTGAAATTTGATTCGCTTGTCCTTTACAGCTGCCTGTTCCATTGGAGAAGTTCACGTCCCCCGTGGAGGACTCCCTGCCTCTGTTGCGGCTGTACTTTCGAGCACTAGTAACAGGAGCTTTGAAGAGGAACTGGTGTCCTGTACTTTATGCGGTGGCTGTTGCCCATCTCAATGCTTTTATCTTCTCCCAGGATGCAGTGGCAGAGGTAAACTACAAGGGCATCAAGACCAGTGTTATTTTAGTATTATTTATGTACTATTGTAGTATTTATTAATGTTTTGCATTAGCTTTTATATTTTTAGTTTATTTTAGTATTGTTTTTTTCCCTTTTATTAAAAAATAATTCTCTTTAGATTTGTTTTATTTCAGATTTAGTCATTGTAGTATTTCAACTTATTTTATTTCAGTTAGCTGCCAAAACAACATTTTCATTTAAGGGTGTGTTCACACTTAGCAGGTTTGGTTCGATTAAAACGAACTCTGGTGCGATTGCTCTGTTAGTGCGGTCCATTTGAACAAGTATGAACGCTGCCACCTGAACCCTGGTGCGCACCAAACAAGCGGACCACGACCCCTAAAAAGATGGGTCTCGGTCTGCTTCCAAACTAACTTTGAATGAAATATGAATGCAACATGTACCAAAGACATCTAATCGAGCCAAAAACAGGATGTGATGTCACAAGATGCGACCCTAAAAAGGACAGAATGCTCAAGCATACAGTACCTGTTTTTTCTCGTCATAGTTGCAATACTTTACACATTTTATAAGCTCTTCACGAGTTGTCAGCTCCATCATATGTACGCACATACAGAGAGCGCATTTAGCCCAGCACACAGCATTGTTTTGGATGTTTGACAAGTTCCATCGCAATACGTCATAAAAGACGTTTTCTGTTTGTTTTGTATCTTTAGGCTTGGTGTTAAAAATGACAGTGTGAATGCTAAGCGAACCAGACCAAAAGAAACAAGAGAACCAACTACAAGTGTGAACACACCCTTAAGTTTTTCATCTAATATTTATCTAATATTTGATTTCAGCTTCATTTCAGTTACCTAAAAGGTTTTTTATTAGTTGTAGTTTTAGTTAACAATTACAACACCGAGCAAGACCAATGTCACAAAAAAAGCAAAAAAAAATCTTAATGATGAGCAAACCTAAAGGGCTAGTTCCAAAAATGAAAATTCAGTCATCATTTTCATGTTGTTACAACGTTACAAACCCATATGACTTACTTTCTTAAATGGAGCATAAAAAGACATTTAGCAGAATGTTCAAGCTGCTCTTTCCACACACTGAATGTTAATGGTGACCAGAGACTGTCAAGCTCCAAAAATAAAAGTTGTCAGTATGACTTGTGCATTATATTCTTCTGGAAGACATTAAGTCTTCTGGAGCCATATAATGGCTTAATATGAGGGAAAAAAACTAAATTTAACTCATTAAGTCAAGCAAATGTACTTCATGCAAATGTTTCCTCCAGGAGAAACTATAATTTATATGTGCAAGTGTTTTGTCACCTAATCCCAAATGGAGTGGTTGGGTTTGAAATATGTCGGAAGAGTGAATCAAGTGTGATAGATGGTCTCTTAGCTGTCTTATTTTGTCATTGTGCTGTGAGTTATGACCAACCTGACTTACACACTCTGCAGGAGGTGGAGCCAGCACGTCGGAGCCTGCTAAGAAAGACCTACTACCTGACAGATGAGGTACCATCAGCCACTCGCCTCTACTTTAAAGAGATCTGATTTTGGATCTGACTTTATCTCCATTATATATCTCTCTTGATTTCTCACCTTTCCTGGTGTTGTGTTTCTTTTAATGACACATCTGATTTTTTTGCTTCAGGTGCTGAAGAATCACCTTCTTCTTTTTCGGCTGCCCCAGCAGAATTCAGAGCTAGGCTTCAGCACCTATGAACAGCTGCCCTCCATTCGTGCCCGCAGGTTGGAAAGCATTGTAGGAACTGAAGAGAAAGGGGGAGAAAGGTGAAAAAGGAAAAATCTTGTTTCCTAAGTGAAAGTTCCTAAAAAAAGTTTCCTAAGTGATTTGTGAGCTTCCATCCTAATATATATGTGGTTTTTAGCCTGTTAGGGACAAATGGCAAGCATAGACTTTAAAATAAATTTTTTGTTTCTCATGGGTATGTTGTGGTTACTTGTGTCCATATCCCTTTTTCCTCTTTGTATTTTGGACAATTCAATGTGTATATGCCAGCAGTCCGAAGTGGCACATCTTCAACTGTTCTGAAGTGAGATGTAGATTTGTAGCCATATTAAGAGGGTAGTTATTTGACATGGGGACGTAAGATAATTCCAGAATTTACAGGGGTTAGTCAGTTATTTTATTGCAGTCTGAATCTGAAATGTCAGGGATTTTTTCTCTCTCCATCCACAAAAAAAAAAATCCCAGTCAAATTATACTGTTTTTGGACAAACACCAGGGTTGTGTGGTAATTTAAATCCTGAGTTTAAAAGCAGGAATTAATCCAAAAGTCGTTTTGGAAATCTTTTTTTGACCACTGCTAAGTTCTGTACGGTTGCTTTGCATGGTAATGTGTGTATCTTTGATACAATGGAGGCTTTTATGACAGAAATGTTTGAAATTATTCACATTAATAGTTGTGTCGCCTCTCTACCACAGTTAGTTGGAACTCTTACGATGATAAAAAGAAGCCAAATGTGTGAACTATTGAAATGGTCCATTAAAATGGCATTGTTTATATAATATTTTGTATTTTGCTTATAGGACTATAAGATCATCATACTCACTGTCGTGTTTAACATTATGTGACTGAAAACATAAATAGCAAAATTCCAGGTTTGTAGGATGTCAGAACTTGCCCATCCCCCATGAATTGCACACATTCTTATTCCAATACTTTTTTTTATCATGAATCGGTTTCATTTTACAGACGCCACTCTTGATGTCCGTATGGAGCTTATGACAACAACTGATGAAAAATGAGCAAATTCCTCAACATTAATATTGGCTTTGAGCTTCTTTAATTGCACTGGCAGTTGTAGGGAATCACAAAGGACCTTTTAAAAATTGTTTATTTTGCTTTCATCTCATTCTGAGTCAGAGAGGCATGAGCAGCATGCTCCACTTATGTCAGTATAATTCAAAATATTGAACAAACACTGTACACTCTTCAATATACTGAAATTAAAATACCACAAAAATGAATTGTACAAAATCAACTTTGGAAAATGACCTTGGGCAAATAAAGACAACGAGATATTTAGATATTTGACCTTCATATCTATGAAATTATGATGGAAAGCTGTGGTCACCATTTGGTCTTAAAGCTACATTCTCCCTTTAGAGCTTCTAGATCTTCCTCTTTCGTATTCATACTTTTTATGTGTCTGACTTTCACAGACTGAGTGAAGAAATGATCCTGAAAAGACTTCCACGTAATATAGTTTTCCACCTATTACGTAATCATCATGGATCAATAGCAGTTTGAGGGTGTTTAACAGCCAGTGTGAAGTTTTCCAGAAAGTTCATGCTGCCCAGCTGTTTCGACTGTCACTTGTTTGTTCTTCAATTTAGCTGGAAGCGTTTCAGGGCCTTAAGTGTTAAACTTTAGTGCTTAAATTATCATGTGTTGTTTGTGCTGACACCTCAAATCATGCAGCTTATTTAAATGTGTGCTGTTTCTTTTAAAAGCAACTAAACAGTTTTTACTTAGCAGATGATAACATGGGTGGAAAAAGATGTATTGGTGGAACTCGGGATTAAGGTAGCAAACCAGAACCGGTTCCTCTTCAGCGTGACCAGTGAAGTCCGATTCTCGAGCAAATGACTCCTATGAGCTGGTTGTTTTTAGTGACTCCAGTGAAATCAGATTCCCAAGCTACTGACTCTTGTGAGCCGGTGTCATGAGAATTCGAGTGCCCGGGAATTGGGTCTCCTTTAGGACCCCGAGTGATCCCATTGGTTCAACAGAACTTTAATGGGTAGTATTTTTAGCGCCTGATTAGAATTTGTGTAAAATCACGTTATGATTTATATAGTTTAAAATGCGTTGTAATGACCATTAATGTATTTTAAAATACATGGTTCATATACTGGTCTATAACTGAAGCTATAGGTTGAGAAATCAAACATTTCTCGTTCTTAGGTTTTTTTTTTAGTTAGCTTACGTACTAGCATAGCATACATCTACCCGATTAGCCTGCTAGCTTAGTTATACACCACACATTTGAACTTACCCTACATATATACGGGTTAAATGGCCAAATATTTCAGTTATTATAATAACTGTGTAATGTTTGTATTATTATTTGTCATTTTTTTTGTATTATTATTATTATTATTATTATTATTATTAACAGGTCATCTAATAAAATAATTTACATTTATATTAGGGATGTCACAGTAGGCTATATAGTATTTTGTATGTATTATTTACATTCTACATTATGTATATATTACTATGCAATGATGTATTATTAATATTATGTTTATCAAGTGTAAGAACTTACATTATATTAGGCATGTTTTTTGCTTACAATATGGTTCCAAATTACATGTTAGATTTTGCTGTATTTGGCCGAGCGATTGGTTAGGGTGGCTCTCCAATGTATTAGATTTCTCTAATACATAAAATAAGTAAGCTTGACCAGAGTTCTTGTGGGGAGAAGAATTCATTGAAGGTGTAGTGTAGCAGTTCTTCGTAGCAGTTCTTCTGCAGCGATATTATCATGTCAGCCTTCAACAATCTTAACCCAAAGTTCTGTCTGTGTGACAGAGCTTTATACCTTGTAACAAATGTGCCACAAACAATACAATGACACCCCATGGAGAGCCAGTGAGACTGTAACCTGATGATGACCTGATAGGACCTCCTGTCATAAACATACAATAACACCCCAGGGAGACTGTAACCTAATGATGACCTGAGGGGATTTGGGTCACACCTTAAGAAACAAAAAAGAATACAGTTAATAACAGTTACAAATACATCTGACTAAAGATGACTGAAAATAAATATAATCTTTCACAGGTTTCAAATTAATGACGTTTGTGTGTACTTTTAATCAGGCATTACCGCCTGGGTCCTAAAGGAGACCCAATTCCTGGGGGGACTCGATTTCTCATGACAGCAGTTTCTCGGTTAATCTGACTCACTTACTGAGCTAAGTTACTAATTCCGTTTTATTCAACTCCATGAAACAAGCACTGATAACCTACTGGGTTATGTTGTAAGTCCTTTGAGACCTACTAATTGTTCATATAGTATGTAGTTACAGACATGTTTGAGTTTTGCCAGTGGTATTTTATAAAATTAAGGAATGAAAAAAAAAAATTATATCTTTTTTTTCTCCGTTGTTTTGACTTTATTGAAATGATGCAATTTGGAAACAGAATTGCATTTCTTTTTGCAGAATTGTTCTGCATTTTACAATTATTTATTTAAAAGAATTGGTAGGGAACTTGAATTGTTTAATTCCTTCCCCAAGTCCGGGGTCGGTCTGGTATCTTATATGTACAAGGCACTTTTGTTTTTGCTGTTCTTGCAGCTTCCTACTCGTCTTGGTGTTTAAATGTCATTAAGGAATTCAATAAAACTAAAGTAAAATGAGAAAGAACGGGAAAAGGCGGCAGTTGCCGGTTAATCTCTTGTTTGCTCCTTCAGGAATGTTGACTTTTTGCTTGCCAGTGAAAGACAATGAAGCCTCCTGTGAGTGCTGCTAATGCTAGTCACACGGTTCAGCTGACATCTGGTCTGCATTATATCACAGGCAGGGGGCACTGAGTTTCACTACGGCTCCTGTAGACAACACAACATCTCAACTGTATCGCCCACCGTGAGATCCTATTTATCCAAATTTGTTTTTGTCCAGACTCATTTGTGTCGTTTCAACCTTGATGCTGCTACAAATTGGTGATGGAAATCTGACTCCATTTACTTGTTTGTGTAAAGAGCAAAATGTCAAAGGCTTTTTTGTTTTGTTAGGATTTTTCTTAACCTGCTTTTATTAAAAATGGAAATATGATTTTAGACACTAATGCATAGTGCATTTAAACAGACGCACACTTTGCTCATCAGACACGGTGCAATTATGGAGCCTTTTCATGGCTGTGAAATGCTTTTTCTCACTGTTTTACATTACAGATGTATAAAATCACGTTAATTGCACGTTGCAATGTTGTATTGCGTTGTATTGTGTGTCTTCAGGGCATGTATGACATGCTAGTGATGGTGGTGATGTATTAGTCTTGTTTTCTTCAATATATTTTATGGGTATGACATTTGATGTCAAAGTGTGAAACCGTTTTTTCGGTGGTTGATATGTAATTGGTTAGACTGCTCATTCATGGGTATTTTGTATTGTAAAAGCTTTCTTTCTATTGATATTGCAAGAGAAGGTAGCATATTTGTGCATTGCTGTCTTTTAGCAAAAGTAACAGCAGAAAATTAAAAACATGTTTTCCTAGCATATTGCCAAGATTGTGGAAACTTGTTAACAATAAATAAACAGAACAAGACGACAAGGGAATGGCAGTATTTATATGCAGTTAAAAATTCTCAGTCTGTTAAAAAGTTGTCTCGCTTAGTAAATCGTTTGTGAAAGTATACAGAATTACTTTCACTACTTGAAAATGGGTTCAATGTCATTTTGATGTAAAAACTAAATTAGCTCAAATGGATGGCCATGTCTCATGACTAAAAATTCAAGGAATGTATGCCTGTGGATATTCATGATATAATTATTTTCAGCCGGATATGAAACAAAAATAACTTTTCTGGACACTGCGTTATTATTTTTGATAGAGTTTTTAGTATTTTTCTGCCACTTCGTAGTTAATCTAATTACTCGTTCCTTTTATGGTTGAAAGCAGACACAGAGGACCCTTTTGTGTGTCTTTAACTGACACTTCAGGATTTTTTTGTGTGTGTATGCAGCTGAAATATAAGATGTAAAAGGGAAAAAAATGTTTCTGTGTAGTAGTAACAGAATCCAGATGTGTTGTATTAATGGCAGTGGGTGATATTCAGGTTATGCCCGTAGGCATCTATAAACGCCCGTTCCTGTGTCTTCTTGCACAAGCTTACAGTTGCTCCACTCAATCTTTTTATGACAGCTTTTCTCCTGTTATTGGTTGTCACTTGGATGACCTCCTGTGTAATAAATTTTTACCTCATTATTCAGACTGGATTTGTTTGTTGGCTCAAAAGTCTGTCTAAAAAGTCCAAACCCGACCCATTTTTTCACGGGCCTTGGAGACTAATCACTCAAAGTTCAGCATAGTGCCCCTTTTTCAGGGGCTATAAAGAAACCTTACATATCTCTACAGACAGCAGCTGAGGCAAACAGACTGTGTAATATGAAGGAGTCGAGGGCCTCAGCCTATAGGAACTAAATTGGTGTCACCAGGTCATAATGTTATTAGCTAGGATAGTAATTCAGTGAGACTGATTATATTAGACACAGGACATGGTGCCCTGGCAACATCTCAAGCCCCTGACAATACCCACATTGAGTGAGGAGCATGTTAACCAGAAAACAAGCAATAGAGACGTTCTAGCAGGTTGTAATTGAAAATCAGTATTTTTGTTTTGTAGTAATAAATAAAAAAAAAAAAAATAAAAAAAAAAAAAAAAATATATATATATATATATATATAGCTTTTGATACATTTATATTGTGATATTTCATTCTTTTATTTTCAATATTATATATATATATATAGCTTTTGCACATTTTGATAATTTTATATTTATATTGATATTTTATTCTCTTATTTTCAGCATATACCACACTATATTTTGTTTGAGTCATACTTATGGGGAAGGAAACATTAAACTTGTATGATGTATTATAGTTATTGTACTTTATATAAAGTATAATATAATATATACACTACCGTTCAAAAGTTTGGGGTCAGTAAGATGTTTAAGAAATTAAAAATGTTATTTAGCAAGGACACATTAGACTGATCAAAAGTCACAGTAAAGAGATTTTATAAAGAAACTAAAAAATAATGATAATAATAAGAAATGTGTCTTGAGCATAAAATCAGCATATTAGAATGTTTTTTGAATTATCATGTGACACTGAAGACTGGAGCAATGTTAAATGTAATATTTAATTAAAATTAAAATGCTAAAATATTAATATACAAAACATTTTTTTTTTTTTTACAGAAAATGTTTATTTTAAATTGTAATAATATTTCACAGTATGACAGTTTTTGCTGTATTTTTGATCAAATAAATGCAGACTTGGAGAGAATAAAAAACTTTCAAAAACATAAAAAAATATTACCAACCCTTTTGAATGGCAGTATACTGGAAAATGAATCTTATGTAAAATGTTTTTTCTATGTAAAATTCAGCGAAGTCCCTGTTCAAACTAGCTGTCTTGACTACTTTAGGCAGAGAAGAGAAAAAGTCTCCATAGAACAATGAGAAGCAGTCGGTTGTTGAGAAGCAGTCTGCATGTGTTCACTCCTGCCAACAAATGAAGCTGAAAAACACACAGACAGAGATTCAATAAGGTACCAGAACCTGTAAACTAATGTGAAGCATCGTGCCATGCTAACAAATTAAAGACAAAATCTTGACTTTCCTAGCTATCACAAGAATGCGCACAATCCCACACCCTTAGAGGCAGGGACATTTAATGTTTTTAAAAACCCACAGTTATTTTTGAAAGGTCGTCAATGAAAAAAGATGCTTCGGATTGTGCAAATTCACATGTTCCTGGTTTTATAGCATAAGTGGAGATGAAATAAGTCTATATAAGTGTATATTTTACAGACACCTAAATTGTTTAGCCAAACAACTATTATTTTATAGCAATAAACTTTCTCACTATGTATCACAGCTTTATTAAGTCTGTGAAACCAGGCCTTTATCTTAAAACAAGCTAAAATATGGAGTAGAATGTAACTTACTGCACACAATCACTTGAATAGCTTCTGATGGAATGGTTGTTAAATTTGTGGCTTGTCTGCTCAATTGTGAAGAAAGATTACACTGGATTGTTTGTCTTTGTGTCTCTTTGTTGACTGGGCTTTAGATAACCGTCACTGGGAGTTTTTGTTTTGTGCTTCACTTATTGATTTATGCACTCTGTCAAAAGAGAATTATGTCTGTGAAAACCGTAGTCTTCCTATCGTCCTCCCTCGAGATCTCAATTTTACTCTTGCTCCCATAAATCTCACAGCACTATACATTTAGATATTTTGGCAATTGTTCATTGGCTTTGCAGTTCTTATGGATAACAGCAACCTCATAGATGTATTTCCAAAGCTCACAGATGCTGATGCAAGATTGCATTCTGCCCATGATTATAAGTGCCCTCCTAAAGGCCATATGTTATGTAAGAGCAGATAAGTGACATTTCAGAAGGGGGACTTAAAGCAAAGGCCTGCTAGGAGCAGTTCATGGTCTGACTGCTCTTAAACATCACTGAGGAGAGAAAACCAATGGATGCAAAGGTCTCTGTCTGTGTTACTTTAATTTATACTGACACTGTTTTGAAACACTTGCCAGCCCATTTTTAGTGTACGTTTTTTAACGACTAAATCCTGGGTCTCTTTAAAAAGGTGACGGGCCGTTTTTGCATTTCACTGCGATCCTTTTTCATTGATTTTATATGTCAACATATGCTAGACTGAAATGTTTGACACTTGAATGGCCCCTAATGGTGTAGAACTTAAAGGCACAGTATGTAAGTTTTGCAGCTAGAGGTCGCTTATTCAAAACAAAGGTGTAGCTTGATGACACCGTGAATGAGCGTGGAATCATGGGAGTTGTAGTCTTAGCTCTTCACCTCCACAGCCGATGGAAAGGAATCCGACGGACTCGGGCAGAAATCATGTTCATGAATGAGTGAATGTATTAAAGTTTTATTAACATTACGGTGGTATGAAGCAGGATGCTCCGGGAGCTCTTGGGAGCGAATGCTAATGAGAGAGACCCGTGCGAAACACCGATCTCTGAGCTTTTATTGTGCTTATGCTGCATTCGGCCGCTTCTGCTCTTTTCGTTGCATATGTGGGGTAACGCAGCGCTGTTTTACATGGTTAATACAATCATACTAAATACATTTGAGCGTGTTGAAAGTTATGTTCTAACGTTACTCTGTGCGTTCGCTCGGTGGCTTATTGAGAGACTTGTTGCACTTTGCAGTAATCTAGATTGATATTAGAATATCATATTAATAAAAACAGGATGACTAAATGACTGCTGCTAAATGACATGCAGTTAATTTTAAAATATATTGTATGAAGGAGAAAGCTCTCTCTGATTATTCTATGTTAGACACTTGTCAAAATAGTGTTGTCTCTGAGGCATGGTAAAAACGTTACTCGTGGTGAATCAAGAAAACAAGCAATTCAAACAATAAGATTAACCGTGTTGCGCTGTACAATGATTAGATTTCTGTTGATAACTGTATATCCAAACAGTTGCTCGCCTGTCTAATAAAATACATACTATATTAAAGCGTCTTTGGTGTTTCAAGGGTAGCGCGGATATGACATCATTGACAGGCGACCAAAGGACACGTTCCGTAACACTGGTTAAAATGATTTAAACATTGTTGGAAACGTTTGGGATAATGTAAGTACACAGGTCAACAAAATATAGAACATTGTTCTAGTGGTTTTTGGATATTTTAATATAAATATCTTACATATTGTGCCTTTAAGGCCCCGGTATACTTCAAGTGAAATGTCTTCTTTTGTGTTCAACAGAAGAAAGAAACCCATATAGGTTTGGAACAACATGAGGGTGAATAAATGATGACATAATTTTCATTTTTGGGTGAACTATCCCTTAAAGGGGCTGTATTTTACTTTGCTGTTGCCTGGTTTTTATATGTAAACATGCTCAATCAAACGCTCAAGTTCAACTTTTTAAAAAACACATCCTTAGACCTTGTTTTTTTTTTTATTCCACTTCCCTGCTTCATGTTCACATTTTTAAACACAAAAAAATTCTATGTGAAGGGCACCTAATGGGACAGTTCACCCCAAAATGAACATTGTCTTCATTTCACATTCACATTCATGTAATTTCAAACATCTGTGACTTTATTTGTTCTGTGGAATACAAAAGAAGATATTTTGAAGAATGTTTCACTTGTTTTTGTTCATCTAGTAAAAATCAATAGGGTCCAAAACAACACTGGACCCCACTGAAAAAAAATAAAACAAAATTCAACAAAACTACTTGTGATGAATGCTGAATACTTCAGAAGAGTTGGAAGCATATGGACCACTTTTATGGTATTTTATAGTGCTTTCTCAGAGCTTGACAGCTCTAGTTCCTTTTCACTTTTATTATACAGAGCTGTCAGTATATTTTATCAGTATTCACCTTTCCTGTTCCACAGAAGAAACTATTTGGAACAACATGAGGGTGTGTAAAAAAATACATTATTTGAGTGAACTATTCCTTCAATAGCAGACTTTCTGATCACATGGTTACTCGTAAACTCTTTCTGACTTATTTAGGTTGTCCTCCCATGGGAGTCATACCATTGCTAAAGTACCAAGCGGCCCTTAAATGATTAGCTGTGTGCGTCATTACCTTTTGAAAACATCCCAAATAAGGTTAACTTTCCAGCTTACATCAGCGGCAGCCCAGCATGGAGCCGGCCTCATCAATAGATCTTGCATTAATTGTTAAATAATGACCCATATCGTTAGAACATCACTAATGTATTGAATCATCAATAATGCTCCAGAGGCCTTGCCAGGGCATGGAGTGAGCTTGAATCCAAATGTGCTGGCGCTTCTCTCTCCCTCTGTAGTATGTGGTGTTTTTATTATTTATCAAGTAGCTAACGAGTAGATGCTTTTTAAGTCTGTTCTACAAAGACAGCTCAGGGCCTTTGGTTCAGCTCAAATGAAACCTAGAGATGAGCGTGCTGAGCAAAGGATCACCATTTATTCTTTCACATAATACATTTTAGAAAATGGAGTTCACATTGACCTCATAAATTGCACATAGATCCCACACTCTCAGAAAAAAAGGTACAAAAGCTGTCACTGGGGGCAGTACCCTTTCAAAAGGTACACCTTTGTGCATATTAGTACCTCAAAGGTACATATTGGTTCCAAAAGTGTACATAGTACCTAAATGGTACATATTAGAAACTTTTTAAAGGTTTACTTTCCAGGGTAAGCGTTTGTACCTTTTTTTCTGAGAGTGCATTCTAAAAATGAAGGGTTTTACTTGACACAACCATCTCATTCACTGACTATGCGAACTGGCTGGATCCTTTGCTGAGGTTGAGCTTGTTAATTTTTAATGTCAACCTGTCATTGTTAACTTCAATCAAGAAATCTTTTACTGTGCTCCTGAACAACATTAATTCTTCATAAAATATTCTTTGGACTTACTTTCACAGCACTGCCAAATGGAGATTTTGTTAATAGCTCTACACCTCCATCAGGCATCATTTTCTTCTTAAAGCTTTAGGATGGGTTTTCGTGTAGCTGATCCATCCTACAATGTATTATGCAAAATCACTCAAAGTCACCATCGTTCCCATTTCCCTCCAGGCTTTTATTGCAATTATAAAAAAAATTTTTGTGTGTAATCGCTTTGTACATCTGTACCCCTGCATACACTGATATTGTGTAAAATAATCATTTGCGGGATTGCTCATCCAGTCATTAAGATGAAGGATGGAAGGCTTTTGAAATGTCAGAGGAATGATAGGGTGGAGTAGTTTTTGTAACCCTAATCCCATGTCAAATTGAACAGCATATATAGATTCATTGGAGTTTATTGGCAGAATATAACCAAGTTTGAGAGCAACTCAGTTGAGAGCACTTATGGTTTATTTCTGCTGTTCTGAGAAAGTACCTTTTTTGTAGACCTTTTATAAATTATATTTTCTTTTTGTATTTTTTATCCTTGTACTTTGGAACCCTTTTAGCTTGAGTTGAAGCAATGGGTGTGTTTGGCACGGTTAGGGATAACAACTGTTGGTTTTCTGTTTAAGAGATTCAGTGTTTACATCAAGTGACCATCCAAATGCCACATTAACCCAAAAATGTTTCTTTTTACCACTTGCGTGAAAGTTTCCTCAGTATAGAGCCTGCTCCAATAATGCAATGACCCATCAAGTTCATCAGTTCACGGCCAATCATTTAGGGCAAAAGCCTTTTAATTGGATAATTGTTTAGCGCCATTTTCCTTTTGTTATCCTCCTCTTGCGTGTTAGATCAAGCCTCCAGGCAGGAGGCTAATGCAGGCTAATGAAAAGGAAAAATGGCATTGGGTAGATACAACGATCAAGGCCCTCGGCCAGCCAATGAATCTCTAAGCAACTGGTATTGATTCAGCATGTAAGCTCATGTTTAACAGAGTTGCTTAGGGCGAAATCATGCCTTTGGAATTAGTGGACTGAGGTTTCCAATTAGTGGTTCCGCCTGGCTGGTCCCCCCCCCTCCCCCCCAATCAGAGCTGACTAAGGCTGAAAAAACCTGCAAGTCTGTAATATACCGTAGATAGACAGATACTGTAGAACGCTAGTAGTGGTGAATGAAGTTCAGGTTATTTAAAATCTTCTTGACAGGGATGTTTATGATTTGTGTTTAAAAAAAAAAAATTCTTGCTATCAGGCACCTTGAGAAAATGTATGATTTCTGATTTCTGCTCTAATTATTGCATTTTGTTATAATAATTGCACTTTCTTATTGTTATTCAGCTAAGACAAACTTCTGCATTAAATCAGTAAAAGTGGGGAAAGAAAATGTAAAGTTTTATGTTTGCTCAGGTGCTACTTGGAGCTTGCCCAGTCCAAGAGAAATCCGAGGACCTGTCTTCTCTCATCAGGTCCGTAGTGGGTGAAAAGGGTCAATAGTTGAATGTTCTGACAGCACATCGTGTGTTTTGACAAGGCCAAGTAATGAAGCATGGTGTGACGGAAGACCTTTTTTCCCCTGTCTCTCTCAATCGTCCCCTCTCTCTCTTTCCCAGATGCTTGCTGGGATCTCTCTAGTTCCTGTTATTTATCTCATCTGCAAGGACATTCCAGCTGTGCTGCATCCCATGGTGCCTCAAAATCTCTCGTTCCATAATGCCTCATTGAGTTTTTTGTATAAACTTGAAACTAAGAAAAGCCACTGTTGTGTGTTCACTTTAAAGCACCAAGGGAAAAAAATTATGAATGAATTGTATGAATGGAGATGTAGGATTTATGGCTGTGGAACCTCTCACAGTGTTGCTTTTTTTATTTACCTTATATGACCGCAGAGTTTTCAGTCTTTCCTGAGATGCAGACCCCTTTTATAACCTTTTTGTTACACAAAGATAGTATTTGGCTTCAGAAGACGTATAATATAGTGCACAAGTTGTATGAACCTTTATGTTGCTTTTTTTCAGCCTGTTGACACTAACTGGTTTTGTACAGGGAAGATGCATTTAAAAAGACTTTAAAATCATTTGTGTGTAACAAATTAGCTCAAAGGGGAAATATTAATAATTAATCATAACTCGTTATAATTAATTATGAATATTTGGGTTGGTTAACCGAACTAACTTAATGTAACTGAATTAATATTACAACCAAATAATCTGTTCGTCCAGCAAACATTCAGTACTGATTGTCTATTACTTTTCAGAAAGGATATTTTCTGTGGCCACAGAAAAATAACTATTTTTTAGCTCTTAGCTATGATCGATTCGTTAAAGTGACAATTTATTTATAAGCAGAACAGTATCAACTTGTACAAATGTGCACAAAGTTTATTTAACTAAAACACTAACACATAACTACTCTACACAAACATACACATGAGCACACATACATGGGTAGAATGGAAAGTGGAAGTGGCTGGAAAACCGGATCAGAACAGAGGAATGAAGCTATGAAAAGAGTCAAAAACCTGGGAGAACCATCAGTTAAGACAACAAGCTCCTTTGTTTGAACAAAGGGGTTTACAGCTTTAACTAACTACACAACGATTTTGTATATCGTACGTTACTTGCATTTGCCTGAGCTTTTGAAGAGCATCCACATACAGTCGCAGGAGAAAGTCTTGATAGTTCGGTCCGATGGTGTTGCAGTTGCAATCGATTCCTTCCGTGTTGAGAGAAGAAACAGTGGTGAACTAGTAGCGGTGAACACACATGGACCGATCAAACACACAATCTTTACAATTTAATCTCCTTAAGGACCCAGACAGGATCCAAGATGTCTAGTTGCCCCACTGTGAATTAACACTTTGGTGAACATCACTTTCTTATAGAATGCATTGTGTTCGTTATATTTATCAGAATACAAATGAACACAAATTTTCAGCTCACTCCAATATTGCTCATGCGAATGCAGCCGTACCGGCCAGCCCCACACACATCAAGCCATGTGGACCTTCTTCGACCATAACGGTCTCTGCAAGTTCACCGTTGTTTCTTCTCTCAACACAGAAGGAATCGATTGCAACTGCAACACCATCGGACCGAACTATCAAGACCTTCTCCTGTGACTGTATGCGGACCCTTTGTCACCTTTGTGAAAGAAATAACAGCAAACTAATTTGAAATGACATGAGGGTTAGTGCTATATTGACAGAATCTTAATTTTAGGGTGAATTATTCCAATAAAGATGAAGTATGAAATTTCTGCATTTCCAAACAGAATTGAAAAAACGACTGTTATTGAACAGGTTTTCTGTCATTGGTCACATGAATGGTCAGATAAACTGATAGCCCTGCCCCAAATTCAACCCATGCTCATTGGAAAAACTATGGCAAAATGACATTACATTGCTTCTTGCCTTTGCTATCTTGTTTACTTTGTTTATTAAAACTGAACTTTAATTATATCTACCTTCATCATCCTTGGACCTTACACGTGACAGAATACTGGACCAAAAGAAGTAAAATGGATATTGCAGCCCAGTTTATCAATCTCGCTCGAGAGAACCTTGCTATCTTGGAGTACACTACCTGATTCTGTCAACTGGCTGTGAAAACTAACCTTAACAATGAGACTCTAAATTCTCTGTATTGGACTGGAGCCAACTATTATTCCCCGCTTGACCTACCTGACATGACTGAAGGAACCTGGAGAGAGGCGATCCTCCGATGTCTGCAGTGTGCCTACCCTCAGCTGATGCCAGTGTTAACGGCCACTGCAGAGCCAGAGCACTCGCCCACAGCAGGAAAGGACCCCGAGCTCACTGCAGAGCTGGAGATCATGCTGATGCCCGCCACGGACCCTGAGCCAGCACCAATGCCCACAACAGAGCCAGAGCGTGAGGCCACATCTGTCCCGGAGATGAAATTAGCCGCCCAGTCTAACCAGGTGTGTGTGCACCGACTTCTATCTATGATAGAAGTCCCTCGGCTCCACTATCGGCTCTTACTTGTCCGGATCCGCCGTGGACTTCTAGTTCACCAGCTCAGCCAAGGTGTGTCGTCGACTCTGTTCCATCTCTGACCTCCAGGCTCATAGCTCCAACTCGGCCCATCGAGCAGTCAACTCCGCCTTGGCTTCTCCCTTTCTCTGATCCACCCAGGACCATCGTCCCATCGGCTCCACCATGCTTCCTCGTCCCACCGGCTTCACCTCGGTTGGACATTGCCCTGTCTGTGTCGCAGACTTTCCAGCCTTCCGCTGCGCTTTGGCTCCACCTCGATCCTCCGGCACCCAGGTTAGACTTCGGCAGCTCGTTGCTGCAGCTCCGCACTGCCCTCCAGGACAGTGGTTGTCACCCTTTTGGCTCCATCATGGTCTCCAGACCTCTCGGCTACACCGCTGGTCGTCGGACCACTAACACTGCCGTGGCTCCTCCCACCACTGATTCCTCCGTGGGCCCTCGTACCACCTGTGCTCTGGGCGTCCACCTTTTCCATCCTGCCATCGGCTCCTCTCTGGTTCCTTCCACCCTCAGATCCTCCATGGCGGTGTCTACCTTCAGCTTCTCCAGGGGTCCATCTGCTGTCTGCTCCGCCGCGGATCCTCCCACTGGAGCTTCCTTCACCAATCACTCGTCCGCCTCCTGAACCATCTCCTCAGCCTTTTTACGGCGCGAGGCAGCGCCTTTCCGGAGGGGGGCTTTCTGTAACAGTTATGCTTAGTTACTTTTAGTTTGTTTATCTTCAGTTTCCTTTGTTCTAGTTTCCCACCACTATCTGTTTTCACGATGATTCATTTAACGAGCACAGCTGTCTGCATTCAGTTCATTATCATTGTGTATTTAAGTCCCTCAGTTTGTTTCCTTCATTGTCCTGTGTTGTTTGTGTGTGTGTTACACGTGCTGTTATGTTGCCTTTGCTATCTTGTTTACTTTGTTTATTAAAACTGAACTTTAATTATTATCTACCTTCGTCATCCTTGGACTTAACACGTGACAGATATCACCACAGAGCCACAGTGTTTACAGATTTTGGGGAAATCTACAAATGGCTTAATTCTCTTAGCTAGGATAGGACAAAATATTTGAAATTTGAAAATTACACAATTCACCTTTAACTACGAAACATCTTATAGCTAACATCTGATAATTGAATATTTGTGCCTGTTTGCTTTTAGTGTTTCAGTTTGAACCAATAAAGATATACAGGGAGAGACAGACAGGGAGAGTCTGATTTATATCATGCACTAAATATGTTTATTGTTCCACAGTTTTTCCAAAAATATATGGGCTGACAGGTTAAAGCTAAACAATTTAAAATCTCTGCTTACAGGAGAGTTATGACATCTCATCCAAGTTGTGTTTGAGATGACTTGCAGCATGAATGCCAGGATCTTGTGCAAGGAGCATGTCAAAAGAGAAAGCCATACTACACTCTAAGTCATCTGCACATACCAGACAAAGCTTGTTTAATGTGTGCGATTCACCAGAGACCCACAAATAACTCACTTGCTAGCATTAACACCCATTGTGTATTCTTTCCAGGCCGTTGAAATAATGTACTCGCCTAATTACATATCAAGACACACCTGTTTCTCTTCCCAACTACTTCCATGAGCACTCCCACAAAGCCTGTAAAATCCTCTAAACTTGCAGCAGCACGATATTGGCAAGCTTAGAGTACGTCAGAGTTATTAGCTTTAGGTCCACAATGCTGATAAGCATAATTCACTCTATCTTCTCTCTGCGACTGCCCCAGTTTTTACTTTGCCAATGAAAATACATGATAATGTGCAGTGAGAATATATCTTCGTCAGGGAGATTTTAAAATACTCAGATTACTTATGATAATATCCCTCACTGTGAGTGTTGTTAGGCTTTTTAACATTATCATTATTATTATTCATATATTTTACTGCTGTAACTGTCAGCTTTGTGGAGCACAACAAGGATTGCAATAGAAATGCTTTAAAATTTGAGGCAGAGGAAAATCATTGTTTTTTCACGGTTAAATTACATTTACTAAAAATAAAAATAATAACATCTATATTTAGCTAATTATAAATGAACTGGAACTCAGAATCCCCCAGAATTGTTAGTGCTTAAGCCAATTAACAAATGTTAGTGTAAGCGTTTTCATGGCACTGGTCTAATAAAAACTGAAATGTAGACAGGAAAAGGATATTTTTGTTGCTCCCATTTTATGTAATTTCACTGCATGAGCACTTCCAAATTTCCAAAGATAATGATATACAGAAAAATAAGTTTTTACTTCTCATTTAACAGGTGCATCTCATCCATAACAGATTCTGGGTTTCAGTCTGGATCACAGTAACTCATAGGGTTTTCAACTCTGGCCCTCAATGGCCACTTTCCTGCATAATCTAGCTCCAACCTTGATCAAACTCACCTGATTATTAATCCTGAAGACCTTACTTAGCTTTTTCAGGAGTGCTTGTTTAGGGTTGGTGCAGGAAAGTGGATCTCGAGGGCCAGAGTTGAAAACCTCTGCTCTAGAGTCTCCTGTCAGGAGTCAAAGCTGGAAACTTTTTTTAACTATCTCAGATACAACTACGCTTCCGCCACCTTCCAGATCAACTTTACCTGAACCCTCTGTTATAGTAGTTCTGGAATACTGTAGCCTCAAGGCTATGAAATAAGGCCATGACATTTTTCAAGATTTTAAATTAACTTCAGACGTCTGAGACCTTCAGTCCAAGAAAAAAAACAGTAATTATTATATAAAAAACGAATTATTTCCATAAGTTTTTGCTGAGGTGATTCCAGGGTCTGTTTGATTGATTTCAGGTTTAATACCCTTCAAGACACACTGAATCAATTAACCGTGTTAATGATGCTTGATAATATGTGAAACTGTCAAAGAGGAAGCCAGTGTTCTGCTGATTGGTATTATTGAAAACAGCTCACATATGAATTTAATTTGCACAGGCCCAATAAAAAAAAAGAGCTGTTTAGTCATGATGTCAGTTTTAGGCCAACTCGGAAGGCTAATTTGCCATGGTTTTCAATTTATGAGAAAATTAGGAATATGTAGCAATTAGTGCTGTCAATCGATAAAAATAAAAAAAATAGATTAATTAAATTTTTTCTGTGATTAATCGCGATTAAAAACACGTTTTTACAAGTTTTTAATATATTTTATAATTTTTAAAAATTAACTAGATTAATCACATATTTTTCTGTGCTTAATCGTGATTAATCACGATTAAAAACACTTACGTTTTTAATATATTTTATAATGTAATAATTTCACAGTTAATCTCCAAATTAATGTAGAAACAACAATAAAGACAGTATATTTTAAATACTTGTTTAATAGCATCTTTTTCTGAATGAAGGCCATTATCACTGATACTAAAACAGCTACTGATGTCTCGTTGAAAATGATTTTTTTAAACATTAATTATGGCCATTCAACATTACAGTGTAATTGAAAGCTATCAATTTTTTAACATTTATTAGGCTTCAAAAAATATAACAACTTTGAGTAATTTTCTCTGTTACCTTTATTTTGTGATTAACATTAATGACACATAGCATTAGTGACTGCTGTCACTTTAAAAGTCGTTTTATGGCTTTTAGTATGAATGTGTTGAATATGTATGAATATGTTAGCCTTACTGTTATCTATACGCTAGTGTGCTCCAAAACAATGACAAAATTTGCATTTAGAAGATATAAGCATTCAAAACTTACAGGTTTTGATGACATCACTCTGCACTTCAGCTTCTCATAAGATTTTCTGTCCAGTCAAATGCTCTCTAGAATCTAAAGCATCCCGCCACATTATAAGTAGACGCTGAAGCTGCGGCTAAAATTGGTCACTTATTCACACATTTACTATTTTCTATGGTGAATGGCACATAGTGCACTATATAGGGGATAGGGAACAATTCAGACAGTGTAAATATGCTTTCCACTGAGGCGAATGAAGTCTGATTTCACGTTAAAGTCATGTGAAACGCTGCATCGCGCACACAGTCTGCTCCGGTCCAGAGACACAATAGCACAGATCGGATCATATGAGTCGGCGCAGACCACAAAACGTATCGGACCCATTTGTATTCTCCACAGAATGCTATATTTTAAAAGCGATATGGAGGAGATTGAGGCTTTAAAGGAGCTGTAATATAAACAAAAAGCTATTGGCTATTTTACTGGAAAAACTGGAAAAAATTATTCGCATGCGTTAACGTTAAGCAATACATGCTGTATACTTAACTTACACCTTGTGCTCTTTAGGAAACTTTAAGACAGGAGTTGGCAACCTTTTGCCTTTTTATTATGAAGTGTGATTTAATTGCATAAATATATATACATTCAATATGACCCTACCAAAACTCACTGTATGTATGTGTGATCTAACTAAATTGTTTTTTGATACACACAAGGTACACATATTGATTGAAATGAGTGACAAAGCCTTTGCTTATGCAAATAATTTATTTTATTAAAACGTCTTTGATATGTCTGTCCTCACAGGAATATTGGGAGAAGCTAACTTACTCAAATCCTTTTGATAATTTCCTGTTGAGTCTTAGACCTTTTGGGTTTTCAGATGTCACATCACATTAATGAAGCATCATGCTGGATATCGCTCAATTGATGTGTTTTTCCCATTTAACACATTTTTTACAGGTCACTGCACTGCACAGCATGCCTCTAACTGCTAATTACAAATTATTGATGTACATGTCCATCTTAGTTAAAATGATACTGAACAAATATCTGCAAACCACTAATCTCTTCTTCCAAACCTGCAGGGTTTCTACCAAACTTGGCCATGTTCCACAACACTTTATAACATTATCAATCACTCCTAATTGAATTGTAAGAGATCAAATGACAACAGTTACATATCAGCAAAACTTTTCCACTGAAAGCATTAGAATATTTAATATCTTTATATAGTCCAGAAGATTAAATTGTCCTTGAGGAATTTCATGGGAAATAAGTTTCTATTGATTTTAGACTTTGGTATCATGGCAAATCTGAAAATGTTATATTGTGTAGACTGCTAATATTGTGGACTTTTACTCTGAAAAAATTGTACTGGGGGCTTAAAAAAATGTTTTGCATTTATTGCATTTATTTTATTGCTGTCTGGGAGATGGCATTCTAATTTCTTATTTGGTAACACTTTATTTTAGGGTTCAATTCTCGCTATTACCTAGTTGCTTATTAGCATGCATATTACTAGGATATTGGCTGTTTATTATTTATAAAGCACATATTAATGCCTTATTCTGCATGACCATATTCTACATCCCTTAGTCCTACCGAATACCTCAACTTAAATGCTACAAATACTACCTTACTAACTATTAAAGTAAATTAGGAGTTTATTGAGGCAAAAGTCGTAGTTAATAGTGAATATGTGTTCCCCATAATGTGTTAGCTCTTATTTTTATATCATATGGAAAGATATCTGATATCTGCATGGACTATTTAAAGCATAAATCAGTAGTGATAATGGAATTAATGCACAGTATTTATATATCAACAACAAGAGGGCACTGCTGCAAATGGAAAGCTAAAGGAGTGACTCTTGTACAGCCTATGCAAACACAAAGTGCTTTCTGACATCAGTTCTTCTGAGAAGGAATAGCGCTTAAATATTTTAGCAATGAAAAAACACCTTTTTAAATAAATTGCTTTAAGTGGAGGACTTGCTGTTCTATTTTTGCTCAGTGTTGCTTGAAAAAAAGATAGGTCTATATGCTTGTCCCATAATGTAATTAATCATTACTGCATTATTTTTTATTTATTTATAGGCTACCGTTTTAAATCTGTGCTTGTGTATGTAGTTTGTGCATGTGTGTCTCCAGAAATATGTACACTTTCTTTTATGATCAGATGACATTATAATATATGAATGGATAATATGACGCTATAAAAAATATAATTTGCTCCATGGCTCGGTGCCCAGTTCAGGCAGTGTAATATGTGGCCTCCTGCTATGCATGCTTGTTGTTTTCCATCTGATTGTTTGTGCCAGCCCCTCGGCCTATTCCAAATTGAAGTAGAAAGTGAGCTGAGAGTGAGTTTAGGAACAAGTTCAAACTCTTTTCTTTAATCATATTTTGGATTGTTAAATGTCTATGTCCAGGGGCGCGGCCAGAGGGGTGGTAATGTAATTGGGCACCCCAAGTGCCCCCCCACTCCATCAGAGTCGGAATGTAATAGGTTGTTGGACTTCTCAGTATTAATTCTTTACTAGTAGTACTAGCGGTTTTCTTAACCAAAACTAATATTTTACAGTGCTTTGATTTATTTCTATTTAATTTTATGCATGAAAGTGGCCACTGCACTCATCCCCCTGTTTGTTGCGATTGTGGAGCGCCTCCGCACTGGGGAGCATCCACTCTACCAGGACGTGTTGTTATCGGAGTAAATAGTGGGCGCAAACGGACGGCGACGTGCGGTGGTTGGTTGGTTGGTTTCTCTGCTCTAAAGCTTATAAAAAATCATTTGCGCGCAACAATAAACTAAAACTAAGCCAATTTAAACATTCAGGAGCCAGAAGACGCGAATGAGAAGTTGCTCGTGCTGAAGATTGTGTGTGCGCTCACCCGAAGCATGCAAACTCAGATAGCGCCCAAATACTGAGTTCTCTTTCAAGTCTTGCGCTTAAATGGACAAATTCACACAAAAATTGTCAACATGCCCGTCTTGAGTATCCTAGCAAAGATAATATTCCTGCTGTCTGTGTTTTAAATGTTAATCAAACAACAAAAGACAAGGAAATCATGCACTGCTCTAGACTGAATAGCTTAAGTAACTTTAATAAGGATTCATCTTTAATTTATACAGTCAAATATGCAATGTTATTTTACATTTGATTACTGATATTCAATTTCTGTACCTGAAAAGTAATGTTAGACCTTCCAGAAAAACCTGAAAAGCACTGTTAGATCTTAGATACGGATCTTTGCTCTATTGTATTTATTTGTGCTGTTGCTTAGTTAGATTATTTGTTTATTATTTTCTTTATTTTCCCCTGATATAGCACATACAAACTGAACCATGAGTAATTTGAACAGTTACACCCCTAGTAAATATGTACATAATAAATATGTATCACAGGCCCCCCACTAATTATTCTAGAAATGTTAATTCAACAAAGGTAACCTCTTTTGCTACATATTTTTGATGGTTCGAATGCATACTCTACATGTTTTACCATTTATGAACTATCATTTATGTGCCCTATACCATCACCATTCATATCTATGCAACCAATAAATAAATTACTACTAGAGTACAAAATTGTTTACAAAAAACAAATTTCTTCATGGATCAATTTTGCTCTCAAAATGCACCAGATTTATGCATTTAAATCTAAAATGAACAAAATTTTCTTCTGGGGGGCATGCCCTGGGACCCTAGAGGGACCAGTGTCTACCCACCACAGTCTCACAAAATCCTGTGGGAAACACTGTATAATGTAATATATTTATAATGTAATATAAATATGAATAAACACTTCTACAGCTTCTTGCTGAGCTCAAAAGCCTCTTTCTACTGTTGTCAATGAAGTTGCTCTATCTTGTTTACAACAACTATGATGGAAAAAAAAAATCTTGCTTACATTGCATTTACCACAGGCCATGTCCTTCTACTACTGTTGAGTTATTTGTTATTTCATATCACATTTCAAGTTACTTATTTTGAATTCCCTTTCACACAGAATAATACGTTTTGTTATCAATAATATACAGTATTATTACCTCCAATGTAGGGCTATTTATACTGGTTCACTGTTTACATGTATTTAAATGTGCAACCCCTCTCTGAGTCTGTGCCCTAGCCTGACAAGTGAGCTAAAATAAAGATATTAAAGAATTAATTTTTATAAAAACATTGATTTTACCATGGGTGAGGGTTCTTTGTGGCCTATAAAGGTACGATCACATTCACCGCAAAATTCCCGCAACTTAAAGTCACCATGAAATCAAAGTAACACTTTATAATAAGTATACAGTAATAAAGTACTTAGAAATCATTTGCAAAATATTAGTTAATATATTCTAGTATATTGTCTACTACATTGTTAATATATTAATAGGCTATATACAAATAGTGAGTTCTTCATTCAGTGTCACTGTAATTTACAATTACACATTTTTTATTGTTTAATTAGCTCATATGTAAAGAGTTAGGTCATGTTTTTTCATGCTTTGTTAACAACTTATTAATTGTAAATTGGTCATGGTAATGTCATTAATTAAGTGCCTTAAAACAACCTTTATGAGACATTAATTGCATTAGTATTAAGTGTTAATTAAAAATTGTATATACTGTATATATATATATATATATACACCGATCAGTCATAACATTATGACCACTGACAGGTGAAGTGAATAACACTGATTATCCCTTCATCACGGCACCTGTTAGTGGGTGGGATATATTAGGCAGCAAGTGAACATTTTGTCCTCAAAGTTGATGTGTTAAAGCAGGAAAAATGGGCAAGCGTAAGGATTTGAGCGAGTTTGACAAGGGCCAAATTGTGACGGTTAGACGACTGGGTCAGAGCATCTCCAAAACTGCAGCTCTTGTGGGGTGTTCCAGGTCTGCAGTGGTCAGTATCTATCAAATATGGTCCAAAGAAGGAACAGTGGTGAACCAGCGACAGGGTCATGGCTCATTAGCCAAGTTTCCATCCACTTTTTCCACTGTTTTGTTGACAAAGTGAATATGCGTTAAAAAAAAAAAAGATTACGCAATTGTTTCCATCCAATTGGCCTTTTACCGATAAAATGGTGTGCGTAATGACGTCATCCCTAAAAAAACCGCATTGTGGCATAAGTTTTGTTGTAATCTGCCCTCAAGTCGTTTCCATATAAAATTTCACGTATATCGCAAATTCCAAATATTTGTAAAATGCAGAGAGTAGCCTATGAGAAGATTGAAATTTACTTACTATTTTCAGAATAATAGGCCTATTACTAAATTAGGAAATATTAATCAGAAGATCACGGAGAAGTGGGACAGCTTGTCTGACAGGATGCATGTAACTGCATTTATGACGAAGCCCATGGATTTGGACACAGAGCAGCTCAATTGTCCTGTATGCAACATTTTACTATCCATAAAAAAGATTGGTAGCCTACAGTAAAATGTTCGGTTATATAGCAACAATCTTTAAGCCTTGAACATGGAGCCAGTCGCGCTTTGACGTGGCCTAGAACGCATGAATTCACATCTTTCAAACAAGTTATTCGACAAGTTAAACTCACATATTAATAAATTGTATTTATAAAATTATTTTATTAACAAGTGTCATGTCAAGTAGCCAGATCCTGCCCATGAAATCGTGATTTTATGGTATTCATTTTATTTATTCAGATACAGAAGTAACAGTTGTGTATTTTACCTTTCTTTATGTCAGTATTAGTAAACTCAACAGCCTTTCGTTTGACAGACGCCACATTTTTATTTCTGCAGAGATTTTCAAGGCGCTATATTTTCCTCATCCATTTTGAAACAAAACTTTATTATATTGTAGAAATACATGAAATATTTTTTATTAACAAGTGTCGTGGTTTTTTTTTTTTTTTATACTTCGTTATAAACACTGTTTAGATCAATACTTGATCAAGTAATATTCAGAAACGGGTGCAGTTAGCTATTATTTTTCTTAAGTTTTTCTGATTATTCTGAAGCTTTATTCGATTGTAAAAAACACAAAATTACAAAAATAAGGATGAATGATGTTTGAGAGGTAACACGTCTTATTCTTACCAATAGTAAAATAATTTAATATACAATTTAATAATATGAATAATAGATTTAGTGCGCCTTTGAACTACAGAGAAACGGTGCTTCAACGGGAGCAATGTCACGCGTGGACGCTGCATATAATAGGCTAATTCTGTCATGTGATACCACATTTGTTTGCGTTAAAGCCAAACTAGTTTTCGCGACATTTGAAGTATCGACATAGAATTTATGTACTAAAGTTAAACGGAAAAAGATTTTGCCGACATTTGAAAAAAAATGATCGATAATTGGCATTTCCATCAGCTATATCGGTAAACGTTTTGATGCGCTAAACCTTTTTTCGCAAAAAAAAAAAAAAAAAAATCCTTGGATGGAAACCTGGCTATTGATGAACGTGGGGAGCGAAGGCTGGCCCGTGTGGTCCGATCAAACGAGCTACTGTAGCTCAAATTGCTCAATAAGTTAATGCTGGTTCTGATAGAAAGGTGTCAGAATACACAGTGCATCGCAGTTTGTTGCGTATGGGGCTGCATTGCCGCAGACCAGTCAGGGTGCCCATGCTGACCCCTGTCCACCGCCGAAAGCGCCAACAATGGGCACGTGAGCATCAGAACTGGTCCACGGAGCAATGGAAGAAGGTGGCCTGGTCTGATGAATCACGTTTTCTTTTACATAAAGTGGATGGCCGGGTGCGTGTGCATTGCTTACCTGGGGAACACATGGCACCGGGATGCACTATGGGGAGAAGGCAAGCCGGCGGAGGCAGTGTGATGCTTTGGGCAATGTTCTGCTGGGAAACCTTGGGTCCTGCCATCCATGTGGATGTTACTTTGACACGTACCACCTACCTAAGCATTGTTGCAGACCATGTACACCCTTTCATGGAAACGGTATTCCCTGGTGGCTGTGGCCTTTTTCAGCAGGATAATGCGCCCTGCCACAAAACAAAAATGGTTCAGGAATGGTTTGGGGAGCACAACAACGAGTTTGAGGTGTTGACTTGGCCTCCAAATTCCCAGATCTCAATCCAATCGAGCATCTGTGGTGTGCTGTGCTGAACAAACAAGTTTGATCCATGGAGGCCCCACCTCGCAACTTACAGGACTTAAAGGATCTGCTGCTAACATCTTGGTGCCAGATACCACAGCACACCTTCAGGGGTCTAGTGGAGTCCATGCCTCGATGGGTCAGGGCTGTTTTGGCAGCAAAAGAGGGACCAACACAATATTAGGTCATAATGTTATGCCTGATCAGTGTATATATACTGTGTGTGTGTGTGTGTGTGCGCGTGTGTGTGTTTGTGTGTGTGTGTGTGTGTGTGTGTGTGTGTGTATATATATATATATATATATATATATATACAATTTAATGAACACTGTATATGAATTCAATTAATGTCTAATTAAAGGTTGATTTAAAGCACTCAATTATTGACAGTTTCCCATTTTCCATGACCTAATCTAAAATGAGAACTATTTACTGTTAATAACCAATGAACAATCTCTTTACGAGCTAATTAAACAACAGTAATTCTGCTAATTACAGTGACAATGAATGAAGAACTCACTATTTGTATATAGCCATATAACATATTAAAAATGTAGAGACTATAATATATTAAATATGAATTAACTATAAACTAATAGTTTGTTAATGATTTGTAAGTACTTTATTACTGCACTGTAAAAATTGTTGGTTTAACTAAAAAAAGTAAGTTGACCTGGTTGCCTTAACATTTTGAGTTCATTGAAATAAAAAATTGAGTTAATACAATGAAGGAGATTGTTTTTATAAATAGAAACTCAAAATATTATTACACTTACACTTATTATAAAGTGTTACTTATTTTTAACAATTCTTATTAATTCTTCTTTTTTACACAATGTTGCAGTTTTTATTATAAAGGATTTATCGCACATCATTATTTAAAAAAAAATCATGCTTCACTTTAAATTCAGTTTACTTCCGTATCATGCCGACTTTAATTGTAGGATGTAGCGTGATTTCAAAGTGAACACGAAGTTGTAAATCATCGGGATTTTTTTCGCCTATTGTTTTATGAATACTGTGAATTCAGATTGCTTTTTACACACTATAAAAAGGAGGCATATTTGGAAGCTGGGTTTCACTGGTGTAGCTTGACTGACCAATCAGAATTGAGTCACAATGGAATGTAATAATGTTTGATAAAGTTTTAAATGTATTATTTACTTATTGGAATAAGTGACACACTCGGGGGTTGCAAGCCAAGCGCACAACGAATGATTAGCAAACAAAACAGTCTTTATTATAATCCACCAACTAAGAATGCAGGAGAAGAACAGACCAATCACCTTCACAATGACAATACCAGACAATTAAACTTAGGAAACACAGGGCTTAAATACATGGAACAAACAAAGGGAGCTAATAAGGACACAGCTGAACAGAATGACTAATCAATGAGTAACCAATGAGACTAATGAGAACTCAGGCAGGCAGGTAACAGAAACAAAGCAAACAAAGAGCAAACTAGACTTAAACTGAACATAACAGGATATACACGTTACAATAAGCAGTTATACCACAAATGAATCAGAAGACTTTATTTTATTAACCCGTGTGTCTACACACAAGCCAGCTTCACTCTAATACCTAATTTCTCACTTTTCTATTACTCCAAAACAGTTCTTATCATAGCCATATGAGGACATCAATAAAAAGAAAAGGAAAGGATCATACGCAACAACTGGAAATAGTGGAATGTTTGTTTGTGTTTTAAAATAATAATGACCTTGCATACATACGTTTTTGACATGCAGGGAACCTCTGTGCATTTGTATGGAAACTGAACTTAAATTTGTGCATGAGTCTAAAAGGTGCTGACTACATGTGGTTAGTTTGTAAGGTGCTGAGTAAAGCCTGACTTTAATAAGCATGTGCATGAGTTTGTAAGGTCAGTGAAGGAGATGTGTGGATGCACCTACAGACAGCTACCCGTGAGATCAACTTTAAATTATTCATAAAGAGCCGAACTGACAAAGACAATCTCTGAAACCTGTGACAAGAGCATCTGACTGATTAACCACAGCAAATTTTCATCCTGCAGATGAATCTAGTGATCTGCAATAATAGTTTCTCTTTCACAACATAAATTAACACAGTTGCACCTCAAGCACCTTTGAAACTGTTGTGGTCTTCAATGCTGCTACATAAGGAGCAACTTCCTTTATCATCGACTGTCTTGATGTGTGTTGATTTGTCAAGCAACAATTGATGTGCTTCATAAATATTAGGTAAATAACTGGGTAATTTATGTTGTGCAACAGGAAAAACCCTGATATTCTGCTTCAGGACATAGTTTCTCTTAGCTCCTTTTCTTTTTTTTTAGACTTGAAAGCATCAAAGAGGGTCAGAACATCCAGCATTAAAATCACAGCAAAGTGTTCTTTATGAGAGCAGATTTGTTGCAGAAATTAAACTTAGACGTATAAGCAGACACATGATGTCATATAAAATGTCAGTGCATGCACTTTGTCTCCATGTAAAATATATTCCAGTCATTAAGTTATTTTCTCAAGTGTGAAACATTTTTTCTCTCTAGATCAAATATGGAAAGGACATGAAATCATTTCAGGCTTCTCTGTTGACTGATGTTCATGGAAAGTTTTTGCTTGTGATATGGCAGCCCAAGGCTGGCTTTACAATCATTGGGAGAGGATAAAATTTAATAACTGACCTGATGATTCAGCCTTATTACAAACAAAGAAACTGTATTGCATACAATTCCTAGTGCCAAACCCTTTAGGACAAAGAGTTAAAATACGGATATAACCCTCTATGGGACTAATTGTGAATTCACAGCTTGAAAAATCATTTTCCAAAATTTGTTTTCTACACCTGTGACCTTTTTTTTGGGTACCGTTATTTATAACTGACTTTGTGCCATTAGGGTAAATTATTTTTGGCAAATTGTCTAGAACTTCACACACATTCAAAGGCATTTTCACAGTTTGAAAAGAAGTGAAAATGTCTTATTGTTTCAAAAAAACATGAAAAACTTTTTTTAAATTCCATTTCTTCCTGTGCTGCTATATTTGATTTGTAACTCATATGTGAAAATGTTTAAAACTTGAGACAAATTCAGATGCAATTTTACTGGCTGGAAAGTAGTGAAACCATGTCTTTGCCACAGTTATGCTCAGTTTTGTGGATCTGCCTCGGGTCCTCAGGTCTCCAGCGTCGCCCAGGCAGGTGGATCCCCCGGCTCTGCCTCCAGCCGCTGATCCCGTCACTCCACCTCGGCCCGTCGACCTGTTGGCTCTGCCTTGGGTCATCCCTCTCTCAGCGCCACCAGATACCATCGTCCTTACGGCTCCACCGGGCTCCCTCGTCCCTCCGGTCTTCACCTTGGTCAGATGTCACCCTGCCTGCGCCACGGACTTAAAAGCCGTCCGCTGTGCTCTGTCTCTCCACCCCTGCGGCTCCGTCTGGCTACGCCTTCCCTCTGGCTTCATCTTGGTCCTCGGTCCCACCGGCTTCGCCTCAGGCACTCTGGCTCCACCTCGGACGCTCGTAGCTGCGGCTCCGCCTCTGCCTCAAGGATCATCATGTCGCCCGGGTCCCATCTGCTCTCCGTCTGCGCCCAGGGCTCCACTACCATCGGCTTAATCTCCATCAGTTGTCCCCCAGGTGTCGTCAGCCAAATCTCCACTTGAGCTTTCATCCTGGCTGTGCTCGGGATCACTACCTGGCTACTCCTGCTCCTGGCTCCTCCCACCATCATTCCCACCTTGGTTTCTCCCACTACAATCACCTTTAGTCTGCAGCCCTTCGCCGGCCCATCGTCCTCCACCAGAGCCCCGACCCTCCCTCCTCATTTGGACTTTTATGTTTTTATAAATTGTGCATTAAAAAAAAAAAAAAAAAAAAAAAAAACTTTAGTAGTGTGCTTCCGACATATCCTTTGTGAGTATAATATATGCTGAGAGCACTCAATCACTTGACCCTCTCCAAGCCATTTAGCTGGCTGTTATTTACTGCTCAAGGAGAGCAGTAAAGACCCCTACCAAAATTTTTTTTCGAGCTTGTCCTTAACCCGATGTTTGTAATGTATCACTGCTGCAAAAGTATTTTCTAAAAAAGGCAAATCTGCTATACTGTATTTTACATATTTTGATGACAGTAAGCTCAATAAGCAAGACTTGTCTTGGAGAATAAATTTACTGTAATTATGTAGTGGGCGAGTTTCCCTTTCAGTTTTCTGTGTTGTTATTTTTTTACAGAATGCCACTCAATTTTTCCCATCAAAATTCAGAAGACAATCAAAGCAGCTCACATGCATTCATATTGTTGTCACTTAGAAATTACGTTAAGAAATTTGCATTTAAAATACAATAATAATGTTCAACCAATAAAATTGAATTTTAGAAATTTGATATGACATCTCTTTCAGCCAATAAAATTAAAATCTATTTGCCATGTCATTCACACTTTTGGCAACAAGAAAGTAAAGGAGACATTAGCACATGTTAGGACACATGCTCTCAGTGCTCAAAGTGAGTTCATTTTAGACTAAAAAATACATATAAAAATACAAATGTATTTTCTAGTGTTATGAGTGAGCGGTTTAATGTGCTGAAAGAGGCACTGCGCTTAAATCTTTTGCATATTGCTGAATGCTATATACAGAATTGAGCTTTTTTCAATTATCAATATTTCAATTTCACATGAATGCTTGGTCGAAATACACCGATCAGGCATAACATTATGACCACCGTCCTAATATTTTGTTGGTCCCCCTTTTGCTGCCAAAACAGCCCTGACCCGTCGAGGCATGGACTCCACTAGACCCCTGAAGGTCTGCTGTGGTATCTGGCACCAAGATGTTAGCAGCAGATCCTCTAAGTCCTGTAAGTTGCGAGGTGAGAAAGAGCGGAAGAGGCCACAGCCACCAGGGAATACTGTTTCCATGAAAGGGTGTACATGGTCTGCAACAATGCTTAGGTAGGTGGTACGTGTCAAAGTAACATCCACATGGATGGCAGGACCCAAGGTTTCCCAGCAGAACATTGCCCAAATCATCACACTGCCTCTGCCGGCTTGTCTTCTTCCCATACTGCATCCTGGTGCCATGTGTTCCCCAGGTAAGCGACGCACACGCACCCGGCCATCCATGTGATGTAAAAGAAAACGTGATTCATCAGACCAGGCCACCTTCTTCCATTGCTCCGTAGTCCAGTTCTGATACTCACGTGCCCACTGTTGGCGCTTTCGGCTATCTAATTATCTATTTAATACAACTATCTAATTATATTTACATTTCTGCATTCGGCAGATGCTTTTATCCAGAGCAACTTGCATTCAATTGCACATCTTTTCAGTTTATGTATTCCCTGGAAATCGAACCCATGGCCTTGGTGTTGCTAGCATAATGCCCTATATTGTTTGAGCTACAGGAACACTGCATGATGTGATCTAATTTAATGACTATGTTATTATGTTTGGGTTCACTGTCTTTCTATTCTTCATTTCATTATTATACTATTCTCTTTAGTTTTCCATTTAAGAACAGAATACAGAGAGAAGTGAATGAGGTTTCTAAGAATAGCTGAAGCTTTACAAGTTGTAATTTAATATAACTCAAATAAAACTGTATCTGCCATTGAATTATCCGTTGTCTGACAAATCATGCAGTTTTAATTAGAACAATCAAACTTTAAAGAAGACCACAGTAGACATGGGCTGGACTGCTGACAGACATTACATTTTCAATTCTCTCTGTATATTATAAATGAGAATTTGAGTGGGAAAAACAACAACAAAGGTTTAATTGTGAGTAAACTTCAAAGTAATGACACTGTGCTAATGTCATTGCACAGTAAAAAAAAAAAAAATGTTATTGGAATGTTAAGAGACTGTAAAAATGCTACAGTAAAAACCTGTTAATTTTTATGGTAAGTTCCCTTACTATATACTGTGAAAAATTGCAATAGAACAGGATATTTCATAAATGACACCTAGGGATATCACTTAAATACATTAAAACATTATTTATGCTTTTATGTTCATTTTTCTTAGCACTATATCACAAATTAATATTTCCTTTATCACAGAACATATTTTTGTGCATTACTTCTACAAAATATTATCTCAAAATGTATTATTAAATTTATATTTATATTCTATTTGTGTGTTCCACGCAGAAAAATAGAAACACACAAGCATTTGGACAAAAATAGTTTGTGAGGTTTTATGGACTATGTCATTAGCTTTTGTACACTCACATAAGGTAAAGACTGTAGCAGGCTACATATCAGTATTCTAGAAAGAAAGCACTCATTTAAGTATACAGGTCGCCCTCTCATGAGAAAAACAAAACAAAAAAAAAACAATAAATAAATAAATAAAAGTTAATAAATAAAACTGAATATAATAAAAGTGTTTGTATACAAACACATTTATTATATTCTGTTTTACTTATTAGCTTTGTCATTTCCATTTATGTGAAAATGTATAGCCTACAATAAACGGTATATTTGAAAATGTTAATATGACATTTATTTAGTCCAACATATCACTAGACCCTATATAAATAAATAGGGTTTCACTGCTTGGAAACAGTTTAGATGATAAATCTACGTAGCACCGCAGCAATGCATCTCTGAATAAATGTGAGTATTAATAAATCTGATCATCCTTTCTCAAATGAAACAAATAACCAAAAAAACAAAAAGAGATGTATTAATTGGCTATGATGTTTTTAGAGCATCACAGACAGTGCTTTTGCCAGAATTGTGGGTCATTGTGTTTTTCTGTGTCATGTGATACAGCATGTGTTTGACATGAGTTTCTAATATAGAGTTTAGATTCGCCTGTCATCTCTCAGAATAATGATGGGATGTCTAGCATTTAACCTTATTTCAGGAAATAGTTCACTTCCTGTATACAAACACTTTTATTATATTCTGTTTTATTTATTAGCTTTGTCATTTCCATTTATGTGAAAATGTAGTATAGCCTACAACAAACGGTTTATTTGAAAATGTTAGTATGACATTTATTTAGTCCAACATATCACTAGACTAAATAGGCCTGTTAATATGACATTTATTTAGTCCAACATATCACTAGCCTATAGGCCTGACATTTTTGCTAATGTTTATCTTCTCCTTCTCCTTCTCCTTCTTATTATTATTAGTAGTAGTAGTGGTAGTAGTAGTAGTAGTAGTAGTAGTAGTAGTGTAGTAGTAACGATGCCTATATGCCAATTATATGACGCAGCTTGTCATGTGACCTCAACATGGCGGAGCTCATGAAAGGGGACCTGTATACTTAAATGAATGCTTTTTTTTTCTAGAATACTGATATGTAGCCTGCTACAGTCTTTACATAATTTTGTGTACATAATTTTAATTATATTTCCCATGTCCCAGTTCATTTCTTTATATGGAAAACATAACTTGTAAAATAAATGTGTTATTTGTGTTAAAAAAAAAAATACTGAGTGCATCTTTAACCCCAGGGAGCGTATGAGACTGACCTAGCGTGACTAACAGGCATTAGGACCGAGCGTCAGTTCATCAGGAACAGTAGCAGGGGGGAGAGAGAGAGAGAGAGAGAGAGAGAGAGAGAGAGAGAGAGAGAGAGAGAGAGAGAGAGAGAGAGAGAGAGAGAGAGAGAGAGAGAGAGAGAGAGAGAGAGAGAGAGAGAGAGAGAGAGAGAGAGAGACGCTGCAGCATCAGCATCATAATGAATCACAGCAGCTCTGAGGCGCGAGAGGCAGGAACCGCACGACTGAATTGGATAGTTTCGGAAAGGCGCCTTATCTGTTATTATTGAGCTTTTTTCCCGCGCCAGGAATAAAAGTGAGCAGAGATTAGGCTAACAGTAGCCTACCTTATCTCCAGGATCCTTTTTTAAGGAGCCATGGATTATCTTACTCGACGAACTTTCTTAAAACTTGCTTTTTTCATCTTTACAGGTGAGTGTTTGCAAAACAATTCTGACCTGCTGGTTTCTGTCGATCCTAAACATGTGCAGACGAAATGCATTTAGACTTTGATGGTTTCAAATTAAATCTACTTGATCACAGGGGAAACAGAATCATGAAACCGCTCATTTCACTTTGATTAGAGTCAAATGGCAAACACAAGTGGATTTCTTAATTCCACATAATGATTTTTAAGGACGGCACGAGATGTTCTTCTAAATGGCGCAGTTCAGCAGCACTTTGAAAGTTAATTTATTCCGAGGCATAAAACCTTATGTCTTCTCAGAATATGCTGGCCATATTTGTGGTGTCATAGCAATTAAATAAAGTACCCTAAGAGTTAGAGTAAGAACTAATATTCATCAGACATGAGCAGGCTTGGGCAGATTCAGCTGTTTTTGTTGAGTTAAAGACAAACTCTATTGTTGCACTATTGCACTGAACTTTTATGGGATACGTTGTCACAATATAACCTGTCATTAAACATTTTTTATGCAAAATTTAAACAGTGAAACAATTCATAAAATAGGCAAAATATAATAATACACACACACACACACACACACACACACACACACACACAAGCACATTATTATGGCCAACATTTCAATAAACATTTGTGGTCAACATTTGCAACACATGACAACTTTCCCAACCTTACATTAAAAAACAAAACAAACAAAAAAATGGAGAACGCAGTTCAACCTTTGTTAAAATCTACCTTCATTGTTAACTGCAGTTGACCTTGTCTGAATGTATGTCAGTGTGCTTTTATTGTGTTCATTTATTCAGCCAATAAAGCAAAAATATATTGTGTTAGTATGAAGGACAGAACTCACAAAAATTATTCTAATTCAAGAGGGCTTTGCATCTTTTGCCGTGTGCTCTGAGATGTGATATTTAATATAATCCTGCTCATTAGCACCTTACCTGTCCTGCTCAGACAAATTGACCTCATCAGCATCACAGATTATCAACTCATGTTTATGTGCATTAGGCAGGAGAGTTAGACTGTTAGAAGGTCCTTTTTATGCAATAGCAAACAGACTTCACCTCTAATTAGCAATCTGGGAAGAGTGGTTCACATAAGCAGTTTTGGTTCATGTTGGACAGTACGTCATTTCTCTGCAGTGTTCTGCAATTTAGCATTCAATACTGTATATACATTATCTGTCTAACATATTTATTAATGCATTTATTTGTTTGTTTCTTTATTTTTATATATTTCTGGCACACACACAGACTATCAGTTAATTCTGCCGTCCTTTGTTGTGCTGAGCTTTTAGCAAGATTGAATTCACGGATGTCAGACTGAGGAAAAACTGAAACCCGTTTTCAAGTAACTCAAGGCACGTACAAGTATGCCTCTAGCTTTTAACATTCTCCTTCTTTTTCTCTAGTGGTTTCGCTATTCTGTTTTCAGTTTCCATCCATTTATGTTTCTTTCCAAGCCATATTAAATAACTTCTGATTCACTCAGAAATGACCCAGAGTACTAACAACAACAGTATGTAATATTACTAAAATGTTAGTATGTTTTTTATGAACATTAAAGATGGAGAGCAGCGCTCTGATATCATGTATTATGAGTCTGCCCCGTCAGCTTATCCAGTCAGCTTTGAGGATATTTAACCATCCAGGGACTGCGAATGTCAGTGCTTTAGAAAAGAAGTAAGAGTTATGAACCAGATTCAAATGTCTTGTTCAGATGCATTGTCATTTATGTCATTTGTCAGATTTTCTAACCACACGGAATAAGAAGAGCATTCTTGTGATAGCAAATAACCGCCCAAAAGAAGAGACCATATGACTGACATGTAACATGATAAACCACAGTTTATTTTGTTTTACCCATTTAGCAGTGGATTTATGTGAAATAGCTGACATGCAATAACAATGTAATAATGAAATAACAACAGACAGGCATAGAAATACATATAATAGTGTTGGTCTGTGACCAGCTGTATTAAAAACACCCCAAAAATTAATGGAAATGTGGAAACTTTATAATAAAATTTTCCATACATTCAAAAGTAGATTATTTCATAAGCAAAAATAAAGGGAGACTGGTTAAAGCGAAAGCTAGCATGAAGCTAGCCAATCGCATTACAGCTTGCCAGATCAAGCAATATGAAATATGCATTAGGCAGTCAGTGAACGGACTGTGGTCGGTCTGTGGGCCTGCCGTCTCAAGCTGAGACTAGTAGAATGCTGGACTCCACCCCTCACATTACATGTTGACCTAGATGGCAAGGTCGGACCTAAAGTTTTACTACACCAGCACATTAATTAAGGTATACAGTATAAAAGTTTGCTTTATAAGGGCAAACCTTTGCTGACTATTTTTAGGAGAACTATAGGGGACTGACAGTTGGCCACCTAGTTGACTAGATGCAGCTGATCGCTAAAGTCATAGCATGTATCACATCCTTTAACAAAGGAGGCTAGAAATAACATGTTGAATCTGTCCCTCACTGTTCAGGGAAGCCAATGGAGAAACCAGAGCAGATGTATGAGAATTTCCTGAGATTAAAAACATGTCAGGCAGCAAAATGTTGGATGGGCTTAAGGAATCATCTAGCAAAAGTGAGGAGAATTACGTGGAGTCTTTGGTGGAGCAGGGGTTTATGAAGTAATGGGGCATGACGTTACAGCAACAGGTAAACTGTGCTGGTGAGATGGTCATTTTATAAAAATGCAGGGTTTTTCATAGGTCTGGACTCTGGAGACTTAATGGAAAAACGTCTTGTTCAAGCAATTGACCCCAAAATCTTATTTACTGCCTGCACTTCACCTCTGCTCTAACCTGTTTCCTATTCTAGCCTTCTAATAAGTGCTGCAGCGAAGACGTATTTTTGCAGGCCAACATGAAAGTTATAGCATCAACCTGGTCCTTTTGACAAAAATCCAATAGGATTTTTCCATTGGCTTTTGGATTAATGGATAAAATAGGCTATGTGACCAACAAACGTTTATGATTCTTGCACATTTTGTTCATCATGGTAATCTTCACAAATGAATGCAACTTTTATGAATTTTGAAGCCTAAATAAAATAGCTAGAAGTAAAAAAGTTAAACTTAGGCTATAATCAAATTACACCATGATCGCATGACTTCAACAATACCACCATTAAGCTTCTGACAACTCTTTCAGTCTTTGTTTTCCCCCCTGAAAGTTTGAGTTAGGATAGTTTGTGCAATTATAAACACATGAGGCTGTGAAAGAGAACTAGTGAGTAGATGAGTACCTGTTTAATGTCCCCAATAACCTACTTGTTAGCATCTGCCTTTTTCAAGTCAAGTAAAAGTTTTTTAAAAATCAGAAGGGGGTATTACTGATGTATTTTATGTTGTAGAATAAAACATAAAAATAGATCTTATCTTAGGCATTTAACCAAAAATCATTAAAAAAAACCCATTGACTTCAGGACAATCAAGTCCTGAAATGTGCTAAAATGCTAACTCGTTCATGGGATTTGGCCTACAAAAATACATCATCCCTGCAGCACTTTATAAACCTGGCATTGTGTACTAATATTGTTGGCTCTGTGACAAATTGCTGTTATGTTCCTCATTTGTTGGATAAAAGCATTGGATAAAGGGAAAAATGTAATTGTAAATGTAATTTAGGTCTTATTTAGATATCAGTGTTGTCTTATGTTTCTCATAAAATTCATCATAAGAAAATAAAAACAGACACAAATGAGACAATTGTTGACAGGAGTGAGAGTTATAAATCTTTTATAAAAGACTTATAAAAATGTATGAGATGAGTTAATATTGAATGTCTGGCTTTTGATTGCAGACTTTGAGACACCGAGACAGCATTGTATGAGACACTGTTGAGATATTTCTTTCCTGTGTTTGAGATCTCCCTGAATTTGTGCTAATGGGGAAGAAAAGCTCAGCCTTGTCATGTTTATCACATTAGTTTCTCACATTTTGAATGAGCAATTTCATCATTACTTTTTGCTGTTTGCTATTTGACATATAAGACAAACGAAAACCATAACAGTTACAATATAGCCTAAGGTGACATCATTGTGACAGCATAATTTGTGAAATGCTCCAGCGTTTTGCTCAGTGTGTGCAATACGTATAGCATTAAATGTCTGCACCATGGTTTCCGAGGAAACTGCATTTCATTCTTTCCACACCTTGAATTACTGAAATGGCAACTTATATAGGATTTTAGATGTCAGTGTAAAGTGGGTGCTTGTACGTATAAGTGGTGCTCAGCATGACTTTAGACAGTGTGTTTGGTGAAATGGACTTCCTTTGCAATAGTAGCTGCATAATCATCCAGTAATTACAGGTCTGAATCTCTAAACACAGATCAAAGTGTTTGCTTTTAGCATCCAACTTAAAGAAGCACAATAGGTGTGCTGTAAAGCGCATCACTGCAACGTCACTTGCAAGCAGAGGCCTACATACACTGATAAAATCAAATGGTTCACAGTCACAGTTATTATAAGCTGTCAAAGATCACAATCATCTTTGGCTCATGCCCAGGTTGTGTTGATTGTCTGTTCATCTTTTGACCGTTTGGATAGATAGATGAAAATAGTGCTAAATAACACAAATAGGTCCTGAAACCATTGCATAACCTTCAGAAAATCTTAAGAGGACCTTTAGAAAACATTTAGGTTACACTAACTGTATATAAAATAAAAGTCTATATATATTTTCATGTTTTATTTTTTATTCATTTTTATATTAATACAACATACTGTATAATGTATTTCTTTAATTTTAGTCAGCTTTTTTAACTCTGTTATCAAAATTAAATGTAAATACAGTTAAAAACCCTAATTAATGTGAGTTGGTTATTTTCAAGCAATAAAAATAACAATAGACTAAAACGTACGAAAGATTGCCTAAATTTATTTCACGTAGTAGGTAGTTATTTTGGGACCCTTGGTAGTTGATAAACTTTTCCATATTATATGTTTTGTATACATTAAAAAATCGTTGTTTTATATACAAACCCGATTCCAAAAAAGTTGGGACACTGTACAAATTGTGAATAAAAAAGGAATGCAATAATTTACAAATCTCATAAACTTATATTTTATTCACAATAGAATATAGATAACATATCAAATGTTGAAAGTGAGACATTTTGAAATGTCATGCCAAATATTGGCTCATTTTGGATTTCATGAAAGCTACACATTCCAAAAAAGTTGGGACAGGTAGCAATAAGAGGCCGGAAAAGTTAAATGTACATATAAGGAACAGCTGGAGGACCAATTTGCAACTTATTAGGTCAATTGGCAACATGATTGGGTATAAAAAGAGCCTCTCAGAGTGGCAGTGTCTCTCAGAAGTCAAGATGGGCAGAGGATCACCAATTCCCCCAATGCTGCGGCGAAAAATAGTGGAGCAATATCAGAAAGGAGTTTCTCAGAGAAAAATTGCAAAGAGTTTGAAGTTATCATCATCTACAGTGCATAATATCATCCAAAGATTCAGAGAATCTGGAACAATCTCTGTGCGTAAGGGTCAAGGCCGGAAAACCATACTGGATGCCCGTGATCTTCGGGCCCTTAGACGGCACTGCATCACATACAGGAATGCTACTGTAATGGAAATCACAACATGGGCTCAGGAATACTTCCAGAAAACATTGTCGGTGAACACAATCCACCGTGCCATTCGCCGTTGCCGGCTAAAACTCTATAGGTCAAAAAAGAAGCCATATCTAAACATGATCCAGAAGCGAAAGGCCTTTTCTCTGGGCCAAGGCTCATTTAAAATGGACTGTGGCAAAGTGGAAAACTGTTCTGTGGTCAGACGAATCAAAATTTGAAGTTCTTTTTGGAAAACTGGGACGCCATGTCATCCGGACTAAAGAGGACAAGGACAACCCAAGTTGTTATCAGCGCTCAGTTCAGAAGCCTGCATCTCTGATGGTATGGGGTTGCATGAGTGCGTGTGGCATGGGCAGCTTACACATCTGGAAAGGGACCATCAATGCTGAAAGGTATATCCAAGTTCTAGAACAACATATGCTCCCATCCAGACGTCGTCTCTTTCAGGGAAGACCTTGCATTTTCCAACATGACAATGCCAGACCACATACTGCATCAATTACAACATCATGGCTGCGTAGAAGAAGGATCCGGGTACTAAAATGGCCAGCCTGCAGTCCAGATCTTTCACCCATAGAAAACATTTGGCGCATCATAAAGAGGAAGATGCGACAAAGAAGACCTAAGACAGTTGAGCAACTAGAAGCCTGTATTAGACAAGAATGGGACAACATTCCTATTCCTAAACTTGAGCAACTTGTCTCCTCAGTCCCCAGGTGTTTGCAGACTGTTATAAAAAGAAGAGGGGATGCCACACAGTGGTAAACATGTCCTTGTCCCAACTTTTTTGAGATGTGTTGATGCCATGAAATTTAAAATCAACTTATTTTTCCCTTAAAATGATACATTTTCTCAGTTTAAACATTTGATATGTCATCTATGTTGTATTCTGAATAAAATATTGAAATTTGAAACTTCCACATTCTGTTTTTATTCACAATTTGTACAGTGTCCCAACTTTTTTGGAATCGGGTTTGTATATATTGTGCTATATTTTGTAACAGGGTTGAATGTTTGAGCTTAGCGAATTCATTCAGCATTACAATGTAAAAAAAAGAAAAAATGGAATTGATTATGCAAATTAGTCCCCGCCTCAACTCAATAACTCCAGCTCGGACTACCTGTTCGGCTCGGTCAGCTGTAGTAAACGCTACACAATGGCAAGTGGAAATATTGGAAATATTGGTTTAATTTTTTTTTCTTTTTTATTCTCTTTACAACTGTTTTAATTATCCTTGTTTTTATTTTTTGGTTAAGATTTTATTTATATTTGGTTAAGGCTGTCTGGTCGGAACAGTTGAGAAAATTGGGAAGTGAGACGGTGAGTTTATGTACACACTCAGACGTGAGTGTGGAACACCAGGTGCTTGGATGCAGGCTGGTGTATTGCCGAAAGCCTTCAGAGGCAGACGGTGGGTGATAACGCCACTCCATTGAGGGGTTGGAGGACTCCACTCCATTGAGGGGTCGGAGGGACACTGGAAGCCATCAGAGGCAGAAGGTGTCGGAAAAACTCCTCCCTATTGAAGGGCAGGAGGTCACTAGGAAGCCGGGCTGCTACTAGTGTGTCTCACGAACCGAAAATCTCTGACTGTTCTGTTCAGACAGGGGAGCCCCGAATTTAGTCAGGAATAGTATTTTAGCCTTTAGTTAAATAAACATGGTATTTTTTATTTCTTATGCATATGTTGTGATTATTCTATCACTATTTTAATACCTTTTCTATGTAAAGCACTTTGAATTACCATTGTGTATGAAATGTGCTATATAAATAAACTTGCCTTGCCTTGCCTTGCCAATTCAGCCATATATGTTTGAACCAGAAACTAATTCAGAAGAAGAAGAGAAAGAGCGAATTATACAGACAGGCCCGTTTCTATGGGGGTGAAAGCAAGAGCACCCTCAGCTGATACTGTATCATATTGACGAAACAGATTTGGTAAACCCTCCAGTGCATATTTGTGTCTATTTACAACATGTTTTTTGCAGCAATGAGCAATGTAGTAAATCACAGACATGTTTGTTGATCTCTTGAAAGCAGTGGCCAATCAGGAGTGTTTAATTTAGTCAGGATACACTCACCGGCCATAACGCCTGAGTTTTTGTTCAGCGTTCTGCATGCTCACGAATCCTCTCATTAACAAACTGTAGACACAATGTAAATAAGAGATTTATTGTGCAGTGTAGACAACTTTATTGATTATAATGGAGCTTTGTGAGATTGTGAACTGAGATGAGTGACAGCTTTTTAGTGAGTATAAAGGGAGTGGTCTTTGTGTGCTTTCTAGGCTATATATACAGTATAATCCATTCAGAATTTGAATAAAAATTTACATATAAGGGTAATTGATATTATTAGCCTTTTAGCTTGACTACATTATCAAACAGCTAACAATGTGTGGCTAATGTTGCCCCGCAGGTTGACGGGATTGTTTACATATTTGTGATGGTAGGAATAAGGGGCGGTTTCGAGCCACGTTTTTGAGACTGTTTTTGGTACACTGCAGTTTTAAGGAGAAAATACTCAGCAATAGTGTTGACTGATGAATTTAGGCATGGTTTGTCTTAAAGCATATTAAAACCCCCACGAGGACATAAACAACATTATAAACTTGATTTTTACCACAGGGGAGTCTTTAATGTAATCTTGTATAATAGTTTAAACATATCTAATAGTGCTCACTGTAAAACAACATGGGATTTAGGCCTCTAAAAAGGTCATGGGTCACCAAAGTGTACTTGGAAAGTGTCAGATAGTACTTGTCCACACAAGATGCGATAGTCTCATGAGGACTATTTTAATTTAATTTCATATGGGTAATTATTTTGTTCCCTCTTAATGTTTATCACACCTACTTCATAATAATGAACCACTTTGATTTCAAAGCTGTTGTGTCTGTGGAACAGCAGACCAGATGGGCCTGTTTTGACTCTGTCATGTTGTTGACATTTAGTTTGTGACATTCAGTAAATCAATATTAAGGTGGTTTTAGAGACCTATTGCTCCCTAAGAGCAGCAGTTGAACTGAAATATGGTTGTTGTTGCATCACTCCTGTTCAAACATATCTAATACATCCTTTACACCACAAAGAACAGTAAATCCCTTTGGTTGGCTTGACCCAGACATGGTAACCTTATATGATTAGTTGATGAATCACTGTATGTCTTTGACATCTGGCAGTGTAGATTGTTATCAGAAACTCAGATATGGTCTAGTTAATTATTGAATGGTTATGAGGAACATTCTGTGTCAAGCGATATTTTCTCAATGGCATTAAATCTGATAAGGATTCCAAAGTAATTAACGTGAACCTTTTCAAAGAGTTGTGAAAGGGCTGCAGTTATATTAAATTGTGTCAGAAGATGGTTAGAAGTCACAACATGTATAATTTAATAAAACATAAAAATGACAAATAAATAAAACCTTTCAGAGTAGATTTTTAATGTTTTCTAAAAATATTAATTATAAAATATGGTTCAAAACAGCAGCATACAGAACATTTTAGTTATGAATGAACCAATAATAAATAAAAAAATAAATAACATTCAGTTATTCAGGCCTGATGTGATGCACAAATATACATTGTCATCATATAAACATCAAAAAAACTTTTCCAAACGCTCTTCATCCACACTAGCATTTTCAACCGTTTTCCAAAAGATTCTCATCCACACTGAAACGTTGGAAAACACTAAATTCACTGTGTAAGACCTCATAAAAGCTCACTAAGATGATACAGACGGAACAGCGTGATCAACGTTTGCGTAAGTACTAGATGTGTTGGGGAATTTAACATTTGACATTTTAATTATATAATCAAAGATCTGAGTCCGTAAAATGATCCGAAATTCCCACTACTACAAAAGAATAACCCCTGACGCGTATAGGAGTATCGCAAGGTTTGATGCCTCTCGTGGTTCAAACAGCTAGTTATTTTAGTTTATAAAGTTTTAAATGCGGATATGTTTCTCACACAAACGCATGGCTTCACTTCAGAAGGCCTTTATTAACCCCCTGGAGCCGCGTGGAACACTTTTATGATGGATAGATGCACTTTTATGGACTTCAAAACAGAACTACCCATTCACTGTCATTATAAAGCTTGGAAGAGCCAGGACATTTTTTAATATAACTCCGATTGTGTTCGTCTGAAAGAAGAATGTCATATACACCTAGGATGACTTGAGGGTAAGTAAATCATGGGCTAATTTTCATTTTTGGGTGAACTATCCCTTTAAATTGGATCCTTTATTTCTTGAATTCACTGGTAGCTTTTTACTGTTTGGTGAGCTGCAGCATTCATGCTAACTATCTTTCTATCAATGCCCAATCCACTTTATAATAGAAATGTACAGACAGGACGTGAATGTTGAGGGTTTGACAATGGGTGGGATGTTTTTTTTTACTCTGAAATTTATCTTAAAAACCCTTACTTCTGACAATTTGACCCTAGCTGCAACCAACAGTCCCCGTGATTTTGCCAAGTAAGACATGTTCCTAGGTCAACATATTTTGTTGATCCTGGAACAACATTCCTGTCTGAAAATGTCTATTCCTACCCACAACTTATCCCTAAAATCAGAAGGAAGTGAAAGGTGAATAACACAGATGTAGAAGCACCTAACCCTGGTTGTAAGCCTATAAACAGTAAACTTGTCCCTCAAATCTGATTGGTTGATTGGAATGTTGTTCCAGGATTAACAAAGATGTTGATCCGGGAACATGTACTTGATGAAATCAGGTTCACCACAACCGGTCACAGGAAAAAATCTATTATGTGAGTCATTTTTTTGGAAATGCCTAAAGCCTGATTCACCTGTTATGAATGGGGGCTCAGATAAGTGGGCTTGCATACTTTACTATCTTCATTCTTTATTATAGCTGTATATATATATATATATATATTTTTTTTTTTGTTAAATGTCAAATGCTGTTCTTTGTAGGGCTTGAACATAATGCACATCTTTAGGGAAGCAGAATGAAAACATATTCTGTGGCTATACGTCAGGGCTATAAAAGTTTCATATTGTATGCAGAGGAGAGTGCGTTTGGGCTTTCTAAATGAAAAATTCGAAGTTTATTTGTTAATAACCCAATGAAGCACATCTCATGTATGAGGAGTGACAAAAATCACAACCTACACTACCAAATTAATACTTTTATTCTCATTAAATTAATCAAAATGACAGTAAATACTTTTATAATGTTACAAAAAAATTATATTTCAAATAAATGCTGTTCTTTTGAACAAACTTTCTATTCATCAAAAGAATCCTGAAAAAAGCACAACTGTTTTCAACATTGATAATAATAATAAATGTTTCTTGAGCACCAAATTAACATATTAGAATGATTTCTGAAGGATCGTGTGACACCAAAGATTGGAATAAATTACATTTGAAAGTATATTAATATAGAAAACAGTTATTTTAAATTGTAATAATATTTCACAATATTACTGTTTTTACAGTATTTATCAAATAAATGCAGCCTTGGTGAGCATAAGAGAATTCTTTCAAAAACAATGAACAATCTTACTAAACCCCAACAATTACACGGTAGTGTACATTTTGCATTCGAACATTTTACTCTGTCTGTATTCACACAGATATTGTGGTACATCAAGCAGTGGAACTTTTCGTTCAACTGTGTATACTGTGTAACATCAATCGGATTTTGAGTTTTAAATCTAAAATTGATCAGATGGTTCTTAGTGTGTCAAATGGGGCAAAATCTTTCCATTATAGTTCAATTTGTGTCTCTTCTACTCAAACGTACAAACCCCAAATCATGCTCTGTGATCTTCACTAAGTGCTACAATTAAGCTACATTTATGGTAAAAAATATGTGCTGACAGCCTGGTTTAGGGTTGCAGTAGTGGCTTGTGAACACTGAGACAGACGAAGCAGACGGACTGGCTTACCCGACCGCCTGCTAGCTGTCTCACGTCACAGAAGTCAGATAAATCCCAGCACATAGAGACTCTTTCACCTAGATATTATCACATAGAGATTGTGTCTGTTCCACGAATTAGTAAATACAAAAAACCATCAAAACCATTCAACGGTAAAAATTTAATTGATGTCCAACAAATAAACAACAGATATAATACAGATGATCAAATGATAAAGCTCGGGCTGCTGAATATTCGATCCCTTTCCTTAAAAGCGCTTATTGTTAATGATATGATTACAGATCATAACCTAGATGTGCTGTGTTTGACAGAAACCTGGCTAAAACCTGACGATTACATTACTTTAAATGAGTCCACCCCCCAAGATTATTGTTATAAACACGAGCCGCGTCTGAAAGGTAAAGGGGGAGGTGTTGCTGTAATTTATAATAATATCTTCGGTATTACTCACAAGTCTAGTTTCAAATATAATTCCTTTGAAGTTTTGGTGCTTTATGTAACGTTATGTAGTGAAATTGATAAATCCCGTTTGACATTTGTGTTGGCTACTGTATACAGGCCACCAGGGCACCATACAGACTTTACCAGAGAATTTGCTGATTTTCTATCAGAGTTAGTACTGGCTGCAGATAAAGTCCTAATTGTTGGTGATTTTAATATCCATGTAGACAATGAAAAAGACGCATTGGGATTGGCATTTAGAGACATTCTAAACTCTATTGGAGTAAGGCAACACGTGTCAGGACACACTCATTGCCGTAATCATACTTTAGACCTAATATTGTCACATGGAATAAATGTTGATACCGTTGAAATTCTGCAGCAGAGCGATGACATCTCAGATCATTACCTAGTATCATGTACACTTAATTTAGCAAAGGCTGCAAAGCCGTCCCCTCGCTTCAAATATGGCAGGACTATCACTGCTGCGACTAAAGATTGCTTTGTAAATAATCTTCCTCATCAGTTTCATCTCCTCAGCATCCCAGATAGCCTAGAGGAACTCGATGTTGCAACAGAAACTATTGACTCTCTCTTTTCCAGCACCTTAGAAACAGTTGCTCCCTGGCGCTTAAAGAAGATTAAAGAAAATAGTCCAACGCCGTGGTACAACGAGCACACCCGGGCCCTTAAAACAGCAGCCAGAAAAATGGAGCGCAGCTGGAAGAAAACAAAACTGGAAGTTTTTCGCATTTCGTGGAAAGAGAGCATGATTGCATACAGAAAGGCCGTAAAAACTGCTAGATCTGCTTATTTCTCGACTCTCTTAGAAGAAAACAAAGGCCGTAAAAACTGCTAGATCTGCTTATTTCTCGACTCTCTTAGAAGAAAACAAACACAACCCTAGGTATTTATTCGATACAGTGGTTAAATTAACCAAAGATAAAGCTTCAACTTCTGATGTTTGTAAACAGCACAGCAGTAATGACTTTATGAACTTCTTTACTTGTAAGATTGATAATATTAGGAAAAAAATTATAACTATGCAACCATCTACTACAGTATCACATCAGACAGTGCATTGTAGTGTCACTGAGGAAAAATTACACTCATTCACTGCTATAGGAGAAGAAGAATTGGCTAAACTCGTTAAATCATCAAAATCAACATGTATGCTCGACCCTATACCGACTAAACTACTAAAAGAGATGCTTCCAGAGGTCATAGATCCTCTTCTTAATATCATTAATTCATCCTTGACATTAGGATATGTACCGAAAACTTTTAAGTTGGCTATTATTAAACCACTTATTAAAAAAACGCAACTTTATCCTACAGAATTAGTCAATTACAGGCCAATCTCAAATCTACCCTTTCTGTCAAAAATACTAGAAAAGGCAGTGTCCTCACAATTATGCTCCTTTTTAGAAAGAAATGGTATCTGTGAGGATTTCCAGTCAGGATTTAGACCGTATCATAGTACTGAGACTGCTCTCATTAGAGTTACAAATGATTTACTCTTATCATCCGATTGTGGTTGTATATCTTTATTAGTGTTACTCGATCTTAGCGCTGCATTCGATACTATCGACCACAAAATTCTTTTGAATAGACTCGAAAATTATGTTGGCATTAGTGGAATTTCATTGGCATGGTTTAAATTTAAAACATGGTTGGCACTTATCTGACCGTTATCAGTTTGTAGCAGTAAATGAAGAGATGTCGCACCTATCACAAGTTCAGTATGGAGTACCGCAGGGCTCAGTGCTAGGACCGTTGCTTTTCACCCTGTACATGCTACCACTGGGAGATATTATTAGGAAGCATGGCGTTAGTTTTCATTGTTATGCTGACGATACTCAGCTCTATATTTCTTCACGCCCTGACGAAACTTAACAATTCACAAGATTAATGGAATGCATAGCTGATATAAAAAATTGGATGACTAGTAATTTCCTGCAACTTAGTTCAGAAAAAACTGCATTTTTAATCATTGGACAAAAAAACTCCACAAGTAGTAACCTAGAATACTGTCTAACACTTGATGGCTGCTCTGTCAAGTCCTCGTCGTCAGTTAGGAACCTAACTTTCAGATCTCTCATTTGAAAGCCACGTTTCTAGCATCTGTAAAACTGCATTCAACCATCTTAAAAATATATTTTAGATCTTCTGCAAGAAACAATGAGGTTCATTCTTGTGTGTTACGCAGCACGTTTGAGCTTCCGCAAGAACCAATGAGGTTCATTCTTGTGTGTTACGCAGCACGTTTGAGCTTCCATAAGAACCAGTGAGGTTAATTCTTGTGTGTTACGCAGCACGTTTGAGCTTCCGTAAGAACCAATGAGGTTCATTCTTGTGTGTTACACAGCACGTTTGAGCTTCCGTAAGAACCAATGAGGTTCATTCTCTTGTTACGCAGCACGTTTGAGCTTCCTCAAGAACCAATGAGGTCCATTCTCGTGTGTTACGCAGCACGTTTGATCTTCTGCAAGAACCAATGAGGTTCATTCTTGTGTGTTACGCAGCACGTTTGAGCTTCCGTAAGAACCAGTGAGGTTAATTCTTGTGTGTTACGCAGCACGTTTGAGCTTCCGTAAGAATCAATGAGGTTCATTCTTGTGTGTTACACAGCACGTTTGAGCTTCCGTAAGAACCAATGAGGTTCATTCTCGTGTTACGCAGCACGTTTGAGCTTCCACAAGAACCAATGAGGAACATTCTCGTGTGTTACGCAGCACGTTTGAGCTTCCTCAAGAACCAATGAGGTTTATTCTCGTGTTTCGCAACACATTTGATCTTCTGCAAGAAACAATGAGGTTCATTCTCGTATGTTACGCAGCCCGTTTGATCTTCTGCAAGAATCAGTGTGGTTCATTCTCGTGTTACGCAGCATGTTTGATCTTCTGCAAGAACCAGTGAGGTTCATTCTCGTGTTACGCAGCACGTGTGATCTTCTGCAAGAACCAATGAGGTTCATTCTCATGTGTTACGCAGCACGTGTGATCTTCTGCAAGAACCAATGAGGTTCATTCTCGTGTGTTACGCAGCACGTTTGAGCTTCCGTAAGAACCAATGAGGTTCATTCTCGTGTGTTACGCAGCACGTTTGAGCTTCCGCAAGAACCAATGAGGTTCATTCTTGTGTGTTACGCAGCATGTTTGAGCTTCCGTAAGAACCAATGAGGTTCATTCTTGTGTTACGCAGCCCGTTTGATCTTCTGCAAGAACCAATGAGGTTCGTTCTCGTGTTACGCAGCCGTTTGATCTTCTGCGAGAACCAATGAGGTTCATTCTTGTGTTCCGCAGCACATTTGATCTTCTGCAAGAACCAATGAGGTTCATTCTCGTGTTACGCAGCCTGTTTGATCTTCTGCAAGAACCAATGAGGTTCATTCTCGTGTTACGCAGCCCGTTTGATCTTCTGCAAGAACCAATGAGGTTCATTCTTGTGTGTTACGCAGCATGTTTGAGCTTCCGCAAGAACCAATGAGGTTCATTCTCGTGTTACGCAGCACGTTAGAGCTTCCGCAAAAAACAATGAGGTTCATTCTTGTGTGTTATGCAGCACGTTTGAGCTTCCGCAAGAACCAAGAACCAGTGAGGTTTGAGCTTCCGCAATAACCACTGAGGTCCATTCTCATGTTACGCAGCACGTTTGGGCTTCCGCAAGAAGGTTGAGGTTCATTCTCATGTTACGCAGCACGTTTGAGCTTCCACAAGAACCAATGAGGTTTGTTTTCACGCATCAAGTGTGTACGGTTGAGCTTCTATTTATGTACGCTGATCAATGTTTATATGTGAATAAAAGCCTAAATTTAATATGTTCTTCATATAAAGAGATCGTGTCTCTTCAGAAAATTTGGACTAAAGTGCTCAATTCATATGGATTAGTTTTACGATCTCTTTATGAACTTTTTGAACCATCAAAGTGTTAGTTGCGTAGCTGTCAGTGGAGGGACAGAAATCGCTCAGATTTTATTAAAAATATCTTCATTTGTGTTCCAAAGATGAACAAAAGTCTTATGGGTTTGGAACAATATGAGGGTGGGTAAATAATGACAGAATTTTCAGTTTTGGGTAAACTAACCCTATGAATTTTTGTATGCCATAATTTGAAATTGCCCCAGTCACGATGTCACAATTGACGATACTCAGCTCTATATTTCTTCACGCCCTGACGAAACTTAACAATTCACAAGATTAATGGAATGCATAGCTGATATAAAAAATTGGATGACTAGTAATTTCTTGCAACTTAATTCAGAAAAAACTGAATTTTTAATCATTGGACAAAAAAACTCCACAAGTAGTAACCTAGAATACTGTCTAACACTTGATGGCTGCTCTGTCAAGTCCTCGTCGTCAGTTAGGAACCTAACTTTCAGATCTCTCATTTGAAAGCCACGTTTCTAGCATCTGTAAAACTGCATTCAACCATCTTAAAAATATATTTTAGATCTTCTGCAAGAAACAATGAGGTTCATTCTTGTGTGTTACACAGCACGTTTGAGCTTCCGCAAGAACCAATGAGGTTCATTCTTGTGTGTTGCGCAGCACGTTTGAGCTTCCGTAAGAACCAGTGAGGTTAATTCTTGTGTGTTACGCAGCACGTTTGAGCTTCCGTAAGAACCAATGAGGTTCATTCTCGTGTTACGCAGCACGTTTGAGCTTCCACAAGAACCAATGAGGAACATTCTCGTGTGTTACGCAGCACGTTTGAGCTTCCTCAAGAACCAATGAGGTTTATTCTCGTGTTTCGCAGCACATTTGATCTTCTGCAAGAAACAATGAGGTTCATTCTCATGTGTTACGCAGCCCGTTTGATCTTCTGCAAGAATCAGTGTGGTTCATTCTCGTGTTACGCAGCACGTTTGATCTTCTGCAAGAACCAATGAGGTTCATTCTCGTGTTACGCAGCACGTGTGATCTTCTGCAAGAACCAATGAGGTTCATTCTCGTGTTACGCAGCACGTGTGATCTTCTGCAAGAACCAATGAGGTTCATTCTCATGTGTTACGCAGCACATTTGATCTTCTGCAAGAAACAATGAGGTTCATTCTCGTGTTACGCAGCACGTGTGATCTTCTGCAAGAACCAATGAGGTTCATTCTCGTGTGTTACGTAGCACGTTTGAGCTTCCGCAAGAACCAATGAGGTTCATTCTTGTGTTACGCAGCACGTTTGAGCTTCCGCAAGAACCAATGAGGTTCATTCTTGTGTGTTACGCAGCATGTTTGAGCTTCCGTAAGAACCAATGAGGTTTATTCTTGTGTTACGCAGCCCATTTGATATTCTGCGAGAACCAATGAGGTTCATTCTTGTGTTACGCAGCACATTTGATCTTCTGCAAGAACCAGTGAGGTTCATTCTTGTGTTACACAGCCCGTTTGATCTTCTGCAAGAACCAATGAGGTTCATTCTCGTGTTACGCAGCCCGTTTGATCTTCTGAAAGAACCAATGAGGTTCATTCTTGTGTGTTACGCAGTACATTTGATCTTCTGCAAGAACCAATGAGGTTCATTCTCGTGTTACGCAGCACGTGTGATCTTCTGCAAGAACCAATGAGGTTCATTCTCGTGTGTTACGCAGCACGTTTGAGCTTCCGTAAGAACCATTGAGGTTTATTCTTGTGTGTTACGTAGCACGTTTGAGCTTCCGCAAGAACCAATGAGGTTCATTCTTGTGTTACGCAGCACGTTTGAGCTTCCGCAAGAACCAATGAGGTTCATTCTTGTGTGTTACGCAGCATGTTTGAGCTTCCGTAAGAACCAATGAGGTTCATTCTTGTGTTACGCAGCACATTTGATCTTCTGCAAGAACCAATGAGGTTCATTCTCGTGTTACGCAGCCCGTTTGATCTTCTGCAAGAACCAATGAGGTTCATTCTCGTGTTATGCAGCACGTTTGAACTTCCGCAAGAACCAATGAGGTTCATTCTTGTGTGTTACGCAGCATGTTTGAGCTTCTGCAAGAACCAATGAGGTTCATTCTCATGTGTTACGCAGCACGTTAGAGCTTCCGCAAAAAACAATGAGGTTCATTCTTGTGTGTTATGCAGCATGTTTGGGCTTCCGCAAGAACCAATGAGGTTCATTCTCACGTGTTACGCAGCATGTTTGAGCTTCCGCAAGAACCAAGAACCAGTGAGGTTTGAGCTTCCGCAATAACCACTGAGGTCCATTCTCATGTTACGCAGCACGTTTGAGCTTCCGCAAGAAGGTTGAGGTTCATTCTCATGTTACGCAGCATGTTTGAGCTTCCACAAGAACCAATGAGGTTTGTTTTCACGCATCAAGTGTGTACGGTTGAGCTTCTATTTATGTACGCTGATCAATGTTTATATGTGAATAAAAGCCTAAATTTAATATGTTCTTCATATAAAGAGATCGTGTCTCTTCAGAAAATTTGGACTAAAGTGCTCAATTCATATGGATTAGTTTTACGATCTCTTTATGAACTTTTTGAACCATCAAAGTGTCAGTTGCGTAGCTGTCAATGGAGGGACAGAAATCGCTCAGATTTTATTAAAAATATATTCATTTGTGTTCCAAAAATGAGCAAAAGTCTTATGGGTTTGGAACAATATGAGGGTGGGTAAATAATGACAGAATTTTCAGTTTTGGGTAAACTAACCCTATGAATTTTTGTATGCCATAATTTGAAATTGCCCCAGTCACGATGTCACAATTGTCCTCTACACGCCCCATAATATGCATAATCAAGGAGTTGTGCTCTTAATAATGTAATGTTCATCAATTACAAGACTGATACTGCTGTCAGGGTAAGTTGTTAAGTGTGTTGTTCTATCCCTGGATGTAGGCAAACTGCACCTCCAAAAACTGTGCATAACATTCCAAAATATCAAACTATTAGAAATGAAGATTATTTTGAACAATCTCTCAGACAATCTCTCTTGTCTGAGAGATTGAACAAAAATGTTTATGTTTGTTTGTTTCACAACTGACTCTTTTTTTAATTCTCAGTTTGCTGCCGATTTTTCTAAATAGGCCTATCAATTAAATATATTAGTTCAACATCAAGTTATAGTTTTAGAACTGTATGCAGAGATTTAGCAAGGGTGAGCAATTACCACACTAAAAACAGACTTTTGCAATCTTTGGTTGTATTGGTTCATTTTCTTCTGCCTCGAGCTCAAACATATATATAGCACAATTAAAGCGTTGACCATCTTGAGCATCAAAACACATCACACATGCTGTGAGTGGATACGGTGCAAAGAAGTTCACCAGTCACAACAGTGGGCGTTTACTTGAACTTCTGGGAGTGGTAATGCCTCTTGAGTGTGAAAATGAGGATGGAAAATGGAAAATATATTTACAAGTATTTGAACTTTTTTGGCACAAAAATCTTTGTGAGCTGACCGCAGAGACAATATAAAGATCTGAAAATGCTTTTCATGACCCCTTTAAACCCATTGAATGTCTCAGCTCCTTCACAGCATCAGACATTAGGTGTGGGGATTGCCTGTGTGCCTCTTAGCCTAAATGGAGAGTATTAAGAGTCGACATTATCCTCTCAGAGAACAAAAGAGCAGGATGAAGCTTGGAGAAACTTGGGCACTCTCTCAGCAGATGACTCAGCTGGGCATGCTGTGCTGTGTATCATGTTGGTGAGGAGTGACAGCTCTCTGCTGAAAGTGTGCGCTTAACGAAGGCCAGCTGTCAGATGTTCCTATTTGGCCCTAAACTGGGTGGAACAGGTAGGCCCGATGCCATGCTTCACCAACTGGATACAAATCAGAGGACTGTCACACATGCAAATCGAAACAGAGAGTGCTCTCTTGGCAGAGCGAAATAAGTGCAAATAAGTTGTTCTTGCTGAAGGACGGACCCCCCAAATGAAAGGGGGTTAACTTGAGGTTACAACTAAAAAAACTTGTGCCATTATACAGTATAGAAATACACACAAGAGATTATTTAGTCTGTGGATTTCCATATAATAGCACAAGATTTATAGTTAGTGTAAAACCAACATGGTTCATATGGTTTATTGGCTCCTCATGTGCAGATATTAATTATTTCATATTCATATTTCAATAAATGGATGGATGGAAATTCATCTTTTGATTATCAGCAGAGCCCAAGCATCAGCATAAGTCTGGTCCACGTTGTATCTTAGTCTGGCTAAAAGCGAATCATATTTCTGTCTGTCCTAACGAACATAACAAAATCACCTATACACTCTATTTTATGTACTTTTATGTACGCTATTTTATAACATAAAAATGACATTAATGAATTGTTTTGTTTCATAATGGTTTTACAGTTTTTACATGTTTTTTTTTTTTTTTGGTGAAATGCCTATAATATTGTGAAAATATATGCATGTACCTGTAGTCTATCAGCATGCTCCACTATTGCATGTTCATTAAACTAGGCCAGGGCAGTGGTAGAGATGTTCAATACTTTTGTAGTCAAGATTTAAAGTATGTGTCTATACAGAAATTGACAAAAATAAACCCACTGGAGTAAATAGTTGTGTACAGTTGTGCTTGAATTAAACACTAGGATGTCTTTCAAAGATTCAGTGTCACTATAAGGCAGCACTTTGCAAATCCAGCAACTATTCTTTATTGGATGGGCTAATTGTAGCAGCCTAGAACAAAACGTTGATTTTTTGCAGTATTAATACTAGAAACCTTTGCACTTACACAGCCAAACTGCACTTTTCATCTAATCTTTATTGACTAATTATAATATAATAAATAATGTGAGTTTAAAGTTTTAGGAGACTTTTGGATTTAGACTTTAAACAGCCTGCATTTACTTTCTTTAGACATATTTAACTTATTTATATGATAGTGTGCATCTGATTAATACAGGCCCTTTTTTGTGCAAGATCTTCGATGCCAGTGTCATTTACTGGAAATATGATTATAATTTGTGGTTAAATATATGAGGCTTGAAATTTAGCTATTTTTATAAAAGATCCATTTTGGCAGCTGCAGTCTCTTTGTATATTTAGCAGGAAATCACATGATTTTGTCACATGAGAATTTTCCCCATTGGCTATATTGTTGTGATTGAGCTTTTGTCAGTCTTGACCTTTTGACCATTTGAGTCTTTACACAGATGTACTCTCAGTCGTCTTTGTTGCTAAAATTTGCCTTGTTGATTTATTTTAAATATCTTCCCAGGCAGTTTATTTCTATACATGAATCAATCAGATCAAAAGAAAGCCATTGTGTCAGTCATGTCATTGATGATAACTACAAACACATTTGGCATGGTACTTTTTTTTGTAGTGTTTTGCTCTTGTGCAGAATATGTACCATGACCAGTAACTGGTCAAGGAATTTGTTTTTGAAGGAATCATTTGCCATTTTATTGGCTTTAGAATTTTTTTTTCATACACCCCAAAAAGTATGTTTACAGTATTTACATTTCTCAGGGTCTGCTAACAAACTGTGTCATATGAATCACCCTGCATTCAAAAGATTCACTGATATTTCTATAATGGCTTTTATAAAGGATATGACAAACTGATTGTTGTGCAGCATTTGATTCGAGAACTTCAGCATAATTTTTATCTGAACCTTCAGTAATATGTCAGTAATATGTTTGTTCTAATGCTGCCTTCACATGCTATCAGAATTATCGTAAATACTAGTTTCCTAGTTAAAAAAATTGGACAAGAACGCCCTCTCAAGTCAAAATTTGAATGGGATGAGCTCGTAATCACGACTTCAGAAGTGGGAAGTAGGAAATTTCCGATAGCACGTGAAGGCGGCATTAATCCTGCTTCATGCCTTTGTAACCGGTCCTAGTCGACCTGCTCAGAGCGGGGCCAATGGCGTGGGTGGCGGGCACGCTAACAAGGATGCTAAAGACCACAGCCTCTAGCGTCAGTCGCTAGAGCTCCTCTTGAGATCAGGGGAGTGAGGTTTACACGCACAGCTCTTACTGGCCTACGTCTGTTACACTCACCCCCCAAACCACTCCCATCCGGGTCACGGCACCAAATGTAACCGGTCCTACTCGACCCGCTCCGAGTGGGATTCGAACCTGTGTCTCTGGCATGGGAGGCAAGCGAGTTAACAAGGATGCTAAAGACCGCAGCCACTAGCGTCAGTCACTAGAGCACCTCTTGAGATCAGGGGAGTGAGGTTTACACACACAGCTCTTACTGGCCTCCGTCTGTTACATCTTCCCATCTTCATTAGCATTCCATCAGAAGCTTTTCTTGTTAACTCCATAACTTCCAGGAGTTTTTTTCCTGGAATATGCCACTATCTGCAAGAGGAAACATTGACATTTTAGTATTTTTCTTTTGAAATGCTGTTATAACAATTGACATCACTTGAAATTTGGCCCACCTCAAGTCAATCAAAATCCATTGCTCGTACGAAAGGTTTTTGAAACAGCACTGTTGTTTTAGAAAGGCAAACTTCAGATGACTAAAGCGAAATTGTGTTTCAACAAGGTCCTATGGTAAACAAGAAATTGTATATAGGTGAGATTAAACGTATGAAAAAAAAAACATCTAATAAAGGGTCCTGCTAAATCTTTAATTTGATGTTTTAATTTATTTATTTTATACATATGTATAGTCGTGGGGGCTGATGAATGAATGTTAGCTGATAAAGTAAGTGTTTGCTGACTGGTAAACGCTCAGCACCATGTCCAGCTGTTCTGAATAAATGCTTCATTGATAAAAGACAAGAACTGTGCATAACATCGCCTGTAGGCAAAACAAGGACTTTCTCTTATGGTATTTTTCTTGTCTTTCCTCAGTTGTCAGGAGCAGTTGTGCTCTGTTGGAAAGAGCAGTAGAAGATCCACTGCATCCAAATCCTCTCGACTACAGTCCAGTTGAAGACAGTGAACGTAAAACTGATCATTTATTTGTTCCCTTTTCCTTCACCAGTTGTTTTGCAGTTGTTTTCTTCCTTTTTGTTTCACTCTATTTTTTCCTAAATGGAGTTTGTCATTACAGTCACCACATTCAACTGAGAAGAAACATTGATCTGGTTAAGTATTCCACCCACCCAGGGCACTTCCCATTGGGATGTTTCAGTCGAATATCAGAGCAGCATTGTGGTTTCCCTCTTTGTGGTCTCTCTTCATCAATAGCCTTACATGATTCCAAAGACAACTTGTCTGTGTCTTTCCACTGGAATGCCTGATGACAAACAGAAAGCCCTCAAGATATTCCTTCTCTAGTCCAAACTGACATACCCTTGCCCTAATTATTTAATTTTATTATAAAGTTTTGCATTTTTGGATGTATTTTAAAGGAACAGGCAGTAAAAAACAGTTGAATAAAATTTTTCTTAAGGGTGTTCCAGTGTGATCCTTCCACTGAACCTAATTTCTTCCCGAATCTTACAAACAAGGTCACTTTTTCTTACTCATTTTAATTACGGACAGATAATATTTGAAAGGTTCATTTTAGGGGATTCTGTGTATATACTTTGTGTATCTATCTATCTATCTATATATATATATATATATATATATATGGTTTAGTGTCCAATTCTCACTATTAACTAACTCCCAGACAGCAACATAGTGTCGGCACAGATCCGGCCCACATCTGGTACGTGTGGATTCCACATGTACCAGATGTGGGCCGGATCTTGGCCGACACTATGTTGCTGTCTGGGTATTAACTAGGACTTTAGGTATTGGGTAGGCTCTCAATGATTTCTCAATGTTAAGTGGTCTCTTAATTTTTTCCAGAGCTGTGTATTTATTTACTCTACCATTCAAAAGTTTGGGCTGAATAAGAATTAAAATTGTTAAGTAACACAACAAAATTGTTAAGTAGCACAACTGTTTTGACAATAATAAGAAACTTTACTTGAACCCCAAATCTGCATTTTATAATGATTTCTGGAGGACTGTCTATATTTTACAGTCTAAATTTTATAGAAAGTTCGTAGGAAATCAGGAGAAATCAGGACTAACTTTCTTTAAAATTTGATTTAATATTTATTAATATTAATTTTACTAATATTTATCTACATACTGTATAAGAGCACAATGTAGCTAAATAAAATTATTTATATATAGGGTTTCCATCACTATACAATTGCTGTGTTGAAGTGTTTGGTGTTTCCATATAGTCTTATTCAGTGTTTATTTTTCGAAGTTTGGCCAGATCTGCCTGTGTATTGCTGATATATATGTTATTCTAACTTCACAGTTCCACATATCCAGACATATTCATCTTTTCTCTATTTTAATTAGTATTTCTATTACAGCTGATCCTGCATTTAAAGTTTAAGTCATTATTTTGCCACTGAAGTGTGAGTTGTGACGTCCCTTTAACCCTCTGATAGTGTTACTTCATCCTTCCGCAGTTTCCTTCTGTGATTTTGAATCTCCATGTTCTTGGACGTTATCCAATCACAGCACTGGAGGGGACTGGTGTGTTACATCACCACAGCAACACAGATCCAACAAATGGGGCCTCCAACCAATTAAAGATTACTCCACTGGAAAATCTGAAGGTATCAATGATAATTTCCCTTCATTTTCATTATATTTTAACACTCAATTTAGAACAAACAATGACTGACAGACCCCATTCAGGAGCTCTGCATTAAAGCATTATAAAGTATATTTTGCATAAAAAGTTTATAGCTACATTAAAAAAAATAAAATAATCAATTGTCTGTCATTTACAGTCCAATAAGAGTTTCCTGTCTTTCATCAGGTCATTTTCTGTTACTAAAGCCCACCTCAACTAATTTCGCTGCTGGCAGATGTAGTTTCCACATGACCAGTCCTGTAGTGCTCAGCAGTGGGCCACTATGTCATCTTCGTCTCGCTCGTTTCCAACCGGAACCACTCACAGGAAACGTATCCGCCTTTGTGAAACACACTGACAATTCCGTCATCAAACAAATAGCCCTTACAATCAAGGAACAAGGAACTGGCAGGTGAGATAGAGATTCAGTTTTCTATTTTAATATATTTTAAGATGTAATTTATTCCTGTGATGCAAAGCTGAATTTTCTGAAACATTTCTTCTTATTATCAATGTTTAACACAGTTGTGCTGTCCTGGTTAGTATTTTTGTGGAAACTGATACATTTTTTCAGTTTAGTACAGCATTTATTTAAAACAGAAATCTTTTGTAATATTAAAAATGTATTTTCTGTCACATCAAATCAATGCATCCTTGCTGAGTAAGTTTCCAAAACAAAAACTCTGACCCCAAGTGTATATATACATACTATATATATATATATATATATATATATACAGTGGGGAGAACAAGTATTTGATACACTGCCGATTTTGCAGGTTTTCCTACGTACAAAGCATGTAGAGGTCTGTAATTTTTATCATAGGTACTCTTCAACTGTGAGAGACGGAATCTAAAACAAAAATCCAGAAAATCACATTGTATGATTTTTAAATAATTAATTAGCATTTTATTGCATGACATAAGTATTTGATCACCTACCACCTATGGGCTACAGGACAATAGGCAAGCAGCTTGGTGAGAAGACAACAACTGTTGGCGCAATTATTAGAAAATGGAAGAAGTTCAAGATGACGGTCAATCTCCCTCGGTCTGGGGAACCATGCAAGATCTCACCTCGTGGGGCATCAATGATCATGAGAAAGGTGAGGGATCAGCCCAGAACTACACGGCAGGACCTGGTCAATGACCTGAAGAGAGCTGGGACCACAGTCTCAAAGAAAACCATTAGTAACACACTACGCCGTCATGGATTAAAATCCTGCAGCGCACACAAGGTCCCCCTGCTCAAGCCAGCGCATGTCCAGACCCGTCTGAAGTTTGCCAATGACTCCTCTGGATGATCCAGAGGAGGAATGGGAGAAGGTCATGTGGTCTGATGAGACAAAAATAGAGCTTTTTGGTCTAAACTCCACTCGCCGTGTTTGGAGGAAGAAGAAGGATGAGTACAACCTCAAGAACACCATCCCAACCGTGAAGCATGGAGGTGGAAACATCATTCTTTGGGGATGCTTTTCTGCAAAGGGGACAGGACGACTGCACCGTATTGAGGGGAGGATGGATGGGGCCATGTATCGCGAGATCTTGGCCAACAACCTCCTTCCCTCAGTAAGAGCATTGAAGATGGGTCATGGCTAGGTCTTCCAGCATGACAATGACCCGAAACACACAGCCAGGGCAACTAAGGAGTGGCTCCGTAAGAAGCATCTCAAGGTCCTGGAGTGGCCTAGCCAGTCTCCAGACCTGAACCCAATAGAAAATCTTTGGAGGGAGCTGAAAGTCCGTATTGCCCAGCGACAGCCCCGAAACCTGAAGGATCTGGAGAAGGTCTGTATGGAGGAGTGGGCCAAAATCCCTGCTGCAGTGTGTGCAAACCTGGTCAAGAACTACAGGAAACGTATGATCTCTGTAATTGCAAACAAAGGTTTCTGTACCAAATATTAAGTTCTGCTCTTCTGATGTATCAAATACTTATGTCATGCAATAAAATGCAAATTAATTACTTAAAAATCATACAATGTGATTTTCTGGATTTTTGTTTTAGATTCCGTCACTCACAGCTGAAGAGTACCTATGATAAAAATGACAGACTTCTACATGCTTTGTAAGTGGGCAAACTTGCAAAATCGGCAGTGTATCAAATACTTGTTCTCCCCACTGTATACTGTATATATACACCGATCAGGCATAACATAATGACCACTGACAGGTGCAGTGAATAACACTGATTATCTCTTCATCACGGCACCTGTTTGTGGGTGGGATATATTAGGCAGCAAGTGAACATTTTGTCCTTGTTGTGTGTTAGAAGCAGGAAAAATGGGCAAGCGTAAGGATTTGAACGAGTTTGACAAGGGCCAAATTGTGATGGCTAGACGACTGGGTCAGAGCATCTCCAAAACTACAGCTCTTGTGGGGTGTTCCCGGTCTGCAGTGGTCAGTATCTATCAAAAGTGGTCCAAGGAAGGAACAGTGGTGAACTGGCGACAGGGTCATTGGCGGCCAAGGCTCATTGATGCACGTGGGGAGGGAAGGCTGGCCCGTGTGGTCCGATCAAACAGAGGAGCTACTGTAGCTCAGATTGCTCAAGAAGTTAATGCTGGTTCTGATAGAAAGGTGTCAGAATACACAGTGCATCGCAGTTTGTTGCTTATGGGGCTGCATAGCCGCAGACCAGTCAGGGTGCCCATGCTGTGGGCACGTGAGCATTAGAACTGGACCACGGAGCAATGGAAGAAGGTGGCCTGGTCTGATGAATCACGTTTTCTTTTACATCACGTGGATGGCCGGGTGCGTGTGTGTCACTTACCTGGGGAACACATGGCACCAGGATGCACCATGGACAGAAGGCAAGCCGGCGGAGGCAGTGTGATGCTTTGGGCAATGTTCTGCTGGGAAACCTTGGGTCCTGCCATCCATGTGGATGTTACTTTGACACATACCACCTACCTAAGCATTGTTGCAGACCATGTACACCCTTTCATGGAAACGGTATTCCCTGGTGGCTGTGGCCTCTTTCAGCAGGATAATGCGCCCTGCCACAGAGCAAAAATGGTTCAGGAATGGTTTGAGGAGCACAACAACGAGTTTGAGGTGTTGACTTGGCCTCCAAATTCCGTAGATCTCAATCCAATCGAGCATCTGTGGGATGTGCTGAACAAACAAGTCCGATCCATGGAGGCCCCACCTCGCAACTTACAGGACTTAAAGGATCTGCTGCTAACATCTTGGTGCCAGATACCACAGCACACCTTCATGGGTCTAGTGGAGTCCATGCCTCGATGGGTCAGGGATGTTTTGGCAGCAAAAGGAGGACCAACACAATATTAGGTCATAATGTTATGCCTGATTGGTGTATATATATCATACAAGAATATCTAAATGTAATGGTGATGTCGTGATGGATATACGATTGACAGATCATAAAATGAGAACTGACAGTTTTCAGAGCCACTTCTGTAAGTAAATAAAAAAGCAATGACATATGCGCTTTACTTACAAAAAGAATAGTATAAAGCAGCATTCTGTACCTATAAGAAACAAATGCCAACCAAAAGACTTTTGTTATGGAGATGTAGTTGGTATTGATTTTCTTATGCTGGGCACATCACGAACAAGATGGATGAGAGCATTTTGTTTCTAAAACTGGGACCTGATGTTTCTTTTGGCATAATTGGTTCTGACAGAAAGCTAGGAATAGATGGTGATGCAATGCAATTTGGAACGAGCTAGTACGTTCATGACGTAGCTAATATACTTTTACTTTCTGCATTTGGTTATATGGATCTGAGCCTAATAGAGGTTACGCCATGGAGTGTGGTGTATTATACAAATCAGTCATATACTTAACAATCCCGTCCAACAGAGATCTATCCAGTACACAGTGCATTAGCTCTCCACTGTGTACTTAAGCTCCTGTACATCTAGTGAAGCACTCTCATATGCAGCTGTGAAACTCATGTATGAATTTTTGCAATGACATGTAATATGAGTTCCACAATGCTGGCTTTTCTCTTGTAGTTCTTTAGCTCAATACTTTGTGTTGATCTGAGCTTCATATTCTCTAAGCGGCAATGTTGAGAAAGTATGAAACAAAGACACTGTTCACACAGTTCTTAGAACATTTTCCTAATATTCACATTAAGTTATGAAAATATTATTTCTGTTCCCCTAAATGTTTAAAGAGTTCTGTTTTTTTTATGTTTTAAGGGGCCGTTCACACAGTTTTTCTGTGTAAACATGCGCTAGATGGACGTGTCTTTTGTAGCGTCTCGTGCATGACACAGTATTCTAAAAACGTGGCGATCAAGTAAAAAGTTCAACTTTTAAAAAATGTGTTTTTTCCATACTGAACTGGGTACGTCTCGCTTTAACCGCAAAAACACATTCTCTGTGAATGGCCCTTATGTTCTGTGAATGTTCTTTTTTCTTGATTATACTAATTCTGTGGAAAACATTAGCACAATATTCTGACCTTGAACATGGTGATACATGGAATCAAATATTATAAAATCAAATATTATGCTAGTACACTATGGTATATTCCAGTATATGCTTCCAAAAATAGCCTCACTTTTCTAATGCTTATTTTACCATTAAAACAAGGGTTAATCTGCAAAAACAAGCATTTTTTCAGCAGATGTGCAGATAATTTCTCTGGAGCCCCACACATGACATGTGGGGGAAAAAATGTGTATAACATGACCACGAATTAACAATTAGTTTGCACAAATTATTAATACAGCACATTTTACTAATCCGTTCCCTCGTTTTAAATAAATCGTGGGAATGATATAATAATGCATAGCCTAATACTAAATCATGGCCACATTGTAATAATTCGTTCCCTTGTTTTAGTTAAATCCAAGTGAGGGAATGAATTAGTTCAGCTTGGCCACAATTTACTAAAATGAGGGAACTAATTAATAAATTGTGGGAATGGATTCTTAATTCGTGGCCACAGTTTAACTAAAATGAGTGAATGAATTAATAAATCGTGGCCACGATTTACTAAAACGAGGGAACCGATTCTTAATTATATATATTATATATTTATACACAGTATATATATATATATATATATATACAGTATATATATAATTATATATATATTTGTCCGCATGTCATATGCGGGGCTCCGTAAATTTCAGCCTTATTCACTCATTATGTCTTCTGAATCCTCTGAGTTTATCTAAAATCGAATGATTGTGAAAAGCATTTCTTTTTTTGTGGCCCAGGCCGCAGTGGGAGGTGCTGGAGGCTATGATTGGTCAGTTAGATGAGCCGTTCCAGGTGACAGTGCAGTATTCTTCCTGTAGCAGTCATGAAGTTGGATTTCTGGCATTTGATTCGTTGGAGCTGAAGGACTGTGTCATGATGGGTAACAGCTCATTAATTATTCTCCAATATTATTCAACTCAAATGTGTGTTCGAGTTACTGTATGTATTACTTGCACGTAGGCCGTCTGTAGAGCATTTCTACTTTATCACTATGATATGGAAACTGTTTAATGTGCCCATAGCGGTTTTCAAATTGTTCTATTTAAATTTTTTCTTTATTAAAGTTTTTAAATGCACTGCACTGGTTATCATTGTTCTATTCTTATGTGGCACTTCAAAATATCAAAATATTGATGGTTTTCTGTGTTTTTCTGCAGGAGATGATTATTTGAATTTGGGTTCAGATTGTGAGAAATACTCATCACTTCACTGTCATTCTGGAGGCTGCATTGAGAAGCGAAGAGTGTGTGATTTTCATACTGACTGTCCGCAAGGAGAAGATGAGGGCTTAATATGCAGTGAGTAAATTGAAAGATTTTAAATATTTTATATGAAGATGCGTATTTTCTGTTTAACAGGCTGCCAGTAATTGTGAACGCTACACTCAAAATTTGATCCCCTTTCACAGTTTTATTCAATTTCTGTGGCGCACATCAGACCATTTAGTTTGTGCAGAGCTCTTTAGGCATTTAAAAAGACAATATTTAATATTTTTTTGTTATTTTAAATATAAAGAACTGGTTGCATCCCACCAGTCCATTCATTTAATCTATGATAATCGAAACATTTCTTTGAAATGTGGCCATAAATCCTTGTAAAGCCATAAATCCTTGTAAGATTTGTGAGATCTTTCTTGCCAATTTGCATTTCGTTGAGAGTGCTCAATAAAAGTATGAACAGCAGTGTGACGGGGAGATATAAGAAGGTGCCGTTGAGTAATTTGCTGGCTGTGTGTCATTCACATTAGCTGTATTAAATTTTACGGCCATGATCTAATCCTTTCACTGGAGGTGTTGGATTAGCAAACCTGCTCTGTCAAAGTTTTTCACTGAGTAAAGAACTACACAATGGACCTGAAATGCATCTGTGTGGGCTTTCCTCTTGGAAAACTATTTGCATATTTATTGATTTATTTAATCTTCATTAACATTTATACTATGCTTAGATGATTTCTAATTATCGTCTGTGTACAAAGAACTTGTAGATATTTTGTAATATTTGGCACACAGCATTTATAATCCACAAAGATTAAAAAGGTGAGACCAAAGACTCGAAGAAATCCAAATTTACAGATAGCCTATTAAAAATGTATTAAAGATTTATCTGCTACACATATTGCATAAACATTCAGTTAATTATTCTAGAATTAACAAAAAAAACCTAATAGTTTGATTACCTACTCGATTAGCATGAAAAGCCAGTTATAACCATGTGATGCTGAATAATTGAAACTGCCATTCATACTGAAATAAAGCATTTGATTAATAGCTTACAATTCAGTTCAATTGAGTTAAATTTATTTGTTTAGCAATTTTCATCATTTATATTGCTATATATTGTTGTCATATCGTTTTAAATATTAATCAGCACAACTGTTTTTAACATTGATGATAATATTCAGAAATGTTTCTTAAACACCAAATCAACATAAGAATGATTTCTAAAGGATCATGTGACACTGAAGACTGGAGTAATGATGCTGAAAATTAAGATTTGCCATCACAGAAATAAATCATATTTAAAATATATTAAAGGTGCAGTATGTAATATTTACGAGGATCTATTGACAGAAATATAATATACAATATAATATACATAACTATGTTTTCAGTGGTGTATAAAGACCTTGCATAATGAACCGTTATGTTTTTATTACCTTAGAATGAGCCATTTCTATCTACATACACCGCGGGTCCCCTTACAGTGAAGTCGCCATTTTGCGCCGCCATGTTTCTACAGTAGCCCTAAATGGACAAACTGATCTACAGAGCACTAGCTACTCTCTGCTGTCTCAGACGATGACATCTTTGTCCTGTGTTGGCCACCGTAGCTTCTCTATATGCTTCGAAAAGGAGGGGTGAGTGGTTGCAACTTGCAACCTCACCGCTAGATGCCACTAAAATTTACACAGTGCACCTTTAAAATAAAAAACACATTTTAAATTGTAAAAATATTTTAAAGTATTACTGTTTTTACTTTATTTTTGATCAAATAAATTTCACCTTAGTGACTGAGACTTGACTGAGACTGAGACTCAGAAAATGTACTAACCCCAAACTTTTGAATGGTAGTAAATAGGCTATATTTTATAAATAAATGAATGGACATTTTGTATATATTATACTATACATATTTACTTGAAAAATAGTCATAGGCATAAGTAATGCAGAAGTATGTAAACCACCAGTGTTGCTACAAGAGAATTCTGGCCTCTGCTTGAATTGTAGACTAAGGGCCAGATTTAGTCAGACCAGACTAAACAGGGCAAATTAGCGTGAGTGCACAATTCCAAGAAAACAACGATGGGAGTGGAAAGTTCTACGTGTGATCTACTGACGACATGCAAATTAAAGAACACAGACGCAGCCGGATCATTTCCATGACCAACGCAATCTACCAAGAGCAGCGCAAATTAGCGTCTGCTTTAAGACATGCTTTTTTTGGGTGGTAAATAATGGCGCAAATACCAGTAAATTGACGAGAGCAAACCTTAATAAATCACCTTGCATGATTCATTTAAATACTCTCATAAGTTTTGAAAGGGAAACTCCTACAAATGCATATGCAATAAGGTCAGCCTTATTCAGTGCTAATTTTTCACTGCGTGTCTTTAGTAAATCCTGACAGTAGTTTAACGCCAAAAGAGAGTTTTAGAGCTGTTAGTAATTCTGGCCCAAAGACTTTTTATTCTTTCCTCTAATATAGAAATGTGGAAGAAACTTCTTTTGATATTCTGTGAAGGGTTTCATGATTAATACCTTTGACAACATCCTAATGAAAATGATCAAAGTAACTCCCACTAAGTTTAAGCTTGTTAATTACATCCATGACATTATAAAACGTGTCCTCTGGATAATGAATCTGTCAGTTAGTTAAATCTGTCCTAGCCAATATGTACTGTAGTATCCAGAGACCATATTAGCACACATTAGTTGGAGTCCTGTCATATCAGCTGTCATTTTGCTAATTGAGGCACAATCTGCTTTTGTAAATTCATCAAACCATAAACTTTAGACTCCAGTGAATATTTTACTTTTCCTCAGCTCTGTACAACTCATTACAGCCTAAAATGATTTGTGCGCCATTAAAAATATGTATTGTGCCACAATACATCATATTTCCACAGGAGGTAATTGTATTTCCAGTAAGAAATTAAACTGATGTCCGGAAAACAACCAGCCTATCCTTGTCCCATGTTAGCATAATTGTGGTTTGTTTATTACTGGATGTAAAGACGTTGGAATTATGTAATACTTGAATACTTTCAGTACTGTATCCGATTGCTGAAATTCAGGCTTTGTCTTTGGGATATACTTGGACTTAAAACTGAATTGAACAAACTGGAAAAACAAACTACACCAGCTTTGTTGATTTAATGACCCTGATAACATGTAATACTCCTCTGGTGAGCTTTTAAAGCTCTGCTAATGTTTGCAGACACGATCAGCTGTATTATACAGATTTGTTAGATGTTTCATAATTTGCATTATGTCTTTGCAGACTCCTTACCTTTGGGTTCATACTGTTCATTTGAGTTGGGCTCTTGTGGATGGTCAGTGGCTTATACACAGTCCTCTTGGAGACTAGTTAGTGGACAACAGCTGACTGAAGACACAGATCTACTGGGCACAACTCTGCTAAACACTCAAGGTAAATGTGAAACAACATCTCTCAGACATTGGTTACCTAACAGAAGTGCAATGTTTTCCATTCTAAAATGTGGAAATATTGTTACATTTAACACAATTATATAAACAAATAATTTGCCAATAGACAAAATGTTTGGGGTCAGTAATATGTAAAAAAAAAAAAAATAATAATAATACATCAACTTAGTTTTATTTAGCAAGGATGGATTAAACTGATCAAAGCGACAGTGAAGACATTTATAATGTTCTTTCTATTTCAAATAAATGCTGTTCTTTTGAACTTTCTATTAATCAAAAAATCCTGAATTATATAATGGAAAAAGTAATCACTGATGACAATTGTAAGAAATGTTTCTTAAGAACCAAATCAGTATATTAGAATGAATTATTTTTAGAAATTTCAAATTAAAGGTGTAAATCGACCTGATTATTGTCTGCATAATGAACTATAAAATATAGAAACACTGTAATGAATATTGTGGATAGAAATACTATTTATATACAAGAATCATCTTTTAAATGTATCCATTATCTTAAAAAATGTATTGAAAAAGAAAAGTCAATTATTGAGTGACTCACATTATCCATTTCTAAACGGGCAATCGCTTGGGGATACTTGTTATTGTTGCTAGTCAGGACCCCAACAGGAAGTAAGTAAGAGATGTTATGGATAGGTCAAAATATTTAAATAGTTTAGACTTCCAATCCAAATAAGAGAGTCATAAGGTGATGTAGTTGAACAAGTATGTGAGTTTAGATCATTTGGTTTTGTGCATTGTTCAAAACTATTCTCACTACACTAATACAACAGCTTTGAAACAGGGACATATAGGAGACCCATGTGTATAAAAAGACCATCTTTTAAATGTCTGTTCACATTTGTTCCAAGACAGACAATCCTTTTAATTATGAATGTCACCAATGGGATTTTTCATGGCATGAGAATCCAAAATCCAAAAAAGGAGAACTATTTTCATGATGAGTTAATGGCATCTGTGATTTTAACATGATATCTTTAAGAGGAGTCTGTAATGATTTACAGGCTGGAGGAGAATAGTGCTGTATTATGTAGAGGGATGTATTTGTAGAATGATGCAAGACTAAATCTCAAATCCACAGTATAGGTGTCTAAATCCAGTTTATGGCTGGCTAGTTGTATTCCAACTTGTTAAACTGAAATGCACCCTTTAAGAAAAACATGTGTGTGTGTGAAACTCTACCTCGCTATAAAATTGTCAGCACCGTGTTTAAAAGCACATTCTGAAGAGTTTTTTCAGCACATCATATCTGAGCACTCAACAGAGTACTGATCCTTTCTCGCCTCAGGGCACTTCCTTTTCTTAAAGGTCAGAGGTGATGGTGATGAAAGTGAGCCGTTTGTTCAAAGCCCAGCTCTCCCTTCAACTATATCCAATCAGGACTGTCAGGTAAGTTAATGCTGACAGTCAAAGATTTGTGAGGAATATTAATGCTGTGTGAGTGAACAACAAAGAAATGTTCATGATTTTATATCAATGATTTTATGTTAAAATATTAACTTAAAATAGTTAGATAATGATCTCAAACTCACATTACATAATCACAATTAGGACAAGACTTGTGTTATGCTCTAATGTTTTAGACTTAAACTACCTTTCAAAAGTTTGGGGTCATAAGATTTTTAAAAGAAGTCTGTTTTGCTTACCAAGGCTGCATTTATTTGATACAGTAAAAACGGTAATATTGTGAAATGTTATTACAATTTAAAATAACTATAGTTTGAAATATATTTGAAAATGTACTTAATTTATCATTTTTAGCAGCCAATTCTCCAGTCTTCAGTGTCACATGGTCCTTCAGAAATCATTCAGATATGCTGATTTGAAGATACCTTTCTTGTTGAAAACAGTTATGCTTTTATGGAAAACATGATACATTTTTTTCAAGAATCTTCTATGAATAGAAAGTTCAAAAGACCAGCATTTATTTGAATGTCTTTTCTGTCACATCAATTTAATGCATCCTTACTGAATAAAAGTATTAATTTCTTTTTTTTAAATTCTTACTGACCCCAAATTTTTGATGTTTGACTATTCACATAAAATCGTTTTGTACTGTGACGCAATATTTGGTTTCTGAGACTTTGCTTTGTTGGCAGATTTCAAGTTAATTGTCCATGAAAAATAGGGACACATCTGTACAGAATATCTACAAATATTATGGCTGTTATCTTACAGCCAAAGTTTCAATTTTACACTTTTTTCATTTTTTCCATGAACAAGATATTATTCTGAGACATCTGGTCTTGTAGCAGATGCTCAACTGCTGAGGTTTTCTGTGCAGTTGCAGTTCTCTCTGTACCTGTATGGGGACTTCAATGGAACGGTTCTCCTGTCAGTGCTGGAGAACGGAATCTCAGCACCTACACTGATGTGGGAGAGATCCGGACACTGGAAGGACGCTTGGCAAGAGATCACTCTGCCGATTACAAAGATCTTAAAAAGGTGAGATGATTAGATGAGTGGGTAAACCGAGACCATATTGTCCTAATACTGGAGTAAAAGAAAATAAAAAGAAACACCCAACTTAATTTCAGGTGGTATACTTCAATTAAAATATTTTAGGTCAAAGCTGCCAAAAAAGTTTGGGAATCCCTCACAAATCAATTAACAAAATCCCTGCCAAAGGCTGCATTTACACTGCAGGTCTTGATGCCCAATTCCAATTTGTTGACTATATCCATTTTTTTTTTTTTTTTTTGATGACCAGCTTAAATCTTCTTTCAGAAGTGACCCATCATTTATACTATACACTTGGCAAAACAACCCAAGCTAGACATACTGACCTGGAAAAGCTAAGGCTGAAAAGGAAGTAAAAATGTGTGATTTCCAATGGATGCAGATGAAATGATAATACAAACTTTTGCTTTCTGCACCATATTTAAAGGTCAGCAAAACATTGGGTTGAGCCTTCGTCCTCCATTGCGCCATTGAAAAGAGTCATGTGATCGCGGTTGGTGTCCTGAGTTGACGTCATTTGCCACTGTCGCTTTTTCAATGACGTGCGACTCACATTGACGGGAATATCTGATCTGTCTGCTTTTATGGCAGGCACAAATGCACGTATCCGATTCATATCAGATTTATTTCCACATATGAATGAGGCCTGAAACCAGCTAATATCGGAATCCATTTGCTTACACGTTCGTGGGTCATATCCGATCTGTTCCACATGGGAGGAAAAAAATGGAATTGGGTCACTTGAGCCATGTAATGTAAATGCAGCGCAAGAGTATAATATTTAATAAGATCTTACTTGTGGACCCTATAAATCCCTCATTAACTCCATTTAATGTCCAACATAATATAAAACCACACATCATTATTATGTCATGACAAAAATGAGCTCAATTAACCTCTGAACTGTTCTGATTTATCAATTATGTTCAGATAGAAATGTTAAAATGAATGAGTTTTTAACTAGAGATATGGTGCTGTCTATGATACAAAAGTCGAAATAAAATTAGGTTAGCGTAAGGAACTTTTGAGGAATTGTTGAGCTTTACTCCGGTTATTTTGTTTTATTTTATGTCTAGATTTATATTAACAACTTTGATTTGACCTTTGCTCATATTCTAAAATATTTTTTCATTTATTTTGAGCACAGCTTCCATCTTAAAGTGCAGGCTTTCTGGACTTCTGGCTCTAAGGCTGACATTGCACTCGATGACATTTCATTAAGTGCAGCATGTTTTGACACAGGTAACCTTTCTGCCTCACACATGTACAGTATGCACACAAGTTTATTGACCACAGTTTTACACTCATAATTGCGTCCAACCATTCAAAGATAAGGCGTGTTCAAAAATGTAGTATTTAGTAAGACAGATGGAGAATTTAAGATGTGATGCGCACACATGATGTCTAACCGCTGTCTCCAGTTAGCAGTGGGAGATGGTTCTCATAACGCGGTTGATGTAGACTCTGCTTGATTGGTTTTGAAGGATGGAAGAAGTGATAAGACGACCTCCCTTTTCGCTCTCTTATTTCGCAATCGGCAAATGTCGTAAAAATGGCAACAATAGTCTTTCTGCTTTTCTGACTAGATATTCAGAATCAGAATCCGTGCCACGGTTGACCGCAGGAATTGATGGGACTGTTAATTGACGTTCAAGACTCGTGAAAGACGAGATTTACTATCCTTGTTAACTTTGTTTTCCATGATCTGTGATTTGGAGAAATTCCTGAGCCATCTGCTCACTAAATGTCATATTTAGCTTTCTATTTAGTCCTCCTCTTTCTGTTCTTTGTCATGTTGCCACTGTTACGGTCTGTGTTCACTCATCACCTTCATTCTCCACCATATCTAACCCAGTAAAAGCCAAGGACATGGACTTTGGATGTCTTGGAATTCTCTTTTTACTGATTGATTTTATAGTTATTCTGAAATATAAGAGAAAGAATAATCATATAAATAGTAAAATGCAAGCGCTGTGGCTTAGTTGTTGCTACACATGCTGTAGGTAATGAAAGTGCAAATCTGGCTTCCTACATTTTCTGATGCCTCTCTCATCCCCCCATTATATCATTTGGGCAAGCAGGAATGTCCACTCATGGACCAAACCAGCCTGGACCAGCATGGACATTTCTGCTTGTGCTGGTTTATACTGGATAAACCACCCTGGACCATCATAGACATTCCTGCATGTGCTGGTTTAGTGCCTGTCTTACTGATAGACTAACATAGCCTTGCTGTTCAACAACAAGCATTATTGTCCAAGTGGAGATGGTTGACCAAGGAAGTCTTGCTGGATAAGCTAGTGAAGATGGTTATATCTTCAGACTATTTCGGAAAGCAGCAACCAATTGCGACGTGTAGCCTGTTTTTGTTTCAGGATGTCTCAAAAATGCTTGTCTAGACAGGCACTATCTGACGACGACTGCTGTCCACATGGCTCCCCTTAAGGGTACTCACAAGGCTATGATGGATATTTTTAAAGATGTGTTTGAGACAAGAAAATTGGAAGAAAAGAAAGATCTATCTAGACCCGATATATGTTACCCTATACCCTATACCCACCTCCTTTGTTTTGTTTTTTTCTATGTTCTGTTCCAGTTTTGCCTGCCAGATTTGCAAGTTAGGGGCGTTTTGGCCATTTACTTACACGACAACGCCATTTTGGGGGCCTGAAAACGCAAGCTTTTGAAAACGGGTTTCAAAATGCAAGGTTTTGAAAGCGATACCTTTACCATCTCCATGTAAACAACAAAAATGCGAATCTGTGAAAACGGTGATGTCATGCGCATGCATGTTACATGTTCGGGGTGTTTCTTGACAAAGCGACATCGCCAACTACTGGCCTGACATGCATAATACAGACTTTTTAGTCATTTTCGCAGATCCCTGTGAACGGGGATCGCTTTGACAACGTTGTCGTCTGTTTTTAGTACATCGCTGTCGTATAAACATACCCTCAGTTTCCATAGTTCTTAATTAGTTAACACCTGTTAACACCTGTGTATTTAAGCCCTCAGTTTCCTGTGGTCCATTGTCTGGTCTCGTTTCAGTTTACGTGTTTGTTGATATCATTACTCTTTGTGATTCTCCTGCATGTTAACCTTTGGAATTATTATTATTAAAGACTGTTAGTTTGTTGTGCGTTTATTTCAGCCACCGTTCGTGACACCAATACAATGTTGGTCTTGTCAAAATAAATTAAAAAAAAATGACAAAAAGTTAAAAAATAAAATTGATTCTAACATCTCACACTTTCATTTGTCTTCCTCTTTTTGTTCTTTGTTCTCTTTCCACATCTGGTTTATAAGAACTAAACGAACTGCTTCTTGGACAAGGACTACTGCATAATTTAGACTCCTCCAGCCCTCTCCCAGAACCCTCAGCTTCAGGTACAGTCTTTCTCCTGCATACTGTACATACTTATATGTATGCATACTTATACAAATACTCTACCATTCAAAAGTTTGGTGTTGGTGAGATTATTTTAAAAAAAAATTTTTAAATAAGTCTCTTATGCTCACCAAGGATGCAATTATTTGATCAAAAATAAAAACAGAAATATTGTGAAATATTATTCAATTAAAAATAACAGTTTTCTATTATAAGGTATTTTAAAATGTAATTTATTCCTGTGATGGAAAAGCATTTTCAGCATCATTACTCCAGTCTTCAGTGTCACAAGATGCAATGTTGAAAACAGTTGTGCTGCCTAATATTTTATAGAAACCGTTTTTCCAGATTCTTTGTTAAATAGAATGTTCAAAACAACTGCATTTATTTGAATTAGAAATCTTTTGTAACATTTTAAATGTCTTTATTGTAAAAATATGAAAAAGGAAAGCAGTGTTTTTTATTTTCAGAGGCATCCCTTATAACATGGTGGTTTACTTCCTGTGGAGCAAGCGGACCTCTAGGCCCGACTCAAGCACAATGTGACAGTGCCTACCGCAACACCAATGTCAGCGTGGTGGTGGGGAAGGATGGCCCTCTCAGAGGGGTTCAGATGTGGAGGGCCCCAGCTACCAACATGTACAAGTAAGTTCAGAAGCTGGAAATCATTGTGGTTTCAATCTTGGGTTCAAAAACAGGTACTGTACAGGTACTACTAGCATGGTCTTTCTGGAGAAGCAGTTTGATCAGATACGTCTTACTGGTTTACCTAGTTAAGAAGTCTGGTGGTGATCATCCCATAAAATTCAAATATTTGTGTGGCCAAAATTTTGTTGCCGCTCATTTAAACAGTTTTTTGCTATGTCAGCATGATCTATGTGGTCTTGAAATAAGAGATTCTCCCCTCAAAATCCAATCGAATGCAAGTAGATGCATTTAAGCAGATGTTAATACCAGGTGTGAACAGTTTTTTTTTTCTTTCTCTATTTTTCCCTCTGTTTCATTCACTTTTCTTGTAAAGGCAGCGAGAGGCATGACTCACTGGCTGTAGGCACAAATAAATCTCTTCCTGTTCTCCACTTAATCTGGCCCCTGTGTAGTCAAGCCTTTGAACTGATTTACAGTGATTATAGAGGCTAGTCATGGGAGCTCATTAAAAACAACTCCAAAACTGTCTGCGAAAGAAGGGCGTGCAGGAGAGGAGATGCAGGAGACAGGAAATATGTCAGATAACTATCAGATTAACTTATACGACACTATGTTGTGATGCTATTGCATTCAGGGTGCCAGACTGAAATATAGAGAGCCAACCCAGGCTATCCCTCATTCGTAAACTGAATTATTTTATATTGTATCCTTTTGTTTTGGTGCCCTAAGCACTGACTGGCTTTAATAACAAAATATTATATTTGCCTTCAGACAGGAAGTTTTATCTTCCTTAGTGATGTGAGGGAATGAAAGTCTTTGCTTTTACACTTTAGGATTAGCTCAGCTTAAGTTGTATGTTATTAAAATTATAGTGTTTATATTCACAGGGATAATGGTGATGATTTTGGGCCCATTTATGACTTAATCTCTTAATATAATACTTATATATTAATAGCATATTTTAGCCAAATTATGATGATCCCTTGTGAGGGACCCCCTTCCTAAAATATAAAGGCATACAGTGGGGAGAACAAGTATTTGATACACTGCCGATTTTGCAGGTTTGCCCACTTACAAAGCATGTAGAAGTCTGTAATTTTTATCATAGGTACACTTCAACTGTGAGAGACGGAATCTAAAACAAAAATCCAGAAAATCACATTGTATGATTTTTAAGTAATTAATTTGCATTTTATTGCATGACATAAGTATTTGATACATCAGAAAAGCAGAACTTAATATTTGGTACAGAAACCTTTGTTTGCAATTACAGAGATCATACGTTTCCTGTAGTTCTTGACCAGGTTTGCACACACTGCAGCAGGGATTTTGGCCCACTCCTCCATACAGACCTTCTCCAGATCCTTCAGGTTTCGGGGCTGTCGCTGGGCAATACGGACTTTCAGCTCCCTCCAAAGATTTTCTATTGGGTTCAGGTCTGGAGACTGGATAGGCCACCTCAGGACCTTGAGATGCTTCTTACGGAACCACTCCTTAGTTGCCCTGGCTGTGTGTTTTGGGTCGTTGTCATGCTGGAAGACCCAGCCACGACCCATCTTCAATGCTCTTACTGAGGGAAGGAGGTCGTTGGCCAAGATCTTGCGATACATGGCCCCATCCATCCTCCCCTCAATACGGTGCAGTCGTCCTGTCCCCTTTGCAGAAAAGAATGATGTTTCCACCTCCATGCTTCACGGTTGGGATGGTGTTCTTGGGGTTGTACACATCCTTCTTCTTCCTCCAAACACGGCGAGTGGAGTTTAGACCAAAAAGTTCTATTTTTGTCTCATCAGACCACATGACCTTCTCCCATTCCTCCTCTGGATCATCCAGATGGTCATTGGCAAACTTCAGACGGGCCTGGACATGCGCTGGTTTGAGCAGGGGGACTTTGCGTGCGCTGCAGGATTTTAATCCATGACGGCGTAGTGTGTTACTAATGGTTTTCTTTGAGACTGTGGTCCCAGCTCTCTTCAGGTCATTGACCAGGTCCTGCCGTGTAGTTCTGGGCTGATCCCTCACCTTCCTCATGATCATTGATGTCCCATGAGGAGAGATCTTGCATGGTGCCCCAGACCGAGGGAGATTGACCGTCATCTTGAACTTCTTCCATTTTCTAATAATTGCGCCAACAGTTGTTGCCTTCTCACCAAGCTGCTTGCCTATTGTCCTGTAGCCCATCCCAGCCTTGTGCAGGTCTACAATTTTATCCCTGATGTCCTTACACAGCTCTCTGGTCTTGGCCATTGTGGAGAGGTTGGAGTCTGTTTGATTGAGTGTGTGGACAGGTGTCTTTTATACAAGTAACGAGTTCAAACAGGTGCAGTTAATACAGGTAATGAGTGGAGAACAGGAGGGCTTCTTAAAGAAAAACTAACAGGTCTGTGAGAGCCGGAATTCTTACTGGTTGGTAGGTGATCAAATACTTATGTCATGCAATAAAATGCAAATGAATTATTTAAAAATCATACAATGTGATTTTCTAGATTTTTGTTTTAGATTCTGTCTCTCACAGTTGAAGTGTACCTATGATAAAAATTACAGACCTCTACATGCTTTGTAAGTAGGAAAACCTGCAAAATCGGCCGTGTATCAAATACTTGTTCTCCCCACTGTATATATATATATATATATATATATATATATATATACATATGTATAAAGAAGACCCATTTATACTGTGTGAGAATAATATTTAGCATTATATAAAGCAAACATGTTTCCAATGTTAAATAAAAGTGTACTAAAGTGAACTAGTACTAAAGTATTCAAAAATATTTTCTTTGTTGACATGTTTTTTTCCCTTATGATTTGTAGATTTACTATTGTTAAATTAGCAATAACAATTTACTTATTGCTAAATAAGAATGATTATATTTTGCATTAAAAGCAATATGGTTATGATTGATGCTGTTAAAAATAATCAATATTAAAAAAATTTATTTCAAATACACATGCTGTCTTGTAAAATGTAAAAAGTTCACCAAACACAGATTACACACGGTATGCAGTGTATATATATTTCATTTACATACAGTATAATTAGACCTCATCTGTTTTCAAGTGTTCCTCTTTTTAAGGTTCATTTTAAATTATTTAGACAGTATAATTAGACCTCATCTGTTTTCAAGTGTTCCTCTTTTTAAGGTTCATTTTAAATTATTTTCTGCTTCTCTTTATGGGTATTAGTTCTTAGAGATAGCAGGTGTGTCCTCTGTTAATTCAGTGCATTGGGAATACTAAGGAAACATCCTCATTTTCCAGGATTTCAGCCTATGGGGCCGCAGGAGGCAAAGGAGCAAAGAACCATAACAAGCGCTCACATGGTGTCATCATCTCAGCTATCTTCCCACTGGAGAAAGGGGACATCCTCTACATCCTAATTGGTCACCAAGGAGAAGATGCCTGTCCAGGAGTGAGTGAAACACTGCCATTGTTTTTTACGATGCATTTATGAACAGCTTTCTATCTACATTTCTGTGTTGTCTTCACATATGTACAGAGGAACCCCCTGACCCATAAAATATGTCTGGGCGAGTCTTCTGTGATTGAAGATGGTTTTGACAGTGATGGTTCGGCCTTGAAGTGGGCGGGGGGCGGAGGTGGTGGTGGGGGAGCCACATACATATATCGGGTAAGATCTTTCTTTTCTTCCAATTTTCTCGTCTCAAACACATCTTTAAAAACATCCATCACAGCCTTGTGAGTACCCTTAAGGGGAGCCATGTGGACAGCAGTCTGATAGTGCCTGTCTAGACAAGCATTTTTGAGACATCCTGAATTAATTTGGAGTCATCTGAATTGGACCACAGATGTAAATGAGGGCCTGTCTGGCTTTCTTTTTTTACTTGGATGAAAAGTAACTCTGATGTTGGTTTTTTTGGGATGCCCGGGAGCAGATGGAGAATGGGGAACCAGTGCCTTTGTTGATTGCAGCAGGAGGGGGAGGAAAGGCCTACCTGGAGGACCCTGAAAGCAGCCTGGACCCGATTTTCCTGGAACAATATGAGAATGACACCTCCGCCTCTGGTGTCAATGGCAAATCTGGAGCAGCAGGTACTGTATTTTTTACAGCTCAACTCACTGCAGTATTTCTTGAATGAAAAAATATTCTGGAAATGACCTCATTCTGCTATTGACTATACATATACAATATATGGACAAATGTATTGGGACACATGACCATTACACCAACAGGGACTGTAATGACATTGCAGTCTAAATACATAGACATTTATATGGAGTTGGTCCCCCCTATGCAGCTACAGTATAACAGCGTCCACTCGCCTGGGAGGGGGTGATTCTTTTTCCAACTCAGTGATTCTGTTTTTTAATTTTTTTCTGACATGTTGGTGTTATATCTTTCACTTGGATGTTATAAGTTGCACTGAGTAAATACAGCTGAATAAAACAAAAACGGTGTCCGTCTTCATTTCAGGCTGTAAAGCAAATGTTTTTTTATTATTTTAAAGGGGGGTGATTCTTTACTATACCTACTGTAGATGGGGTTGAGGTAAGGGCTCTGTGTGGGCCAGTCAAGTTCTTTCACACCAAACTCACTAAATTTGGCATCCGCCAAACCCAGACTCGCCCATCAGACTGCCAAACAGAGAAGCGTGATTTGTCACATTTCCACTGCTCCATAGTCTAGTGGCGGTGTGTTTTACATCACTCAATCTTATACGTGGCATTGTACTTGGTGATGTGAGGCTTGCATGCATCTGCCCATTTCATGAAGTTCCTGTAATTTTTATGCTGATATTAATACCAGTGGAGGTTAGGAACTCTTCAGCTATGGAATTAGCTGACCTGGTCTACTGCTTTGTGGCTGAGTTGCTGCTGTTCCTAAATGCTTCCACTTTCAAATAATACCACTTACAGTTGACCATGGAATATCTAGCAGGGAGGAAATTTCACAAACTAACTTATTGCAAATGTGGCATCCTGTCACAGTACCACACTTGAATTCACTGAGCTCTTCAGAATGACCCATTTCTTTCCACAAATGTTTGTAAATGCATGGCTAGGTGATTGACTTTATACACCTGTGGAAATAGAGTCTGATTGAAACCCCTGAATTCAGGAATTAAGAGGTATGTCCCAATATTTTGTCCATATGTTCAGCATTAGGGTCAGTGGCTTCTCTCAGTCACTGCTTGTTTACTGTGATTTTATATTAAAATTGCTTCTTTCTTTGAATGCTAACAATTACTCTGTGGTTTAGATTTGGATGAAGGGCAAATATTATTATAGCAATTTCCAGCTAATCCCACATTTATGAATGTTTTATGGGCTCTTTTATTCCATTAGCTACCAACCATTTTTTTTTCTCAACAATACAATACTGCTGTTTTAGTTTAGCCATCAGGATCACATTATCTTGTGACAATCCTATAAGTTATGACGGATGTCAGTGGGATTGACATCTGGAAGATGCTTTTTTTTATGCAGAATTGTCATATGAAAGCAGGCTCTCACTTTAAAGACAAATATATTTGCACACAAAGTAAAAGAGCAGACAATGAATAAATTTGTCTGTGGAACATCTTTTGACTAACATACGTAGCACCGAATAAACAAGCAGTTCAATATTGTGTGTGTGTGTTTGTCTGTGTGTGTGTGTGTGTATTTAGGTGGAGGAGGTGGATGGAGCGACTCATCCTCTCACCCCTGGGCAGGAAAATCTCTTGTTGAAGGGGGTCAAGGAGGCTCATCCTGTCCTGAGGCTCTGTCAGCGCTGAGATGGGCTACATTTGGGGGGTTTGGGGGAGGAGGGGGTGCTTGCACCGCTGGAGGGGGTGGTGGAGGATACAGAGGTGAATGTTAGATTAGAAACACTTGCAATTGCACTCACAACCATACAAACTAAATGATGTGCTTCAACCCTGGAGTTACTCTTTTCTGGCTAAGGCCACAGTAAGCTATCAGCCTTTTGTTGTTTTCATTTCAAATAATTTTTACACACTACTTTTCAATAGTTTTTCAAAATGTTTTTGAAAGAGGTCTCTTATGTTCAAAAATACAGTAAATACAATAATATTGTAAAATATTATTACAATTTAAAGTAACTTTTTTATTCTTTTTGTAACATTATAAATGACTTTACTGTCACTTTTGGCCAATTTAACGCATCCTTGCTAAATAAAGTGTGAATGGTAGTGTGCATCATTTTAAAAATTATATAAAATTGTGTTATATACATTTATTATTATTGTCACGGGTGCATGCAGGCAGGAAGACGAATACAGATGAATCAAGTTCAAAACGTAGTTTAATCACAAACAATCTCAAGACAGGCAACAGCACAACACATCTAAACATAACGGTGACCGGACAAGGAGTGCTGGAGAAGGAACAACTTAAATGGTGAACACAAATGAGATGATTAAACAGACACAGCTGAACTAAATGAACTCATAATGATGGTAACCAGGGAGACAGACGAGTGGGGGGAAACTGAACAAAGAAACGTGATGTGAAAACAAACATCAAGCGTATAGCATTAGTTCTGGCAGGTCACGTTAGTCAAGCTCGCATCAGCTGACTGTCTACCTATAGGAATACGATGCCTATCACAGCATGCATATATAAGCTCCTTCAGTATTATCAGCTGCTATCGTGTTTCTCTGGAGCTAATTACCCTCCTCCATCCCCAGCTCCTCCTCTCGTCAGTCAGGATTTGGCATTCTGATTCCCCCTGAATCAGACTAAATTCCTGAATTATGTTGTACATTTTAATATTGACATTAATGCTATCTGCAATACATCGTTGCTTCTGTTCTGTTTACCCTAGGGGGGTTTATCGCTGCTCTCCCTGCTCTCATCCATGCTAGGCTGCATGGATGCGTAGGGAGTTCTTGCCCAGAACAGAACCATACCGCCAATCTAAACTATATGCTAATTGTCTATCATCTTTGACGATAGTGGTCCTGACAGAATGAAAGTCCATGAACAAAACTAAACAGAATGGTGACAATATTGTATTATAGTATTTTATTTATTTTATACTCTATCCCTTATACTACACTCTGTATGCATGTTTAGATGTTTAGATCCTAGTTCAGATGTTCTGTAAAGGTATAGAATCATTATTGAGGCTTACTGTGAATTTTTTTTTTTTCTTTTTTTTTTTCTTTTTTTTTTTCCTGAAACTGTGACACAAAGATCTGTTTAGAGTTATCACTAAGAATTATTTGGTTTGTAAGGCAGATGTTTCTTTTAAAAAGAAGATTATTATACAGCAATTGTAAAAATGTCACACGTGCATTTACAGCCCAATAAAACCCAAAAGTCTTTTTTTGAGGAAGTGGATTGGCTGATGTAATTAATGAATTTTAATTTTTGATGTCTCTTTTGCCCAGGTGGTGATGCGCCCCTTTTTGATGGCATCACAGCAGATGGACAAGATGGTGTCTCTTTTATTCACCCCATGGGAAATATATTTCTACAACCGCTGGCAGGTCAGGCCTTAATCTAGACTGTCTGTAATGATGTACAGTTGTGCTATTAAGTTTACACACCCATTACATCTGTAAGACATTTAGCATTTTTAAGAGTGAGATAACATCTTAAATAAATGATAGCGTCTTAAAAATAAGATCATAAAAGTTTACATACCCTTAATTTTTAATAAAAAAATGTTGTGTTTTATTACAAAAGTCTAGAAACAGTCACAGAATCAGATTTTGAGAAGGTTTACATGTTTCTGCAGTACACTAGTAAAACTAGATTGTTTTTCTCATAGAAGTTGGGCTGTATTGAGAAAACAGGCTGCGCGCACACACACACACACACACACACACACACACACACACACACACACACACACACACACACGTGTACACACTGATTCAATAATAAACGTGAAATTGAGAAAATGTAACTCGTGGTAGATAATAGAAGACTTTATGTGACTTATTAAAGTTGGCGCCACCGTTTATTACTGCGAGTGTGTTTGGAGTTAAAGGGCCAGAATTTAGACTGACTATCGCTTGTGAGGCCAAGCACAGATTTTTGGTAATACTTCATGATAACTTTCATTATTAAGTCATTAACAAATAGTGCTTAAATATTAGTAAATAAAAATATATTAAACCGCCCCTATTATGTGTTTTTTGAAGATTCCTAACTTTGTTTAGGAGGTCTCCATCAACAGATTTACATTCATCTAAGGTCAAAAAGCACTTTAATTTTCTCATAACATGCATTACAGCATCACCTCTTTTTGATCAAGGATTGTTGTGATTGGTCTACTGCTTACAGCTTGCGTCGGAAATGAAACGGCCATTACCATATCTGAATTTCAGGTCCGGAGGATTCCTCAGAACTTGTATACACAGTGATACGAACAGTAATGATGGCGTCAGTCACCGTGATTTTGCCAAGTAAGACATGTTTCTGGATCAACATATGATGTTGACCCTGGAACAAAATGTCTGTCCAAAAACCTAGTCCTAACCCTATCGCATCCCCTAAACCTAACCCTATCCCTAAAATCAGAGTGAAATAATAACACTGATGTAGAAGCATCTAACCCTTGTTGTAAACATAAACTTGACATAAACTGTGAACTTGTCCCTCAAATCTGATTGGTTTGTTTCTGTATCAACAAAGATGTTGATTCATGAACATGTTGTACAGGGTGAAATCACATTCACCCGATGACGTCATTGTTTGTGGGCAGCTAATGAATACTATAGGCTGGCATTATGCATATTTGTTACAAATGTAGGTTTAAGCAGGAAGTAAAATGGAATTACTGACGGCTCGTTTCAGGCAGTTCAGAATCAATTCTTTCTTTTGGGAGACAATAACTTTGATCTTTAAAACTTTGCGGACCTTTTATATTCACAAACAGCTATATTACAAACTACATGAAAAGTAATATATGAAAAGCATAACAGGGGCACTTTTAAAATCTCAAATAATCATTTTTGTTCATTCTATTATAAAGTATTACCAAATCTTTAATTAGATAATGGGAAATAATATTTTATATTACAATTTACATTAAATTTTACATGCCTGGCTAAAGTTTATTTTGTCAACTTTATTTACTATACAGTATGTTAGCATATAGGTAGCAAATACACATGAACTAAATAAAAAAATTATTTCATTGAGGCTTTAAACTAATTTTAAACTAAGTTTACGAATAGTTATCTTGCTTGTTTTACCCTAGAATAAAGACTCCCTAGACTGAAGGTTTTGCACAGTTACTGTGCAGTATTGATATATTTTATGTGTTCTAGCCATGGAGAGTCACGGAGAAGCTGAGATCGAGGTGTATCTGAATTGTAGCCACTGTCAGACCCAGAGCTGTAAGCGTAATGAAGATACCAGACTCATCCTCTGCCTGTGTGACAGCGACGAAGTTCTTGCACCAGACAATGTCACCTGCATAGGTACCTAAACAGCCTGTGTCTATTTGCCCTCAAAACTTTCTCTATAAATGCCTTTGTTTGAAATATTTCTAATTCATCACTCATGATGTCATCCTCCAGTTGTTCCATTGGGCTCCCTGGCAGATGGACCCCCATCCCTGATATTTATCCTGGCGGTGATCGCATCTACAGTAGTTACGGGTGTCGTTCTCACCTGTGCCAGCCTCATGCTCAGTAAGAGATTCTTCCAGTTCTGCGTCAACTCTGTGCCGTCAACATTCCATCGTCTCTGACATGCTTTGTTTAGGTCCTTGTGACATTGCAGGACAGATTTAGTGTAAAATTGCATTTCCCAGAAGAGAACATTCAGGCAAGTGCAACATCAGTGCTTTTAGACCTGGTAGAAGCAATAGTAACAGGAAATTATAAACAACGTTAGTGACTTTTTTTTTTACCCTATAATTATTTTGCAAGTACAAAAAAATAACCTAAATTGTTGGAGCCGCTGGGCATTAGTGTTTCATCATTAAAAATCCTTAAAGAAAAGGGTTTTAACAGCTTAAAAAATGTAACATGAACAAAACTGTGGCATGAAAAAAAAAATATTGACAATTATGTGGCCAAGTTTAATATAGCACTTTAATACTGTGGGAAAGGACGCAAATAATATAATGACAAGTGACATATACTACTGTTCAAAAGTTTGGCTTTAGTAAGAAATTTTTTTTTTTTTCAGAATTAATACTTTTATTCAGCAAGGAGGCATTAAATTTATCAAAAGCATCAGTAAAGACATTTATAGCACAACTGTTATAATAATAAAAAATTTATGAAGGATTATGTGACACTGAAGACTGGAGTAATGATGCCGAAAAATTCAGCTTTGCCATCACATGAATAAATTACAAATAAAACACAAAATATATAAAATGTGTACTGTTTTACTGTATTCGATGATGCAGCCTTTGTGAGCATAAGAGTCTTATTTCAAAAACATTACAAAATCTTACTGACCCCAAACTTTTGAACCGTAGTGTACACGGGATATGAATGACATGAATCTTCACCCCCTTTATAAAAAACGATCAAATACATCCATGTGTATTACAGAAGCTTTAAGCCATGCAAAAAAAAGCTAACTGCCAGTTAGATTTGTGGCAATATCCACATATATTTACTTATTTCTCATCATTCTGTCTGTTGCTCTTTGCTGTTTAGTTAATTTCACACTCAGTGTAATGAATGAAAAAAAAAAAGGCTTTTGAACGGTTTTTTTTAAAATATTTGTACAAATTGCTTGCTTGTTTTTTTATCTAACTACTATATGTAGTGTTGCACAATACCCCTTAAAGGAATGAGTAGGGAACTAAGACAGGGACTGCTATTAACCTTAGAACATGGACTTTGATATTAATGAATGTAAATAAACAATTAAGCCAAATTATTGTCAAAACTAACTGTAGTCTCACTGATGGGCTTTTTTGTAAATGCGTGCTGACCAGTATCTTAATTACAATTGCTGCTATTTAACTTGTGTGTTTTGTGCTTGCAACAACATTTTATGCTTAAAAAAAGGTTTATTTTTCAGTACAGGACAGTGAGGGAATATTGAGGGTGTCATAATGCACTGTCCCTATAAATGTGAGCATCTTGTGGAATTAATAAGGATATCATGATTTTTTGAAAAATTTTTTTATAGAAATATTGGTTCAAATTTATAATACTTCCATTGCACTGGTGGCGGTCCAACATACTGACCTTTTCATTTTACCTCTCATAAAGGGAAACAAAAAAATGATCAAAGTCCTTCTAGATTCATTTATATAAAAAGTAAAAAGCAATGACTTGGGAAGTTGGGATGCACCAATAGATCTTGATGATTATATTGATAATTACTTTATTACATATAATCACTCAGAATATTTTATTGGCTATACACAGATATGATAACATATATACAGTTGTAAGAAAAAGCATGTGAACCGCTTGCAGAATCTGTGAAAATGTGAATAATTTTAACAAAATAAAAGAGATCATACAAAATGAATAATTTTTTTTTAGTACTGTCCTGAATAATATATTTTACATAAAAAATGTTTACATATAGTCCACAAGACAAAAAAAAATAGCTGAATTTATTAAAATGACCCCGTTCAAAAGTTTATGAACCATTGATTCTCAATACTATGTGTCGTTACCTGGATGATCCACGGCTGTTTTTTTGTTTTGTGATGGTTGTTCTTGAGCCCACTGTTTGTCCTGAGCAGTTAAACTGACCAACGTTCTTCAGAAAAATCCTCCAGGCCCTGCACATTCTTCAGTTTTCCAGCATCTTTTGCATATTTGAACCCTCTCCAGCAGTGACTGTATGATTTTGAGATCCATCTTTTCACCCTGAGGACGATTGAGGGACTCAAACACAACTATTAAAAAAGGTTCAAACATTCACTGATGCTCCAGAAGGAAACACGATGCTTTAAGAGCTGGGGTGTGAAAACTTTTGAACAGGATGAAGATGTCCAATTTTTTCTTATTTTGTTTAAATATCAATTTTTTTCATTTAGTACTGCCCTACGGAAGAAACAGAAGATACTTACATGTTTCCCGGAAGACAAATTAAGTACAATTTACCTTGATCTTCAAAATCAATAAGTTTTCACCCCCCAGCTCTTAATGCGTCGTGTTTCCTTCTGGAGCATCAGTGAATGTTTGAACCTTTTTTAATAGTTGTGTTTGAGTCCCTCAATCGTCCTCAGTGTGAAAAGATGGATCTCAAAATCATACAGTCACTGCTGGAGAGGGTTCAAATATGCAAAAGATGCTGGAAAACTGAAGAATGTGCAGGGCCTGGAGGATTTTTCTGATGAACATTGGACAGTTTAACTGCTCAGGACAAACAGTGGACTCAAGAACAACCATCACAAACCAAAAAAACAGCCGTGGATCATCCAGGTAACGACACACAGTATTGAGAATCAATGGTTCATAAACTTTTGAATGGGTCATTTTAGTAAATTCATATTTTTTTGTCTTGTGGACTATACACTCACCTAAAGGATTATTAGGAACACCATACTAATACTGTGTTTGACCCCCTTTCGCCTTCAGAACTGCCTTAATTCTATGTGGCATTGATTCAACAAGGTGCTGAAAGCATTCTTTAGAAATGTTGGCCCATATTGATAGGATAGCATCTTGCAGTTGATGGAGATTTGTGGGATGCACATCCAGGGCACGAAGCTCCCGTTCCACCACATCCCAAAGATGCTCTATTGGGTTGAGATCTGGTGACTGTGGGGGCCATTTTAGTACAGTGAACTCATTGTCATGTTCAAGAAACCAATTTGAAATGATTCGAGCTTTGTGACATGGTGCATTATCCTGCTGGAAGTAGCCATCAGAGGATGGGTACATGGTGGTCATAAAGGGATGGACATGGTCAGAAACAATGCTCAGGTAGGCCGTGGCATTTAAACGATGCCCAATTGGCACTAAGGGGCCTAAAGTGTGCCAAGAAAACATCCCCCACACCATTACACCACCACCACCAGCCTGCACAGTGGTAACAAGGCATGATGGATCCATGTTCTCATTCTGTTTACGCCAAATTCTGACTCTACCATCTGAATGTCTCAACAGAAATCGAGACTCATCAGACCAGGCAACATTTTTCCAGTCTTCAACTGTCCAATTTTGGTGAGCTCGTGCAAATTGTAGCCTCTTTTTCCTATTTGTAGTGGAGATGAGTGGTACCCGGTGGGGTCTTCTGCTGTTGTAGCCCATCCGCCTCAAGGTTGTGCGTGTTGTGGCTTCACAAATGCTTTGCTGCATACCTCGGTTGTAACGAGTGGTTATTTCAGTCAAAGTTGCTCTTCTATCAGCTTGAATCAGTCGGCCCATTCTCCTCTGACCTCTAGCATCAACAAGGCATTTTCGCCCACAGGACTGCCGCATACTGGATGTTTTTCCCTTTTCACACCATTCTTTGTAAACTCTAGAAATGGTTGTGCGTGAAAATCCCAGTAACTGAGCAGATTGTGAAATACTCAGACCGGCCCATCTGGAACCAACAACCATGCCACGCTCAAAATTGCTTAAATCACCTTTCTTTCCCATTCTGACATTCAGTTTGGAGTTCAGGAGATTGTCTTGACCAGGACCACACCCCTAAATGCATTGAAGCAACTGCCATGTGATTGGTTGATTAGATAATTGCATTAATGAGAAATTGAACAGGTGTTCCTAATAATCCTTTAGGTGAGTGTATGTAAACATCTTTTATGTAAAATATCTTATTCAGGACAGTACTAAATAAAAAATAACATGTATTTTGTATGATCTCTCTTAGTTAAAATTATTCATTTTCACAGATTCTGCAAGCGGTTCACATACTTTTTCTTGCAACTGTAATAGCTGATATTATATATCAATATTGTTTTTTTTTGTTCTAACATTACAATTTAAAATGTTATATGCTTAAATGAAAACCAGGCATTAAAACATTATAATGTGCAGAAACAGTAGGCTATATTGTTTGAATAGGAAGAAATGATCACTTTTATGTCAATAAATAAAAAATATGCATTCCTAGAAATCACTATTTACTGTAATTTTCATCTAGAATCCTGGTGAACTCAATTTCCCAAACACTTTAAATGTGATTGAGATATGCCTTAAACCAACAGTCTGTCACAGTGCTCTAACTTTCTGTATATGCGATGGACTCTCATCATTATAAATGCTTTATTTTTTTAATAACTATGCTTAATATCAAGTATCCTCCTAATGTTTGATTTAAAAACATATATTGTCTGTTTGACTTGTGCACTAACTGTACACTTCTGTGCCACGACGTGTTTTATATGTATTTGTAAGATAAATAAAGATTTGTCATAACACAAATCATTAAAGAGAAGTGAAACTGACCTCTAAAAAGACATTTGAAGCATGTTTTCAAAAAAAAAAAAGGTTATTTTGTATATTTTGCACGATACTTCATTTTCGGCATTTTCCGTGCACACAAAACCACCTCAAAACTTACATATAAACAGCAGAGCACGATCTCTGGGTCCTTAGTTAGCAGAGCTCCACTGGATGCTAATTGTGTGTCTTCCCCTGAGATCTCCCCCATGCAGGTTGGTAGTCTTTGCTCGGGCTTTCCCTCTCGCACCCCTAATACCTGGTCAACTTCCTGCCGGCTTCGCTTCGCGCCACTGCGCCAGCAGCCCGACGGCAAAAGGGGACCTCTCACCTCCACGCAGCGCCCTCCCCAGCAGACTACCAACCTGCATCGGGGACATGGGCAGCCTCCACTGAGGGTGAGTCCACCCTGCCCGATCGCTTGCTGACAGGCCCAGAGCTTCAACCCTCACCTGAGGGGCTTTAAAATGCACAATTTTGTCATCTTGATAGAATTCCATGGGGAGAAATAATTGCACATGGTTGTTTCTCTGAGAAAATTACCATCATGCTGAAAGCTATTGAAAGGCACTTTTAGGATGCATCACTTTCATCTTATCCACATCGTACTCTCAGACCAATAATTATGCAAATTAAGCAGGTGGATTTACTCCTAAGAGAACTTCTTAAAAACATGATCACTTTTGCTGATTCCTTGTGTGTTTTTCTCTTTGCAGTCTATTATCGTAAGAAGAACCACCTGCATGCTGTCAGAATTCGTCTGCAGAGCCCAGAGTACAAGCTTAGCAAAATTCGCTCGTCCACCATAATGACTGACTACAACCCCAACTACTGCTTTGCTGGCAAGGCGGCATCACTGAGTGAGCTTAAGGAGGTGCCACGTAAGAACATCACCCTCCTCAGGTATCTACACTGTGCAGATATACAGTACCAAATGTGTGGGGTCTGTAAGATTTTTCAAATGTTTTTGAAAGAAGTCTCTTGTGCTCTCCAAGGCTGCATTTATTTGATCAAATATACAGTAAAGACAATAAGATTGTGAAACATTATTACAAATGTAACTTTTTTTTAGGGCTGTCAAGCGATTAAAATTTTTTTAATCTAATTAATTACACGATGTGGCGATTAATTAATCTAATTAATCGCAAATTAATCACACATCAAATTTGGCTGAGAAATTACTCCCAAAAGGTAATTTTAAGTCATTATTGTGTAAAATAAAAATCAAATAGACATTAAGAAATGTTGCTTCAGAAATAAATATTTTTGGGTGAACTATACCTTTAATGTTTGTTTTTATTAATATGGAAATATGAAATAATTTTTAATGAAATTATACTCTAAATAAGAAATTAAAATAATTTATTATAATAAATGTCTAATTGAGTGAGTCATTGAGTCATTCATTCACTCGATTCTTCAAACTGCTGATTCATTCAGGAGTGAAGTAAAATTGCTCGGAGTTGAACAGTTCTGCTTTGTCTTTATATTTTCGTTGGCAAAACTGAGCAAAACATACAATATTGTGTCTAAAACAACACAATATTAACTTATTTATTTTATTAAACTGTTGTATAAGATCAGTATCGCATTTGCAGTTGCACTTGTGCTATTCTGGACAGAAAAACAGAACTCGTGTGATATTGCTTATATATCATGATGTAAATGTGAGGCCGTTTTCACACTGGCAGTTTAGTTCGAAACGGGGCACGGTTCACATGAAAAATTGGTAGTGTGAAAGTCATGCGGACCCGGGTGAGCTGAGCTCAGGGTTACCGAATTCGAGACTGCCTGAAGTAGGTGGTCTGAGTTCGGTTGCGCAACTTGCGCTCGAACTGTGCCGCGATTCATGTGAATGTGAAAGCAACACGGACTCGGGTGCGCAAGAAAAGTAACACACGTATGCGTTTTATCAGATGACGATGTATTTAGTTCAATAAAACACATGTAATGATGGTGTTGATGATTTACCTTGGATACGAGCGAGAGTGAGCCCGCAAGCGTATTCGCGCAAAGCACCGGCGGGAACAATCGCGCTCTGACGCAGACCACAACAAACGTGCCCAGTATCTTGAATTTTATGGACATTCTAACTGCATTCTATAGGCTTCATCACAGTCAGTTGTTGCCCTGCATCATATTCTTCATCAACCAACTGTATGAAATGTTAGATGACCTAAGTGGGTATGGGGCGGGGCAAGTGCGTTAAATACGCGTTATTTTTTTACCGTAACTAATTAATGCGTTAAATCGACAGCCCTACTTTTTATTTTATTTTAAAGGGTACATTTTTTTGGCCATTTTAGCATGAGAACTCAACTCTTTAATAGTGTAAATAAGTCAGAATGCATAAAATAGCATTAGACCCCCCCTTTAATATATTTTAAAATGCAACTTTTCAGCATGTATTAATCTAGGTTAATGTTAATTTATAAATATATTATTGTTCAATGTTAAATCATGTTATATAATTATAATATATATATATATATATATATATATATATATCATGGGCGTCGGAACCATTGTATGGTTTTTAAGACCAATGATATTGGACCCACTCACTTTTATCGTCTCTAATTCAGCACATGTCTGTTTACCTACCCCTACACCTACCACTTTTCTAATATTTTCTTCATTTTTATTGAAAATAAATGCCTTTCCGATCTGATATGTGATGGGAAAAGGGAGTAGAGCGAGTATGGCAAAAGGCGGATTCAAACTTTGGGTCGACTTGCGTCGAAACTTATTGCCTTGCATCTTACCCCTACACTATTGTTACTGTGAATGATTATGTGTTTTCCGTAATTTTGTCTGGCCCAACCAGACGTTTAGTAAACAAGGTCATATATTTGTACTTAATGTAAATGGCATCTACTCCAGTAACATTTTTCTGGGAGAGGACCCACCCACAATTTTTTTGCTTCCGACGCTCATGATATATATATTATATATATATTAATTTATAATTTATATTAATCAAGTATAAATATATAATAGTACATGTGGAAGTTTTCATTAACCTAGATTAATAAATGCTGTAAAAGTGTCATTAATGCTGTAAAGGTATTCTTTTTTGTTCATGATACCTAATGCATTAACTAATGTTAAGGTTAAGGTGGTTAAAGCTCAAGGCTGGTATCCGGAAAATTCCTGTGCAAGCCATAAGTCGTTACCAGGCCAACACAGAATGTGCATGTGCAGAATTGAGTATAAACTCTGTGATTTCTGCAGAATTTGAATTGAAAGTTTGTTTTTTAAATAGTTTGGCTTACTTGTTTATACTCAAACACCTAGAAGAATGTAATGCTCTCAACTCCGTTTAACATGTTTTATCACATTTGCATGTTGTTTGTGAATGGAATCTGTTAGTGTGTGGTGTGCTTTCCTGATCACATCGCGGCACTCCACACACTAGAGGAACAAAACGGTTAAATCTATGATTTCTTATCGTCATGTCTGTGGTCTCTCACATTTTGAAAATCATATAAGATTTTAAAAATCTTTTAGTGTGGCCCCAGCTATAGTAAGAAACAGTCTTAACATAGTGGCTGTTTATGCAACTGGCCACATGTTGCACTGGTCCAGTTATTATTAGTTGAAATATTATTGTTAAATACAAGTTGAGCTCTGTTGAAAGCATATCTGACATGTATAATAGCAAAAAATAATGTTGACTGATGTACATAAAACAAACAAAAAATGTGCTGACAGTTTTGCACTTAGACTGAAAGTCTGCAGTAGGTAACAATCATATTCAACCCGTAATATTCATTTAATATTCTTTGATGAAATGTGAAAGTACTGGAAATGTATTCCATATTTACACATGTGAGTAATATCGGGGTCTTTGACTATAGGGCGTTGGGACACGGTGCCTTTGGGGAAGTGTATGAAGGACAGGTTTTGGGTATGAATGGAGAAAACACAGCCATGCAGGTTGCTATAAAGGTGAGTGTTCCCAGATCTGCCTTTGCCTTTGAAAGCGGTTTCTGGTTTATCTTAATTGATTCTGTGTTTTCTCTCTCTTCATCCTTCTTACAGACTCTTCCAGAAATCTGTTCTGAGCAGGATGAGATGGATTTCCTAATGGAGGCTTTGATTATGAGGTATGCTTGGCTGTAACACACACACACACACACACACACACACACAGCATTGCTATGACCGCACATGTGTGTGACAGACAGAAAATGATGGATCAGACATTTTCATTCCAATCCTCTGCTCTCAGTCGAACTCACTTTAGGCTATGAAATCTTTCTCTTTTTTTTTTAAACGTTTGTTACGATTAGCAGGTTCACATTTGTTGTTTGTTTTTGAGCATATGGCATCGTCTTTAGTCAGGCAACAGCTGTTTTTCAGTGATTCATAGTCTTCTGAGCAAACTGTACTGTAATAATCAACATCATATCCTTCATACTTCATTTGCATGGGCTAGATCAGTGATTCCATACCAGCGGATATTTTGATTTTCATTTGGCTTTGACTCAGACATATGTTACCCTTCATTTCAAGGTGCTTTATAAAAATATGAATAGTCTTCAAGGTGCTTAATATTATTCATAAACCAATATAAACTAAATATTTTACGTTTTGCAATAACTGAAACACAATAAAATATTCACAGACATCATTTGAAATGACCTTATAATGAAACTCTTATGTACTATTGTTGCATTGTGTGAAAGTCAAGCTGAACCATTCTTCCATTCAGTTGTTCATTTGGGTTTATTTCTTCACCCTTTTGTGCCTGCAGTAAGTTCAGCCATCAAAACATTGTGCGCTGTATCGGAGTCAGTCTGCAGATCCTGCCTCGCTTCATACTGCTGGAGCTCATGACAGGAGGAGACATGAAGAGCTTCTTGAGACTAAACCGACCCAGAACTGTGGGTGTTTGTGTGTTTTTGTGTGTATAGACATTATACTGTCCTTTGTTTCTCAGTTTACTACACATTTTTGCTTTTATGCTTTTATGTGTGGAACATACTTTGCATTAGAAATAAAACCATATTAAACCATGTGGCATTTATTATTAAGAAAGGGAAGATAAGCAAGGGGCAAGGGAGGCAGTGTCTGCTCATGGATGAGAAAATAATCAATATTACAAAAAATAAAACAATGCAAATATTAAAAAATGTGACATTAAAAAGTGTAAAAGTCACTCGTTTTTATAAAGTAACAGTGTCTAACAGGTAAAGTTACAGAGTCCACAACTAATGGGTGCGGTGGGTTTAGTGGGGGGTAATTGAGAATGAATGGGGGAAAGTCACATGAGAGGAGGCAATGCTATGATTGGATATGATCGGTTATGTTTGGATATGATTGGTTTGTGCGATAAATCCCGCCTCTTGTTTTCGTGCACGTTCTTATTGGCCTGAATGAAGACAATGATGCCGTTAATGCAAAGACTAATTAAAAAGTAGTTAAACAGCTCAGCCATTTCACCGCTTTGTCATGTCAAAATCAAACTTGATATGACCTGAAAACATGATGACTGTGGGGGTTTTAGTGAGCGATCAGCTTAGGGAAATTAAAAGTATATAAAAAAGCAGAAAGCATACTTCGTTTTTACACAGTCAAACGCACAGCCTTGCAAAGTATACTTCTTTTGACTCGTACGCTTACACAGGCGTTCGACGCATGTGCAGTTTTAAGCAATCTCTTGCCATGAGTTACAACCCATGTAAATACTGAAAAAAATTAAATGTGCATGCGCAACCTGCACGTACTCTTCTGATGATGAAATTCGCATCACAGCTTGATGACTGCTGAAAATAAGTTGACTATTAAAAAGTAAACACTTTGCCTCCTCATTTTAAAACACCACCGCACACCACTGATATATAGTATCTTGTCTTCCCACAGAACCAGCTGTCTTCTCTAAGTATGCTGCAGCTTCTGCATATGGCCAGAGACATTGCACTTGGCTGTCGCTACCTAGAAGAGAACCACTTCATTCACAGGTGATTTCTCACTGCCAAACCTGACTGAACTTTGCCCTGAAGTAGCCTCCACTGTCAGAATAAGTGGAAATCACTCTTCAGTGAATATGTAGATGTCATTAACTCACTACAGCCTTTGACCTCGATGTCTCGCACACATATAAGTCAAGCATGTATGTCTGTTGTGTGTTTCAGGGACATTGCAGCACGAAACTGTCTTTTGACCTGTCCTGGTCCAGAAAGAGTGGCTAAAATTGGAGATTTTGGGATGGCTCGAGATATTTATAGGTGCTTTCACTATCTTGCATGCTTTTTATTTATTGATTTATTTATTGTAGTTTAGTGCCTGTTGAGTATAATAATGAACACAGGCACTGAGTTTTAACAAAGGAGTATTTTTGCATTGCAGGGCGAGTTACTATAGGAAAGGTGGCCGTGCCATGTTGCCAGTGAAGTGGATGCCACCTGAAGCCTTCCTAGAGGGAATTTTTACATGCAAGACTGACACCTGGTAATACCAGTTTACTGAAAGACCTTCTTTTGTCAGCAATGGTTAAAAAGAATTATAGTTTTACGCAAGTGATTAGTGCAAGATTCAGGTGAAATATATAGAAATACACTGTGTATGTGTAATATTTATTAAATTATTACTCACTCTTAAACACTCTAATTTATTAACTATTGTATTTTTGTAATGTATGCTGTGTGTGTGTATATATATCAGCTGCAGGGACCAGAGGCCAGACATTGTAGTCGTTAGTCATTACATACAATTTGTCTCCATCTGCAGGTCTTTCGGGGTACTGCTGTGGGAGATTTTCTCTCTTGGATACATGCCTTATCCCTGCAAGACCAATCAGGAAGTACTGGAGTTTGTAACAGGTGGAGGTCGTATGGATCCTCCTAAGAGCTGCCCAGGGCCTGTGTAAGTAACAATAGCAGATTTGTTACTCAAATTGAAAATGGATCTCAGTACACTATGCAACTTTTGGCGCTCTATCGGTTAATAAACAAAACAGCATGTGTCTTGAGAAAGAACATTGTAGCCGGAGCAACTCTCTGTTTATGTATATGTCACACAGGTACTGGGCTACTCCGCAGTGGTTGCCGTCCCGCAAGGTCTAAAATAGTCCGAATATAAACACTTATTATAGGCGTACCGTAGTGATTCGGGATAAGACAAAAACACTGTTTGGAAAATGGATTCATGATGTACTCACTCATTATATCAATTTTGTCAATTTTTAACAAAAAAACTAATTACATAGTGTACCTTTAAATAAATGTAAATGTAATAAAATGTAAATTAAAAATGTATTGTTAGAAGCTGTATAGCATTAGTGAAATGTGCCTAATCTGTTCTAATAATTATAATCAACAGTGTTTTGGATTTTGTTCTCTTTTAGTTATCGGATCATGACACAGTGTTGGCAACACTGCCCAGAACACCGACCAAACTTCACTACTATTTTAGAGAGAATCAACTACTGTACACAGGTATAACAGAGTTTGAATTTAACATATTTATATTTCTGTAAAATGTAAAGAAAGCTATATATTGTGTATAAAGACCCATTTACACGGTTTAAGAAAAATATTAAGCATGTTATTACAAACACGTTTCGAAATTAAATATCCTTTTAAATAGTTAAAAAAGTATTGGTGTTGAGTCTTTTACAGTAAATATCATTTCAAAGCAGTTTTACAGAGAAAAATGCCCTTATAATTATAAATGACAAATTATATAATTATAAATTTAAAATAGAAATGGCCTTATACCCAGTGTTATTTTAGTATTATTTATATACTATTATAGTATTTTTTTTAAAAATATTTTTCTTTTATTAATTTATATTAGCTTTTATTTTATTTTAGTTCAAATGTTAGTAATTTGTGTTTATTTAGCTTTAATTTATTTTGTTTTAGTAATTTTAGTTTACTTTAGTAAACTTGTGTCAGTTAGTTGCCAACATTTCTAATTTTCATTTAAGTTTAAGTTTACCTTTTCATTAAATATTTAGAGTTTTATAAATAGTTATTTAGAGTGGCGAAACTTTAAGAAACACTTATAATATTTTCTTAACAAAACTACATGCAGATTTGTTATTTCTTTTGATTATTTCTTAATCTTATAAACTCGAGATGTCAACAGAATAAAATAATAATCATGATTATTATATTAATAAATGAAAGCCCCTGACTTACATTAATAGTGTTGACCCTTTTTGACTTTTCTGTCACACATCCTTTGATTCATCAGGACCCTGATGTCATTAACACCCCTCTTCCAGTGGAGTACGGTCCTGCTGTCGAAGAAGAAGGCGGCACTGTAATCCGCCCTGAAGGATCAGGCAGTATGACCCCTCTTCTAGTGGCCCACTCTTTGTCCCAGGATGCTTCCCCTCGACCGAGCATCACTGGTGCAGCCCCACAGGCCCTCAAACCCTGTTTGCAGCTACAAAGGCCACTCCATATTGCACAGGAGGTGGCCACGTACCGAGAAACATTGGAGCCCTGTTGGGCTGAGCCGGTTCCTGCTCCTGGAGTCTGTCCAGGACAATGGCTTCAAGTCCCAGATCACCAGCCATGCTCCAGGAGCAGTTCGTCGTCAGGCAGCCAGAAGCTAAAGAACAAGACTAAAAACCTTTGGAACCCCACCTACGGTTCTTGGGTCCTGGAGAGCTTTGGACGAGGGAAGACAGCCCTGTGCCACACCCAGTCCATGCCTCTGACTTGCAACCCCACGTCCACATCTGCCCCGTCCTCTACCTCAGAGCGCATGGACCCTGGAGTAGTAGTTAATGCAAATGCCTCAACGTCCCCACCTCTGTCTGCCGTATCCTCCCAGACCACATTCAGTCCTACAGGGCCTCCCTCTCGGAAGGGTCCAACAGGGGCTACGGGCGTCTCGCTTGCTGCTGTTATGGACTTGGCGAAACTCCAGAGCTTCCCGTGTGGCAATGTAAACTATGCGTATGATGAGCAGAGCTACGAGACTGAGAGTTTGCCTATAGTTGTGTCCAAATCTGTGGAGCCTAGCACCAGCTCTGGAGCAACTTCTTCACCGGCTGCCCTTGGCTTGGCCACGACCCTTACCCACAAACCTATGGTGAAGCGCCATGCTAGCTACGGACATGAGGATGTAAGGAGGTACACCCAGTCTGAGAAGCCAACGAGGGACAGGGATTCTGGCTTTTCCTTGTCTGAAGACCTCAGTGTCACCCCGGTGTAGCATTGAAGAACGATTCAATCGAGGAAACACCTCACTTGTTGTTGTTGTTTTTTTGTTTTTTTTTTGGGGGGGGGGGGGGTGTATTTTAATGCGCTAACTGCAGTGGATTAGCTAGTGGCAGAATGGCAGGTTAAGGCTGTAATACACGGCACTGGAATACATAATGTAGTGATGTATGAAGCACCACTCACATAGAAGTTACTTTCAAACCAAGCAGTTTTCTGTTGGCCAACGCAGCGAATCTGTGAGATCAACTTGAATATGTTGTAAAATCTGTGTGGAGAAATCTTTCCGCCTCGCACGAAATTCGCGGTTGCTTGGATTCCTGTAGAAATGACTGGATTTCGTCCACAAAAATTTGACTAACAATGCTGAACAATGTGGCCGCACCTTGAGGACCAGACTTTCAAGTCGTTCCGAACACTACAAACTCACACAGAAACATTATCTAGGAAATGCATGACAAATCAAAACAATGAGTTCTAAAATCGGCTCAAAATATGAAACTTGTTAGATATCCTCAAACTGGATGGAATCATATGCTGCGTCCCAATTCGTCTACTTATACTATGTCCTAAAAGTATGTATTATTTTTTTTAAGAAAAAGTACATACTTTTGAGTGCGTAGCAGAATAGTAGGCTAGCTTTGGGACATAAGATGCGTTCATACCATGTCGTAATTACCGTAATTATGAGATTTCAAATTGTAAAGCTTCATGTCCTCGTAGAGCTCGTAGTTACAATTTGTATGCTGGGAATTTTTTGAGAGCTCCTGCTTGTACCACGTGACCACTGTACCACCTGACTGCTGCAGATTAATTTAGGCATTGATAGTGTTGACATAGAAATGCATAATTCCAAGTCCAAGGACGTGAACAGCTCCAAGTGTCACGTGTTGTCATCTCCAAATTACGGTAACTACAGCATGCTGTGAATGCAGCTATACTTCGTCATAATTGCATCTTTAACAGACAGCTCTGTCACTGACTTACGTGCATCCTGTCACAGTTTAAATTGCCCTGTCAATCACCTTGTCACAGTTAAAATCCTCCACATTCAATTTAATTTAATGTCCTACCATATTGTAATCTTATCGTAAGAAATGTACTAGCATGTTGATCTGCAGTCATGGGTATTTCATGTGGAGAACTCTCCTTATGTGTTTGCATAATGATGCATTTAAAAGTTAATGACCAAACGTATCTTTATAAAAGTTCACAATGTTGTTGCAGATAAAATATAATGTGGATAACATTGAATAAATATATTTTCGTCAGGTTAGATACTGATTATTAATCACTCAAGCCCCTTAGGTCTCGCTCATCCACCATGTTTGTAGTTTTCTAACACTTTTTGTTTGTGTTTGTAGTTCTAATCGAATCCTCGTCCAACGTGCAATAGAGTGCATTAGTGCCCACTCTTTCAGCGGCGTTGGTTCCGGAAGTATTTTTTCCATTCATTTCTCCCATAGGGATTTCAAAAAATTCTTTGTTAAAGCGTTATAAGCCATGAACCAAGTCAGCCAGCTATGAGGTGAATCATAACATTACAAACTTTGATTTGAAGCAAAAAAAAGCAGTTGAAAATCTGACAAAAATACAAAGGTACAAGACTGTGTACTTAACCGCTTTAGTAAGGGAAAGAACTACAGTCCCATGAAGCATTGCGAACAGAATAATACAATTTAAAAACAATGGAGAAATATAAAACTATGTATTAATTTTTTTAAATTTATTTATATATGTTGTTTATAGCAAAATATGCATATATATATTCAAATATTTTAACATTTTGAGAGTGGAGATTACGTCATTCACAATACTTCATGGGAGTGGGTGGGGCTAAAGAGATCTTTTGGCGCATTTTGCTTGTTTCGACTCTGGTGGAATTTTTTTGTACAGCATTATGGGTAATGTAGTTTTTCATCACGAATACCACTGTTAAACACAATTGAAACTAAGGTGAAATAATGGGGCCTGACGGCTTCAACAGAAGCAAATGCTATTGATTAACAACCTTTTAGCTGACAGTAAGGCTGTCTTTAAAGGTTTATAAGTTATTGTTAAAAATACATTTCCCTATGGAAAAAAAAAAATGAATGGAGTTTTTACTTCTAGAACCTGACTGTTGCACTCTATGGGTTGTTGGCAATATTAGCCATTAGCGTGTACACAGATCTGCACTTCGAATTCTAACTGGAAATGGTAAACCATCCAGGAATACTTATTTCAACATACTACAATTTGGGACACACTAATTGTAACTTTGAATATTATTTAGGACGGATAGTATGCGAAATGGGACAAAGCAATAGTCTGAAGCCATTATTAAACCGATTTTCTGTGAAATATGTCTGCTCAAATCTGCAGACTTCTGACTTTCGGCAACTAGCATTGACTCGTCCAGACAGTAAGCCGAGGCTAAAAAGCTAAATTTGTGTTGTGTATTCCAGCCTTTAGTTACTGCCAGTCAATAACTATTTGTGAGAAGGACTACATTGTTGTAGTGCAGTGCCAAAAACACTAAAGACATGAGGAGTCGTAACTAATTTGTCATTAAGAGGCGGCTCTCCTACAAATGGCTGATGGTTTCTATGGAAACTTCCACTTGGCTAATAGCAGCCCTTTTACACTGGATTCTCATCTACTGTCAACACTGTGAAAACACATGATGTTCACACGAAATGAACTGATTAGTCATAATTAGCAATGCATACATATGTTGGTTTAGATGTCCTTGATGAATTCACATTTTAGCGGGTTTTAGGAGTATTATATAGGAAGAACCAAAGCATGTTCAGACCTCACACAAACAGAAAATGCCACTGTCACATAACAATCAGTCACAAAATCTAGTAAAATTTAATTGGTTTGTTAAAAGTAATTGTTTGCCTTAAGTTATTTGAACGACTTTAAAACTTTAAAAGAAACTGAAAAAAGAGCCTGTCTTAAAGGGATAGTTTACCCAAAAATGGAAATTCTGTCATTATTCTAAACTTGTATGACTTTCTTTCTTTGATATTTTAAAAGCTGTCTCAGGCTGTGTCCGGAATCACGTACTTCTTGAGTAGGTACTACATTTGAATTTGATTTACTCATGCTCTATATAGTATGGATATGGTTAGTATGAATGAAATTCGGACGCAATACATCCGCCATGTTGTTACTTCCATTCATAAATCCCCTCCCGTGGCCTCACAAGATAGTAAAGTGTCCATCAAATGCGCATTTCAGTATATCACTTCAGGCTTTTCGCCTACTGTTTTTCGAATACTATGTATACTATTCGGACATACTACTCTGTTGGCGTACTGTTTTTCGCATACTATATATTAGGGAAGTATTCGATTTCAGACGCAGCATCTGTGTTTTTTTTTTTGTCCAGACAGTGAAAGTCAATATGGTCCAATGTTATTTTGGATCCAATTGACTTTCATTGTGTGTACAAAAACAACAGAACCTTTTCACAGACGATTAATAATGACGCATTTCCACAGTTATTAACATCATAAATGTAGCAGAGATTTTTATATTTTTTAAAAACATTATACTTTGTGTTATTCAACCTTGGCATTAAATTATTTATATATAAAAAAAGAAAAAAAAAGAAAGGTGGTTTCTAATACAATGGCTGTAATGGTAAATTTGACATATTTCTCTCTTCTGACTGCTGTAGTCAATATGTCTGTTTTTTCCCCCTCTTTTAGAAAGTCCTGGAAACACTCTCATGGATTTTTTTCTTTTGTTACTGGAGCAAATGGGAATGCAAAAATCGCATTTGCCTCACTGCTATTGAAGTTTACCCAACTATGGTGAAGTTTGCTTCTGAGAACCTCTGAAATGTGAAAAGGGTCAATTAAAACATTCTTAGTTTAAACAAAGTCCCTTTAAGACAATTCATTTCACTTGGCGGCCATCTTTGAAACACCTCTCGGGCATGCAAGTGCAGCTCCTATCTCTTTGAATGGGGAAACATCAAGTTCTCCAAAACTGTTCGCCAAGATTACTATAAAATTTCATATTTGAAATCACCCATGAAATCTGACTACAACTGTCTCATCAATTTTGTTTCTAAATGCTTGAATCATGACCAAAAACGCATTTTTTGTTGCTAAATTCGGAACCGCATACTAGTATACTACTCGTACTACTTTTACCACATCTTTCTATGGCAGAAATAGTAAGAGTAGTATGCGGTTCCGAATTCAGCCTGTTTCTATAGGAATCAGAGCTTCAAACTGCAGCTGTAGTGACTTTTCTTTTGAAGGCGGGACTTATTCTGCCATATTGTGCATTGCATGCACATTCTCCCATTCATAGTAATACAAGTGCACCGTCTTTCTGTATATAAAGTCTTTGGTTTAAAGCATCTTCTTTTGTGTTCTACAGAAGAAAATCAGTCATACAGTTTTGGAATGACATGAAGGTGAATAATAATTAAAATTTTTGGGGTGAGCTGTCCCATTAAAGCTTTTTAAGGACTATCACTAGTAACTCAGAGGTATAGCCTACTTTAAAAAGGTGCACCTTTATCTTTAATCTCAGATCAGGTGGACTTTACAGGGTGTGTTTACTGGAAAGTAGCATTAAGGACCATTAATTCAGATGAAATTTTTTTGTTTTGTCTGCTGTTAGTTTTGAAAAACTAACACATTTGCAAACAGTATGCTGCCTTTTTATTGAGGGTGTGTTTTGTGTGTGAAACGCTGAGATAATTGTGAGAGTTAAACAAAGGTGTTGCACCTGAATGTGTTAGAAGTAAATGAGGCATGTGATGTGGGGTGCAATTGTTGTGGCTGCTGCTGTGATTGTATTGATTTCCATGTCAATGCACTCCTCTAGGAAGCTGTTAAAAGACAACCATTTTTGCAATCTATTTTTTTAGTAGTGCTTTTTATCTCCAAATGTCCTTATACTAAATGTTTAGCTACCCTGTGTTAATTGTGACTTTGTTTCTGCTGATTACATGCAGACAAATTACAACAAACACAATCACAAACCACATAACACCTCAGTGTGCGTAATGTGATGCATTTTGAGATTATTCTTAGGTCTTACTCCTAATTATTCTCAAATTATTAGATATTGTAGTTTTTAGGTGAATAATGTTTTAATGTGAAAAGATTTATTTTTGTGTGCATTTCTTTAGTCGGGGACTTCTGAGAGGATCCTTTTGCAAATGTACAAGCAGATGAGACTAGTGTATTAGTACAATCTTAAGTTTATTTTTGTCTTATTTAACCATTTAAAAGTTTGACTGCAATTTAAGGAGCTTAAAGTTCTTATCTTTTTGTAGGATTATAAAAAGTTATACATTAGCCAGGAAAATGAGTGCTGTATTCTTGAATTAATATTCATTTCACACTAAACTAACCCTTGTATTATGTAGCTGTAATATTTCATCTCTCAGTTTTATTATTATTTTTGGTGGATTATGTTGAGGTTATCACTGCCAATCTTCTGCATTTGTCTTGTTTTTATGGCAGACTTTGCAGGGGCTCATTTTTAACCAGCCAGATTAGAAATGTACCATCACATAAAGTGAATTTTAATGTACATGAACTACCTGTATGTTTTTATGTTCAAATGTGGACGTTGCTGCATTACAGCAAACTTTAAATAAATTGTTTTTGTCTATAATCCTGACATGAAGGACTATACTAAAAAGAATTTCCGAAATGATTTTTGAGCAGATGTTTTATTTGTCATAAACAGTCTGCACAGGGAACACTGTAATGAAACTCACCTGATCCCCCCCACCCCCCAAACAAAATAGTGTCACAATGTTAAGTTTGTCTGATAATGAAACACTTTCAGTGGTGTGCAGGTATAGAAAATCAACACAGGTTCTTATACGCAAAACCAATACTATATATCCATGCAATCATCCAAAGAATCTATTACACCACCCTTGATTGATCACTGAAGTCAAAGCGATTAATATCATCATATTGTACTATAAATGCACTAGTGTTGTGCATTAATCACATTTGTATCACTGTATGCGTTTCATGTAGCACATTGCAATCATGTGCTGCACCTACTCTACATGTTAGCAGTCAGTTGTGCAACGTCAATTGTTTGACTAGTGTTTGTTGAGCCTAGACATGGAACAATGTTGCTAACAACTAACCTTGAGTCTGAAGAAATGATTGATTTTGATAGATTCCAGCATGCAAACTACCAGCCAAAAACTAACTGAATTTGTCCCTTATGATTGAAAAGTTTATGCTTAAGTGTTTGAAATTAGTTTTGTAGAAAAATATACACTGTGCCTGTTCATGTGAATTGTTTTTTTTTTTTTACAAACTACATTTGTAATTAAAATATTTGTTTTTGAACTTCTTTTTGGACATTGGGGATGAGTAATCATTATACGATGCACAATGACAACAAACAAATTGGGTTTTTGAAACCATGATCATGGCGAAATGCTTTTTACAGCTTAATACTGTAAAGTACTTGCTCACTGGTAGTCTCCCCATAATGCACTGCAGAAGGTTTATAAGTGTCTATCAGCATGTCGTTGCTGTCACCCGGACAGTAAGTGAAAAGTTTGCAGTAAGGAGGTCACTCCCTGGCTAATAAGGAAAGGGTTTGCAGCAGGTTTTCAAGGCCCCATAAGTATCCGTCTTCTCGGTTGCCTTCCTCCCAGGGTCTGTAGTGATCCAGGTTCTGTCCATCTGGGAGAGGTGTGGTTTTACCAAAATCAATGAGCCATACTTTAGCTCTCTCTTTGTGATCATGAATGAAGAGAAGCGAACTGCCAATGACCTGAAAGACATGCAACATTATGTTTACATGTGCACCAATAATTCGATTTTTTACAATAATCAAAGTAAGGAATTTCTATGGATGTATTGGATATTATTCGGTGCGTGATGAACATCGTAATGCCGATGTAACTGGGGTTGCCTATGCTGCCGTCACGTTCTTCACACGTCTCTCGATGAAGATGAGCAGAGACTGCGCAGCGAGTTGTGTTGACGAGTTCAGCGATTTGGAGTGGAGGGAAAACTTCAGGATGATGTCACGGAGTTCATGAACAACACACATCATACGTGTACGTCCGGGCACATACACTTTGTAATAATGCGATTAAGGCGTTTACATGCCTGTTTATTGCGATTAAAATCGTCATACGCCACATAGTTTAATGTGATTATGCTTACTATGATTATAAGATTAATCACATTAGTTTGATCGAAGTATTGCCTTTATATGAGGTAAAGTTTAATCGCAAATATTGCCAAAAATCGCATTATGAGGATGAATGTTGAGGTGGGCCAAATCATATGTAAAAACAACAGTTTTATTCGCTACGTCCGATGTCATACACCATGCCAGTTACGCTTTTTCCGTAAGTTGAATACGGAAGGCAGTCTGGCGGAAGCTAGATATTTTACTTTAAAAAGTTTTAAATATGGATATTTTTCTTACACAAACGCATCGCTTCGCTTCAGAAGGCCTTTATTAACCCCCGGAGCCGTGTGGAGTACGTTTATGATGGATGGATGCACTTTTTTGAGCTTCAAACTCAATAGACCCTGTTCACTGCCATTATAAAGCTTGGAAGCGTCAGGATATTTATTAATATAACACCGATTGTGTTCATTAAAAAGAAGAAAGTCATATACACCTAGGATGGCTTGAGGGTGAGTAAATCATGGGGTAATTTTCATTTTAAAGTGAACTAATAATTTAAATAATAATTTGATATTAATCAGTAAATATTAACATTGCACAACTTAAAAAAAACAAATAAGGTAAAACTCAACATTACAGAACAAATAAAATATTGTATTTTACCTCATGTTTCTTGAAGAACTCTGAGGCTTTCAGTGCCTGTTTAATATCTTCAAGCCTTGTCATATAGCAGTTCTGTTAGGAAAGTGAAGGAGAAGAGCACAGCATTAATCAATAATTCAAATGGAATTCTTCTAGAAGTGATTTTTTCAGTATTCACTGGAGTGAGGCTCCACAAGGACATCTTGTAAGTGCAGTTTGTTTTCTGTTGAGACATTACATCTTCCTGTCTTGCCTATTATAAAATAAATATATTATTTAAACAATGATTTTAAACCTTCCTGCTATATCTGCTAGTTCTAGTTACTGTAAAACACTTAATACATTTAAATGACTAAATTTATCATCAACTTCCCTTGTTCCTTTAGAGGCTGTGGATTGCAGGTAATACTGTTGACAAAAATGCTCAGTTTCCTGCATAGAGTGATCATTTCGCTTCATTAGACCTTAATGTATCGTAGGTGCCATGGTATTCATTTTGTTTTGCCTGTATGTTTTTATTACTCTCAAAGTGATGGTAGCCATTGACTTGCATTATATGAATCACCAAGAACCACGATTTCAGCTAAAAATCTTCATTGTTCAAATGAAGAAAAAATGAACAGCAAATAATTTTTGTGTGAACTATCCCTTTAATGCACCTTCCCCTTCATTTGAAGTGACATGTAGACCCCATACTGAACAGATGAGCTTTTATGATTCTGTTTGAACTTCCTTGTTAGAGCATCACTGAGAGTAAACCTTTTTACATCAGACATGTATATCCTGGATACAAAGTACTCAAGGTCTAGTGTTCATTAAGCTACAAACAGCATTGTTCCATGGAAATGTAGGTGTGCATGCATTATGTCACAGAACAGGTTGATCTAGTTCTCAAGAACTCACGCACAATTATGTTTTTATTGCCTTCGACGAAATCCTTAAAGACCTGAATGACGTCTTCCTTTGACCGGGTCTTTTTAAAGTCTGTGTTGCAGGTGTCCCCTCTCTGAAATAAGAAAACAATGTATTGTATTGAATGTAAAAACAAAAAAGTCAGTTGAAGAGTTTTTACAAATCAGCAGGTTGAGAACAATACAGGGTTCTTATAGTCATAGAAAACATGAAAATGTCAGGGAATTTTAAAATTATGTAGAAGTGTGAACACTGGTAATATATCGGTACAAAACATGTCTGTTAATACACTAATTTAGTGCTTAAAATTAGCTTAAAACGATTTGTGTTAGTTCATAAAAATATTAAAATAAAGGAAAAATAAATAATAATAAATGTTAATAATAAATTATTATTATATTAATAATTATTTTCAAATGTATATTTATATAGTTTTGTTGTTACATGAAATGTATTTATTTTAAGTTTAATATTATTAGTTGTATTTATTTTAATTATTATTATTGAATATTAATAATTTATATTCATATTAATATTTTTTATTAATAGTATTTATTTATTTATTTATTTAATTTAGTTTAATATTGTAAGGCTGGGGGGTATTCCAGAAAGCAAGGTTATCTTACCGTCACATATACCTTGAACTCCCGGTTGATTAACCCAAACCTTTCTTACTCTAGGTATGCTGGTTCCAAAAACGTTTAACACACAAGGCATTCTCAACAGAGCAATGAATCAATGGTTCACCATGGAAACAGACTGTCAAGAAAAAGCACGCCATTCTACTTCAATTCTTCTTCTTTTGTTTTTGGTGATTTACATAACCTACTTAGTGCACATTGCCACCTATTTGGCACCATCATTTTTTCAACCTTTTCGTTTAATAAGTAATCTTTATTCACTGAGAATAAGGATTATATTTTTTGTTTGATGCTAATTAATTGAATGCAGATCCATGTGTGAGATGACAATAAAATAAATAATAAATATATTTGAATTAAATTAACATTTAAACATTACCTTGTTATAATAGTGCTTTAGAATTAATATATAATATTGTAAATTATATAACTGTAACTATATAACAAATTTAGTTATATTAATTATATAACACGCATCTGAATGCCTCTTAAGCAAACTAACCCTGGAACATAACCTGCTCCGGAGCAGGTTATGTTCAGAGAGTGAGTTGCTATGGCTACTTACATACCCTGAAAGTTACCTCCGTTTTGGAACCGAAAGTTGAGGTTATCCGCTTACTTACTCTTAAACATACCCAGGTATGTCACATAACCTGCTTTCTGGAATACCCCCCTGGTGTTTGGTTGGGCTCTTGTTTTAGTTTTTTTTGCTTGGTATTTCATGTCATTATGTTTTCCATGTCATGTGATTCCCATGTACCCCATGTGATCATGCCATGTGCTTTTGTTTCCTATTGTGTCAAGTACCCATTGGTCCAATGTTTTATTGCGTTCAGGTGTTTCTCGTTTGCTCATTAGTAATCAGTGTATTTATAGCCCTCATGTTACCTGGGGGGTATTCCAGAAAGCAGGTTATGTGACATAGTATGTTTAGGGGTAAGTAAGCGGATAACCTCAACTTTCGGTTCCAAAAACAGAGGTAACTTTCAGGGTATGTAAGTAGCCATAGCAACTCACTCTGCTTTCTATGCTATAATATAAAAAAAAACATACTGTATGATATATCTTACCTTTCAAGCCATGTGGAAGCAAAATTACTAAACTTTTACAGCAATGTTATCTTTGCAAGCACAAACTGTTATTTAGTTTTTCTTTTTATTCTATAATTAGCATCAAACAAACAATATAGTTCACAGTAATTAAACATGGGTGAAAATCAAGTTTTTAATGTTGTTTATAAGTCTATGTGGTGTTTGTAATATGCTTTAAAGGGTTAGTTCACCCAAAAATTCTGTCATTAATTACTCACCCTCATGTCGTTCCAAACCCGTAAGACCTTCATTCATCTTCGGAACACAAATAAATATATAATTTTGATGAAATCCGAGAGCATCTCTGACCCCTCCATAGACAGCTATTTAAGTAACACTTTCAAGGTCCAGAAAGGTAGTAAAGACATCGTTAAAATAGTCCATGTGACTACAGTGGCTCAACCTTAATTTTATGAAGTGAAGAGAATACTTTTTGTGCGCAAAAAACAAACAAAAATAACGACTTTATTCAACAATTTCTTCTCGTCTGTGTCAGTCTCCTACGCAATTTACGTTGGTCAGCTCCTGCGTCAGCATCACACGCTTGCGTCGTGGTGCTCACGTGAACAGCATCGGCCAATGGTAAGCCGGCGTGCTGGCGTAGCTCTGACGTAACTCAGAAGCACTGCACTGTATTTAATCGGATTTCATCAAAAAAATCTTAACTTGTGTTCTGAAGATAAACGAAGGTCTTACGTATTGGGAATGACATGAGGGTGAGTAATTAATGAGAGAATTTTCATTTTTGGGTGAACTAACCCTTTAAGACAAACCATGTGCAAATTCACAAGTCAGCACCATTGTAGAGTATTTTCTCTTTAAAACTGCAGTGAAACAAATACAGTCTCAAAAACGCTGTTTGAAATCGCTAGTGTTTCTGACGTCACAAACTACCTTGTAACCAATCACGTCAACGTGCCGGCAGGCTTTAGCATATCATTAACTATTCTCTGAAGCAGTGGACGGACTCTCAAGAGAAGCCAGGTTTTTCTGTTGATATGAAAAATCAGCTAGATTTAGCAATTTAGCAGGTGAATTATGTATATGATGTATATTACGAAGTTATGATGAACTGTATGCCTTTCTTCACTGACGTTTTAAGTTGTTCAAAGCATTTCTAAGGATACTGACTGATACTGAAGGCAGACTGAGATGGCAAACGGGAACATGGGTTGTGTAACATTAGCAACACATTATTAGCTGTATTAGCTGTTAATAACGTAGTCAAGCAAAAGGATAATCATATGAATTACCGTTATGTGTCCGACGTTGTAAAGAGCGGAATTGTGCAGCATTTACTACGGTAAGTTGGCCGACTGTATTTCTGAGCTTGTGCGAGTGAGTGGGGACGGGGCTAATTTTCATATTCATGAATCCGAGTATACTAAATGAAGCAAGGGTGTAGTACAGTTACATTCAAGCTATTTTAAGGCACGAAGAATTTTTTTTTTTCCACAGGAAAAAACATTTAAATATGTCTTATTAAAGCTACAAAAGTTTTTTTTTAATCGAGCAGTGAGTCATTTTCTGTTACCTTTGTTCTTTTATTAACATTAATGACACACAGCATTAGTGGCTGTTGTCACTTTAAAAGTGGGATAAGCAATATTTGCTGAACATTGTTGATATTTCAAATCGACCCAAACAAACACATCCCTCTCTTCATTGCTCTGCCTCCAAAGCTCCCCCTCCAATCCTAACCACCCTGCTCCAAATCAGCTTCGAACCCCGATCGCTGGCATGCGAGGCGCACTAACAAGGTCGCTAAACGGTAAACACCGCATTCTCTAGCAGTCATCAGCCTGCACAACTCACTAGCTGGCCTCCGTTACAGACACAATGCAAGAGTGGATGTCTATTTATCGGAGCAGAAGCGCAACAAAATAATGGTTCATGAAAAATAAAGAAGATGATGAACGAACGACAAGGAAGCACAAAAAATGAACAAAGTACACAAGAGTAAATACAAACAAGAGTTCGTTGTTAGTTGCCAACAGCACAGCAGCTCCAGACAAACAATGACACTCAAAACCAGTGTTACTACTCATGTATGGAGCAGAAACAACGCAACCTCCGCTCCACGTCTGTTTTCAGGCCTAAACCTCTTTCCTGATCATAACCCTTCATTTTCCAGTGATATTCTTATGAGCTTTTCTCTTTTGTAATGTCTCTCAGGCATCTCTCTTTCAGCAGTCTTTCTTCAAATCTCCCTCTTGTTCGTTCTCTCTCCTCTACGTCATATGCTGATTGGCTACATGTTTGTTGTTGTGTCGGTCCGACCAACTTTCAAACTGCGTTTTTCAAATATCACTTACCACACCTTTAAGACCTGCCGCTGCTGCACATGACACAGATCTCACACGCATCTCATTTTCTCACGACTCTTTACGTTCATTTAAGACTTTAACTAATTTAAGAATACTCTTATCAGGATACTCGACAAAACTGACATTTTTTTTGCACAACTGTGTGTGTTGTTCGGTCAAGCGTGAAAGAGAACTCCATTCTGGCACGCTGTCCATGCGCACGATACTGGCGCGTGTCTTTCTGTGCAACGTGTGTGTATGTCACATAGACAGGACATTCACAGACAGCGCGTTCTCTTTTGTCTTGTTGCACTTAAATGGTTTCAAAAGCATTTGCATGAATAAGAGCATGATCATATAATGATGACAGCCAAATGATGACAGAAATACAAATGCTGTGATTTTTAGGCACTTTGGCTACCTTGATACCCTCAATGCGGAAGCCCAGAGTATTAGTAGAGCTGAGACTTTCTCTCCACTGCATGTAACGTGGTTTGGTAACTGCCTGCTGTTTCTTCTCTTCTGCTGTTGGAGCCTCACTGTCCACCTCCAGCATCTTATTATACAAGTCCTCACGCAGCTTTGGCTTCACCCTTGCCCGCACCAGCTCCTCCTCCAGATATGTCCTGAAAGAAAGAAAGTTAGAATTGGATATTTAATTACCTGGAAATGGAGAAACCTGGTGGAATTGTCTATTAATCATGGCTGAAATGTTGATTCAATCATGTGCATGTGTGTTTTTATTTTATGCAAGCTTGAACTTTACTTGACTTCCTGTGTAGGAAGAGGAAGTCACCAAGGGACTCCTTGCACAAAATGTCTCTCAGTGTGTGTGAATGCGTGAAATGCATGTGAGAAGGAAGCCCTCAGGGACGCCCCGTGTCTGCCTCGCTAAGCATGCATGTAAGTTTTGACTGCATGTGCACAGGAAGTGGTTGTTATTATTGTGTGCGGTGAGAGGGCCTCTCTGTTCATGAGCCCCACCCATTGCCCTGACAGGATGCAGGCCAACAACCAGAACAGGTGTTTCAGCAGGCAGAGTAAACTCATCATGCACAATATGTTAGCATGACTATAAAAAGGAGAGGATTAAATATTTAGCGTAGTAAGTAATAATTGCTTTGTCTGGCTATCACCAGACCAAGCTCAATCTTTTAAGATTGAACATTGGTCTGGGGAGTCTGCTCTGTATTTTCTACTGCACAAGAGGCGTGATCAACGGGCATCGTGCAAATGACTCTGTACGAAATTGGATAGTCCTTCAACCAATCAGACCAACGATCCATCGCTTCTCTGTCCGTCATTGTGTTAAACCCGCCAATAGCGCGGGTGGATAAGTGGATAAGCCGGTTTGTGATTGGTCCCCGCAAATTTGTCACAGAAGCAGGATAAAAATACGTACAGGTTTCCAGCCTGAGCTGCAGGGCAAAATCAAATCGCCGGCAGATCGGGCTGGGTTTACCCAGTCTAATAATTGCTGTGTTATATTTGTAATATTAATTGTATTTCAATAATAAATATTTAATATTAAATTATAACATATAGGCCCAGTTTCACAAACAGGGCTTAGTCTAAGCCAGGATTAGGCCTTAGTTCAATTAGGGCATTTAAGTAGCTTTTTTTTAAACGTGCCCTAAAAAAACATAACTGGTGTGCATCTTGAGTCAAAACAATTGCACTGACATATTTTAAGATATGTCAGTGCAAGTTGCTTTCAGTTAAAACAAGTCAAACATGCATTTTAGTCTAGGACTAGCTTAAGCCTTGTCTGTGAAACCGGGGGATATACTATTAATTATATTATATTAATGTTATATTTAAATATTTGTATATAAATATTTATATTTAAATATTTCAAATAGATGCTGTTCTTTTGAACTTTTCTGTTCATCAAAAAATCGATTCCCACAAAAATATTGACAATAATACAAAATGTTTCTTGAATACCAAATCCGCATATTAGAATAATTTCTGAAGGATAATGTGACAGTGAAGACTGGAGTAATGGCTGCTGAAAATTCAGCTTCACCATCACATACATATACAAATATATATACACCGATCAGGCATAACATTATGACCATTGACAGGTGAAGTGAATTACACTGATTATCTCTTCATCACGGCACCTGTTAGTGGGTGAGATATATTAGGCAGCAAGTGAACATTTTGTCCTCAAAGTTGATGTGTTAGAAGCAGGAAAAATGGCCAAGAGTAAGAATTTGAGCGAGTTTGACAAGGGCCAAATTGTGATGGCTAGACGACTGGGTCAGAGCATCTCCAAAACTGCAGCTCTTGTGGGGTGTTCCCGGTCTGCAGTGGTAAGTATCTATCAAAAGTGGCCCAAGGAAGGAACAGTAGTGAACCAGCGACAGGGTCATGGGCGGCCAAGGCTCATTGATGTGGGGAGCAAAGGCTGTCTGTGTGGTCTGATCAAACAGACAAGCTACTGTAGCTCAAATTGCTCAAGAAGTTAATGCTGGTTCTGATAGAAAAGTAGAATACACAGTGCATCGCAGTTTGTTGCGTATGGGGCTGCATAGCCATAGACCAGTCAGGGTGCCCATGCTGACCCCTGTCCAACTCTGAAAGCGCCAACAGTGGGCACGTGAGCATCAGAACTGGACCACGGAGCAATGGAAGAAGGTGGCCTGGTCTGATGAATCACGTTTTCTTTTACATCACGTGGATGGCCGGGTGCGCTTACCTGGGGAAAACATGGCACCAGGATGCACTATGGGAAGGCAAGCCGGCGGAGGCAGTGTGATGCTTTGGGCAATGTTCTGCTGGGAAACCTTGGGTCCTGCCATCCATGTGGATGTTACTTTGACATGTACCACCTACCTAAGCATTGTTGCAGACCATGTACACCCTTTCATGGAAACGGTATTCCCTGGTGGCTGTGGTCTCTTTCAGTAGGATAATGCGCCCTGCCACAAAGCAAAAATGGTTCAGGAATAGTTTGAGGAGCACAACAACGAGTTTGAGGTGTTGACTTGGCCTCCAAATTCCCCAGATCTCAACCTAATTGAGCATCTGTGGGATGTGCTGAACAAACAAGTCCGATCCAAGGAGGCCCCACCTCGCAACTTACAGGACTTAAAGGATCTGCTGCTAACATGCCAGATACCATAGCACACCTTCAGGGGTCTAATGGAGTCCATGCCTCGGACTCAGGGTCAGGGCTGTTTTGGCAGCAAAAGGGGGATCTTTTGATCAAATAAAAATCTTTAAAAATCTTACTAACCCTAAAGTTTTTAATGGTAGTGCTCATAATTAATTTTATTTATATATATTCTTAGGTAATTAAGTTTTAAGCGATTTGGATTATATAATTTGGTGGTTCTGTGACTTTTTTTTTGAGCATACAAAAAATTAAAAGCTCATAAAGCATTTTTTGTATCCCTTGTAAACATTGAATATACAAATACATCATAAAGAAATAAAGTACGAGATAATTAACAAATGACACTGAAAATAAAATAAACTCCACAGTAAGATACTTTAATTTGGAGCAACGTGTCTGTGTAAAAAAGGAGCATCTGTTATCCAATCACTGTACCTCACTCCCATCTTGCAGTCCATGACGTTCGGCAAATCAAAGTTGGCCAACAGGTCTTTCATTTTGAGAAAGAGCTCTCCGTCTCTCTCTACCACTCCATAATAGCTGGGCACGAAGGAATGTAAAGCATCCTCTTTCAGCCTCTCAAAACACAGCTTCTCATTCTCTGAGAACTTCTTCAGTATGGAGCCCTCATCCCCTGCTTTAAAGCTGCCTGGGCAGAAACACAAACACAAAGGATGACTGGAGTCACTGGAGCACATATAATCAACACTGAGCCGCTCAGCCAGTCAACCAGATCTTAGTCAGCCTTTATCATCTGTGAAAATGAATGTTACATGATGAGTGCGCACACATTCATAGTTAAAAATTGTAAATAATGTACATGTTAGATACTGTATGTGTTTATTTTACATATCTGATATCTGCAGCTTAAGATGTTAATTAAAATAAGATCATACGTAGAATGTTATGGTCTTTGACTATGTGAGTCAAGCGTCATCACATAACACTGCTCATAACCACTTCCCTAAAAATGGTATCAAACGACTTTACTTCCCCGTGTATTTAAAAGCCTTGTTTACAGTAAAACAGCTAGAAAACATTAGCTAAAATCAGTGGTGTTTTCACAAAGGCAATCTGTCTGCAAATAAATTTGAACGAGAGAATTACTGATACTTGTAGTACAGAAATAAATAAGCTCCAGATTCAGAAAGAAGTTAAAAAATAAAAAAATAAAAGCAAAGCCACACAAAATATGCTTTTTACACTATTACTGCATGTAGTTATTAGATTTCTTTAAGCAATCATTTTTATTTATGTAAAAAAGAATTGCTTTCCAAGATAACTACAATAATAGACTAAAAAGCATATTCAAGTCTGATTTGGAATTTACATTAATAAATAATTAAATTACTGTTAGTAAATTAATAGTCCCAAGCATAGGGTACAATGCTGTTCCATATGCATTTAACCCGGAAACTGTGCAAGCTGTGCAGATATGGAACTGAAACATGAATTTATATCAGACTAAATTGTGCAGCATCTTTTGGGCATACTGTACCTTTATGGCCTGCTAACTGAACCCAGGACAGGCGTCTTCGTTGTGAGGCCACCAAAGGGCAATGGACAATAGTCTTCAGCTTCCACCAGGCATTGCTTTGCTGGAACACATTAAAACATAATCATCCATTAATCATGTATTAAATATTTCAAATACTCTGCTGACCGTATGTAAAGCTCAACACTTGACCACCCGACAATAATTCTGAGATTGGATCCCAAAAAAGAAGAGTGACCAGTGACCGAAACCAACTGGCAGTGTTTTTTTGAACACTGTACAATGTTCCTTAACTGTATAAGACTGACTCACACACACATGGTCTCAGTTGGAGCTGTGAAGCTCAGTAATTCAGCACTGCAGCCCAAAACATAGACATTTGTTTTGCTGCCCATTTCAAATGAGCATTCCGGAAACCATTCTCTTCATTTGAGAAGTAACATTTGCATTGCACTCTTAGCTACCTTTGCTTCATTTAAAGTCAATGTGAATTGTGTTCACAATGCATTTTACTTTTATAATGTGACATACTACTGTGTAGCAGGATATTTAGTGAGGAAAAATGGAGGATGGGATATCGTTTTATCCATTTGATCCAATTTTATCCACTTTTTCTCTGTTGGAATAACAGCAATGATGAATTGTTCATAATAAGACCAGCGATTTAAAAAAAGGAAATCGGGTCAATTTTGATTTTATATCAAAGTCGCAATGTAACGGAGGTATTAAAATAGAGGAAGTCATGTTATTTTACATATGCATCTGCTTACATATGATATCGGCATATGATATGATATGATATGATACGCTCTTACGACAGCTCATGCTTCCGGGAGAATGGAGACTCCATCCCCAGGTGGTCCAGCTGATCTGGAGTCAATTCGGGGACGCTTAGGTAGACCTGTTTGCCCTCCTGACTGCACTCACTTCTATCAAGAGGGTGGGTTTCTCTGACAGTAAACCCATGTCTTTCCCCGGGCAGATTTAGCTCTGCCCCGTCTCTACATCTTTAGTGGTTCCATCGATGTCTAGGCAGGACATAACGCAGAGATCTTCCATATGTAGCACTGCCTCACGGGTCAGTCCATATGTATATTTCCACATGCTCCTCCCTACAGGTAGGATGTGGCCTCTGTAGCGTCCCTCTCCTTTGGACTAGGTACGCTTCCCCAGTGTTAACAACACTGGTCGTGGCTGAAAAAAATGGGAATAGAGAACCAAAGCACACTTCCCATACAGTAACATACAAAAGGAACAGCAGTTACGACCGTCTCCATGGTAAGCATTGTCCCTTCCATACTGTTGGCATTGAGGACTATTATTTTTTTTGGGCTGGGTAGGATTACGACTGTATGAGGGAAGTTGCAAAAAGGGCACGCTACAGCTTGCCAGCATCTGCGTCTCCAACACTCGTAACACAGTTCAGTGGCTGTGGCGCTTTCAATAGGGACCCCATTTGTCAGTCTTCAACATAACATTGAACATGACAGACAGATAGGGAACGTCTTGGTTACTTGGCTCCTCAGCATAAACCTGAATTAATGGATGTGTGCCACCATCTTATATAGCCGTATGTATGGGGGAGTACATATTGGCTGTTTTCTACAACTCAGAGGTGAATGGGGCTCCCAAGTGAGACCTCATTTGTCAATCTTCAACATAAATCTTCCTGTGACCTACATCTGAGTAAAATGAGTTATCAAAAAAGAAAAAATAACTAGGGTGGGACATGGTTCTATTCATTGCTTGTTGATTGAATGAAGGCAGATATTAACTTGCAGTTATATTTATAACTAAAAAATAACTTGCAGTTGATCGTAAGAAAGGGGTTGGGTTTGAGTGAACTAAAGGATTGGAAAAGTCGTTTCACCAGAAGATTAAATTATTTTGATTAAAAATTATGAGGTCAATAAATAAATAAATGAATTGGGTGGATTTTCATTTCATAACAACTTTGTTAATATCTAATATATTATTTGACGGGATACAGCATATGTTGAAATCTTAAGGGTGTAGCTGAAGTGCAGTGTTTGTTCTTCCACTTGATATGGAAATATGATATGATTTGTTACTTTCTACCTCTGCTTATGAAGCAGAATCAGATGATTCAAGTTTGCCAACATGTTAAAATCAGGTACAAGAGCTGATCTGAAAACCTTCACAATGCAGCCATTATTGAGCCTTTAAATTGGACGTAGTACATAAAACTGCTTTAGAGGGTTGGACAAGATCCAGAGAGTACATCATATTTAAAGTCAAGCAGGCTGCATACGGCCCTGTAAAAATACTGAGAAATGCCATAAACTAAAGGCTATGCCCTGCACTTTGTGGAACTGTGCATACATACATTTTAACACGCCCATAACTAAATATTGAACTGGACAGTCATACAGACAATTCAAACATTATGGTGCCAATTCTCAAACAACTACCAATCATGATTTATAAAAGTGTGACATGTTTCTACAAAAACATAAAAAGCTTTACCTTCAGTAAACATATCACATACTGAATCACAAAAAAAACAGTCAACACTCTGTTCTTTCTACAAGCAACTGAAAATTTGATATTAAAAACAAGGCATTTATGAATTGAAGTTAAATACAAATAAGAGCGAAAATGTTACACTAAAAGCTGAATGTGCCATCTTTAGTGTCTTTTGTTTGCTAGTTAGACAAAAAGACACAATTGTCACAACTGTTTTTGATCACAACACTGTTATATTGAAAATGTGCTTCTGAACTACAAAAATGACGTATGTTTACAGCTGAAAACATTTTGACTGTGAGTATTTAAGAATTTATAAAACTGACCTGAAGTTGGTCTACCATCAAACTGCGGATGGAAACTTGTTTGTGACACTGTGGCTTCTGCCTAAATGTCAAGCGGCAATGAGTTTATGTTTTGATATAGGCTGATAAAATGAAACGTTTGCCACTTTGTGACACTGCATGTGCTTTCCTTCTCAGAATATTAGAGTGTGGAACAGGTCTGTGCATACATTACATTCAAAAGCTCTGAATGGCTTTTTACAGTGTCACTGAGATTGATTTTTATTGTAACGAAGAAGATCAACATTCAGTCAGTTCATTCAGTGCAAGATGTGTAACTTTCTGAAAAGGAAACGGTAGATACTATGCAGACATGGCGTCCAGATTTACAAAGGCAAAGTGTTTAACGTATAATGACAGCGAAGGCCTTCTATGGCTGTGAATGAGCCTGAGGACTACAATACATAACATATCCATTCAAAATAATCACAGACATGGCAGAAGAGAGAAACAAAATGTTAGGAGATGACGGGTCAGATTTATTTATCTATTAAGCACTGTGTTAAATGTATTATTTGTACATTATTATTTGTAATTCTCTCATCTTTTGGCAGATGCTTCTATCCGATACCAGTTTGAATGCATTCAAAGTAACTTTTATTAGGATGTTCCTTGGGAATCGAAGCAATAATCTTTGTTTTCTAGTTCCATGCTAGCTAAATTACAGGGATAATATGGGCTAATTTATGTACTTTTTTTGGTAGCTAAGATTAGTCATATTTAGAAATCATCAACATTGCTTGTCCCATCCACTAACAGAAATATTTTCTAAACAATTTGTAAAGGTCATCACTTTGAATTCACCCACTGTTACAGAAATTAACAACATGTGAGTAGCGATATGAAAAAAAAAAAAGGCTTAGGCACATAGTGGTTAAGCCTGTTGAGCTTGTTATTTTAACGCTCAAAATGCTGCCAGGTTATTAAAGCTGCACGCCTGTGATATTTGCTGAACTCAATCTACACTGAAGGCGCTCAATGCAAACAAAAAATAAACAATTCCGATTAAAACTGAACAGCCTACTTTGTAAACAATAAGGGAGAAACATATCGATCTGCTATGGATGGATGGATATTTCTGTTTTATTTTTAGTGACACACAACTGCAAATATTTCATCAGAAAGAATATACAAGAGCCACCTGATACAGATCTAGCCACTAATGCCATGTGCTGTCTCACATATACAGTACTTTTGAATTGGCAACATGGTGAACAGACGTGATTTCACATGATTCACAATTAAAAGCAAGTACAGACAAACAGACGCCCACACATGCATACCATAATGATTAACGTGCATGAGCTCTACAAATAACGATTAAACACATAGCTGGCATTGTGTTAATGGTGGAAATACGCAGATTTCAATGAAAAGTTTTCTAATGCCTCATTTATGGGGACAAATGAAGACAGAGCAACAGGTATCAAACGCCTCAGTGGCAACTCAAGAACAGATAAAAAAGGATTTCATAACTTTACACCACAACAGTTCCCAAGGGCATCCGGCATAAAACCTGTGCCAAATAAAATGTGAGTGTGAAGCAGACCCTGCAAATGAGTGGGAATAAAGAAAGGAAGATGGACAACACAACAGTTCCTCATTACTAGTCTCATGTTCTCATGACGGGTTTTGAATAGCCTTCTTTTATTTAGTTTAAGAAAAGATGTATAAAAATAAAGAGGCCATAATTTAATTCAGTCTCTCTAAACGTTTATTTCTATTTATCGCATATATCTTATATTGAAGACCGGGACTAGTTGTCACATAGTGAAGTTGTCACAAACGTGTCTCTCAGTTAGTAAAAGCTTTTGAGCCAAAAGTCCACTTACACAAATGTGTGTTGACCTAGAAGTGGTTTTGTATGTGGGTTTCAAGCTCCCATTTCAATTAGGTCAAAGTCCTAGTTTTATTAAAATTACATATAATTACCATACAAATATATAATAATAAAAAATATATAATATATTATAATTATTACTACTACTAATAATAGTTAGCCAAGACAATGCTTATATTTTTGTTGTTGCATTAATTCTCTGTTTTTTAATGTCAGATTCAAGTGTGACAGCTTGCCCCTTGTAGTAACATTCACACAAGGCTGTCACAAAAGATCAGCATCTGTCTAAAGAACTGCATTTTTTTCTCTGGGCAATAATAGTGGAAATAGGCTATAGCTTACTGCAGCAAAAACTACAGCCATAAATTTACTTTAAAAACACATTATAGTGATAAAAATTTACAAGAGTAAAAAGTGTGACAACACTTCCCTTCGTATAGCCTACTATAAAACCTACTGTCAAATAACCTTACTACACTCTTAAAAAAGGTTTCAAAATGGGGTTTTCACACCGATGCCATAGAAGAACCATTTTGGGTTCCCTAAAGAACCTTTCAGTGATCAGTTCCTAAAATAACATTTTTTTCTGAATGCGAAGTAGCATTTAATAATCTTAAAAAAAAATTGTGCAGTGGAAACGTTCCATGGATGTTAAAGGTTGTTCAGGGAACCATAGGCTAGATGCCAATAAAGAAACTTTGTTAGTGCCTTCTTCATTGGTTATAGCACGTAAATCACAACATAACCTACCTCTCCTGAATCTACAGAGTCCCCCAAATGTTCCAGAGTCACGATGCCTTTGCTTTTGGTCTCGTTGTCGCTGAGGATGTCATCCTCCGATTCGTCAAACGCCGTTGAGGAGCCGTTGGAAGAGATGGAGGAGTTGGAGAGTTTGCGGCGCAGCCGCCCGTTCACCTCCTCATCGAGATCCTCCTCGGTGATCTCCCGTGAATCCCCATCAGACGTGATGGTCACCTGCGGCACTAGGCACGCTCTCCCCGGCTTACCGTCGCAGAGAAAGCCTGCTTGCCCACTGTACTGTTCCGCCATCTGTGCTTGATCATCACAAATCTCTGTGGATGAAAAGTTTCCTGCGCGTCCTCCTCCTCCTCCTCTCCCTGATCCGTCGCAAACAGGAGACGAACGGGAGAACACCGCCTCTCTCAGAGACCTTCGCCTCTGTTTGGGCATCGAGGTGACAGGAGGGTTCAGATTAACCCCCCTCTGTCCGGGGGCCACACGCTGCGTTAGTGAGTGGGGGCCCCCTAAAATAAATCTAGCGTATCGCCGCAGAGATATTCGGTTCAGTCCAGATAGGCTACTTTACTTCCAGAAAGTTATGTAACAAACGATCTCCATCCAGATAAGTTTGTTTGGCTTAGCGTGAATCTGTGAACGTACATTCACAGCCAGGGAGCCCCTGTCAACAGCGCTCGAGCTCTGTGAACACACATCTTCCGCATTTGAAACGTTTCACTGCTCTTCCTGACTTTTAATTTGTTTGACTTTTGCTTGATAGCTCATTTCCTTATTCATTGTAGTATTTGATCATACTGCTGTTTATTATTATGTATCAGTCACATTAATTACATGCAATATACGTATGTTCAGATATCTATGCAACAATATTATAAAGCATTGTTTATCCTAATGCAAATGATTTTGATTGTTTATCAGATTTATTATAAATTACAATAGAAAATGTAATGTAAAACAGATACTATTTAAATACTTTAAAAATCTTTAAAGCTTACTATATTTGTATCCTGTAATTCATAGATTGAAAAAAAAAATGCTTGAGGTTGTCAGAACATTCCTGTGGTTTAACTGGTGTCATACAAACAGATGACACTATAATGAAATAAAAATGAACTAAATAACATAAAACATTCCCATGTATATAGGCTAACTGATAATAGAAACGAAAAAGAAAAAAAAAAGAAAAAAATAACAAATAAAAAAATAAAATAAAATAAAGTCCAGGCAAATGTGATTCACACATGCTGGGGATTCTGGAAATGGCCCTTTTATCTTAAATTCTAATGCATGCATACTTTTTACTTCTGAAAACATAATAATCAAAATTATTTTACCCTATAAATAAGTACATATTGATTTGTTAAATATAATATTTTTTTCTCCGTAAATTAAGGTAGTTCATACGTTTCATTTATTTAAAACATTTAAAAAGTAAAATAACATGTAGGCTATTGATTTTTAAAAATATATAATTTACTGTAGGTAACTTACTGTTAACCAATGTACAGGTTTTACTGTAGCATCTTTGTGTTGTTTTTCTACAGCGTTTTGAGGTCATAGAGTTGGGCTGTAGTTTGTACTTCATCGCTGTAGGGGGCAGTAAAGCTCTAGTGGCAGGTAGAGGTCACGTTACACAACAGAAGAGAAGGAGAACGCGATTCCTTCCAGTGCACTTTAGGGAACTTTAGGATTGCCCTCCTCCTGCACTTTTAACCTGTCCAAGTGCACTTGTATAAGTAGCTCATCGGTTTCCCCTTTTGTTCTGTCATTCTGCAGTCACTACATAATGTTTGCTGTCAGAAGAGCATTGCGTCTTTGTCAAAGAGTGGCAAATGTTAGTGTTTCGCGACGCGGATGCGCTGGAGCTGTTCCAGTGGACGACATTGTGAATGGTCTTACCGAGGAGCAGATCCAGGTATCCCACACACACTCCCGCTACGTAACCGAGAGCCAAAGCTCGTAAAATGTCACAGTTTCTTGTTTACGTCTCCTGTTGTTAAAATTTCATAGGAATGAGTCAGTTTGTTGTGCTTGCTCACATAATGACCTCTGACACAATTCTAGAAACTTATAAGAGATTGTATTCGTTTAGTCGCCAGGCATTTATCAGTATAACGCAATTATAATCAACTTCAATTAGAGCATCATTCACATTGGACAAGAAACTGTCAGTCACAGAGCTGTGTTTCTGACCTGACATTGAAAAACACACGAACTACAGATCCAACCTTAAAATTAAAACGTATAAGTTTTAAACAGATAGTTTAAAGTTACATGTTTTTGCGGTTTTCATATACGACCGTCTCTGTGCTTCCTGTGTCACATGAACGTGCTGGGTGGGTGTGAACGATAGGCGCGTTTTGATTGGACAGGATCATTTCAGATGCCCTTCATTAGTTTTTATAGCAGCCCACTTGAACTAGTGGCCATAACGCCACTTACACAATCTGATATTGAACATACTGCATATGGTTTGGCTATGGTAGTCTCTTTGTGAGGAAGTGGCAAATGTCCCTCTTAGTCCAATATAAATTCATGATCCAGATCTATTTTATGTTTTTATGGTTTCCCAAGTCTGCATATGAAATATAATTTTCTTTACACTACAAAACAATAGTATAGTACTTTATTCCACAAATATGCAGTACAGACATTTATAATGTTACAATAGTTTCTGTTTTAAATAAATGCTGTTCTTTTGAACGTTCTATTCATCAAAGAATCCTGCAAAAAATACGAAACTGTTTAACACTAATAATAAGAAGAAATGTTTCCTGAGCACCAAAACAGCATATTAGAATGATTTCTGAAGGATCATGTGACACTGAAGACTGGAGTAATGACATCACAGGAATAAAATACATTTAACCCTCTGGTACTGTTCACGTGTCGGTAAAAAATGACTTTTTTCCCCCAATGAAATGATTGTACTATATTTTAGTTTGATAATGTTTTTTGTTTAATATTTTGTATTTTTAGGGGATTTTATGGTGCTAAATTATATTTATGCATATATTTATGATATTAATAATCAATTTATTCACTTATTGAGCATGGACCTGAAAATGAAATTTCCAATTTAAACAGTTATAAATCTTGAATGCTTTGGAGCACAGACTTAAAGCTACAGTCTGTAAGTTTTGCCTCTTTGTCGCCATCTCTGTTTGAAACCTGCAATTGCAGTTAGTTGCAGAATTATTATCTTTACGTGGGTTGTTGTGCATCGTCACGGCTCCTCAGCGTGGATAAATCTAATGTTTTGAGAAGAATCGACCGTTGTGGATACTGTACTTCGGAATTACAGATATTACGTCTTGGAAGTATGACCAAAATAATACGTTTCACCAGAAAATGTCATCTGAACAAGTAACATGTCTGCCACTTTTGTTCTGACCCACAAAGAAAAAAAGCATTACAATAAATCACGCTACCAATGGTGATTTAAATCTAACGATCGCTTAGCTCACGTCACATCAAACTGTGCAAATAATTATTATTGTTATACTTTGTTCTCAAATTGTTATTGTTAACAACATCAGCATTGCGTGACTACGTGTATTTAGTGTGTTTTAGCGTTACATGTAGATTTCTGTACAGTCTAATCTTTTGCTTTTGACTACGGATGAATCTCCAGTTGTCACTGATGATTGTTGTTTGGACCTTTCTGGATTACAATCCACCATCAAATAATACATTTATTTATTCCAGCTGCTGTGAGAAAAGGCTATAAATGATCCACCATCTGCAGCATCCTCACATGCGATAGCCTACTAGCCCGGACTCCTTCTTTATGTATACAGATGTGACGTAATGACGCAAATACATGCTAGAATTTCCCGCGAAAATCTACCAGTACCACTCAAATTATAACACATTATTATAAGCTTACTATTGTGAATCGGGCTAAGGTAAGGAGACACTGGCTGGTTATGTACTTGCTCAGAATTTGATTTTGGATCATTTTTAACCAAAAAAAAGTCATGGACTGCAACTTTAAGTTTGGTCTCTTTTTAAAGACAGCACTTGGCAGATTATTGGTGAAATGGTAAATTTTACATTTATTGTTATGAAAAATACCATTTTCAATTTTAATATGAAATATATATTTTCCAAAACATGTTTTACTCTAAAAAAAATGTAAAATCAAAGCCATAAATCTAAACAAGCTGTGTTCCAAATTTGAGGTTGATATCTTAAAAAATTAGCTTTCAGTAAGAATTTGTTTGTGCGCAGTACCAAACGTTTCCAATAGATGAAATTCATCTGCCATTCATTTCCAATGCGGTCATTGTTGACCGCAATCAAGTGTGACTATTTTTTTCAGGACCATTTAACCTTTTTTTTTTTGTTCACACAGCAAGTGCTAAAACATTTACCAAGTTTCGTACTATTTTGATGAAAAAAAAAAAAATCTAAAAAAACAAAACGTAAAATTTTTCGGTCAAAAATGGCCAAACAGCACCAGATGGTTAAAAAAAAATTAAATAAAAAAACAAAACAAAAACCTTTATTTTAATATAGTATTATTTACATATAGTGTTTATTTTATTATAATTTTTTATTAACATCAATAATTTATGCCTTTAATTTATTAGTATTATTATTAAAAATAACTTGATTCCTGCAGGTATGGGGGAGCTGTTGGACAGGATTACTTACAAAAATGAGATTTATACATTTGATCTAATATTTGGGAATATTTGTTTTGTTTTTTGTGCTGCTAAAAAGTTTTTTTTTTTTTGTAGCACGGCCTCCCATGCCTCCTTTTACCCTGACACGGGTAAAACCATGGTTTGTTGGTCTCTATAATGCCTTGATAGTCTTTGGAGTACCATAAAAAGTGTGCATTGGAATTGTTTTGTTGAGGTTTTTGGCAGCTCATGTTGTTTGTGGACAGACTTCCCTGTGTTTATCACACATGTTTCTTTTGAACACCAGCTCAGACAGACAGTCCAGAGATTCTGCCAGGAGAAGCTCGCTCCACAAGCTGATGAGATTGACAAGAAAAACGAATTTCCTCGCATGAGGGTGAGTTCCTGTACATGACAAGTATCTCAGGAGTCTCTGTGTAATAATCCTGAGTAATGAATCAGAACAAATATGATCTTTTATAAACTAGGAGTTTTGGAAGGAGATGGGTGATCTTGGACTGCTCGGAGTTACTGCTCCAGGTAGGACCATTTACAGTCTGTCCTCAAGAAATATTGTTTATGAGAAAACTGTTGCTGAGACAGTATTGAGCATAGTCTGATATGATTTTCTTTTAAAAACCAACGGCTTTGAACTTTTATCCATGTGTGCAGTGGAGTACGGTGGAACAGGATTGGGCTATCTTGATCATGTGATTGTTATGGAGGAGATCTCCCGTGTGTCAGCAGCTGTTGCTCTCAGCTATGGCGCGCACTCCAATTTGTGTGTAAATCAGATGGTTCGACATGCAAACCAGAAACAGAAAGAGAAGTACATACCCAAGGTGTGAGTCAAAACAAAACATTTATATTGATGTCTATTACGTTTTCTTAGCTAGTTTTCTATAACATACCCATGATATAATGCAATTAAGCGCAATTAGGTTATTTATGGATTTTAGGGTTGAGTTGTTTTTCACAATGTTTGTGCTTCAGTTGATGACGGGGGAGCATGTGGGTGCCTTGGCCATGAGTGAGCCCAATGCTGGCTCTGATGTGGTGTCTATGAAACTGACAGCGAAAAAACAAGGTGACTGGCCTTCTGTTATCACTCTGTGTGCTGTTCCGTTAGTCACCACTGTCTGCTGCTATAATAAGCAGTTACATCAGTGCCATGGACATGCATGCATGTTACAGTATAACTGATTTGTGAGATATATTGTCCTTTCATATACACTAGCATTCAAAAGTTTTGGGTCAATAAGATTTTTTTTTAAATTAAAGTGCTCCATTATGCTTTTTCGAATATTATGCAGCGTGTAATATAGCTGTCTGTGAATGTAAACGGTCTGCAAAGTTGTAAAGTCGAAAGTGGATGATAAATAGTTATTGTCTCCCAAAAGAAAGAATCGACTCTGAACCGCCTAAACGCGTTATCACGAATACCAGTCTCACTTCTGTGACCTGCATATGTAACACGGTAACACATTTGCATAATGCTCACCTACGGTGTTTATTGGCTGCCCAACAACATCTACTTTGCCCCGCCCTTAAACACTATAGCTGGTTTGTGTTGTGTACATGTTGAGAAGACGCTGTTTTCTGCGTGTTCTAAGCACTTCCAAAGGATAAGGATGTGAAGAGTCAGTGGTTCAAATTACCACAGCGATACAACAGCAGCATAACCTTTTGACGATTGATTCTCAAATCTCAGTGAGGTCTAATTTCTTAATGAGATTTACAAAACGCTTATTCATTAAAGATGGGACAGTACCCACTTTATTTGGACAAACTTGCTCCTCAGAATCACAACCTGTGAGTATGATTAATTATTGATGTATATATTTTCTACCGGATGTTCAGAATACAGTTTTGTCATTTATATTGTGTAGGTCTCTGGCTAACCGGCTAACTCACATTATTACTGTCTTTGCTAAGCAGCTGTGGGCCACTATTACCTGAAATTGTGTCCATTAATACAGATTGTCTGTTGTTCTTTCTACTTTGAGTAATGATAAAGGATGGACCAAGATTTCTTTTACAAACTTTAATGTTACATCAGTCATTCACGTTAGTGCTCGGCTAACGTATGCGTTGTTATTGATAAATACAGTTTCTACATGTGCACCACAATAAATTAGAAATATACACATCATTTTGTTGATGGACATAGACTTGTTAAAGTGCTACTATTATGCTATTTTAAAGTTTCCTAATTTTGTTTTGGAGGTCTCCTACAACAGGTTTACATGTACTAAAGGTAAAAAAAAAACACTTTCATTGTCTCATAATATACATTGCACATTTTTCAGTGATTCTCAAACGACTCGTTGGATGAATCAGTCTCTCTAAATCCCTCCTTTCCGCGAGCTACTCTGCTCTGATTGGCCAGATGGCCCAGTCTGTTACAATTGGTCTACCGCTTACAGCGTGCATTGGAAGCTAAACACCCATTACCACTGTACTTCAGCTCCATCCGGAGGCTTCCTGAAGCTCAGTAATTGTACACACTGTAAAGACAGTAACAATGACGTTGATTTCACCATATCAATCTGAGTGCAAGTCCAATGATGAAACATCGGAAGAACTAGTTATTCAACACAAACCTCCATCGCAAGGATGACTTGAGCAGGACGTTTCTCAGTGATACGCTACTCATTTTGAGGTACATTATGAGATGTTGCAACTGTAATTCCTCCGCATTAACAAGAGTATGTACGTCAACAAACCCATGCGTATATTTCTAACTTATTGCGGTGCACATGCGGGAACTGTATCAATAACTCTGCATATGTTAGCACTAACTTAGCACTGACTGATGTAACATTAACGTTTGCAAAACAAATCTTGCGCCTTCCTTTATATTTACTCAAAGTAGCAAGAACAACAGACAATCTGCATTAATAGACACAGTTTTAGGTAATAGTGGCCCACAGCTGATTAGCAGAAGTATTTCAGTAAGACGGTAATAACGTGAGTTAGCCAGTTAGCCGGAGACCTACACGATAAAAAAACAAAACTACATATTTTGAATACCCGGTAGAAAATATATACATCAATAATTAGTCACACTTACAGGTTGTGATTCTGAGGAGTAAGCTGGTCCAAATAAACTGGGTACTGATCCATCTTTCCAGAGCAAGCGTTTTGCGAATCCCACGTTGAACTCCAAGATTTGAGAAGCAGTCATCAGTAAAATGATGTGTTTGTGGGCATGTCAAGTTGTTCGAGGGCGGACAATGTACAACATAGGTGGGCATTACGCAGATGTCTTTTCTAGTGACGTAGAACCGTAGCACATAGCACATTCAAAACACAAACAACTCGTATAGGCGGTTCAGAGTCGATTCTCTCTTTTGGGAGACAATAACTTTATTTATCATGCATTTTCGACTTTACAACTTTGCAGAATGTTTACATTCACAAACAGCTATATTACACACCGCATGAAAGGGAATATTCGAAAAACCATAATAGGGGCACTTTTATGCTGATGGTGAGGAATTACAGTTGCAACATCTCATAATGTACCTCATACTAGACCAATCACAACAGACTGAGCCATCTGGCCAATCAGACAGTGGCGGAGCCAGGGGGGTGTCCAGGGACTTTCCAGGGACTGTGCGCGATGGCGTTTCATCAATAGCGTGAACACAGAGAGCACAGAGTACAAGTCTTGCGCTTGAACAGACAAATACGCATAAAGGTATGCCAAAAATAGCGAGTTTCATAGTAAACACAGTCGGCTATGTCTTAACCGAATGTAAGCAGTTGACAAATGAAATCGGATACGTGTCTGTATATTAGATTCAATATTGTGCATTCGCTCTTAAAGTGACCGAAGCCTATAGCCTACCTCGTGCCATCTGTCATTAAACTTAATCAAAGAACAAAAGAAAAAAAATCACCCACTGATCTTGACTGACTAACTTTTGTATCTAGTTGTAACATGCATTAATCTATATTTAATTTATAAAGTGAAGATTATGCAATGTTATTATATTTGATTATTCAGTTTCTGTAACTGATATTGTTAGACCTAAAACTTCAAGCACTTCATTCTTAGACTGTTCTTACTTTATTGCTAACTGTTTACTTGTATTCAATAATATTTTAAATGTAAACGTTTAGGCTTGTAGTTTTTGCTGTGAAATATCAGTTGGAATTGAGAATTGTAAAATTTCACTGGTATCTACAATTGTGGTTGCCTATTTATTAGAATACAATGTTACATGGGTCAAAATAATGAAAACAAATAAGAATTAGGCTACACATGATATTCCTTTACGGTCTATGGACCTCCTATAGTAGCCTTGGCCACCCCCGGCCACTGCAATCAGAGCAGAGTAGCTCACGGTAAGGAGGGATTTAGAGAGACTGAATCTTCTGAAGTCGTTTGAGAATCATTGAAAAATGTGGTGATCTGCAATGTATATTATGAGAAAATTAAAGTGTTTTTTTTATTTATTTATTTATTTATTTTTTACCTTTAATGCATGTAAACCTGTAGTAGGAGACCTCCAAAACAAAATTAGGAACCTTTAAAATAGCATAATAGGGGCACTTTAATTAATACTTTTATTCAGCAAGAATGCATTTAATTGATCAGAAGTAACAGTAAAACATTTATATTTATATGTTACAAAAGATTTCTATTTCAAATAAATGCTCTCTTGAATTTTCTATTCATCAAGATTCCTTCTTTAAAAAAAAAAATCTTACCAACCCAAAACTTTTGAATGCCAATGTATGTACTAATTTATGCATGTAAGGAATATAGATCTTATTATTATGAATGCACCAATATTCAAATTATTCCAATAAGCCCATAATTATTTTCACCGATAAATGAAAAGTAAAACAATATTTTGTCTAAATAAATGAAAAATAAACACTAAATTCACAATATTATAAGGTACACTATGAAAAACTCATTTTGGATTTGCAAAAGATTACATTTAACAGTGTTATTAAATTATAAATATTTTTAAAGGGTTAGTTCACCCAAAAATAAAAATTCTGTCATCATTTACTCATCCTCATGTCGTTCCAAACCCGTAAGACCTTCGTTCATCTTCGGAACATAAATTAAGATATTTTTGATGAAATCCGAGAGCTCTCTGACCCCTCCATAGACAGCTATTTAATTAACACTTTCAAGGCCCAGAAAGGTTAAAATAGTCCATCTGACTACAGTGGTTAAACCTTAATTAGTATACTTTTTGTGCGCAAAAAATAAACAAAAATAATGACTTTATTCAACAATATCTTCTAGCCTGTGTCAGACTCTTACGCTGTTGACGTAGTGTAAACAATGCAGCGCTTCCTAGATCTACGGCAGAACGACTCATGCACATGCGCCGTGATGCTCACGTGAACAGCGTTGGCCAATGGTAAGCCGGACTTCTGGAAGTGCTGCACTGTTTACACTACATCAACAGCGTAAGAGTCTGACACAGGCTAGAAAATATTGTTGAATAAAGTCGTTATTTTTGTTTGTTTTTTGCGCACAAAAAGTATTCTCATCACTTCATAAAATTAAGGTTGAACCACTGGAGTCACATGGACTATTTTAACAATTAATTTTTACTACCTTTCTGGGCCTTGAAAGTGTTAATTAAATAGCGGTCTATGGAGGGGTCAGAGAGCTCTCGGATTTCATCAAAAATATCTTCATTTGTGTTCCGAAGATGAATGAAGGTCTTACGGGTTTGGAACGACATGAGGGTGAGTAATTAATGACAGAATTTTCATTTTTAGGTGAACTAACCCTTTAATATAACTAACAAATAAATATACAATATCGGCTGATATATTTCTAGTGTCTCCTAAACAATACATTTAAAAAAAATCAATATAGTAAAATGTTATCAATATATTGTGCATTCTTTGTATTATTAGTGTTTGTATTGTATGTTTGTTATGCTTTGGAAGGGCCTTTTAAAGAAGTTTGTGACTGGCAAAACATCTGCTATAATGTAATGACATTAGTGATTTATGCTGCTTGCAAAAATAATTTAATCATAATACATAACTTCTTTTGAATGGCAATCTAATGAAAAAAGATTCATCTTGCCCCTAGAATGGTGGTGACACATGTTTGGCTGTTTTATTTTCCTTTTGATCTGTCATCTTTAAGGGGATCACTACGTATTGAATGGTAATAAGTTCTGGATTACGAACGGACCAGATGCAGATGTTCTGATTGTGTATGCTAAGACAAACCCAGAGGCTGAAGGCCGTGGCATCACTGCTTTCATCGTAGAGAAGGTTAGAAAAGATGAACCACTTCCTCTTGGATGATTGATTGTGATGTACCGTTCACACCGTATTACATGTAGCATTCAGATTTTGATTGAACGTATAATTTTTAATCTGTTGTTCAATAAGGCTACAACTTCAAATGTAATCATATCATAGTCATTGTGCTTGTGTTCTTGAAGGGCATGCCAGGATTTAGCACAGCGCAGAAGCTGGATAAACTGGGAATGAGAGGATCTAACACCTGTGAACTCATCTTTGAAGACTGCAAAGTCCCTGGTGTGTGAATGCGCACAAGTTTATTATGCATATTAGCAAGTCTGAATGTGTTGGAGGTACAAACAGCATTTGAAAATGTTCTTTTGTGGTTTCAGAGGAAAACATATTGGGCCCATTAAATAAAGGAGTATATGTTATGATGAGTGGGTTGGACCTAGAGAGACTTGTCCTGGCTTCTGGACCTGTTGGGTAATTGTTGCTGTTTATTTCCAGTATCATGCTTAGAAATGTAAATTGACAAAGACTGTCCAATAGTTATTTTTGTCCTTTTTACACATTCCCTCAGCATCATGCAAGCTGTGCTTGACCATGCAATTCCTTATGTTCATATTCGTGAAGCCTTTGGACAGAAAATTGGCCACTTCCAGGTATGCTTTTCACTCTGAAATATGCAAGGATTTGTGTGTTTGAAATGTTTTATGTTCATCTACTAATTGATGAAATTATTGTTTGCAAACATTTGGCCACAGCCCTTTCATTATATATCAAGAATCTTTTTGTACCTGCATCAGCAAATTATTCGCAGAAATTTTAAGCAAACAAGTTTAAAGGGATAGTTCACCCAAAACTGAAAATTACCCCATGATTTACTCACCCTCAAGCCATCCTAGGTGTATATGACATTCTTCTTTCAGGCGAATACAATCAAAGTTATGTCCTGGCTCTTCCAAGCTTTATAATGGCAGTGAATGGTAGCCCAAAATTTCAAGCCCAAAAAAGTGCATCCATCCATTATAAAAGTGCTCCACACGGCTCTGGGGGGTTAATAAAGGCCTTCTGACGTTTGTGTAAAAAAAATATCCATCTTTAACACGTTATAAATTAAAATATCTAGCTTCCGGCAGACCCCAGTCCGTATTCAACTTACAAAAAAAGTTTAACTGGCGCGCTGATGACGTCTGACATGTTGAACTGCGAGAGGCGTTACACTTTCTTCGTAAGTTGAATTTACTTGCATAGTAATGCTTGGATTAGCCAGGACATTTTTTAATATAACTCCGACTGTATTCGTCTGAAAGAAGAATGTCATATACCTAGGATGGCTTGAGGGTGCGTAAATCATGGGGTAATTTTTATTTTTGGGTGAACTATCCCTTTAAGTTTGCTTGTTGCTTTTTTATTTACTCATTTATTTTCTCATTGAAAATATTTTACTCATTGAAAATTTTTCCATTTTAAACCATGAAGGCGAGCCAGTGGATATCACACAAGCAATGTGCAAACTTTGCGTGAGAGTTATGTCAGTGATGAAGTCTCAAACCCCAGTCAATTATTCACTACAGAAACTGAAAGTAAAGACTGACTAAGCTTTTGGCATCTGACACTGAATTAACGGCTCATATTCTTTTAGAGACAATGAGAGATGAATCTAATTTATTATCAAAGCGATTAACTGTTTTATCCAAATCCACATGAATGGCCCATTCAAAGTTTAGTACTGCAATGTATGAGAGTCTCTCCTGTCTCATGGTGCTTCTCATGCAAAATTGCTTTCACACAATGCAGTGTTCACCCGCACACTCAAGAATAACTTAAAGAGGTTGCCAACGTTTGCCAGACTGTGGACTAGCTTTGACTCTCTGAACAGTGAGTTTTTCTTGCTTGTGCCATTGAACGGGCCATTCATGTGGATTTGGATCTCACTCAGGACGCGCTGTCTGTGGAGGCCTGACTAACCGCTCCAAATTGCAATGGAGCTGACGGCTCACATCTTCTGAATGAGTGACACTTGTCTGCTCAGTTACCTCTCCTCCATCAGCAATTTCTGTTTTTGTTTTCTTGGAGAAGTGATTATCCAGTGTATTGGGACGCTTACCCATTTTGTCCGATCATTTAGTTTTCCCTAATGCCCGATACAAATAGTATGATTTTGGGCTGTCCGATTTTTGTGGTCATGAATGATATATATAATATATATCTTTCGCTGGTTGTACAGTGAGAGAGGTTTAAAGACGGCCGTTGTCACGGTCTTGCAACCAAAGATAGCCTGTGATAATTTTCTGACATCTCACAGTGTGTTTGCTGCTATGATCTACGTCTACTGACTAAAAATGCAACATGAAACAGCGTATTGATCAATGTGACATGGCGCTAAAACTTAAAACTACTTACCTCAAACTCCATTTGCAAAATTGGCATGCCAAGTTGTCCTCTTTTCCCTAGGTCCATCCATGGGTGCGTTCCACTTTGCTTTTAGACATACACTTGCAAACTTCCCTAAGCACTTTCCCTTAGGGGAATCCCTGCCATCATTTTGAAGTGAGGGAAGGCGAGGGAAGTTTATGTGGATAGGCCCTCATTCCCTCGATTTTGACACAGGGAGCGAGGCCCTGTTCCAAATGGCACCCTAAACACTTGCGGTCTTCCTACGAGTCCGCACTTTTGTGACATAACGCCGCTTTGACTGTCGGGAAGAAGTCTGCTGCGGAGCCTGCTTCAGTGTGGGCTCTGCAAAAGTGTGCATTGAGGGCGCATATTGACCGCAAAGGGGGCGCTCGCAAACACCCTTCTGACACCTAAAATGACAAATGGGACACACTACGGTCTCATGGATTTAACAGACACTCGCATGCAGCAGCCATTTTAAGTGCATATGAAGTGTCTACTCCGATGTACACTTCAAGCAGCTCTATATCCCATAATTAAACGTGATTGTGACTACAGTCAAGCGCGATCTGCTGTGATGTGTATGAGATATATATATATATATATATACACTCACCTAAAGGATTATTAGGAACACCTGTTCAATTTCTCATTAATGCAGTTATCTAATCAACCAATCACATGGCAGTTGCTTCAATGCATTTAGGGGTGTGGTCCTGAACCTGAACCTGAATCAATGCCACGTAGAATGTACACTCACCTAAAGGATTATTAGGAACACCATACTAATACTGTGTTTGACCCCCTTTCGCCTTCAGAACTGCCTTAATTCTACGTGGCATTGATTCAACAAGGTGCTGAAAGCATTCTTTAGAAATGTTGGCCCATATTGATAGGATAGCATCTTGCAGTTGATGGAGATTTGTGGGATGCACATCCAGGGCACGGAGCTCCCGTTCCACCACATCCCAAAGATGCTCTATTGGGTTGAGATCTGGTGACTGTGGGGGCCATTTTAGTACAGTGAACTCATTGTCATGTTCAAGAAACCAATTTGAAATGATTCGAGCTTTGTGACATGGTGCATTATCCTGCTGGAAGTAGCCATCAGAGGATGGGTACATGGTGGTCATAAAGGGATGGACATGGTCAGAAACAATGCTCAGGTAGGCCGTGGCATTTAAACGATGCCCAATTGGCACTAAGGGGCCTAAAGTGTGCCAAGAAAACATCCCCCACACCATTACACCACCACCACCAGCCTGCACAGTGGTAACAAGGCATGATGGATCCATGTTCTCATTCTGTTTACGCCAAATTCTGACTCTACCATCTGAATGTCTCAACAGAAATCGAGACTCATCAGACCAGGCAACATTTTTCCAGTCTTCAACTGTCCAATTTTGGTGAGCTCGTGCAAATTGTAGCCTCTTTTTCCTATTTGTAGTGGAGATGAGTGGTACCCAGTGGGGTCTTCTGCTGTTGTAGCCCATCCGCCTCAAGGTTGTGCATGTTGTGGCTTCACAAATGCTTTGCTGCATACCTCGGTTGTAACGAGTGGTTATTTCAGTCAAAGTTGCTCTTCTATCAGCTTGAATCAGTCGGCCCATTCTCCTCTGACCTCTAGCATCAACAAGGCATTTTCGCCCACAGGACTGCCGCATACTGGATGTTTTTCCCTTTTCACACCATTCTTTGTAAACTCTAGAAATGGTTGTGCGTGAAAATCCCAGTAACTGAGCAGATTGTGAAATACTCAGACCGGCCCGTCTGGCACCAACAACCATGCCACGCTCAAAATTGCTTATCACCTTTCTTTCCCATTCTGACATTCAGTTTGGAGTTCAGGAGATTGTCTTGACCAGGACCACACCCCTAAATGCATTGAAGCAACTGCCATGTGATTGGTTGATTAGATAATTGCATTAATGAGAAATTGAACAGGTGTTCCTAATAATCCTTTAGGTGAGTGTGTGTATATATATATATATATATTTATTAATTATTTTGAGAATTAATCGCATAATAGTTTATAATATATTAATTATGTTGAGATTTAATCACATACTTGTAGCTACCTTATGTTCACATTCAAAGTTTATGCACATTCAAAGTTTATTTTCGCCTACTCCTTTTTTTTTTCAGTGCACATAAAAACCACAGTTGCCAAAGTGCGATTCATCTTGCTCTATTTGTTTAATTTCTATTTTTATTTTATTTCTAGCGTATACTGATGATGTTTTATTCTTTTATACTAACTTGCGTCATAGCCTATGATTCAATAGGTGTCATCATTGTACAGTCTACATACATGTCGTACCCAAGTTTTTTAGATCCATGTCGTGCAGTGTGATTTGTAATGATCTTATAGGATTGCTGAAATCGCAGTCTGTAGCAGGCATTATAGTCATAGGCATATTAACGACGATAAACGAATAAGTAACCTATTGTTCTTATTTTGTTCTGCTGCCCCCTATTAAAGCAGGGATGCACATATAAATGCATACTAAACTATTTTCAAACCTGAAACTTAAGAGGAAAGCTACATATTTCTTCACCATAAACCATAGGTATCCCTTTATGGTATTTTTTTTTAAACGGCAATGAACATTATATAATTCTTAACATAATTAGAATTGTATCATTACTCCTACCTTCAAAAGTTTGGGGTCAGTAAGACGTTTATTTTAGACGAAGTCCCCCTGCAGTCAATACTTTTATCCCTTAAAACTCATCTTTGATAATCAAAATGACATATTTAATGTTTTTTTTTTCCTGTGAAAGTAATGTCTTTAAATAGCTTTAATGTAACTACACCCTTGCTTCATTTAGTATGCAATGAGCCATGAATATGCAAAATAGGCTCCTCCTCCACTCAGTCACAACAGTTCTGATCCACTCAGCCATCTGTAAATGCTACATAATGGCATTATGGCAAGTGGAAATGTTGGTTTAATTCAGCCATACATGTTTGAACCAGAAAATTCTTCAGAAGAGTAATAGGAAGAGTGAATTATACAGGGTCGTCTACAAGTCAATGTATCAGAATGGCAACGCGCTTTATCGCTCTCTACAACGTTGACATAACTGTAATTGATATGATTAGACTTCGCCTTGACTAAATGATCAAACAGCTAATAATGTCTTGCTAATGTTACACAAACCATGTTCCTGTTTGCCATCTCAAAGTCAGACAGTTGCCTTCTAAAAATCAGCATCCTTAGAAACGCTTTGAACATCATAGAAAGTCAGTGCAAAGCCCCACCCCAAATGCGATCCCAAACATTTGAATGTATGCATGCATGTAAAGTTATGAAAAGGTATTAAACAATTATGTCTCCCCATTGACTAGCTAATGCAAGGGAAAATGGCTGATATGTACACACGGCTTAGTTCATGTCGACAGTATTTATACAACGTTGCCCGTGCTTGTGACAAAGGCCATTTCAGTGCTAAGGTAAGAGCTCTTTACACAGTTTTTGTTATTTGACTGCTTTATTTTAGAATGTTACATATCAGCCTGGAAATGATGCATACAGTCTTTCCAGAGTGTGTAGTATCAGTATTGATTTGTGATGTTATTGTAGGACTGTGCTGGGGTAATCCTTTATTGTGCTGAGAATGCGACTCAAGTTGCCTTGGATGGAATTCAATGCCTTGGTGAGTGCCTAGTAGTTAGCACAGCAAAAACAGAGAAATAGCTCTCGATGTAACTTAGGCATAGATCAGGGCCAAATCCTTCTGTCTTCATTCTTAACAATTACTGGGTGGATAAACAGCAAACAAGTCAAACTTGTACCTGTTGCCATAGATGATTTGTTCCTTGAATGCACAGGCAAATTTGATTTGCATGTACATTTGATAATGCATTCATGTGTTGACTGATTGTAAACGTCACATACACTATATTGTCAAAAGTATTGGGACACCCCTCCAAATCATTGAATTTAGGTGTTGCAATCACTTCCATGCCCACAGGTGTATAAAATCAAGCACCTAGGCATGCAGACTGTTTCTTCAAACATTTGTGACAGAATGGGTCGCTCTCAGGAGCTCAGTAAATTCAAGCGTGGTACCATGATAGGTTGACACCTGTGAAATAAGTCCATTCGTTAAATTTCCTCACTACTAAATATTCCACGGTGAACTGTTAGTGGTATTATAACAAAGTGGAAGCAATTGGGAACAACCGCAACTCAGCCACGAAGTGGTAGGCCACGTAAAATCACAGAGCGGGGTCAGCACATGCAAAGTCGCCAACTTTCTGTAAAGTCAAAAGCTACAGACCTCCAAACTTCGTGTGGCCTTCAGATTAGCTCAAGAACAGTACGTAGAGAGCTTCATGGAATGGGTTTCCATGGCCAAGCAGCTGCATCCAAGCCTTACATCACCAAGTGCAATGCAAAGCGTCGGATGCAGTGGTGTAGAGCACGCCGCCACTGGACTCTAGTGCAGTGCAGACGTGTTCTCTGCAGTGACGAATCACACTTCTCTGTTTGGCAATCCGATGGACGAGTCTGGGTTTGGCGGTTGCCAGAAGAACAGTACTTGCCTGACTGCATTGTGCCAAGTTTGGTGGAGGGGGGATTATGGTGTGGGGTGGTTTTTCAGGAGTTGGGCTTGGCCCCTTAGTTCCAGTGAAATGAACTCTTAATGCTTCAGCATACTAAAACATTTTGGACAATTTCATGCTCCCAACTTTGTGGGAACAGTTTGGAGATGCCCCTTCCTGTTCCAACATGACTGCGCACCAGTGCACAAAGCAAGGTCCACAAAGACATGGATGAGCGAGTTTGGTGTGGAGGAACTTGACTGGCCTGCACAGAGTCCTGACCTCAACCCGATAGAACACCTTTGGGATGAATTAGAGTGGAGACTGCGAGCCAGGCCTTCTCGTCCAACATCAGTGCCTGACCTTACAAATGCGCTTTGAGAAGAATGGTCAAAAATTCCCATAAACACACTCCTAAACCTTGTGGAAAGCCTTCCCAGAAGAGTTGAAGCTGTTATAGCTGCAAAGGGTGGGCCAACTCCATATTAAACCCTACGGATTAAGAATGGGATGTCATTAAAGTTCATGTGCATGTAAAGGCAGACGTCCCAAAACTTTTGAGAGTATAGTGTATATTGATACAACAATTTGGACAGGCAATGTTAGACTAGCCCTAATGCTATGACAACTGCTTTGATATTAGCTTAAAAAATTGATCAATTCAGGATTTTGGGTGTGCCTCAATCAGCTCCCTAGTTCAGCAGTCAGGGCACTGATCAGGAAGTTGGCCATTTTAAGGGCAAAATCCTACCAGTGCACTGACACCTTTGCTCCATAAAAGTCCCACAATGTAACGTGAAAACCAGGGAGCATCAATGCTCACTATGTTCCCTTAACAGATGGTCCCAACTCGCTACACATAATAACACGCGATCGATGTTTTAAAATACAAACCATTATTGAATTATATTTCAACATAAAAGCATTACTGGACAGGTAATGAACAAAATCTAGCTAACATTTATAATTTATTTACAGCTGAAATGTTGCATGTATATGTAACGAGCAAAGGGTTTATCATTTTGTACTTTAAATAACATTAAACCATAATGTCAGAAAGATATCAGCTCTGCTTTTCATAAATAACAGTAGGGATGTTGTACAATGAGGAAGTTGTCGTGTCGCAGGAAAAAGAGTCATCGGTTTCTCAATGTGTAGTGAGTCAGGGTCCTTACTGTCCTCACTAGCGCCTACATTCATGTACATGATGTACTGATTCACGACCTAGGAAGCTAGAGAGCTGATTGAGATGCACCCAACATCAGTGAATGAAATCCTGCTAATTCAGTAAGCCTAGGTCTTATGACTCAAGTCCTAGTTGACTCCCTTTTGCGTCTGTTCACAGGTGGAAACGGTTACATTAATGACTACCCAATGGGCCGCTTCTTAAGAGATGCTAAGCTTTATGAGATTGGAGCTGGTACCAGTGAGGTCAGAAGGATGATTATTGGCAGAGCCTTCAATGCCATGTTCAAATAAAAGCAGCACTTTGCGGAAGAGTATCTGATCCTGCATGAATCGTGTTGCTTTTTATTTAAGACAAAACAGTCGTCTGGCATCCTAATTTTAACACTTCCATTCATGTGAAGCGTAGTTGCTAATTGGTTTCAAGAGCAGTGATACAAAACTACAACATGTCTTTTGGATGTCTAAAGCTGTTTATATGATGTTCTGTAACAATACATAAAGTGGTCTCGCATACAAGAACACAAGCAGTAGTAAGAGATTTACCTCTCAGACCCCAAGTCATTTTAAAAGGACGGACTGTATTTGTCTTCACTAACTCGTTGCACAGTTAATTGCAAGAAAAACACCAAAACAATTAATTTGTCCCAGTAGCCTTTGTCATGTGACTTGGGTGTTTCTGTAGCACATGGTACATGTAATTAACTTGTTTTTTCTCAAAACACGGTCAGTCTTTGTAAGCTGGTTTGCATATCATCTCTGCCCCTAATATGATTGTTTGTGGCTCGTTTCTTATGTGAATAAAATAAAGATTTCTTTATAGAGGATATATATTGAAGTCAGTGTAATTCAACCATTCTTTCCCATTTCATTTGTTTGTATTTTAATGATGTATATCCAGTTTCATTTGTATAATCTTCAAATTGAAAAGTTGCACTTTTTTATTGTACCGATCCATCAAACTTTTGGGTTTTCAGAATTCGGCCTTACTGAATAATCATGTTTTTGAAGTAACCTTACTCGTTGTATATAACGATTGTTTAGAATAAACATAATCCTCCTTCCATCTATATCTATTGAATTTCTGTTGTATATAAAAGCTTTGCATGCTCTCAGTATTAGTGGTGTTATTTTAGATTTTATTATCAGTTATTTTTTAGAAATGCCTCAATTTACCAGTGTTATTTTAGTAGGATTTATATACTACTATATCATTTATTAATTAGTTTATTAGTTTTATTTTTAGCTTTTAGATATTATTTTTTTTAATTTTAGTTTCAGTTTTATATTTGGCTTTAATTTATTTTTATTTTAGTTTAGCAATTTTAGTACCTATTTTATATTTTTATTTCAGGCAACATTTCCAATTAAGTTGTCTGTTCATCTAATATTAATATTTTATTTCAGCTTTTTCATTTAACTATAATAATTTAACTATAATATATAATTAGTTAGTTAACAATAACAATGTAATTTACAGTCTGTTATTTTCTACTTGACATGGAAAAAGATGCCTCATCGAGCTGTTCACTATTTCTATTATCAGTACATTTCTTTAATTTTTGAAATTGAAAATAGAGAACTTTTAGACAATAGGGATATTTAAATAGCCTATATGTTAATCATTTGAGCAGGTGTTGTGGAAAATTATTGAACAATGACTCTTCATTGCAAATTGAATAATTTATTTTCTTTTAACAATATATATTTCATATGATCTATTAAGGATATAGCCTACTTCATTGATATAAACTTAATATTCTTTATACTTGATTGTTAGAGATGATAAAATGATCATAGATTAGTTAAGTTCTTTGAACATGCATTGATGGATAACCAAGAGCAGTTACAAAAATGTCAGTATTGAAATTGTTGTTTGAAGGGATTGTTAAAAATAAAAACACTGCTAGAGAAAAGACTGTGGCTTATAACAAAGTATTCTGACACTTTCTGCTTGTCAGATGTAAAAGAGAATGCCCATGTATTGTAGTCAGTGTGATAAACTACACCTGTGTGTGAACTTGAGGGGAGCTGACTTCATCTACTAAAATGATTATAAAGTCACTTTTAAAATTGATTCAGAAAAGTAGCATCATTTATTTGAAGATTTCACTTGTTTGATATTTATTGTCTGATGAAGTGAAGTAAATACATTCATAAGCTCAAGTGTCTAAATGCTTTTTGGGGTTCACATTTGCCCATAGCCCTTTAAGAAACTCCATGTTGTCCCAGCATGCCATACGTCAACACACTGTCCGTGTCACAAAACCTAGTGAGCTGCCTACCTAGTCAGCATTATGGACATTTTGGGCGCATTCCCCACCCGCTATTTTTGAGCATTATAAGTGCGTGCAGCATGTTTAGAGACTCAGAGGCGTGTTGTGTGTCAGTTCTGTTGACTGTGATGCCTAAAAATGCAGTCTAGGCAGGCAGATCACTAGGGTTTGGTACACCGCCATTAACAGCGGATGGTGGTGTTACGTAAACTCCATGGCAAAAGTGTTTGTGTCAGTTCTGCATGAGTCTGCTCTATTCCAGGTGTTCTCCTCAGGATGACAGCACTATGAGCTTCTCTTCCCATGTATTCAAGAGATCAAACCGAGAGAAACAACAGCGGACCAGCAGTGCGTTATCAACAAAGTATGTCATTTAAATCCACGACACCACTAAAGGTAAGAGAATCCGTACGTTTGAAGGAATATGGGAAGTTTTTAGACACAAGTCGATATTTTTAGCGTTCCTTCCTCCTATATTAAGTTTCATCTTAGCACGTCTCTCTGTGAAGTAATTACGAGGGCTATTTGATAAGAGGTCTAATCCATCATTTAGTTTCGTTATTCATAATGACAGGTTTGTTATCCATCTACATCACATTCCTACGCGACGCGTCAAAACTAGAACGCTCCCAATATTAAGTAATTTGTCCAAAACTCTCGCGCTAGCTAGAATATAAAGGGAGCGTAATAGTTTGTCGTGTCGCGTCGCTCTTAGTGAGTGTAGGTGATGAGTTGTTTGTCTAATCTTTTGTTTGTTAGTAACGCAATCACGGGTTGTAGTCTTTGCACTGGTTGTTCCCTGTCGAAAACACTGGAACACAAAATTGAAACCGACATTTTTGCAGTTCACATTGTCTGACTTTATTCGAGTATAAAACTCAATGGCCCACTTTTTTTAAAGTGAAATTTAGAAATTGTTGTTGTACTGACTGACATTAATGATACATTGACTCATTTGCTTCTTGTACTGCATTTAATTGATTCTTTAAAGGATTTAATTAGGCAAATTAACTTTTGAATGTCACCCAACAAAAAGCATTTTTTATACTAAGAATTTAGACTTTATACAAGTAGAGTTTTAGTTCTTGTGAATTTAATACTTTCATATTATGATTATGAATAGGTTAAATTTGTTGCAATGTTGATGTTAGACATGAAGAATAGCACATTTAAAGGGTTAGTTCACCAAAAAATGAAAATTCTGTCATTAATTACTCACCCTCATGTCATTCCAAACCCGCAAGACTTTCGTTCATCTTCGGAGCACAAATGAAGATCTTTTTGATGAAATCTGAGAGCTTTCTGTCCCTCCATTGACAGCTACGCAACTGACATTTTGACGCTCCAAAATTTTCATAAAGAGATCGTAAAACTAATCCATATGAATTGAATGGTTTAGTCCAAGATTTTCTGAAGAGACACGATCCGTTTGTATGAAGAACAGATTGAAATTTAGGCTTTTATTCACATATAAACATTCATAAAAGCATGTGTGTGTGTTAGGCAGCACGTTTGAGCTTCCACAAGAACCAATGAGGTTCATTCTCATGTGTTACGCAACACGTTTGAGCTTCCGCAAGAACCAATGAGGTTCATTCTCGTTTGCACTTCCACTAGAGCCAATGAGGTTCATTCTCGTTTGCGCTTCCACAAGAACCAGTGAGGTTCATTCTCATGTGTTACGCAGCCTGTTTGAGCTTCCACAAGAACCAATGAGGTTCATTCTCATGTGTTACACAGCCTGTTTGAGCTTCCACAGCAACCAATGAGGTTCATTCTCATGTGTTACGCAGCCTGTTTGCGCTTCCACAAGAACCAATGAGGTTCATTCTCGTGTGTTACGCAGCCTGTTTGAGCTTCCACAGGAACCAATGAGGTTCATTCTCATGTTACGCAGCCTGTTTGAGCTTCCGCAAGAACCAATGAGGTTCATTCTCGTGTGTTACGCAGCACGTTTGAGCTTCCGCAAGAACCAATGAGGTTCATTCTTGTGTGTTACGCAGCCTGTTTGAGCTTCCACAAGAACCAATGAGGTTCATTCTTGTGTGTTACGCAGTCTGTTTGCGCTTTCACAAAAACCAATGAGGTTCATTCTCATGTTATGCAGCCTGTTTGAGCTTCCGCAAGAACCAATGAGGTTCATTCTTGTGTGTTATGCAGCCTGTTTGAGCTTCCACAAGAACCAGTGAGGTTCATTCTCGTTTGCGCTTCCACAAGAAACAATGAGGTTCATTCTCATGTTATGCAGCCTGTTTGAGCTTCCACAAGAACCAATGAGGTTCATTCTTGTGTGTTATGCAGCCTGTTTGAGCTTCCACAAGAACCAGTGAGGTTCTTTCTCGTTTGCGCTTCCACAAGAACCAATGAGGTTCATTCTCATGTTATGCAGCCTGTTTGAGCTTCCACAAGAACCAATGAGGTTCATTCTCATGTTATGCAGCCTGTTTGAGCTTCCACAAGAACCAATGAGGTTCATTCTCATGTTATGCAGCCTGTTTGAGCTTCCGCAAGAACCAATGAGGTTCATTCTCATGTTATGCAGCCTGTTTGAGCTTCCACAAGAACCAATGAGGTTCGTTCTCATGTTATGCAGCCTGTTTGCGCTTTCACAAGAACCAATGAGGTTCATTCTCATGTGTTATGCAGCCTGTTTGAGCTTCCACAAGAACCAGTGAGGTTCATTCTCGTTTGCGCTTCCACAAGAACCAATGAGGTTCATTCTTGTGTGTTATGCAGCCTGTTTGAGCTTCCGCAAGAACCAATGAGGTTCATTCTCGTGTGTTACGCAGCCTGTTTGAGCTTCCGCAAGAACCAATGAGGTTCATTCTCGTGTGTTACGCAGCACGTTTGAGCTTCCGCAAGAACCAATGAGGTTCATTCTCATGTGTTATGCAGCACGTTTGAGCTTCCGCAAGAACCAATGAGGTTCATTCTCGTTTGCACTTCCACTAGAGCCAATGAGGTTCATTCTCGTTTGCGCTTCCACAAGAACCAGTGAGGTTCATTCTCATGTGTTACACAGCCTGTTTGAGCTTCCACAAGAACCAGTGAGGTTCATTCTCATGTGTTACACAGCCTGTTTGAGCTTCCACAGCAACCAATGAGGTTCATTCTCGTTTGCGCTTCCACAAGAACCAATGAGGTTCATTCTCGTGTTACGCAGCCTGTTTGCGCTTCCACAAGAACCAATGAGGTTCATTCTCGTGTTACGCAGCCTGTTTGAGCTTCCACAAGAACCAGTGAGGTTCTTTCTCGTTTGCGCTTCCACAAGAACCAATGAGGTTCATTCTCATGTTATGCAGCCTGTTTGAGCTTCCACAAGAACCAATGAGGTTCATTCTCATGTTATGCAGCCTGTTTGAGCTTCCACAAGAACCAATGAGGTTCATTCTCATGTTATGCAGCCTGTTTGAGCTTCCGCAAGAACCAATGAGGTTCATTCTCATGTTATGCAGCCTGTTTGAGCTTCCACAAGAACCAATGAGGTTCGTTCTCATGTTATGCAGCCTGTTTGCGCTTTCACAAGAACCAATGAGGTTCATTCTCATGTGTTATGCAGCCTGTTTGAGCTTCCACAAGAACCAGTGAGGTTCATTCTCGTTTGCGCTTCCACAAGAACCAATGAGGTTCATTCTTGTGTGTTATGCAGCCTGTTTGAGCTTCCGCAAGAACCAATGAGGTTCATTCTCGTGTGTTACGCAGCCTGTTTGAGCTTCCGCAAGAACCAATGAGGTTCATTCTCGTGTGTTATGCAGCACGTTTGAGCTTCCGCAAGAACCAATGAGGTTCATTCTCGTTTGCACTTCCACTAGAGCCAATGAGGTTCATTCTCGTTTGCGCTTCCACAAGAACCAGTGAGGTTCATTCTCATGTGTTACACAGCCTGTTTGAGCTTCCACAAGAACCAGTGAGGTTCATTCTCATGTGTTACACAGCCTGTTTGAGCTTCCACAGCAACCAATGAGGTTCATTCTCGTTTGCGCTTCCACAAGAACCAATGAGGTTCATTCTCGTGTTACGCAGCCTGTTTGCGCTTCCACAAGAACCAATGAGGTTCATTCTCGTGTTACGCAGCCTGTTTGAGCTTCCACAAGAACCAATGAGGTTCATTCTCATGTGTTACGCAGCCTGTTTGCGCTTCCACAAGAACCAATGAGGTTCATTCTCGTTTGCGCTTCCACAAGAAACAATGAGGTTCATTCTCATGTTATGCAGCCTGTTTGCGCTTCCACAAGAACCAATGAGGTTAATTCTCATGTTATGCAGCCTGTTTGAGCTTCCACAAGAACCAATGAGGTTCATTCTCATGTTATGCAGCCTGTTTGAGCTTCCGCAAGAACCAGTGTGGTTCATTCTTGTGTTACGCAGCCTGTTTGAGCTTCCGCAAGAACCAATGAGGTTCATTCTTGTGTGTTACGCAGCCTGTTTGAGCTTCCACAAGAACCAATGAGGTTCATTCTCATGTTATGCAGCCTGTTTGAGCTTCCACAAGAACCAATGAGGTTCATTCTTGTGTGTATGCAGCCTGTTTGAGCTTCCACAAGAACCAGTGAGGTTCTTTCTCGTTTGCGCTTCCACAAGAACCAATGAGGTTCATTCTCATGTTATGCAGCCTGTTTGAGCTTCCACAAGAACCAATGAGGTTCATTCTCATGTTATGCAGCCTGTTTGCGCTTTCACAAGAACCAATGAGGTTCATTCTCATGTTATGCAGCCTGTTTGAGCTTCCACAAGAACCAATGAGGTTCATTCTCATGTGTTATGCAGCCTGTTTGAGCTTCCACAAGAACCAATGAGGTTCATTCTCATGTGTTATGCAGCCTGTTTGAGCTTCCACAAGAACCAGTGAGGTTCATTCTCGTTTGCGCTTCCACAAGAACCAATGAGGTTCATTCTCATGTTATGCAGCCTGTTTGAGCTTCCGCAAGAACCAATGAGGTTCATTCTTGTGTGTTATGCAGCCTGTTTGAGCTTCCACAGGAACCAGTGAGGTTCATTCTCGTTTGCGCTTCCACAAGAACCAATGAGGTTCATTCTCATGTTATGCAGCCTGTTTGAGCTTCCGCAAGAACCAATGAGGTTCATTCTCGTGTGTTACGCAGCCTGTTTGAGCTTCCGCAAGAACCAATGAGGTTCATTCTCGTTTGCGCTTCCACAAGAACCAATGAGGTTCATTCTCATGTTATGCAGCCTGTTTGAGCTTCCGCAAGAACCAATGAGGTTCATTCTCATGTTACGCAGCCTGTTTGAGCTTCCGCAAGAACCAATGAGGTTCATTCTCGTGTGTTACGCAGCACGTTTGAGCTTCCGCAAGAACCAATGAGGTTCATTCTCATGTGTTACGCAGCCTGTTTGAGCTTCCACAAGAACCAATGAGGTTCATTCTTGTGTGTTACGCAGCACATTTGAGCTTCCACAAGAACCAATGAGGTTCATTCTTGTGTGTTACGCAGCCTGTTTGAGCTTCCACAAGAACCAATGAGGTTCATTCTTGTGTGTTACGCAGTCTGTTTGCGCTTTCACAAAAACCAATGAGGTTCATTCTCATGTTATGCAGCCTGTTTGAGCTTCCGCAAGAACCAATGAGGTTCATTCTTGTGTGTTATGCAGCCTGTTTGAGCTTCCACAAGAACCAGTGAGGTTCATTCTCGTTTGCGCTTCCACAAGAAACAATGAGGTTCATTCTCATGTTATGCAGCCTGTTTGAGCTTCCACAAGAACCAATGAGGTTCATTCTTGTGTGTTATGCAGCCTGTTTGAGCTTCCACAAGAACCAGTGAGGTTCTTTCTCGTTTGCGCTTCCACAAGAACCAATGAGGTTCATTCTCATGTTATGCAGCCTGTTTGAGCTTCCACAAGAACCAATGAGGTTCATTCTCATGTTATGCAGCCTGTTTGAGCTTCCACAAGAACCAATGAGGTTCATTCTCATGTTATGCAGCCTGTTTGCGCTTCCGCAAGAACCAATGAGGTTCATTCTCATGTTATGCAGCCTGTTTGAGCTTCCGCAAGAACCAATGAGGTTCATTCTCATGTGTTATGCAGCCTGTTTGAGCTTCCACAAGAACCAATGAGGTTCGTTCTCATGTTATGCAGCCTGTTTGCGCTTTCACAAGAACCAATGAGGTTCATTCTCATGTGTTATGCAGCCTGTTTGAGCTTCCGCAAGAACCAATGAGGTTCATTCTCGTGTGTTACGCAGCCTGTTTGAGCTTCCGCAAGAACCAATGAGGTTCATTCTCGTGTGTTACGCAGCACGTTTGAGCTTCCGCAAGAACCAATGAGGTTCATTCTCATGTGTTATGCAGCACGTTTGAGCTTCCGCAAGAACCAATGAGGTTCATTCTCGTTTGCACTTCCACTAGAGCCAATGAGGTTCATTCTCGTTTGCGCTTCCACAAGAACCAGTGAGGTTCATTCTCATGTGTTACACAGCCTGTTTGAGTTTCCACAAGAACCAGTGAGGTTCATTCTCATGTGTTACACAGCCTGTTTGAGCTTCCACAGCAACCAATGAGGTTCATTCTCATGTGTTACACAGCCTGTTTGAGTTTCCACAAGAACCAGTGAGGTTCATTCTCATGTGTTACACAGCCTGTTTGAGCTTCCACAGCAACCAATGAGGTTCATTCTCGTTTGCGCTTCCACAAGAACCAATGAGGTTCATTCTCGTGTTACGCAGCCTGTTTGCGCTTCCACAAGAACCAATGAGGTTCATTCTCGTGTTACGCAGCCTGTTTGAGCTTCCACAAGAACCAATGAGGTTCATTCTCATGTGTTACGCAGCCTGTTTGCGCTTCCACAAGAACCAATGAGGTTCATTCTCGTGTGTTACGCAGCCTGTTTGAGCTTCCACAGGAACCAATGAGGTTCATTCTCATGTTATGCAGCCTGTTTGAGCTTCCGCAAGAACCAGTGTGGTTCATTCTTGTGTTACGCAGCCTGTTTGAGCTTCCGCAAGAACCAATGAGGTTCATTCTCGTGTGTTACGCAGCACGTTTGAGCTTCCGCAAGAACCAATGAGGTTCATTCTCATGTGTTATGCAGCCTGTTTGAGCTTCCACAAGAACCAATGAGGTTCATTCTTGTGTGTTATGCAGCCTGTTTGAGCTTCCACAAGAACCAGTGAGGTTCATTCTCGTTTGCGCTTCCACAAGAAACAATGAGGTTCATTCTCATGTTATGCAGCCTGTTTGCGCTTCCACAAGAACCAATGAGGTTCATTCTTGTGTGTTACGCAGCCTGTTTGAGCTTCCACAAGAACCAATGAGGTTCATTCTCATGTTATGCAGCCTGTTTGAGCTTCCACAAGAACCAATGAGGTTCATTCTTGTGTGTATGCAGCCTGTTTGAGCTTCCACAAGAACCAATGAGGTTCATTCTCATGTTATGCAGCCTGTTTGAGCTTCCACAAGAACCAATGAGGTTCATTCTCATGTTATGCAGCCTGTTTGAGCTTCCACAAGAACCAATGAGGTTCATTCTCATGTTATGCAGCCTGTTTGAGCTTCCACAAGAACCAATGAGGTTCATTCTCATGTTATGCAGCCTGTTTGAGCTTCCACAAGAACCAATGAGGTTCATTCTCATGTTATGCAGCCTGTTTGCGCTTTCACAAGAACCAATGAGGTTCATTCTCATGTTATGCAGCCTGTTTGAGCTTCCACAAGAACCAATGAGGTTCATTCTCATGTGTTATGCAGCCTGTTTGAGCTTCCACAAGAACCAGTGAGGTTCATTCTCGTTTGCGCTTCCACAAGAACCAATGAGGTTCATTCTTGTGTGTTATGCAGCCTGTTTGAGCTTCCACAGGAACCAGTGAGGTTCATTCTCGTTTGCGCTTCCACAAGAACCAATGAGGTTCATTCTCATGTTATGCAGCCTGTTTGAGCTTCCGCAAGAACCAATGAGGTTCATTCTCGTGTGTTACGCAGCCTGTTTGAGCTTCCGCAAGAACCAATGAGGTTCATTCTCGTGTGTTACGCAGCCTGTTTGAGCTTCCGCAAGAACCAATGAGGTTCATTCTCGTGTGTTATGCAGCCTGTTTGAGCTTCCGCAAGAGCCAATGAGGTTCATTCTCGTGTGTTACGCAGCACATTTGAGCTTCCGCAAGAACCAGTGAGGTTCATTCTCGTTTGCGCTTCCACAAGAACCAATGAGGTTCATTCTCGTGTGTTACGCAGCACGTTTGAGCTTCCGCAAGAACCAATGAGGTTCATTCTCGTGTGTTACGCAGCACATTTGAGCTTCCGCAAGAACCAGTGAGGTTCATTCTCGTGTGTTACGCAGCACATTTGAGCTTCCACAAGAACCAATGAAGTTCATTCTCGTGTGTTACGCAGCACGTTTGAGCTTCCGCAAGAACCAATGGGGTTCATTCTCGTGTGTCGAGCAGGTTCGATTAAGCTTCTGTTTATGTTCGCGGATCAATGTTTATATGTGAATAAAAGCCTAATTCAATCTTTTCATATAAGTGATTGAGTCTCTTCAGAAAATTTGGACTAATACACTCAATTCATATGGATTAGTTTTACGATCTCTTTATGAACTTTTTGAAGCATCAAAGTGGTAGTTGCGTGGACTGTCAATAGAGGGCAGAAATCTCTCAGAGTTAATAAAAGATCTTCATTTGTGTTCCGAAGATGAATGAAAGGCTTGGAGGTTTGGAACAACATGAGGGTGAGTAATTAATGTATAACATTTTTGGGTGAACTAACCCAAACTAACCCTATGTTTTGAGTGATTGATCTATATAAAAATAAGTAAACTTCTATAAGTTATACATTAAGTATACTACAAGATAATGGTGCATGTAATATCTGATTTAATGGGCTATTTATGCTCCATGACATTACTGTATGACCGTGTCACCATATTGCTGTGCTGTGGGATGTGACAATACCAGTTGAAACTTTTATTTCTGTCGATAAAGAAAGAGTGAAACTGCTGTTTACTTGCCTGACCAGAGATGTGACATTATAGTCTGCTATCTTTCAAATTCTATATACAGTTTTGTTTTCATCAAGAGAGAATTGTTAAACTTTTTGGTTTTGCTTATTTATTGAAAAAATGTTTAGTTTAAAATTTACCTCAAAAATCTTTGACGTCAATTGTCATTAGCTTTTTCAACTAAGTTCATAACATCCAGACTTTATATATGCTATCGTTTGAAAAGGCATTATTGTCAATTTAGGTATTTTATTTGTATTCTGGCAATACCACATTGATGATGAAGCGCAGGTTTAATTTGTTAACACACAAAAGACATGACAAGCAAGCTGGTATGGAAAATATATTTTAGGTCATGACTGAAACTAATGAATAAGCAGTTTTGTTTGTAATATTTCTCATATTTTTTGAATTTTCAGTTAGTAGTTGGTCTGGTCATCTAGCTTGCCAATTTTATGCCATTATAATCCAGAGCTGCCTTGTCATGTTTGAGGAGCAAGCGTATGTTCTGTTGTTCTGTTTTATGATCCAATTATAGGATTTTTGAATGATGTTGGGCTATGTAGTCTGATGTTCAGTGTGGCTTAATTCATATTCCTTTAGGCTGCCCTTTTTAAGTGCCTGAATTGTATGTAAAAAATTATGATTCCATGATGATTGTTTTGTTTTTACGTTTCATTGGTTTTGTTTGACCTAAATGCCTTCATAAAAATTAAAAATGTTCTGTAAGTTGAAAATACACTTACAAGGCAATGTGCTCCAAAACAGTCAGCTAAAGGTGAAATGTTTTGACTAAACCGACTAGGTAAAATATAACCTAAGGTCTAAATGCTACTATCAGAAGAGGATATAAATAGCGTTCAGGTCTGCTGAATATAAAGTGACAGTAATTATGGTATTACTTTGTTGAAAGCTTGAAGCTGAAGCTGAAGGAAAAGAAACAAGTAGTATGGATGAAAATTAAAAAGGGTTTTATTCCCTGTTTAGGGGTTCAGGGTCCATCATATATGTATGTAGTGTATTACCTTCCTTGTAAATATTAGGATTGGTATATAAGAAGCAATGAGAGGCCTTAAAATAACTGCAGGTGTTTTTACTGCAAAGAGTATTTTAATGTGTAGAGATATTGATATTATTATTATTATTATTATTTTTATTTTTTTTTAAAGTTTAAATGAAACAAAGATCATTGGAGTAAGTTTTATACCATTACAGTCTTTCAATCTTTGAAGTTTACTAGCAATTTCTGATTGAAAATTGTTTCAAAGTAAATCATACACCTTTTTTCAGTGGTATACTCCTCAGTTTAACAGATTTATATGAAACAGCTGGGTAAGGAATATTTTTATCTTTGCAGTATAGCATGAAAGGTCAGTTTTATACATATAGAAATTAATATGAAATCTCATGTTTACTCTGGTAATTTCATAAATAGCCAAAAGAATTATTAGGGATTCACTGATATTGAAATTCTGGCCAATACTGATAAATGGCAAATAATAGAACAACAATCATTTTAAATTCTACGATTGAATCGTCACAACATTATAATGTACAGTATAAAAAATGGATGTTGAAGTTTGCTAAAATTGTTTAACAGTAATGTGAAATCTAATCTGCCTACCTAGTCAAATCTGAACCTAAATCTAATCTGAATGTATCAAATATCGACAGTAACTAATAGATATAGATATATCATGAATAAATGTCAAACATTTTTCAGATATGTAAATAGTTTCCTTTTGCACTCATCCTATTTTCGTTATCAAGTGCGCTTAGTACAGATCAGTCTCTCACTGAATCAATTTAACTCATGTTTAACATGAATTATCACCTCTTGGGAAAAAGAAATCCATCAAACATGTATGCATGATTAGGATTTTTCACTGAGCAGATCATCAGTGATATCCCATTACAGGCGGCAGCTTATGTGCAGCAAATTGACTTTTAGATTAATAGTCCATAACCCCTTTTACCAAATTTGTGCAACATGGAGTATAACAGAGCTGCCTCGTCTCCACTCGTTACACATCAAATCTAAAAAATTTGACGTGGAGAATTGAATTTAAAAAGACAAAGTTGTAATGATTACACAACGGCTTCACTGTATTGAAATGCTTTACAAGTGGAGATACAGGGTGTACGATAGTTTATCTTTAAAGCATTGATTTTTTTTGCTGATACAAACAAGATATAAAATAATAGCCTCTATTGATTTAATAGTCGTTTTGCTGCTGATCTGCCAAAGCTAATATAAACGTCTTCCAGTGGGACTCGGGAACAAAGCCACTTATAGAATTTGAACCAAGCAGAGCCTCCAAATTCCTGTGACACACAGGTCCATTTTCTTTGGCATACAGTATGTGTAGAAGCAAGTTCTAAAATTAGGGACTCACAAAATTTGGGTTGCCATATTGTTGGTGCCATATCAGTTATTGAATGATAATAGAGATTTAGTTATAATAATCTTGATATTGTATGCCTTTTGCACATTTCCCCTATTTTTACATTTAGATTACCTTTGCTGTCATTTAATGCTTACCTAAAGCTAATCTTTAAAAACACTAATTTAATAACACTGCTAAATGTTATGATGTGTAACATTTAATAACACTGTTATAATGTTGTGAAGCCTAAATTCATGTGTAGCATTTCAAATGATTGATCTTTAAAGGGTTATGAGAAATCAAATTTTCCTTGATCTTTGTACCATTAAAACATCCTGCAAGCAGCTTAAAACGGCGTCCTCATTATAAACAAAGCATTTAACTCTTTGAAGCATATGATCACACTGGAGTGATTAGAATGTTCAGTGCATCATGTGATCAACTGCTAATTTCAAAAATGTGTCATATCACAATTATTCAGTGTTTTCAACCAAATATTTATTTTAGGTTTTAGACATTTTATATACACAAATGTATTAGCAAAAAATTACAATTTACAAAATAGTTTGTAAAATACACGCTGATCTATGGAAGCGGCAATAATAATCCTTTCAATTATAATGTGACGACATGTTTTATTCATCACATTGTGTAGATAACTACAAACCCGATTCCAAAAAAGTTGGGACACTGTACAAATTGTGAATAAAAACAGAATGCAATGATGTGGAAGTTTCAAATTTCAATATTTTATTCAGAATACAACATAGATGACATATCAAATGTTTAAATAAATAAAAATAAGTTGATTTTAAATTTCATGGCATCAACACATCTCAAAAAAGTTGGGACAAGGCCATGTTTACCACTGTGTGGCATCCCCTCTTCTTTTTATAACAGTCTGCAAACGTCTGGGGACTGAGGAGACAAGTTGCTCAAGTTTAGGAATAGGAATGTTGTCCCATTCTTGTCTAATACAGGCTTCTAGTTGCTCAACTGTCTTAGGTCTTCTTTGTCACATCTTCCTCTTTATGATGCGCCAAATGTTTTCTATGGGTGAAAGATCTGGACTGCAGGCTGGCCATTTTAGTACCCGGATCCTTCTTCTACGCAGCCATGATGTTGTAATTGATGCAGTATGTGGTCTGGCATTGTCATGTTGGAAAATGCAAGGTCTTGCCTGAAAGAGACGACGTCTGGATGGGAGCATATGTTGTTCTAGAACTTGGATATACCTTTCAGCATTGATGGTGCCTTTCCAGATGTGTAAGCTGCCCATGCCACACGCACTCATGCAACCCCATACCATCAGAGATGCAGGCTTCTGAACTGAGCGCTGATAACAACTTGGGTTGTCCTTGTCCTCTTTAGTCCGGATGACATGGCGTCCCAGTTTTCCAAAAAGAACTTCAAATTTTGATTCGTCTGACCACAGAACAGTTTTCCACTTTGCCACAGTCCATTTTAAATGAGCCTTGGCCCAGAGAAAACGCCTGCGCTTCTGGATCATGTTTAGATATGGCTTCTTTTTTGACCTATAGAGTTTTAGCCGGCAACGGCGAATGGCACGGTGGATTGTGTTCACCGACAATGTTTTCTGGAAGTATTCCTAAGCCATGTTGTGATTTCCATTACAGTAGCATTCCTGTATGTGATGCAGTGCCGTCTAAGGGCCCAAAGATCACGGGCATCCAGTATGGTTTTCCGGCCTTGACCCTTACGCACAGAGATTGTTCCAGATTCTCTGAATCTTTGGATGATATTATGCACTGTAGATGATGATAACTTCAAACTCTTTGCAATTTTTCTCTGAGAAACTCCTTTCTGATATTGCTCCACTATTTTTCGCCACAGCATTGGGGGAATTGGTGATCCTATGCCCATCTTGACTTCTGAGAGACACTGCCACTCTGAGAGGCTCTTTTTATACCCAATCATGTTCCCAATTGACCTAATAAGTTGCAAATTGGTCCTCCAGCTGTTTCTTATATGTACATTTAACTTTTCCGGCCTCTTATTGCTACCTGTCCCAACTTTTTTTGGAATGTGTAGCTCTCATGAAATCCAAAATGAGCCAATATTTGGAATGACATTTCAAAATGTCTCACTTTCAACATTTGATATGTTATCTACATTCTATTGTGAATAAAATATAAGTTTATGAGATTTGTAAATTATTGCATTCCATTTTTATTCACAATTTGTACAGTGTCCCAACTTTTTTGGAATCGGGTTTGTATAAAGTTTACTCTGTTCTTCTCCCAGTTTTAACGGGCACTAACTTTCATGTATAACTATGCAATAACTATAAGATAACCATAAAGATATAGAATTGTTCTTAATATTAAAGAATAGCAGAGTTCACACCACAGCTATAACGATAACGGCACAGAGAAACGATATCATTGGAATCACTTTCAGAATGATTTTATCCAGCTGATGAATGATAAAAACACTGACAGCCAATCAGAATCTATCCTGCTGTAACGAGCGCGAGCGTTTATAGTTATTGCTCTTGGTGTGAACGGGCCTTTACACACATTTGAGAATTGGAATATCAGATGACAGTTAAGTTTGTGAATATTTTGAATAAAAAAAAGGCGAAATTATAAGCGATACATCAATCATACAGCACTATTGTGGCTGCGGTGTGTCACGTGATAAGCATGATGTGTCGCCATTGAAATGATAACTGCTCCAAAAACAGCTCACTTGGATATTGTGGGATTTGTGACATCCAACTAGTGTTGTCAAAAGTACCGACCGCGATACCAAGTCGGTACTGAAATTTTAAAAATGTGCCGCTTTGAGCGCTGTTGAGCTGGAAACGTAAACACCGCTGACTGGCCATTGTGCTCACGCGCTCATCGGGTGTGTCTGTGATTGGCTACAATGATCAATGCACGGGAGCGTTTGAAAGCACACGGAAGTGTTTGAAAGTGTTTTGAAAGCGGGAGCGTTTAAAAGCACTAGTAGGCGTCGACCAGCGGACCGGTAGGCTGATAGACACCTGCATTCAAACGCTCCGTGTGTATCTGTGTAAGCGCTCTGTGAAAAGCATCATTGATGTATATTTACAACATGTTTTTGAAGCGCTGATCATTGTAGCCATTCACAGACATATTTGATGAGCACGTGAGCACAATGCCCAGTCAGAGGTGTCTAGGATTCCGCTCAACAGTGCTCACATTTTAATATTATTTAATTTCAGTACCGACTTGGTATCGCGGTCGGTACTTTTGACAACACTACATCCAACAGCCAAATATATTTGCATATGCCTGCCTCCAGAGCAAGACATCAACGAATAGTTATACATCATCGCACCATAGGCCCCGCCCACTAGTATTCAGTCGCTTAACTGCTGACACTTGCTTACACTGGATGTGAGCATTGTGTTGTGTCAAAAGCAAATAGAATCCATTATTATAATCACTGATGCTGTCTACACTGGATACAGTATACAGATGCCTGTTCACTTTCTGATGTACTCCACATGCTTGATTTCATAAATTTTGTCTGTAAATGATGGTTTTATATATATTTTCAAAACACTTACTCACGTACAATAGCGATTGGGCGTTGATACTGTTTCCTATGCGGTGATGTTAGCCAATCATAACAGTAGCTGTTTACTGACAAACCTTAAAGGAACAGCCCCTTTAAAACGGATAATTTCAGACAGGTCAGAATAAAGATTGAAAATAATAGTTTTTCCACATATATTTGTTTTTGTGCACAAAACTTTATTAACATTATAAGTGAACCTCAAGGAAAATTAAAATAATAAAAACAAAATCCATGTCATGTCCCCTTTAAATTGTAGTTTAAAAAAAAAAAAAGACAAACAACTGCTGAACTGGTCCGTTTATCAGTTCTTGCCATAACATTAGATAATTATCGCCTTTATCATATTAGCCAGAATTTTAGTATGAGTGCATCACTACCTAAAGTGTACCGTGAATGTTGCACAGTTTGACCATGAAAATGTCAAGACTTGTTGATAGTCTTCCTTCCCTTTCCAAAAACTGTTAAACCTGTTTAAATGATTAGAAAGTTTAGTTTTGCACTGAAAAAGCTCTTCATGCTTTGTTTCAAATGTTTGAATCATCTTCCTCCTCGTGCATATTTAATAATTCATTTGCAAACAGTTCTTTGAATGTACCAAAATGTGTACCAAATGTCAGCTGACTAATCAGTAATGACTAATTGTTTTCCCTTGAGGGCAATGTACTGAACGCTGTTCATGGAAACCTATAGAGACACAGTTTCTCACTAGTGACACTATATGAAACAAATGTATCATGTTTATTTGGATAATTTAGTGTGAGATTGGAGTTATGTCAGTTACAGACTCACAAAGGCTCAAATGTCCCTTCTTTTCATCCTAGATGAAATCCCCAGAGGCAAGACATTCTTCAGGCTGCATCAAAAGTACTTTGATTACAGTATTTCTATTTGAATGAAGACACTGTGGAATGTTCTTCATTACCTTCAGGACATATGTCCCATAGATTTCCAGCTCACATATGCTTGACGAGGAAGAGTCGTTTCATGTGGCTAATCTTAAACCCATCAGACACGACCTGGTCCTGTGCCAGAGCCACAGCTGTGAAATTTACTGGTCTGTTCGAGGAGAGAACTGGGGGTAAAAGTGGCCACCGAAACCAAATTCAGCTGTTTGTGGGTTTGCAGCTGTGGTTGACGTGAAGGGGTTGAAGCTCTGGTCTATTAGCACTGCTAAAGTGTTTATGCTAAAACGACGGTAAAGCCTGTTCCTGAGCCATGCTAAAATCTTCCAAGCCAGACCTCAGGCTTCCCCTAAAGCTCGTAGAGCACATGGTCTTCAAAATCACAGATGGCAACACCCAGCGTGCGACAACACAAGATTGAGCCTCTATTGTTGTTTGTGCTGGTCGTTACTACACAGCTGGAAATCCAGTCAAACTATTGTTGATTTTTCTCTCAGAGAGCATCGAACGGTGTCGATTCTTCACTGTAATCTTAACAAGATTTGTCATAAGAATGTATTCTGAGGAAAAAAAACATCCCTTGCGCTTTCCTGGGCACTTTGCCCTGTGTCTTTCATGCTTTTGAAGGCAGACTCTTTAACAACTAACAAGAGTTTGACTTCCTGTGTTCTGTCAGTTCAGTGGCAACAAACTGTCATCTAAGAGTCTGAACTAACACGAGCGAACAAATTAACATGCTGTGTACATCCACAGTCTCTTTATGCTTTCTTTAGATGTATTGAAAGATCTTTTACACTCTTTTCTTGGCAATAGTGTATAGCTAAACAAAACCACTTTGTTACACTTGAAAACAGTGTTATGTCAAATGAACTTTAATTTATTTAATTTTCCTTGAAGTCACCATGAAATCAAAACTGACAAATCCAATTTTTTTTTTATGGAATATTGCAGTATTGATTATAAATGATTTATCTGTGCACATCTTTTTTTTTTTTGTTTTGTTTTTTTTTTTAAAGTGCCCTCATAATTTTTGATCAAAATAACTTCCCCTTCCTGACATGACATGTTTAATACCGTGAGAACCTCAAGGTTCCCATGGACAAAATCAAGTCCCGTCCTACATTTTCTCTTGTTCGATATGCTGTTTCACTCAGATATACATCACAATGGGGAAGAAACGATTATCGTAACTTCCGTTTCATGCCGACTTTAACATTAATTGTGCTATTAAGAGAAATACCTTATGTAGTGGAAACTGAACAAGGTTATTTTTAAGTAAATTGGTTAATGGCAACAATCATTTTTTGATATATGTAAGATCTCACTAGATTTTAAAGGCACAATATGTAAGATTTTATATGTTGGATTAAAATATCCAACAACCACTAGAACAATGTTATATATTTTGTTGACTTGTGTACTTACATTATCCCAAATGTTTCCAAGAATGTTTAAATCCAGAAAAATATGCAATTTTTCTGTGTCCGTGCGTCGCCTATCAAATGACATCATACCCTCGATTTCCGTTTTATTTTGTAGAAACCATGGAAACACCAAAGACGCTTTAATATATTATGTGTTTTATTAGACAGATGAGCAACTGTTTGGATACATTCATTGACAGAAAACAAATCATTTATACAGCTCAACACAGTTAGTCTTATTAAAAAATGCAGTGACAATTTTTCAAGTATTGAGGAAAGGTGTATTGGTACCTATAGCCCTATTCGTACGGTAATTGTTTCTCATGGGGTTGTAAGGTGTTTTCATCATTTACAGGGGCTAGTCTGTTTTTTTTTTTTTTTTTTTTTTTTTTTTTTTATTGCCGTCTGAATCCAGAATGTCAGTGTTTTTCTCCCACCACCCGCGTAAAAATCCCTGTCCAAATTACCTACTGTTTTTTTTGACAAACACCAAGGTCGTGTGGTAATTTATTTGCCGTCCTAATCCACATCTCTGAGTTTTCAAGAAGAGATCACTTAAAAATTCACTATTTATATCCAACCACTGCGGAGCACCCTACCAGTGCGTTTCGCTGTCATTTGGATGCATTTTAAAGATCTAGCCTACGCTTTTATTACTGAAATGCTGGAAGGTATTTACAAGAACAATCTTTCATCACTGCTCAAAAGAGAAAGAGAAGAAAAGCACATAAACATTTGAAATGGGCAGTTATTACGCCAGCAATCATACGTTAAAATAACCAAGCAGCATTGTTTACCTCATGTAAGAGACTGTATTAACTTATTTCTGCTCATTTCTACATTTTTAATGTACATCCATCATCTTGAGATAAAATACAAGACAGAAAACCATTTTGACTATAATGCGTCTATCTCCAATTTTTTTTAAACAGGAGATTTAAATAATTAAACAATAATTAGGATTATTATTATTTTCCTATTATTAAATTAAATATGAATTTTTTATTATTATTCCAAGCATATGACATTTTATTTAGAGCAGACAATCATGCGACTGACCACGTGAGCAGCAGTTCCCAGGTTCGTAGGATCACAAAACTCAGTCCTCCACTGTGAATAAATCGCCATCCGAATGCACGAGTTTTATCACTGAGGTGGCATGCAAATTTATTTTTACGGACATCCACATGAGAAACAATTACCATCCGAATAGGGCTTTTGTTGTACCACTTCTAACTAGGGATGATTTAAATGTGATATTAAATCATTCAAGCGCAAAGAAGACCAAGAAGACCATCCAAAGCGACATGCGCACAGAACGACTTCTCATATTGAATAGTGCGCGAATAATTCTAACTGCGTTTCATTATATAATGTCAATATACGAATCTACTTATCAAAATTTGCTTCTTACCTTAAAATGTATACTAATAACCATAATAGAAAACCACATTAGGAATCATCATAAAGTAGCCTATCCATAAAACATGGCCAATACTCATACAGAAATGGTGCACAGGGTCAACAAAACACCATCAGGGTAACATACATGCAATAAACATTAACTAACAGAAGATGTAACACAAACACCCTAATGTACATTTACTGATAACAAAAATGAGAATTAAATTATTTATATAAACTTTAATCATATTTGATGTTACGCATGACCTTTTACGGTTTTTCACCATAACTTTGTATGGCAATTCATGTTTTTGTTTGCAAAAACTATACATTTGACAGCATTTTACAGTAAAATTATATATAATGTTAATCCATTTACAGTTTTCCCATCATATATGGTAAGGTAACTTACGGTTAACCCATTAATTTTTCCTGTTAAAATTACAAGCATTTTTTAGTCCTGCATCAGTGACCGAATATTAGCAAATCTGGTTACAGTACATGCTGTTAATTTAGAGAGCCAAAATATTAGAGCTACTGATATTAAAGCTTGCTTATTTTTCACATAAATATTGAAGAGGGGTAGCTGGAGAGCTAGATGCCATCTTTTTATTAGGACCCTTCTTCAGCTTTTCTCATTTGAGTCTGATTGTATATTAATAAGAGAATTTGATTTTATTAGATATTATTGGACCTTACATCAAGTCATCGTCCTGTGAAACCCTTGGATTTATGTTCCTCTTGTTCAGTTTGCCTCTACGATTACGTTCTGTCCCATGTGTGTTTGAGGGATGCTCCGTTGTTTTATTGGTTTGTTGATTAAACGTAATTTTGGAAATCTGCAGAATTGAACAATGATAATGGTAATTTCTTTTGGTTTAATCAATCAATCTAAAAGTGGCTTTTTCTCTACAATAATTGCTGTTAGAAGCAGAACTGGTTTTGGCTTTATTGGTCAATGTCTAATAAATAAATGGATACATTTCTTCTGTAAATGCCACTATACATATACCAGTACACTTACAAATCTTGCATTGATGGGAAAGTTGACAGAGAGGAGCAGCTGAGGCAAATTAAGGAAGCAATTTATCTGAAAGCGTCTCTTTAGTGCTCTGAAATGGAGTAAACTCTGAGTCGCTAACTGGCAGAAGGTTGCGCAGTGGACAGTGAACTCTTGGACAATGTGTTAGTGTCAGTATCAGACTGTGCCTCTGCACTCTTGGTGTGATGACGCAGTGGGTTAACATTAACGCTTTTTCAGCCTCTTCTCAGTGAATTCTCTGCTTTTCAAATGCAAGTGTGTAAATGAACCCATGGCCACCTGAGCTGATAGAGCTTCATTTTTAGAGGTTCTTTCGAGCATTTATGTAGTTCTCATAACAGCTGATATGTAACTCCTATCATGTAAATTTGAAAAACTTGGTTAATAATGTAGTCTGTAGTATTTGGATATACAAGGGCAAAAAGTACTATAGCCTACTCAAGTAAAACCCAAATATACTCAGTTAGTACATTACACCTCTGCATATAAAAGGATACTAAAACAAACTAATGGTTTAATTTACTTTTTTGCGTTTGAATTTTGTTTACCAATTTTCTATACTTACTAATAGGCAGAACCATAGGGAAATTCAAGAGTAATTTCCTCTTGTTGGCATCAATGACATACGGATGACCAAGCTTTTAGTCCTTTGCTTTACCATCTGATCTGTCAAAGGCAGTGAGCATCTGTTAAATGAGGCTGAATTATGTGAGTTAAATAGCCTATTTGAAATGCTTTTCTCTCTCTCGTTAAATCAACATTAAAACGCATTTCAAGTAGCGTAGGATAAGGCGGCCAAGCTGAAGGCTGATCTGCTGGAAAAACATCTTTACTTTGAGGTTTATGCTATGAGCTTGTGTCAGTGTAAAATGAGCTTTGCTTGCAGTGTTAATTGTTACCTCTGTTCATTTGTTTTTAGTTCGAGTTTTCCGTTTTAAAAGACGGACGGAAATTTGAGATGACACTGACATTTGCGTTGCTTTTTATCATGATTGGTTCATAAAGCAGAAAATCACTGTTTCACTTTCTAAAGCTTTTTCCACTCAAGATACTAATGGGCTTGATAGAAGGGTCTAATATTTCCACCCACTTTGTATTGCTAAGATTAGGCTGTGTTTGCCATCCTGCCATGCAGTGTGTGTTTTAAAGGCTCCCTGATTAAAACTGCATAATCAACAGGATAACCAGACATTTTAGGGACCGTTCATTTAACATCTCTATTTGTTATCTTATCTGAGACATTACAGCCTCAGAGAAAGAATCTTTGAGCATAAGATCCTAGTTAATGTTTCACTGTGTGTTAAGATTTGGCCTCGAGCAAGTTTTGTTAAGATTTGTAAGTGCTTATCTATTTGATCTGTTGAGCTTATTGGTCTAAGTATGCGAATTCCATTCATTTTTCCTAAATTAAACTTTTTTGAATGGTATTAAACATATCAATTTATATGTGAAAAATTAAGCTTTTGAGCATTTTGCAGAGTTTCTCTCAAACTAGCCTTTGTAGGACCTTGAAACTTTTGTCCACCTCTGTCTGTAGAGATTCTATCTATACATGATTATCATTATGGATTGCTCAAAGAGCTCTCAAGCATATCAACTTTGTATTCATATACTCACTTCCAATTGTATTCTTAGTCTATGTAAACTCTGTTGATAGCCATTTCTCTCAGACGTTACATCTTCATTACAGTCACACTTTTTTTTTGTTTAGTTTGACGAGGAGACCTGGCTGCAGCTGTAAAACTTGATATACTTCCCCATCAATTTACAGTGCGGTCTTCTCAACTGCCCCATTTTCCTTCATTCTTCTATTATTGAGTCTCTAATTGGATACTGTATACTTTCAAGAGAAAGCAAATGTACACCAAATCACAGCAGTTTTCAACAGCATCCAGATGTTATACACTTTCAAGATATTTATACACAAAACATTGAGTTTAAGGCATTTGACTCAATTCAATTTTACATTTTTGCTAATTCAGTTCATATTTGAATTCAGGAACAAGTAAGGAAAAAGTACACCGTAAGAAAAAATTCTCTAGAAAAACAGATAATGTCGTCCTGGCAGAAGATTACTACTTTTTCCACCAAGTTTACAGATATTTCCACCAACCCTAAAACAACACAAGGCAATGATACAGTAATTTACAATACAGGCAAAACACCTGAAAATTCAATATAAGAAAGTTCCTTATATTAACAAGGACTTTTCTTAGAGTGTATGTTGGAGATTTAGAATTTATAACACTATTGGTTTAACACACACAGTTGGTTAAATAACAAAACATTATTTGTGAACTTGTTTTAGTCTTGTTTTATGGATCTATTACTAATTATGTGGAAGTAGTAGTATTGAACAAACTAAACGCATAGCAAGCAACACTTTTTTCTAAAACTAAAATCCATAAATCTAACTGCAATCTTTAAACAAACAGTGAGCGTGAGTGTTTAAGTAACATTTCTCTGTAGTATATAGGGACACTCAAGTATTATTCAGTTGAAATAGTGTTCTAAACCCTAAAACAGGATTACAGTGATTGTCTTTTACAGTGTAAGCCTGTTACTTGTTTTCACATGCATTAAAGAAGCGACCACCTATAAGCTTGACAAACATTCTGTAATAAGGAGGTCAAAAACCAACCAATTTGAATAGGGAAGTAGCAGGGCTTGTTCCTGGAAGTATTAGGAGTAAAAGGATCAATATCATTATGTGTGAGCAATTGTAATCTTTTAAAACTAGAAGTCGTGCCTATACAGCTCTGATAACCTCATGCAAACTTTTTTCCTTTGGCAATTATTTCATTATCTAGTTTCTGAGTATTGCTGATGATGAGATAGTCCAAGGCTGTCCATTATGTAATAGCAGTTGATCCAAGGCACTTGCTCACTGCGTGAGACCAAGCACTGACCAACAGTGAGTTTTACGGATCTTTGGGGTCTAAATCTCAGCCGATGCCTGTCGTTTTTGCCTTTTTCATCACTCAACTACCTGAGTGATGCCAACGAGACCTCGTCCCAGCGCAGCAGCGGCTTTCACGAATGCAGCGCATGAATATTATCTCGAGCAGCACGCTACTTCGGAAGTAGGTCACCGATTAAACGTGTCTTGTCAGCTGTGTGCTCCCCTCGTTTCATTTCACTGTTGAACATCGATATTGTTGTAATAGCCCAACAACAGGACCCTCGTTGCTCGCGGAATGTGATTTATTTGATCGGGAAATCAGCGGAGTGAGTGGATGACGAGGTAAATGAAGGATTACTAATCTGTTTTATCTTGGTTATGCGCTTTTCTCTCGCGCTCGCGCTCTCTCTGGTGGGGGAAAAGCCTGAAATATGACATGATTCTTAATCATTGCTGTGTGAATTCGGTTCGAGGAACGCTTTTTAGTTAGACTTGCGAAAACTGTTCTTTCATCGTGCTTAGGATACCATCGCGAAGCTCGGAAATTTTGGTAGGGACCGACCGAGCGAGCGCTACCCGCTTCGGCGTTTGATTCTCACGGTTGGCCGTTTAGTGTCATTTTCAGCACTGGCATTAATTGCTCGGATTCGAGTTTACTGGTTCGGTTTCGCAGTTCGGAGGTATGCGGTGTCAGAAACCATTGGATGTGAGGCGAACAGCGATGTGTTTTTTTTTTTTTTTTTAGTGTGTGTGATACGCCCTATGAGCCGCGCGAGCTCCTCTCATCATCATACACCTCCAGCACGCGCTTGCCGCCTTTATCCCGGATTACTTTAATCGTGCTGTACATTTCACTCTGGTGTGTTTTCTCCCTTTTTTCAGTTTCCCCCCCAATCCACACCTTCCCCTTCTCCGTATCTGCAGTGTAGGAGGAAAGAAGAACATCATGTATTTGTATACAGTGAGTGAGGGGTGAATTTCAAATCACACGAAGGAAAGAGCAACTTCTTTCGTCTCCACACGTTAGATATCATGTTAAACCGCATTAATCCACCTTTTAAAGTGCAGACTGTATGTATTTTCTCTTTAACGTTTTCGTTTTACGCCCGAAACGCCAGATGGCTATCCGGTTATTTGCCAGAAAGTCGGGCTTATACCTCAACCCGAAAAAAAAAAAAAAACACCCGGAATGGTGGTAAATTATGGGCAGGGTCCATTTCCCTTCACCCCTCCTGAAACTAGAAAGGGAACCTCTAATTTTCCACAATATCGTGCCAACAATTCATCCTCCAGCTACCTTCCACTGGAGAGTTTGTGTTGTGTCACTCAATTGGACATGACCAGCACTTAGTCTATTATTTTATGAGCCACACATCCCTCCAGATCAATAACTTGTGACATTCACAGAATTACAGACTGTTGATTTTAGTTTTTAGTGGCACTTAGAAATTTTATTTACAGCTTTTCACATTTGTGAACACACTGTATTTAATTGCAGCAATCTTTAAATGACTTTATAAAGCAAAAGAAGAGAAGTAATATGCTTTCGACCTAGAATTTTTTTTTTTCCTGGGTTAATTCTGATTCTTGGTAAATTGGAAATTTTAGATGTTTTTTTAATATCCAATAACCAAATCCAATATTTAATATTTTGAATGCATGCTTTTTTTGCACAATATTAACAAAATAATCATTAGACTACAACAACAAAACTTAATATTGATCTCTACTGTAAATGTGTATGTTTGGTTATTTTACTTTTAGTATAACTTGTCTGGTTAAATATTTAAAGTAGTCACTTTTGTGGTTAGAACTACAGAATGATTCCCCTCTTTATCTGGCGCATGGGTGAATGATTTTAAATGGTGGAGCAGTAGGACAGCTGAAGAGGATTGTTGCTGAAATGAGAGAATGCTACAGTTGTCAATTATGGTAGATGCCTTTTTGTGTCCATATTTTACAGTTTGGTTTTGGGAATGTGAAACAAAAATGTGTCTTTCACGGGTGCTGAACTTGCTCTGTGCGTTGTAAAGGAGAGCACTGCATGCATCTGAGGTTGACTGATGGTTATGATGACCTCTTTTATTTGACAGATGGAGATTCAAATACAGCAGCTGTCAAACTTAATAACTAAGCACATGAATAAATGAATCTATTCACACAATCCAAGCAAGCCAGTAGCATTCATACTTTTTCAAAGCTCTTCTGTCTTTGGTGGTGGAGCACAGTGATCCTAATAATACAGAACATAAAACTCAAAATCATATTTAAAACTAAAGCGATTCATCAAACATTAAAAGATGCCTTTGACTAATAATAGCTGTTAGGTCTAACTTCAGAGTCAGTTGGAAAGCCTCAAGGACTTCTGTTCCTTTTAAAGAAAGAGGAACTTGTCAATAGGTCAAAGCAGTTAGTGTTTTGTGTCAGTAAGTGTTAAGTTTCATATGGAGCCCAATTACTGTCATGTCTCTGTGTGTGTTTGACCCCTGACTTGCCTTTCAGTTAATCAATAGGTCTTGGGGAAACATGTTGGACATGATAAATCATCAGAAATTTCTTGCATTCATTTCTCATCTGACATTTGAGTTTATAAGTATTCAACCTTATGTACCACAAGATTGCCAATCAAATAGTTTTTATTTGGAGAGCAACAATTTAATGGGCACGTAAGAAACTATTAGAAGCACCATGACTATGTAATTTTTTACAGATCAGGTGACTCTGTAGCTCTTAAAGGAACATCCTGTCATTATTTACTCCCCATCATGTTTTAAAGTTAATGAAAGGTCCAGTCATTGAGCTTACATGGAAAAGGGCATGTTAAACATGTTTTTGTAATTTGCAATATGACTTATTTTGAAACATAACAAGGGTGAATGAATGATGAGAGAATGTTAATTTTTGGGTGAAATATCCATTTAAATGATGCAAGATGTAAATAGGAATAGCTGACCTAAGTTTCAGACATTGTGGTTCTATCACATCAATCATAACCCACAATGTCATAATATTATGTTTTTTGCGGTCTCTGTATATGTTTTAGCAACTACATCATCATTCATTTAAATAATTGACATAGACTAATTATGGCAGTGTTCCAGGTCTATTAGAGTCAAATGTAATGAGTTATTGAGCCTGTGACACCAGTATATGCTAAAGGAATGATTTAGGTAAAATCTCAAAGTTAAAATATCAGAAGTGTTACTTACCTGCTAAGATAAAATATTAAAAGAATGTTATTTATGCATTGTGGTGAATTCACATAGAAAGCTGTTTGTTACAAAAGGCCAAAACAACATATGCTCATTAAAAAAATAGTTTATTGCACCTATGCAGTTTAGTAACCATGTTTGTCCCTTCCCAATTAAAATTCTTTAAACTCTTGCCAGACCAGAAACCTGATTAAGGTGGCACATGAGGCCACATTTGTGCTGATTTTTTTTAGCTTTGGTTTACATAGTCGGTTGCATTTAATATGAATTAGTAAAGGTTATGGAATTTGTAATGGCTCCTGTACACATTATATATTTAATCATAGTGGTTACAGCTTGGAAATTAATAATTAACAATGCTTTATATTTACTTTTATAGGTTTTGCATGACAGAGTGTGATGACCCATGCACGGCAGAGGAACTGTTTATGTGGATATAAGAGTGAATCTGCGGACCAGGTGAGCTGTCAGACAACTATGGACAGAACTTGGCCAGAAAAGAAGGCTAAAAGATGCTCTACCCAAAGAAGAAAAGGTAAGGAAACAAAAGGGAAGACCACAGAGAGAGACCGGAAGCTGTACCCCCTCAGGGGACGACATGGATTGGGTGAAGTGAGCGCGCTAAACTGCTGTGTCGTACTGACACGCTTGGACGAGAGCGAAACTTGTAGGAACAGCATGAAGGCCAAGGTGAAGGAAATGCAGGGGAAGGCGAAAATCTGCAAGTGTCGCAAGAAAGCCTGTAAGACTTGCCAGTCAGCGCCTGAACCAAAAAGCAAAGTGAAACCAGATAAATCTGCCTTATACACAGAATTCATCCCTGAACCTCGCCAGAGACGGCTGGCCTCTCTGAATGCAGAGGCTGTTAACAGTCTGCTGTTGGACAGAGAGGACCCTCAACAGACATCAAAACTCTCAAGGAAGCAGCAACAGACAAAAGGAGACACTTCTCTCTCTAAAGACACAGCGAAAGATAATGATTGTTCCAGAAAAGTCCAAGACAACCGAAAACGCACATGTACCGGAGAGACCGAACAATGTCGGAACCCCAAAAAAGCGAAGACGGAAGCCGAAGGTATTGATCTACAGACTCTAAACAGTCCTGCTCCCAAGCGCCTGGCCGGTTTAAATGCGGCCGCCCTGCTCAAGCTGACCAGCACATCCTCTGGAGTGAAGCGCAGAGGTAAAACAGATGGCAAACCGAGTGGCGGAGGAGTGCGAGGGAAACAGCTACAGTCTAAATCTCGTAAACAGCAGCACAATTTGGCCTGTCAGTCCAAGTTAAAAGTAGCGCAGCAATGCTGCAGCCTCTGCGAGAAGCAAGCCCTCCACACTGAGGCATTGTGGGATGGGAGCACAGGAAGCCATGGCTTTATTAGCCCCGGATATCAGTGCAGATCCATGCTCGGCTTTCCCTTGAAGCCTGTGAAGGAAGAGAAAACAGAGACTGATGTGAAATCATATTACTGCTGTTCCCAGGAGAGATCAGTGGAGTACTGCCATAGACTAGCCCTGTTCCTCGGCCAGAAAACCTTCCCGGAAACCGATGAACATTCTCTGAAGGGATTTCTTCCTTCTCCTCACACCCTGACACATCCAGCGATGCCCATCGGTGCCCATTCCTATCCATGTTACCCTGGGTACTATGTCCACATTGCCCATCACGGGACTCCGGGGCTTCCCGTAAGCTCAAATCCAGGAAGCCACACACCCTCGTCAGTACCCCAGATGGCGATGTGCACTAGTGGGGTCCAGAGACCAAAACTGCTGCCCTCTTCGGTTTCCCATACTACAGGGATCCCTCATCCGGCGTACTGTAACTCTGTCGGCACCTGCTATGGAGAAGCCTGCAGGCTCAACAGCTATGCCTACAGACCCACGCAACCCATCGCTAGCAGGGGCTGCTCGTATAACGCAGGATGCAACAGCTGCATGCACAAAATGGAAAAAGGTAGGATGGGAAATAGAACGAAAGATAAAGATGTCTCTCACTTTTTCTATAGTTCCATAACTGTAACTTTACAAGGATGTTTGAGCATTTGAACTTGAAACAGATTTCCTGCTGTTCTTGTGATTTGAAGTATGGAGCAGAGAGTAAGAGTTGGTAAACTGTCGCATTTTATATTTAAGTAGGGCTGCATTTGATGAAATTAAAAAACTGCAAGCTAGCAAGATGCCGTTAAACTTTAAGTTGTTGTAGTATTAACGGTTATTTTAGGTTTAAATTTGACCATGCTTAATCCTATAAGTACCAAAAATGTTTTTAAGAACAGTAACTGTAAGAGAAAAGCAAGTTATTATCTCTTAAAGATGGTATTAACCTTTATAATTGAATGATTTAAAATTATGTCCTTTTAAAGCTGTGGTCAAACTTATTTAAACACATATTTTAAACCTTTTTTGCACTTTTTTTTTGGAAAGATACTTCAATTCAGCAAGGATCTATTAAATTGATCAGAAGTGACAGTAGAGATTTATAATGTTACAAAAAAGATTGATCTATTTCAAATAAATGCTGTTCTTTTCAACTTTCTATTCAAAGAATCATGATCACAGTTTCCACAAAAATATATAGCAGCACAGCTGTTTTCAACATTGATAACAGGAAGAAATGTTTCTTAAGTACCAAATCAGCATTATGTGACACTGAAGACTGGAGTAATGATGCAAAAAAATTCAGCTTTGCCAAATTAATTACTTTTTTCCATAAAATAATGACAGTTAAATTTCACTTAGCCATAAGGTTTTCATAAAAAGTGACACTGTTGCATCTCCTCTATGATGTTACAATGTGTAAATGAACAAATCTGATTTTATTTAGAGAAAATGTATCTCTTAAGTGGATGAAGTGATTTCCACATTCATCATTCTATACAATGTTTGTATCCTCAGCCTTGACAGTCTCAGCAGTAGACGTCTTTATGAATGAGTCTTTAAAGTGATTGATCTAAAGGTGTACACACCAAATGCAGTGACATTAAAAGATGTCAAGAGAAACCCCATCGAGGTTGCATCAAGGACTTGTGGGGAAAAAAGTAACGGCTTGAATAGGAGACAAATGATATGAAATTCCCTTCCCCAGCCACGTCATTGTGGCTGCATGTTCCCTGCAGTCTGTTCGCTGTTGGTTTGCATGTGAGTAATTGCCACAGGTGGGGAGGGTGCTGGTTATTTTTGTTGGCAGGAGACTTGAACTGTCTGTTCATTGTGAGGTGGCAGCTGTGGTCTCGCAGCCGCCTGTGAACGTCGGCACAGGCAGAGACCTCCGCAGTCATGCTCCCTTGTTGGTTTTTAACCACACGGCTGGGTTATACAATGTAATTTTTCACTCGCCGTTATCTCCGTTAATGAGACAGTAATCTGACTCTCTGTGGGTTTCTCTTTAGGTACATCATCACTTTTACCGGGACAAGAAAAACAAGCAAAGCAGACGCATTTTAGCATTACTTTAAAGTTGGTATATTTGGTTTGCTATTAATTGGATGTGGAAATTGTGTAACTTTTGAAAATAAATGCAAAGCTTTACCCTTAAAAAAAAAAAAATTCTCCCATACACAAAGTGCTATATTGAACCGTTTAATACTGAGTATTAGGAGAGTGCAAATTTATTAAAGCTGTCTATATACTGCAGGGGGAAGTAAAGTTTTCCTCTAATAACGCAACACTTCATGCTTGAGTGAATGTACATTGACTGCGTTTTTCCATACACGCTTACCCAGACTCCATCCACAGAGACCAAGCGCTGTGAACAGGGTTATCTTAAGTATTGTTATCCATTATTTGTGTAGACCATTGATTACCACTCCAACCGCATGTCATTGTGTGCGCTTAGTTTGAGGGCTGTTTGATTTGGTCACATTTGGTGTTCAATTTACACTTGTTGCTTCTATTAGATTTTCCGGATTCTAGGTTGTAATAAAATGTCTGCATTTGCTATTCATTGATGCCAAACCTCAAGAGATGGGTAGGGTAATAGTGTTGATAGACCTCATCTTTTGCATGAGAGGTCCCTGAAGGAGTCTGCCCTGCTGCAGGTTAAAATCACCAACTTGTTAATTAGCTTTTAAAGAGTCATTCCTCTTCCCTCTTTGCAATGGTGAAGTGGCCAGTAACACAGTAATTCAAGAGATAAGAGATAATTGATTTCAGATAAGTCACTCAGTGCCTTCACTCATTGACCTCTGACCCTGAGCTGATTTGACCATGCATATAGACTAAACCTCATTTAAATGACTGAAAAATGGAACTCAGTAGCCTCACAAGATTTCCAATTTAATTTAAAAATGGAAGACTTATGATATAATTAAGAAAATATTTTAAAGTCTTTTAATATGAGATACCATGGCAGCAATAGATTGAGGGACAAATTTAGTTTAATCAGTATGTTGATGTTAAGTTTTATCAGCAAATGTATGTGTTCTTTGTTGTAGTTTTAAAGGTCGATTTATGAAGTATAAAACTTAAAATTGTAACTTAATTTGACAGTTCCCAACTATGCACTTTTGTGATAGTTGCACATTTTCAAGTGTTTCACTGTTTTCACATTTCTAAATTGATATGTAGTTCCTGTCATAAAATCCAATCCCCTCAAGGTTGTATATAATTGTGGTTATAGGCTCTTAGCTTTGTATCTGACCTTGCAGCATCTGGCACATCTGGCGATTTATGAAGTATAAAACTTAAAATTGTATTCAGAGTTGATGGATTTTCATCAATTTGACAGTTCTCAACTATGCACTTTTAATTTCTTCTAGTTGCACAGATTCGTTACCCACAGTTAGTCTCACATCTAGGCTTTTCAAAGAAGTAGTTCACCCAAAAAAACATTCTCCTGGGTAATGCATGAAAAGTATGCGTTTCTAGACCAATTTAATCTTAAAGGGATAGTCCAATCAGTGTTGAAATAAATGATCTTGTTATTTTTTACTCGTGTTACCCTCATGTCGTGCCAAAAGCATATGCTGAACACAAAAGGAGAATTTTAATTATTGTTCGCACAGATCTTTTCCATACAAAATCAAATCATAAGGAATTATTTAGTGCATGAAACATACTGTATGTGATTTGCCTTTTTTTTATTTTTTGTAACTTGAACCTATATGGCCACAATGAACTTATAATTGCATGGGAAATAGAAAGATCAAGATGTGAAGAGAACTCACCTTTTGTTCTCCATGGATAAAAATACAGTAGTACAGCTTTGGAACAAATCGTTACATAATGTAATTTCTGGGGTTAAGATAAACCCTAAAAATGCACATTTCTTGTCTCTTTTTATGCATTACCAGAAGAATGCATCACAGGCTCACCTCAAATTTCCTCATCACTATGGGAACCGCATAGGCCATTGACTGGAGGTTTCCCAAGATTGGCTCATCCATTTTGCCCACACAACCTTTACGACATGCTTGGATCACAGCAATTGGATGTTATTGAAATGATAATGCACTGTCATTGTTTTGTTGGAAGTTCAATTATGAATTAATAATCAAGTGCTTCACTGTTTCCGCATTTCTAAATTGATATGTAGTTCCTGTCATAAAATCCAATCCCCTCAAGGTTGTATATAATTGTGGTTACAGCTCTTAGCTTTGCATCTGACCACGCAGCATCTGGCGCACTGACTCATTTATGACTGCATTAGTCTGCTGTGTTGTATTACATGCAGTATGGTGTTTGTTTATGATCATAAATGCATGTTGCGCATTTTATGAACCAATGATTTTTCCATCCTCCGCTCTGTAGAAGACTACTCTTACCCTCTGGATGACCACAGCTCGTCCATCACGATGCCTTCTGCCCTGCCTCTGTCCATCTGCCCCATTTCCAGTGTGCCTCCATCCACCCAGTCAGTGCCCCACCTGCAGACACCTCTTCCCGACGCCAGTCGACCCCAGGTGCAGATTAGAGTGGGACGGGAATGCCCTCAGAGGGCCAAGCCGCCCAGTGGCTCTCGTTCAGGGGTGCGGGACTCTGCTGTTTGCCCCCACATTAAGGATGGCCAGCTGGGAGCAGGCCATGGCAGTGGCTCTGCCAAGCAGCCTAAGATCAGCCGTCGCCGGGCAACAAACGGCTGGCTGCCTGTTGGTGTGGCAACAGAAAAGGAAGTATTCATCATGGTACGTACTCGAGTTGCCCTGTCCTGGTGTATTGAAATTTTCCTAAAAAGACATTTAGGTGGTGCCCGGAGCAAGACTTAAAGCAGCGATTCATTGAAAGATATATTGCATTTATTCCTTGCAAATTACAAAATAATGTCCCAGGCAATTTCTTTAGAACAGCTGTTGCAAAATGTCAGTAGTAAACATTGTATTGCGTTCATTGAAAAGGACATGATTCGTAAATTCCAGTGAGGTGCTTTTAAACAAGTATTTTAAACAAATCCAGTGGGCAAACCTCAGACAATGAGCGGTTATGTTTAAAAAACTTTTGCATCATGCTGCTGTTTTCTTCTCCATTTAAGAACTGAAACATCTGTATTAAATACAGTTTATGAAATGTTTACACAGTACTTCAGATCTGTTTAGTCCGTCACACTGCAGAGTCATGCCGTATTTGGTCTTTAGACTGCTCTATAGACCTTATGCACTAGAAAAACAAGCGTGCAGCCATCTTTTGAATTTTGTCTTTGAACTTCCGTTTTTGCGGTAGCTCTGTATGGCCACGTTCACACAGCAGCAGAATACGGTTGTCAGTCCTATATTTGAGTCCTTAATACGGTTATAGTCACGCACAGTGCAGTTATTTACGGGAGTGACAACTGCATTCTATAACCAAACTCACACCTGTACATTTTCAGGACTTAACAACCGCATTCTCAGAAAATTTGTGCTGTGTGAACGGAACCGGACTGGACAACTAGTTGTCTGTCACGTCATACAGTGCGAGCGAGCCGCTCTCCTCTCCTTAGGGGTTTAGTGTGTGGTTTTGCTTTCGGTAACTTACAGTGAGTAAGATCCAGTCTCAAGTTACTGTTATCCACCGGAGCAGCTCCCATCAGTTTTGTGTTCTATGCACACCTCAAATGCCGTGTCATGCGCGAGACGCTGCAAAGGACGTGAGACGCGAGAGCAACGGTTAAAGGCATCAGGCTAGTGCCTGTTTACATTGAAGCTGCTGTCGGTTAATGAAGATTTGATGGATGAACTTGCGGCTCGATTGCACTCTGTTGTGTCAAAATTGATAAGACTTTTCAGTTTTATGGACTTCGCCATCTTTGATATTACTTTGGTCACTGTCACTGTGGTTATGGGTAAGAGAATACGGGCTTGACTCTCATTGCACGTTCATACAGACAGTATTCGAGCCGCTACTGTAAGTTGCTGTGTGAACGGGACAATTCGAGATTCACACCTGTAAGTAAATTCAGTTGTCAATCCCAAAAACTGACATTGTGAACGTAGCCTATATTTCTATGGCATCACTGTGGAAGAGTAATTAGCTGATCAAGTAGATTTACTTATTGTAGAGTTAACAAAAGTTATCATGAGCACTGTAATGTTTGAAGCGGATGTCATAACAAATGTCAGTAGACCAGGAAGATTGTAAATGAGTGGTTCATTCATAAATCCATAAGATCTTACCTTCATGCTGTGGAAATACAAACCAGAACACAATGAGCCCAGTACCGAAAAGAGGCGGGGCTACATAAGGTCTATAGGAATTTGGGTACTAGTTTTATCCTCGTCAAATAAGTACTAAAAACAAGTCATTTTAATGAAAGACTCTACTGTGTAATCATGGTAGATATATATTTTTTTCCTCTTAGTATCATAAGTATTTGTGCATAATTTTCACAGATATTAATTTCTTTAAAAAAAATTGTTTTTATTCAGAAAGGATGCATTAAGTTAATCAAAAGTGAGTCAAGACATTTATAATGTTACTTATAAAATATTTTAAAAAATTGCTGCCTTTGAAAATGTTTCACGGTTTCCATAAAAACCACAATTGTTTTCAACATTGATAATAATAAGAAATGTTTCTAGTCATCAGTGAATTTTTAATTAATAAAAAATAGTCATCAATGAAGGATTTCCATAGGACCACGTGACACTGAAGACTGGAGTAATGACCGATGAAAATACAGATTTGCCACAGGAATACAAAACTGAATACAAATCACAGGAATAAATAACATTTAAAAAAAAAAAATGTAATTGTTATATTTCACAAGATTACTGTTTTTACTGTATTTATGATTAAATAAATGCAGCCTTGGTGAACATAAGAGACTTCTTTCAAAAACATTAAAAAATCTTCTGCAGTCATATACATAAAGATGTCTTTGAACAACTTTTAGTGTTGCGTTGGAATTCGAGGATTTTGACACTTTTTACGGTGATGCCGTCATAAAATATGATAGACATATAAAGCTTCATTCTAAAACCTCAATAGAAGCTTTGAATGTAAATATGACATTACAAAAATGACATTCGGTGCAGTCTAGTACGAACAGTCAGAATGACCGCTATGGCTGTTCTAGTAGTTATAGAATTCCGGTAGTTCTAGTGTTAAACCGCTTACACAAACAGCACACACACAGACAGTAGCTTGCACATCACTCGCAGATCACACGCACACAGAAACATTCAGAAGCGCAGAGATGTATTGTCAACACTTCTGTGTTTTATCAATAAAATAGCTTAGAAACTGTTAAGTTCTAGCATATATTTCTTAGTAACTAAAACCCACAGCTTCACTATTAGTAGAGACACGCTGCCAGTAGAATTAATTCACACGCAATCGCTCTCTCACTAGTGCATTCATATAAATGTAATATTTACTATTTTACTTTATCTGTATCTGATTTAGAATGAGCAGAAATCTGTGAGAAATCTAACAACCCAAAGACAAAAGAACTGATAAATATAAGCTGTTATGTAGGAACAGTAGCCTTGTGGGCAGCACTGTCATATGCCACCTGCCAACGCAACCAACGTTTGAGTCTCAGCTCGAGGTTCAGGCTTATTTGTTCATTAATGACGGTAACTTAATCACATTAATGTCGAATTTAAAAAAGCCTTATTCCCCACATGTTGCATTTGAAAGACAGTGTCAAGTTAAAATTAGTGCAATTTTTGAAATGCATTTTGAGACTAGTCATTCAGACAACCCACCAACTACTTAATCTATCTTAAGTAAAGTTTTAAATTAGGCTGGTTTTTAAGTGTTAAGGTTTTTTTTTTTTCACACGTCTAACGTGATACAAAAGTGTATAATGAGATAAAATGCGTAACTCTCTATTTTTCATTTGATTTAAGAGTGAGGAATCAACATCCCTGCGCAGGTGCTATGAAGGAGTGCAGAGAGATGGAGAGGTGATCAGGGTCAGAGACACCGTGCTACTGCGCTCAGGTCCCAGGAAGAAGTCCTTGCCTTATGTGGCCAAAGTCTCTGCCTTCTGGGAAGACCCTGAGTCAGGTAAGTCTTCTTCTAAACACTGTTTTCTCTAATACGCCAATGAAAGTCACAGAAGAGCTCACAATACTTGAATCCTACTTTTAGGGGAGCTGATGATGAGCTTGTTTTGGTACTACCGCCCAGAACACACTCAGGGGGGTCGCATTCCCAGCATGCACTGTGAGGTGAGTCTAGAATTGCTCATGGCACAGCAGTGTGGTCGTCCGGGACTAGCAATGTCAACATTTGACTTCCTTTGATTATGAGTTTCATAGAGGAAGTAGGCAGCACAAGTTTCCTGTGTTCAGTAAACCACTGTAATAGGGACACTGGACAAACAAATGAGTCCCAGCACTCTCAAACATGTTATGATCACTGAATATATACTATCGTTTACTATCATTTGGACATTTTAACATGCCAGTGTCTTCTAAGTTCCATGTATTTGATGTATCTACATTTTCATTTCACATTGTATTTGTTGCAATATTTCTTCAGTACACTTACAGCATGGATTCCCTTAAAATAAATATAAAATATTAATGCTGTGTGAATTTTTCCAGAATGAGATTTTCGCATCTCGGCATCAGGATGAAAACAGTGTGGCATGTATCGAGGATAAGTGCTATGTGTTGACATTAGCACAGTACTGTAGGTAAGCGATGTTCATCACCTCATTGCAAGTGTCAAATCATCACCTCCTTTCCTTTCTACAAATTTGATCTGATCTTTAATGTTTCAGATTTTGTGCCTTGATGAAGTGTCATGAGGAGGGCTTACCCAGACGTAGCCCCCTGGTCCCTCCCTCCGACTATGTAATTCCAGCTCATCGTTGCGTGCCCAATGACATCGATCCCGACCTGGTGTTTGTCTGCCGCCACGTTTACGACTTCCGCTACGGCCGTCTGCTGAAAAACCTTCAGTAGGTCTAAATGGAGCCATACACTGAAACCAGAATCCAAAACGTTATGACACAATCAAAGTCCTATCAACTGGATGGCCACAAGTCTTTAGGGAGTTGTTGTTGTTGTTGTTGTTGTTGTTTTCCTTTTTTTTTTTCCTTTAGGATAAATGCTCTCGGCGTAGCACTAAGAGTTTCGACTATTATCCCTTGTGACTTTATATAACGGCATTCTGAGCACAATTACCTTGAGTTCAAAGGTACCGATCGCCAAAATGTGATTTTTCACTCCATGAATTTGAGTATTTATTTTTGCAGTTATCTTTTATATTTGCTGAATGAGTGTAAAAAGAACTTAATGCAGGTACATTAACAATGACCTTGAATTATGGAATAGAGCTCTAATATTCTCTTTTTGGTAGTAAACGCACCCTTATTGAACTAATTATCTGTAGATGGAAGGTTAAAAATATTTATTTTTAGATAAATTTAAACACAAGCTCCGTCTTTTAGGAGGCACCAATCAGTTTGATCCACAACGCACTGGCCAATCATTCGTTCAGTCGTCATAACAGGGTGTGGGGGATCACAGATTTATTGTGGTGGACCAAATATCCCAGAATGCATTTGGTTAACTTACCATTCTGTTGACTGACCAATGTGTAATGAGCTTTCGTCCTCCCGTCGCCCATCATGACTTGCCTTATATCCTACACCAAGTTTCCCCGTTTTCTGCCTTCCCAGCAAACCAAAGGTTATCACGCCACTCCTTAATATCCACTTTCGCAACTCCATTAGTTTGCACTAAAACTTCTCATTCACAGAGTCAGCAGTCTGACTCAGTTCAAAATGTCACCTGCTACTGATCTCCAATGCAGGAAAATACTGTGTATTTGTTGTACGTGTACAAAGATACGAGAGAACTCGCAAACTGTCAGTTGCAAATGTGAATGGACAAACTTTATCTCGCGTGCACAGGCCTGCTTTCAACGTGTGCCCTTTGCTTCCCGTCCTACATGGTAGTTTTGTTACAAGATCGCTAATTATGAAATGAGAAAGCTGTTTTATATGGTCTGTTTGTGCCTTTAAATAGTTAACAGTATGCTATGTGAAGAAATACTGGTTGATTGGTTTTGTTTTTCCTTAAGCCTCTTCACGTTTTTGGCCTGCTTGTTTTGCACCACATTGTTATCCATGCTAAAAAGCATCGATAAGATTGTCTGATCGCACTATGCTGACCTTCACACTTCCCTGTTTTGGACTTTTTTCAAACATCAAGAGGACTTTACATAAGACAGAAGAGTTAAAGAGTGATATTGTACTCACAGGGTCTCCCAAAAAGGTTAGCCTCTGATGAATGAGAACTGTTTGTTGTCTTGTTTTTTGTCTTAGGTTTTTTTAAGTTCAGATGTGCTTTGTTGAGGCATTCTTGTATCCATTCCTTTCACATTATTGAGATCTGAGTGAATGTTAATCAATCGGAAGTAATTATGTCATTGTGATGAAGCTGAGATATGACTTCTGTCGCTTAGTAGTTATACGCCCTTTTCAATATATATATATATATATATATATATATATATATATATATATATATATATATATATATATACACACCAAAATAAACAAAAACAGAAGTGAAATAATCTCGTCCTGATCTTCCGTTTTTTTTTTTTCTCAGTTAATGTTATCTCCTAGCGTCAGATATGCCAGTTTAGACGTGTTAATGCCATAGCGGTTTCGCGGAACATTTAAGCAGAGCTCGTTTTGCTTTGGTTGGCGGTGTGGTTGAGTAGACTCCTTAATGGTTGCTGTTTGTGTGAAAATTATGTATTTTTTAAATGTATATTTCTCTAGCAGAATGTTCTGGATGGCAAATACAACATATTGTGTACCAAAATGAGGAGAGAGGGAGAGGATTATGTTCATTCCTCTGTATACAAAACTTACCATAAATTCCAAGCTCTTTGCTCTTTTGATGAATGGCTGTTTGTGTGTATGTGGGCGAGCGTGTCTATACAAATATATATATTTCAGTGCAGCATGGAAGTACTGGGCATTCTTTGAAATAATAGATCTAGCACAGCGCATTTGTATTATTTAAGATAGAAATGTATATTATAAGAGGAAAATATTTAAAAGGAATAAATAATATATGAGCATCAAATCCTTTGTCTTGTTTGTTTTACTAATACTGAATTTAGTTCCTTGACTTCTGATGTATTGATGTGGGTCCAAATAAACCATAAAGCACGTACACTGTATTGCCAAAAGTATTGGGACACCTCTCCAAATCATTGAATTCAGGTGTTCCAATCACTTCCATGGCCACAGGTGTATAAAATCAAGCACCTAGGCATGCAGACTGCTTCTACAAACATTTGTGACAGAATGGGTCGCTCTCAGGAGCTCAGTGAATTCAAGCGTGGTACCGTGATAGGTTGACACCTGTGCAATAAGTCCATTTGTGAAATTTCCTCACTACTAAATATTCCACGGTCAACTGTTTTATTATATAAGTGGTATTATAACAAAGTGGAAGCAATTGGGAACAACAGAACCTCAGACACGAAGTGGTAGGCCATGTAAAATCATGCACATGCTGAGGCGCACAGTGCACAGAAGTCGCCAACTTTCTGCAGAGTCAATAGCTACAGACCTCCAAACTTTGTGTGGCCTTCAGATTAGCTCAAGAACAGTGCGTAGAGAGCTTCATGGAATGGGTTTCCATGGCCGAGCAGCTGCATCCAAGCCTTACATCACCAAGTGCAATGCAAAGCGTCGGATGCAGTGGTGTAAAGCACGCCGCCACTGGACTCTAGTGCAGTGGAGACGTGTTCTCTAGAGTGACGAATCACGATTCTCTGTCTGGCAATCCTATGGACGAGTCTGGGTTTGGCGGTTGCCAGGAGAACAGTACTTGCCTGACTGCATTGTGCCAAGTGTAAAGTTTGGTGGAGAGGGGATTATGGTGTGGGGTGGTTTTTCAGGGGTTGGGCTTGGCCCCTTAGTTCCAGTGAAAGGAACTCTTAATGCTTCAGCATACCAAGACATTTTGGACAATTTCATGCTCCCAACTTTGTGGGAACAGTTTGGGGATGGCCCCTTCCTGTTCCAACATGACTGCGCACCAGTGCACAAAGCAAGGTTCATAAAAACATGGATGAGCGAGTTTAGTGTTGAGTAACTTTTTGCCTGGTCTTGACCTCAACCCGATAAAACACCTTTGGGATGAATTAGAGTGGAGACTGTGAGCCAGGCCTTCTCGTCCAACATTAGTGCCTGATCTCACAAATGCGCTTCTAGAAGAATGGTTAAAAAATCCCATAAACACACTCCTAAACCTTGTGGAAAGCCTTCCCAGAAGAGTTGAAGCTGTTGTAGCTGCAAAGGGTGGGCCAACTCCATATTAAACCCTACGGATTAAGAATGGGATGTCATTAAAGTTCATGTGCATGTAAAGGCAGGAGTCCCAAAACTTTTGGCAATATAATGTAATTGCATATTTAACACTGGTTGTGAGATGTTAACAGCTTCTCAAAGCCCTCCTGAGCCATCTATGAAAAATTAAAAAAAAAAAAATCCATAATACATAATGAAGTTTTCCTCATATGTGTGTACATTTTTCCTGAAGGTTCTGTGTATTGCAGTAACATACATTTAAATCGATGTTCAATTAATATTACATTGTGTATTCAAAGACCTTATTACAAACGTTATTAGACACATTTTTAAAACAAAAACATGAAGGAGAAAATCTCTTTTTCAGTGTATAATTGAGAATGATTGTATCAGTCATTTTGATTTATATTTTACATAGTTTAGAGAAATCAAGCTGCACTGGAGCAGAGTTGCCACAGGGTGTCATGCTGAAACTACCTTGACCGTCTTCTGCCCAACAACACCAACTCTGTCTTATCAGAGAAATGAAGCAGTACTTGCTGTAGCAAATACTTAATATGCAGTGAAACATCCACCATTGCTGCAAACCAACAAAAATATTGTTGCATCGTATGTAACTGCCATGCGTTTTCATTTTAATTAATTGTTTCACTTGATTCATTTACATTACATGCATTTGGCTTTTATTCAAAGTGATTTACAGAGCATTCATAGTATGCATTTTTAAAAGTGTTTGTTACCTCGGAATTGATCCCATGACATAGGCGCAATCGTAAGATAAAGGATTACATAAGCATTTCACTTTAACGTTTAATGTGAACATTCACCGTTTAAGAGACGTCTTTTAAGTGTCATCTCAGGGGCCTACTGAAGCTGTCAAGTTTATGACTTGAAATAAATTCATTTCAGGAAAATTCTTCTCGTTGCCATTCTCAAACTCTCTGTTCCCTCTCCGTGTACTACAAGTAGGTTTGAGGCCAGAAAGGCATTTGCTCTTCATGCTTTGTTTTACAGGTGCATATTATATAATGCCTGTCAAATGTTTTACTAAATTGAATTACCATGCTGCGGACATTTACAGAAATATAGATTTGCAACAGCCATGCATGGCAGGTCTTATTTGGCATTTGATATGCGTTTTGTGTGTGCATTTGGTGAATTCTGAAAACTTGTGTTCATTAATATACCTGCAGCAGACAGCTTGAATGAAGCTCACACCATGAGCTAATTAGATTCTTCTGCAATCTTTTGTTTGCATTATTAATGATCCATGTGAAAAATGATGTTGATGTCTTTGAAGCAATAATGATATTTTTGGTTCTTCAGTTTTGCTAATGTTGTAAGATAAGTACATTTTGATGTTGCCATCTGTCCAATGAACAAGTGTTTTCATTGGTTCATGCCTACATTTACAGAATAATTGCTGTTTACCCTAAAGAGCAAACTGTTGCTATTTTAATCATTTTACTTTAGTTTGTTTCCTATCTGGATTATTTGAAATCATACAGACAAAGTTATATTTGGTTCTAGAGATGCAGATGCTAGACTGGCTTGCGAATGTTTAAAATCTATTCATAGCAGGCCAACAAATCATTATAAAATGCATATGTTTATAATGCAGAACCAACACAGATGTATTTATTCTCAGTCCAATATATAAACAAATTTCAAAACCATTTCAGAGCTGTAATCAAATCTTAGATAATGAAAGAAAACAAAATCAAATGTTGCAACTCATCCCTTATCAACCAAATGCACACAGCTAGAGATTCAAAATGTCTCCATGGCATTTAAATCTGTAAATTTAATTGAGCAGGTAAGCAGCGTTATAAATATTCATGAGGCATCTGATTTATTCGCATATCAGTCCTTGTATTCCATCTCACTTATTGCTGTGAGTGACTTGGATGGTGCACCTTTTCCTTAGTCCTCCCAAATGAGATCAGTGAGTGACTCGCTCAAGAAAAAAAAAAGGCTTTGGGTATGAGAAGAGAGAAATATACCAATTGCTCACACCAGCAGCTTTGCATATGGACAGGATAGTAAATTAAATCAAGGAGAGGTGTTTACGTCTGTCTGTTCTTCTTTACAAGCTATTTATGTTGACATATATAATATACATTTATGTGCATTTTTCTGTCTTTTTGGATAGAATGTCATTCCCTCCTTGGCCTTTTAATGTCAGTCAAAGAAATACATATAACACATAATATACATATACACATAATGTTTCGAAGAGAGCAACAGATGTATCGGGACAAAAATGCTCTTTCTTTTTGTGTGCTTATTTCTCTGTAAACAAACGGCATTTTAGCTCACTTTTAACTAAATTCTATTAATATACAGTAGCCACACACTGATTTCAAACCGTATAATGCATATATAAATTATAAATTGTTTTACACAATATGGTCAGTTTTTTTTCCCATTTATTTTTGCTTCATCAACAGTGTCAAAGAAGAATTAACCATTTTGCATCTCAGAAATCAAAACCTGAAAGACACTTACTTGTTCTCCAGCGATGATTACCTTTGTGACTCTCCTTCAATCTTCAGTGTCTCCCTTGCGTTCTCCAGTGTCTTCTTTGATCCCTCACCATACTCACCTGCTCCACTTACCTCCCCCAGCTCTTGGAATCCCCCGATCTCCATTCAGGAAAATGTGTGATTATTTATCAGTCTATCCACTCTTGTGCTTCCTCCAGAAACCTGAAAAAAGAAAATCTATTATTCATCTGCTATTGCCTGCAGAAGTCTCTTTATCTACATTACTTACCTGTTTATTCTCATTATCCACCTTTGCAATAAAATACCTGTCTGGTTCGCTAAACTCTCTGTCTCCAAGTCTGGTATCCCGTTACGGAAGACCATAATATCATGAACCTGACAGGTCCCGATCCATTCCAGGAGCTGGTGGATTTCCTGCGCAAAGTCCTCAGCGCACCAGCCACTGTGTCTGCATCTTTTTCCACACCAAGCACTTCTTCTGCACCCATCTACACAGCCAGTCCCATTGTCAATCCGGCAGCCTACTCTGGCTCGGCGGAGGATTGCAACGGATTCTTCCTGCAGTGTTCGCCCTAGAATGCAGCTGCATCGTTTCGCCACAGAAAGAGCTTAAATCTACTTTATTTTATCTCTCCTTACAGGCCGAGCACTCCAATGGGCAGAAACCATCTGGCAGCAGAATGGAGCAGCAACACAGTCTCTGGATGCTTCTGTTGCTCATTTCCGGGAAGTTTTTGGAAGACCCAAGGGAGATTCATCAGTTGGTGAGCAATTATACCATTTACGTCAAGGCAAAAGTTAAATTCAAGACTATGCTCTCAGATTCCATACATTAGCTACTTCCAGTGGGTGGAATGAGTGCTCGCTTCTAAAAACCTACCGCCAAGTCCTGGAACCAGCTCTGTGGCTGCATCTCTCATCCTATGACGATACCATTGGGCTTGAGCAATTTATTCAACTTTCCATCAGTGTCGCCAATTGCGTCAAAGGCTGTATGGAGGATAATTTGTGCCAAACGTTCAGCCAGCCAGCCAGAGTTTCCCAGCTCTCCAGAACCAGCTCCGGAGCCCATGCAGATTGACCACACTTCATCTCAAGAAAAGGCTCAGCTCCATCCCGTAAAAAGTCCAATCCATAATGGGAAAGCTGCTTGGCCGAGGCGAGGTCCGTCATTGTGTGAGTCCCATTCAACTCCAAATTGGCCAGCTTCATATCAAAAACATCTGTCTGCTGGTTCTGGTGAATTCCACCGCTGTGATCATCCTAGGGCGCCCTTCCTCTCATCCTCCAACATCAGCCATGAAGGTATCCAGGTGGACGAGAGGAAGGTAGAAGCTGTCAAGTCCTGACCCATTCCCACAACCATCAAAATATTGTAGACATTCTTTGATTTGGCCAACTTCTATTGACAATTCATCCACAACTATAGTTCCATCGCCTCTCCTCTCACCAATCTCCTCAAAGGCAGGCCCAAATCTCTGTCCAGGACCTCAGATGCAACCGAAGCCATGCTCACTCTCCAACAGGCCTTTACTTCAGCACCGCTCCTGGTACATCCTGATCCCAGCAGAGCAAAACTATGGTATCAATAACCGAGAACCCCTAGCCATCAAGCTCACCCTTGAAGAATGCAGGGCACTGGCTTGAAGGGGCCCGCCATCCCTTTGTGGTGTTGACAGACCATCGGAATATTGAGTATCTTCACAAAGCCAAAAGATTAACCCAAGGCAGGCCAGGTGGGCCCTATTCTTCACCCGTTTCCAATTCACCATCTCAAGGCAGATGTCCTCTCCTGTCTCCATGCTCCTGTGGCTCCCTGCTCCGCCAGGGTGTCCCCCTAACCATACCTACGTTCCTCTGAGCCAACATACACCACTAATCCACTCTGCACATTCCTCCCTGTGACCAATCAAACCTTCTTGCTGCTACAAGACTGCTTCTGTTGGCCAGGCATGGCTCAAGATGTCAGAGGCTGTAAGGAGTATGCAATGGCTAAAACACCACGCCATCTACTCACCGGAAAGTTACACCCTCTGCCTGTGCCCCATTGCCTATGGTCACACCTCGGAGTGGACTTCATAACGGACTTACCTTCCTCTCATTGCTTCACCTATGTGCTATTAACAGTAGACCAGTTTTCCAAGGCCTGTCACGTTTTCGCCAGTCACACCTGTTCCTAATCACCTCACCAATTACCAGCACTATCAGAGCATATATCTCGCTCCCTCTTTATTTGGTTTCCAATGTGGACGACAACTCAACCTGAAAAGACTCTTACCTGTTCTCCAGCGACGATTACCTCTGTAACTCTCTTTCAATCTCCGGTGTCTCCCTCGTGTTGTCCAGCGTCTCCCTTTGATTCCTCGCCATACTCATCTGCTCCACTTACCTCTCCCCAGCTCCTGGAATCCACGATCTCCATTTAGGGATGTGTGTGCTCAGATATCAGTCTATCCACTCCTGTGCCTCCTCAAGAAACCTGGTAAAAGAGAAAATACTCTTATTCATCTGCCATTGCCTGCAAAGTCTCTATATCTATATTACTTACCTGTTTATTCTCATCATCCACCTGTGCAATAAAATACCTATCCAGTTCAATAAAATCTCTGTCTCAGAGTCTGGTATCCTGTTACAGACAGTCACTTGTGGCCACCTATTTGTTAATGACATAACCTGCAGAAAGAATCACTAAAAATCCCAACCACTAATGCACAGACTGACTGCTTGTTGGATAGCACAAACAAGGACAATAAGACTCTCTTCTTGTCCTCTTTTACCAGGATGGTTTTTCCTCTTAGAATACTGTTGTGTAACCCAAAAGGATTAAAAATGTTGAAGGTAAGTTTCTGCCACTTCCTTTTGCTTGCACAGATGTTTCTTGGACATCTGTCATAAAATAAGCCTAATCATTATTGTAATATTTTAAAATTCTATAGGATAATAATTAACTCGCAAGATAACCAATGTCAGTAGCTAAATCCCTTCTGGCTATTGTTGTTTGGCCATGCCTTTGCTGTATATAAACTATGTTAAAGAGGCAAAAACAACGGTTAACGGTATGAAGTGCGGTTAACCTGATATTCGTTAACATAGTTTTGAACAGGGATGAACAGAGTGCATATGTGGCAAGTCACAATAATATAATCAGTATGCCTCTGATAGCTTGAGAGTGTCATTGAACGATATGAGTGATGTTGCCAGGGAGGAAATGACTTGCAGCTGTTTTACTCTAGATATACTGCACCTGTCTTAGTTTTGAAGCATGACACATGAAAGACATACTAATGACTAATAGTGAGATAAAACTGAATGTGGCCTACTGTTAATTTGAACACATATGTACAAAATGTATATAATAAACACTAGATATACACATAATGCATAAATACTAAATTTACTAATATTATTTTAAAGTCAACAGGTATTTTTCACAATCCATTTTACTTCCACATTGTGATGAGAAATATGAGATATTAAACAGGAAAAATTGCGAGATGGGAATTTGATCATAAAAAGTGGCCATTTATGCCAAAAAAAAAAATAAATTTACAAGCATAAAGACAATAAACTAAATATTCTAAGAGGGTTACAATACGTTCAATTCTGAAATGAACTGAAGCGTATTATTTTAAAGAAACCTCACCATAAAGAATCTTACAAGCAATTAAATTTTTAGAGTTCTTTACAGCATTCGGATTTAGATATCAGCAACTTTCTTGAAAATAAAAAGAAGCTAAAAAGACTTTAGAAAAAAAGTGCCAGTTTGAAAATGGGGACAGGAAAAAAAAACAAACAAGTGTGCTAAAACAATCTGCTAAATAACTATTTGGCTTTTGGTTAACATTATGCACTAGTTACCTCATGTGGCTCTATAGAATACTTAATTTGAATTGTTCAATGTCAGACAAATAAGCAATGTAAACTGGTTCAGTGTCAGATATTTCCTAATATTTAGGGCCCGAGCACCGATGGTGTGAGGACCCTATTGTAATTGCTCGGCCTATCATTCTTCTTCTCCGAAATGAATCGCATTTTTGAGGGCCTAAACATGCTCGAAAACTCATGAAACTGCACACGCATCAGAAGTGGTGAAAATCGAAAGTCACATCGAAGTGACTTTGCCATATTTCTCCTATATTTACCTGCTTAAATGCATGTCGCCCACTATTCACTGTTTTTCTGAGGCCACCAGGTGGCGGTGGCCCCAGGTGCGAGGGCCCTTTCATTGCTGCTTGTAGCTTTAATCATCCTTGCAATGTAATATAAAGCATTGCAATATACATCAGAGATGTTCTAATTCAACCACTCATTAACCACAACTACTTATGTCTCTTGTATCAAGGTGAAATCACGTTATAGCAAAATTTCAGCAAACTTTTGTGGGCAAAATAGGTCCATAGTCAAGTGGTCACCTAGAAGTCGCTTTCAAACCAAGCAGCTTTTTTTTTCTGATTGTGCAGATTCTCATGGACTGGATTTCGCAAACAAAATTTTGCCAGACAATGGTAAAGGTGCAGCATAAAGCAAAAAATGTCCATTGTCTATTTTCAATAGTGTTGCAATGTATGAAATGAAGCTCACAACAAAGTCACTTTCAAAACAAGCAGCTGTTTGTTGGTCACCTCTGTGAAATCATATGAACAACTGAACCTGAAAATCCCCCATTTCAGTTATTGATAGTGAAAATGACTTAAGAGGACTTCAGTATTAATATCACTATAATATTGTTGCAGTATTGGTTTTGTTGCTAGGTTGATTGTTTTGTATGTTGCCTTGGATTTTTATTAGTGGAAGCCTTAAGATAAAATACAGGTATGTTTATAAAATATTTCATGTCCATGCATTTATTCATTTGTGGAAAAAGAAATCTTTCAAAAGAAGAGGACATAGTCAGAGTGTAATGCTGTTTTCTCATATCATTGCTTTTATTGGTCATTTTCAATGGAAGAGATACGACTCAGTACTCTCTTTTCCCTGTAAAAAAAAAAATGCATTTGAAGCATGTCTTACCTCATCCAGAGTGACCAGAGTGTTTGTAAACCAGACACTGCTCTCTGGTGCAGTATGAAGATGAGATCTCCATCCAGTAGCAGCTCTGTATACCTTGGAAATTAGCTACTAATGCTGGAGGTCACTGAACTCTTCTGAGTCATGCATTTGCATAGTAATGAAAAAAATACTAACAGACCTTTCTCATTTTGTTCTTTACCCCGCTGTTGATCAGAAAGAGGGGACAATACCTTTGTATCCATCAATGCTCTCAGTACTACTTAACAACCGTTATAGATGTTATAGATGCCCGGTTGTTGAGCTTCATTTGTGCATTTAAATGAAAATTCCTGTTAAGGCTTGAATAATACCTTACATTCTCCATCATTCTCTGATTTATGTTTGCTTTATACTTAAAAGGCCTGTTCACAACAAGGATGATAACTGTGTGCGTTGGTGTGGACGCTATCGTTATACTTATCGTTCTTGGTGTGAACGGGCCTTTATGCTAAATTTTTCATTCCGTTCTGTTCTGAATACTGATCAAGTTAAAGATTTTGTTGTGGAGTGAGAGGAACTAAAATAAATGTTTATATTGTTTAAAATGTTTGTAAAGTTTTCGTTTTTTTTTAGGGCTATTGGTATTTTACAAAACGTGACTTATACACTGCTGTGACTTTCTTTCTCAACAATGCAATTTTGACCCGAAAGCTCAAGCCCAAAGCTCAGTGGTGTTGCATGTTTTAAAGTATCACCTCTGCCGCTCTGCCAGTGACTAATTCAAGTAAGTGTTGATTGATAAGCATTGCCTCCTGCCTTTGGTCACCCTCTGCTTCTCTGTGCCAACTCTGGGCTACTCATTAGAGCTGCCTCCAGCCGCCGCAGATAACAAGTCGCCATAAATGGGTTAGCCACTGGAGCTCAGCAACTCATTGCTTTTCCTAGAGATCAGGTCTTAATCTGAAGCCATTATGGAGACCTTTTCTTGAATCTGAGGGACTGACTGCCAAGCAGAGACAGTGTAATTAGTATGAGAATGGATTCATCAAGATTTGTGAAGCAGGAAAGAAACATGTTAATAAAAGCTCCTCTCTGCAGACAAAATGGGGCTGGTCAGAAATGGCCTCATTTGCATATGGGGATTTGCAGTGGACAGTGAATTTGGTGGATGGAACAAAAAAGAAAGACAGTAATGCATGTTGTCTAGCAGAGTGTAACATGTAGCTGACATGAATGGACTGAAGCACTTCAATTAAATGTGTTCACACTGCTGTGCACTTATTGTATGAGCGGCAGGAGGGTCATTCGTGTTATGTAGTAACCTACCTTTTAAACTAACTTTTTTTTTAAAAAATGTGTACGTTTGTGTTGTCATTTTAGGGAGTATTTCTATACAACACTTTTAAAAATAAAGGTTCTATATTGGTTCTTTTATGAACCCAAAATGGTTCTTTTTATGTGGCATAATTTAGAAGAAAAAAAACCTTTTGGAACATTTATTGTTAAGAGTCAAGGTAACACCAGGCTTGCAGAAATATGCTCAGAACGTCAAGCTCAGGCACTTAAAGCTGCAGTCTGTAACTTTTTTTTTTTTTGGCTAAAAATGATCCAAACTCAACTTGAGGAAGTACATAACCAGTCAGTGTTTAAAACGATCTCCTTACCTTAGCCCGATTCACAACGGTAAGCTTGAAATAATGTGTAATAATTTGAGTGGTACTGGTAGCTTTCCGCGGGAAATACGAGCCTCCGCCGTTCGTCTTTGCGTCATTGTCATGTCTGTATACATAAAGGAGTCCCGGCTAGTATGTCGTGTGTGTGGATGCTGCAGGTGGCGGATCGTTTGTGGCCTCTTCTTACAGCAGCTGGAATGTAATTAAACTTGTCATTTTGATGGCGGCTTGCAATCCAGAAAGTTCAAAACAACAATCGACAACTGGTGCGTTGATAGACAACCCACACATACACCTCAAAACATTAGATTCTTCCACGCTGAGGAGCCGTGCCGATGCACAACCCACGTAAAGAAGATAACTCTGCAAATAACTGCAATTTCAGGGTTCAAACAGAGATGGCGACAAAGAGGTAAAACTTAAAGACTGCAGTTTTAAACTTAATTCATTATAACTAGAGTATTTACACAAATGCAAGTTAATACTGAATACCTAACAAGATGGAAATGAAGAGTAAAAGTTGTTTTTGTTTTGTTTTTGAGAAAATTGGGATTAAAAAATTGTGTATTTTAGATTTACATTTAATCATTTAGCAGACGCTTTTATCCAAAGTACAAATGAGGGGAACAATAGAAGCAGTCAAGACAACAATAGGGCAACAATATCCAAAGTGCTGTGACTAGTCCCAGTTAGTCCAGCACTGTACACGTAGCAAGTTTTTTTTTTTTTTTTTTTTAAATGGATATATAGAATAGTAAGTATTAGTATTAATGGGTCAAGTGTTCATGACAAAAGATGTGTCTTCAGCCGTTTCTTAAAAATGGCTAAAGACTCAGCAGCTCAGGTAGGCAGGTCATTCCACAAGCTTGGAAAAGTCAAGGTAAAGGTCCGTGAAAGTGATTTTGTGCCTCTTTGGGATGGCACCACAAGGCGCCATTCACTTGCAGAACACAAGATTCTGGATGGCATATAGGTCTGAAGTAATGAGTTTAGGGACAGGGGTGTAGACCCAGTGGTTGTTCTGTAGACGAACATTAGTGCCTTAAATTCGATGCAAGCTGCAATTGGCAACCAGTGCAAATTGATGAAGAGATGTGATGTGCGCTCTCTTTGGCTCATTAAAGACCAATCTCGCTGCTGCATTCTGGATCAGTTGCAAAGGTTTGACAGTGCATGCTGGATGGCCTGCCAAGAGAGCATTACAAGAGTCCAATCTGGATAGAACAAGAGCTTGGACAGGGAGTTGTGTAGCATGGTCCAAATAGGAAGGGAAGGCAAATCTGCAGGACCAGTTGTAGTTGTAGCAGTGTGGTCTGTAAAAGTTTACCTGATGTAATACAGTTGTGGTCAGAATTATTGGCACACCTGGTAAATATGATCTAAGATGGCTGTAAAAAAATTAATCTGCATTGTTTATCCTTTTGATATTTCATTCAAAAAATTCACAAAAATCAAACCTTTCACTGAAGTAAAAGAATTGGGGGCTAAGTGTAGTGTAAATCACATTTATGAAATGAATGCTTTTCTCCAAAACATGTTGGCCATAATTATTGGTACCCCTTTATTAAATACTTTTTGCAACCTCCTTTTGCCAAGATATCAGCTCTGAGCTTTCTCCTATAATACCTGATGAGTTTGGAGAACACCTGACAAGAGATCAGAGACCATTCCTTCATACAGAATCTCTCCAGATCCTTCAGATTCCCAGATCCATGTTGGTGCTTCTCTTCAGTTCAGAAGCTTCATTTTGTGCTCAGTGACACATTTTTGTGTTGATTTTGATGTTTGTTTTGGATCGTCTTGATGGAAGATCCAACAACGGCCCATTATAAGATTTCTAGCAGAAGGTTTTGTTTTTTTTTTTTTGTTTTTTTTTTTGTTGATCTGTTGGTATTTGCTAGAATCCATGATATCATGTATCTGAGATGTCCAGGACCTCCAGCAAAAAAATAGGCCCACAACATTAAAGATCTAGCAGTATATTTAACCGTGGGCATGGGGTACTTTATCCCTGTTTGCACCAAACCCATCTGGTGGATTTGCTGCCAAAAAAGCCAAATTTTTTAATTTCATCTGACCACAGAACCAGGTCCTTTTTGAAGTTCCAGTCGTGTCTGACAACTGAATATGCTGGAGTTTGTTTTTGAGCGAGGAGGATTTTTCTTGAAACCCTCACGAACAACATGTGGTGATGTAGGTGCTGCTTGATTTTTATTTAATTTAAATTTTTTTTTTTTTTTTTAGGCTCTCTGACCCCAAGACTCAACTAATCTCTGCGATTCTCCAGCTGTGATCCTTGGAGAGTTTTTGGCCTCTCAAACTCTCCTTCTCATCGTGCATTAGGACAACATAGACACAGATCCTCTTTCAGGCAGATTCGTAACATCTTTAATTGATTGGAACTTCTCAAATATTGCCCTGATGGTGGAAATTTTTTTTAATACTTTATCTATTTTCTTACAGCCACTTTCTATTTTGTGAAGCTCAACAATCTTTTGCTGCACATCAGAACTATATTCTTTGGTTTTACTCATTGTGATGAATGATTAAGGGAATTTGGCCTTTGTGTTTCCTCATATTTATATTCCTGTGGAACAAGAAGTCATAGCCAGACAATTTCTATGCAATGACTGATATATAGTACAGATAATTATTATATGATTACATGTTCTCAAGAAAAAATGGCTCTTGGTAAACTGATTATCTGACATTTATAAAATGACTTTGAATCATATTTGAACTTTTTGGAGAGCCACCAAAACGTGTATAGTTATAAAGGAACTACAATGTTCTCTTGCATTGTTAATGAACAAAAATACACCCTTATGTTTACTTAATAGTGAACATAAAAAGATTGTGATTTAAAGTAAATATGGTTTCCATCTTTATAATAAGAAATATAAGATGGGGAGTGCTGCATAGTAAACCCAACTTAAATTTAGCACCATCATCTCTAAGGGCAATTATCTGTGAGAGCAGAGGAAGTGCCCATATGATGTATATTATGTTCAGTGTCAGGAAGTAATTTGGTTACTCTTGTTTTCTCATATGATGAGTCATATTAAGCAGATTGGAAATAGAAAATGAATAAACCATTTGAAAAAAGAATAAACCATTGCAGTGGTTTAGTCTTTTTTTCTATTTCTGCATGGACAAACAAGCAAATTTGTTTCAACTTGCACTGATCAAGGCAAAGTTGGTGCCAATGAAGCTCTGATTGCATGTCCATCCATGTGGAAATGAACATGAATGTACTGCAATTGCTGGTTATTTATCCAATTATCCAAATTTTTACTCGGATCTGTTAAATCTAGCACCATATTTTACAGAGAAAAATATGTGAAAGTATATTTTAAGTCCATGGTTCAGCAGATTTTGTGTTCCGCTCCTTATGCAGTTTCAACTATCGTTAAAATAAAACTCTTGCAGACAGCTGTATAATCACAATGTTGACACTAGCAATCTAGCAGAGAGATGTGGTATTAGTATGTGTAGAACAAGCTCCAGATGCATGATGCAGGATATTGGCAGAAACTTGGAGGTGAAGGGAGAGAGAGCACTTTAGGTAGACCATAATTGATGCCCTTTTGCTGGTGAGCATCTTTGTTGAGAGGCTTGTTCCTCACTTTGTCAGATGCCAATTTACTTTTCATCTTTTAAACTAGCCAGACTCTACAAAAAGCCCACAAGGACCTCCTCTGTTTTCTTGTAATTAGCTTTGAATCAATTTCCCCCCACACTCAATATTCAGCCCACACTCCCTTTGAATATTCATCCATAAACGTGCCATTCTGATGAGTCTGGTTCTCGTCTCTTCTGAAGCTTTCCTGATTACACAAGAGATTTCCAATGTGCCATTATTTACTCACCCTCATATCATGTCAAACCTCTATGGTTTTCTTTCTTTCACTGAAACACTGAAAAAGATGTTTAGAAGAAAAGGTTCTATAGAACCTTTTAGGGGTTCCCATCATGGGATCATGTTATGGATTTAGTTTTAATTAATTAATTATTTATTTTGATTAAATGTTATTAATTAAACATCTTGTAATCATACTTGATCCAGGGCTACCAACTCAGACTCGCGCAATTGACACTTTTCTCAAGCTCTCATGCCACACATCCATTTTCTCACGCAGTGAAAAACCGCGAAGCAAAGAGGGCACTAACACTGACAGAAAAGGCAGAGCAGGTTACTTTGATATGAAACAAATTCTCATCTTTCCAATTATGTTAATTTTATTATGAAATTCAAGCAATAAATACCGTTTTGGCGCTCTTAAACGTAACAGATCACTGTAGCGCCTCAGTAGCGGCAGGTGAACTGATCATCTCTTCCTCTTTACTACTAGTTATTTAATATTAAATAAACACGAATGAACATTAGAAGGTGTTGAAAGACACTACAACTTACCGAAATGTATCATGTCTCATGTAATCGATCAATCAGTGTTTCAAACGCAAAAAGAGGTCAGTAAAACAGCTGGAGAACAATATGTCACATAACATTACATTTACCTCAGGAAAGCCATTTAAAGGGATAGTTCACCCAAAAATGAAAATTACCCCATGATTTACTCACCCTCAAGTCATCCTAGGTGTATATGACATTCTTCTTTCAGACGAACACAATCGGAGTTATATAAAGAAAATATCCAGGCTCTTCCAAGCTTTATAATAATAGTGAATGGCGGACCTGATTTTGAAGGGTTAATAAATGCCTTCTGAAGCAGATCGATGGGTTTTTGTAAGAAAAATAAATCTTTTTTTTAAATAAATCTATTTTATTAAATAAAATAATTAGCTTCTGGCAGACAGCCTACGCAAGTCGATTTACGCCAAAAGAGTAACCCCTGATGCAATGTATGACATAGGATGTAGGAGTAGCGTAAGCTTTGATGCCTCTCGCGGTTCAAACAAATAGGGCTGGGCAATGAACTCAAGCTCCTCTTCTCTTATATCAAAATCCTCTTCTAATTCGTGACCGGTGTTTTGTTTTGCTCTATCCTCTGCGCTTCCACGTTCATCAATACGTCATGCGTCAGGTCAGGGGTTACTCTTCCGCCGGATCTTGATGCTAGTTATTTTAGTTTATAAAGTTTTAAATATGGATATTTTTCTTAAAAAAGCGCATCGCTTCGCTTCAGAAGGCCTTTATTAACACCCTGGAGCCGTATGGATTACTTTTATGATGGATGGATTCACTTTTTTGGACTTTAAAATCAGGTCCACCTTTCACTACCATTATAAAGCTTGGAAGAGCCAGGATATTTTTGAATTTATAACTCTGATTGTCTTTGTCTGAATGAAGAAAGTCATATACACCAAGTATGGCTTGAGGGTGAGTAAATCATGGGGTAATTTTCATTTTTGGGTGAACTAACCCTTTAATGACCATGGCATGTTAGTTAGCTAGAAAAAAGAACTATAGAGAGGCTGACAGTGCTCCCATATGTTTACAGCATTAGTTGAGATCTTTTCCTTGAGAAAAATGAACGTAGCTACTGTACCTGATATTTATCCCAATGAATCGATATTGAATCAAGATCGCAAGAAAATTTGTGAAATTTGTGTCAAGCACTAATAAAACAGTAGCCTAACAGTCATGTAAACATGTCACTAAACTTAATGAAATTAAGTTTAACACATCACAATACACTTATTGTGATGGAAGTTTTTTTTACCCACTATTTGCTAGTTGGACAGCGTGACTAGAAACAAACAGTCACTGACAAAGATTCTGAAACATCCTTTATCATACTGTAAATCTGAGAAATCTTGCACCTAGAGACATTATTTATCAAATCCCAAAGAAGTATTTTTATAAGGTAAATATTTAATAGCTTGGTGCCCATGAGTAATCCTCGACAGTGGCTCTGTTTTTACACACCTACTAATGCTGTGTGCTGCCATTTTTTATTTATTTATTTATTTATTTATTTATTTTATATTTTTGCACTTTTGGATTGAATTATTCAGAGTGCTGAGTCTTGGTGACTGAGCTGTAGCAGAACATTTACCAGTGACATTGTATAATTTTATGTTGAGTGCTTTACAGTGCATTTTCCAATATGTAAATGACATATACAAACATTTGATTGGTGTTTAATGGTACATTTAAGAAATTCTGAGTTGTTTAAGACAAATGCAAATTTTTGAAACTGCATTTTTGTGTTAGAGAATAAATGCAATGAATATGTAATGAAACACCTGGCTGGTATAGCGATATAATCCCCTCTTAATCACTGTTTGATTTGGCAAAGCTCAAGCATGTACTTGGCAGAAGGGCTCTGAAATAATCTCTCATCTTGTTAATGTGTGGTATATTTTATCCTTTATGCTCCTGTAGTTTTCTTGACCAAATGCATAATTTTATAAGTCTAGGATTCTGATTTAGAGACACTCAGGAAGTTTGAGAAACTAAAAGTCTAAAAGTGTGTAATTGCACCATTTAGACCAATACTGTAAACACAAATTAAACTATGCACCTTATTTTTCACATCCTGCTGATTTCAGTGGAAAATTAATAAATGTAAGTCTGAGTGAGGACACTGACGACTTAAAGGAAAACTAAAAATAAGTACTAAAAGGTCTTCAGACATTAGAAAAACCATCAGTGGGCTAACACTTATGCTTCATCTGTTTTCTGATGCATAACAATATGAAAGCAGCCAAGTGAATAAAACAAAAAAGTGGGGGAAATGAACAGAAGGTGCAGCAGATGAAAGTACTTTCATAATACAGTATTAGAGAGCCCATGGCCTTTTATGCAGCCTGACAGTGTTTTATGCATTTTCTTTTGAAGATGGTGAGCAGTAATACCTAAATACTGTGCAGTGTACAAAACACAAAACACACTACATCCAAGACTCCTCATGCACTTCCATGCTTAATAAATCTGAGGTAAATTACAATATTATATGCATTCACTAGCTTTTTGTTTAAAGTATAACAAGCATAATTGGAAATTACTGTAATGTAATCGGCTATGATTTATGTGAGGTCATGAAGTGTGGTGTATGTAATTGAACTGCTTTTAATGCTGTTACAGTAATGTGCTCCATGATCATATTAAATGCAGAATGTTTATTAGGTAATTTGCATTTGGCTCATTTACCCTCTGCTCAACTAAAGCCAAATGAATATACAATATTCATATGCAAGAAATAGACGACATATTTACTTAATTCTTTGATAAATTATATCAAGACATTTTATATAAACATCTATATAAATATATGAAAATATTTTGAATCTATTTTAAATATATTTAATTCAATATCACACAAGCAAGCTCATGCCACAGGAAATCACAACTGTGCTGATATTCGAGGAAAAAGGCTCAGTTGCCAGTGTTATATAGCCAGTGAATGGGTTGAGTAAATAATAATAAAACTCACTCATTATCACTCAATCATTGAAAAATCTCCCACTGCTAAGGCACAGACGGGCTCATCTTGCAAAATAAAATAAATAATTGTAATATTTTTATATAAAACATTTTGGTAGCACTTTACCATAAGGTCCGAGTAGTTAAAGGGATAGTACACCCAAAAAAAAAGAAAATTGTCATCATTTACTCACCTTCAAGTTGTTCCAAACCTGTATATATTTCTTTGTTCTGCTGTACACAAAGGAAGATATTTGGAAGAATGATATTTAATGGCCCCCATTGACTACCATAGTTGGAAAAAAAATACTATGTTAGTCAATGGGGTAGTCTGCTTGGTTACAAACATTCTTCAAAATATCTTCCTTTGTGTACAGCAGAACAAAGAAATGTATAAAAGTTTGGAACAACTTGAGGGTGAGTAAATGATGACAGAATTTTCATTTTTGGGTGAAGTATCCCTTTAATGCATTAACTAACAATGAGCAATACATTTGTTACACCATTAAATAATCTTCGGAAATGATAGTAAAAAAAATATATAATTTAATTAATTGTTAGTTCACATTAGTTTGTGTTAGCTCATGTCCATTCAATGATATCAACAGATACAACTTTTAATTTTAATAATATATTAGTAAGTGTTGCAATGAACATGAAATAAATTAATAAATGCTTTAGGAGTAATTTTTAATGTTAGTTCATGTTAACTAATGTAGTTAAAGGTAGGGTAGGCAATTTTCGGAGATAGCGAGCTAGCTTTGAAAGCATAAGATCCCACCTTCCCTTCAGAGAGTCTCCAAAGCCACGCCTCCTTCCAAACGCATGAACGCATACAGCAGGGAGCAAACAAAAGCGTCACGAGAGACGGCGCTAAACTACCTCATGTCTCAAAGCACATAACAAAAAAAACAATTTAAAGGATTAGTTCACTCCAGAATTAAAGTTTCCTGATAATTTACTCACTCCATCATCCAAGATGTTCAGGTCTTTCTTCCTTCAGTCGAAAAGAAATTAAGGTTTTTGAGGAAAACATTTCAGGATTTTTCTCCATATAGTGGACTTCAACAGGGACCAACGGGTTGAAGGTCCAAATACACTATATTGGCAAAAGTTTTGGGACGCCTGCCTACATGCACATGAACTTTAATGACATCCCATTCCGTTAATCCATTAATCTGTAGGGTTTAAAATGGAGTTGGACCACCCTTTGCAGCTATAACAGCTTCAACTCTACTGGGAAGGCTTTCCACAAGGTTTAGGAGTGTGTTTATGGGAATTTTTGACCATTCATCTAGAAGCGCATTTGTGAGGTCAGGCACTGATGTTGGACGAGAAGGCCTGGCTCGCAGTCTCCGCTCTAATTCATCCCAAAGGTGTTCTATCCGGTTGAGGTCAGGACCCTGTGCAGGCCAGTCAAGTTCCTCCACACCAAACTCGCTCATCCATGTCTTTATGGACCTTGCTTTGTGCACTGATGAGCAGTCATGTTGGAACAGGAAGGGGCCATCCCCAAACTGTTCCCACAAATTGGGAGCATGAAATTGTCCAAAATGTCCTGGTATGCTGAAGTATTAAGAGTTCCTTTCACTAGAACAAAAGCCTAGTTTCCACTGAAATTACCCAGAACAATTTGTCCCAGGAACTTTTTCCCCCCAGACCTGTTGCTGTCTGCGTTTCCATCGTGGTCTAAAGTACGGTGAAGATTAGTCTGGTAACATAGGACTATGCGCGACTTTACAGTTCCCACTGGATTTCATCCTCCGCATATAAACTTAAAGCCTGAACCTCGTGGTCGGTCCATCGGGCATATTTTTTAAACTTCATTGTTGATTTGAATAGCAAACAACTCTTACTGCACACTCCGCAACAGACTTTTAGGTTGAAATAAAATGCTGTGTGGAGTCAACCAAACAGCATGTTCAGTGCCCAAGTCCCACCCCCAAAAGTTCCTGAACTTTGAAAAAGTACTACCTCGCGAGCAGAGAAAATTTTTACCCGGAACTTCATTTAGACCCTGGTTACTGCAGTCGAAAGACACCGAGTACCACCCCAAAGTCCCTAGTTCCTGCGGTGGAAACGCTGCTTAAGGGGCCAAGCCCAACCCCTGAAAAACAACCCCACACCATAATCGTCCCTTCACCAAACTTGACACTTGGCACAATGCAGTAAGGCAAGTACGGTTCTCCTGGCAACCGCCAAACCCAGACTTGTCCGGACAGAGAAGTGTGATTCGTCACTGCAGAGAACACGTCTCCACTGCTCTAGAGTCCAGTGGCGGCGTGCTTTACACCACTGCATCCGACACTTTGCATTGCACTTGGTGATGTAAGGCTTGGATGCAGCTGCTCGGCCATGGAAACCCATTCCATGAAGCTCTCTACGCACTGTTCTTGAGCTAATCTGAAGGCCACATGAAGTTTGGAGGTCCGTAGCTATTGACTCTGCAGAAAGTTGGCGACTTCTGCGCACTGTGTGCCTCAGCATGTGCTGACCCCGCTCTGTGATTTTACGCGGCCTACCACTTCGTTTGTTATAATACCACTAACAGTTGACCGTGGAATATTTAGTAGTCAGGAAATTTCACAAATAGACTTATTGCACAGGTGGCAACCTATCACGGTACCATGCTTGAATTCACTGAGCTCCTGAGAGTGACCCATTCTGTCACAAATGTTTGTAGAAGCAGTCTGCATGCCTAGGTGCTTGATTTTATACACCTGTGGCCATGGAAGTGATTTCAACACCTGAATTTAATGATTTGGAGGATGATATAGTGTATCAGTTTCAATGCAGCTTCAAAAATGGGCTCTACACGAACCCAGCTGAGGAATAAGGGTCTTATCTAGCGAAACGATCTGTCATTTTCTAAAAAAAAAAGTATTAACTATTTAACCACAAATGCTCGTCTTGCACTACCTCTGCGATACGCGTCCACGACTTCACGCATTACATAGTCACATTGGAAAGGTCACACGTGACGTAGGCGGAAGTACCGACCCAGTGTTTACAAAGCAAACGTGCAAAGACTAACTCAAATGCCCTTTATTAAAAAAGATAAAACAATGATGACAGATGATTTTGGAGGAGAAAATGAGATGGAGTCTTTCGCCCTTCCTTCACCTTTCCAATGTGATTACGTAATGCGTGAAGTCGTGGACGCACATTGCAGAGCTAGTGCAAGACGAGCATTTGTGGTTAAAAAGTATATACAATTTAATTTTTTTTTTTTTTTTTTTAGAAAATGACTGATCGCTTCACTAGATAAGACCCTTATTCCTCGGCTGGGATCGTGTAGAGCCCTTTGAAGTTGCATTGAAGCTGCCCGTTGAAGTCCACTATATGGAGAAATATCCTGGAATATTTTCCTCAAAAACCTTAATTTCTTTTCGACTGAATAAAGAAAGACATAAATATCTTGGATGTGAGTAAATCATTAGGAAATTTTAATTCTGGAGAGAACTAATCCTTAAAGAGCGCTGACCTGTACCACCTGACTGCTGTAGATTCATTCTGCCGTTGCCATTGAAACGCATAAATTCGAGTCACAAACCGCTCCGAGTATAACGTCACAGGTTTCCATCTCTTCCAAATTTTAGTAGTTATGGCGTGAACGCAGAATAAGCTCGTTGTTTTGGTTCAGGGGGAACTGTAAAAGATGGCTGCTCTTTTGCTTGCGGTGCTCGGTGACTGACGTCTGTATGAAACATGAAACACGCTAATGATGTGATATCTGCCCGAGCAGGGTGCGCAGAGGTATGGAAATACATTCATTGACAGGCAGGGACATCGTATCATTGCATTTGGACCGAATTCAGTGACTGGACGAACATTTTATGGTCCTACACCTTCCACAGACGATATAAATACATTTAAACCACTTAACTTAGTGATTGCTATCAGGATGTGAAGAGACTTTCAACCAGCATAACAAAAAAATGTGTCTGGAACAAATCAAATACCCTGCCTTTAACTAATGTTAGCGAGTGGAACCTTATTAATGTGTTACCAATATTTTATATGTAATGTGTAAACATTAAGCATTCTCAAATAATATACTGAGAATGCATACTGTGCTTGCTACACTTTTATTGCGTTGAATTTATTATGTGATGTATTACATTACAGAGGGGTTTTTGCTTTAAGTAAACCTCTAATGGACATTTGAGTGCAGTACACATTAAACAAATGGACATACATAATTAATACATTGCCTTACAATACCACTAAATGAATGCAGAAGTACAATAAGTGAACAGTAGCTTTTTTTCCCCTTCATTTATACCACCTGTGTGTATTCATGCCGACAAAAAGTTATAGAATTCAAATACGAATAGTGCACAAATTAATTTGTCAAAGAGCAGGCCAAAATGGACATGAGGCTATATCTCTGTAAAGCTTTAGCATATTCAGTCACAACTTGGTACAAGTCATCACAAGCATGACCTGGGGGTACATGAGTCCATCTACTGGTCAAGAGCTTCTGAACAGTTAGACCAAAAATCACGAGACTGGTTTCCTTGGATCAAGTTCTAATGTTTAACATTTCTAACAGATACATACATTTTCCCTCAGGGCTCAGTGAAGATGTTCATATATAGCTTTAAGAAAAGAGTCATTGGTTTAATAAATCAGTTGTGATGGTACAGGATTTGCCTTCAGGCTTGTTCAGTTCCAGAACCTAAAGAAGCAACATCTGCATGGTGGAGAGAAGATTCAGTCTTGTGAAATCTTACTAATGGCCATGGGAATGTCAGCTAGAGTACTAGAGGTATTCAAGCGGAGCATTCGGCTGGAGGTTGTGAGGCTGCTCTGAGTACGATGAGGTTTTCTTCTTTGAAATATGTTCTGGCATAGATATGACAGGAACTTCTTGTGAAGAGAAGCATAAATGAAGGGGTTGTAGCAAGCTGAGCTCATGGCTAACAAGTGGCACGACACCTGTATCACATTGACATGATTCTTGCTAAGGATGGCGAAGTCGGTGTCCAGGTCACGAATGAGGTTGACTACTTGCAAGGGGAGCCAGGAGAACGCGAATGACAGAACAGACACCAGTAGGAGACGAAAAGTCTTGTGCCTCTTGCGCCCCCACTTTTCCTGGTTGGAAGGTGTGGCGGCCATGATCCGAGTAGCTCTGTGTTGCAGGTGGCAGGAGATTGCACAGTAGGAAATGGAAACTGCTGCTAGAGGAACAAAATAGGAAAGGAGCAGGAAGAAACATGAATATATTAGACGACTGAGCTCCTGCCCATGCCAGAACTCCTCACAAACTGCCATTTCATGGCCAGTTGCGCTCAGATCCAGGTACACCGTGTGCAAAGCAGTGGGGGTGGACATTGCCAAAGCACAGAGCCATATGCTGACCACCAACCAGGCACAGAAGGAACGACCTCCTCTGCGCCGAATAGGGTAGGCGACCACCACATATCGGTCCACCGCAATGGCGGTTAATGAGAGGACTGCCGCAAACGCAGTTGCAGTCTGCATCAGGGTAACAAAATGACACATGAACTTGCCAAAAACCCAACCGCGCTCATCAAAGGCGTAAAACGCAGTTAAGGGAACACAGAACAGGCACATAACTAGGTCAACCAGGGCCAGATTTCCGATGAGGAAGTTTGTAGTGCTGTGAAGTTTCTTGTTTAGTCCGATGTGGATGAGGAGGAGAAGATTTCCAGAGCACGCTACCAGGACTAGCACGGCATAAAGAGGGATGAAGAGTGGCTTCAGGTCCATCAGGAGCTGGAGTCCACTGAACGATGACACAGATGCATCTAAAGACATGTTTGTCCACGATTCGTTATGGAGGTAGTCCATGTCCGTCATGGTGTAATGACAGCAAACAGACACCTGTTCGAAATAAATAGAAATGTAAATAATGTATATATAAAATGTCATATATATTTTATATACACTCATTTGGAATTTTGAGGTAAAAGTACATCAGCAAGGATGTATTTATCAAAAGTGTCAGTAAACTTTAGGCAGCACAACTGTTTTCAACATTGATAATAATGAGAAATGTTTCTTAAGCATCAAATCAACATATTAGACACTGAAGACTGGAGTAATGATGCTGAAAATTCAGCTTTGCCATCACAGGACTAAATTATGATGTAGAGAAGACCGGGGATGAAAGTAACACCTTTTGTTTGAGCATTGGTAACTCAGTGGTTGTTTGTGCTATATCTCTCAAAATTTGATGCATGGTAGCCACATTTGTCTGCTACAAATATAACTCACTTGGACATGCACAACACAATCACAGATTATTACGTTCTGTACCCACTACGGGTGTGAGTTGTAACACAGGCTGTGGATTGATGTAACAGCGAGAGCTAATTTGCTGAAATAAGATCCACACAATCTAAATTTATGCAAGAATGTTACTGAAGAACAAAGAATAATCAGTTTTGAATTAAAGCGAACAATTTAAAGTTGTATTGTATTACTTTAAGGACTTTAAATTTAGCACAAAAACAATTTCCGTTTGTGTGAGTGTACTGTATTGTCACGCAACAGTTCAGTCACTAGCTGTGTTGCCATCCACTTATTTTATGTGAATTTTGGGATATCACATTAAAAAAAAACGCTGTATGGACACGCCGAGATACGCATAAATTAAAAAAAAAAAAAACTAAAACATATTCGCTTAATTGAGGTAAGCAGACATGCGCATAAACTATGATGGTAACATATTTACCACATAAATCCCTCAACGTGCAACAAAAAACTCACGTGATTTTGTCTTAACAGGGGATGTGATTGATAACTGGAATCATAAGGGGTTGGTTGTAACATTTTTAATGAACTGTTACAACTATCCCCACACTTAACAGCCATAACTTAGCTAACTGTTATAGCATGAATGAAAAGCATCAAATTAAACTAGAGAAATAGCTACTTTAGATTATGCCAAATAACTGTATCTACAATACAATGGTTGCTATAGGCAAAAAAATAATCTTGATAAAAATTTTTACTTTCCTTCCTGAAAATCAGTTTTTGGTCATAAAATGTACAAAGTGTTGCTCACAATAACATGACACTTCTCCTGTGAGCTCAAAAAGGCAATCTAAGTGTATGATATTGATGACATCACCACAGCTCTTTTCTGACTTGTCAAACTGACAGTGTTACAACACTCCCCCGTCTCCCCTACAGTATTGCCTAGGCAAAACGATAATGTTAATAATATTAATTAAAATCATTATTATTGATATTCTTAATTTTGGATATTGCTTAGGCAATTTTAATAGGAATAAATAGGAAATTTATTGATTTTGTATTTTAAATGTTTGAAAATGTATATATTTTATTTAGTCTGGGTTGTATTTTAATCTTGCATAGTTTTGTCAGGACAGATCTGCGACCCATTTTTGAGAACCTATAGTGAATTACAATAAATGTGTGTTATTGCTGAAGCATTTTCGTTCAAAACAAATTCAATAATTCTTTAGATCTAAATGCCCTTTGTGATATCAGCACAGATCACTACGCCAGCCCGGATTGGATGGATTATTTGTGTGTAATTGAAAGTGGAGAGGTTGTGTAATCTATGTCTCTAGAACAAGACTAATCTTCCATATAAAGGAAAGACTTATATGGCAAAGTAAAACTTCCATACAAACTGATTAAATGAACAGAACATGATGTACATAGCAGAAAACATATAGTAAATCTTCTCTTTGATCGGTTCTCTGACTCACAACTCACGTAAGTGAAGTGATGTGACACCCATATTCGGAATTTGTCCTCTGCATTTAACCCATCCAAGTTAGTGCACACACATTAGGAGCGGCGAGTAGTGAACACACACACACTGGTTACAAGTCCGACTCTCTAACCAGAGCCACAACTGCCCACTGCCCATAAGTGACAAGATGTACAAATATCATCTTGAAATGATTCATGACTGTGCTTTATTATTTCTGACTTCAATCATTGCAAGATTCTACTCAAGAGATAGCAAAACGTTTAAGTCTTTCTTCATTTTCTGAAATCAACAGTGCATTAGGTGTACCGAGGAACCACTTTTATCTCTTTGAAATAAAATTCTATGAACAGCCATTTGCACGTATTGTGAATAAGAAGTCTTTTTAAAATTGGCCACGACTAAATAACTTCAGCAGACATTTTGGCTTCTGTATGTTAGAGGACCCTTACAAGATGTTAGATGCTCAGACTTACAAGTGTTCAGTAAAGGATGAATGGAATAAGAAGAAATAATAGAAAAAGAACACACACACAACCTGCTGTTGAAACAGCTATTACTTTTCAGCAAATTTAATAGATGGGTTTACTGTTTGCATTTTGCTGAAAAGCCATTAATAGTTGATTTAATGGCAGTTTCCATTGTGGCAACATGCACCCTACTGGGAATGTTTTTAATAGTAGGCTATATAATCAAGAACAGTTCTGAATAAATGGACAAAAAGATAAATGACCATTGTTGATTAGTTCACCTTCATTCATTTTGCGAGTGTAAGAGGTTCTCTATTATTAGTGAAGAATTGTGACCACTCTGAACATTGTGAGACTGGCAAAGTCCTTGCCTTCTGACAATTAGAATACAGTGATTGTGATCTGTATCATCACAGAATGCTGCTGCTTCCCACCAAACTGTATAGCAGGACACCTCAAGTCTAAATGAAGAAGACAGCAGTTACATTACTAAGATCCTTCTCTCCTCAGCACTAGAGAGGTAATTTAACAGTTATAATGGTGGAGTCATTGCCCACAAACCTAAAAGTCAGATTCAATTCAATAGGCTACTGTAACTCAGAGTGCGACATAAGCAATAAGAGCCTAACTTGACTTCTTGTCCTCTGATGATAAATGAGGAGTTTAGAGGACGAAGCACCCCTTTGGATGAATGAAATTATGATTGAGGAACAATTATTAAATCTAACATCCATCAAATGCATGTTTCCAAGTTCAAAAAATTCTTACAATAAGGACACGACTGTAATTTTGCATATTTGCATTTACAGGCACTTATTGATTTACTGATTAATCTATAATTGTCTACTTTAAAAAAAACAAAAACCTTTCGACACTATGGCTAAATTTAGCTTGCTAATTAAACAATTATTGCGATTCACACAAGCATTATTTGAATAAAGATAAATTGCCCACCTTTGTCCTCTTGGTCACTTCTTCAGTGGATGATGCATGATCCAAAAGCACTTACTCTATAAAAGGATACGTCTTCACAGACTAAGTAATTCACTACGTTGTCTTTATTAAATACGACCCGCGTAAATTTCCCCCTTGAAAGCTTCACAACTTGTGCACATTCAGCGCGAAGATCGCCACCAGCCACGCGCACAGATGACTGGAGATTTCTCTCAATGCGCACAAGTGTGAGGTAACGACCAGCCTGCTTACCTAATGCTATGATAAACTATTACATTGTTCCAACATGATTTCACAGACCCCCTCGTCTGCTGAATGAATAAATAAACCAAATAAATCGAATTAAAATCGATTAAAAAAATATATATATATATATATATTTTTTTTTAAATTCATTGAAAATGAACGCATTTAATTAAAAAACGTTTAAAAAATAATAAAATAGGCCTAATAAAACAAATCTAGTGAGCTCGTGCCACGCTGCGTTTTAAGGAATCGAGCACTTCTAACGCCCAACATGCTTTCTTAGGCAGCAGCTCACGAGGTTTTAAGACACAACCATAAAGTTTTCTTATTAGTAATGTAAGAACTACCCTTACAAATAAATAAATAACACAGAAATACTGCGCTTGATCAAAATGTTGTAAACTAACTCAACAACTTATGATGTTGAGGAAGAAACTTGAAGCAGAACACAGAAATTTTAATAATAAACATAGCACTCATGCAGTAAAGAATTAATTTTACAGACATAATATAAATAACATTTTATATATAATAGGTCAACTGTGGAACAAAGCAACAATGCTCCCAGAATATAATGACAGGAATGCCCTGAAATGGTGCCTCATCCATATTCAACAATAGTGACATCTATTGGTTACTGCTGGGCAAACATTTCAGTATGCATCGCTACAAAGGTCACAAAAGAATCTCATTATTGCGCCTTCATAGTTTTTATTATCCTTTCAGAATAAAGCGAAGAGTTACTAACATGTTTAGAAACAATGTGCATATTACACTTAACATTCTCTACTCATGTTTAATTTAGTCCACTGACCTACACATTTGAATTCAGGAGAATGTTCACTTGACAGAAATTAGATTATCAATTCATACAAATATGTATAAATGAAATAATGTTTATAAATGTAATGTTTGTGTATGTTTGGGTTATTGTATAACAGCATCAGTTTCAATACTACAGGAAAGGAGTAAATAGCAAAAAATTCACAAGTAAATAATGAAATTCATTTGATGATACATAAATGGAATGTTTCATGATAACGTAGTGACTGTTTTTTACTTTGTTCAGAAAGATTTTTTTAATCAGTCGTGTATTTCTTTCAATATGAAGATACAGTAATGCACCTTGAATTGAAAACTGGATTGAGAGACACACACACAACCGAAGACACCTTCATTTATCTCTGTCAAACAAATGATCCTGTTAAACGGATCATAATATTTATTTGCTTTCCACCACAAGACCCCATGTACCCTAATTCCCCTAACACTGCTGGTCAGTACAGCTAACAGGTTATCACTGTGATGTGGTTATTTCTCTGGGCTTGGGCACTCTTCCTCCTCACATGGCTTGTCAGTTTGGGTTGAGCTAGCAAGAGCCTCACTGTTCTGTGTGGGCAAAAGAAGGTACTCCAGCTCTTCCGCATTGATGGCCACCCTTTCAGGAGACATCCAGCGCTTGAACTGCTCCAAAGCACTGCATGAAAGACAATACCGAATAATTACATGCATACCGAGTAGTCGATTAGATCATTTGACCTTAGAAATAAAATGGCATTTGTTCAACATAATCAGAGTTATCATTAAAGGGATAGTTCACCCAAAAATGAAAATTAGCCCATGATTTACTCAAGCCATCCTAGGTGTATATGACATTCTTCTTTCAGACGAATACAATACGGACCGCCTTTCGTATTCAACTTACGAAAAAAGCGTAACTGGCGCGGCGATGACGTGGGACGTAGTGTAAGCGTTTTGAACAGCTAGAGGCGTTACACTTTCTTCGTAAGTTGAATACGGAAGGCGGTCAGCCGGAAGCTAGATATTTTACTTTATAAAGTTTTATATATGGATATTTTCTTAAACGCATCGCTTCGCTTCAGAGAGTCTTTATTAACCCCCGGGAGCCGTGTGGATTACTTTTATAATGGATGGATGCACTTTTTTGGGCTTCAAATTTTAGGCTCTCATTCACTGCCATTATAAAGCTTGGATTAGCCAGGACCTTTTTTAATATATCTCCGATTGTATTCTGAAAGAAGAATGTCATATACACCTAGGATGGCTTGAGGGTGAGTAAATCATGGGGTAATTTTCATTTTTGGGTGAACTATCCCTTTAAGTCATAATTATTAGTAAAACACACTCTTATAACAAACATGTCATTATAAAACTATTAAAACTAATAGTTAAAAAAAAAATCAAGGTCATTGATGGGAAAATGTGTGAATCTTTAGGATAATAATATTTTAATTAAAAATAATCCAACTTCAACGGACTTAAGATCACTGAACTGATTACAAAAGGACTATTATTATCACCATTTGCTACTCCCACCAATGTGGCCATCTTATCTGGCTAAGTAGCTGCAAAACATATTTTGCACACTTGTTATAGGCAATGTTGGGTCACAGACACAATCCAAGAGTAAGTCAACAACAGAGTGGTATTTAGATTGGCCTTTAGAGTCCTGACCTTCCCCTGACATGTTACTGTGTAATCTAAAGTAGACAATTCCAATGAGAAATTCAAGAAATTGTATATGCTGAAACAGTCTGTATGGAGGAATGGCCCTATGAAAATTGTTAGTATTTTGTAAGAGTAAATATGCAGAGGTTATAGTCAACATCAGAAAAAATTGTTCCATTATTTTATGCCTTTTCTCAGTAAAAGGCAATGTTACATGCATGATTGTTATATATTACATTGTTCCGTTTAAAAGTTTGGGGTTGGTAAGATTTTTAAAGTTTTTGAAAGAAGTCTCTTATGCTCACCAAGGCTGCATTTATTTGATCAAAAATACAGTAAAAACTAAGATATTGTAAAATATTATTACAGTTTAAAAAATATTTTAAAATAAAGCAGAATTTTCAGCAGCCATTACTCCAGTCTTTAGTGCACTCTCAGAAAAAAAGGTACAAAAGCTGTCACTGGGGCAGTACCTTTTCAAAAGTTGTACCTGACCTGTTGTACCTGACGGGTGCATATTGGTATCTTAAAGGGATAGTTAACCCAAAAATTCAGTCATCATTGACTTCCGTAGTATTTTTTTCTTCCATATTATGGAAGTTAATGGGGCCTTGTCAACTATTTGGTTACCCATATTCTTCAAAATATCTTCTTTTGTGTTCAGCAGAAAAAAGGAACTCATACAGGTTTGGAACAACTTGAGGGTGAGTAAATGATGACATTTTTGGGTGAACTATCCCTTTAAAGGTACATATTAGTACCTAAAGTGCACATATTAAGGAACAAAAGTGTACCTTTTGAAAAGGTACCACCCCAGTGACAGCTTTTGTACCTTTTTTTCTGGGAGTGTAGTGTCACGATACCAAAATTATGACTTTTATACGAAACCTAACTAAAATATATTGATACCAGTATTGAATACCATTGCAAAAACTAATTGAATGACAGAACATGGAATTTAAAATTCTTTGTTTTATTTATTAATTTAAGCAACACTACTTGTAATTTAACCCCTTAACTGTCACTGTCCTGCTAGCGGGACACTTGGCGCTCTTTTTTTAATCACCTTTTTTCCTATTAAATATTTATTAATCATTATAAATTATGTATTATTCGAAAGCTTACATCCTCAGTATTCATCCTGTGAAAACCATTTGGAAATGGGACATTGCATTACCATGGAAACAGTACTTAAATTCCTTTTAGCTGCCTCCTACCCCCTAGTGGCCGGTGTCATGTTTCATATTACAAAATTTACTGCACTATTTTATAATCAAAACTTTTTCTAATCTTGACAAAACACATATCGTTGGAAAGGTCTGAGACTCAAGGTTCCATATTTGGTGATTGTTTTCTGATAGAAATTATATTGTGACAGAAATGTATTAATTTGTTAGAGGAGAACGCATAAAAAAAAATTAAATGGAATGTGTGACACCCGGTGGCTATTTTTGGTACAGCACCTAAACAAAATCTCATGGGAACTTGTGTGATATCAACTTTAAATTTGGAACACAACTTGGTTAGATATATGGCTTTTATTTTATAGCAGTTTAAGAAAAATATAAAATATTTTGTAAAATATATATTTTGTATAAAATGTTACAGTACATTTTCTTTTACAGTAAATTTAAACTTCTATTACTTTTTTACTCACTTTTTTTTCACATCTTTCATTTTACAACTGAATTACAACCATTTAAGTTTGGATAGTGTATTTTCACGTCTCTGCTCAAAAAGGGGGGGGGGGGGGGGGGGTGTTACAGTTAGGAAAAGTGTTACCAGTGTGAAAGCTGCATTTGCAGCAGAGATGTTTACAACATTGATAAGTTAGCTAAAACGATAAAGCCAAATTAAACGGTTATTATTGCCCTCATTTGATTCAAAATAAATCACACTTGTTTGACTATTTGAGGTCAAACATTCAGTAACCAGTTGTTTAGGGGTGATAATATGACCAAAATCTTATTTTACAATATGAGAAATTTTATGTCACGATAACAATATATCTCTCAATGTATTTATGTTTGATTTAAAAACTATATTGCCTGCAGCTGAACTAGTACAGCGTTCCCCAAGCCTATTCCTTTAGGCACACCGACAGTACACATTTATCCTTATCCCTTATTTGACCCATTCACTGCATTCCCTACTATATCGCACGTGAAAAACAGTATGTGACAAAAGTAGTATGTCCGAATTCACAGTACTCATAAAACAGGAGGCAAAAAGTACCCAGATGACCTACTTCTTCCAGCGAGATTCTGAAGTGTGCATACGATCTCTTGAGGCCACAGGAGAGGATTTGTGAATGGCAGTGAAGCGACGCAACTGACACTGGGAGATCACATGATAATGACAACATGGCGAATGTAGTACGTCCGTATGCGATTTTGGATGCAGCAATTCATTTCAGGTTTTAGAGTCTCTAATAACAAGATGAGGAGTTGAATCAGGTGTGTTTGATTAGGAAGAGTTTGAAAATGTGTAGTGTTGGTGTGCCTCCACGAACAGGTTTGGAAAACAGCTCTATTATTATCCAGACCAGAAGTTAGTTATGCAGAACCACAGCACCATATGTGACAGCGGTTTTAGGCCAGCAGTTAGTAAGAAATACTACAGAAATTATCAAGTGTAAAAAATAAAACAATGCATAGTCTTCACTGTATGAATTAAATATACATTGAGCTTTATTAAAGCTACTAACTATTTTTCTAGTTTTCTTTTGTTGTTTGATTAACATTAATGACATAGACAGCAGACAGTTTATTAGGCTGCTGTCACTTTAAGACCTAATGCATGGGTCCAATATACCAAATACTTTGAATATACTAATACATATGTGATTTATTTACCAGCTTCTTACCTTCACTTTACACATAAGTGACTGAGTTTATGTGCCTACTTGCCAAGACTGGCCTTTTGACATTATTCTGTGTGTATTGCACTTTATTGCTCTTTTTTTAACATCAAGCACATCCTGTGCTTTATTTTCTCATTCATGCATGTTTCTTTATAGCTCTAACCTGTCAGTAACAAGCAGTACTAAACTGCATGGATATATTTACACACCAGTGCATATGAGAGAGGGAAAGAAGGTTCTTATTAAAACACTGTCATTCTTAAAGGATCGGTACAAATATAATGAGGAATAGTACCATTTTTAACAGCAGGAAATCATCCTAATATGTTGATTTGGTGATGTGCTGCTTAATATTTTATAGAAACCATGATGCATTTTTTCAGGATTTCTTGATTCTATTCCATTTATTTGAAATATATATATTTTGTAACATTATAAATGTATGTGTCACTTTTGATTAATTTAATGCATCCTTGCTGAATAAAGTATAATAAAGTAATCATTTCTTTCTAATTGTAATTAACAAAGAGATGTTATTCAAATTGGTTATAATCTACAATTAAAGTGAGCTGAATGATATAAATTGAATTTTTATAATATTTGTAGACAATGATCCCATCTGCAGATATAAGCAAGGCTGAAAATTTCAAGATGCCTCATCCTAACCTCTGATCGAAGTTTCCTTCCTGGAACAGTTCTGAGGCTTGGGCATCGTGGAGGAATCTATCCCAGCATTCCTTTTTAGCCTGGGACAAGGAACGGAGCATTTCCCTTGATGTTACATCACTTGATTGTCCCTTGATTCTCTTCAGTCGGTTTTCTATAAAGTAGCAACATAATATGCTTTTAGAGAACAAATCAACAGGCCATATTTAAATAACATGATTATTAATATAATTCCCTGTACCTAAACTGGCAATGTAAACCTCAGAGTCAGCCATTGGTTCCCAGGGGCTGAAAGAAGCTCTGGGGGAGTTTGTATGTGGGTTGCCTGGAGAGGAAGGCTCAAATGAGTCTGTAAATTGCCCACCATCCTGTTCCTGAGGCTCTGGCAGACTTGAGCAGATTTCAGACCACAGATCTCCACTAGATCGGACCGCATGGGTTTCTAAGTCGTCGATCATCACGCTTCTGATAATAAAATTACAGTTTTAATGAAGAATCAGTTATAAACAAACTCGCGTGTTATACATGGGATATCATATCAACAATCATGGTTTAAAAATAAAAACACAGGCCTGTCAGTTTTCTGTGAATAAATAATGTAACATTTCATTTGCTGGTTGTTTACATAACAAGGTATCAAAAATCTTAACGACTGTTGACATTACTAGCTCTTAAGCAAGCCCGTATAATGGAGCTGTAGAAAATTATCAGTCATAAAACTAAAGTAGTGGTGCTTACCTTAAAGTACAATACTCTCAATGCAGCACAGACCTAAAATGACACATTAAAAGGTGAAATAAATACAAGCATTAGCATGTAAAACCCATACTTCTGGTTGCTTTGCCTTCACTGCTACTGAGATGCGCGTAACCGGCAGGGATTACCCCTCGAATTAGATTGGCCGTCATACCTGTCCGTCAATAATTCTGTGAATGCGATTGGTCGAAGAGATACGTTTGGAAACGCTACTTCCGTTTACTCCTTCAGCACGTTGACATCGGGTCGAATTTTACAAGTAAGATTTTTGATCTGTCTTGACAGTTATGTACTTAGTCTATCTAGCATTTAAAAAAAGATATCATGCAAACTTGTACTTGAGGCGCTGCATATTCTTTTTATTGCTCAGTGACATTTTAGTTGTGCGATAAGAAAACTACGTATGACATTTGAAAGCCCAGTATGTTGCGTATATAATAATATTCTGTTATTTCACTGTCTATTTGCTGTCTGGCTTGTAACATTTAGGTAAGATGCGATTCTCACGTTTGTTGACCTGAGTCAAGGACACATGTTGGACGCATCAGTGGTCTGAGGTCTAAAGACAGGTAGATTCAGATATTAAAGCTATTAAAATGAACAGTATAACATGCATCACAAATTCAATTACTCGTTTAGTGTTTATTTTACACAAAAATCATGCATATCCTTTTACAACTCTCAATGTTTGCTGCTTGGAAGGCTGCTCTGTTGGCTGGGTTTAAATGGGTTTTATAGACTTTGTAGACCAGCTTGGCAAAGAATAAGTGGTTTAAGTTGGTTATTTTTTCAGCAGGGTAATAACTGAAGACTCAGGACAGGTGTATATCAGAGTGTATTCATAGACTGTCCGAACATGACAGTTATTTTTGTGGAAAGATCAAGAAATAAAAATGTCATTTGTTGCAGGCAGTGCTAGTTAGGCAATGCAGTTCGTGCTCAGGCTGGCAGTAGTAGCGGTCCCTATGGGTTTGCTGCTCTCCAGAACCATGGCATGGATCTCTAGTGGCAAAACACATATAGAGCTCATCACTCGCTTAAGAGGTTGGTATATAGATAGATACATAAATAGACAGATGCATAGATAGACATATAAAAACAATACTTAGAAATTATGTACATACACCGATCAGGCATAACATTATGACAGGTGAAGTGAATAACACTGATTATCTCTTCATCACGGCACCTGTTAGTGGGTGGGATATATTAGGCAGCAAGTAAACATTTTGTCCTCAGAGTTGATGTGTTAGAAGCAGGAAAAATGGGTAAGCGTAAGGATTTGAGCGAGTTTGACAAGGGCCAAATTGTGATGGCTAAACGACTGGGTCAGAGCATCTCCAAAACTGCAGCTCTTGTGGGGTGTTCCCGGTCTGCAGTAGTCAGTATGCTCTAAAAGTGGTCCAAGGAAGAAACAGTGGTGACAGGATCATGGGCGGCCAAGGCTCATTGATGCACATGGGGAGCGAAGGCTGGCCTGTGTAGTCCTATCAAACAGACAAGCTACTGTAGCTCAAATTGCTCAAGAAGTTAATGCTGGTTCTGATAGAAAGGTGTCAGAATACACAGTGCATCGCAGTTTGTTGCGTATGGGGCTGTATAGCCGCAGGCCAGTCAGGGTGCCCATGCTGACCCCTGTTCACCACCGAAAGTGCCAACAGTGGGCACGTGAGCATCAGAACTGGACCACGGAGCAATGGAAGAAGGTGGCCTGGTCTGATGAATCACGTTTTCTTTTACATCACGTGGATGGCCGGGTGCATGTGCGTCACTTACCTGGGGAACACATGGCACCAGGATGCACTATGGGAAGAAGGCAAGCCGGCGGAGGCAGTGTGATGCTTTGGGCGATGTTCTGCTGGGAAACCTTGGGTCCTGCCATCCATGTGGATGTTACTTTGACACGTAACACCTACCTAAGCATTGTTGCAGACCATGTACACCCTTTCATGGAAACAGTATTCCCTGGTGGCTGTGGTCTCTTTCAGCAGGATAATGCGCCCTGCAACAAAGCAAAAATGGTTCAGGAATGGTTTGAGGAGCACAACAACGACTTTGAGGTGTTGACTTGGCCTCCAAATTCCCCAGATCTCAATCCAATCGAGCATCTGTGGGATGTTCTGAACAAACAAGTCCGATCCATGGAGGCCCCACCTCGCAACTTACAGGACTTAAAGGATCTGCTGCTAACATCTTGGTGCCAGATACCACAGCACACCTTCAGGGGTCTAGTGGAGTCCATGCCTCGACGGGTCAGGGCTGTTTTGGCAGCAAAAGGGGGACCAACACAATATTAGGATATTAGGTCATAATGTTATGCCTGATCGGTGTATATCAATACACATATTTATGTAATTTAATGGATGTAGATTTACTAGTATAGAGTTTAATGTGTCTTTCTGTGACAGATCATGGAGTCATCCACAGTGACCGAGTGTTTAATGCCATGCTTGCCACCGATAGAGGGATTTATTCCAGAGACCACCCTTATGCTGATTCTCCCCAGTCCATAGGTGATTTCTTACAACAGCAGGCATATTGGTTTCAATACATAAAGTAAACTGAAAAGAGTACAGTTTACTTTACAGAGTACCATTTTTCACTCACACATTGTTTTGTTTTTTTCTCCGCAAAGGATACAAGGCTACAATCAGTGCCCCTCATATGGTAGGTCAGACTAACCCTCATAAAAATAGATGTTACTGTCATATATTATATGCTCTAATGAATGATTGCTTGTGTAGCATGCACATGCTCTTGAGGTTCTCAGTGAAAAGTTAATAGAAGGAGCCTCAGCCCTGGATGTGGGTTCAGGAAGTGGATATCTCACTGCATGCTTTGCCAGAATGGTGAGTGCAGTCTTGTTTTAGCATGTCACGAAAGTTTTTAATATAAAATATATTTAATATATAATATATTTTTTGTTTATTTTCCCCCCACAAAAAATATAATGCCTCACACACCTAAATCATCTGTAGGTGTGTGGGATGAAAGTACAATATAAACTAGACAAATATTTTTATATTCAAACTTACCTCATCACAAAAATATTTTTATTAGCAACGTTTCGGTCAATCGACCTTCCTCAGCACATGCAAGTAGCAGCAAAGTTAAGCACCTCATTTAGAGTATGAACAGCTGTTAATAATAATCTCACACCAGTCCTATATATATAATATATAGTACTATAAACCCATAAAATACACCCATAAGTGCTTATATAATATATATATATATATATATATATATATATATATATATATATATATATACACACCTGTTTTTCAATATGTTTTACTATGTTTATACTGCAGGTAGGGCCCTCCGGAAAGGTAGTAGGAATTGACCACATAGATGAGCTGGTGCAAGCCTCTGTGAAAAATGTCCAGGCGGATGATCCAGAATTGCTTGCCACTGGACGAATTAAATTAGTGGGTGAGGGATTAAAATTAATTGTGTTTTTTCTTATACATTGAAGCACATAAACATTGTCTGCATTTTATGAAATAGCTATTGAAATTACAAGAATGTTTTTAACATTTGTTTGTTTTTTTTTTGCAGTGGGTGATGGACGGTTAGGTTTTCCTGATGAAGCCCCCTATGACGCCATTCATGTTGGAGCAGCTGCTCCTACACTCCCTAAAGCTGTATGCACATTATGCATTTGATTTAATATTTGTTTATATAGCCTGCAGTGGGCTGATTTAAACATGTGCATCAACAGCTCCTGGAACAGTTGAAACCAGGTGGGAGACTTGTTTTACCTGTGGGCCCGGAGGGTGGAAGCCAAGTTCTCGAGCAGTATGACCGTCAGAGCGATGGCACTTTCCTCAGGAAAGCGCTGATGGGTGTGGTTTATGTCCCACTGACAGACAAACACCACCAGTGGCCAAGGTATGTTTTAGTCCTTATGAAATGAATCTGAATGCAGTGATTTATATAGTACTGTAGCTCATCCCAACTTTGTGGCTGTTGATTTGTTTCTCTTCCCAGTGATGAGCTCTGATTGCAGTATGGTTGCCCCTGCAGGAGATGGCGCTGGTGCTGTGGTTCAGAAAGTCCTTAGGGCTGAGGGAAGGCCTCTCATCCCATCTCACCTGCTGCCTAACAACATACTTGTCTGGATCATTCGGATTCTTGACTTAAAAATGAACTTCAAATGCAGCAGTGGATTGAAATGAATGCTGTAATTTCTGAGGTGGTGTTCCTTCACATACTTAAACCGAGGGAGCAAAAACTTCCATATCTAAGGCTTGTGATCACAGTATGCTTCATAAGTGGCCATGTGTTCAGCTTTAACGTACTATACAGCAAGAAGCAATCAAAATAGAGTACAGTTGTCAGCTTCTACCATGCTACCTTTTGATGAATCATTTTGATGTCTCACACTACTAAGTTATATGCCAAGGCTTAAATAAACAGGAAACATAAATACTTTGTTATTAAAAAAATTAAGAATGAGTTTTAAAACGTATTCTCTTTTTTCTTTCTAATTCTGTGCATGGAGTCAGATTTTTAGTTGAAGTGTTGCTGTTGTCTAATCAGCTTGGTAATTTGATTTAAAAATTTAATTAATCTAAGAAATGTTGTAGTAATCTACATGTTAAATGTACACAATTAAATGTAAACAATACAAAGCCTTGTGTTTGTTTTTCACAAATTGATAAAGCTCTCACAATACTATGCGATTTATATATAAACTTTTTTTTTTTTTTTTTTTAAATTTTGCCAAGAAATATATAAATGTATAGCACTGCACTAAAAAGAAGGTAGGGAAGAAAGAAAAATACATGCATATATTTTGTGTGAAGAGATATGAAATTAGCTATGACCATTGTCATTGAGTAAAAAAGAAGCAATCTAATTTTCAGGCAAAAATAGCTCGGAATAATATTTATATGGTAAATTTCAGACTCAGAAAAGTGAATAGAATGAAAGCAGATTTCACACCAATAATTTTATTATCATTAGTATTATTCAATGCCACAAGAACAAGATACTCACATTAACATTAGCTGCCAGGAAATGAAAAAAAAAAAAAAAATAATAAAATAAAAATATATAAATTAAATAAAACAATTACATTAATTCCAGTGCTTTCAAAGCATTACATGTTTTCAGCGCTTTGTTTTTAGTTTGTTCCAAAAGATTAAATTACATTCCAAATTGTCATTCTAGTATAAAAATCACATCAAATACACAAATTTCTATCATACACTTCAGTTTTCTATTAATAAAGGTTTCTAAATATTTCCAAAATAATCTTGAGTAAATACAGTGAAAAAATAGTTTCTTTTTCTAGTGCACAAAATTCACAGGTATACGAAATAATAAGCTTTCCAAAACATCCTTCGCAGGATAAATTCTGTGAATTATTTTGTAAGACACTTCTGTAATTTTATTAACACAAAATGTATGTGCCGATTTCCATGCTTTGACCCTAGAGATATTACCAAATAAAGAAGACCAAAAGATTTGACACCAATAAATTTGTTTTTGTTTTTATTAAAAAACATGAAAATATACAATGTACAAATACATTCAGGAGAACATTAAGAAGCATTCAAAAAACATTTGTATGTAAATTCAAGAAAGAAGTAAAGATAATCATATGCATATATGAAGAGGATAAATGAAAGTAAAAAAAGGTACCATACAATTCCTATAAGTAAACAATGATGATTTGACACCTATATATATATATATATATATATATATATATTTTTTTTTTTTTTTTTTTTTTTTTTATTAAATGCATGAAAGAACAGTAACAACAATTTTCATCATTGTCATACCATAATAATGCAATAATATGCCACGGTCCTTCAGTCCAGATTAAATGCCAAGTCCTTGAACACAGCCACTGTTCTCATAGCTTTTCATTCGACCCCAATATATACAAATAATTCGTAAGCACATGACGTCACAGTGATGTCATCAACCCAAGACGGAAATAATATTGTCATTGGACCACTGGATGGCATGGTTAACGTGTATGAAGGCGAAGGTAACAGGTTTAAATGCATTACTTTGCTTTGGAAAAAGAGAAAACAATTTCTTGAGACACTTGTATCGGAACAAAAACGCGAGTGTTAAAACTCTGGGAACTCAACGAACAGCGTTAAATGTCAGGGAAAATAGTGCACAAGTTTCCTTTAAACACTTCTCAAAACAACAGCGATACACAGAGTTAAACGACATGGAGATTAAAGGGGCCACTACGGAAGAAGACAGCCGTGATACGGACAGCACTGTCAGAACAAACTGCGGTAAACGTAAAAATGAGGAGACGGATCAGGCAGCAAGACAAGGCAGCGGTAAGAAGCGAAAGAGGGGCAGAAAACAGCTGCGTTCCGGAGAGCGGTACGTGCCTCCTCCACAGAAACGCAACCCGGGTGTGAGTTTCAGTCAAGAACATTTTGCGGAAACCTCCTACTATTTTGAAGGTGGTCTTCGCAAAGTGCATCCTTATTATTTTGATTTTAAGACTTACTGCAAGGGACGTTGGGTTGGTAAAACTTTACTAGACGTTTTTAAGAGTGAATTTCGTGCGGAGTCTTTGGACTACTACAATAAGGCTGTTAAAGAGGGGCGGATTAAACTGAATGAAACGCCTGTGGACGACCTGAATATAACACTAAAGGTAAGAGATCACGTGACAATGCTCACCGACTGACTCTTTGTATGTGGTCTTGTTTAATTGTTTTGCATCTCTTTTGCTCGTCTAGAACAATGACTTTTTGAGGAACACAGTGCATCGTCATGAGCCCCCTGTGAGTGGGCAGCCGATGGAGGTTCTGGTGGATGATGGTGAAGTGGTGGTGGTGGATAAACCCGCCTCACTTCCTGTGCATCCCTGTGGACGCTATCGTCACAATACTGTCATCTTCATTCTGGGGAAGGAGAAAGGCCTTAGTGGCCTCCACACAGTACACCGACTGGACCGCCTCACCTCAGGTGTGCTGCTGTTTGCTCGTACACTCGAGGTCTCCAAAAAACTGGACGAAATGGTTCGTGAGAGACAGGTAAGACATACTTTCTGAATGACACCCACTTGGTTTACAGTCTTGAATTTTCTGCATTGTTTGTTACCCCTTCACATTTAATAAATGAATCATAGGTTAAGTAAAAAATTAAACTGTCATCACAGAAAATTACTTTGAATCATTCCTGAGCTTTGGGAAATTGTATGTCAAAATCTATTTACAGTAGTAAGTACACTTCCTCACAGATTTATAGAGGACTAGGATCACTCATTTAAATAATATATGTATGTTTTCATTCCAAAATTAAAATGTAAATTAATCACTTTTCAAATTAACAAATAAATTCATATTTAAACCTGTTTAAACAAGTAATAATTGCATTTATAAAACATTTACAAATTGCTTTATCCTTTTGCCAATCAAGTTAAAAATGTCATTAGGCAGTTAACAGGAACCAATAAACGTTCCATTGGACAGTTTGGGGGAAACCAATTAACGTCTAAACAACCAATGAACTTTCTTTCTACTGAATTTTTAGACATCCTCCATAAAACATGGCATGACTATTAGTAAAAAGTGTGCAGAAAAGTTGAAATATGCTTCTCACAACACTGGTGTAACCTTGTAGACGCGTGTTTTATACAGTCGATGTCCTTATGTAGTTTATTTAAATATTATGTATGTAAACTATGACTTTGCGCTAAAATCTCCAACAACATTTGCATTTGCTGTCATTGTGCATCGAAGGGGCATGTCTTAAACATAATTTTGTGTTTAAAGTTTATTGGTTGCTCCCACTTGCCTTTTGTTTTTGTTTTTTTTGCTTGCTTGACTGACTGACAAATAGATAGCAAAGCATTTGGTAAAAGGATTAAGAAAAGCAATTACCCAATTTAAAACTTGCAGTTGAAATTTCAATTTATTGTGTTTTGTTACATTTAAGTATCATTCTTAATGTCAATTTGTCAACTTCCATTTAAGCATGTAACTGTCAACACTGAGATTTTTGTTGATGAGGGATGAGTCAAAATTATATTCTAATGACAGTAAATGGATTTTAATGCCATCAATACGTAGTGTTTAACCTGGAGCATTCCTTTGAATTGATATAGACATGGTTCCCACAATCATGGACAACTTGAAAATATGCATTGTTTTTTTAAATTGTGATTTCCAGACTTGGAAACGTCATGGAAGTGTCTATTTTCAGTACAGTTTTATTTCTAAATGTGCTGCTCAGCTATAAACTACTGAACTGCACATAATATTTGCAAGAAAATATAGATTTTGTTGCTACAAATGAATAATCTGCTTCCAATTAATTAATGGCCTCGTTCCCTTGTTTTAATTTAGTTAAATTGTGGCCATATCTTGCCCTTTTTTTATTCTTATTTTTTTATTAGTTACAAATTAAACTGTTTATGCAATCTCTAAAAGTAAAAACCTTTCCCATAATCCAATAACTTTGTATGATTGGAATACTCAGTCATAGAAAAGAAGTACAAATTCATTGGTTAATAAGGTGTGGGAACCCTGCATAAACTATGCTTTAAAATCTGCAGCTGTGTAAATTTATATCAGTGGACAATTCAACACATTTAAATTGTACTTAAGTTTTTTTTAAGCAATCTTATTCATATCAGAACAATATACAATAGTTTTCTGTGGGTCTTAATTCACCCTTCGAAAAATAAAGGCCTTAAAAGGTCTTAAATCAGAGCAGAAACTCAGAGCAAAAATTCATTAAGTGGCATTAAATGTTGCATGCATTGCAAAGAGGAATATCTTTTTTTTTTTCATACAAATATCTAAACACCCTTAAATCAAAATAGTTTCTTGATACAGAATTTGAAATCTTGAACATTAATTGAACAAAATTAAGTGACTTTATGCTTAAAACAAAAACAAATGTGTCAATGGGGTATGAAAACTTGTTTTCCTTTTGAATTAAGTTGTTTTTTCTGAGACCATTGGCAGATATGTTTTTTGTAATCGTAAACTCAGTTTATTTTATCACTTAGAAAACAAGACTTCTTATCTTATGTCATTGATTTAAGAATTTTTTTAGACAAAAATACAGAGGATCACTTTTTTGCAGCGTGATCAGAAGAACCAGTAAAAGTTATTTCCATATTGTAGTGGCTGGTAGCAGAGGTATTAAAGCCATTTTTTTTTGTAAAATGTATTAAAAAATTATGGATATCTGTTGGAAGTATTTTTAAACTTTGAAGCATTGCTAATACAACTCATTGTGTGCTCAATTAATTTTTTTAATTTTTCTTCACTTGGTCTTAAAATCTTTTCATGCAGACTTTAACCATACTTTCTTTTGTTTTTCACAGTTAGAAAAGGAATATGTCTGTCGTGTGGACGGGGAGTTTCCAGAGGAAGAGGTGGTGTGTGAGGAACCCATCCTGGTAGTGTCCTTCCGGGTGGGCCTTTGCAGAGTGGATCCCAAAGGCAAAGAATCCCGCACAGTCTTCCAGAGACTGAGCTATAACGGACGCTCTAGTGTGGTCCGCTGTCTGCCTCTCACTGGGCGTACTCACCAGATTCGTGTTCATCTTCAGTTCCTCGGCTTCCCAATCCTCAATGATCCCATATATGGGTCTTCTGCATGGGGTCCTAATAGAGCCAAAGGAGGGCTGAAAGGTATGAGTGATGAGGAGCTTCTAGAAGCTCTTATTGAAGAACATCGTTCAAAGGAGAGTCTGCACTTGTTGGATTTGCCTGATGAAGAGGTCTCAGGAAAACAAGGGCTGAAGACCGAGTGTAAGGTTGGCGCTCAAGAACATTATGATCAAATAATGGTTCTTGAGTCGAGCGGTGGTGCATGTGATGACAGTTCCTGTAAAGTGCCTCTGGGGGAAGTGAAGGCAGAAGGCAGCCAAGAACTTCACAAGAGCACATCTGAAGTTGAGTCTGAGGGCGAGATGAACGGTGTTCAAAAAGAAAATAATTCGATCTCAGCTGAAGCCCCCAGAACTGCAAAATCGAATTCTTTTGTCAGAGATAATTTATGTGGCGAATGTAAAATTGTGCGCCCTGACCCAAAGGAGAAGGATTTGATAATGTATCTACATGCATTACGCTACAAAGGACCTGACTTTGAATATTCAACCCAACTGCCTGATTGGGCCAAAGAAGACTGGCTTCAGGATTAAACTAACTTCAGATGTATTCATGCAACATTTGTTACCAGATACTACCGCGCATACAACAACCCCTTCAATTACTGAATATGTTCAGTGTGAATTCAAAATGACTTTTAATTTCTTTTCATTTAAATTGGTGAATGTATTAGTCTGTACTGCGGTCCATGTCTGTGTTTGGTCTCAATATTTTTTTCAATTCCTTATATTTGAAAAGGACAACATTTCATCTGATATTAACATAAAGCAATAAAACACTCATTTTTTTTGTGGGAATGAAAATGAAGCATGTTTTTTTATGTATAATTTCCTTCTCCCTCTAGACTAGAGTAATTTTATTTAAAACGTCTTGTGCAAAATGCCATGTTATGCATAGAAATGATTAGGTTTTTAATTGCATCTTGAAGTCCAGTTTCAATCTGTTGTGACTTGAAACTCACCCTAGAAAGTCAGACAGATTGCAGTGTAACTTCAATTAAAATATTTTTTTTTATTGAACTTCATCATAGTTTATCTTCTGACAACTTCAAATCTGACTTTACGCACAAGCTATCAACAACATTAGTTCCACACCAACAGGTTTTATGATACAGCTGCATAATTTCAGGGGAAAAAAAAAAAACTTTTGGCACAAATCATTCTTATATTTTGGCACTTTGTATTTTAGGATGCTTTGATAATGTCAAGGACACATCTGCTGGCCTTAATGAAGTAACATTAAATCAATCTGATTATAAAAAAGAAAGTTCTAGCAAAACATCATTTTCCAGTATAACAGGTTTAACTGACCTTTGATTCCAGTTTTATAAAGAACTGACATCTTTGTGCACATCACAAAACACCACTTTTTACATACAACCTTTTGCATTCTGATTAATGCGTATCTTTCAAATACATACTGAACATAGAGGTAACACTCATAGTCAGAGTTCAAATGTCGTACTGCAGGGATTTATAAATCTTGGGCATTAGTGAAACATGTCCACACACTGAAGCATTCTAACTAAAGCACACTGTTGTAATTGGCCTATTCTAATGGGCAGTCATTCTCTTTTTTTTTTTAAAAGAGGTACTTTTATGGCTCTGCAATAACAAAATTATGTTTCCTTAAGCTTTCAGGTTTGAACATATTTATCATAACATGCAATAAAACGTATTCATGTGTAAAACAGTTATAGCCACAGTAGCAAGCACATCTATGCCAAGTGTTCCTGGCATAAGTTAAGCGTAAAATTACTGTATAGTGGGTTATTTCAGTGCTTGATCATATGTGTATAATAACGGAAAATTATTTGAAGAACATAACTGGTTGTTGACTCTAAATAACAGTAAATAAATTGATAATGATTGTGACCTTAACCAAATTATGGAGATTAGTTGAAAAGTTCATGGCTTGGTTGTGTAAAAGATCAGGCACAATTGTTCTTTAAGTGTTTGCAGTTCAAGGCCCCTGGAGAAAGGCTTTTCCAAAGGCTATTGTGGGTGCACATTCAGTGTATATTTACATGACATGCAAGGAATCATGCTAAAAAAAACAACTCCTCTTTAAATTTTTGTAAGCACTGTGTATACTTCCAAACAATTAATTGATGTTTGCAAAACATTGTCTAGGTCTCTCTTTCAGATTCCGAAATTGCTCCTGAGTACAAAAGTTCAGCCCACCATATAAAGTACTGGCCATGCCGTGGTTGTTTAGATCTGCTCAGTGTGTTGACAATATTGATCAGCTGCCATCTTCACCTTTTCCTTCCCTTTTTATCCAGACATCGGGCATATCGGGTTTGCTGTTGGGCAATATTACTGGCACATCACTTTGGGTGGTCCTCACCCTACCAGACCCCGGAGAGGCAAGGTCATATACAGTCTCCTTCAAGGACAGACGTAAAGTCTCTCTTTTGCCATTAAGGTGGCCAGGTTGTAACTCTTCCTCGATCTTAACAGCTTGAGACACTAAGATAGCAGGTTCTACCTCACTTAAGCAGGTCTCATTGGAATCTTCGAGTCCCTCCATGGAACTCTGAGACTGACATGACAAAAGCCTTTTGTGCAGATGACAGCTGGTGGCTTCATCAATTGAGAGTGACCTTTCATTGACAGTGTCTGTAGTCTGAGTGATCATGATTTCTTCCATGCTTGAGGAAGACGATAAAGACACATTCCAAAGTTGGAGCCCACCTTTCGTCTGGCCTCTGCATTTCTTGCACAAAACCTTCTCCTTAGATGCATCTTGTGGAGGAGCAACTACAGGACGCAACATGTTCTCTTTGTACGGGGATGAGGTCTGGAGTGCTGGAGGTGGGTTGCAACCCTTAAGGTGCCTGCTACACATTTCTGCGCTGTCAGCCTCAATGCTGACTCGATCATAGTCTTGCCTTGGACTAAGACCACAGAATTGAATGTCATCAGAAAGGACAGAAGGTCTGTTGGACAGCTTGCTGGTGCAAGTGCTATTCTCAAAGCTGTCGCTCAACTGGCAAGCAAGTGGCTGCAGCTCATACTGTTCTGGCTCCCGTCCTCCGATCGGTTGCCGCTTTCTATGGTGCTGTTGGTTGGGGCAAAGAAAGCCTTCGCTTTCTTTATTAAAACTTCTTCGAACCCGAGAACCTGTGCCACAGCCAAATGCCCCATTAGCTGCGGGATTGGTGGTCCCTTGTTCTGTAGCCGAACCAGACGACAGTATATTTTCAGTGGCTTGCTTTGTAACGCAGGGTAGGGTTATGCTCCCACAGGTCTTTTGGGGGCCGAAGAAGCAACACAGTGACTGGAAGAAGAAAGTGGCGAAGCCGCATGCAACACACTTCACAAGCAGGAGGAAGATCCCAAGCTTCCTGAAAAGCAATGCAGTTGCGGGTAACATAATAATACCCACACAAAAATATGCCCCAGCACCTGTAGCTACCGGGTAACCCATTCTCTTCAGGGAATGTGCAACCCTGCCCAGTCTGTCATTGTGTGGGGCCAGGCTGTACGAAATGCAGTAATTGGCCACAAAGTCAACAGAAAGTCCTGCAGCTGCTGAAATAAAGAGTGCTTCCACACCATTTAACTGCCATTCTAAAAGCACAAGGAGACCAACAGTAGCAAACACGCTTCCTCCCACCGCAACGGACACAAACACACTTAATGGAATATTCCACGTCGTTAGTAAGAACAGTGCAAATGTAAGAGCTACCGAAAAGCCTGCCACCTCCAATGTCTCTGAACTCAAGCATTGCTGGAAGTCGTATAAGCCTAGCTGGCTTACAAACCATCCTTTCTGCAGTCCCACTGGAGCCTTGGATATTTCCCCATTAAACCATGATAAGATCTCTTGATAGAACTGTGACATTCTGCTGAAGTTAAAGCTGTAAAGTTGTACAGTCTTGAATATTACTACAAGGGCAGTGATTCGACCCTCTGAATCAAACCTCAGGCCTCCGCCGCTGGTTAAGCGCCCCTCTGCATACTGTTCTGCCACCATCATGCTAAGGCACTGCTCGAAAACAATTGGTGGGTAAGGAAAGGGAATATTATTGCAGCAAAAGCTAAATGCATCTTCGCTTTCAGAACAGCGCCGTATAGAAACCCAGTGAATCAAACGTTCGACAAAACACACATTGTCTTCTACTGTTTCTTGGTCAGCTGATAATGGAGAATAGAAGCTCTGGTTTTGAATTTTTCCACACAGATCCCGCAGCCACAGTTGGGCTTGGAGACTACTCATATTGAACCCTGGATCAAGAGCTAAAGATCCATTACTTTTTGGATCGAAGTGGTCACCATCGTCTGATAGAACGATGCCCCAAATTAGAGTCAGCGTCATGGGTTCATCTTCACCCTGTTTCATTCGCTCAAACATGAACTGGTGGCGATATTCAGCATCATATCTCTCGAAGGGATGGCTGGAACGGAACAGCTGAGTTGTCCTGCTGTTCGAAGTTGACAGTTTCATGCCAGGATCTACGCACGATATGTACGTTCCACCAACTGCGAGCACTGCAAACCAACAGATCCAAATGTATCGGAATTTAACTACTCCACAAGGCAAGATCTTTAAAAAAAGCAGGTTTGATGTGTCTGAAAACCCTCTGCCTAACGTCCGAAGCTTCTGCCTCAAGGTAAATAGACAGCGCTTTCTTGAACTTGTCTCCCAGAATCCACCTGTATTTTTCGAGCAGCAGGGCTTCCACGCTGCCTTTGCAACAGGGTTTGAAGACAGCTCAGCATAGCGTTCCTGCAAAATGAGGATGCAAGGAAGCCAAACAAGAGCAAATAATGTGTTTATTAATGAAGCACTGCCAAGATATACAGCGTAGCATCTCACGGCAGTGATGCTACTTATGTAGCCCGAGTAAAACGTCATGCTAGATGTCAGACCTGACACTAATATTAAGTATCCCATTTCCTGTAAAACCCGGTTCATTCTCTTCTCAGGGACAGCTGGAGGGTTGTGGCTTAGCTGTAGTTTCCAGAAATCAACAAAAGTCAGGGCTTGATTTAGGCAACTTCCCAAAAGCACAAGGACTGATGTAAGATTGAGGAGTGGGAAAAATGTCAAGCGAAATGCGACTTTGTAGAAAAAATATGAGGTGGAAAGTGATAAAATGACAGCAACCAGTGACATCACTGGTATAAATGGTGATTTGAGATATAGTCCCATTGTGAACAAAAGTGCAAGAGCTGCAAGAACAGGATAAACAGAGTCCCGTGCCAAATAATACTTGAAAAGTTTCTGTTTAATTCCCAAATCCATTCCTGTTATGGTGGTGTTGTTGTAGGTGAGCTCACGACCCTCTAGATGGTCCAAATAAATTTTCATCAGTGGATCACCTTTTTCCACTGGTAGAAATACAATGCTATATTTTAGAGACGGGACCTTGTATTCAACAGTCTGTGGTCCCAGGAAGTCCTTATCTACAAGGTAATGAAGAATCTGGAAGATGCTTGACAGTTTACAGCGCTGTGGGACGGATGCACAACGGCCAAATTTACTCCTCTCAGTACATGATGCAACCAGGCTTCTGTCATGGTAGTAAGGGGCACAGAATCTGAGCAGACCAAGGCTTTCAGAAACCTGCTGTGCAGTCAGACTAAAGCAGGAAGAAACGTTGTTGAGAAGAGCCAAGTAGTTTCCAAGAGACCAACTTGGACAGCACTCATTTTCCACTGTGGAGCCGTATAACGCTGATCTGACCTGGCAGAGTTGATCAAATTGTGTCCCTGAATGGATCTAAGATGATAAAAAAAAATTACTTGCATTTCTCAACAAAAAAGATTACAAATATATAAAAAATCATATTGCTTTCAGTTTTCATTTTCAATCTCATTAGATTTGGTAGGTATTCGTACATACCATTTAAATATTTGATATATTTTTTAATATCTTTTATATTAAATGATATATACTTATATTAAATTATATATGAAATATTATATATATATATATATATATATATATATATATATACACTCACCTAAAGGATTATTAGGAACACCATACTAATACTGTGTTTGACCCCCTTTCGCCTTCAGAACTGCCTTAATTCTGCGTGGCATTGATTCAACAAGGTGCTGAAAGCATTCTTTAGAAATGTTGGCCCATATTGATAGGATAGCATCTTGCAGTTGATGGAGATTTGTGGGATGCACATCCAGGGCACGAAGCTTCCGTTCCACCACATCCCAAAGATGCTCTATTGGGTTGAGATCTGGTGACTGTGGGGGCCATTTTAGTACAGTGAACTCATTGTCATGTTCAAGAAACCAATTTGAAATGATTCGAGCTTTGTGACATGGTGCATTATCCTGCTGGAAGTAGCCATCAGAGGATGGGTACATGGTGGTCATAAAGGGATGGACATGGTCAGAAACAATGCTCAGGTAGGCCGTGGCATTTAAACGATGCCCAATTGGCACTAAGGGGCCTAAAGTGTGCCAAGAAAACATCCCCCACACCATTACACCACCACCACCACCAGCCTGCACAGTGGTAACAAGGCATGATGGATCCATGTTCTCATTCTGTTTACGCCAAATTCTGACTCTACCATCTGAATGTCTCAACAGAAATCGAGACTCATCAGACCAGGCAACATTTTTCCAGTCTTCAACTGTCCAATTTTGGTGAGCTCGTGCAAATTGTAGCCTCTTTTTCCTATTTGTAGTGGAGATGAGTGGTACCCGGTGGGGTCTTCTGCTGTTGTAGCCCATCCGCCTCAAGGTTGTGCGTGTTGTGGCTTCACAAATGCTTTGCTGCATACCTCGGTTGTAACGAGTGGTTATTTCAGTCAAAGTTGCTCTTCTATCAGCTTGAATCAGTCGGCCCATTCTCCTCTGACCTCTAGCATCAACAAGGCATTTTCGCCCCCAGGACTGCCGCATACTGGATGTTTTTCCCTTTTCACACCATTCTTTGTAAACTCTAGAAATGGTTGTGCGTGAAAATCCCAGTAACTGAGCAGATTGTGAAATACTCAGACCGGCCCGTCTGGCACCAACAACCATGCCACGCTCAAAATTGCTTAAATCACCTTTCTTTCCTATTCTGACATTCAGTTTGGAGTTCAGGAGATTGTCTTGACCAGGACCACACCCCTAAATGCATTGAAGCAACTGCCATGTGATTGGTTGATTAGATAATTGCATTAATGAGAAATTGAACAGGTGTTCCTAATAATCCTTTAGGTGAGTGTATATATACATTATAAAAATATTAAATTATATATATATATAAAATATATTTGTATAGTTTCTTATTTGTATAAGTACGTCTCTAAAAGTTGTTCATACTGTATGCAAAATGCTTATGTTTTAGATGCTGTACGTTTTGGTTATTTTTTTCAATACAAACATACAAAAAAGTACCAGAACCAAACTACCTGTACAAGTACCTATGATTACTAATGAGATCACATTCAATTCTGTAATATACAAACACTGAATGGACTCTATCACACACCCAACAAAACACTGCATTTAATTTATTCTTGAGAACTTAAGAATATTATCCTTTTGGCAAAATATAGTCCTTGGTTTACCTGTGTCTGTTCCATCTGGCACATGGAGTAAATTGCCTTTAGACTCCAGAGACTGGCAGAGTTTCCAGAGCGGAAGACCAGCTGAGCATAGCGCTCTCCTACAGAACCACAGATTGGGTGACAGACAACAGCATCACATAAAGCATGCTCTGTTCCATGTATTAGGTTAGGAAATACCTGATAATACCTAAATAAAATCTCACCTGGGGCGTTGCAAAAAAAGTTGTGCTCTGTGTAATCTCTGTGCAACATTCTCCTTGATCGTTCTCTTAACTGAGGTTCAGATACAACTGTGTCCTCTCTGTAAGACAAATATTTTTTTTCAATATAAACATAGCATACAATCCTTTAGTACTAAAGGCAGCAGTCTGATTTAGTGGTATCAGTAGTATAAATTTAAAGTATAATCGCCAAGAAATACCCTGCAGTAGTTCTTTCTGTGAGTTGCCGTGGAACTGGGGACAATGATTTTCCAGGCCCAGTGTTTTGCTGTAACCTCATCCAGGTTGCTAGACGGATACTGATGTCTGTTCCACGAGGTTCAAATCCCTGTGAGATCCGATCAAAGACACATGAGTGGTAAGCAGAAACTATTTGAAGTCATTATAAAAATGAGTTGAAGTCATTTGAGAGGCCAATTTACAATTCTAAAGATGAAAGTCCAGCGTTGGCCAGTTTATTCTCAGAAATGTATTCAAGCAGAAAATAAACTCTTAGGCCTGGTTTCAGAGACAGGGCTTAGATTAAGCCAGGAATAGGCCTTAGATAAATAGATAATTTAAGTAGCTTTTATAAATGTACCTCAACAAAAAACATTACTTGTGTGCATCTTGAAACAAACCAATGGCACTGACATATTTTTAGATATGTCAGTGCAAGTTGCTTTCAGTTAAAACAGCTCAAACATGCATTTTAGTCTGGGACTTAGCTTAAGCCTTGTCTGTGAAACTGGGTATTATTGTAAAAACGTATTATAATTCTCAAACTTTATGGGCCCTATCATACACCCGGTGCAGTGCAACGCCAGGCGCGACGCAAGTTTTTTTTGCTAGTTTTAGCCTGAAGCAGTTATCATTTTCACGTCCAGCGCCACTTTGTTTAAATAGCAAATGCACTCGCGCCCATCTGTTCACCCATGTGCGTGCTGGCCTGAAAACTAGGTGTGTTAAAAGTTTCTGGCAACTGAAAGTTTTTTTGTGTGTTTTTTAAAGGGCGCATTAGTAATATGTGACTATAGGCGGGTGCACAACGCACGTACACTCTACTTATTACACACACATGGACGCGCAGCAGCACACAAACATTTTTAAATCTTAAAAATAAGAGGATTCCTCTCTGGAGAAGAGTTCAGTCTTTCCGTTCGCAAATTCCTCCATGTAAATAGCGAATCCGCCATGGTGCAACGCAACTGGCTTTTAAAGGGAATAGGAGATGAGACTCTGGTTTATTGCACATTACACCCAAAACACACCCATGAATCATTAAAAGACTAGGTACAACCCTTTTAGACCATGCGCCTGGTGCACCGACAGTTTTTTCCGTCGTTAAACTAGCAAAAATTATTTCGGACACGCCCTAAGTGCACCTGCGCCATGCGCTTCAGACCATGCACTCAGATTGTTAAAATAGGACCCTATATCTCTCAGTTGTAACTGTTGCAACTGTGATTTTTAAAATTGCTAGTTTTAAACTTAATCTAACAATTGTTTCTTTTATATTTTACTCTGAATTTAGGCTACTTATTTTTTTTTTTTTACATCACTTTTAGTATGTTTAATTGAAGTCCTTTCTTTTTTTAGTACAAACAGATGCATTAACATGAAGCATTAATCTTCATTATTTCTATATTACAGACATGGAAATACTCACCAACAAAGGGTCTGAAAAGTCTGGTAGAGGACCAGTCAAAATCCCAGCGAGGGAACAGGCAAACAGAACTAGCGTACATGAAATGAGTACAGTCATCGGGTACTCCACTATGACCTGGGAATAGCTGTAAAAATCAATGGTGTTCAAATGGTCAAATTTAATCTAATAGCTGTATGGTACATTAACTTGCATTATACTACTGGTATTTGCCACACTGCATTTTAGAATTACATTACCACGTTATCTTAATGCTTGGATGCTTCTTTCCAGTTTCTTTAAATCTAATATTGAACTATGTTAATGTGCACTACTGTGTTACTGTAAATAATAATCTTAATATTGTATTTCATGTGATGTTATTATAAACAAATCTTTATCATCAGTTGCTATAAAAGCATCTCACCTCCTTGGTATCCTATGCAAGCCATCATTCCTACTGAGTAGACAGACATAGTTATTAACATATTTAAATGTTTACAATCAAGATGTATGTCCATTAAAATTATATTTATAATAGAAAAATGGTCTGGACCTCACTGTCACCATGTGACGCTGTACAGGCTTGTGGTTACTGCCATCATGAGATCCATGAAGCCAATGGCACTGCATTTTATTCTGACAAGAAGGCAGATGCGATGGACTGCAGCTATGGACAGTCTTTACAGGACTCGCTGAATGCAAGTCTGCTTGATGGTAAGCATTCATTTGACCTGGACATAGATTGCTTTGATTCGACTGCTGGTGGCCACAGCAGGGGCATATTTTGCATTGTGGTGAATAGCCAGAGCCCTGTGATACTTGACGGTGGAGTTGAGTAGAGGAGTGTGAATTGAACGGACTGCAGCTGTCTGCTTGGTTATCTTCTATCTTGACCGGACACATCTGAGATTCTGTGCTGTCACTGTCCGGAGGACACAGCGAAACCTCAGGGATTTCACTGCAAATAAAAGAATCACATTATCAGATGTTTTTACTCCATTACTGTGCTGGTCTGTAGCTATACTTTCACAACACTACACTGTAAAAAGTGACCCATTGACTTAACTTTAAAAATGTGAGGAAACCTGTTGCCTTAAAATTAAGTAATACAATTCATGTGTAATTGAAAAAATTAAGTTATGTCAACTTATGTGACAATTCCACATAACTTAATTTTTTCAAGTAGGCATGATGTTTATTTATTTAATAATTTGAAGGCAATGGTTTTTCTTCACTTTTTTAAGTTAAGTCAACTGATCACTTTTTACAGTGTACGTTTTCAATGTAGCCTACCAGTTGTTTCAACAATCTGATAATTCATCAATTGGACTGATCCAGTTGCTGTAGTTCTCGAGCTAGTAACTTGCAGAATCATTAATTCAATGATCTGGTCGAGCAAGTCATTTTGTACTCCACTACATTTCAGGGGGGGAAACATGCCTTTTTTCCTATAGTTATTTCGACATGAAGAAATCGAGACCTGCTACGAGACGCAATGGTGATGTCAGATTCATATGGAATCATTTTTTTTGAGCCGATTCTTATGAACAGGTTCAGAAATGGACTGATCCGACTGCTGAAGTTGATAGGCTAAAAACTCACTAATCCAGTCGGACCGAGTTTCCAGTTCACAACTCACAGAATTAGTAATTTTCGATGAATTGTATAATGAAATTGTATAATAATTGTAAATGAAAATCATATTTAGGTTATGATTGACTCTAAGTTGTTTAAGTGCTAAATCAGCTGTAAGTCCAGTTGACTGATTTCACTTGTTTGTATACACACTTGAATTTAGTAACTTGATTACTTGATATTGAGCGTTTAATCGTAGCGTCAGACATGTTTTGAACAAAAAGAAATGTTTGCTTATTTGCAGATCATGCACATTGAATGCCTGAATCCATCATATTGACCAACAAAAACAATTTTGTAATGTAAAATAATTAGTTGTCCCACAAATATTAAGTGTAAAAAACAATATTATCTTGTTTTATAAGAACAATGTGCCTCTAACATAGTATTTTTTTGCAGCTGAGTTTCTGACGACATATTAGATAAGCAATGATGTCTGAAAAATGTATCAGCGAAATGCTTGAAGGCCCAATTAGGCCAAGAGGGAGGGACTCCATCAGCTTACCCTGTCAACCTCATAAAAAGCCTGCTCAGATGAGATAAAAAAAAAAAAAAAATCTCACTAGTACTTATAACTCAGCTGCTCAGGAAGTAAATATGAGAGTGCGACAACTGCTTAAAATACACTCACCTAAAGGATTATTAGGAACACCATACTAATACTGTGTTTGACCCCCTTTCGCCTTCAGAACTGCCTTAATTCTACGTGGCATTGATTCAACAAGGTGCTGAAAGCATTCTTTAGAAATGTTGGCCCATATTGATAGGATAGCATCTTGCAGTTGATGGAGATTTGTGGGATGCACATCCAGGGCACGAAGCTCCCGTTCCACCACATCCCAAACATGCTCTATTGGGTTGAGATCTGGTGACTGTGGGGGCCATTTTAGTACAGTGAACTCATTGTCATGTTCAAGAGACCAATTTGAAATGATTCAAGCTTTGTGACATGGTGCATTATCCTGCTGGAAGTAGCCATCAGAGGATGGGTACATGGTGGTCATAAAGGGATGGACATGGTCAGAAACAATGCTCAGGTAGGCCGTGGCATTTAAACGATGCCCAATTGGCACTAAGGGGCCTAAAGTGTGGCAAGAAAACATCCCCCACACCATTACACCACCACCACCAGCCTGCACAGTGGTAACAAGGCATGATGGATCCATGTTCTCATTCTGTTTACGCCAAATTCTGACTCTACCATCTGAATGTCTCAACAGAAATCGAGACTCATCAGACCAGGCAACATTTTTCCAGTCTTCAACTGTCCAATTTTGGTGAGCTCGTGCAAATTGTAGCCTCTTTTTCCTATTTGTAGTGGAGATGAGTGGTACCCGGTGGGGTCTTCTGCTGTTGTAGCCCATCCGCCTCAAGGTTGTGCGTGTTGTGGCTTCACAAATGCTTTGCTGCATACCTCGGTTGTAACGAGTGGTTATTTCAGTCAAAGTTGCTCTTCTATCAGCTTGAATCAGTCGGCCCATTCTCCTCTGATCTCTAGCATCAACAAGGCATTTTCGCCCACAGGACTGCCGCATACTGGATGTTTTTCCCTTTTCACACCATTCTTTGTAAACTCTAGAAATGGTTGTGTGTGAAAATCCCAGTAACTGAGCAGATTGTGAAATACTCAGACCGGCCCGTCTGGCACCAACAACCATGCCACGCTCAAAATTGCTTAAATCACCTTTCTTTCCCATTCTGACATTCAGTTTGGAGTTCAGGAGATTGTCTTGACCAGGACCACACCCCTAAATGCATTGAAGCAACTGCCATGTGATTGGTTGATTAGATAATTGCATTAATGAGAAATTGAACAGGTGTTCCTAATAATCCTTTAGGTGAGTGTATACTGCTGAATAATGTAGATGACCTTGAAGAACCAAAGTTTAAGACTTAGTAGGCCTATTCATTTTTTTTCTTTGTTTAATATATTCACAATACTAATTATGAACATTTATTATGGCTCTTTATGAGGAAACATCATATGTTACTGTGCTTAAATGTTAACAGTATCAGCTTTATTGATCAAATAATGTGTAATATAAACCATGCTTCTATTTATCCCTGTTTACCATATTTCAACTAAAGTGGAAGGTTTGTTGTGAGAAAACATTTAACTACTCTCTTAAACATTAACAACTCCTAATAACAATGAAGTTTTAAGTTATTTGCTTTTTAACAAGCTTGTTTTCACAGATGTACTCTAGCTGACTCTTAGTATTACCAAGGTGACAAGCTATGCAAACACTGGAACAAACAAATGACTGCTGGTCAAGTGTATAAATGTGTTCAAGCTCATTTTTGGTTTCTTTAATTGCGCAGATTATAATACGCAAGACTGATCCCATTAAGCCGTTGACAAAATTAACAACCAGGATAAATCATATGCAAGGAAAATAAAATGACTTTTGAACCAGATGTTTCTGAATAAATATATTTAAGCAGGATTAAACAAAGCCTTGGCTCTTAACCCTTATGCCTTTTCTCTCTCCCATTACTGAACATCTTGGTTGGCCTAAATGCGTATTATGGATGTGAGCTGCTTCATCTCCATTAACTCCATCTTTAGGATTAGCCTGCAATAAAACTCATAATTTTACAACAATAACCATTCAGAATCTGATGAGGATCATGGGTTTTGGTTGTGTGCACATGCTGCAGGTGGCTACCAAAAGCTTCACAAGCTTAATTTGATTTGTCAGCTCTGCAGCTGGTATGTCGTGTCTGGCGGTCTGCACTGCGAGGACTCAGAAGTGATTGTTGTGGCCTGTCAGAGTGTAATGCCTGCTACAGACTGTGAGATTTCGGCAATCCTATAAGATCATTACAAATCAAACTGTACGACATGGATGTAGACTGTACGATGATGACACCAATTGAATCGTAGGCTACGTCGCTAAGTTATAAAACGTCATCGGCATGCGTTAGTGGTAAACAAATAGAGCAAGATGAATATACTTTGGCAACTGTTGTTTTTATGTGCGCTAAAAGAAAGAGGAAGCGATAGAGGAGGATATGGACGCGGTCATGGCTAGGGAAAAGAGGCCAACTTGGCATGCCAATTTTGCAAATGGAGCTTAAAGCAAGCAAGTTTTAGCGCTATGTCACGTTGATCAATACGCCATTTCATGTTGCATGTTTATTGGCTAATCAGTAGACGTAGATCGTAGCAGCAAACACACTGTGAGATTATCATGCTAAATTTCTGACACTGTCAGAAAATTATTGCAGGCTATCTTTGGTCGCAAGACCATGACAACGTCCATCTTTGAACCTCTCTCACTGTACGACGTAGGAGCCACGACCACAGAAATCGTCACGATTGGTCATCTTTTGTCTGCTTGAAACTGTTAATATTTTCTTAACAAAAACACAATATTGTCAAGATCAGAGGTCACATCAGCGTACACATATAACAGCAATAAATAGTAATATCTCACTTCAAAACATTACATCCAATTATAGTAAAAAATATTAAAATTAACTGAAAGTTGATATCACATCAGTCCCTCACAAGCTATAATTAATAAAGTTTAGATGACCAGAGCACATTTATGATATGGTATACCATTTTATAGAAATACTTCTATTCAAGCATTCATTTTTATCAAGATGCAAAGCTAAAAAGTGTACTGCATAACATGAATGTCTTGATTATATTATAATGTTTAATCAAATAAAAAATGACTAAAGTAATGTGCTTATTATGTTTAACTGGGTATCAGATGCTGCATAACATTAGTATGTCATTCATTGTATCCACCGTTTAGGAGTCACGATTGGTCATCTTTCGTCTGAGACAGCCCAAAAATCGCACAATGTGTACCAGGCATTAGGGTGAAATCAGTTCATCAGCAGAGAAGGAAAGACACAAAAAATCTTGCACTTTGAATGACTCAGAATACCTCAAGGATAGGGAAAACTAAGCTTAATGGATATGAGTGTAATTTCCAGAGCGAATTTGCTCATGAAATACCCTCTTTAACTAAAGTCGGCTTAAATATTTACTGGAGCAAGCATAATTATTTACTAAATACTTAATTTGTTTGCTCCCTTTTCACCAAATCTTATGAGCATATGATGTGCATATAAATATTCTGCAAAAAAACATAGCTCAGTTTATATTCACATCTCCCTCAAGCTTTTAATACTCTGTGGAGCTTGTATGGTAGGAGTCATGTTATATTGCATCTGGAATAAATGCCTGAAATGTAACAGAAAATGAATTGATTGGACAAATGCCCTCAGCCCTTATTTCAGTTTTTATGTTGGCTGACAAACACTGACTAATATAACGGACACTTACACTGCATGAGATTTACTTCAGGCCACTGATACATGGTGACTCAGTCTAGATCAAAAATAATTATACCGATTCACCAGGGTGAATCAAGTGACACTGCTCATAGGCATCTTCTTGCACGCAAATTGCAAAGTCGTTGCTGTAGCCTATACATCGGCTAAAATCATATTTTTAATAATCAATTTGATTTCAAATCGGTCTAAATTTGAATTACTATAACACATGCAGGCTTTATGAAACTTGATGAGAGTAACATATCATTCATAAGTTGAAAAAGTGATTGATTGTCATCTCAGTAATGTAATTCTTTACTAAAAGATTCAGATTAATGCCATTGCCACCAGACTATTAAATCTCCCAGGCTGTTTGTGATGGTTGTGGGAGATGAAGCACTTGCTTTTGTGGGTATTTTAGGTAACATAAACAACAGATAATAACATGGAACAAAACCTTTGATTAACAAATCAAATGCTGGTAAGAGATGCCTATGTGTGCGGATCGCATTGGAATACAGGGCATCCGGAAAGTATTCACAGGCCTTTACTTTTTTCACATTTTGTAATGTTACAGCCTTATTCCAAAATGGATTAAATTCATTATTTTTTTCCTCAATTATACAAACAATACCCCATAATGACAACATGAAAGAAGTTTGTTTGAAATCTGAAAAGTTTGTTTGCAAATTTATTAAAAATAAAAAACGAAAAAAATAACATGTACATAAGTATTCACAGCCTTTGCCATGACACTCAAACTTGAGCTCAGGTGCATCCTGTTTCCACTGATCATCCTTGAGATGTATCTACAACTTGATTGGAGTCTACCTGTGGTAAATTCAGTTGATTGGACATGATTTGGAAAGGCACACACCTGTCTATATAAGGTCCCACAATTAACAGTGCATGTCAGAGCACAAACCAAGCCATGAAGTCCAAGGAATTGTCTGTAGACCTCCGAGACAGGATTGTATTGAGGCACAGATCTGGGGAAGGGTACAGAAAAATGTCTGCAGCATTGAAGGTTCCAATTAGCACAGTGGCCTCCATCATCCGTAAATGGAAGAAGTTCGGAGCCACCAGGACTCTTCCTAGAGCAGGCCGCCCGACCAAACTGAGCGATCAAGGGAGAAGGGCCTTAGTCAGGGAGGTGACCAAGAACCCAATGGTCCCTCTGACAGCTCCAGCGTTTCTCTGTGGAGAGAGGAGAACCTTCCAGAAGAACAACCATCTCTGCAGCACTCCACCAATCAGGCCTGTATGGTAGAGTGGCCAGACGGCACATGACAGCCTGCCTGGAGTTTGCCAAAAGGCATCTGAAGGACTCTCAGACCATGAGAAACAAAATTCTCTGGTCTGATGAAACAAAGATTGAACTCTTTGGCCTGAATGGCAAGCGTCATGTCTGGAGGAAACCAGGCACCGCTCATCACCTGGCCAATACCATCCCTACAGTGAAGCATGGTGGTGGCAGCATCATGCTGTGGGGATATTTTTCAGCGGCAGGAACTGGGAGACTAGTCAGGATCGAGGGAAAGATGAATGCAGCAATGTACAGAGACATCCTTGATGAAAACCTGCTCCAGAGCGCTCTTGACCTCAGACTGGGGTGAAGGTTTATCTTCCAACAGGACAACGACCCTAAGCACACAGCCAAAGGAGTGGCTACGGGACAACTCTGTCAATGTCCTTGAGTGGCCCAACCAGAGCCCAGACTTGAACCCGACTGAACATCTCTGGAGAGATCTGAAAATGGCTGTACACTGACGCTCCCCATCCAACCTAATGGAGCATGAGAGGTCCTGCAAAGAAGAATGGGAGAAACTGCCCAAAAATAGGTGTGCCAAGCTTGTAGCATCATACTCAAAAAGACTTGAGGCTGTAATTGGTGCCAAAGGTGCTTCAACAAAGTATTAAGCAAAGGCTGTGAATACTTATGTACATGTTATTTTTTTTTCGTTTTTTATTTTTAATAAATTTACGTTTTAATAAAATCACGTTAAAATAACAAAATCTGGAAAAAGTGAAGTGCTGTGAATACTTTACAGATGCACTGTATAAAGACAAGGATTCTCCTGAGAGGGTTATACTCAAACATGAGTCACTGCAGCTTTAGCTGGATCTTCTCCACCAAAGCTGGAGAACGCATCTCACCATCTGCTCATACTTTGATCTACAGAAAGATTTTGTCATTAAAGTTAATCATTGTTGATGTTAGCAGAACAGGGAATCTACACCTAGTTATGCTGAAGCAAAATGTCAAAGTCAGAGTAACAAATGAGCCCTGTGATTAACATTTTCAGATTCAGTTGTCTAACACCTCCATTTACAGTCCTAGATCCGTGTAGTTCATTATGAGAATTACTCAAGACAAAATGAAACAATGCCTGACTAATGAGGATAGAAAGAAAAGATTTCCTCTCTGTTTTGTTTTGGCATTCATTAAAAGAATTGGAATATTTCTCAAATGTCATACTGAATAGCAGGTGTACAAATGCAAACTAACATACATTTTGCCCTAAAACGTATTAATTTTATTAATCTAATAAATATATTTATATTTACATAAATACATTTACATAAATAAATATAATAAGAGAAACTTAATATTTTCTGAACAAAAACACGAAGTCAAGGTCACATTAGCGTACACATATAATAGCAATAAATAGTAACTTCTCACTTCAAAATATTACATCTGAATAAATAACATTACAGTAAAAAATGAACTGAAAGTTGATATCACATCAGTCCCTCACAAGCTATAATTAATAAAGTTTAGATGACCAGAGCACATTTATGATATGGTATACCATTTTATAGAAATGCTTCTATTCAAGCATTCATTTTAATCAAGTTGCAAAAGTGTACTGCATAACATGAATGTCTTGATTATATTATAATGTTTAATCAAATAAAAATAAAAAAATGACACAATGTGCTTATTAAGTTCAATTTGGTATCAGATGCTACATTATTTTGTCATTCACTGCAAGAATTTAAAGAGCATTTTTAATCTTTATCTTTTTGAATGGCAGGTGCACTGTAGGTCAAATATATACAGTATTAACATGTTTTTTTTTTTACCCTAAAAATAATTCATACTGGCTTTTGTGACCCAAAAACACCAACTGTATCATTGCGATCAGCGGTCGCGTCAGGTTATGGATAAGATAAGAGCAAATCCAATAAATTATAGTATTTAGTAGTAGTAGTATTTACACGTGATCTCCTTGTACTTTCAACCTATAGCCCGGTTTCTGTTATCCTTGGAGGATTGTATTCTCCCTTGTAAACAAAAGCCTAAGTGGGTCTGATAGAGAGACACCTTAAAAAGCGACACGTTCATTATTCCTGATTATTCGCAAAAACAACCATTTAAATGACTTACGTTCGCGCACAAGCACACTTGCTCTAACAATTAGCCTTATAATCCTTGATACCCACATACAGTAGCATACAGTACACGTAGCCTACCTTTGATGTGCTTCCTGAGAAGGTCCCTCTGTCGTGGCTGAATCTGTGATTTCAGCATCATCACGCTCTCTAGAAATGGACACGGTATCCATGCTTTTAGTGTCTTTAATATCCGCCTGTCACTATCAGATGTAGGCAATAATTCTGTGCAGAAGTGCAATCGAATCGGGTTGTGTTCGTGCTGTTGAAGGCAAAGGCTGCGTTATTGAGTGTATGGAGGCTGCTTCATCGTGGCGCTGTGATCTGAGGTGTTGACAGTGAGTTAAGCGCGCGCTGTTCACCCGAGGGTGGTGCTGGAGAACAAAACCACATCGCCTTAACACTGCAAGAGTGTGTAGCCATAGCCATATCGTATTCGTATATCGTATTCGTAATCCGTATCGTAATTATCTGTATTCTTTTTTTATAGTCATATGACCCGGTAGCTGACCGCAATAATTTGGTGCATACAATGCAATACGTTCCTGACCGTTCTCATGTTTAACTGTCAAAGTTGTCACGGGCTGTATATCTCATTAACTTTATGGTTTTGAGTCAAAGGTTCAACTACACAAAAATCCAAGTAGTGCTCGCTGCAGAGCATCTGGAGCTCAAGGGTGGAGCTTAACCTGTTTAATGGGTGGAGAGATAGGGTTATGGGTAGGGTTAGGGTGTGGTTAGGGGATGCAGCTCCACCCATCATGCCCACAGTAGGTCAAGAGAGGGGGAGCTATTTATCTAGCTATGTTGGTTTTAAACAGCTATAGGCTAGTTCAAACAACTGTTTAAATCGGCATGAAACGGAAGTTGTGATAGACTTTTCTTAGTAAATCCGAGTGTAACGGCTTCTGAACAAAAAAAAAAATTAGGGCTGGACTTGATTTTGTCCATCAGGAATTGATTGGATGGTTGTAGTTTCGCAGTTGCTGTGATGTCATGTGAGTGACAGATTGCCCCGCCCTCACATCAATAAACACGTCATCAGAGAAGAGATGTCGCTTCAAGAGGGAGGGGAAGTTGCTTTTATTAAAGATTACGAGGGCACATGAATTAAATAAAATGATGATGTACACGGATAAATCATTTATAATAAATACTACAATATTCTATTAAAATAAGAATTGTCCATTTTTATTTCATGGTGAATTTAAATGTGAATAATTTTTCAGAATTCTACAATTACACACTAGTCAAATAGGTAGATTTCCTGGGAACTGTTCTCAAGGACATTCATTATACACTCACCTAAAGGATTATTAGGAACACCATACTAATACTGTGTTTGACCCCCTTTCGCCTTCAGAACTGCCTTAATTCTACGTGGCATTGATTCAACAAGGTGCTGAAAGCATTCTTTAGAAATGTTGGCCCATATTGATAGGATAGCATCTTGCAGTTGACGGAGATTTGTGGGATGCACATCCAGGGCACGAAGCTCCCGTTCCACCACATCCCAAAGATGCTCTATTGGGTTGAGATCTGGTGACTGTGGGGGCCATTTTAGTACAGTGAACTCATTGTCATGTTCAAGAAACCAATTTGAAATGATTCGAGCTTTGTGACATGGTGCATTATCCTGCTGGAAGTAGCCATCAGAGGATGGGTACATGGTGGTCATAAAGGGATGGACATGGTCAGAAACAATGCTCAGGTAGGCCGTGGCATTTAAACGATGCCCAATTGGCACTAAGGGGCCTAAAGTGTCCCAAGAAAACATCCCCCACACCATTACACCACCACCACCAGCCTGCACAGTGGTAACAAGGCATGATGGATCCATGTTCTCATTCTGTTTACGCCAAATTCTGACTCTACCATCTGAATGTCTCAACAGAAATCGAGACTCATCAGACCAGGCAACATTTTTCCAGTCTTCAACTGTCCAATTTTGGTGAGCTCGTGCAAATTGTAGCCTCTTTTTCCTATTTGTAGTGGAGATGAGTGGTACCCGGTGGGGTCTTCTGCTGTTGTAGCCCATCCGCCTCAAGGTTGTGCGTGTTGTGGCTTCACAAATGCTTTGCTGCATACCTCGGTTGTAACGAGTGGTTATTTCAGTCAAAGTTGCTCTTCTATCAGCTTGAATCAGTCGGCCCATTCTCCTCTGACCTCTAGCATCAACAAGGCATTTTCGCCCACAGGACTGCCGCATACTGGATGTTTTTCCCTTTTCACACCATTCTTTGTAAACTCTAGAAATGGTTGTGCGTGAAAATCCCAGTAACTGAGCAGATTGTGAAATACTCAGACCGGCCCGTCTGGCACCAACAACCATGCCACGCTCAAAATTGCTTAAATGACCTTTCTTTCCCATTCTGACATTCAGTTTGGAGTTCAGGAGATTGTCTTGACCAGGACCACACCCCTAAATGCATTGAAGCAACTGCCATGTGATTGGTTGATTAGATAATTGCATTAATGAGAAATTGAACAGGTGTTCCTAATAATCCTTTAGGTGAGTGTATATACACACATACACACATATCTCTGGAAAAAAATTTGACCACTTAACATTGATTTCTCAATGTTAAGTGGTCTCTTAATTTTTTCCAGAGCTGGCACCAAGATGTTAGCAGCAGATCCTTTAAGTCCTGTAAGTTGCGAGGTGGGGCCTCCATGGATCGGACTTGTTTGTTCAGCACATCCCACAGATGCTCAATTGGATTAAGATTTTGGGGAATTTGGAGGCCAAGTCAACACCTCAAACTTGTGCTCCTCAAACCATTCCTGAATCATTTTTGCTTTGTGGCAGGGCGCATTATCCTGCTGAAAGAGGGCATAGCCACCAGGGAATACCGTTTCCATGAAAGGGTGTACATGGTCTGCAACAATGCTTAGGTAGGTGGTACGTGTCAAAGTAACATCTACACGGATGACAGGACCCAAGGTTTCCCAGCAGAACATTGCCCAAAGAAAAGAACATTGTGCTTTTAAATGTACGTAGCGGTACAGCCTCAGGGTAACGAGTAGCAGTGCACGTCATTGTTAAAATGTACTGATACCCATGTTTTGACTTTGGAAGAGGCCCTACACAATCAATTAGCAATTTTTCAAACGGCTCACCAGTGACAGGAATTGGATTAAAAGGGGCTCTTGGAACAGTCTGGTTGTGTTTGCCCGCACGCTGGCAGACATCAAAGGAGCGACAAAACGTAGACACGGTGGATTTTACTCCGGGCCAATAAAAGTGTTTAACAATGCGCTGAAACGTTTTATTGACTCCGAGGTGCCCAGCAAGAACATTTTCATGTGCCAATTTCAAAACTTGGGAACGATAACTGGTAGGCAAAACAACCTGATACACAGTCAACCAGTCGTTTTGTTCCATCAATCTTGGTTCCCATTTGCACATTAAGACTCCATCCCAAAAGTAGCCTTCTCTTGCCGTTAAGAGATTGCAATGATCTACCGCAGCACGAACACATTCCACAAGTGTGGGGTCTGACTTCTGTGCATCAGCAAGATGTTCCTTACCCAACATGGAAGGAAGCTCAGCTGGAAACAGGGAGTCATGACCAAACACCATTTCCGTCGGGACCGATAATTTACACTCAAACCACTCAGGCTGCTCAGTCAAAAAGAATTTGAAAGATCAACCACATCTTGAAACTTTCGTGACTGAGACCAAGTGACCGCACATGCAGGAAACACTAGGGGAAATTTCTCAACCAGATCCAACGAACCGCACTCAGTCGGCTTACTTACAACAATTGGCCTGGCAAAGACATTACCACCTGCATTCCCAATATAAGGCTGACATGGTCTACGGGCAACTTCTTACACACAGCCAACTGAACCACACCTGTAACAAGATCAGATTTTAAGTTAACAGCATGTAATGGAACGCTAACACACCCCATTTCAATTCCACGCACAAGGACATTCACGCACATCCTCAAATGAAGGACTGGGCTGACCCTGTATCTCTCAATTTGTACGCACTCAATATCAGGACTGCCAGCTAAAGACACATACCCTAGCTGAAGAAATGGTCCAAAAGACGAGGTATCAGTGGCACACAAATCAGGAGCCGATTGCACTAATGCAACATTTTTAGGTTTCTCATTTGCCATTTTCTCCTTCCAAGCTCGACAATCATTGATCAAATGGCCAGGATCAAGACAATAAAAACGAACTCTTTTCTCCTACATTTTTTTAAGCTACTACCAAATTTACGGCCATTACCTCGCACTGTAACTTGAGCTACAGGCTCCGCAGATAAGGAAGGTCTCGTCTGACGCCCAGAAAGAAAAAACATCCGATGGGTAAGAGCAAATTTGTCAGAAAGTACTGCCGCATCCGAGAGTGTCGCCGCTTTTTGTTCATTTAAGTGAACTACAACACTTTCCGGCACACACGTCTTGAAATCTTCTAATAAGATTCATTCTTGCAACTCCTCGAGGGTGGTAATTTTGCTGGCAAAACACCACTTTTCGAAAAGAGTTTTTTGGCTTGCCATGAACACGCTCGAAATCTTTGTTGATATGCCTCCACTTCAAAACCACTGCTTTCACAGTGTCATAGTCCAATGGCGACTCTATTGGCAAAGCCGCACACACCTCCTGCGCTTTGCCAACAAAGTTACACTGAAGCAGCAGAGCCCATATGTCCTTTGGCCAACTCAATTTAGTCACGACATGCTCAAAGGCAATGAAATAAGAGTCTACCTCTGCTTCACAAAAGGGTGGTACTAACTTAACGTACTTACCTACATCTACATCAGATTTAGGTGTAGCAAGATCAGTAGAGGAAGGCGGTCTAGAGCGAGGTACAGGAATCGGTCGATTGCGTAAAGTTTGCACCTCAAGCTTGCGCAGTTTAACGTCACTATCTGCTGATATTTCAAGAACCTTCAGACGAAGCAACAGTGTCGTGCTCCTGCTTCTTTAATTCCAGCTCAAGCTCTTTTAACCGTAACGTGATATGAGGATCTAAAACAGGTTCTTTTTTACCGTCACTAGCTGACCTGGAGACACTGGATGCAGCCTCCATGACAATTTCAGCTTCCTCCCCCTGCTCTAATATTTGTTCTAAAAAGATACCTCTCTCTACTAATTTGCAATATAACTCATCTTTTATCACCTGTTTCTGTGCCGTTCTAGAAATCGCTATATTATAAAAATTACTAGCAGATCTTTTTTTCTACAACGATTAAACTCCTCCAATGTAGGAGATAACATGAACTTCACCAAATCGAATTCCATTTGTTCTTTTGAAAACAATATGGAATTTCTCACTTATCAAGGTTCAAAGCAGCCAAACAAAACTTACCTATACGACAAAAGAATCAATGATCCCAGACGAGCCCCCAATTGTTACACTCTCCGTTTCAAAATTAGTCTAGGGGATTGAGGGAAAACGTAACAAGACGAAAGGAGAGACCACATGAAGCGTCTCACTCCCAGTCCCAGCACTAAAGAACACCATCAACCACTGAAAACTACTGCAAGTTTGATTTATTGTATGAAGAAATCAAAAGATGAACACAAAATGGCTTCAGGAGGGGGCATAGCCAACTCAATTTTAAATCTAACTTACCTAACCACCGAAAGAAAACAAAAAGAAACAAAGACAATAGCACTTCCTTAACTCCCTAGCTTATCCCAAAAACAGGAGAAAAAGAATTAGCAAAGAAAATGGCATCCTCCTCCCTAAAAACTACAAACCCGATTCCAAAAAAGTTGGGACACTGTACAAATTGTGAATAAAAACAGAATGCAATGATGTGGAAGTTTCAAATTTCAATATTTTATTCAGAATACAACATAGATGACATATCAAATGTTTAAACTGAGAAAATGTATCATTTTAAGGGAAAAATAAGTTGATTTTAAATTTCATGGCATCAACACATCTCAAAAAAGTTGGGACAAGGCCATGTTTACCACTGTGTGGCATCCCCTCTTCTTTTTATAACAGTCTGCAAACGTCTGGGGACTGAGGAGACAAGTTGCTCAAGTTTAGGAAGAGGAATGTTGTCCCATTCTTGTCTAATACAGGCTTCTAGTTGCTCAACTGTCTTAGGTCTTCTTTGTCGCATCTTCCTCTTTATGACGCGCCAAATGTTTTCTATGGGTGAAAGATCTGGACTGCAGGCTGGCCATTTCAGTACCCGGATCCTTCTTCTACACAGCCATGATGTTGTAATTGATGCAGTATGTGGTCTGGCATTGTCATGTTGGAAAATGCAAGGTCTTCCCTGAAAGAGACGACGTCTGGATGGGAGCATATGTTGTTCTAGAACTTGGATACACCTTTCAGCATTGATGGTGCCTTTCCAGATGTGTAAGCTGCCCATGCCACACGCACTCATGCAACCCCATACCATCAGAGATGCAGGCTTCTGAACTGAGCGCTGATAACAACTTGGGTTGTCCTCGTCCTCTTTAGTCCGGAAGACATGGCGTCCCAGTTTTCCAAAAAGAACTTCAAATTTTGATTCGTCTGACCACAGAACAGTTTTCCACTTTGCCACAGTCCATTTTAAATGAGCCTTGGCCCAGAGAAAACGCCTGCGCTTCTGGATCATGTTTAGATATGGCTTCTTTTTTGACCTATAGAGTTTTAGCCGGCAACGGCGAATGGCACGGTGGATTGTGTTCACCGACAATGTTTTCTGGAAGTATTCCTGAGCCCATGTTGTGATTTCCATTACAGTAGCATTCCTGTATGTGATGCAGTGCCGTCTAAGGGCCCGAAGATCACGGGCATCCAGTATGGTTTTCCGGCCTTGACCCTTACGCACAGAGATTGTTCCAGATTCTCTGAATCTTTGGATGATATTATGTACTGTAGATGATGATAACTTCAAACTCTTTGCAATTTTTCTCTGAGAAACTCCTTTCTGATATTGCTCCACTATTTTTCGCCGCAGCATTGGGGGAATTGGTGATCCTCTGCCCATCTTGACTTCTGAGAGACACTGCCACTCTGAGAGGCTCTTTTTATACCCAATCATGTTGCCAATTGACCTAATAAGTTGCAAATTGGTCCTCCAGCTGTTCCTTATATGTACATTTAACTTTTCCGGCCTCTTATTGCTACCTGTCCCAACTTTTTTGGAATGTGTAGCTCTCATGAAATCCAAAATGAGACAATATTTGGCACGACATTTCAAAATGTCTCACTTTCAACATTTGATATGTTATCTATATTCTATTGTGAATAAAATATAAGTTTATGAGATTTGTAAATTATTGCATTCCTTTTTTATTCACAATTTGTACAGTGTCCCAACTTTTTTGGAATCGGGTTTGTACAACTAAAATATTAAATTTAACAAAAAAAACAAAACAAAACAAAAAAAAGACTGTGACGTGAGTTAACAACATTGAGGGTTGGAATTAACACTTTAGACAAGAGCACAACAACAGTACTCACTGGACTTCATCACAGATTTCAGTATTTACACTAACTATCAGTTAGTGAACAACAAAACAACCAGCAACAATTGTCTGGGGGCTGCAGAGAAGGTCCATGTGGAGAAAGAAGTGTCTCTGTCTCTCTCCTCTCCCTCTCTGTGCTTCCTTGATGGCTTTTATAGCTGGTTTTCTCACCAAGAGCCAATGAATGAAGCACTAGCTGGCTATCAGCAAACAAGTATCAGGTGCCAGCAATCAGCTCCTATTAGGGCAACAGCACAGAAGAGAAGAAAAAGAAAACACAACATAGAGAAGAAAAAAAAAACAAAAACACATAACTGCCCCAAATCAGTACAAAACTATGTCATAGGACATAACAATATATATATATATAAGACTTCAGACGCAAAAGCCTCTAAATCCGTCTGATGTTTTTCTTTAAAATTTTCATTTTTGTCAGGCTCCTATGTATAGGTTTCTACCTAAGTACCGTTACTTCTGAATGGGCTGAGACTGGGATTTAGCGGGTTTGAAGTGAAAGTATTTGATGAACGTATACTATGTATGGAGAGCATTCACTCAGTATCGTTATCTCATTTTTGACCGAGGTGGCTTTTAGAGGCTTTTGCATTGGAACTCTTCATATATATGTGTGTGTGTTATATATACACCGATCAGGCATAATATGTTATATATACACCGATCAGCATATCTGGGGATTATCCTGCTGTGCCCTCTTTCAGCAGGATAATGCACCCTGCCACAAAGCAGAAATGGTTTAGGAATGGTTTGAGGAGCACAACAACGAGTATGAGGTGTTGACTTGGCCTCTAAATTCCCCAATCTCAATCCAATCGAACATCTGTGGGATGTGCTGAACAAACAAGTCCGATCCATGGAGGCCCCACTTCGCAACTTACAGGACTTAAAGGATCTGCTGCTAACATCTTGGTGCCAGATACCACAGCACACCTTCAGGGGTCTAGTGGAGTCCATGCCTCGGACTCAGGGTCAGGGCTGTTTTAGCAGCAAAAGGGGGACCAACACAATATTAGTAAGGTGGTCATAATGTTATGCCTGATCTGTGTATATGCCTATAATATGCTATTTAATGGCAGGTCCCCTTCAGACAACTTTTTGCTGGCTAATAATGGTGGAAATGTTTCTGTTGTTTCGAAAGCTTCAAAGGATCTTTGTTACAAAGAGTGGTTGATCCAGCAGATCCTGATAAATATTAAGAGATACAGCCATTTATATCAGATACTGCTGATAGAATAGCCATTTTATATACAAACAACCATATATTTATAGTGTTATTTGAGAGAAAGTCAACATTATTTTACACAGTTATGGGCTTTATGTTTGACTCTAGGCAGAAAGGGAACATCACACACATTGAGCTGAGATGAGACTATAATGAAATTCATTACAAATTTAAATGGCACAGAGTAATGTAATATATTATTTATTATTATGACTCACTATTCTCCACAGACAATGTGCTCGAAAAAGACTTTTTCTCACATGCGCCTTAACTCAACGAGTTTTGACATGATATGTGTTAAGCCCACAGCACAGTTGCCTCTTGAATCCATTTGAGCATGTTTGCTTCAGACTATGGGTGTTTCTGTATTGGCACTCATAGTAATCTCTAGTGGCACATTTCTCCCAGTGAGTGGCTACATTGTTGTTTTATTTCCTTGGTGTATTTCAAGACAGAAAGACACATTTCCTTAATAAAAAAAGCAGTGAGAAAATGCTCCCAGTGGCAAAAGATGTATGAGTGAAATAACATTTCTATGCTGTGTTTCTAAACTGTGTTTGGTTTCAAAATAATGTGTACCGGGTGGATTTGATTGGTGTAAGTGTCACTGTGTGTGTTTGCGCACATTAGTCCAATAATAGTTTTATAGTTATAAAAACGCTCTCAATAATACTGCAAGCAACAGGTCACAAGTATTAATAGTTCACACTTCGTCGGATACTATGAAAGTGGAGAAAATGTTACGTTTTAAGACTACTTCAACTGTACAACAAAAATTGGACCACAATTTGAATGTGTTAAATAAGACATTAACTGTGTCTGACTTGATTACATTAATATGTTTTGGGATTTTCACCTTCTTTTGAACCTTGAAATGAATGAGACCCTAAGTCCTGATGATGAAATCTGATCTGTGAGATGCATTTTCACTATCTGTGGTACACTTATTTGCATCCTAATATTGTACTTAATAACCAATATTCCCCTATACGTTCTAAAAAGCTTGAAAATTTAATCTTTGATATTTATGTTAAATATAAAAGGAGGTTTTACATGGTGGACCAACATATACTTTGCTACCACCTACTGACACAAAGAGGTAAGCTCAGCTTGCTATTTCTAAGTGATGCACATTAAAGGGATAGTTCACCCAAAAATGAAAATTCTGACATCATTTACTCACCCTCAAGTCCAAACCTGTATTAGTTTCTTTCTTCTGTTCAATACAAAAGAAGATATTTTATAGAATGTTGATAACCAGACAGTTGATGGACCCTATTGACTTCCATAATATTTTTTTCCTACTATGGAAGTCAGTGGCTACTGTCAACTGCATATATTGTGGCATTAAAACAATAATGCTAATAATGAAGGGATGAATCAGTTTGAATAACAGATTTTTCTTATCTTTTTCTGGCACGGTGCACTTTGTGGAGGTTCCACATTTTTGCTCATGAGAACTGCCTCAGAAAAGCATTTTTATTGATTATTCATCCCTTAAAAATATTATTCAAATTTGTAATACATTTTTCAGTAGCCTATTTACATTTAAGTTAGACATTTATTATACATTTATACATGACTATTAGATTGTCATTTAGCATTTAGTGTAAAATAGTATAATACATTTTATTTAATAATATTTAATAATAATATTTGGTGTGATTTTTTTTCCCCATTGTCCCACAATGTTTCATAATATTTTTTCATATGCTTCATCATATTTTTTTATTAAATCTTTATTACGGCTCTATTTAATAGTTAATTCTTATTGATCACTATGTACAAGCGTTACGCGTGATCATCATCTAACGCAAATTAGAATAACTCATTGGCGCCGTATTGCGACAGTAATAAAAATGCCCTGGAAGGACAAAATGTATTTTATAGTGAAAATAAAACCGTTGATATATGGCTAAAATGCTTAAGAGTATCCAGTTAAATCCAGTTCGCTCAGAAGAACAACAAACAAACAGGTAAAAGCGATAAGCTGAATGACAAAAAAAAACATTTCACGTTACATTGTAGCTAAACAAAGTTGCTAGCTACTTTACATAAACAGTAACTTGGATTGCAGATTAATAAAAACAATTGGCTATATACATTTATTTTGTAGTAATGTATTCAATGCTGTAATGGACTTGGCTTCAAGCTATTATCTAAGATAATCTAACAATTTTAACCTAAGCAATCAATGTCTCGTGTCAGTGTGTTTTATTTGTTTTATTTATTTGTCACTAACCGTGTAAGCGCGATACAGTCAGTTCGTGCCTTGCCTGAAACCTGTAAAGGTTTATTTTGTGATAATGGTCGTCTGAATGTATATTATCTTTTACATACATCCTTCAAAAGGTCAATGAAATGGTAAAAACACAGAGCCTCTTTTGTGTGTGTGTGAATCGAGGTTGCATTGTGTGGGAGGTGATTATTTGGCCATGAGCAGTAGGACACGCCCAAGGGGCGTTACCACAGCTCACACTAAATTACAGTGCGCACGTACTGTGTGTGCCAGAGAGAAGTATGACCGAAGAGACAGTGTTGGAGTTTGACAGTGCAGACTGGACCTAGAAGAACTTACCATGACTTTCTCAAGGAATCCCTTTTGCACTTTTGTCCTTCTTACTTTGTTGTTTTTTTCTTTAACAGTTATTCTGAAAAAATGGCACTTTGGTCTCCATGAGGACAAACCTTTTGGTGATGCTGCCCGCCCAGATGGTTTAACTCCAGAGCACGACAGATTGCTCCAACAACTTAAGGAAAGACAACAAGAACTTGAGCTTCTGAATATTACATTTGATGAATCATCAGAAGGGTTTAAGGATCTACCTGTATCCACAAATGACAGTGTAAACTATGCCAATGGTAAAACTGATATTGGTTGTGAAGAACTTAGTGGCATGAAAGCTGTTGACTTTCTTGGTTCAGGTTACACTAAAACAGTGTTAAAAGCAGAGTTCCCACAAGGATTATTTGTGGCACTGAAATCTGTAAACCATCAAGGCACTGACATGAGATTGTGCATGGAAGATTTTCAAGATTCACAAGGCTGTCATGAGCTTGTTTCTTTCAAACTGAGGAAGGAGATTGTGTTATTGCAGAGACTGCAGCACCCCAACATTGTAGAGGTAAGAAAATCACCCTTATTATGCAATAACTTGGACTCACTCTCCAGGTTGTGCTGTTGTTATGTAATGTTTTAGATATGCAATAGTTTAAAGGATTAATATGTGCCACACATTGCATTTTGCACCAGTTTATCCACTAAACTTTTTGTGTTGATTCCAGCTGAAAGGTCAATGTCAGGACAGCTCTCTGGTTGGTGGCATCACAGCAATTCTGGAGCAGGGGATGCCACTTCAGATGATACAGCTCCTGCAGAGCCCCTGGGAAGAGCGCTTTCGGGTAAGAGCACCACCCCCCAGACCTCCTATGGAGTGTTAATCAGAGATTCCCCACCCACAGTCCCCCCACAGGGCATACCTGAGGTGGGGGTGGATGGAATTCTTCAGCTTGGATGGATTAACTGGAGCCCCATCTCCATACCAACTGAGCCTGATCAAATAGTACCGAGGGACAGATGTCTGTCTCAGATGTCCATCCTTTTACTCTTCTTTACCCTGATAATTTCTCTGCACTGTTTGAGGGAGAGGGCGATACCAAGTTTCACGAGGCGAGAGAGTATTTTCTTTCACATTCACTTTGGTATACAAGAAGCAGGTGCTGATACTCTGTGCCTTTGATTTTTGATAAGTTCTGATGATGACAAATGCGTTTAAGCTAAAGGGCTGTAATCGAGTGTCTCTTTGACATCCTTACCTTCTCTGAAATGTCTTAACACGTGGTCGAGAGTTATTCAAAAGGTGTTTGGTTTCATCCACCTCTGTTTTTGAAGAGCTGTGGCTACGTTCTCTTATTCAAAGGTGACTTGATACCATTGCTATGCTCTCCAGTGTTAAAACATTATATAAGAAAGTAAGATATGGCGAAGACTAGTCAACATGGGGAACAGGACTGTAAAATAAAGTGCTACCAGCTTGTTTTCAAAGAATGTTTCTTTAATACAAGTTTATTTTGTCAACAAATTTTTCACTTGTTGTTTGTAACTTGTTTATACTTATATTTGCATTGTGGATAGTATTGATTTTTTTGCACCTACATTTAATGTAGTTTTACATTCGAATTTCCCTCGGGCATCAGTAAAGTAAGTTGATCTTTCTATATGTTAATATTCTATATGTTTATATTAACATATAGAAAGATCAACTTACTTTACTGATGCCCGAGGGAAATTCGAATGTAAAACTACATTAAATGTAGGTGAGACAAAATACACTTGTATTAAAGAAACATTCTTTGAAAACAAGCTGGTAGCACTTTATTTTACAGTCCTGTTCCCCATGTACATACTATATACTTATTATAGTAATTACAATAACTGGGTAATAACTAGGTACTAACCCTGAACCTACCCCTTAACCTAAGCTTAACCCATGTAGTTACCTTATATTACCCAGTACTTAGTTAAATACACTTTACGTACAAGTTAGTGCATGCACTGTAAAATAACATAAAATAAAGTCAGAAAGACTGTAAAATCAGTATATAATAAAATAAATGTTATTATATAAAATTATTTCATTATACAAAAAATTCTATATTTTAAATATATACAAACTGACCAACATTCACAAGTGAATAATCTAATCAAAAATACTACAAAATTAGTATATAATATTAAAAGTATATAACTATTTAAAGGGATAGCTCACCCAAAAATGAAAATTACCCTATAATTTACTCACCCTCAAGCCATCCTAGGTGTATATGACATTCTTCTTTCAGACGAATACAATCGGAGTTATATAAAAAAAAATATCCTGGCTAATCCAAGCTTTATAATGGCAGTGAATGAGAGCCCAAAATTTGAAGCCCAAAAAAGTTCATCCATCCATTATAAAAGTAATCCACACGGCTCTGGGGGTTAATAAAGGCCTTCTGAAGCGAAGCGATGGGTTTGTGTAAGAAAAATATTAAAAATATTCATATTCAAATAGTCGCGTCAGTTATGCTTTTTTCGTAAATTGAATACGGAAGGCGGTCTGGCGGTAGCTAGATATTTTACTTTATAAAGTTTTAAATATTATTATTTTTCTTACAAAAATGCATCGCTTTGCTTCAGGAGGCCTTTATTAACCCCCCAGAGCCGTGTGGATAACTTTTTATTACTTTTATAATGGGTGGATGCACTTTTTTGGGCTTCAAATTTTGGGCTGCCATTCTCTGCCATTATAAAACTTGGATTAGCCAGGACATTTGTTAATATAACTCCTGTTGTATTCGTCTGAAAGAAGAATGTCATACACCTAGGATAGCTTGAAGGTGAGTAAATCATGGGGTAATTTTCATTTTTGGCTGAACTATCCCTCTGATAGTGTAATAGTATATTTTTTTATTAGGTTTTACCGGTACATAAAATTTGTAACATAAGAACTGATTGACCTTTACAAATGAATAATTTTTGTCAGTTTTAGTAACTATTGATTGTGTTTGCGCTCAGGTCTGTCTTGGTTTAATGCGGCTTCTTCAATATCTGACGCACTCACCGCTGGGATCGGTAGCCCTGCTGGATTTCCAGCCTCGACAGTTTGTTATGGTGTCAGGAGAACTCAAGTTAACAGACTTGGATGATGCAAGTATTCAAGAACCAGCCTGTCAGGAGGACTCAGACTGCCTGCTGCAGTTTCCGCTCCGCAATTTCACCCTACGATGCTCCCCCTCTAGAATCTGCGAAGGCTTGAACGAGATGAGGAACCTCTACAATGCCTACAGGTGAGTACTTCCCACATTCCATCTTTATTGTCTGAGGCAGATAATAAAAAAAGATGTTGTACAAGAATCTGGCATGGTCGGTGCGGGGAGTTTCAGGACAGCTTCTCCCCTCCTTTGCCTGTAATGATTAATTATCCACCCTGCTGAGTGTCAGGGCATCAGTTGTAGCATATTGATCTCGCAGCGTGAATTTCCACTACTGTTCTTGCTCGAGTTTCGGATGAATTATATGAATTCGTTATTTTCCTCCCCAGGTATTTTTTCACCTACTTGCTGCCTCATCAGGCTCCCCCACTGCTGAAACCTCTTATTCACCAAATAATGAACTCCACAGGTGAGTTTTGCTGTGAAATTCATCTTGATGAACTCAACCTGGCTATCACAGCAAAAGTGGCTGTATAATGAAAGCTCAATTTTACATTTTTGTCACAGGGGATTTGAAGCAAAGCATTAATGAAACCCTGGTCGCCTTTGAAGAGGTTTTGCATACGTACAAATCTGGTCTGCACCTGGAGAATTTGCCGCCATCAATAACAAGAGGTAATGCATTGATTTTAGTGATGAATTATACTTCTTAACAGTTTTCAGCTCCCATTACATACATATTCAATCATTACTACTGAAAGAAGCATTCCAGATATATTCAGAGCTCTCAGCGTAATGTGTCTCCGACTGCACCTTTAAGAAGATGTACTTCAGTCATAAAACATATGTAATTCAATCCATCTTCAAGGGCAAGTTTTGTACCCCGTAAGACTCTCTCGCTCCCTCTATGTGAGCTTTAACACCCATAAATCAATCACGTGGCCACAATAAACCTGCACAGAGGCATTAAAACAGCCAAGCATTGTCAAAGAATATTCAAATCGTATGTTTAAACGCGTTTACAACAAAAGTTTCCACACTTTCCCCTGTATTATGAGATTTTGGCAGAGCCACCGCTACAGTATGCGTGTCTTTTGTTGTCCCCACATGTGCGCACACACATTTAGTAACATGAGATTCTGCCACCTCTACTGTGAGAGGACTCTTTTCTCTTAAAGTCTCTGAACATGCTAATATTTTACAGATGGGTGTTACAACAGTGTTGAGTGGATCCTGGAATGGTTTTGATGCATTTTTTTCTCTTTATGCAGATTATGCTGTCCTGAAAGGAATGAGGAGTGTTGCAAATATGGAATACAGATGCAGGCTGTCGTACAACCAGCAGGGCTGCGTGCTGTCTGTGCACAGTGCCAGAGAGGCGGCGCTCATCTGCAATTCTCATCCACAGTGCACAAGCTTCTCTCTCAGCAGTGAAAGAACTTGGACAGGTCAGTGTTTGCTCTGGATTATTAAAGTACACTTACATCATTTGCTGTTTTAAGTAGCTTTTACAGTAGAATCAAGTTTTGTTCTTTGGGGCAACAAAAAGTGACACATAAAACTTAACGACATACTTTCTCAAACCAAAGACAATCTTTTTTCTTTGAGTTTAAAATAATTTAAAGCCATGTGTAACTCAAAACAGATCCCAATCATAGCATTATTATTTTTTTTTTAATGGGTATTGTTTTAAAGAAATATTTTGTAAAACATTTTTGCAAGATTGTGTATTTTTTAATTGTTTAATATTTTGAATATTTTTCTTAGCCCATTGGCAGTTGTGTTCTCATTTTATGAATAAACCTCAATAAATTTTGTTTAAAATTTAGAATTTAAAAAAATATATAATTTAAAAAAAAAAGTTTTTTAAATTTTCTTTTAAAAAAAACTAAGATAATTTTTTTAGATAAAGTATCTTGAATTTAGTTAGCAATTAATTTAAAACAATTTTTAAGCATAATCCTTAATAAAGTTTGTTAAATTTATGCTTTAAATAATGACAACAAGCACAATTTAAATATAAAAAATAAACTTAATTCAAAATTTATTCTCTGAAAAAATTCTTAATATCTCATACATTTTCTTCTAAAGTAAACCAAAAATAATAATTGAGGGAATGATTTTCGAAGAATGTGTTTTATAAGGAAAATGATAGCAATAAATCCTCAGGACCGTCTTGCTTTGGAAAAACGCAGCATAAAAACCTCTGAAACATCAAATAAATATCTATCCGATGAGCAGGCCTTCAATAAAGCGGCGACTACCTCTGTTCAGTATTATAAATCATCTGAAAACATGACTGTTGTGTCTGTTTGGAACAGACTGTGTCTAACCTAAGGGCTCTCTTTGCCTTTACTTGTCTGCAGGTCGACTTCTTGCCGCTTTTAGAAGTGGCTTCAGCCATCTGGTTCCAGATGTGAACTCAGCAGTGTACATGAGAAGGGTTAAAGCCTCGGGAGCAGTGCTTTAAGAAGGAGAAAGCCAGAGGAACTGGGGGGAGGGGGGGGAATTTGAGACAAATGAATGTGTTATATTTATAGGCATCTTACTCAATGGCTGTTTGATCTTCCTGCCAATCCTACACGCTGCCAAGGAGCATTTAAAAGGATTTCCCTTCAGGTGTAATTAACCTGAAGGGAAAAAAAAGCAGAAAAAAAATACAGCCTTCTAACTTTTCCTCCTGTCCTACGTTCACATGGCATGGTCCACTGGAAGGACATTGAGCCTATTTTACACTGGCTAATGCCTGCAGGAGGAAAAAGAAAACAAGCTCTTTCACAGATTTACTTTGATGTTAATGAGGCCAGAAGTTTGCAGCGTTTTGCTGGATGCCAGTGTGTGCCGAGAACCGTGTCAATAGGCGGAAAAGTGCTGAAGCCACAAAAGTGCAGGAATGTTTAGTGGGAGCCATTGTCCTTTCTGTATTAACTGATATATATACACAGTATATCTAGATATATATCGGAAGTACACCATACTTCATCCCATGGGTGTGTCCATTTTCTTGTTCTTTCAGAGAAAGAGATATTAATGTTATTTGTGTTGATATGTTCGTTCTACATTCTGTTTTCTTTTATTCGTTTTTTAATACAAACTAAGTAAAAAATAATTTTTTCACCGTTTGTCTTTGTGTTTTATTATTATAAGGACAGTTTAGTATTTCCAATCACGTTAACAGAACCTTTTTACCACAGCATTGCATTACCATCTTAATGTTATCAGTGCTTTCTGTTAATTCACTTTTCAGGTGTGAAATCAACTGTCGGCCTTTCCATTCTCCTCTGCTTGCGTTTTAGCAACCATTTCTGAGGAGACCTCCAAGCACAAAGTTTACACAAAACCTTTCCACCACATGCCAATAAATCACTTGCAGGGTCATTATAGTTTAATTGTTACATGTAAATGCAGCTTGTTTGGGGCCCCTTTCTCATGGAGAAGCCCAAAAACAAAGAAGCATTAGGAACAATTAAAGTAAATCTGCTGTTAGCACACGAATGGGGCTGCCATCTGCCCTAGTTAGGGGTTTCCATTCATGACTACATAGATATGCACAGATAAGCCCAGCTATGGTTTCAGGGGCAGGGAATGTTTAGGTGGGAGCCATTGTCCCTCTTGCATTCCACTGGTGCTCCTGGGGTTTGGCCACTGATAAGATCTTATGCAATTATTTTACATTATCTGAAACACTTGCCATGAGAATGACTTAATGTAGAGTAAATCAGCAGTGACTCACCATGCAAACTGTTGGTAGAATGATGTGAGGTGTTTTACGGGTCAATGACATGATGCTCATTTTTTGTTCGGATTTAATAATTGAATTGGAAATACATTAAATACGTAATTCATATATACAATGACTTGAATACACCTCTTTTATGATGAGCATATTTCTTAATTTACACATGTTAATTTAATAAACAATATCAGGGTGATAATGCTGTCCTGATGTAAAGCCAAACCTAGTTTGGTATCATCTTTTATTCTAATTTGTTAGATAATATGCATATATATTAACAAAATTGCTTCATTGCTTATTAATATTTGAAAAATTGTGTCCGGTAAATCAAATTCATGTGGTGTGACCATAGACTAGGGTGTGACCAACATGCAGAAAAAACATATAACAGGAAATGATATCATAGAGAGGACCCCTGCAGACCCTTGTGATGATAGATAGATAGATAGATAGACAGACAAACAGATAGATCTATCTATCTATCTATCTATCTATCTATCTATCTATCTATCTATCTATCTATCTATCTATCTATCTATCTATCTATCTATCTAAACACAATGGAGAAGCCATTGGTAACAAACTAAGTACACCTTATGATTCAGTTGCTTGTAGAGCCACTTTTAGCAGCAATAACTTGAAGTAATCGTTTTTTCTGTATGACCTTATCAGTCTCTCACATCATTGTGGAGGAATTTTGGCCACTATTCTTTACAACGTTGCTTGAGGTTTGCAGGCATTTGTTTATGCACAGCTCTCTTAAGGTCCCACCACAGCATTTCAATCTGGTTGAGGTCTGGACCTTGACTGGGCCAGTGCAACACCTTGATTCTTTTTTTTCAGCCATTCTTTTGTAGATTTGTTGGTGTGCTTGTGTCCAGTTGCATGACCCAATTTCGGCCTAGTTTTAGCTGTCGGAAATGAATGGCCTCACATTTGACTCTAGAATACTTTGGTATACAGAGGAGTTCGTGGTCGACTCAAAGAATGCAAGGTGCCCAGGTCCTGTGGCTGCAAATCAAGCCCAAATCATCACCCCTCCACCACCGTGCTTGACTGTTGGTATGAGTTGTTTGTGCTGATATGCTATGTTTGGTTTTCCCCTAACTTGGCGAAACATCTCCAATTTGGTCTCGTCTGTCTAAAGGACATCGTTCCAGAAGTCTTGTGGTTTGTTCAGATGTAGCTTTGCAAACCTAAGCCGTGCTGCCATGTTCTTTTTAGAGAGAAGAGGCTTTCTCCTGGTAACCCTTCTAAACATGCCATGCTTGTCTTTTTCTAATTGTACTGTCATGAACTTTAAAATTTAACATGCTAACTGAGGCCTGTCTGAGATCAGTGTTGGGTGTAACTAGTTACTAAGTAATTAGTTACTGTAATTTAATTACTTTACTTAAAGTAAAGTAAGAGATTACTCCTATTTTTTCTGTAATTTAATTACAGTTACTTCTGTAATTGAACTAAATATTGTGTATAGACTGTAGAACAATTATATATAAAACAATAGTGAACAATTAACATCAAAATTTAAAGTCTAACTTTAAAATGCATGTTTTTATGTATCCTTCTCACATTTGTAATTCTTTGGTCAGTTAATACGAATAATTTATGTAGTTTTATTTATTTGAATGAATTAAAAGAACCGTTTCATGTCTATCCTTGAATCACTTAACTAGTCGAGGTTGATATAGGATTTAGAAAGTAATTAGTAATAAGTAATTAAATACTTTTTGGAGAAAGTAATTTGTACAGTAATCTAATTACTAATAACTAGTAATTAATTACTTTTTTAGAGTAACTTACCTAACCTAACCCTAACCCAACACTGTCTGAGATGTAGCTCTTGGGTTTTTTGCAGTTTCTCTGAGCATTGCATGGTCTGAGCTTGGGGTAAATTTGCTGGGACATCCACTCCTGGGAAGACTGGCAACTGTCTTAAATGTTTTCCACTTGTGAATAATCTTCCTTACTGTAGAATAATGGCCTTTAAATTGTTAGGAAATGGCCTGTCACCCTTCCCAGATTGATGGGCAGCAACAATTGCTTTTCTAAGATCATTGCTGATGTCTTTACTCCTTGGCATTGTTTTAATACACACCTGAATGCTCCAGACCAGCAAACTGCCAAAACTTCTGTTTTTATAGAGTTGATCACGCTTGCTGATGATCAGTTAATCAAAAACATTTGATTAGCAGTGCCTGACTGCTACTTACCCTCTTAAAGGGTTAGTTCACCCAAAAATGAAAATTAGCCCATGATTTACTCACCCTTAAGTCATCCTAGGTGTATATGACATTATTCTTTCAGACGTATAAAATTATAGTTTTTATAATAAAATATAGTTATATTAAAAAAGTCCTGGCTAATCCAAGCTTTATAATGGCAATGAATTGTTGCATCGTTTTTGAAGTCCATAAAAGTGCATCTGTCCGTCATATAACTGCTCCACATGGCTCCGGGGGTTAATAAAGGCCTTCATTGCACACCAGTTACGCTCGTCAGATGTAGCGTAAGTATTTTGAACTGCGAGAGGCACTACACTTTTTCCGTAAGTTGAATACGGAAGGCGATTGGCCGGAAGCTAGATAATTTACTTTATAAAGTTTTAAATATGGATATTTTTCTTACACAAATGCATCGCTTTGCTTCAGAAGGCCTTTATTACCCCCGGAGCCGTGTGGAGCAGTTATATGACGGACAGATGCACTTTTATGGACTTCAAAAACGATGCAACAATTCACTGCCATTATAATGCTTGGATTAGCCAGGACTTTTTTAATATAACTCCAATTTTATTCGTCTGAAAGAAGAATGTCATATACACCTAGGATGACTTGAGGGTGAGTAAATCATGGGATAATTTTTGGGTGAACTAACCCTTTAATACTTAGTTTGTCACACATGGCTTATCCATTTGGCCTAGTTTTTGTCAAATAAATAATGACACGGTGTAATATGTCATGTGGTGTTGTTCATCTGAGGTTGTATTTACCTAATGTTAAGACCTGCCAAGGACCAGATGATTTTTTATTATGTCCTGGTACGTAAAATTATAGAATTCAATAGGGTGTCCTTTTTTTTTCACATGACTGCATATATAATGATGTGTATTCACATTAACATGTGTTTTTTTTTAATGCTACAAGTTTTTCAGTACCATATATGAAATCAACATAAATACATATAGTACATTTCTAAGAACTTGGCACATGTTTTAAACTAGATTTTTAAGAGATTTATTTTCTTCAATATTTTCTGTACAGTTATTTGTCAATGACCCTTACAGTGAAGCCACTACGCTAATTTTGTGGTTTCCAGTGTGTTTTTAAAGTACAAAAAAATACAATGATCATCAAATGGGGTTTGCAACCTTTCAACCCACAATTAAATTTCTGGATTTTGCTGTGTTTTTCTTGGCTTGTACACTGACATGGTAATGGCAGACATGACTTGTAGCTGTTTTTGGCCAAACTCACAAAACCATGCATCACAGCACACAGATGGAAACACTACAGTGTCTAAAACACACTCTAGGCTTTTTTGAAAAGCACTACATATGTTTTACAATGTCAAGAATGAAAGAACATGTTGGCAACTTGTGGCTGTTTTCTCTTTTTTCCTTCTTTATTTGTGTTGGCTCTTGAATCGCAGTCTGAATCACAGTTGCATCGCCCACACCATAGCATAAGCTACGAAACGTACAGTACATTTCTGCTGTTTGTTTTTAGTGTAAGGATACATATAAATTCCTGTCGCCCTTACCTCTCAGTGTCTCATAGTGGGGCTCTATACTGCTGTGGTTTTAACTGACAGCTGGGCAGTTGTGTGGCATTGAAGTGGATTGTTATTGCGCCCTGCTCTTTCCCTGCCATTTTGTTTCTTTAGTTTCCTGTTTCACTCAACTTATTTCTATCACTCTTATTCATGAACTCCATCTGGAAATGATATGTAGCCCAAAAGCAAGCCAGAGCTTGTGGTTTAGAAATATGTTGCATTTGTGTTTGTAAAGCCGTGCGGAACTTCAAGAGATTTCTGTGAAGGCTTCAGTTCTCTCCTCTGACTTGTGTGTAGATTGACTCTGCTAATACAGGATAAGCTTCTGTAGTCCCAGTTTTGAGAGCATAATCAAAGTCCTTTTAAAGCAGTTCACTTGGCCATTTTGGTTATGCCTCCGGGCAGCTATTTTCTGTGCAGGTAGGCATACAGCTCCTGTCTACTTGAATGAGGAAAGACTGAATTGTCATGACCATGTTTCAATAACATTTGAATCTGAATAAGCAATAAAATCTGACATCAATGGTATCATTTAGCCCAGTGTTTCTCAACTGGTGGGTCAGACCTGTACAGTCAAAGAACAGTCACAACAAACGTAATTCTATGGTTTTATAATGTGGGACTTTTATTTTGAAAGACGTGCGTGAAAGCTGTAAAGAAAAGTGAGAAAAACGCGTTGTCCTGATTCAGGGCTTTACAACTTTATTGTATGAACAAATAAACACTAGTTTGGGACTGCTATATGTTTATTAATCAGTATTATGTTATATGTTTATTAATCAGTATTAGTCATATTCTTACAATTTATGTGTATGTTAAGTACACTGTAAAATCTAATTAGTTAGACTTAGTGGAGACGTGTTCTCTGGAGTGACGAATCACGCTTCTCTGTCTGGCAATAAGATGAACGAGACTGGGTTTGGTGGTTGCCAGGAGAACAGTACTTGCCTGACTGCATTGTGCCAAGTATAAAGTTTGGTGGAGAGGGGATTATGGTGTGGGGCTGTTTTTCAGGGGTTGGGCTTAGCCCCTTAGTTCCAGTGAAAGGAACTCTTAATGCTTCAGCATACCAAGACATTTTTGGACAATTTCATGCTCCCAACTTTGTGGAAACAGTTTGGGGATGGCCCCTTCCTGTTCCAACATGACTGCTCATCAGTGACAAAGCAAGGTCCATAAAGACATGGATGAGCGAGTTTGGTGTGGAGGAACTTGACTGGCCTGCACAGAGTCCTGACATCAACCCGATAGAACACCTTTGGGAGGAATTAGAGCAGAGACTGCGAGCTAGGCCTTCTCGTCCAACATCAGTGCCTGACCTCACAAATGATCATTATGAACATTATGATCACTGACAGGTGAAGTGAATACCACTGATTATCTCTTCATCACGGCACCTGTTTGTGGGTGGGATATATTAGGCAGCAAGTGAACATTTTGTCCTCAAAATTGATGTGTTTGAAGCAGGAAAAATGGGCAAGCGTAAGGATTTGAGCGAGTTTGACAAGGGCCAAATTATGATGGCTAGATGACTGGGTCAGAGCATCTCCAAAACTGCAGCTCTTGTAGAGTGTTCCCGGTCTGCAGTGGTCAGTATCTATCAAAAGTGTTCCAAGGAAGGAGCAGTGGTGAACCAGCGACAGGGTCATGGCTCATTGATGCACGTGGGGAGCGAAGGCTGGCCCGTGTGGTCCGATCAAACAGACGCGCTACTGTAGCTCAGATTGCTCAAGAAGTTAATGCTGGTTCTGATAGAAAGGTGTCAGAATACACAGTGCATCGCAGTTTGCCGTGCCGTGATAAAGAGATAATCAGTGTTATTCACTTCACCTGTCATAATATTATGCCTAATCGGTATATATATATATCAAGCGTAGCGTTAGTTCTGGCAGGTCACGTTAGTCAAGCTCGCATCAGCCATCAGCTGATCACATCTACCTATAGGAATACGATGCCTATCACAGCATGCATACATAAGCTCCTTCAGTATTATCAGCTGCTATCGTGTTTCTCCGGAGGTAATTACCCTCCTCCATCCCCAGCTCCTCCTCTCGTCAGTCAGGATTTGGCATTCTGATTCCCCCTGAATCAGACTAAATTCCCGAATTAGGTTGTACATTTTAATATTGACATTAATGCTATCTGCAATACATTGTTGGTTCTGTTCTGTTTACCCTAGGGGGGTTTATCACTGCTCTCCCTGCTCTTATCCATGCTAGGCTGCATGGATGCGCAGGGAGTTCTTGCCCAGAACAGAACCATACCGCCAATCTAAACTATATGCTAATTGTCAATCATTTTTGACAATAGTGGTTCTGACAGAAATAAGAATTATATGTTTTTTAAGAATTAGGTCAAATTTCTATAAAACAAAAATTGGGTCACGCCTTAATGACCATGGCCAAATTTGGGTCCTATGGCCAAAAGAGTTGAGAACCACTGATTTAGCCTACATACACTTGGGAAAAAGAAGTGTGCTTAGTTGTTTTGAATGTGCACATGTGTACTTCAAATCTTAGAAGTATATATTTTAAAAAACTGTACTTGCAGATAATAAAATAGAAATAAAAGGCCACTTAAGGGAGTACACTTTCATGACTATGTTCCTTAACATGCTTAAGTACACTTTTTTACAATTTTAAATCATGATGTTTTAATAATCTTTAAACACTTTTTTTAATGTGTGTAACATACTAAAACACGAGTAAAGTACTTGATTTGAATTATGTAGTGTATTATTCAAAATTACATTTCAAGTAAATATATTTAAATGTACTAAACTGCAACTTCATCATTACAAATGTGTAATTACAAATATATTTAAATACACTAAATACAAGTTATAATACAAATGACATTCAATTTTAATTTACCATAAATGCTTGTCAGTACATTTAAAGACAATACAAGTAATTATGAAGTTAAAAGTCAAAGTATGCAATTTAACTTAAAAATACATTTAATTAATACATTTTCATTTAATAGCAAATAACATGCAATTTAATGTCCAAAAACTCTGCATTCAGTTTGCACTTAAGTATATTGTAAGTATTAGTTCCACAATAAGTAATCAAAAATTATACTAAACTGTACATCTTTTTCATGAGGCAGATCTGTTTCCCCAATCAGATGCAACCCAACAAAGGAGAGGACACAAGAGAGATGATCTCATCTGAAGTTCACATCGTCGTGAAAGCATTCACTGACTGTACAATTAATTATATATATCTTTACCAGTTAACCCCTCTCTCATTCTTTTTGTTTACACCCTCAAGTTTAATATTTATGCATTTCAAATTCAGAAACACAGCAAAGTCTAGAGATATCTACTCGTACTCCCACATGAAGCGCTTAATGTGCTTTGTGTTTGAAGCTCACGCCCCCTCCTCCTTCCTGTCCTCCTCAAATGCCTTTAAGTCGTACCACAGTTAAGGGTCATCCATCATAGTGGGTCCACCAGGTCTCCTTTCCACTGTTGTGGACTGACACATAGCTTCTGTAAATCATTCTCGGTCTGGCTGGCCTGAGCGCTCGGGGCTAGAGATGCCGGCAGAGAGCTGGAGGCTCTGGTTCTGCTGCTGGGCCAGCTGGTATAGAAATCAAAGCTTGGAAGCCTTTTGTTTATGAAGGCCTTCTAACCTTATGCCTGTTTGACAGTTACTCAGGGGACTTAGAACATGTTTACTTAATGTCTTTGACATCAAAAGAGTTTATTGAACTCAGAGTTTATTATCCGTATATCTGAGAAAAATTTACCTTACAATAATATATACATTTTATTTTTCATATTTACTGATTATTATTTATTATTGGCACTTGTGTTTTTTTCCTCGTGAAATGTAACTTTTGAAGTTCAGTAGCAGCTCTGACAGAGTAAAAATTCATATTAATAAAGCATTTTAATAAAAATTAATAAAGTTTCAACCAAATAAAAAAGTTTAGTAGCAGCCTTGACAAAATAAAGATACATTTTTAATAAAATATTTTAATAAAGATGTCGTTTTTCACTGAATCAAAAAGTTACAGTAAGTAGCAGCTATGACACAATAAAGATTCATTTTTATTTTATTCTATTATTTTTTATTAAAGATGAATGAAGTTTTAACTGAATCAAAAATTTCAGTGGCAGCCAAAATAAAGATTAATTTTAAGTAAGCATTTTAATAAAGATTCATAAAATTTTAACCAAATCAAAAAGTCAGTAGCAGCCATGACCAAATAAAGATTAATTTTTAATAAAATGTTTTAATAAAGATAAATAAAGATTTAACTGAAGTAAGGTTTAATAGCAGCTATGACAGAATAAAGACTATTTTTAATAAAATGTTTTAATAAAGATTAATAAAGTCTTAAATATTTAAATAGCAGCTATGACAAAATAAAGAGTAATTTTTAATAAAGATAAATACAGATTTAACTGAAGTAAGGTTTAATAGCAACTATGACAGAATAAAGATTAATTTTTAATAAAATGTTTTAATAAAGATTAACAGAGTTTTAACAGAATCCTTCAAAACATTCAGTATCAGCATGACAAAATAAAGGATAATTTCAATATATTATTTGAATTCATATTTATATCAAGTTACTCCAGATGTTCCAGCTCTACATTATCGTCACTGATTAACATCTATTTGTCAAATCAAATACAAGAACTGTTGTTTGTTTCCTTTGACTGTAACAGAGTCCAGAAATCCTGGGTTGTTTATTCAATAGTCTTATCATCACAGTTTGCATAAAACTTTCAGACACAGACACAAAGTGTTAAGTCTATACTGTAATTAGCAGATTACCCCAATATCCATAAAACAGTTAAGGAATCAGTCAGAAGACTGTTAAATTTGACACCATTAGGAGTTCATTAGTCAGCATTGTTACAATAGAGCCAGTGCATTTCTTTTAGGAATATTAATTAAATGCAAATCACAGCCAAATGGACTAATGAGTCACGAAACTGGCTTTCTGTCATTCCTGTCAGGGAGGTTCTGGCAGCGGTTGCCCGTACGACTTAAGGCTCGGCTGAGGTGAAATGTCCTTGTTTTTAAAGTACACTTAATATGTAAAGACACGTAATCTTTTGTGTTATAAATTTTGTCATGTCTACAAGGGCCTCTTTAAACACTATTTAGCGTGACTCTCAGACTTTTTACGATCAATTTGTGATAATGGGCACCAATTTTGTGTGTTTCAGAGGTACATTAGAGCAGTAAAAGTAATTTTCAGTGATTACTCTGAGAAAACAAGATCCACACTCCGAGAGGCTGGAGGGGTTGCTGTTGGAGGTGGGGGTTGAGGTTGGGTGAAGTTACGTTTGGAGAGAGTGAGCCCCCCCATGCTCTTTTGCAAATAAGGATTCAACCATGTGGAGGTTTCAAAGGGTCTACAGAAGTCCAGCAGAGAACGGGGACTGAGCCAAAGACCACTGATTCAGAGTCTTGTGAAAGACTTTCTTATGTAGGTTCCTGACAATATCCACATCTTATAGTCTGACATCTCTAAAAATCCCAGATGAAACCTACCAAGGTGTTGATAGGGGCCTAAGATTGACCTCCAGTGTTTTCAGAGAGACTCCCCTAAAGCAAACACATTTTGAAAGTCAAACACTGGCCTAGTTCACTGTAACCTATCATGAACTCTCTAAAATGCAAGATACAAGTGATGATGATCAGTTAGAGGCAAATCTAAAAATATCAAAAGACCTATTAAAAGATTCTAAATCAGTCAAAAAACTGCATTATGTCAAATAATCCAGTGATTTCTAACCACGGGTCAATATACAGCAGTGGGGACTAAAGAAGGTTCCAAAAAAATAATTTTTGCTTTTTGAAACCTATAAAACAGAAAGAAAAAAAACAATAGTCCATTTTAAAGGAGAGAAAATAAAATATGTGCAATGTGTGGAAGTTAAAATGTAGCCTATATGGTGAGTCAGTTTTTACCCACAGAATTGCAATACTTTTAATTAACATTAATGGTAATGCTAACTGATGTCAAGAATAATATGAGATGAAAGGAACACATTTTTGTGGTAATGAAGGGTGTTGATAGGGTTGTGGTGGTACATAAGACAGAAACACTGAATTAATTCCTTTATTGCACTTGACGTTACTTAAAACGTAGAGAATATTCGATTAGTTCCCTTAGCTGAATACAGTTGATTCTAAGTGTAACGTGTTTTCCATTTCATTTAAAGTACTGATCCAAAACAACCAAATTAACAGAGCTCTCAAATCTAACTTTGCTACAACAGTGCCACCTGGCGGTGTGCTTACGAACTGTCCTAACACAGCCACCGTATGAATGTGGTGGTAATAACTTACTCCATTATTTTGAGTCATTTTGACCAAGAAACACATTTTGAGTTTTATGCAACAATAATAATAATAATAATAATAATAATAATAATAATGTGATGATTATAAAGTAAATACTGAAATTCAATAATGCAAACAATAGAATATACAAAAAATTATAATAGTCAAACAATAAAATATCGCCATATAACAGTGATACTTGTAAATATAAATAGTTGTAAATGTTTATAACATAAAATCGTTCTTTCTTTCTTTCTTTCTTTCTTTCATTTGCTATCGCAAATTACCACAATTTTATTGGAATAATATAGGCTGAATAATTTGCTCCATTATTTTGAGTCATTTTGACCAAGAAACACATTTTGAGTTTTATGTAGCAATAATAATAATAATAATAATAATAATAATACAGTTTTTCTGAATTGCTAAAACACTAAATCCCATTCTCTGAACCAAATTCTCAATAGCCTAAACCAATTTGTAGAATAAATCACTCTTTCTGTAAAACGTCTCAGGTTATGACCATAACCATAGTTCCCTGAGAAGGGAATGAGACACTGCATCCACTAGGACTGCTTTGGGAACGCCCACAGTGTGATTGCGTCTGATGCACGTATGTCAACTTAGCCAATGGCGAGAATGAACGTCACGGGAGGGTGACGTCATGACCAGGAAAGGATAAATACACATCCGGTCCGACCGGCTTCAGCTAAACTGCCAAAGCAAATCGACCAAGGGATGCAGGGAGTATGGCAAATACTCAGGGAACTATGGTTATAGTCATAACCTGAGACGTTCCCTTTCGAGGGAACTTCACACTGCGTCCACTAGGACTGCTTTGGGAACGATATACCAAAACGCCATAAAACCAAAATGCCTGTCGTGTGAAACTGTGGCACATTCAGGACAGAAGCACTGATGAACCTGGAGCTGAGTCCAGGTCAAGATCATAGTACCTTACAAACGTAAGAGGCGAGGACCAGCCGGCCGCATCGCAGACTTCCTTGAGGGAAACCCCCGAAACCAAGGCCTTTGAGGCCGCCATACTCCTAGTAGAATGAGCTCTGACAGCTAAAGGGCATTGCTGGCCAGAAGACTCATAAGCCAGTAAAATAGCCTCGACTATCCACTTGCTCATTGTCTGTTTGGACGCAGGGCAACCCCTGTTATGCGACCCAAAACAGACAAAAAGTTGATGCGCTTTTCTCCACAGGGCAGCTCTGTGGACATAAGCATACAGTGTTCGCACTGGACATACAAGGCAGAGCTACAAGGTCCGAGAACCAAATCCGGCTCAGCCAGTTGGGTGCAAATAACAGTAGACTTATCCCCACCCAGCGAATCTTCTCCAGAACTCCATGGAGCAAAACAACTAGGGGAAATGCGTACAGACGCAGCCTCGGCCAAGTCTGTACCATGGCATCCAGTCCCAGAGGAGCTGGATGCGTCAAAGAGAACCAGAGCGGACAGTGCGTCGTATCCTGAGACGCAAACCAATCCACCTCTGCCTGGCCATAAATCTCCCAAATGAGCTTCATCACATCGGGGTGAAGTCTCCATTCCCCTGGCCTCAGCCCCTATCTCGACAGGATGTCTGCTCCTATATTCTGGGTCCCCGGGATAAAGATTGCTCTCAAGGAGAGAAACTTCCCCAGAGACCACAGGAGGATCTGGTGTGCCAGTTTGCACAGTGAGCGCGAACACAGACCCCCCTGGCGATTTATATAAGAGACCACCGATGTGTTGTCTGTCCGGACCAACACATGATGGCCCCTCAGGTCTGGGAAGAACCTTCAGGAAAACTTCAACGCATGAAGACTGCCATCATCTCCAGGCAATTTATGTGCCACGAAAGATGATGGTCCCTCCACAGACCCTGAGCTGAACGGCCTTCCATTACCGCTCCCCAGCCTGTGAGAGAGGCATCCGTCGTGAGAGTGACTCGACGACACTGGGCTCCCAACACAGGACCCTGGGAAAGGAACCAAATTTTCTTCCATATAACCAAGGCGCGGACGCACCGCCGCGTGATCTTGATCATACGAAAAGGGTTCCCCCTCGGGGAAAACCCTTTGGTCCTGAGCCACCACTATAAAGGCCTCATGTACAGCAGGCCAAAAGGTATCACATTGGACGCTGCTGCCATCAAACCCAACAATTTTTTAAACTGTTTCACAGCGAGTGACTGGCCTAGCTTTACTCTTTTCACAACTGATAGAATAGCAGTGATGCGAGCGGGCGAAAGAACTGCCCGCATCGCTACTGAATCCCAAACCACGCCCAGAAAAGTGGTCCTCTGTACTGGAGAAAGCACACTCTTTCTTCAGCACACTCTTTTCTTCAGTCTCAACCCCAACTTTCGAATATGAGCGAGGACGTCATCTCGATGCCGAACCGCCATCTCCTCCGACTGTGCTAGTATCAGCCAGTCGTCTATATAGTTCAGAATGCGTATGCCCTGCAGCCTGAGCGGGGCCAGAGCTGCATTTCGTGAACGTGCGGGGTGAAAGAGCTAGGCCGAACGGAAGAACCCGATATTGGTACGCTTTGCCCACAGAAACTTCCTGTGTTGTGGAAGGATGGAGACATGGAAGTATGCGTCCTTTAGATCTATTGTGACAAACCAATCCTCGGATCTGATTTGAGTCACAATTTGACTTAACATCAACATCTTGAATTTTAGTTTCCTGACTGTACGATTCAAATGGCGAAGATCTAATATGGGACGCAACCCTCCATCCTTTTTTGGAACTATGAAGTATCAGCTGTAAAAACACGATTCTCTGTTTTGTACAGGGACCTGTTCTATAGCCTCCTTCTTTAATAAGGTTTCTACTTCCTGTTCCATTATCAGACCCCGCTCGGGGTGTACTAATGTTAACAGCACTCCATTGACTCGAGGTGGGCGGAACCCAAACTGAATTCTGTACCCTTTCTCTATCGTTTGCAGGACCCATAGAGATATATTTGGTAGAAGCTTCCACTCTGCCAGAAAATCTACTAAGGGAACCAGGCTCTCGAGGCTGGTCTCTGATGTTTTTACTCCAACCATCTCGGTGGCCTGAAACATACTGGCAGAACCTGACCGATTTGGCTGTGTTTTTAACCTCCTCGGAGGCTGCGAGTGTGACACATTGTCCTGTGGACGCCGAGTCACAAGCTCGCTGGAAACCGCTGCGCCCCGAAGCACCATGGGTGGCGGGGTTGGCAGAACGGTCCCCTGAGGGCAACGAAGTGGAGTGGGCACCGTGTAATGAGGTGAACACCAATCCACAACACAGGGGGCGCCCTCAAAGACCTGACGCTGCTGGCGTCAGGACCTCTTTTGGCCCGAAGCCTTCTTCGCCTGAAGCACGACCCTCAGATCGGTCTTCGGCTTAGAAGGCTTGGGCTGAGAGTGCCGACGCGGCCCACCGTATCGCTGAGGTCGAGCACGAGATGCGACACTCTCCTTTTGCTGCTGCCTATACGAAGAACTTGACGGCTGGGGCTGCTCACACCCAGCAGCCCCAGAGGGTTGGTGGCTGCGCGGAAGATATTTCTTAAATGCCTCCGCTTTTAGACTCCTAGAATCTGTCGACGACTGTGTTTACAGCGTCGCCGAACAGACCAGAAGGCTCAAGCGGGGCATCAAGGAGAAAGGCCCTGTCTTTATCCTTTATATCTGAGAGATTGAGCAACAAATGTTGTTCGCGAACTGCGTCAGGGCCCATCCCTTCACCACCATCCAAATCCCTCAGCAGTTCAGCCTGGTATGCTTGCAAATTGCTCATGGTGTGTAAGCAAGCACCAGCCTGACCTGCTGCCATATATGCTTTCCCCACCAGCCCTGATGTTGTCTTTAATGGCTTAGTGGGGAGCGTGGGGGCCTTCAGGGACGATGCTGACGCGGGGGACAGATAGCTCGCAAGTGTCTGATCCACCCTCGGCATCGCCTCATAACCATATTCCCCCTCTTATATCACTGTATGTTTTAACTTGAGGGCTGAAGAGACGTGATGAATATGGTTTCTTCCACGATCTACACAGCTCACTATGTAAATCGGGAAAGAAAGGCAGGCCCCGTGGTGAAGGTGATATATTTGGTGTGAGAAAGCGCTCGTCTAACTTGCTTTTAGGACGAGCGCCTTGTTTCTCGGCTGACCATTCGATATTTAACTTGGCAACAGCGTGAGTTATCACCTCCACCAGCTCTTCGTGTGCTGGGGAAAGAGATGGCGAATCATCTTCCCGCATTTCGACGCTCAACAACTCCACCTCCTCAGAACTGGAGTGTTGAAGCGACGAACTCTCTCCCTGGGCAGAAGAAGCCAAGTGACTTCTCGAAGAGTGACAGGCGGGAGCGGAGCGTGCGAAGCGGCAGCCTCTCACAATGCTCGCAATCAGCCCCCTCGAAGGCTGATAAAGCATGCTCCACTCCCAAACACATCACACACAAAGCATGTGTATCTCCACCCGTCAGAAAACGGGGACACGGAGGAGTACACTGCTTGAATGAAGATGTGTTCGCCATGACTGTGAAATGCTTCTGTAACTTGTAACTTGACAGACAACAATAAATAGGACACACAGTTTGACACAGATCGCTTTGCTGAGGCAGTAAAGCTGAAGCCGGTCGGACCGGATGTGTATTTATCCTTTCCTGGTCATGACGTCACCCGCCTGTGACGTTCATTCTCACCATTGGCTAAGTTGACATACGTGCATCAGACGCAATCACGCTGGGGGCGTTCCCAAAGCAGTCCTAGTGGACGCAGTGTGAAGTTCCCTCGAAAGGGAACATTAAATAAGTTCAGGAAGTTAAGACACCGTTTGCAAATCTCATGCACTCTTTTTTGCAAAACTCTAAACACATTCTCACTCACTAAAACACATGCAGGCAAAAGTTAAACACAACTACAGCACAGTTGTCATCGTTTACACACAACGACTTATTTCTAATGATGTGATCAAATCAGCTGTACATAATGCAAGTCAGTTCAAAGTGCCAAAAAAGACTCAAAATGTTGCACTGAATGTTGATGCCAACAATGGATGGAAACAATATAAGAGGGAGAGGAGGAAGACGTGTAAGAGGAAGTGAACAAGGAGGAAGAGGATGAGGACGAGAAAGAGCAAGGTGTGGAAAGTTTTGTCAAGGCTGGATCTGGCACACTAGAGGGTTTTCCCTTTGCCTGGCAAGAGACGACATTGCTTGTGATGTGGACAAAGTCCTCAGGCCAGAACCAATATAAAGACATTATGCTGAGGCAGAATGAATCTCTCATTGACCTTGATTTTGCAGTTGCACAACTCTTTTGAGCGTACTGTAACATGCTTTTCATTTAGAGTTTTTTTTTTTTTTTAACCTTTTTGGCTTTTGCTGTTGGATTACTGTATTATTTGGCCCGAAGCCTTCTTCGCCTGAAGCACGACCCTCAGATCGGTCTTCGGCTTAGAAGGCTTGGGCTGAGAGTGCCGACCCGGCCCACCGTATCTCTGAGGTGGAGCACGAAATGCGACACTCTCCTTTTGCTGCTGCCTATACAAAGAACTTGACGGCTGGGGCTGCTCACACCCAGCAGCCCCAGAGGGTTGGTGGCAGCGCGGAAGATATTTCTTAAATGCCTTCGCTTTTAGACTCCTAGAATCTGTCGACGACTGTATTTACAGCTTCGCCGAACAGACCAGAAGGCTCAAGCGGAGCATCAAGGAGAAAGGCCCTGTCTTTATCCTTTATATCTGACAGATTGAGCCACAAATGTTGTTCGCGAACTGCGTCAGGGTCCATCCCTTCACCACCATCCAAATCCCTCAGCAGTTCAGCCTGGTATGCTTGCAAATTGCTCATGGTGTGTAAGCGGTATTACAGTATGCAACTGCAAGTGCTGAATATACAGACATTCAGTAATATTCAGTACAACAGTAGTTGCAGTGCATACAGTATACAATTTATTCACCTTACTACTGTTGTGATTACTATACTTTTTTGCAAAATTGGTTTACTTTGTTGCAATATATTTTTTTCTGTAACTGCATTCTTTGGATTCTGTGTTCTCCATTTTTTGATGTAGTGTCTAATGAATGATCTGTAGTGTTTATAATACTGACTCGCTGTGTGTAAGATCTGAAAGCATTGTTTGATTTTCAGCACAGATAAAATGGTTTTGAGGCAATTGTTTGATTTTGCCAGAAGAGTCAGATGTTCTCTGAATGTGGTTTGAAGATTTGTGTTTAAGGTTTTGAGAAATGTGTTTTAGCAATTCAGAAAAACTGTAATGTGATGATTATAAAGTAAATACAGAAATTCAATAATGCAAACAATAGAATATTCAAAAAAAATATTAATTGTAAATATAAATAGTTAAAAACATAACATAAAATCTTTCTTTTTTTTCTTTCTTTCTTTGCTAAAAATGGTGAATATCTTCATGTACTAAAGTAAATAAAGGAAAGTGTCAACCAACCGAATAATAATTCAAACAATATAACCAATAAAATATCCCTTTATATTACAACAGTGATTTACTGTATACGGTTACCTATAAATTCTTAACTTAATGATACACATTGATACAACAATACAGTCCTTACATAAACAATTCCCTTTTGTTTTTGAGGATTTTTTGAACAAGAAATTAAACTTCAAACTGTTGCTACTCATTTGTAGCCACTGGTAAATTTAGAGTCGGATAGGTTCAGCTGGCTTCAAAATAACTAGAGTGACAACATTTGTATCCTGGAATGGAGCCTCTCAGTGTAGCACTAGCAGGCCCGGTTAGATTAGATGGATTGCCTCCAGAGGGAAGAGGGAGGGTGTAAACATATTTATCGTCCAATAGTGGCCGGGGCCACGAGTGCTTGATATGCATTCTTTGCATCCCATGGTTCTCAGCAGGACAGAAGCAGAGAGGTCTGATGGTGTACGCAATCACAAAGAGCTGTTTGTTTCATCGTCAGAGTTTTGTGTTGGACACTATCCATTCAGAGAAAGTTTTCCACTTTACTCCATAATGTCAGACTGTGAGGGGCTTCCAATGGGTGAGTATCCATTGTCAGGGAATTCTGGATTTATCCTGTTTTTGGCTTGGCTCCACGCTGACAACTCATCCCGCAAATATGTTCTCATATTCTGCTTGATGAGAGTGCAAAGGTTTTAGCCATATATGGCTGCTCTCAGACCGACCGTCTCTATCATAGGGCAACTTAAGAGAGAGACTATCATTTTACCAATGTTCTATGTGTGTATCTGTTGCAAAGTATGTCTCCACAAATAATTTATCTGTATCATACATCACAGCTGAGCACCATTGCAGCTGTTATTTATAACAGTGCTTCCCGCATGGGTGTCTTCATGGCAGTACATTTATAACACATAAACATAATCCACGCTTGAAAGGATCATTTCCCTCACATAGAGGAGAGTCTAGGAAAGTCTGAATGTTGGCTGGCTGTCTGCACAGTGAAAACAATCAGATATAAATAGACCTTCTCCCTCCTGGTGCAAGGAACAGTACTGTTTGCAGGCATTTGACCTGCTCAAACATTATAGCCCGATTAACTATACAGTGTAACACTGCCGTCTAAGGTAAAACGCCTGCTCTGTTCGGTTATATAATAAACTCAAGGTTATTAATGTTAAATTGCAAATGATTTGTAATGAAATAGTTTGCACCCTTCTGTTTTGCCACGAATGTCTCCAGGTATGAGGATTGTCATAACAGAATGTTTAATATTTGAAGGTTTGTTATGGGAATGAAGTCAATGCATTCTCTTCCAAATCTCTGTTGGCGTTATCAGCAGTCGCATGTAATAACTCATTGTTGTTATGTGTTTGCCAAGGCCAGCATTATGTGTTGTTAGGAATCTGGCATGTACTGGTATTCGCATGCATCAGAGTTTGAAAACATAATAATAATTTTAAAAAAAGAGTTTGAAAACATTATAATTGTCTACCATCCACTCAGTTAGTGTGCTGCTATTGTTATATTAGTGCTGGAGTGTGCTAGAAGTGTATATCTAGAATTTCCGTGATCATTATATCAGTGATTTTTAGTTTGTGATCATTAATGGTCTCAGTAAAGCTGTTTGGGCAGCAGAGCATATTTATGTTTTCCAATTTATATCATATTGTTCAGGAAATTAAGATGAGCTAACAACAACAACAACAACAACAACAACAACAATAATAATTATAGTAACTTCACTATAAAGTATCCTGTGACTCTCTGTTGTGTTATTGAATCTCTTAAGAGAAGTTGTGCAGTCATGAGACAGCACATTAACAGACAACCTTCAGCTGTTTACAGAACTAATTAATTAGGCTGCACTTTGGAATCCCTTTCATAATTGTGAAGAACATCTTTGTTTAATGAAGCTCAGAGTTTAATGAACCCACTTTGTATAACTATTGAGCCTCTGTGTAACAGAAGGCCATTTGTTTTCCACTGACTGAATCTTTAAATGTCCCAAATTGACTGCAGGCCTTGCACTAAATAAATAATCAGGAATAATCTGATTTAATGTAGCCTACATTGTTTGTGATTGTTATTTCTCAGTCACAATTAAAAGCAATGCAGTCCAATACATCATTTAAAACTTGTCGAGTGTGTTCTGTTTGTCCCTAAGTTGACTGGATGTAATTAAATAGATACACTATTATTTCCTAGAATCTGATTTAAAAAAAAAAATAATAATAATAATTAAAACGAACCATATTTTGTTTGCTAAACCGCACACAGAGCTGTCTTTTTTTTTTTTTAAACAAGACTATTTTTTTAACATACATTTACATACAATACATTTTATTTATTATTGTTTCATGTCTATAAATTATCCGTTTAAAATATCTAAACAATTGAAAAACACATGTAAAAATTATATTTATAGGCTATATAAATACGACTGTCCCACAGCAAACCTTTTTGCCTCAATAAAGTATTTTTTTTAAATATATTTTTTAAGTAAGTGTCGGTTACCAAGGAGAAAACGTTTCACTGATGAACATGCTAGCTTGAGATTAAATATGACACGGTATCTGTGGAAATACAAATAACAGTCAAGGTAAATTTCACTTTTATTTTATTACATGTAATCCCAGTCAAAAAACAATGTTGTTCATTACGCAAAAAGCGTGGCAATATTTCTAATGCTGTATTTTAATTCGGATAAATAAAATGCTAGCTATGATAATAGCGTTAGCAAGGTCGGTCATTCTCTCCACTAAAAAATAATCACAGAGTCATTTCATCCACGGGATGCTATTAAACGCATAATAAGTGGAAATACTGATGGTGTTTTAAAAACTACAGAATTCCTCTCTATATTCATTGTTGTTGGCATTGTTAGTGAACAAAGAAGCTAGCGAAAGTGTTTTACGAGAGTTTATTTGTAGTATACAGGGACAAAAGTGCTCATAGTTGAAGGAATACCAATGATTTGTTAACTAACAACAGTATAATTCAAGCTTTTCTCGCATAATAGTTGAACTATAAGGGGAAATTTCATGCACGTACTTGCTGCAAATGAATCACAAGGTGTCACTGTACAGCCATTTAAAATAACGATAGTGCACACAGTACGCCCACCTGCTAAAAGTCTAGATAATTCATATCAAGGGAGAATTATATTGTGGCAGAATGACATTTAGTTGTGTTTAGTTTAAGTGTGCCGTACTAATACTTGACATAACCAGACTAGTATAGTATGGTACTCTCTATGAAGGACACGACAATGGTCTCTGGTCATCTGATCTCATAGGGTGAGTAGGCTTCGGCCTTAAAGAGGACATTTACACTATATGAGAGCTGACAGTTGTAGAGGTGTGACAAACAGCTAGCAGCCTTTATTAAATATTTTGGCAGGCTAGAGAACAAGCATTTCTCTTTGTTTTACTGCCCCACCCTGGTTTCTCTTGTTGATAATAAATAAAATAATCTCATACATGGAGAATCCCCAAGTAGTGCAGTTTGTACAATTACATTGCAAACATCTGTCATGGCATGCCATGATCCATGTTTGTCTTTGCTGCATTAGAAGGTAATTGTGTATTGTCATGTTGAAAAGCATGCTGTATTTTCCATTGCAATATGTTGTATAATGACTTCACTCATCTGGTCTGGGCTGGGGAGGAGCATTTCCACCCGTAATGCAATTTCAGCCTTTTAGTGTTGGTGGGCAGAGTTATTCAAGATAGTATATTGATCGACCAGAGTAATCCTGACAGTCAGACTGGTAACGTGAGGTCCTAGTAAAAGCAAGTGGTATGTTCACACTGTGGAGAAAAGCACAGCTACTTTTGTTCTATCCCATTAGACTAGAGCAAAGTGATTTATGAGCCCTGTATTTTGAACTGTCCACTAATTGGTTTGACCTGTGAACTAGTCATGTTATTGGATTTAGCTATACATTATACAATTAAGGTGTAAGTCTATGAGGACTAGCCTATATAATTTACAGAATATAACCTCTTTCCAAAATAACTAAGGATGCATGATATATTGGTACTGTATGGGCCGATTTTTTATTTATTTATTGAATATATATTGGATATTTATTTGTGCATGCTCATTTTGCCAAAACATTTTTTTACATCTAGATCATATTTCCAATCATCTAACACTCACTTAGAGTTAAAGAGATAGTTCACCCAAAAATTTTTATTATCCCATAATTTACTCACCCTCAAGCCATCCTAGGTGTATATGACATTCTTTCAGACAAATACAATCGGAGATATTAAAAAATGTCCTGTCTCTTCCAAGCTTTATAATGGCAGTGAATGGCAGCCCAAAATTTGAAGCCCAAAAAAGTACATCCATCCTTCATAAACATACTCCACATGGCTCTGGGTGGTTAATAAAGGCCTTCTGAAGCGAATTGATGGGTTTTTTGTAAGAAAAATATCCACACGGAAGGCGATCTGGAGAAAGCTAGATATTTTACTTTATAAAGTTTTAAATATGGATATTTTTCTTACAAAAACGCATCGCTTCGCTTCAGAAGGCCTTTATTAACCCCCCGGAGCCGCGTGGTACTTTAATAATGGATGGATGCACTTTTTTGGGCTTCAAATTTTGGGCTGCCATTCACTGCCATTATAAAGCTTGGATTAGCCAGGACATATTTTAATATAACTCCGATTGTATTCGTCTGAAAGAAGAATGTCATATACACCTATGGCTTGAGGGTGAGGTAATTTTTGGGTGAACGATCCCTTTAAACTCTAAAAATAATTTTAAAACACTCTAAAATGTTAAATGTAATCTTAAGCAAATCTCTTTTTATATATAAATAAACTGTATGGCTGATTTTCTTATTCTTAATTTAAACCCTTTAACAGTTTATCAGCTTGTTGTATCGGCCAGACTTTCAATAGCGTATTCCTAAAAATAACCTAAAAATGTACTTCATGTGGTAATATCTAAATAAACTGGTCAAATATATTATTTATTGTGACTTAAAGTTTTTTCTGATGGCTTAAGCCCATTTTTTGTAACTATTGGCTATTTTTGCGAAACTCTACACACAAATAAGAAAACCCTTCACCAAATCAGCAAAACATTGTAGTTCTCTTGCAAAAGCTAATAAACCTTGCTTAACTCTTCAAACCTTCGTAAAAATGGTATTTTCGTATCAAACAGTTAACACAAGCCATCACATTAATAAGCACACAATGCGCCAACTACACACTGATGGTATGAATAAAAAACACATCTGGCTTTTGCTTTCTCTGTGCACAGGGTAGGCTATGTCAGTTTGAGGTCATACTTTTGTCATAGTTCTGTAAACATACAGGGATCCAAACTTCAAGTACTGGTGTTTATTTACACACATCAAAACAAACACAAGTGTTTTTTTCCAAGTCAAAACACAAAATAGTAATTTCACTGAGAAAAAAAAAAAAAAATCAGTCTACATCGTGTCGTCTCTCTGGGTCCGGCACCGGGGAAAATATCTTCTGGAATGCCGTATCCAGGCCTGACATGATGCCTGGTCAATATCCCCACATGCCTCCTCCATTGCCTGTAAAAGGGCTATGCGTTGATGGGGATGACGGTCATAGACCTTCCAGCGCCAGGCAGAGAAGAACTCTTCAATTGGATTCAAGAATGAAGAGTATGGGGGGAGGTTGAGTACAGTGAAGAGTGGGTGATCTGTAAACCAGTTGCGGACCAAAGCAGCCCTATGGAAACTAACATTGTCCCATATGATGACGTATCTGGTCTGCTCTGGTCTCTGAACATTAGTGAGCATGTCATATAAGGTGTCCAGGAATGTAATAATGTGTGCAGTGTTATATGGGCCTTGGGTTGCATGATGGTGAACAACACCATTTTGGGTATAGCTGCACACTTAGTTATGTTACCACCACGTTGTCCTGGGACATTGATTATGGCACGGTGTCCAATAATGCTCCTGCCACGTCTCCTTGTTTTAGTGAGGTTAAAAACTGCCTCATCCACAAAAAGCTGCACATGACCCATGGCATCTGCCTCTAGCTCCATCACTCTCTGGACAAGACAAAACAAATGCAGCACAGCAGGCCCATGCACAGCACTACAGTATGCACTTCCAGATTCAGTACCAATGATACTATAGCTTACCTGCACATAGTCATATCGCAGTTGTTTTACACGTTCACTGTTTCTTTCAAAAGGGACTCTGTAGATTTGTTTCATTCGGATTCTGTTGCGGTCAAGTACACGACATAATACAGAAATGCTCACATTGTGTATGTTTTGGAAGGTGGTGTCATCCTCAATTATGTGCTGCTGAATTTCTCGTAGCCTTATGGAATTATTTGCAATCACCATATTGACTATATGGGTCTCTTGTTCTGCAGTGAACATTCTTCCTCTGCCCCCAGCATCTGGACGTCTAGCAATTCTGTAAAGTAACAATTTCAGTATTTTTACATGTATGGTATTGTTGTGTTTCTCATTAGAGTATGGCAGTGCTACAAAACTTAGTGCAAAGTGACTGTACTAACCGATTCTCATTTCGAAATGTCCTTATGATGCTTGCTACAGTGTAGCGGCTCAAGTTAGGCTGAACCCGTTGGCCAGCTTCCCTCAGGGTCATTCCATGGTTGATTACATGGTCCACTACTGTAGCTCTGATGTCATCAGTAATTCTATTTCTTACTCTTCTTACCCTTCCTCTTCCCCCTCCTCTTCCTCCTCTTGCTCCTCCTTGTCCTCTTCCTCTAACTTCACCTCCTTGTCCTTGTCGTCCTCTCCCTCTCGCTTCTTCACCTCCGCGTCCTCTTCCTCCTACTTCTTCACCTCCACCTCCTCTTCCTCGGCCTCCTCTAATTCTCACTCTTCCTGCTCCCTCCATTGTACTCCACACGGACAGTTTACCTGTGGCTTATTTATAGTGCTTAGGCTGATTGCAAAGTGAACTAATTATCTAAAACATTTTTCACATGTGACAGTGTGCCAGACAGTTGGCAAAATAGTGTAAATAATAGCCATACATGTGTATAGTTTTGCTAGGAGTGTGTTGATCATTTGGAAATTGAGTGTAAAGCAGTGAGTTGTGTTTACAGTTCCGCAAAAAGAGTGCTGTGCAGTGGATTGTACCTACAGTTTTGCAAAGTGTGTGTTACAAAATTGCAAACTGAGTGCAAAGCAGTGTTTGTGCTTTTAGTTTTGCAAACTCAGTGAGTGGTTTTGCTATAAGTATTAATAGTTTTAGAAATTGTGCTATAAGAATCACGGTTAGGGTTTAAGCATTCAGAAAAAACTGTAATCAACCTCACTCTATTGGCTTAAATTCAATGAAGGTCAGAGCAGGTAGAAATAGATCCTGAAGATAACAACTTTACAGTGCAGCCATTATTAATAATGACCTGAAACTGTATACTACAATTAAAAACTTTTCTGGATCTGAGTGTTAAATGAGAAAGAATATGTGCATTTAGAAAATGCGCTGTATTTGTTGTATAGGTCTATATAGAGCATCATGTATGTTCTTCCTAATATAGTAACTGTGGGATGGGGGAGGGGGATTTCCTTGTTTCTAGCAGCCAAGTCAGATATGATTAATGTTTTCCCTGCTTCACAGAATACAGAGCTGTGCAAGCAGGAGAACATACCCTTATATAATCATCACAAAGGAAATAACATTCAAATCACGTGTCATACAACCTACATAGATCAAATATATTTTAATAAGAGCAACAGCCACAATTTGTTTGGCCATATGATTCAGCATAAAAAAAAGTATCATATTTGGGTATTTCATCTCATTTAGTGCATTTTAACTGTGCTGGCTGGATGCATGAGTGAATTTATGAGCACTGATGTAAGCTTTAATGACATCATCATCTGAATGGGAACAGCAGGGGGTGGCGCACTCACGTTCTTCTGTGTCCCTGGCTGCTCCCTAATATCCCCATTTGCCTGCCTGTTGGTCCATCCTTCCTGGTACCATCCAGACTACAGGGGTGATGGAAGCAGGGCCTTGACCAGGTGGTGGTCCGGGGTTTGTAGAGAATGATGCCTCAGGGGAGTCCGCATGGCTGGTTGCCCAGGTTCCCACCCACACCAGCTGTTTCACGAGTCCAAACGGACCGGAAGTGAAGAGAAAAAGCTTTGGGAAATGCAGATCATGATTTTGAATCTGGGTGGACTGGCCTTGTGTTTGTTTGTTATGAGTATATGGATGTGTGACAATGATTATACTACAATATTTCATGTGTGTCAAAAAAAATTTACTTTGTTTGGCCCAACAAAACTAGTCTTTTTGCTAATTCTGCTGATCTGTTTCTTTCCACTGATCTGGTACTCTTTCAATGGACAAATTAACTTCAGTTGTGTATGATGTCATTTAAATGATGTCACTGTGTCTTGAGCAACATTGACTCATAATGATGTTAACTGATTAGCTTTAGAGCAGTGGTAAGTTGGACACATATTTATGCATTATGCATTTTATAGGATATACGAGTCTGAATCGCAGATCCATAGCGGTGATTCGTTGTTGCCATTCAAAAAGTTTAGGGTTGGGACAATTGTTGAATATTTTTGAAAGAAGTCTCTTATGCTCACCAAGCCTGCGTTTAATTGATCAAAAATACAGTAAAAGCAGTAATATTGTGAAATATATATATATATTTGGGTGCTAAGTAACATTTCTTATTAATCAGTGTTGAAAACTGTTGTGTTGCTTAGTATTATAATATAACCGTTGATATTTTTTTTAAAGGATTCATTCATTTCTTTTCAGCATTTATTTAAAAATGTATTATTTTTGTAAAAATATAAAATGTCACTTTGATCAATTTAATGCGTCCTTGCTGAATAAAAGTGTTAATTTCTTTATAAAAAAATCTTATTAACCCCAAACTTTTGAGAAATTTCAGTAACATACTGACATACAGTGCCCTCCTCCACTAATATTGGCATCCTTGGTAAATATGAGCAAAGGCGGCTATGAAAAAAAATCATAAATCATTATAAAATCATAAATAAATCATTATTTATCCTTTTGATCTTACATTCAAAAAATTCACAAAATTCTAACCTTTCATTTAAGTAAAACAATTGAAAGTGGGGGAAACTCACATTATGAAATCAATGCTTTTCTCCAATGCATGTTGGCCACAATTATTGGCACCCCTAGAAATTCTTATAAGTAAAATATCTCTGAAGTATATTCTCATTCATATTTACGTTTTTTAGCACACCAGGGTGACTAGGAGCATGAAATTGTCCAGCTATGACTTCCTGTTCCACAGGAGTATAAATATGAGGAAACACAAAAAACAAATTCCCTTAATCATTCATCACAATGAGTAAAACCAAATAATATAGTTCTGATGTGCAGCAAAAAATGTTGAGCTTCACAAAATAGAAAGTGGCTGTAGGAAAATAGCTAAAGCATTGAAAATTCCCATTTCCACCATCAGGGCAATAATTAAGAAGTTCCAGTCAACTAAAGATGTTACGAATCTGCCTGAAAGAGGACGTGTGTCTATCGTCTGACTCCAAATGCATGGCGAGGAGGAGAGTTTGAGTAGCCAAAGACTCTCCATGGATCAAAGCTGGAGAATTGCAGAGATTAGTTGAGTCTTGGGGTCACAAAGCCTAAAAAAATAATCAAACAGCACCTACATCACCACAAGTTGTTTGGGAGGGTTTAAAAATTAAATTTATTTTTTTGCTGGAGGTCCTGGACATCTTGTTCAGATACATGGTATCATGGATTCTAGCAAATACCAACAGATAAAAAATCAAAACCTGACGGCCTCTGCCAGAAATCTTATAATGGGCCGTGGTTGGATCTTCCATCAGGACAATGATCAGGAAATGAAGCTTCTGCCATGACCATCCCAGTTCCCTGACCTGAACCCTAGAAAATGAGTGGGGTGAACTGAAGAGAAGAAGCACCAACATGGAGCTGGGAATCTGAAGGATCTGGAGAGATTCTGTATGGAGGAATGGTCTCTGATCTCTTGTCAGGTGTTCTCCAAACTCATCATCAGGCATTGTAGAAGAAGACTCAGAGCTTGGGAAAAGGACGTGCCAATAATTGTGGCCAACGTGAACTAGAGAAAAAAATTTATTTCATAATGAGAGTTTCCCCCCACTTTCCATTGTTTTACTTCAATGAAAGGTTATAATTTTGTGAAATTTAATGAAAGATCAAAAGGATAAACAATGCAGATTTATTTTCACAGCTGCCATTGCCCATATTTACCAAGGGTGCCAATATTAGTGGAGGGCACTGTACTAATAATACTGTATGCATATCAATATTTAAATATATAAATACTGATAGACATTTTTGCTCATTTTTACCTCATTGCCGGTCAAGCTATGCTGGTCTGCTATGCATTATAGTGTAAAATGGTTGGTTATGAAATATTAGAAGTAAGGAAGTGTTCAGATGGTTGTGTGAATGCTGTGGGGCAGATGCTGTTGGTGACTAATTCATAATACATGACTAACCTAACATGAGATTATCTAGTATCCAAAAGTAGCGCAGCTCAGAGTTTAATTTAAGAATAGCGATTCAGAAAGCTTAAACTTCATTAGAACAGGGTTTTTCTTTTTCCAATTGACCTGTGTAGAGATTTCAGTGTCACTGGTGATTATGTCATCCCTTCACAAAGAGTCTTTCATTCACGATATGTATGATTATAAGTTGTTATATAATAAGAAGCTTGCACATGTAAAAAAAAATTAATGAGCTGGTTGAGTCTGTGCTTCATATGATTAAATCACTAATAAGCATTGGAGCAGAGTAAGCTGCAGATGCTATTTGTCTATGTCTAAACCTCAGGCACTGGCATGGTCTATTACCCTGAGAATATCAGCACAACCTCCTGACATTGCTTATGACATGCAATTAATGCAGTTGTACTACTGGTGGAGGAAAAATGTCAGCTGATTACAAACATGTAATTTTTCATGTACAGTAGGCATATTATTCTGTACTATTATTGTACTATTATTTAATAATAATAGCTTGAGCTAAGTGTAAAAGAAAAGGCCATGTAGTTTCACATTTGTAGGTTACCTGGCAAATAATTTTTTGGATTCAGCACCCCTTAAAATAAAATAAAATAAAAAAGGAAAATACAGTAAGACACAATGAAACAAAATACATTTAAAAAATGGGGAAACAGGTAAAACAAAATAAAAAATAAGAAAGAAATAAATACTCTTTGGAGCCATAAGTATTTGATTGTGTTTGATCTATAGATATAATTGATCTAGACTAACTATAGTTCAGAGGCAATTCTTCCTTAGTAATAAAATGTTGTGAATATAAGCGTCTGTGGATGTGCAGGAATGTTAATGTAGCAGTCTTTGAATTAAACCATATAATTTCCTTTACAATAAAACCTTAACTGATCCCCAACAAGCTCCTTTATGCTGTATATTTGTATATCATTTTGTGTTTGTATATGCATGTGCGTACAGTGGGGAGAACAAGTATTTGATACACTGCCAATTTTTTCAGGTTTTCCTACTTACAAAGCATGTAGAGGTCTGTAATTTTTATCATAGGTACACTTTAACTGTGAGAGACGGAATCTAAAAAATCCAGAAAATCACATTGTATGATTTTTAAATAATTAATAAGCATTTTATTGCATGACATAAGTATTTGATCACCTACCAACCAGTAAGAATTCCGGCTCTCACAGACCTGTTAGTTTTTCTTTAAGAAGCCCTCCTGTTCTCCACTCATTACCTGTATTAACTGCACCTGTTTGAACTCGTTACCTGTATAAAAGACACCTGTCCACACACTCAATCAAACAGACTCCAACCTCTCCACAATGGCCAAGACCAGAGAGCTTTGTAAGGACATCAGGGATAAAATTGTAGACCTGCACAAGGCTGGGATGGGCTACAGGACAATAGGCAAGCAGCTTGGTGAGAAGGCAACAACTGTTGGCGCAATTATTAGAAAATGGAAGAAGTTCAAGATGAGGGTCAATCTCCCTCGGTCTGGGGCACCATGCAAGATCTCACCTTGTGGGGCGTCAATGATCATGAGGAAGGTGAGGGATCAGCCCAGAACTACACGGCAGGACCTGGTCAATGACCTGAAGAGAGCTGGGACCACAGTCTCAAAGAAAACCATTAGTAACACACTACGCCATCATGGATTAAAATCCTGCAGCGCAAGGTCCCCCTAACCCATGTCCAGGCCCATCTGAAGTTTGCCAATGACCATCTGGATGATCCAGAGGAGGAATGGGAGAAGGTCATGTGGTCTGATGAGACAAAAATAGAGCTTTTTGGTCTAAACTCCACTCGCCGTGTTTGGAGGAAGAAGAAGGATGAGTACAACCCCAAGAACACCATCCCAACCGTGAAGCATGGAGGTGGAAACATCATTCTTTGGGGATGCTTTTCTGCAAAGGGGACAGGACGACTGCACCGTATTGAGGGGAGGATGGATGGGGCCATGTATCGCGAGATCTTGGCCAACAACCTCCTTCCCTCAGTAAGAGCATTGAAGATGGGTCGTGGCTGGGTCTTCCAGCATGACAACGACCCGAAACACACAGCAAGGGCAACTAAGGAGTGGCTCCGTAAGAAGCATTTTAAGGTCCTGGAGTGGCCTAGCCAGTCTCCAGACCTGAACCCAATAGAAAATCTTTGGAGGGAGCTGAAAGTCCGTATTGCCCAGCGATAGCCCCGAAACCTGAAGGATCTGGAGAAGGTCTGTATGGAGGAGTGGGCCAAAATCCCTGCTGCAGTGTGTGCAAACCTGGTCAAGAACTACAGGAAACGTATGATCTCTGTAATTGCAAACAAAGGTTTCTGTACCAAATATTAAGTTCTGCTTTTCTGATGTATCAATTACTTATGTCATGCAATAAAATGCAAATGAATTACTTAAAAATCATACAATGTGATTTTCTGGATTTTTGTTCTAGATTCCGTCACTCACAGTTGAAGAGTACCTATGATAAAAATTACAGACTTCTACATGCTTTGTAAGTGGGCAAACCTGCAAAATCGGCAGTGTATCAAATACTTGTTCTCCTCACTGTATGTGTTTGAGTGAGTAAGGTGCAGCCAGCATAATTGGAGAACAATGGGAGGGTGTAGCTCTGTCCAACTGCCACCCGAGGGATCCCCAGACTTACACAGAGATGATGAAGTGCTTCTCCCAGCCTCTCTCCCTTCCCCCAGCTGGTGTCTCTCTCCAGGGGGCTCTAATCTCACAGCACCAACACTGTACTATATGTGTCTCTGTTTGCCCTGGGCCTCGATTAACGAGGCAGCCGATGCCAAAAAATAATCAAAAAGAGTTTTGCTGTTCTGTAGCAAAATGAAAATGTCACCGGTAAAAGTGAATTTGGAAAAGGAAATTATAGAATGTTGAATAGAGTGAAATTAAATAGAGTAGATCAGTTTCAAGTTTTTTTTTCTGTAATCCTAATGTTTTCGCTATTACTTTTAATGTAAAGTACAAGTATGTCATTACATTATTGCGTACAATAATGATTTATATTCTCAGCTGTCACTGCTGGTGATCACAGGAAACCAGGGCTTTTCTAATTGACTAGTAGTCGTTCATTTAAGCCATTAGTCGACTAATTGTGCGTTTATATCAAAAAGCCTAAATCATAATAATGAGCCTTTAATTGCCTATATATATTACATAGCCTAATCAGCTCTCAAATGCACGCATAAAGCTTGCCACAGCGCGCCGGCACACGTAATGATTATGAAAGTGCCGTGAAAAAACAGCAAGGAGACTGTTTAAACATTTTAATAATTTATTGATGTTGTTTTCTGTGTTTTCGGCTGCAGAGATGAAGTCGACGATGCTGACTCGTCATCTCCGCAGTGGACGCGCCTATATGCACGTTTCATACAGATTACATAATCTGAGAATATTTGTTTTCCACTTGAATTGGTTCATTCAAAAGTAGACATTTCAATCTTTCTATAGATAGACTATGGGTCCTATTTTAATGATCTAAGCGCATAGTCTAAAGTGCACAGCGCAAGTGCACTTAGGGCCAAATCCACTTTTGCTAGTTTAACGACGGGAAAAATGGTCGGCGTGCCCAGCGCATGGTCTAGAAGGGTTGTCCCTCTTCTCTTAATTAGTAATGGGTGTGTTTTGGGTGTAACGTGCAATAAACCAATCAGAGTCTCATCTCCCATTCCCTTTAAAAGCCAGTTGCGCTTGCGCCATGGCGGATTTGCTATTTACATGGCGGAATTTGCGAGCGGAAAGACTGAACGCTTCTCCAGAGAGGAATCCTTTTATTTTGAATATTTAAAAATGTTTGTGTACTGCTGTGCGTGCCCTGTGTGTGTAATAAGCAGAGTGTACGCACGTTGTGCACCCGCCTATAGGTGCATATTACTAACGCACCCTTTAAATAACACAAAAAATACTGCACTATTGACTTTAGACCAGGTTTTTGTTGGTCAATGGCGCAGTTGTCAAAATGATTTGCTAGGGCTGAAACTAGCAAAAAAACACTTGTGTCGTGCCTGGTGCCGCATTGTGCCGGGTGTATAATAGGGCCCTATATTTCTCATGTCTGTGAGGCAAGTATATACGATGTGTTTTGGTTCATTTTTGTTACGTGCTCAAGTTAACTGAGACCAAGTGCATCCTGATTATTTTCATAATTTTACAAAAGCACAACATTTTGTTGTTATTGTGAGTTTACAGAAATGAAAGTAGGCCTTTTACAGTTTGCATTACTCCTGTATGACCAAAATTTAATTTAAACTTAAAAGTATTTAAAGTTAAATGCTAGTGATCGCGCTGGTGCCTGTATGTCATGCAGTAAGCGCGCTCTCCACACAAACACATGGATATGCCTAATAATAGCACACACGCCTAATAATAGCACACACTTACCTAGGTTAACGTTAGAGCGAGCGGACTTTTAAAGTTGCTAATACTTACATGCTTCAAGTGATAAGCCATATTTGAGGTCAATGAATGATGGGCGAATGTTTGGATTTCCTGCCATTAACGATCTGTCCTTCATAGCCTGCGTGATTTCGCCACTTCCTGTGGAGTTTTTTTTCTGTGAATTACAGACTAATAAAATTCTGGTCGACCAAGCCTCTTCAAGTCGACTAGTGATTAGTCGACTATTAGGGGGCAGCCCTACAGGAAACTTAGTCAAAAACAGTCAAATAATCAGATTCAAGCAAAACTGACAGAAAAAAGGTTCCCCTAGAATTCAGTACTGTATCTTTAAGATGTATAATTATAGGGTTAAGAATAAAAAGATACCTGTGCACTGTTTTTATTTTTTTTACTTGAATAAAACCATGTTTACTACACAGTTTAGGTTAATTTTAAAAAAAGACCATAAACAAAATAAAAAATAAAATAAAATAAAATTGTAGCCAAGCAAAGGCAAAAATATTTTTGTGCACTGGCTCAATAATTCATCTTTAACTACATTTTTATTTACCAGAAATCCTTCATGAACATGCACAACATTACCTCTATTTAATTACATTATAAAACAAAAACTATGTATTACTGGTGCAATGGCATTAAAAATGGCAAACTTACAATGAAAACAATTAGTTGACATGATCAAAGGTCCCGTTATTAATGATTTCAGAGGAAGAGACCACATCATGTGAAAAATGCAGAAAAAAAAATTGGATGGTCGCCTTCTGGGGCTAATCCTTGATTTGATCTTCAGCGAACAGACAGAAGTGTCTGTGTCAGCACTGTTATGGGGCCTAAGAATAAACACTATAGGCTCTCTGATGCCAGATTCACGAAGCACTGCTGGCCTCAGGACAAAGAAAGAGACACCAATGGGACATGAAAATGTCTCATCATCCACCTTGGATCATTTAATTTTTTTCGGCTTCTGAGGTAAAGCCATGGCCAAATTGGACACAGAAACCCCAGAAATCCAATTTAACACACAGCTCTCGTCCACTTACCATTATTTCACAGTGGGGGAAGGGGTCAGGAGAATAATCTTTAAAGAGGCTCTTCTAGGTTTTTTTTTTTTTTTTTTCATTTTGACTGTGTTTTGTCTGTTTGAAGACGTGTAAATATAGGCCACGTCGTGATCTTTATGCATATTCCACCGTATGCGCCTGCCTCCTGAATTATTTAAAAGGGTTTTCCCCTGTGACGACCCACAGTCAAAACTGAGATACACTCTTATTCTCTCTATGCCAACCTTGGTTTCTCTTTGATGGTCTTCCAGACAGCTTTGTCTGTCTGAGGGCAGATAAGGTTTGAATAGTCAATGCATAGCTCTGATTTTACACTACAAGCTTGTTTGGATTGTGGAATAAAGGGTGGAAAGTGTGAGGTCATGTATTGTGTCTCATATGTGGAAAAGTCCCCAAAAAACTTGCTCCTCATGTGGAAAGCACTGATTTATTTCTTTAGTGCAGTATTTCCCAACCTTTTTCTTGCCACGGAACGGTTTTGATAAGTAAAAAATCCCAAACACAACACTGCTTTAGAGTCTGCAGTTTTGGGGTAACTAACTGCAATTGTTAAGTAATGTGACAGCAGCTTTTCGAAACAGTGTAGCAGTGTAGCTACTTTTTCCGATTACCTGTGGTGTAGCGTAACAAAACTCTACAGTATGGCACTATGTTTGCTGCGTTGCATTTACAGCTGAGTGAACTGTGTAATCAAACATGCTTACCTAAATATCTACTAAACGCACTATTTCATATGAAGCATTTGGAAATCTGATTCATTTTTATGTTATGTATATCAGATTATTTAGGGGATTCATTTTAAAGAACTGATTAGAAAAAAAGATTAATGTGCAACATTTTACGATTCTGTATTTTGTTGTAGTGAAATATTTAGTTAAATTTTGCCATTAATCACTATTTTGACACTCTGTTGTATAACTATTTAAGACAGTAATTTTAGTGGGTTGTTGTTTTTGTGGCAGTAAATATTGTTCTGTTTGCAAACAAAAAATAATACATCATATTTTTTTTAAGATACTTCCGTATACAGTAGCTTCAATGTATTTAACTGACTTTTGTTAGTAGCTTGTCTAGTTCAAAGTAAAAATAAAATGTCTGTCAGCTTTGAGGATATCATACACCAATCAGGCATAACATTATGACCTAATATTGTGTTTCCCTTTTGCTGCCAAAACAGCCCTGACCCGTCGAGACATGGACTCCACTAGACTCCTGAAGGTGTGCTGTGGTATCTGGCTCCAAGATGTTAGCAGCAGATCGTTTAAGTCCTGTACATTTTAAGGTGGGGCCTCCATGAATCAGACTTGTTTGTTCAGCACATCCCACAGATGCTCAATTGGATTGAGATCTGGGGAATTTGGAGGCCAAGTCAACACTTCAAACTCATTGTTGTGCTCTTCAGACCATTCCTGAACCATTTTTGCTTTGTGGCAGGGCACATTATCCTGCTGAAAGAGGCCACAGCCACCAGGGAATACTGTTTCCATGAAAGGGTGTACATGGTCTGCAACAATGCTTAGGTAGGTGGTACGTGTCAAGGTTTCCCAGCAGAACATTGCCCAAAGCATCACACTGCCTCCGCCGGCTTGCCTTCTTCCCATAGTTCATCCTGGTGCCATGTGTTCCCCAGGTAAGCGACGCACACGCACCCGGCCATCCACGTGATGTAAAAGAAAATGTGATTCATCAGACCAGGCCACCTTCTTCCATTGCTCCGTGGTCCAGTTCTGATGCTTACTGTTGGACTGTTGGCACTTTCGGCGGTGGACAGGGGTCAGCATGGGAATCCTGACTGGTCTGCGGCTGTGCAGCCCCATACGCAACAAACTGCGATGTGCTGTGTATTCTGACACCTTTCTATCAGAACCAGCATTAACTTCTTGAGCAATTTGAGCTACAGTAGCTCGTCTGTTTGATCGGACCACACGGGCCAGCCTTCGCTTCCCACGTGCATCAATGAGCCTTGGCCGCCCATGACCCTGTCGCTGGTTCACCACTGTTCCTTCCTTGGACCACTTTTGATAGATACTGACCACTGCAGACCGGGCAGTTTTGGAGATGCTCTGACCCAGTCGTCTAGCCATCACAATTTGGCCCTTGTCAAACTCGCTCAAATCCTTACACTTGCCCATTTTTCCTGCTTCTAACACATCAACTTTGAGGAATAAATGTTCACTTGCTGCCTAATATAACTAATGGGTGCCGTGATGAAGAGATAAACAGTGTTATTCACTTCACATGTCAGTGGTCATAATGTTATGCCTGATCAGTGTATGCTAATGTATATACCATTTTAGCATTTACATATGCATACAGTATGTGTATAATTTTATATACATGTTCAATCACTACCGTTCAAATGTTTAGGGTCAGTACGAATTTGTTTGAAAGAAATTAATATTTTTATTCAGCAAGGATGGATTAAAATGATTAAAACTGTTATGTTACAAGAAACATCTATTTCAAATAAATTCAGTTTTTTTTCTATTCATCAACAAATCCTGAAAACAATGTATTTCAGTTTTCATAAAAATATTAACCATCACACCTGTTTTCAGCATTGATAATAATAAGAAATATTTCTTACGCATCAAATCAGCATATTAGAATGATTTCTGAAGGATCATGTGACTGAAGACTGGAGTAATGATGCTGAAATTTCAGCTTTGCCATCAAAGAATGCTTAGTGTTTGGCTCAATTGGGTCACCTGTGCACATACTTGATTGTCTAGGCCCTCTTGCCTCCAATGTACATGAGCAAGCTAAGAATTTGGGAATTATCTTTGATTCAGAGCTTAAATTTGATAAGCATGTAAATTCAGTGGTGAAGGCTGGCTCGTTTCATTTAAGGCGCATTGCAAAAATCAAACACTTTTTGTTGTTTAATAATTTGAAGCAGGTTATATAGGATTTTATATTTTCAAGGTTGGACTACTGTAATTCATTGTATCTGGGTCTTCCTTATGTTCTGTTGAATCTCCTTCAACTCTTACAAAATGCAGCAACTAGGCTTTTGACTGGGAAGAAGCAGGTCAGTGTTTCCCCAGTACTAGCTTCACTGCATTGGCAGTTAATTCCCAGTTAATTTCAGGGTGCAGCTTAAAGTTTTAATGTTTGTTTTTAAGGCCTTGCATGGTCTAGCTCCCGAATATATTTCAGATCTTCTACAGGTTTATCAGACAACAAGGCCACTGAGGTCATCTCAAACATTTCTTTTCAAGATCCCTAAATCTCATCTAAAGTCCAAAGGGGATCGTGCCTTCTCTGCACCCCACCTCTGGAATAACCTGCCTTTGGATATTAGATGTTGTACTACATTGGGTATTTTTTAAATCACGTTTGTGGGCGCATTTACTTGCCCAGGCTTATGGTTGAGCTAGCAGTTGATTGTACCTTGTTTTACTGTTGTCTTGTGTTTTAACTGTCTTTTTGGTTTAGTGTTTAATGTTTTTGTATTTTTTTTTTTATTTATGTTGTTGGAATATTGTTTTAATGGAAAGCACTTTGGCCAACTCGAGTTGTTTTTAAATGTGCTATAAAAAATAAAACTAACTAAATCACAGGAATAAATGACATTTTATTAAAATATATCAAAAATATAATATTTGTATAATTTATTAAAATATATTAAACTCGAAAAGTTATTTTAAATTGTAATAATGTTTCGCAATATTATTGTTTTAGTGTTTTTTGATGTGTTTAATGCAGCCTTGCTGAGCATAATTCTTTCAAAAACATTTTAAAAATCTTACTGACCCCAAAATTTTGAATGGTAGTGTAGATGTATGGATTTGAATGGTAGTATAGATTTATGATTTAGGTTTTTTTGAGTGCTATATAATTTTCTCATAGCAAAGCCTTGACATGTGTTTCACAGTCTTTTATGCTTTGTGAAAGCTTAAATTTACCCTTACCCACAAACAACAAAGTCATAATCCTCTTTACTCCAGTATACGATGTAAGTACAAATGAATTTCTGAATCCGTGTATTCAAACACACACAAATACATTTAATCAATTGTAGCCCTTTACCAACTCTAAATATCGATTCACACCAACTTGTGTCCAAATTTTAGGAACATCTCTAGTGCAGTAAAAAATAAAGCTTCGTTTCTCTAGCAGTGTTTCCTACAGCATCAGAGTGGAGTCTCAGTCAGCTGGAGGGGGAGGATTTATGTTCTGAGAGAGGCTCCACCCCCTGTGCTTTGATTGGTCCGTTCCCCACTGTCAGACCGGGACTCACAGACAAGCTCAACGGAGAGTCCTCGGCATTACACAAACACTCACACACTCTCAACCCTCGCATGCACCCCTCTGAGAGCTCAAGCCCTGTACTGGCTTATTTTTTTTCTGGAGATCTCCAACAGGAACACCCCACAGAAAGGATCAGGGAAGAAAAAGTGCACAAGAAGACCCGCATTTTGTAACTTCATAAATATTTTCACTTTCTTTTTTTGGAGTCCTATTCAAGGAGAGTGTCTGAGTTAGCGTGACTTGAGCATTAGGTGAATGGGTTGTCATGGTGACTGACACTGGCAGGCTGACCCCAGAAGAAGACTGGATGTTGAATGGACAGAGAGCTGAAGTGGCCAGTCAGCGAAAGTAACAGGGAGTTATAGGAGAACGGGAAGACGAGAGGAAGAGAATGGAGGACGGCTTCTCCAGCTACAGCAGTCTCTATGACACCTCCTCACTGCTGCAGTTCTGCAATGGTAAACCAATCACATTTTTTGTCTTTAATCTTAGAACTTGTCCATCTTATGATCTATATCTCTTCAAGTTCAGGTAAACATGATGCCTGGAGTTGGACAGCGGTGCCTCAGGTGCTGCACTTAACCTTTTTGACCTTCTTTAGTCCCTCAACTTTGGCACAAAGATTTTCAATCCTCTTGAGTGTGATGAATCATTTTGAAAGGATTGATATTAGCTTACAGTTTTCGTACAGGCTTTTAGCTGATATGATCCCAAAGCAAATGTTTCTTGAAGGAAATCCCTCAAAATGTCATGTTTTCAAGATTGTTTTAGGTACCTGAAGCTCCAACATATTAGTCACTCCTGAGGTTGAAGGTGTTTGATGTTATTTTCAGAGAGACAGATTTGTTTTGAAAGAAACAATGCAGTGAAAAGTCTCTTACCCCTTATTACATCAGACCGTTCTACACGGAAAATGAAACTGAAGACCTTTCTGACAAGAGAAAGAATGAGGATGTCGTTTTTGATTTGTTTGAGGTGTTGTCGTTTTTGTTGTTCTGCCATCCTGATTGTGATCTGTAGTCATGTGTATGTATGCTGGCTGGTGCTTCAAGGCTTTTGGGTAAGGGCTGATGATAAAAGAAGAGAAGAAGAGAGGAGATTGGGGGGTTAGTTAGGGATTTCGTTATTCCAGGATGAATAAAAGTGTGTGTCACTGTTCTATCAAACACCATTAATCTCTTGCATAAAGAGACCTCATATGACATAACGGCGCTCGAGAAAGCAGTCTGAAGTTCTCCCTGCTCTTATGTTGCATGAGTTTCTACATTAAATGTTTTACTGAATTGTAGTTTAACTCTTGATTGGTCAGGGTTTATGTCACTCTACTCAAATTTCTTGTTTGCAAAAGTAAGTCCAGTGTCCTTTGACAGAAGATCAATGTTCTCTCTTATAATTCTGTTTGTTCTATGCATTCACAGTATATTCGTACCATATCAGTTATCAATTAGAGATTTTACGGTACACATATATGCTGAAATTGGATATTTATGCTCATTTCCTTTATTTTTACATTAAGATTACCTTTGCCATCACCTAACACTCACCTAATTACACTAATTACACACCTAATTAATTTTTAAATGTAATCTTTTTTAAATTTTATTATGAAGAATATATTTAAATTTAATATTTAAACATATTATTAATTAATATTATAATAATTTTATAGTAATAGTGTAATCTCTAGCAAAACCTGAAAATGAATATCCATTTGTAGCATTTGAAATGATTGATTTTAGTCTTTAGCATTTTGTTTTTCATTTATTTCAATTGATTTAGACAAAATAGGATTCAATTTTAATATTGGCCATTAATTGGTTTTCATTAAAATAATTTTAATATTGGTGCATCTCAATTGTGTTCACTCCTTTAAAGCTCATATTTCAATTTGAAAATCCAATATTAGAGTGATGTTTTTTTTCTGGGGTCATGTGGCATAGCTGCAAATCTACCATGTATGCGCTTGGGTGGATATTGAGAGCTTGAGTTATGATAAGAATGTGCAGTTGGGGTGACATCACAAATCATTGTGTGATCTTCTCTTTCATCATTTTGAAAGACATGATGTAGCCTATAAGAAGTCGTCCATCCAGCATCTAACAGCCCTTTAATCTGCTATATGCCTCATTCATCAGTTACACTTCTATACGTTGTGTTTTACAAGTTGAAAAAAGACAATCCCTCTGCTTTTCTGTCTGTTTGGCTGAATGAGAGTGAGAGTTGATGTGATGGCTGGCCTGTATTCTGGCTTGTCAGGCCAGTGTAGGACTGTGAGTAATTGAATGAGGGTGTGCTGGAGAGCGCTGTGGTGAGGTCATCCGGCAGTACAGTGCTCAGCCGAAGCTCTGGATCTGGTATGAAGTCATTTGTTCTTAAACGCTTCACAAGTTTTGGATCAGCCAACCACACTAATGTAGGGATACTGGGTCAGCAAACCAATTTCCTAGGCAGATTCTATAGGCATTATATTAACCTTCATTTAAACAGTTCACAGCCTTATACTCATCTGCTTAATGTTTTTTAAAGAAAAGATAAGACACTTAAAGGGATAGTTCACTCAAAAATTAATATATACATTATGTTATTTTGCCTCCAGAATCGTTTAGGAACCAAGATGATGGCCACATTTTTGCTTGGATGAAAACAATCATTTAAATGTTTATCTTTAAAGGGTTTGTTCACACAATGAAAGTCAATGGGGTCCAATATTGTTTTGATAAAAATGGTTTAAAATATCTTCTTTTGTGCTCCTCAAAAGAAAGAAAGTCATACAGGTTTGGGAGTCCATGAATGTGAATAAATGATGAAAGAATTGTCATTTTTGAGTGAACTGTCCCTTTAAGATAGACCTTTAAATGATTGTTTTCATTCAGCCAAAACGTGACCATCATCCTGGTTATTTCCTGAAGGATTCTGGAGGGAAAATAACCTCATGTCCTTACTCAGATTAAACACTGGCGGTGAGTTCTGGCAAAGGGAGTAATGGGATATCTGTTGTTCTGGCATCTAAACCTCTACCAGACGTCCCAGTCTTTCTGACTGCTGTTGTCTCATTCAGCCGCTGCTGCCAAAGAAGTGTTCTTGGCACTCGACTCTCTCTTCTTATTGGCTGTCCTTTGAGCCACTGATGGATGCATGTGCAACAGGATTAGGATTAAAGACCTGCTCACGTTACCGACTGAACTAGACAAGAAAACACAAAGTGTCATGAACAAAAGCTTCCACTTGCCTCTAAACTTGAGCTCTCCACAACCTTGGCAGCAAGGATGTAAAAGTTCTAATGCAAAAAATCCTAATGCAATTCATAAGAGCCACAGGTGGAAGAAATCATGTATTCATCATTTCCTCATTGATCTTACAAGGCCGTCACTTGAATTTGGAGGTAAATATTGATACACATAACTCCTTCAAAGCTAGCCATCGATTTCCGATTCACTTGAATTTTGAGGTAACTATTGATACACATAACTCCTTCAAAGCTAGCCATCGATTGATTTATGGCTCTTGTGCTGTTATTTATTGATCTGTGGTCTCTTAAAAATTGCAGACTGAGGGATAAAAGTCGTCTTCCCCTAAATGGGAGATATTGACATGGCCGTTGTTTGTCTGTTATGTAGCAGACCCCAGATGACTTGCATATCTGGCGCACTCTCCCGCTACTGATAACAATTCTGAAACCATCTGCATGGCCTTCTGAGAAGACCAAAGCTACAGTATTATACTCTCTCTCTCTTGCATGTTTTTTTTTTTCTAAATACTCTTCCGTCAAAACTTTGTGGTCAGTAAGATTTTTTTAATGTTTTTGAAAGAAATCTCTTATGATTTTTTTATTTTAATTTTCACTCAATTTTCATAATTTCTAAACTATTCATCAAATTCATGAAACATTTATGTGACTTACCAAAATATGTTTTTGCTGGACATGTTGTATTGGGCCTTTTAGTCATGATGAGCAGTGCAGTGTTGATAGTGTCATATCTGAAGCACACATGTCCTGCTGAAAGCATTGTATTGTGCTATTTTTGTACATTAAGGAGGTTTTTGGAATATTCCACTCGCTCATTCCCTCTCAAGGGCTTCCAAAACAAAGAGTCCTTTGTGGGGGTGTCAAGCAGACAGGATTATTCAAATTTTGCTTCAAAATATGCTAATGCTTTGCAATGGCAAAACATGGTGCATTTCTTTCATATAGAGTGTTTGTGTTGTGTTGTGTTGACAATAATAAGTCCAGCTAAAAGGCTTTCTGGGATTGTATACAGTACTTGCATTTTTCAGTATTTGTAATTTGAATGTCCATTATCCAATGGAAATTTTAGAACTGTAATTTGTACCACTGGGAAAGTGAGAGCCAAGGCAAGCCTTTCCCAATGTACTTTTATTCAGAACAGGTTGTACAAGAAAGCAGACGCTTGAAAATACACACACTTCAGGGTTATTTTAGTATTATTTTTAAGTTTTCAGTTTTCACTTTAGTTTAAGTTTTAGTAAAGTTGTTATATGCTTTTGTTATTTTTATTAGTTTTTTTTAATATTTCTATTTAGCTTGATTTTATTTCAGTTTTAGTAACTTTTATTTTATTTCGGTTAGTTGCCAATTCAACATATTCAAATTTTGTTTAAATTGTATTAAGTTTAAGTAAACATTGCAGGTTTATTTCAGTTAAGGAAAAAGATTTGTAGTAGTTTTAGTTTAAGTTAACAATAACAACACTGACACACTTTCTGTTTTCCATAAGCTCAGTTGTGCTGCGCAGGGGCTTGACATATGATTTTCCGCATGTAACATCCAGTGTCATTACTGCACAGCATCCGCAACCCACCCTAAGAACAACACTTCAGTTTATTTAAACCACCCTCCCACCCACTGTTCTGGGCTGTTTGTTATGTGTGCACAATGCCCTGGGTTCTGCAGGAGAAGAAAGCCCTGGCTTTCAAACACACTGAAAAGAGCATTGTGTTAGAAGCGTGAAAGCAGAGCCAGCCATGAGTTAATGCTGCCCTACTTTTCTCAGTCAGACCCTCTGCGACTCCTTCAAAATTCTCCTTTCCTCCTTCCCTGCCTCGTTTGCCACCAGAACTCCCTGCCGTTTGAGCCATTTCTCAGGAGAGCATGAGTCAGCACAACCCGCGGTTACTGCTCTACTCCAGCGTGCCTTTTCCAGGTCGGTTTTGTATTTTCATCTCTATGGTGACTGTGCTGGACTTAAAGGGTCTGCCACAGGGTGGGTCCCATGAACAGAGGCCTTGCCTGATTAAACATGGAATCAGATAAGTGTTTTGTTGTTTGTAGGGTTGTGTGTGCTGTTCCTTACTGTGGTTGACAGTAAGGTCATCTGTGACTGAGCGAGTGGGCTTTCTTCCATGATTAGTATGTTGAAATGGAGTTCAAGGAGCATGCGGGTGGGGAGCATGACATGATATGTAGCTTCACTATTACAGCACTGAGTCATTTGGAGCTTTCTTTATGTTGTCTATAAGTGTGTTTTGTTGACTGGAAATGTTGTTTGGATATACTACTAGCTATGTTTCCATCCAAAGTTGCGAATTTAACGTATGTGCAAAATTGCAATATTACATAAAACATTTGCGATTAGATGCACAATATGTAAGATTTTTGGATTAAAATATCCAACAACCACTAGAACAATGTTATATATTTTGTTGACTTGTGTACTTACATTATCCCAAATGTTTCCAAGAATGTTTAAATCCAGAAAAATAAGCTATTTTAACCGTGCGTCGCCTATCAATGACATCATACCCTCGATTTCCGAACACCAAAGACACTTTAATATATTATGTGTTTTATTAGACAGGTGACATTCATCGACAGAAAACTAATCATTGTTATAGCTCAACACAGTTAGTCTTATTGTTTAAATCATGTTTTCTTGATTTACTGCGAGTACCATGTTTTACCATGTCTAATATCGATCTAGCTTACTGCAGTGTGCAAGTGTCTCATAGTAGCCGCCGAGAGAATGCACAGAGTAGCATTATAACATAACTTTAAATACACACAAATACTGTATCTAATATGATAAAACGGTACCGGAAGAAGCGGAAGCGGTCATAATAAATGCTCTGTGAAATCAAGGCGTCATCAAGCTACGCCTTTGTTTTGCATAAGCGACCTCTAGAGGCGAAAATTACATATTGTGGCTTTAAAGCACCATTTCCATCCTATGTGTTCAAGAGTACAAAATCATCACTTCCTGGGAAATTGGGGCAAAATACCTGTAATAAAAATGGAAGTTGCAGCAATCAGGGAAGCCACTGTGGCTCTCTTTTTGTACATCATAAATGACTTGCACCTCAGAATGAGCAGACTAAACACAATAAACGCTGTCATGTTATCTTGCATTCAGAGGCGGATGCCTGGTGTTTGGGAACGCAATCATGTGAGACACTTTTGGGAGGTATTTATACCCAACCATTTTGATGACAGACTTAGAATGACCAAACCAACATTTGAGATGATGTGCCATGAAATTGGTCAGCTGGTTAGCCTAGTTATCCAATCAAATCCTATGTTGAGGCAAAGTCATCGAGGGATTTATTCGGAAAATGCCTTCTTATGGGATAAAAATATTATAATTTTTCAAATTTATACACATCTTGGCGTTTTCATCTAGCGTAGTACAGTCAAAATTTACTAAGGGGTAATAATGGAAGTTTTAAAAAGGGATTTTTACTATTATTTACAACAGGATCTGCATTTTCATGGGTTTAAATAAAAGATTTTTCTTGTATAAGACAATAAAAACAACTTTGTGCACCAAAACCATTCCTTTCCTGTTAAATTAAATTATTTAATGTTTTATTTGTATAGGGACAGATACAATAAACATAGATAAAACTGGGACAACAGCCATCCAATGCTTGTATCATAGTGCTTGTAGCTAAAGCTAAAAAGTGAACTTGACTTTTAAACGAATTTTCGACAGCCGAATGTAACATTTTTGACAATCCAAACATGTCCGTCTCTGAGTAACATGTAATTTATTTAAGCCACGAAATAAACTTAATTCCATAAAATAAGTATAATGAACTACGCAAAAAGCCTTTTGAACTCCAGAGCGGTTTATAATTATCCAAAAATCACCCCTTACACACGTTATCATGTCTGTCAAAAACTTGCTGTCGGTTGGAATATTAAATTTAAAGACATCAACATAACACCCTCATGGGCATCAATCACTTCACTGAATACTTGCCGGCTAAAAAAATAAATAATTATTACCTTAGCAACCATCTGTTTTCAAATCCACATCATTTGAATATCACAACATCGATGTCTTTTAAAAAATAATGTGCACAATACACGGTAGTATTTATGAGAAGAAAAAGAAAATGACGACCTGAGTGGCTTCTGATTCTAATTCTGACGTTCCTGATTTGAATATTTTCAATAATTTTCTATTCTTGACTGATCTTTTTTTCTCCATTATTTTGGTTCATCTAATTGTTAAGTGATTGATCTTCAGATGAGTCCCTATAGTCATCCAATTTGACTCATATGCTGATGTCATATATTATAATATAAAATGTGGTTTGATCACTATTCTCAGTTGTTTAAAAGATCAAGACAATTATCAAAGTTTGATAAAATGTTTAATTTTTAAATAAAAGATGATACATTTTTACGTGATTTGTTACATTTAATTACCCCTTAGTTAGCAGGTTTTGCATAAAAATTGGTGGAAACATAGCTATTGGCAGGCCTGGATGAACTATGTTTGCCATGCTTGACCATATCTTACAATGTTTCAAAAACGTGTAAATACAGAAATATAAAACACATTTTTTTAATGATAATTTGTGTCCATAAAGTAATAATTCACCCTACAATGAAAATATCATTATTCACTCTGCCTTGCTTTATTCTAAATTAAAATTTTTACTGTATTTCTGATCAAATAAATGTCTTGGTGAGCATAAAAGACTTCAAAAACAAACCCAATTTTTGAACGGCAGTGTTAGACTCTTAAAATAATCAATGGGCTTCATTTGTGAAACATGAATAGAAAGAATTTCTGTCTAAGTAGTTTGTACAGTTATTCTTAAGAGTGATAGACCGTTATATAGGCCAGGGCTGCGTTTCCCAAAAGCATCGTGACTCGTGAGCTAGAGGCACATTGGGGGGCAATGCTTATGATGCTTTTGGAAAAAAGCAGCCCAAGCCAAAATTATTAATCAGCTGATATTTGGCCATGTTCACCTTAAACTGCTAAGCCACATCTCATCTCTGGCCAGCAACTCATTTGTAGGACACCAACATTTGGCTGATTTGATCCCAAAACAACACACAAGCTCTGTTTTCAATAGTCTGATGCACCCGTACATCAGAGCGTGTTAAGCCTGTGCACTTTCTCCCGGGGCACAGGGATAACTACTGATCAGGATCGGCTCAGTATCCCTTTAATCCTCTCTTAGCCCAACCACTTCCTGCGTCCCAACAGCAAGGCTTGGGGCTCGAGCCCCGATGTCTCTAAAATACCCCCTCTTTGGTTTCAAGCCAGTGAGCAGGGTGGTATTGGGGGGGTGGAAAACACCCTGCCTCTGCGGTTCACACAAAGTTGTTTTCTCTGCCTCCCTGGTTGCTTGGAGGAGATTAACAGGCAACAACACTGCGGGCATCTCCGCATCACTTGTCACTGACTCGGTCCTGTCTGGAGTCTCTCTGGGGGATGGAGGCTGGTGTGATTAATAAACACACACGTAAACACATATAGCTTCTGCCGCCTGTCTAACACGTGCTAGCAAGGTGCCGGCAGCGTGCTAACAGCTTCTGTAGTCTTTTTTAGTAAGCAGTGCGTGAAAGAGAGGCAGAAAGACATACTCAAATTTCCTATCAAGCCATTTGGCAAGCCTTCTCCTCTATGTCCTCTTTTTATAATTCCCAACATATTCTCATTAGCGGTGGCTTGCTAAGGGGCCATTCACACAGGACATGTTCTTGAATCTGTCTGCACTGTTTTTCAAATTGTTTTTCTGTTTAAAAGTCACAATGTTATGGAAGTAGCGACAGACCTTTTCTTCCGTATTGTCATGTACATCCAAGTGCAACGGATTGAAAAAAAATGTATGGCTGGACTTGGTTCTGTCCATCGGTTGTTGATTGGATGGATGCAGATCTGAATGCAAGCTTGCAGTTGGTTGTAAGAGAGGGGCAGTGTTTAAGCAGACTAAATGATTGGAGAAGTCTGGCACACGAAAAGGCGTGGACAGAGTTATTTTTTAAATGAATCATTGAAGGTGATTAAGGTTTACCCTTTACTGGTGTTTGCGCCATTATTTACCACCCAAAAAAAGTACGTCTTAAACCAGACGCTAACTGGTAGATTGTGTTGATCATAATGGAAATGATCCGGTTGCGTCTGTGTTCTTTAATTTGCGCGTTGTCAGTAGATCACGCGCAGAACTTTCCCATCTGCGTTTTTTTGGAATTGCGCTCTCACACTAATTTGCCCTGTTTAGTAAATCTGGCCGTAAGTTTTTTTTTTTAGCATCTTGCATCATGAGTGACACATTTTTAAGATGTTGTGTCAAGTTTAAAGAAATTTGACTTTTAAAAAATCTCAATGCATCTGGAGCCTGTTCTGTTTTGCTGTGCTGCATCTCGCTGTTTTTGAATGCAAGGACCAGAATGCCCTAGCAACTGCATAGCAACATGCTAAGAGACACTCTAGCAACTGCATGGCAACACTCTAAAACAACTCAGAATATCGTAGCAACCATACAGCAGCACAATAAAAACCTAACAAGGGATTTAAAGACAGAATGGAGAAGGTGTCGGCTTTAATAGGTTGATTACAGCTTGACCTGAAGGAAGATTTTGCTGATGTCAAGTGGATTGAAACTCTGGCTCTCTCATGTTGACAGTTTGGCTCTGCTCATCACCTCTTCCCTGCTTTCTCCTCCTCCTTGCCTCTTTCTCCTATTCTTTCCATGCCAGAGGTCACGAGTGAGGTTTCTGGGATGATCTCATGTGTCTATTTTTGTCTCGTAAGTCCTATTTATTTACTAAAGGCCATCCTTTTTCCTCATAATGTACCTGTAATCTGGGAAATAGTTTTGCAGCAAACTATTCTCTCGCTTCGTTTGTGACTGTGCTGGATTATGTAACAGTCCAGTCACCATCTCTGAATCACTGACCCCTCGAGACAACACACTGTTTTACCATCACCAGAGATCCAGATGGGTCCTCAATGAACTGACCTTGGATCTATGACCTAAGGTTGCAAAAACAAAGCGGTTGAGGAAAGCAGGCGGTTGTAATCCTCTTAAAGCACACACAAACCTTTTACTCACTTTCTCTCAGAGACTCTCCCTGTGTCTCTCAGCGTGAACTCTTTATGTAAGAGGCCAATCTCAAAGGCCAATTCGTTGATGAGAATTGTTTGTGAAAAGCTCTGGGAGGATTCACTTTGATACTCACTGAGACCAGATGCATTTTGTTTACTCAAAGGCTGTTACAAAACCTAGTGAGCTGGCCCATATGGCAAAAAAATAAAAATAAATTATGCATATGTATTATCACACACATATATATATATATATTTCGAAATACACAAAAATAGCAAAAATATTTTAAATGCAAGTTTAATTTACTTATATTTATCTCGTATCTCTATAATTATTTTGTCCAATTTATTTTTTTATATACATTTTGCATTTATCTGAAGTTCATTTTTAAGATTGGAAATGTATTTTTTTGCCCCTTGACGTATGTTTAAAAAAATATATATTTTGGCATTTAAGGTTTAAATTAAATTAAAATATATTTTCAGCTTGAAAATATATATTTCCTTAAGCTGTGCTGTTCACAACATATATTTACAATAACTGAAATATCTATTTCAAATATACTTTTGCCAAATGGGGTTACTGCCTACATAATCAAGCTTTAAGTTTGCCCTTTATATGTTGCTAAGCTAACTGCACAATATTCTTAATAAGCATAAAAATACATGCTTTACTTAATTTAAATAACTACACTGTGCTAATTTTTAATCTATAAAATCAATACTTTTCAGTATTGAATGAAATATGTTTATAATCAATATCAACATGCCTTGTTTGCTATCTTGGACTTATTTCTCAATGAGCTCGTTGCAGTGCATTCTGGGATTAGAATTTGGTTAAAATATGGTATTTTTAGAAGGCAGCATAAGTAAGCTCACTAGGCTTTGGAGCAGAGCACATGTGTCCCTCCTTGAAGACTGTTGTATGAAGCGGCCTACAATTGGTGCTGACTTTCAAATAGCCTCATTTTGAATGCTAAAAATATTGGGGGGGTTTTCCCTAGAGTGTGTATTAAGGTGTGGTCACATTAGCAAGCAAAAAGGTCCATTGTCCATTGTCTATTGTCAATAGTGTAGCGATGTATGAAGCACTGCTCACACAGAAGTCAACCAAACAAATTTCTGTTTTTCAACGCAGCAAATCTGCGTGGGGAAATCTTTCACCCTAACACGAAATTCCAGATTGGATGGATTCCCATTGAACTGACTGGGTTTCACCCGTGAAAATTTGCAGAGCAATGGTAAATGTGACTGCACCTTTAGAAATATATATAATGCGACATGCATTGTATTGGAGTGCTTAAGCATGATATGGGATTGTCTAGAGATTTGCCTTTGTTGTATAGTTAGACAAGCCTCTAATGTGAAGAAACATGATCACATTCACAGCGTAATGATAATCCTTACAAATCTTTGCACCCTGCTTCTGTTGAGACTCATTTATGAGCAGATACAGGGTTTGAGTGAGTCAGCTAGTAGGCTCAGACTCAGAGAGAGACCAGAGATATGTATTATTAATCAGCCCCTGCGCTTTGAGGGAGACATTAAAGGGAGTCCGCTTTGCTTTGATAATCCACAAACACTTTCTACCCTGCCCTTCTGTCTTTTATATGTAGTTTTTATGTTATATTATTCACAGATTCAAAGCTGCTTTATTGGCATTATTTTTTGAATGTCAGATTGTGACTGTGCACATCATGTGAATCAGAACAGTTATATTTTTTTAAATGTAAATTCTCACTTTGTAATTCTGGTAGTTTTAGGTTCTATATTTATATTTAGTTTTAGTTTTAATTGTGTTATCTTACATTAAAACATGTTTAGAACTGTTTAGAAATGTATTTAGAAGTTAACACATTTGCTTAATTCGACTAATTTATAAATTAATTATTTAATACAGCTGTTTCATTCTTTTGGGTTTTATTTCTTAAAGAGCAATAAGCTGGCAAACTTTAGAAGTTCTATTTTATTGTATTGTTTAAAAAATATACTAAATACTAGGGCTGTCAAGCGATTAATCGCATCCAAAATAAAAGTTTGTTTTTACATAATATATGTGTGTACGGTATACAATTATTATATATATTTGAATACACACACATACATGTATATATTTAAGAAATATTTGCATGTATGTATATATATATATATAATTTATATTATATATAAATATAACAAAATGTTCTTAAATATATACATGCACGTGTGTGTATTTATATATACATAATAATTATACACAGTACACTCACTTATATTATGTAAAAACAAACTTTTATTTTGGATGCAATTAATCGCAATTAATCGTTTGACAGCACTACTAATACTTATACTAAAGATAATATATAATTTTTACTTAATTTTAGTTGGTTTTGGAGTAAATATTTTAGTAACATTTATTTTCTTCCCATTTCTAAACTGTTTACGTTTAGTTTTCTGATAATAAACCTGATATGTATTTATATTTGTATAAGTATTTAATGTGCAGCTTTTAGAGTTTGTGCCCACTGAGCAGATTTATATATCTTGCAGCTAAGATTGCACTTCCTGGACTTTCTCCTAGCAGTGTGGATTCACATTTACATTTACTGCTCTGATTGGTCAGATGGCCTAGTCTGTTGTGATTTGGTCGACCGCTTACAGCGCGTGTCGGAAACAAAACGCCTATTACTATGTCTGAATAACACTGGAATTCGCGTTCACGTGTACTCTGTGTATAGGCATATAATTTGCGGTCATCAGTGAGCCGCTATCAGGGTATTGAAATCACTTTCAAATTCGCAATCATGCGTACTGCGTATAGGAAGCGGTGGTACTGGTGGTACTGGTACTTACATTTTACAAGATAAAATATTTGTCAATGACGCTTAGGATCTGTTGCGCACCAAATCCTCCACCATCGCCCTGTCAGTAGCCGCTTTTCCACCATCGGGCCAGAAGCTCTGCAGAACTTCACTAAAACCCGCCCGTAACACGCCTCTCTGGAACAACGTCACACAAACCCATCATTTCACCAACAAATGGAAGTTGTGTCAGAAAACTAATCAGAAAGAAATCACTGGAAACTAGCGAGATCGCAAAATGAACATGATAAATGTGGCCGTTTGTTGGCTTTTTTGTTGTTTACTTAAAGATTTTAAACCCAAGTATCGGTTTTACCACAGTTTTACAGTAATAAGTGATACATTGATCATAATGAATTAATTTGTGTCAAGATTGCACATTAGTCACACAGAAATAAAGTGGTATTTACCGTTATTTCACAAAAGAAAGAGGACACACGTACTTACTCAGTCGCGTCTGTTTCTGTTTATTTGTAGTCACAGGACAGTATGTTTACATCACATTTAGAAAGAATGATCATTTCTATAAATTTTCCACCAAAAATAAGACCTAAGGAGTTTTAGCACTTAGCAGTTGCTTTATTTTATGACATATACGGAGCTAAATATGGATATCAGACAGTCCGGTATAAAGAGATGAGACGTACTGACAGATAATACATGATTGTGACAGCCTAAATTATTTGTCTGATTCAAGCGGTCGTAATTACCATGTTTATTATGGTAATCATTAGCGCGCATAGTCTTTTGCATAGCATATAAATATTTCTGCCTTATCCACATCGGATCACAAACAGAAGTTATTTCAAACACTCGCTGCTGTCTGGAAGTGAGTTTTGAGCTAAAATGCTTTTAAAAGTCTTTAATGCTGATGTTAGCTGGTATTTGAAATCATCCGCGGTGCTGCCGTCTTCTGACTCAGGTAAACACCACTTTTGTTCGTAACCACTCCTCAAGACCAAGCTGGCCCGCTTTGGACCAAGGTATTCAGCGGGCCAAAAAACCCTGGCCATTGGCCCTGAGGAAGCCCCGACGAGGCCTGATCAAGCCCCGGAAGTGACAGTGGAAACGTAACTGGCCTGGCACGCACTAGCACGCCCGCTTTTGGCCTGACAGTGGAATCTGACTCCTGCTGCACTGTGCTGCCACTCTGCAGCTCATGCTGTATACAGCAGAGCAGACGCTTTCAGTTTATAATTGTTGCGTCCGTTGTCCAACTGAACTAAATGGGCGGTGCAGCGGTGAAATGTAACACTGACTACTGCAGCAAGCCTACTCCTGAGGCTTCCTCAGTGCTTGATAGTGATGTGAACAATGGAGTCCTTATCTTTTTGAAGTGCATGCAAAGTGGATTCGCAGCACTGAAAACAGTCGACAACATGAACCAAACTGTTCCAGGCCTCCTCTACAACTACAGTTATTGAGGGCGGGTCAAAGTATATGTCGTTCGTGGGCAGCCAATAAAGACCTTAGGCTGGTATTATGCAAATTTGGTAGGTAACAGGAAGTGAGACTGGAATTGCTGACGACTCATTTTGGCAGTTCAGAATGAATTATTTCTTTTAGGAGACAATAACTTTATTTCTTTGATCTTTAAATCTTTGCAGACCTTTTACATTCACAAACAGGTATATTACACACTGCATGAAAGGTAAGATTCGCAAAAAGGGGCACTTGACTGAAAAGAATCCTACAGGATATTGCTGTTTTTCTCAGCTAGGGTATAATTCAAGATTTTCAGTGCATAAACTCTTCTTTTTTTAACTTTTTTGGTGTGTTTTATAACCATCAGATAATAGTTTGAGATGAGCTGTTCAGTGTTGTTCAGTGTTTAACTAACAGAAGTTAGAAGAAGATCTAGCCAGGATAGTGATGCGCTATCTACCGAACACAGTAATTTCCAGTGGAACATGAAACTAGAGATGGGCCGACGTCCAATCCAATCACAATGAAACAAAACGAGATTGAATTCAGGGGAAGTGGGAGAAAGACAGAGATAGAGAGACAATGGAAAGGGAAGTGCATCCTCAGTCTTAGCAGTTAATTTGATTTCTGAAACACATTAGGAGATATGGATGCCTGCCAATCCTGCTGTTTTTACAGAATGAACAGCAACAAGAATTGCAATTTGTGTCCGTTCATGCTGCACTGATATATTCCCGCTAATGCTTTTTAATGTGGTCAAAGCGCACGCTCTCTGATGCATGCAGTCATGCGTAGCTCAGAAGTTCACTGGAGAGCATTAGCGTTTACAAGCAATATAATTAAATATGTGTTTAAGTGTGTGTTTACATGCTCTATCGCTGACCATTCAGGTGCGATTTCGTAGAGTGCAGTATTATTTTGTGCAATTGTTAAATGAATGGGAAGCACTTTTAGGCTTTGAGCAGATGTGACAGTCATTTATTGTGCTGGTTATTAGCATTATGCCACCAGTGGCTTCAGAACGATTGCAAACTGGGTTTGTGCTTGGAGAAAAGACAGAATAATCTCCCCATGGAGCTTTTGAAAAGACGAAGCCGTGGGAAGGCTTCAATCAGTGATTAATTTCATCCATCAAAGAGGCAATCTCTATGCAAACAGCATGATTTGCGACTCTAATTATTAGTAGTCATTTTTTATTAGGTTTTGTCTTGTGGTTGATGTGTGTGTGTGTGTGTGTGTAGGGATTCACATTATATGTTCCTTTGTTCATAATGCACTCATAAAAAGCTTTAGTGAAGTGATTAACAAAGCCTTCAGTGATCCAGCAACAGAAACCTTTTGAATGTTGGGATATTGGGATGGTTTTCCCAATACACAGGGGTAAGGTGTGCCAGTTTGTGCAGGTTAGTATAAATCTAAGGGTTATCTGAATATCCTGACAGGGTTAACTATAGTGTTGCATAAAGAGCCTTATCTTCAGGAGATGATTAATCACAGCTGAACATTAATGACTATGATCTTTTTTGCAGGCAGAGCAACTGAATTTTAAGTGAAATGGCTGGAGGCCATTAAATGCACTGAGCTGATGTGTGTGTATGTGTGTTAGTGTATAATTATACAGCTCTGCTGGGGTAAGGAAAGATTGAGTGATTGAATGTTTGCAGTAGAAGGTACTTATCTAAATTTCAGTTTCAAAACTATCAATTTTTTTATTTTGCCTGAAGCTTCCCATCTGCCAATTACTCAGGCTAATATGACTCATAGTTTGCATTTTTAAAATTCAGGTCACATTCGCTATGAATTTATATTTTAAACACTATTGCTAAATGTTAATTCAAAGCCAAGACTTTTTAATGGAAATGGCTATTAATCAAATGCTGGTAACACTTTACAACAAGGTTTAATTGGTTAACATTAAACAAGAAACATTTTTAGAGCATTTATTATTCTAGATTATTGTTCATTTATAAATACACTATTGTTAATTCATGTTTGTTCATAAATCTGACCCAAAACGATATTAAAAATAATCTGCAATGAATACAATTCTAATTGATGTAAAGATGTGGATTTACAACACCCAGCTAACTGAATGGCTTCCTCATAAATATTTAAAAAAAAAAAAAAAAAAACAGTACCATGTTTTGACTCTTTTTTTTATTGCTTTAATTACCAGCTGCTTCCGCTCAGTGTATAATTAATGAAGATGTTTTTCTCAGGGAAGGGTTAAAAGCACTAGTTTTCATTTATGTTTCATACCACTGATTTTACAATGCTGTTTAATCACCAAACAGTTATTTACTCTTTTATGTGTGTGTGTGTGTGTGTGTGTGTGTGTAAGAGAGAGAGAGAGAGAGAGAGAGAGAGAGAGAGAGAGAGAGAGAGAGAGAGAGAGAGAGAGAGAGAGAGAGAGAGAGAGAGAGAGAGAGAGAGAGAGAGTGTTAGAGAAGTGTGCTACAAAAACCATCAGCATGTTTATATGTGATGAAGATGTTCAGCCATCGTTCACTGACTCTTTCAAGAGCACTCTGCTGGATGAGGCTTTTTACATAAAATTTGATGGTCACCTATGGTAGAAATAAACTGGAATGGATGGGATTATTAATAATGTTGGATGTGTGATGTCTGCTTTGGTTGACATTTTTAGCTTTTATTTGACATTCAGGCTTCAATTAACCTAATGCCAATTGAGAACCTTTTTAAGTTGCACAGAACATCTATTGTACTATTAATACTATGTACTGGTGTTTCAAAGCAAAGGTTTTCAAACTGGTGTCTGGGGTCTTATTATTCATTCTGAACCTGTGGTGCCTCAAGAAACATAACTTCATTTTTAAAGTCACATGAAATCAAAATTGACAATTCTTATTTTATCATAAATTATATCCATGCACATCCTTTTTTTTTAAATTCATGTGCACTTGAAATAAAAATCAAAAATGTTAACCTCCCCCTCGAAACGGCATCTGTTCTCTTCATGACGCATGTCTCGGCAGAGGGTGGGACTAAATATCCCCCACAACTGACTCCAAACTGATATTCAGATCTGCCTCCATTTAGTTAGCAATGCCCAACTTCCTATGATCCAATCAATTCCAGAGGATGAAATCCAGTCCCAGACAATTTTTTCTCTTTCCAGAAGCAGTTTCACTCGGATATACGTCACAATAGGGAATTTCCGTTTCATGCCGACTGGTACTTGGGTAGTTGACAAATATGCAGTAAAAAATGCTTTCTTTGTAAAACACCACTTTTGAAGAAATTATATATTATTCTGTAGTGTGAAGTCTGATGTCTGAGAAAATATAAGGGGTCACTAACTTTGTCAATTCTTTCACTGTTTTTTGAACATTTTTACTGAAATGTGTCCTATGGTGTGATATAGCAACAATTAAGAATATAGGGGTGTCGCACCAAAGGACAACAAAACTTAACACTTTTATAGTGGTTCCAAAAAAGTATTTGAACAATTCCGGTGTCACACCGGAGGACATGGTTTTCAGTGACAAAAGTTCCAACGCTTTTAGAAATATATGGATGAATATAATGATTGTCATTTACTAAAATAGACACTTGTTAAATTATGCCTGAGGTATAACATTTGTATGCTTTTCTTTTTAATTTATAAAAGTTGTAATTTATTGAACCATGCTTAAGACCATGCTTGAGGCACCTATGGTCACACCATAGGACAATTTTGAGATTTGGTTCAAAAAGTTTTTAAATTTAATAACAAAGCAGTTTTTATATCAACAGGTCTATGTAAGGCAAAGAAATTTTTAACCATTTACTGCATTTTAAATGATGACAATAATAATTATATTCATTTTTATCTTGTGTGACAGTGCCATGTCACATCAACAACCCACTTACTAATAACTGTTATGATTTTGGTAGATATACTGAATAAAATCTAGAATTAAGATTTTTGCAGCATTATTTCAGCATTGCTTTTTCGTATGTTTGAGGGTTTTTTGTGTGTTATAGATGACAGTGCCTCGGCAACGAGCAGTATGGAGGTGACGGACCGGATCGCCTCTCTGGAGCAGCGGGTTCAGATGCAGGAGGATGAGATTCAGCTGCTCAAGTCAGCGCTGGCTGACGTGGTGAGGAGACTGAACATCTCAGAGGAGCAGCAGGCCATGCTCAGCAGGAAAGGACCAACCAAAGGTACTGCACAGACCTTCACACAAGACCTCATCTGGTGGAAAGTCCTAGAGTTTCCAGACTGCGCTGTTTGTTTATTTCCGCTTTGCGTTCTATCTCACCTGCTTTGCTAGTGTTTGCAGTGTTTGTTGTAAGCCTTACTGGAAAACAGTTCTCTACAGAACCACCTGTGTGCCATTTCTTGTTTCCATCTCCATCCCATCCATGCTCCGGCTGCAGTTTTCTCTCATGTTGCTCTTCGTTTCTTTCGCTCTTCTCTACTTTCCTATCCTCCTGTTCCCTGCCTTCAACTGTTCTCTCATACTGTGAGCGTGTTTAGAAGCAGCAGTGAGGAGAGACTCTCCCTCCTCTGACAGCAGTGTTGGGAAGCCAGGTAGGGAGTGGGGCTTGTGTCTCAGTCGCATCACTGGAACTGTGTTCTTCACCATGCATGAACACTGAGTTTTATATTAGTTATATTTCACTTAGGAATGCACTGATATAGCCATTTTGGCTGATATTGATAGTCCATCATTTTTTATTTTAAATCTTAATCACATTAATGTTGGTATTTGTTTGTAATTAAGGCATGTTGATTTACTGAGTGTTTATTAATATGCAAAGCGGATACAGTAATTTTCAATCTGATGTTTATTTACATGATATTATACAATGCAGTTATTTGAGTGACTCCGTTTCTTAAGTTCAACTCACCTGCATAAATCATGAGTTATGTAACAGAAATCCTGTAGAGAGGTTAAATCTTAATCTACTGTCTTTCATTTAGAGATGCTTAATTTATATCATGCTAAATTCTTTTCAAATTTGTTAAAATAAAACAATTAAATGAATTATTTTCATTTGAATGAACATACTCATGTTATGGCTGATAACCAATATGATGATTATGATTAAAATTTAAATTATAGTATTTAGATTTTAAAGACCACATTCACACTAAATTTCAATTAAAGGGATAGTCCACTCAAAATGAAAATATTGTCATCATTTACTCACCCTCATGTTGTTCCAAACTTGAATGACTTCCTTTCTTCTGTGGAACATAAAAGAAGATATTTTGAAGAAGGTTGGTATTTTGTTAAGAATGTTGGTTTCGGTTTCCATCAAGTGTGAAAAGTGAAGCATTCACATCATGATTGACAGCTGAGACTGACAGCTTCTCTGAGCGAAGTAGTCACTGAGGCACCAACTGACTTTTTTCTGGATTTTCGGGAGGAGATTGGAGCTTTAACTTTAATTTCTTCATTTCCATAACTGTTAATTTCACACCGACAAAATTAGTTGTTCTGCTGTAAACTGTACAAACCGGTTCTGCGGGAGTGTGGGTGCCTTGATACCGCGGCTCAACTTCACGCTCACTACTGCGCAGACTCGGGTCCCGAGTTCACTACTGCGCAGACTCAGGTCCCAAATCAGCGCAAGATGTCAGCGCCATAATGGGACATTGGGGGCTTTTCTACAATGGAAGAGACTGATGGTGCGTCGTCCTTTATTTTTATTTTTTTTTACAGTCTATGGTTCCCATTGATTTTCATTGTATGGACAAAAAATACAATCAAACAGTCAATGGGAACCGACACTGTTTGGTTACTTCAAAACATCTTCTTTGTGTTCCACAGAAATCATAAAGGTTTGAAACCACATATTGATCAGTATTGATGACAAAGTTTTAATATTTGTGTGGACTAGCCCTTTAAGTGAATGAACGTTCACTTAAGTGGAATCATGGTTAAAATCATCATAATATACAGTAGAAAAATAAAATCAAATAAAAATAAATGGTAAAAATACTTGGCTCAGGAAAAGAATGGAACTTACAGTATTTCTTTCAATGTCAACCTAATCAGATAATTAAAAAACACAAATATTGGCTCATACTCTTATGATCATTGATATATTGTGCATCCCTAATTTCACTCCAGCATGTGTGACATAAAGCCCTAACTCACACGTCTAGAGTTCTTGTGAGTTAAGTGAGATTAACACTATACGATGCTTGTTAGTGTGCTTAACAAACACGCAGTCCTGATTACATTTAATGCTCGACTGACAATCTGCCACATCCATATTGTAATATCTCTCAAAAAAGTATCCTAGAATGAGCTCAGTTTTGGTCTAACAGACATGGAGAGTGGCTTGTTGTCTTGAGAATCTAGATTTATTCGGTGATTATTTAACAAAGCTTTCCTACATCCACATAATCCTTTGAACTGTAGGATAAACTGGATACTTAGAGTCACATGTCTTTACCGTCTCAAAGGTTTGAAACACACTTCTGCTTTGGTGTCAGACACTAATTAGCCAGACTGCATTTGTGCTACCAAATGTCAACCTGGGTTCCAAGACTCCTCCATTAAACCGTTAAAGAAATACTTAGCTTAGTTGTACTTTGGCTAGCTCATTTTCAATTTATCCTTTCCTCTGCCTGTTTGAAGTGTGTGCAAGATGAGTCATGCTTCTGCAAAATCCTTCACGCTCCATGCAGGCTGATATCTTTAAAACAAAAAGTCCTCCTCTATTTCTCACTTGCACTTTTGCCTCATTTTTTCTTTTATTTTTTCCACTATCTCTGTGTCACTGCCTACACATTCATCATACATTCAAGCAGCTCTGCTGTGATGAATATTTAATAATGCAGACTCATAGGATAAAGTAAATAAAGGCTCTCCAAAGTCTATGCCATCAGCAGTTAGACTGCAGGTGTGGATGCACTATTAAGTACTTGAATTGCACAAAAGGACATTCACCAGCCCAATACTTTTGTGAACCACAAATGCATTTTAATGGAGTCTATTCGTGGCTCGACCTCTTGCAGGACAGTCTGAGGAAGCGAGAAAAAACTACTCTGGATTTCTGTGGTCGTTGTTCTATTCTGGTTCTTCCTAAATTGATTAAATTCAACAACTGGAAATGTTTACTGTGAGATCCATTAATTATTTAATATATGCACTACCATTCATAAGTATGGAAGCCCGTTTCCGCCACAATTGGGTAAAAAAATTCTTTAAGTCATAATAATGAGAAACTTTCTCATAATAATGACTTAACATCTCGTAATAATGAGAAACTTTCTCGTAATAATGAGAAACTTTCTCATAATAATGACTTAACATCTCGTAATAATGAGAAACTTTCTCGTAATAATGACTTAACATCTCGTAATAATGAGAAACTTTCTCATAATAATGACTTAACATCTCGTAATAATGAGAAACTTTCTCGTAATAATGACTTAACATCTCGTAATAATGAGAAACTTTCTCGTAATAATGAGAAACTTTTTCATAATAATGACTTAACATCTCGTAATAATGAGAAACTTTCTCGTAATAATGACTTAACATCTCATAATGAGAAACTTTCTCGTAATAATGACTTAACATCTCGTAATAATGAGAAACTTTCTCATAATAATGACTTAACATCTCGTAATAATGAGAAACTTTCTCGTAATAATGACTTAACATCTCGTAATAATGACTTAACATCTTGTAATAATGAGAAACTTTCTCGTAATAATGACTTAACATCTCGTAATAATGAGAAAGTTTCTCATAATAATGACTTAACATCTCGTAATAATGAGAAACTTTCTCATAATAATGACTTAACATCTCGTAATAATGAGAAACTTTCTCGTAATAATGAGAAACTTTCTCGTAATAATGAGAAACTTTCTCGTAATAATGAGAAACTTTCTCATAATAATGACTTAACATCTCGTAATAATGAGAAACTTTCTCGTAATAATGACTTAACATCTCGTAATAATGAGAAACTTTCTCGTAATAATGACTTAACATCTCGTAATAATGACTTAACATCTCGTAATAATGAGAAACTTTCTCGTAATAATGACTTAACATCTCGTAATAATGAGAAACTTTCTCGTAATAATGACTTAACATCTCGTAATAATGAGAAACTTTCTCGTAATAATGACTTAACATCTCGTAATAATGAGAAACTTTCTCGTAATAATGACTTAACATCTCGTAATAATGAGAAACTTTCTCGTAATAATGACTTAACATCTCGTAATAATGAGAAACTTTCTCGTAATAATGAGAAACTTTCTCGTAATAATGAGAAACTTTCTCATAATAATGACTTAACATCTCGTAATAATGAGAAACTTTCTCATAATAATGACTTAACATCTCGTAATAATGAGAAACTTTCTCGTAATAATGACTTAACATCTCGTAATAATGAGAAACTTTCTCATAATAATGACTTAACATCTCGTAATAATGAGAAACTTTCTCGTAATAATGACTTAACATCTCGTAATGATGGCTTAACATCTCGTAATAATGAGAAACTTTCTCGTAATAATGACTTAACATCTCGTAATAATGAGAAACTTTCTCATAATAATGACTTAACATCTCGTAATAATGAGAAACTTTCTCATAATAATGACTTAACATCTCGTAACAATGACTTAACATCTCGTAATAATGAGAAACTTTTTCGTAATAATGACTTAACATCTCGTAATAATGAGAAACTTTCTCGTAATAATGACTTAACATCTCGTAATAATGAGAAACTTTCTCATAATAATGACTTAACATCTCGTAATAATGAGAAACTTTCTCGTAATAATGACTTAACATCTCGTAATAATGAGAAACTTTCTCGTAATAATGACTTAACATCTCGTAATAATGAGAAACTTTCTCATAATAATGACTTAACATCTCGTAATAATGAGAAACTTTCTCGTAATAATGACTTAACATCTCGTAATAATGAGAAACTTTCTCATAATAATGACTTAACATCTCGTAATAATGAGAAACTTTCTCGTTATAATGACTTAACATCTCGTAACAATGACTTAACATCTCGTAATAATGAGAAACTTTTTCGTAATAATGACTTAACATCTCGTAATAATGAGAAACTTTCTCGTAATAATGACTTAACATCTCGTAATAATGAGAAACTTTCTCATAATAATGACTTAACATCTCGTAATAATGAGAAACTTTCTCGTAATAATGACTTAACATCTCGTAATAATGAGAAACTTTCTCGTAATAATGAGAAACTTTCTCATAATAATGACTTAACATCTCGTAATAATGAGAAACTTTCTCATAATAATGACTTAACATCTCGTAATAATGAGAAACTTTCTCGTAATAATGACTTAACATCTCGTAATAATGAGAAACTTTCTCATAATAATGACTTAACATCTCGTAATAATGAGAAACTTTCTCGTTATAATGACTTAACATCTCGTAACAATGACTTAACATCTCGTAATAATGAGAAACTTTTTCGTAATAATGACTTAACATCTCGTAATAATGAGAAACTTTCTCGTAATAATGACTTAACATCTCGTAATAATGAGAAACTTTCTCATAATAATGACTTAACATCTCGTAATAATGAGAAACTTTCTCGTAATAATGACTTAACATCTCGTAATAATGAGAAACTTTCTCGTAATAATGAGAAACTTTCTCATAATAATGACTTAACATCTCGTAATAATGAGAAACTTTCTCGTAATAATGACTTAACATCTCGTAATAATGAGAAACTTTCTCGTAATAATGAGAAACTTTTTCATAATAATGACTTAACATCTCGTAATAATGAGAAACTTTCTCGTAATAATGACTTAACATCTCGTAATAATGAGAAACTTTCTCGTAATAATGACTTAACATCTCGTAATAATGAGAAACTTTCTCGTAATAATGACTTAACATCTCGTAATAATGACTTAACATCTCGTAATAATGAGAAACTTTCTCGTAATAATGACTTAACATCTCGTAATAATGAGAAACTTTCTCATAATAATGACTTATCTCGTAATAATGAGAAACTTTCTCATAATAATGAGAAACTTTCTCGTAATTATGACTTAATCCACGCATGCGCAATTTGCACATGCGGGCAGCAACTTTCAGCACATCAAGCGAGGCGGGCAGCAAGCATTATATGTGCTATCTTATTAATTTATTTTTATTATTTATTTTTTATTTTACTATCTGTATACTGTTGTCTCTGTGTAGCTTCCTCTGTCACCAAAACAAATTCCTTGTGTGTGCAAACATAGCCTACTTGGCAATAAAGCTCCTTTTGATTCTGATATTGATTAAATAGGCTACTCTGGTTGAATTTGTCACGTGCGCCATTTATTGAAACATACAATATCATTTTTACAGGAGTATAAGCTATATTTACTGTTGAATGAAAACTGCTGCCCGATCACAACCTCATATTTCTGTTGCAACTGTTCGGCAGCAGAACTCACTGTTTCCCTGTCGGTTACAACACCATCCAACCAACATGTAAAGTCGCAATTCTGACTTTATAACACGGAATTGCTAGATATAAAGTCAGAATTGTGAGAGATAAACTCGCAGTTCCCCTCAGAATTGGACTTTATAAGTCGCAATTGCGAGTTTATATCTCACGATTCTGAGAAAGGAAGTCAGAATGGCGAGTTATAAAGTCAGAATTGCGAGATATAAACTCGCAATTGCAAGAAAAAAGTCAGAATTGCGACTTTATATCTCACAAATCTGACTGTATCTCAAAATTATGATTTTATATCTCACAATTCTGACTATATCTCACAATTCTTACTTTATATCTCACAATTCTGACTTTATATCACGCAATTCTGACTTTATATCTCACAATTCTGACTTTATATCTCGCAATTCTGACTTTATATCTCACAATTCTGACTTTATAACTCGCAATTGCGCGTTGATGTAAATTTACAATTGTGTGATAAAAAGTTGCAATTATCTTTTAAAATGTTTTATTCTGTGGCAGAAACAAGCTTCCATACTTTTGGGACAATAGAGCAAGAACATTGATTCATCCTGCACTTTGCAGATTTTTGTCCAATCAGATGGTCTCTAGAATGAGAATGTCCCTTCCCTAATACCACATTCAAGTAACTAGCAAGTATCAAATGATTGTTCATGACTATGATGTGAATAAACCTATTGGTCATTTAAAACAAAAGGGATGAGTCACTCTGTCAAACTGCCTGTTTCAATAGGAAATATGTCACACAGGACAAAAATAAAAAACTTGTCCTTGTCAAGCAATTTCATAGGGGCCTTTGAGAATGTAAAGTTAGCTATTAAAAGCTTGACAAACTGGAGCTGGTTTACAAAGAGTACAGTAACAACAGACAATGAACATCTGACTGCAGTGCTGTGTGTAATTCTGCCCATGTGTCCTCCCATCTTTCAGCTAGACCGATGATTGCAGCCCTGCCCCTGAGACCCACGGTCAATAATGGTACTGTCCTGTCAAAGAAGGGCGGCACACTGCCATCACCCTCCAGCTCCAAGAAGGACAACAACTCACCAGCAACCAAAAGGTAAGAGACTAAAGGCTGGAATACATTTTGTTGAGATTTTTGTCCCAATTTGCAGTCTGGAGGAGTTGATGCTAGTTGAGTCAAAGTCAGAGGCAGTCTGCAGATTGGAGTTTACCACAAGTGCTGCTGGTGTCCTCTTCATTGTTGTTCAGTTGATTTATTCCATGCACCTTGTGAATGGGTGAAGTTGAGGCAAATTTACTTTGACCTGTGCAGATCAGAGTTGACAGATTGCACAGAAAACTGTTTATGATGAGCACAGACTCTGTTTTTTTAAGCTTCAGACTCTGATTTCATCAGGTTGGAGGATATCAAACATGTTTGATATTCTGAGTTGATTGTTTTCGATTGTCATGAGTCTCCTAGAAGCGAGGTGCATGTTTCTGCGTGAGTTTGTTGTGTTTGTTGTGTTCGGAACAACTTTAAAAACTGGTAGTGTATGACCCCTAGTTGTTTAGTGTATGATGCCTAGTCTTTTGAAATCAGTTCATATTTTAAACGCGGTGTATTCCTGCCTTAAAACTCAAGACTACTTTGTCTGTCAGACCCCTCTGTATGTCAACCATTTATCAAATCAATTCATGTAGTCAATTCATCATTGGTTAAACAACAAATATCTGTGTTATCTTTGCCTGGTTAATGCATAAATGACTGAAGGCTTAGTCTAAACCGGGGTGGTTCTAGGATTTTATCCTTAGGGGGGCTTAGCCCTCGCTACTGTTGCTTATAACACTAGTGTTGTGGCTGTGTATTACAGAATGTCGATAGCATAAATATAAATTCAAACAATCACATATGTGAAGAACGAATATAATCTCTGTGCATTACATGCTGCAGTTACAATATGAATGCAGTCATTAATGAAGCAATATTCACAAGATAAAGACAGAATCGGTGTTCATGGCTGAATTACTTTAGCTTAAATAAATCTAAAAATAAAAACTTTGCAGTCTTTGTTTTATTGCATATAATAAAACAAACATTCATCTTTTTCACTCATATTTACTTGTTTATTTAAACCAAGGCCATTCTTTTTTATCAATTATTAAATAATTTATTTAAATATAAATTATTTATTTGCATTAAAAAAAATCCTGTAGTACCAAAGTTGGTTTTGACAATCATGAAATTTCACTAGTATTGTTAGTCTTGTTAGTCTGACAATAGTTGGTCACCATCTCATTATTATCGTCAACCAGTATTACTGTTAGCTAACTAAATGCAAAAAATATAGACTTTGTATTCAAGAAATGTATCATTTTATGACAGTAAACAAAAAACTCAATTGCTTTAGTTTGCAAAGCGTGACCAAGCAATGATGAATTATAAACTCAACGATGATAATTAAACTGCAACTTTTGGCGATCTAGCGGTTAATAAACAGAACTGCTTGCGTCTTGCGGAAGAACATTGTAACCGGAGATACTTCTCTCTGTTTACATCTATGACGAGTCACGTAGGTACTGCTACTCCGCAGAGTCTAAAATAGTCCCAATATAAACACTTATTATAGGCGTGCTGTAGTGATTCATGAGAAGACAAAAACACGGTTTGGAAAATGGATTTATGATGAGCTCACTGATTACATAAATATTGTACATTTTGAACACAAAAAAGTTATATACAGCAGTTTTAACTACAGTACGAAGATTCGTTCTCACAACTTGTTCCCTCGTTTTAGTAAATCATAGCCATCACGATTTAACTAAATTAAAACAATTACTAATACTTAATTATAAACTTAATTTGTTTCTTGTTTGCCACGTTATTTATTTTGTCCTCATGTCATGGCAAATTTTCGTAGACATTGTACAGATTAAATGCATTAATGCAAGCTAAACAATTTTAAAAAATCATAGAAAATACCTTCTATGTCGCGAAACTTCGCGAAACAAGCCATCGTTGCATTTCTAACGGGCTATCACGAACGTGCAGAATAGCAAAGAGAATAAAAACTCTCGGATCAAAGTTTTTTTTTTTTTTTAATCGACATGTCCTGTAATTTTTTATTTTCATTTTTATTTTAAAAAGTAAAAATACTTTTCAATAAATTTTCATAGTTGATGGGCTGAATTGACAGACAGGTGGGCTAAAGCCCCCCTAAAAAGGGTCTAGAACCGCCCCTGGTCTAAACTCCTTTTCATTTTAGAAATAAAGATAAAATGGTTAAAATCATTCTCAGTCTTTTCACTTTAGAGTGGAGATGAAATTTTTTGTATTGTTTTTACATACAGTTCTGGATCAGCTTTCCGTATAATAGACATTCATCCAGTGCATGCAAATACAAAAATAACAGTTTTCTTGTCACTATGAAAATCAAAATGACAATATTCATGAAACATTCATTCTCACAAATTCTCCAGCTGTGCAGCACCAATCTTTCTTTGTTATATAAATGCACATCATGCAGACGTATTAATGAATAAACAGACGTTTATTATTATGAGACACATTCCAGCTGACGACCCCTGCTTGTCTTTGTTTGTGAGTGTCAACTGTCTGTCATGTATTTGTCATCCTGTGAGACCTCTCTGTCCCCTCCTCTTCTTCCTATCTGTTGCATGTTCTAGTCTGTCCCATCTGCCCAGGTTTCTTCTAAGGCCACCTTACAGGTGAGAGGTTTTTTTTTTTTTTTGCCAAAAGGATCTGCAGTCTTCTCAAAAGTGCTGTGGACTTCTGATATTTTTTATAATAAAAAGGCTTTAAGGGTATGTTTTTAAACCATTATTCAAGAACACCTAGCAAAAAAACCCTAGCAAACAGAGGGAATCCCACAGGAAGTACCACTGCACTGGGAGATAAGCTTTGCTTTTGATTCTTGTGAAACTGGGCACTCTTCGGCTTGGACATGTGTTTTTTTTCCTAGTTTCTCATCAGGCACTCTTTCAATGCAGCCTGTAAAGCTTCTATTCCCATCATGCCTTGAAGTGAGAGCCCTGTGCAGTCTATAGACTAACTCTATACCCACTTGCTTGTATGCCTAAAGTGCCATTATTGACAAAAAGCCTCACAAAGCATGAAGATACTGCAGCCTATTTAACATGGGATAACACCATCCGCCAATGGCTGGGCCAAATGAACTTTAGCCCTGCAGTCTGGATTAGACTTGAGCCTGGCATCCAGTGGACTGCTGATGGGGTCTTTTCTTTTGTTGACAAGTTTTAAAGGGCACCCAGGCTCAATTCACTCCTTTCTAATGCACAAAGACACAGCAAATCAGGGCATGAACATGAACAGAGAAAAAAAAAACTAAACAAATAAAATATACATTTCTTTTGGTTGTTTGTCTTATATGTGTTTCCTATGCCTCTTTGTGGGTGGCCAGTGCTGGTTGTCTGTTATAATTGGCTGGGATGTTGCCAGTATTATCTCTACATTGCCATTTCCTTTTTTTCTGTGTAAATGTTATTGTTTGAGGTAGAGCTAGGTACACAAATACTGAAACGTTTTGTTTCTCAATTCTGTTGAACAGTTTTTGGAATTGGTTTGGGGGATTTGTTTTTAATGACCCTACAATTAAACCATCAAAATATGAGGAAAATCTTGTATATTTTTAAATATTTTAAATATGAGGGAAGAACAAAAAGTATATATCTGACAAAATTATTTGGCAAAAAAGGGGTAAACTACAGCTACAGGTTTTATTTTTCTATGCAAAAAATGCATAGAAAAACAAAAAGCTCACATGAATAAGCATACATTGACTACAGCATAATCAGTTATTAATATTTTGTTGATTCTCTCTTGTTTTTGCATGTGTTCATAATTTCTTGACAGCCTGGCTAAAAATGATGTCTACACAATTTGGCATGTTTCATTTGCGTTATCACAAATAAAACAATTTGACTCCAAGCACAACTATGCAAAATGCTTACACATTTTTAAAATAATTTTAATAAAAAGTCAAGATGTCTATTTTCCTAGGCCGTACATCACTTTTGGCCACTACTGTATACACACACACTACCGTTCAAATCTTTTTTTAAGAAATGAATACTTTTTTACAGCAAGGTGTGCATTAAATTCATCAAAAGTGACAGTAAAGACATTTATAATGTTACAAAAGATTTCGGTTTCAAATAAATGCTGTGCTTTTACATTTACTGAATAAATCCCTCAATGTGCAAGAAAACTAAAAACTCATGTGACTTTGCCTCAACAGTGGATGTGATTGGATAACTGGACTTACCAGCTGCCCAATTTTGTTGCAAAGCATCTTAATGTCACAGTTGCGGTTGCAATCCAACACAAATGATGAAGGAATTCAATCTAAATAGTCTTTAATTCACAAACAGAACTACACAGGAGAATCTAATGAGAACATACATGCAAAACACACTTAATAATGACAATAACCGATAGTGAACTGAACAAAACAGGGAGTACTTACTTATACACAGAGAACTAAACTTCACACAGGTAATCAGTAACCTAGGTAAGGTTACAAACGGGGAGGAATTAGTAACTAAGGAGACAGGAACTAAACTGAAAGAAACACAGGAACACAATGGGTCTCATTCACTAAGCATGTGTACACACAAATTTGTGCGTGTGTACGAACGATTTTAAGAACAAATCACAATTCATCAAAGATTTCGTAATTTTTTTTTCTAAATTTACGAAAAAATATAGGAACAACTGAAACCACACGTACGCAAAAAGAACTTACTCTGTATGGCTTTATAATTGTGTTAAGAAGTTATATTTCATCTTAACATGACTATAATTACATTGAAGTATATTGCATTAATTGTATTATATAATCCATATATAAAATTATATAATTAAATTATTAAATAATACAATTTAATTTCATCTTAAATACATTCGATCATATACAAGAAAAGCTGCGTTATAGCTTCAGCTGCGAGGTTTCTCTGAATAACGCAGATATACGCATGTGTAGAGCTGGCTAAAGAGAGCTCTGTAATCTGGGTCTGTATAAAAGCTGCTTATTGTGAGAACTGGTGAGAATGGCACACTTGGCATTTCCAAGTCCGGGCGAGAGTGTGTCTGTGAACGGCAAGTTGGACGAGAGTGACGAAAGGCTGTAAGAAAAGCATGTGTGGAAAGCCCTTATATGGGGATAGTTTGGGTGTGTTTTATGCAAATGACTAACCTTGTGCACGCGGCCGCTCATTTAGAATAGTCCACGTTCACTAACATCAGAATGAGGTAAAGAACAAATTCATGTGCATACGAACATTTTGTGAATCAGGCGGAGATTTTTCATGAGAAGTTCTCATGTGCGTACAAATACGAAAGAATCCACGCAATTATTAGTGAATGAGACCCAATGAAACTAAATGTGACACTGACACTCAATGTTGAGCCAAAGTCTGTCATAAGAATAGTATAATAACCTGCCAGAAGTGTCTCATATGATTCTGTTACCAAACACCAGCATCCGAACGCAAGATCACATGACCGCTTTTATTGTTTTTAGACTGCACATTCTGAGGCACAAGTCATTTATGATGTTGGAAAAAAAAAAGCCATAGTGGCTTCCCTGATTGCAGCAACTTCCATTCTTACAGATATTTTGTGCCAATTCCCCAGGAAGTGACAATTTTGTTCTCTTGAACACATGGGATGGAAACAGTGCTTTAATCGCAAATGTTTTATGCGATAGATTAAAAATCAAATCAGCATCAGAATTTTTAACTTAGTAGTGTAGTGTGTGTATGTATATATACACTCACCTAAAGGATTATTAGGAACACCATACTAATACTGTGTTTGACCCCCTTTCGCCTTCAGAACTGCCTTAATTCTACGTGGCATTGATTCAACAAGGTGCTGAAAGCATTCTTTAGAAATGTTGGCCCATATTGATAGGATAGCATCTTGCAGTTGATGGAGATTTGTGGGATGCACATCCAGGGCACGAAGCTCCCGTTCCACCACATCCCAAAGATGCTCTATTGGGTTGAGATCTGGTGACTGTGGGGGCCATTTTAGTGCAGTGAACTCATTGTCATGTTCAAGAAACCAATTTGAAATGATTCGAGCTTTGTGACATGGTGCATTATCCTGCTGGAAGTAGCCATCAGAGGATGGGTACATGGTGGTCATAAAGGGATGGACATGGTCAGAAACAATGCTCAGGTAGGCCGTGGCATTTAAACAATGCCCAATTGGCACTAAGGGGCCTAAAGTGTGCCAAGAAAACAACCCCCACACCATTACACCACCACCACCAGCCTGCACAGTGGTAACAAGGCATGATGGATCCATGTTCTCATTCTGTTTACGCCAAATTCTGACTCTACCGTCTGAATGTCTCAACAGAAATCGAGACTCATCAGACCAGGCAACATTTTTCCAGTCTTCAACTGTCCAATTTTGGTGAGCTCGTGCAAATTGTAGCCTCTTTTTCCTATTTGTAGTGGAGATGAGTGGTACCCGGTGGGGTCTTCTGCTGTTGTAGCCCATCCGCCTCAAGGTTGTGCGTGTTGTGGCTTCACAAATGCTTTGCTGCATACCTCGGTTGTAACGAGTGGTTATTTCAGTCAAAGTTGCTCTTCTGTCAGCTTGAATCAGTCGGCCCATTCTCCTCTGACCTCTAGCATCAACAAGGCATTTTCGCCCACAGGACTGCCGCATACTGGATGTTTTTCCCTTTTCACACCATTCTTTGTAAACTCTAGAAATGGTTGTGCGTGAAAATCCCAGTAACTGAGCAGATTGTGAAATACTCAGACCGGCCTGTCTGGCACCAACAACCATGCCACGCTCAAAATTGCTTAAATCACCTTTCTTTCCCATTCTGACATTCAGTTTGGAGTTCAGGAGATTGTCTTGACCAGGACCACACCCCTAAATGCATTGAAGTAACTGCCATGTGATTGGTTGATTAGATAATTGCATTAATAAGAAATTGAACAGGTGTTCCTAATAATCCTTTAGGTGAGTGTATATATCAATAATAATTCTAAAATGAATACTAAAATTAAAATAATTCAAGTAGTATCTTCAAATCTATCATTTTGTGTCGTTTTCCTATTCACTAGTATGTTTCATTTCAGGAATATTTTTTAGCATTATCAAGTGTTGGTGTTTTGTTGTGCCTTTTCTTAGGTAAGAGCCAAAATGATGTTAATATCTTGCCTTCTATCATTCATAGCACTGTGAAGAGAACAAGTTCATCCGAGCAAGTCGGCCCCAACAACAGGAAAGACAGTGGTGTGGACTCCAAAAACAATCGCACACGCACTGGTTCCACAGGGAGCAACTCCAGTGGCAAGAAAGCCACAGAAAAGTATGGAAATTAATATATACTTTGTGCACACGTGATTTTAAAAATAATTTTTACCTGATATGGGTAACTGAATAAGAATGACTCATACAATGAAACATTGCACACACACACATATACAAGCACATTTGGGTGACTTGTTTCCTTTCTCACCCCCTGCAGCAAACAGAGGGAGCCTGTTTTCAGCGCAGGTAAGAGTCAGGTGCCATTTTCCCATGTGATAGAGTATGAACCAAGACTGGATCAGTCACAAACAAAGCAATGGTTAAAATGTAATTTCTCTTTTTGACTAAACTTTCCAAAAAGTTTTCCAAAACTTTTGTCAAGCACATGTCCTCTAAATGAATGGCTGACAACCCAGAAGTTCTTTGGTTTAGCAGCTCATTTAGAAGGTGGACAGATGTTGAAATGAGGGACAGAAATTCAAGGAAAAAAAAGGTTTTCAGAGCTTTGTGCCTTTGTGCTCTCCAGTCATGGCTCATGAAGGTCACTGTCACTGCATTGGTCTATATTGTGCTGTACAATCTTTTTTTCAGTTAATTTCACTAAAAAAAACTGTTCTTTTATCAGTAACATCATCTGTTACCAAAAACATTTCCACTTTTTTTAATTTGTGTGTTTGTATACTTATATTTTGTGTTTTATATATTTATTATTATTTACTTGTAATTGTTATGCCCTTGGTCACCAAATTAGAAATATAATATAATATAATTAATATAATATAATATAATATAATATAATATAATATAAATTCTGTTGATAGAACATATTTACTGTAATATAAGTATAGTTATTATGCATAGAAAATGCACTGAGAGAGTAATTAAAATAATTCTGTAGAGTACAGGGTCTTTTTCAATCAAAAGAAGCTTGAAATTTTCAAGGTCTGATAGGCTTTTATAGTCATTGTGTTTATCTATTATACATCAGTTCTGGTCAGAAGCTGTGCAGGCTTCATTGTTTTGAAAAAAAAAATACAAAGGAATTCAGCAGCAGTTCTTGGGAACGTCAGAACAAATTTGATTTGGTGTCAGTGTAAAAGCAGAGCGTCCAGTGTGCACAGCCATATGAGTCTGAATAAAACTAACTGTTCTGCCTGAAGGCGGAATTTGCATGTTCCTTACTGTATATTTGACCCAGTTGCTGTATTTAACTGTGCCAAAAAACTGTGATTAACTGAAGTCATCAAAAAAGCAATTCCAGATGTTAAATATACAGTACACCAAATTAATCAAACACCAGTAGAGATTTGTTAAATAGAGCGTTTGACAAATGAAACGACTTTCCCGGAGGAGCTTGTAGAGTAATTACCCACACATGGCAACCTGGGATCTTATGAACAGGGGTCTGTCTTTCCATGAGCCGTCTTCTGCCATCTTACAGGATTGTCTTTGTCTCTGTACGTTCACAAAGGGATGCGTCGTGTGACACACTGCAAAGGTAGGCATTGTTTGTCAACTGCCCCTTGTGTGAGCAGCTCTGTGGATATAACTTGATTCTCAAAGCCATGAATTAAAAAATAATGTTATTTGTAAAAAAAAAAAAAAACTTTTACCTTAAAAAATATATTTAAAAACTATTTTGAAAATAATAATTAATGTGTTCACTGTAGGTGTAGGGAAAATATATTTACATTCCATTAAATGTAAATGTTTTTGAAAATTGTATAGATATTTTTTAAAACCATATGAATCCAAGATGAATATAAAGAGTACATTTCTAAAAAATCATTGCCACAAACCTTTTAAGGGGTCTTTAAGAGGTTTCTTACACATTTACATTTACATTGGTTATTTCTGCTGTAAGAATCATATAATGTCCCTTTATACAGTTTATTTCCTGGTATTCTTGTTGAGATGGTAATGACAGAATCGGCACCCATAGAGCTGTCTTGCGTAAGGGTCTGGGTTGAATAGACAAATGCGTGTGTGATAGAAATTCCCACCCCTTCTCCAGAAATGCAACCCTTCCCAATAAACTAATGCGCACTCTCTGTAACACCTTTCTGAGTGAAGCCAACCTGTGGTTGATTGCAGTGGTGCTAAAACACAAGTTGTTAACTCTTGAGTGACGCTGCTCTGACAGATCCTGGGTGTTTGCTCACTGCTCATTGCACTTGTTTTTCCACATGCACCATGGGAACACAGCAGTTTCCTGCAGTCACACAGCAGCTCACTGGATGGTTTTTGCTCCACACACACATATTTGTTCTTTCAGTCCCGTAAAGGGCATTTATCATCCTGCGTCAACCAGCTCTTCTGTTTTTTTGGAGTTTGGTGTTTATCATAAATCTGAAATTAAATGTCAGACACATGCAGGTCGATGTGCAGTGTGTCACTAAGTGGAAATTATTTTCCCCAAACTATAGTCTTGAATGTTGATGCAGCATTTGGTGAATGACTCGCTGTGTTTTATAGTCACAAAAAGCCGGTAAGGCAAGCAAATGAAAATACCAAATATCACTCGGGAAGTTAGAGTAATATTTCTTCAGAAATATTTTTCCCAGTATTCCTGGTTTTCCTCTAGGATAATAGATTCCCATGCGCTTCCCCTACCCACTGTAATCAGCACTGCAAAAATCATTTTCGTAATCAGCATTTTTGTCTTGCTTTCCAGAAAAAAAGTAAATATATTTAAAACCAGATGAAAATTTATAATAAAAATGAAAAAAAAAAATTCTTATCTCATTGGCTTTTTTAAAGGATTAGTTGACTTTAAAATGAAAATTACCCCATGATTTACTCACCCTCAAGCCATCCTAGATGTATATGACTTTCTTCTTTCTGATGAACACAATCAGAGTTATATTAATAAATATCCTTATGTTTCCAAGCTTTATAATGACAGTGATGGGGTCCATTGAGTTTGAAGCTCAAAAATGTGCATCAATCCATAATAAACGTACTCCACACGGCAGAGATGGGCACTCGAGTTAGTGACTAGCACTCGAGTCGCATTTTGTGAGACTTCAGACTTGACTCGGGACTCAACCTGAAATGACTTCAGACTTGATATGACTCGACTCGACAAAAAAGACTTGTGAATATTTTGAAAACAACTCAAGTCTTTAATCCTTAACTATCGTAAATGAAAAAAATTTGCTTTATTTGAATGTTATAATATCTGCTTCACATGTACGTGACGTGGTAGATCGGACCCTTGTTATAGAATTTGATTACGGATGTCCGTGTAATGCGCGTAAACTCCGAAATGTTATAAGAGTCCCATGAAACAAGACAGGATCGATCGTGCCATATGTTCTCACATTTGGATTTAATACCATGTCAGATCGGCTAGATGCAAAGAATGTGTGGAAAACAATTAAAGACACCGGAACGACATTTTATTAGACACCGCATCCACAAATGTTAGTCACATTAACTCACACATCTAGCTGTTTTACTGTGGTGTAGCTGGGTGGCTCTTTTGGATTGCCAGCCTGTTAAAACATGAATAAAACCTAACCTTTAAACCTAGCACTACGTTTTACTTTTATCAATCTTTTCGTAGTATATGCAGCTTTTCTTTCTGTTAATGTGTGTCTACAAGAGAGAGAGAATTGGGAAACATGTTAATCCATTTATTACTTAAAGCGCATATTTTAACGTATCGCAATCAGCATGCGTACAGTTTTCTATTGACTTAAAACAACTGGAAACATTCTGAGGTTTGATATTTTCTGATAATGTCTGTCGTCAATAACAACGCTGTATAACAAACGTGACTGGCGCCATCTTGTGTCCACTCAGCGACTGTATTGAAAATTACTACTCGTCTTGTTGCCAGGACAATTGTTTTGTATTTTACATTATAATGGATTATAACGTAACAGGCTGGATGTATCCCTTACATCTTAGGACCTTTATTACAAACAAAACAGATGATAGAAAGGTCATATATTTTGTATAATTTCTAAAATAATTTTTTTTTTTAAAAATAGGATTTTTTAATATGACATCTTTTTTGTAAGATATGAAATGACTCGAGACTTGACTTGGACTCGTGACAAAAGACTTCAGACTTGACTCAGACTCCATCTTAAAGGAACACTCCACTTTTTTTGAAAATAGGCTCATTTTCCAACTCCTCTAGAGTTAAACAGTTGAGTTTTACCGTTTTTGAATCCATTCAGCCGATCTCCGGATTTGGCGGTAGGACTTTTAGCATAGCTTAGCATAGATCATTGAATCTGATTAGATCATTTGCATCCAATTAGGGGAGTTGAAAAATGAGCCTATTTTCAAAAAAAGTGAAGTGTTCCTTTAAAGACTTCAGACTTGACTCGGGCTCCAGATGAAAGTCTTGTGAACATCTCTGCCACACGGCTCCGGGGGGTTAATAAATACCTTCTGAAGCGAAGCCATGCGTTTGTGTAAGAAAAATATCCATATTTAAAACTTAAAACTATAAAGTAAAATATCTAGCTTCCGCCAGACCGCCTTCCATATTCAACTTATGAAGAAAGTATAACGCCTCTCGCAGTTCAAAACGCTTATGCTACGTTCTAGTGATACATAGCGGCAGTTATGCCTTTTTTCCGTAAGTTGAATATGGAAGGCGGTCTGACGGAAGCTAGATATTTTACTTTATAACACGTTAAATATGGATATTTAACTTACACAAACACATCGATTCACTTCAGAAAGCCTTTATTAACCCCCCGGAGCCGTGTGGAGTACGTTTATTATGGATGGATGCACTTTTTTGAGCTTCAAACTCATTGGCCCCGTTCAAAGCCATTATAACGCTTGGAAGCGTCAGGATATTTATTAATATAACACTGATTGTGTTCATCAGAAAGTAGAAACTCATATACACCTAGGATGGCTTGAGGGTGAGTAAATCATGGGCTAATTTTCATTTTAAAGTGAACCAATCCTAATAATAATCCTAATAAGCATAATATCTCTCTCTATTTGCCAGAATAGTAAGATGTATAAACTTCTTAATTCAAGATGATATATTACTGGAAAACAAGACAAAAATACTGATTGCGAAAAAGATTGTTTTGCAGAGTGGTTTCTTAGTATTGTGGAAGCCTTGTCGTCTTGTTAGTATGGTGGAATCTAAACCTGTTGGACCATGTCTGATCATGATTATACTTCATCCCACCTCTTCACCCCTTCCTGCACCTGCCCTGTCCAATTTGACCACTTCACCTATAGTAACCGTGCAGATCTACCTGCACCGACCGTCAAAAAGGACCGGATCCACCGAGCCCCCCAAATCCACGTCAACTGTGCCCTCGCAGTCTGCGAACACCCCACCAGAGGCCAAGATTCTGTCTGACAGAGCGGCCCGTCTCAGAAGCCGAAAGATCCCTCCGTTTACCCTTCCTCTGGGAAAGTGTTCTTCTCAGTCAGTCCACTCGCCCTTAGATATGCCCAATTACAGGAGTCCAATCAAATCTCCCAGCCAGTATTTTCAAATCTGTTACTAATCAAAACAGCTGTAATATTAGCCGTAGGATCTTTGTGAGTTTTTTGTTCTGTTTTGTTCTTTTTGTTTTGATTGTCTTACTTTGATTTGGTTTAGTTTCATGTTGTGTATGTTAAGCTGCATGCTCAAACTTTTGTCTTTTTGCTTTTGAATAGGTTTGTTTTGTTCAAGTGTGCATTTTATTAACTGTACATTTCCTTTTCCATTGTGTTTGCATGCATGCCTGTCTGTTACTTTTATTTTGTGGCTATTACTAATTTATCAAACCATGCAATTTCTGTATTCACATGCTTCTGCATTTGATTTCGCATTGTTTGTCTTTACATTTAAATGGACTCTATCTCAAATACTGTATGTAATAAAATTTATCAAATCATTCCATTTTAAATCTCACTGACTTATAATTTTTTTTAAAGAAAATAATATATATTATTCTAAACATTGATGCAGTTCCTTCTAATCCTCCTTTTGGGATAAAATCATTTTATTTTGTCTTGGACTTACATTTAATCACCTCTTAAAATACACTACCATTCAAAAGTTTGGGATTTTTTTTATGTTTTTTGGTAAACTTTATGTTTACCAAGGCTGCATTTATTTGATCAAAAATACAGCAAGAACAGTAAATATTATTACAATTAAAATAATTGTTTTCTATTGAAATATATTTTAAAAAGTAATTTATTTTTGTGATGGCAAAGCTGAATTTTCAGCATCATTACTCCACTCTTCAGCGTCACGTTCCTTCAGAAATCATTCTAATATTCTGATTTGCTCAAGAAACATTTCTTATTATCAATGCTGAAAACAGTTGTGTGGAAACCGTGATACATCTTTTCAGGATTCTTTGATGAATAGAACGTTCAAAAGAATAGCATTTATTTGATGCTAAAAAGCTTTAAAATGAATCCTTGATGAATAAAAGAAAAATAAACTTACTTTTCTTTTCTTAAAAGAAAAAAAAAATGGCCCCAAACTTTTGAACGGTGGTATATGTCTTCATTATTCTATCTCAATCAAAATCTGGTGACATTAACCACAACTGATATTACAGCGATCCTTCAGTGACATGCATTTTCTTGCTCTAAAAATCTGTGTTGTTTTTTCTAGATGAAGGGTATGTCAAAATGTATTTGAAGGGACGACCCATCACCATGTATATGCCCAAAGACCTGGTGGACACATACTGCCTGGAAACAAAGGCTGACTTGCCTCCTAAAAAACTGAAACTAGACTGGGTGTATCCTTTTATTGCTGCATGTGATTTAGATTGATTCTTGTATTGAACGCTCATTGCTGCATGATTGAATTAACCGTTGATTTATTATTGCACAGAAAATGAGCTGGTAAAAATGTCATGAGCTAAATGATGGATATGGTTTCTAGGTCAAATTTATGTTACAATTATGCATAATGTAAAGCTTCTTAAACGTGGACCTCAAAAGAAAGTATTATTCACTGTGATGTACTAATTCTATATTCACATTCCAAGTTGCTGAATTTTGAAGCATGAAGGATGTCTAATCATATACCTTGGTTTCTCTCTGGCTCTGCTGAGCACTGTTGGAGTAGGATATTTTCTGCACCTCTTACCCATAATGCATTTGGTACATTCCCTGAACTGAACATTAGACAGAACTGAGGAATCTGTGCCACCTAAAATAAATATTAAATATAAAATACTTATGTGCGGCAGTTTGGTCGACTCTGTCGTTATTAAATGTGCTATATAAATCAATAAAACTAAACTAAACTAAACTAAATAAAATATTATGTGGTCAGCTGGCACTTTTCCAAAAGTAAAAATCTGAAGCTTTTTGCCTTTCACAGAAAAAGCCCTTCATCAGAAGTTACCATAGACTTTTCTTCCCTATTGTGACATATATCCGAGTAAAACGGCTTCTCAAACAAGAAAAAAAATGTAGGGCTGGACTCGATTTTGTCCATCAGGATTTGATTAGATGGTTGTGGTTTGCTATTGCTGTGATGTACAATAACTCATTGGACAAACTTAATTTAATTAAGGGTAGGATTTCCATCCAATAAATATGTGTAGCCCCAACTCATAAAAAACTAATTCATGCAATGAAATGTAATTGAGGTGGTACAGCTCAATTTGGGCCAACGTAATTGAGTTGGTCCAATTCAATTTGATCAAATACAGTTTAAATTAAATTGATACACTGATAAAATGACATTTTTATGCTTGTCAAAATTAAATTAAAACATTTAATTGGAAAATCAATTATAAGTAGTTTCTTTCATCATTATACACAATGTATATAATGAACAAATAAGAAAATCTTATACAGAAAATCCTGTATATGTCCAACATAACTGAACATTAAAAACGTTTCGGTTACGTATGTAACCCTCGTTCCCTGAAGGAGGGAACGGAGATGTACGTCAGACGTCACCGACGAATTGGGATCACTTCTGGGAGCCCCTATCAGCTTTAAGTGTATAGAGAATGGGCCAATGGCCATTGGCGTGCGAGATTTGCATCTCGTGCTCCGCCCCGCACCGCGGCTATAAACAGGAAGCGGATGCAGCGCACATTTGTTTTTCACTGAGGAGCCGAACTAGTGACTCGGTCATGCAGTGATGGTACAGCAACTGTGGCGACGGGACGTTCCCTTTCAGTCGGTCACGTTCGCAGCCCGCAGCTCTACATATATCTGTCAGCGAGGCGCCATGCGCCAGCGCCCAGGAAGAGGCCACACTCCTAGTGGAGTGGGCCCTCAACCCGAGCGGGCAAGGCACGCCTTGGGTTTCATACGCCAAAGCGATGGCATCCACTATCCAGTGAGCCATCCTCTGCTTGGAGACAGCCTTTCCCTTCTGCTGGCCTCCGTAACAGATGAAGAGCTGTTCTGAGGTCCTGAAGCTTTGCGTTCTGTCCACGTAAGTCCGCAGAGCACGAATGGGACAGAGAAAAGCCAGGGCTGGGTCTGCCTCCTCCAAAGGCAGCACTTGCAGGTTCACCACCTGGTCCCGAAAGGGAGTAGTGGGAACCTTGGGCACATATCCGGGCCGGGGTCTCAGGATTACATGAGAGTTACCCGCCCCGAATTCCAGGCATGATTCGTCGACCGAAAATGCCTGCAGGTCCCCTACCCTCTTGATGGAAGCCAATGCAGTCAGGAGTACTGTCTTCCAAGACAGGATTTTTAACACTGCTGACTGCAAAGGTTCAAAGGGAGCCCTCTGCAGTGCGGTTAGCACCAGAGATAAGTCCCAAGAGGGTATAGAGTGAGGGCGAGGCGGGTTTAATCTCCTCGCCCCCCTCAGGAACCTGATGATCAGATCGTGGTTCCCTAAGGACTTACCATCAACCATGACGTGATTTGCGGCGATAGCGGCAACATACACTTTGAGGTAGGCCTGTGGTAGGTCTGTGGTAGGCCACCTAGAACCTCCGTGTCCCGTCCAGGGACTAGACATGGAGTTTCCAGAGTTTCCAGGGAATAGAACAACTGGCAGTGAGACCTGTCCGGGGCAGCAAACAGGTCTACCTGTGCGGTCCCGAAGCGACTCCAGATCAGCTGGACCACCTGGGGATGGAGTCTCTACTCTCCCGGGAGCACTTGCTGTCGTGAGAGCTCATCGGCTGCACGATTGAGCAGGCCCGGAATGTGAGTGGCACGAAGCGACCTCAGATGCTTCTGACTCCAAGGGAGGAGATGGCGGGCGAGTTGTGACATGCGGCGGGAGCGTAGACCACCCTGTTTGTTGATGTACGCAACGGCCGCAGTGTTGTCCGTACGGACCAGAACGTGCTTGCCTCGTAGCAGCCCTTTGAGGCGGCCCAGCGCAAGACGAACTGCTAACAACTCGAGGCAACTGATATGCCATTGCAGTTGAGGCCCCGTCCACAGACCCGAAACTGCAAGCCCGTTGTACGTGGCCCCCCAGGATGAGGCATCCGTGGAGACAACAGCATGCCTGGACACTTGTTCTAGGGGAACTCCTGCCCGTAGAAACGAAGGGTCCGACCACGGACTGAAGGTTTGGCGGCATTTCAGTGTTACTGAGACACGGAACGAGCCGCTCTGCCACGCCCATCTCGGGACTCGGTCGTGTAGCCAGTGTTGAAGCGGCCTCATATGAAGCAATCCGAGCGGCGTCACTGTGGCTGCGGATGCCATATGCCCCAGGAGCCTCTGAAAATGTTTCAGTGGTACCGCTGTCCTGCGTTACCACTGGACGTGCTCCTCTGTGAGTCACGCTGTCAGATTGACCGAGTCCAGCTCCATACCGAGAAAAGAGATCCTCTGCACGGGGCAGAGTTTGCTCTTTTCCCAGTTGACCCGAAGTCCCAACCGACTGAGGTGACTGAGCACCATGTCCCTGTGTTCGCACAACTGCGCTCGCGACTGAGCTAGGATCAGCCAGTTGTCGAGGTAGTTGAGGATGCGAACCCCACGCTCTCTCATGGGAGCAATGGCCGCCTCCGCGACTTTCGTGAAGACACGGGGCAACAGGGACAGCCCGAAGGGCAGGACTCTGTACTGATATGCCCGTCCCTCGAACGCGTAGGAGCGGTCTGTGTCGAGGGAGAATCGAGACATGAAAGTACGCGTCCTTCAGGTCGATCGCTGCAAACCAATTCTGGGGACGGATGCACCTGAAGATGCGTTTCTGCGTTAGCCTGTGAAGGGGCCAATTCAAGAACCGCAGATCCAAGATTGGCTGTAACCCGCCGCCTTTCTTGGGTACAATGACATACGGGCTGTAGAACCCTGTCTTCATATCGGCTGGAGGGACCGGCTCTATCGCGTCCTTCGCCAGTAGGACTGCGATCTCCGCCCGTAGCACGGGGGCGTCCTCCTTCGACACGAAGGTGAAGTGAACGCCCCTGAACTTGGGGGGCCGCCGGGCAAACTGAATCGCATAGCCGAGTCTGATAGTACGGATGAGCCAGCGGGACGGGCTGGGAAGCGCTAGCCAGGCTCCCAGTGACCGAACCAGCGGGACCAACGGCACCACAGATGTACCCGCAGCGGGGCAGCGCAGCGGAGTGTAGGGACCCGACTCGGACGGCATAGCGGGCCAAAGTGGGGTCTGAGTGTGCAGTGCAACACTTACCTGTTTCCGCTGAGTGGGCGCACGGGTGTAAGGAAAGCATAGCCGTCAGCTCGGGGTCCGTCTCGGGCAACCCCACTCTCCAAGGCAACGAGGAGAGGCAACGCAGCTGAGTCTTCATCCCCGAGGACTGAAACTCCCCCTCCGATGCAGCGATCGACATCCTATCGTCTGCTGGAGCTCCAAAGGTCACCGCTGGACCCCCCCGGGAGGGGCCAGCGATTTCCTCCGGAAGCTCAACCGGCTGCGGCGCTTCAGAGGGTTTAGGGGCCCACGGAGGCTGGCTCGGCGGGTGTGCCCTAAACGTAATCCTCAGGTCACCCTGGCTATTCGCCGAAGTAGGTCTATTCTGCTGGGCAGGAATAGCACTAGATCGGGGCATAGGTAAGGGGACTCCACCCTCCTGGAGGTATTTGAGTCTCGACCTAAGCGCCGAGATAGTCATGTTCCCGCAGTGGGAACATGAACTATCCACAAACGCTGCCTCAGCGTGCTGAATGCCCAGACACGTAAGACAACGATTGTGACCGTCAGCTGGTGACAGGGAACGACCGCATCCAGAAACGCACGGGTGGAATGACATCTTGAAAAAGACGCAGTGTCACACCCGTGTTGCTCTTTTAGAGGAAACGCTCTTTTCAGTGCTGAAGCACCCAGGGACAACCGTGGCAGGCACAGGAATGTAGTGCAGCCTGTGTCTGCTCTCACTGTGGATCGCCCTCACCGAACCAACAATAGTGCTGTGAAAACAGCAGTTTGATCTTTCAAAGACAGTGCGCACGTGGTCACGCTGAACGTGCCTTCTCTCCCAGCACAGGTGTTTCTCTCTCTCGATCTCTTTCTCTCTCTCTGCTTGATAGCTGCAGGAACAGTGCTTCATCAACGCCGTTTGGCTCTGAAGTGAATGACAAATGTGCGCTGCATCCGCTTTCTGTTTATACCCGCGGTGCGGGGCGGAGTGCGAGATGCAAATCTTGCACGCCAATGGTCACTGGCCCGTTCTCTATACACTCGAAGCTGATAGGGGCTCCCAGAAGTGATCCCAATTCGTCGGTGACGTCCGATGTACGTCGAACGTGATCGACTGAAAGGGAACTAACATTATCTAACAACATCTTTTCCTTTACTGAAAAACACATAAAACACTTTAATCACTTTAATCCCTAAATTTACTCTCCTAATGCAGTCCCTTGCAAAGCATGCTGGGAACTACAGATCCACTGCCCAGTTAGTTATGTCAACAAAAATGATTCATGTAGTTTTAACACAAATGAATTAAGTAAACTTTAAGTTTTAAATATATTCAACCCGATCTCGTACGCAAGCAATTCATACGTATTTTACGAGGTGGCTAATTTGCACGAATTCGTATGACCTCACTCGTACGAATTTGTAAGTTTTTTCAAAAAGCGTCATCAGGAAGGGTCACCCCTAACCCCGCCCCTAAATCTCATCACTGGGGTCTAGACAAAATGTATGAGTGAGGTCGTATGAATTCGTACAAATTAGCCACCTCATAAAATATGTACGAATTGCTGTAAGACTTTGATATATTAGGTTTATTGAACACAATTAAATTAAGTTGTGACAAAATGTTAAAAAATCGTGTTACTTTAGCTCATTTTAATTAATTAAACTAAACACAAGGCAAAAAAAAATTTTTTGAGTGTGTGAGTGACAGGTTGTCCCGCCGTAAACACGTCATCAAAGAAGAGATGTCGCTGCAAGAGGGAGGGAAAGTTACTTTAATTAAAGGGAACACGTTTTTTTTAATTTATTTTTTTTTAAAGATGTTTACAGATAAATAATTTATAATAAATACTTCAATATTCCATATAAAACAAGAATTATCAATTTTGATTTCATGGTGACTTTAACTATGACCCAGTTACGGTTACCGGGGCCGCGACTGTCGATCCAACCTGTATTTGCTCCCGACAGGGGAAACGGTTTACTTCATCGCCTCTGTTGTCGTGCTGTATAATGTGGATGAGCAACTACAAAGACACTACACTGGACACACTGATGATATTAAGTGGTAAGACTTATATTTCTGTCCGCATGATGTCATCATACACTGATGTCACACTCTGTAAGATCATTAGACTTGTACATTCAGTATCTTTTCATCACCTCATGATAAATGGCCATATTTAAAGAACATTCTGCTGCTTAAATTATTATTCAGATATTCTGCAGCCTATTTTTTTGAAAACTATGCTGAATAAAGGATTTCTGAGCAATGCTGTTTAATTTTCTACTTTGATGTGCAATTCTACAGAACATTTATCATTAGTTGTGTCACTGAAGGTTATTATTCATTCCACTGCCATCTCAGAGTCTGTATTTTGTCATACCATATTAGTTCTGTTTGGGGAATGGCGTATGGGGTATTGGGTATGGGGTAATTCAAGGCCATTTTAAAAACTCAGAATTATAGTTAATACTTTATACATAAGATCTAATTAAATTAGTTAGGTTAAAATGTTAAATTTCGCGCAACCGAAGACAAAGGCTAGCCGACTATGCTTGTCCGTGTTGTGCTCGGAGCGCGCGCACAGCATCCAGTAGAATTCAGTTCTCTTTCGCGACTTATCGCACTTTTAATATAAATATTTAATATAAATTTCTTTTCAATATAGAGCACATCCCGCTCTTTTCTTTCTCATTCATTCATGTTTCGTTATTAATAACTTTATCTGCGCGGATTATCATAAATACGACACATTTATAGGACAGTCTCTGCGGCAAAAGTAGCCTACCAGCGGGTGAAATGTTTGGAAATGTCTCTTTGCACAGCAAAGCACCAGTTTCAATATAAGGATACTAAAGTTTAAGATAGCCTATTTTTACATTTTCGCTGCTGTTCTAAAAATGGTTTCGCCATTACCTTAAACAATCCCAGTGCAGGAGCTGTAGGTTACCACAGAAACGTGAGTGGTTGCTGTCGCGACTCGTGACACTCGCGAACAGCACTGAACACGCGCGGCCGGTACAACTTGAATATTATTATTATTATAAACTTTTCATTAACTCCGGTAGGCTGTACAAAAAGGGAATTGTAATTGGCTGCCTTTCTGTAGAGAGCGGATCTCCATTGATGTGTCTAATTTTTTTTATCGATCATTTGTTGGTAAAGGGTGAGAGACCTGGAGAGCCACATGATTTTTGTCAAAGAGCCAGGTTTGCCTCGCGAGCCATAGGTTCCCGACCCCTGCCTTAGTTCAATTAAGACATTTAAATAACATTTATAAACATGCCGTAGACAAAAAAAATTGCTGGTGTGCATCTTAAGACAAAACAATGGCAATGACTTAATTTAAGATATTTCAGTGTAAGTTGCTTTCAGTTAAAACAGCTCAAACATTCATTTAGTCTGGGACTAGCTTAAGCCATGTCTGTGAAACCAGGGGATAATTACTATTTTTACTGTATTTTTGATCAAATAAAAGCAACCTTAGTAAGAGACTTCTTTCAGAAACATTTTTAAAATCTTTCTGACCACAAATTTTTGAATGGTAGTGTATATCAATGGTGGCTCTGGGGCCAAACTTAAAAACAGACAAAGTAAAATATGACAATGTGAGTACTTTTCCACTTGACCTCCAGCTGAGAGACAAGACATAAACACAGCTACAACACAGCTGATCACTACTGTCAGAAGACTTTGTTCTAAACACAGAAAACCTCATTCATCTGTATAGGAATTTACAGAATGTCAAAGCTATTCATTGCAAGTCAAAGGCCTTGAGCAAGAAAAGCACAGAAACCAAAGACCTGTGATTAAGGTGTAGATGATCCGTTTCCTGTGTTTATGGTCTGTCCTGTGACTCATAATGCTCAAAGTCATTGTGTTGTGACGGCATTGACTCACAGAAATAAATGTGTGATGTCCTCTCACTGCTGTGTCATCGCCTCTTCCAACAGTCCCAGCTGTCATCTACATCTTTTACCTTATTTCTCTTCCCCTACAGCCTCGCTGTCCATCCTGATAAAATCACCATAGCAACAGGACAAGTGGCTGGCACATCCTCAGATGGAAAAGTAAGATTGGTTATTCAGCTCAGATATTTTAAACTGGTGTCAAATGTAAACATTAATAGCTTACAGCTAATACAACAGGCTTGATCTAGCAATATATCCTAATTGTAACATGTGCCTCAGGGGTGTGTCGTAACAAACATGCATGATCACAATCTCAAATCCACATGCTTCAAATACAAGTTTAATTGGTCTAATATGCTCAGTAAGTCTGTCTGTGTCTGGCAGCAGTTGGCTCCTCACGTGCGAGTGTGGGACTCTGTGAGTTTGAACACATTGCACATCCTTGGAACCGGTTTCTTTGATCGAGCTCTGGTCTGCCTCTCCTTCTCGAAGTCGGTAAGAGCCTGTCACTCTATATTATGTTACCAAACAAACATTCTCATGTGCCACAGCAAAATACAGCCTATAGCTCAAATGTTTCTTTATTATGAAATAAAAAGTGCTGGGTGGTATTTATATGGTAAATATACCTGTCAAAAGAGCTTTAGAGTGATAAAAATTTCTTTTAAAACATTCAGAATGGTGGAAGCTGGTTGTGTGTTGTGGATGACTCCAATGACCACATTCTCTCTGTGTGGGACTGGCAGAGGGAAGAAAGACTAGCTGAAGTTAAGGTGAGTGCTTCGTAATGTGGTATTTTGACAGATAGCAATGTCTACTTTTGTGTTAGCATACCTTGTATGTCAAAAGGGGGCACTGACAAGTAAACTGATTATTTTTTTTGTGTGCGCTTCTTTACAACTTCTCTTTTTCTGCCCTCACAGTGCTCCAATGAGTCAATCTTTGCTGCTGATTTCCACCCGACGGATGCTAATATAATTGTCACATGTGGAAAGTCGCATATTTACTTCTGGTCATTAGAAAAAGGGTCTCTTTTGAAAAAACAGGGTCTTTTTGAGGTAATCTCCCATAAGATTTTTTTGGTCAGATTCAATGAAGCTTTTCATTTTATTCAAATTTCATTTTTTGATGAATGATAGTATGATGCATGTTTAGATATGGTAAAGCATGTGCATGTACATCATGTACACTAGCAGTCAAAAGTTTAGACACATCAAAATTATAAAATAACACAAAGTATATGAAGTATATACTGTATATATTCTTATATATGAAAACAAGCATATTCTTATATACATGTATATGTATATATGAATATATTTATGTAGTAAATATATGTAGCTCCATCTGGTGCATAATGGGATTGCATAATGGGATTAACTAAAAAAATGAACAAAAATTTTACTTTTGTGAAGACAGTGTGTAAAGACACTGCCTTTCAAAAGTCTGGGGTCGATAAGATTTTGTAATGTTTTAATAATAAGTCTATTATGCTTACCAAGGCTGCATTTATTTGATCAAAAATACAGTAAGAACGGTAATACTGTAAAATGTTATTGCAATTTAAAATAACAGTTTTCTGTTTTAATATATTTTAAAATGTAATTTATTTCTGTAATGGCAAAGCTGAATTTTCAGCATCATTACTCCAGTCTTCAGCGTCACATGATCCTTCAGAAATCATTCTAATATTCTGATTTGGTGCTCAAGAAACATTTCATATTATTATCAATGTTGAAAAGTGATGTTTTAAATATTTTTGTGGAAACAATTTTTTTAGGATTCTTTGATGAATACAAATGTTCTCAAGAAGAATTTATTTGAAATATAAATATTTTGTTACATTATAATGTCTTTACTTTCACTTTTGATCAATTTAATGTGTCCTTCCTTGCCGAATAAAAGTATTAAATTCTTTCAAAACTGTTATATTTGTCTCCAAAACTAATTTTTAGCATTCAAGCATAAGGCTTTAGATCTAAAGGCTCTTGAGATCATGAGAAACATAAATTCAGTCAAATGTGTCCAAACATTTCACTGTGTAGTTGTAGAATATATAAAACACTTGTATTAACACTGTTTTTGTGTGATACATCTATTGCATTTCTGATTTAAAATTAAAGTCATATTTATGTTTCTTGCAGAAACAAGAGAAGCCCAAGTTTGTATTGTGTGTGACTTTTTCAGAAAATGGCGACGCCATCACTGGAGACTCGAGTGGAAATATACTTGTGTGGGGCAAAGGTAAAAGAATAAAAGTTATTTATTGATTTATTTGAATGTTTTGTAAAATCCCACCTCCATTGAACTTTGTAAAATATCTTCTTTATGAAATGCAAATATGAATGTTGTTTGTACAGCATAACAGGTGTGTTATCTAAGGGTGACCCTGCTGCTACCAACAAAACATTCTTTATTTAGTGATAATAAAAGAGAGATTGTGCTCCATTTTACACAAATCAATAAGACTCTTTTCATGTAGGCTGTGAACACCTTTGATTGTTATACTGATGCTGGTTTACAGTCGGTTTATATAATGCTTGTTTTCTGGTCGTGGTTCACAGGATCTAATCGTATTAGCTTGGCCATTCAGGGAGCACATGATGCGAGCGTCTTTGCACTTTGCATGTTGAGAAATGGGACGCTGGTCTCAGGTGGGAAGGACCGTAAACTCATCTCATGGGATGAAAATTATCAAAAGATTCAAACGGTGGAGGTAAGGCATACATAGATATCATTTTGATGCAGTATGCATTTATATGCTTGAATAGTAGTACCAGATTCAAGCCATAATTTACCACCAATTTTGTATGTTACTTTTTAGGTGCCCGAGTTATATGGCCCTATTCGAACTGTGGCTGAAGGACGGGGAGAAACGGTTCTTATTGGCACCACCAAAAACTATGTCCTACAAGGCAGTCTGGATGGGGAGTTTATACCCATCACCCAGGTAAGTTTACTAGTGTATGTACAATACCCAAGAGTAAATAATATAGTAATGGATATAGAATAAAACTGAGAACAGAACCATGGTTTTCCAATGTCCGCCAGGGTCCTTTAAGTACTCCAGGGGGTTTGTTGAAAAGATATATAATACATATATAGAATTAAATTAAATTTATTACATTATACCATAGTTATTAACTAATTTCTAAGTTCTATCTAATTATTTACTATAATTATTAGAGAAGAATGTGTCTATACTGGTCAATATTGGATATATATTGGGACATTTCCTATTTCTCAGACTTTTGCTGTCATCAAATGCTCCCTTAAAATTTGTCTTTACAATAATAATTTTAATAAATAATTTAAAATAATTTGTTTATATTTTAAAATAAAACAATAATAATTTAAATATTTAATATGACATATTTAATAATACTATATATAATTAAATTATTAAAATATTTTAATTAATAATGTAATAACAATTAATGATTGACATGTTAAATCGTTACAAATCTCAAAATTAATATCCATTTTTCATACTGTGCATTATAATGTTGATTTTTGTTTTTGATGTTTTATTTTTTAATTAAATTTGGTATTTTTTAAATTTAATTATTTAGACAAAATAATTGATCTGTATTGGTCAATATTTTAAATATATAAATTAGATACTGGATATTTATTATGCTAATTTCTCCCAATTTTTACATTTAGATGAGACCTTTAAATATTTAAAAATATAATATATTGGAATTATACAATTATTAAATATATAATATTTATATTATTAAAATATTTAATTAAATAACATTCACTTGTAGCATTTAAAACGAGTGATTTTAGTTTTTGATGTTTTATTTTAAAATTATTTATGCATAGTAATTCTGTATTCGGTCTGTATTCTGGCCTTAATATAAAATAATAATAACATGAAATAATTAATTATTTATAATAAAAAATTATTATTGGCTTATCAGTATCGGACAGAATATTAATATCGGTGCATCACTAGTAGTAATGTTAGTTAATGAGTCTGAGTGTGGATTTATTCCCTTGTATGTTGAAACAAAATTATCTTTTTAATGTAAAAGAATAATTCAGTTTGTGGATCTAATACAGAATATAATTGATTTTATAAAGTTTTAAACTTTCTTTAAAATTCAAACTAAATTGATGCCACCCAAACTGATGTTCCCATCCGTTTGATTGTAAGGGCCACACAGATGAGCTATGGGGCCTGACTGTACATCCGCTCCAGCATCAGTTCCTCACCTGTGGCTATGACAAACATGTCTGCCTGTGGGACTCTGGCTCCCATCAGCCCATCTGGACCAAAACATTGGAGGTGAGCAACCTGCCTCTGTAGGTTTCACTTGCATTACTCTAGTGTCATCTCACAGCTTGCACATCGGTTTCTTGTTATTAAAAACCGTGTCACTACTGCAACTATAATGAAAAGAGCTCTGGTGTTCCTTAGGCTGAGATGTAACCGCATTTGTGTTGACAGGATGTTTGATTGAGCATGTATGTGTGTTTCCCTCATGGACAGGACGCTGCTCAATCGGCCGGCTTCCACCCTTCTGGGGCAACGGTTGCTATAGGAACACAGATGGGCAGGTGAGGCGAGCCATTTCTTTTCATCAATGGGGTCCCTGACACATCATTACAATTCAGGAAAGTGGTCTAATAGAGTGTTACATGAAAGACCCAAATACTTATTATTATGCTAATGCCACACAGGAACACAATACCATCCCAGCGGCATTCTTCAGCCGTCTTTGATTTCTTTTCTCTTTTACCCCCTAAGAATCCTAATAAAGGCCTTGGATGAAGACTTCATCTAAGAGTCTAACCTGTCATTAAGTTTCAAGTTCTTCAGACCTGTGTGTTTAATATTGTCCTTTCACTCATTATCAATCTGTGCAGGTGGCTTGTTCTCGATACTGAATCGAAGGATCTGGTCACAGTGCACACGGATGGGAGCGAACAGCTGTCGGTTATGCGCTTTTCTCCAGGTTAGAGTTAATTCTCCTAGCAGCTTTTTCACTGCTTGCTGGGAAAACATTAGGAAGTTAGCCAGAAACTAGCACTCATTAGAGTCTCTGCAATTGATTAAGTTGAAACCCCTCGGTTATTTCTTCCAGATGGTAATTTCCTTGCAGTCGGGTCACATGACAACTACATCTACATTTATGCTGTCGGAGAAAATGGCAAGAAATACAGTAGAGTTGGAAAGTGCTCAGTAAGTATGTGTTTATGCAAAAATATGACTTGTTTTATATAATTAATGTGCAATAGATTATTATAGATCATAGACCAGCTGATTCTACCACATTACAGTGTTATGTTAGTATTATTTATATACTATTATAGTATTTATTGAGCTTTTATTTTTATATTTTCAGTTTTCCTTTTAATTGTAGTTTGTTTTAATTTGGTTGTTTTTGCCATTTTTTTTTACAAAAAAAAAATATTTCTATTTAGCTTTAATTTATTTTTATTTAAGTTTTAGTTCAAGTAATTTTAACTAAAACTTGCTTTATTTCAGTTAATTGCAAAGGCAACATTTCTAATTTTCATTGTTTTTTTCCTAAATGTTTTTGTAATATTTATATTTTATTTCAGCTTTATTTTGATTAAATCAAGAAAATGATTTTGAATAGTTTTAACAAAAACACTGCCATATTAATATATTTTTTCTGTTCACACACACAAACACACATCTGACTCTTCAAATTAAGGTTGTTTTTTATGTCTGTTATTGCTCACAGGGTCATTCTAGTTTCATCACCCATCTGGATTGGTCTGTGGATTCTCAGTACTTGGTATCCAACTCAGGAGACTATGAGATCCTTTACTGTAAGTATCTTTACTGTGAGGACTGATACTTAATTTCTACTTTTTTGCATCTTTTCTAGATGTTAGTGATCATGTTCAGGACAAATATTAGCCATTCTGCATAGTTGCATGAGTGGCATTGTACATGTTCCTTCATTACTTGATACAACCATAAGAAGTTAAATTAATTCAATTAATACATTTGAATACAGTATGGCTGAAGTTACCAAACACAGTTACATGGAAATACTCAATATACTCAACCTTTTTGACTCGAGACTTTTTATTTCAAGTTACGAAAATAACGTTAGAATAATGACTGACATATAGCCTGACAACATCTCATCTGACAGCAGATACTGAATCAGGACAATGTGTTTTTCTCATCTGAAAGAAGTTTTTCTTTCACGCACATCTTTCAAAATAAAGAAAAACATTTATAATTATGTTTTGTTGTTGTTGTTTCTTTGACTGCACACTCCGCGACCCACTCAAAATGGCCTTGGCGACCCATCAGTTAAGAAACACTGTTTTAAGTCATCTTGAGGCCCCCTAGTGGACCCCGGCCTCCTGGTTGGTAAATCCATCCATTTATACTATAAATTCATTGTTGTCTTTCAGGGATTCCCTCTGTGTGCAAGCAAGTTGTGAGTGTGGAGACCACCCGGGATATTGAATGGGCCACTTTCACCTGTACTCTGGGCTTCCATGTTTTCGGTAAGCTTTATGTTTTATGTCATGGATGGCAGTGTGAAAAAATAAAAAAATAATATTACATTTCTTTTAGTTTAATTTGTAGTGATAGTAAATATAGCTAAACTGAACATCTTCCTCATATGCCCATAACTGCACAATAGTGTTATTTTTGTAGTGTTATCTTTTATACACCTATCAGGCATAACATTATGAGTAATATTGTGTTGGTCCCCCTTTTGCTGCCAAAACAGCCCTGACCTGTCGAGGAATGGACTCCATTAGGCTCCTGAAGGTGTGCTGTGGTATCTGGCACCAAGATGTTAGCAGCAGTTCCTTTAAGTCCTGTAAGTTGCGAGGTGGGACTTCCATGGATCGGACTTGTTTGTTCAGAACATCCCACAGATGCTCGATTGGATTGAGATCTGGGGAATTTGGAGGCCAAGTCAACACCTCAAACTCGTTGTTGTGCTCCTCAAACCATTCCTGAACCATTTTTCTTTGTGGCAGGGCGCATTATCCTGCTGAAAGAGGCCACAGCCACCAGGGAATACCGTTTCCATGAAAGGGTGTACATGGTCTGAAACAATGCTTAGGTAGGTGGTACGTGCCAAAGTAACATCCACATGGATGGCAGGACCCAAGGTTTCCTAGCAGAACATTGCCCAAAGCATCACACTGCCTCCGCCGGCTTGCCTTCTTCCCATAGTGCATCCTGGTGCCATGTGTTCCCCAGGTAAGTGACGCACATGCACCCGGCCATCCATGTGATGTAAAAGAAAATGTGATTCATCAGACCAGGCCACCTTCTTCCGTTGCTCCGTGGTCCAGTTCTGATACTCACGTGCCCACTGTTGGCGGTTTCGGCGGTGGACAGGGGTCAGCATGGGCACCCTGACTGGTCTGAGACTATGCAGCCCTATACACAACAAACTGCGATGCACTGTGTATTCTGACACCTTTCTATCAGAACCAGCATTAACTTCTTGAGCAATTTGAGCTACAGTAGCTCGTCTGTTTGATCGGACCACACGGGCCAGCCTTCGCTCCCAATGTGCATCAATGAGCCTTGGCGGCCCATGACCACTGTTCCTTCCTTGGACCACTTTTGATAGATACTGACCACTGCAGACCGCGAACACCCCACAAGAGCTGCAGTTTTGGAGATGCTCTGACCCAGTCGTCTAGCCATCACAATTTGGCCCTTGTCAAACTCACTCAAATCCTTACACTTCCCCATTTTTCCTGCTTCTAACACATCAACTTTGAGGACAAAATGTTCACTTGCTGCCTAATATATCCCACCCACTAACAGGTGCCGTGATGAAGAGATAATCAGTGTTATTCGCTTCACCTGTCATAATGTTATACCTGATTGGTGTAAATGTTAGTGTAACAGCCATGAATCTATAAGAAAATGACATGTATATTCTATTTGTGTTACTCTTCAGGACTGTGGCCGGATGGCTCAGATGGTACTGACATCAATGCTGTGTGCAGTTCATATGCAAAGAGACTGCTTGTCACCGGAGACGACTTCGGCAAAGTTCACCTCTTCTCATTCCCTTGCTCTCAATCCCGAGTAAGAAACAGCACTAAATCTATTAGACAGATACAGGGCCATAGCTAGATGAAATTGCGTTTGTCCACCTCTGTGGAAATCGTGGGCCCCCTAGTATCGTCACCATTTTTTGCCCCGCTAGCGGTGGCCCTGGATAGATATTATTCATTTTAGCATCAAGTAATGTTAAAATATGATCTTATTTCTCTCCATCTACCTCTGCAGGCTCCTAGTCACATCTACGGTGGACACAGCAGCCACGTCACCAACGTTAACTTCTTGTTTGACGACAGCCACTTAGTCTCTACAGGAGGGAAGGACATGAGCGTAATGCAGTGGCGTGTGGTGTAAAACTCCCACTGTCACACCGAACTTTCTTTTTTCTGGGAACAAGTGGCTTGGGAAAGCAAAAGTGGGCTACAGACTGAAGTGGAGTCTCAATTTTATTTGCCTTTAATTGTTATCTCAGGACACCAATATTTGAAGTGACTCTCTGTTTTGACTGTCTCACACACTCCCTAGGCTACGAAAGAGATGTCTTTGAATAACAAACTAAAGAATCTGCTCTATAGGTCAAAGTTAAATGTGATGCCAAAGCACATGGAGGAACATATTGGGAATGAATAGTCCAGTCCAGTACAAGACCAATATATGATCAAAGCACTAACACTGTAACATGGTAACATCATTTAAATAGTCTTAAAAATACCATCAATTATACTCTATCAAATTGACTGTGTTTTGATAAATTACACATTAACCATAATTTTGTACTAAAAAAAAATCTGCTTCCATAATCATACTTTTTTAACCTTTGCTGCCACTGTCTGGTATGTCGCGGTACTGCAGCCACCTTCCCACAGTTGATTTCATTTTATCCTCTGCTGCATTCAAATATTTATGGTATGTTCCATGAATATAAAATGTATTTAAGGTTTTTAAAAAACTGTATCAGCCATCAAAATCTTCTCAAGGAAAAAAAAACCATGGGAAACAATGTGACTGTACTGCAGAGTCAAATTGATTAAGGCCTTCAATGACTTTCACTTGTTAAATCACTACAGCCATCAATCTCTGATTTAGTTTAATCCTCAGTCTGACATCATCTGTTTTGTGCATCAACTAGCTTAACTGAACGTCATAATGTAGTGCACATTTACATTAGAGTTAAGCTCCATTTTCATAACCTCCGCTTGAGAAAACAAGAACAGTTACAGTCAAATGACTGTAGTATTATTAATAAAACTAAGCATGCACAAGCTTGTTTGTAACTGTCTAACCTATTTTTCCATATTCATTGTCAGATATGACATAGCCATGACAATAGAGGGAAAGTTCTTCTCTGAAATATGAGAAAGTTGTGTTTTTGACCAAATAGGATCAAGGTTGGAGTGAAGGATAACGGAAGCTTTTGCAGAATTTGAAATCTACAACCACATGACAGTTTCACGGTATATGAATGTATAATAAAATGGGAAAAAGGAACGTGTTGTTTCACCTTGAAAAAAAATATGTAAAAACATCCACCCAAGGAGAACAAGAGGGTCATATGAAAACACATGGTGTTTGGCTCTCTAAACAGTGAAGCCCTGACCTGCAGCGCACGCATTCATAAACATAATTCATCATCAAACATAAATAATTTGTTAATGCCTGTTTATACAACAGAACCAAATGAGCATGAATAACAGGAAGACTAGAAATAATAACAGTAACCCAATGAGGCAGGGCTCAGAGGAAGTTGCAGTGCGGCATATTGGCCACCAGTGGTCGCTGTTCTTCGTGTTTGTTTTTACACTATCCCGATAAGCTCCTTTCTCATTGTCATAATACGGAGGAGGAAAATGGCAACTCCAGAGCGCGTTTGCAGTCCGCAATTCAGATCGATGTTGTAGGCGCGACCATGAGCTAAACATGGGATATGTTTTATTCAGCTGTGGTGACATAGAGCGATACGCTGTAGATCTTTCGAGACATCTGCATTGTTTCTGATCCGAGGACCGGCTGTGCATCGCTGGATGAACACTGAACATTCAAGCTGACCATTGTTTTATGGAATAGTACACGTGTTGTATTAATACTCACTAAAATAGATATTTATGCGCTGATATCTTTACATAGAGCGGCTCGCCTCTGTGGCTTTGCTAAGTTTTTTTCCCTTCACATTTTTAATTATTACATCCATATATTCGTGTGGATATCATCAGAAAATGAGGTAAGCTGCCCAGTGTGTTGACACCGCATGTATATTAATTTATACAATAGGTGCATATATAAATAAATGTATTGCTATAGATATTTATGTATTATAGCACTTGACACTGTTAATCACTGCTATTGATTGGGTGTGTTTCAAATCTTGTGAGTTCCCTACATAGACAGCATTTTGGGTGGCCTATATGGTAGTGGGGATTTTGGTTCATCTCAGTGACTTGAATCTATTGAATCCGTTCACTAAAAAGATTTGTTCACTCATTCGTTCAGTGACTCTTTCTGGTCGTTTCACCAGTAGGCAGCGACAAGCGAACGCCCTTTTGTGTGTTATGTGAATCATTCACTCAACCGGTTTCTTAAAGGTGCTGTATGTAATTTTTTCACTCTGCTAAAGCATAAAAATACAATGTGTTTGCAGATATTTAGGAAACATGTTAAGTTCACATACTTTTTTTCTCTGAAAAACAATGCTATAGCCTTTGAAATGTGCGTTCTGTGTCAGAATGTCTGTTTTTGTTTTGGTCTGTGCAATACCGCATGTTGCCAGTTTACCCAATAGTATTTCGACCCCCCAGGTTGCCAGTTGCCGGAAAACACAGCGTATTGCAGCCATGGAAGCCAGCAAACAAAATTGCAGATCACAGATTCTACCCCACCTAATACGGCATCCATCTAAAAATGAGAGCATATAAAAACGCAGATAAATCAACTCACCAACTTACAGTGTGTAAGTCTCTTCGGCTTTCATTGTCAATTGCGCTCGCTCCTGTTGCGTGTCCTCAACCTGGCAACCCGCGTGAGCGTCGGGTCTGAGGAGGAGGGGCTGGGGAAAAAAAGTCAATTTAAGACAAGTCGTTTCACTCAGTGGCCATCTTTGAAACACCTCTCAAGCAGCTCCTGTCTCATTGAATGGGGAAACATCAAATTCTCCAAAACTGTTCGCCAAGCTTACGATTAATTTTCATATTTGAAATCACCAATGAAATCTGACAACAACTGTCTCATAAATTTTGTTTCTAAACGCTAAAATCATGACAAAAAACCCAGCATTTTTCAGCCTGGACAAAGCTAATGCGCATGAGTAATCCTAAACGTGGGTCTCAGAACACTGCCTGCTTCTATAGCAACCTGAGCTTCTAAGGGCAGCTGCAGTGACTCAATGACTTTACTAGTCAACGATTGGCTCTTTCATTTAGAAGGCAGGATTATTCGCTATATTGGACATTGCATTTTCTGCCATTCATAAGTAATCGGAGTGCACCGTCTTCCAAAATATAAAGTCTTTGGCAGTACCCATTTCGACCACTAGCAGTCAATATTACATACTGCACCTTTAACAAACACTGATCAAAATAAATCGTAGTAGCCTTTATTACAATATGTGTGGCTACAGAACTGCCAATCGAGGCTCCAGAAAGGGTATTTCAAGTCCCGTTCACACTAAGAACGATAAAAAATAATAATATCGTGTTTATTACCGGTATAACTGCACTGCAGTTATGGCATCTGCCACTTTAAATGCACAAGCTTTCAAGTAGCTGGATTCTGATTGGTTGTCAATATTTTATCATTCATTAAGGCCTGTTAACACCAAGATCGATAACTATAAAGATAACTAGCATTCATCGTTTTATTCTAAGATAAGTAGTAAGCGTAGCGTACTAGTATGGACCAAGCGACTCGTATTCCTTCTGAAAGTCCACCGAAATAAATGCGAGCTTGATTGCCGCTATATTCGCATTTGAAAATATGAATCAGTTCATGGAGCGACTCGGTAACTTAAAAAGATTCATTCAAATCATTGATTCGTTCACTAATCAACAGAGGTGGGGGACTTAAGTCGCAAATTTTAGGACTTGAGACTTGCTTGACAAATATTAATAAAAGACTTGACTTGGACTTGATATTCATGACTTGTCTGTTTTTGAACGCACCGTAACCTAACCACGTGACGCTGCAGGCAAGAGTTAACGTAAGAGCATTGACAGTCGTGACTTAACATAAAAGGCGCTACGCCAAGAATGATTAAGTTCCGGTACCAGTTTTATGTGAATTTCAAGTTTCCATGGTAATCAGTCACTCACGGGTCACGGCACGGGCACGCCCATGCTCGCACCCGCGCTGTACCCATCATTTTCATACAACGAGGTCGCGATGAGTTGAAAATGGCAAAAAAAATCTTCACTACGAAAACGTCAAGCACTGTAAGTTGACGTGGTATCCGAAATGTGATGCACAATGATGAATAACTCTGCCTATTTTGCTTATTGAATAATTAGCCAGTTTTGCTGAAGACGCCTAGCTGTGAGCGTTTCGGCAGCGTAGCGTTTTGTGTGCGTGTGTTTGTTTGTGTGTGCGTGTGTTTGATATACGGAATATCCGCGGAAGTGTTACTAGTATCTCAGTTCACAGATCGTTTGTTTCTGTATTGTTTCTGTATAAAAATGTCGATACAATGTAAAGTATTTCCTCTGGCTCTTGTTTTCAATCATTTTGCTCCGTTTTTATGCTTGTTGCTGTCATCCGTTGACAATGACATTGTACAAGCAGAATGTGGCTGTTGGTTAGTGTTGTATTTGTCCCGCCCCTCCTCCACTGTGATTGGACGGCTGGGTTAAAAGTCACTCCATCATTTCGGTGTGTGTTCTGCGTTGGAGCTGATTTTTGACAAATTATGTAACAAAAAGTAATTTTTATAGTCTCCCATTGATTGAATTGAGATATATATATATATATATATATATATATATATATATAATTTTTTTTTTTTTTTTTTTTTTTTTTTTAAAAGGCTTAAATCCCCCCAACACTGCACAAATGTAAAACATTTTAGTAAAACATTATTAAAGTGAGTAATATTACATTTGTTAAAAAAATTACATTACTATGTTACAGACTTTTTCTCACGCTAACATACAACCAGTATCATTCCAATTATTTTTGTTTTGTTTGTAGAGCTAGCAAATGTCAACCACCACATCAAGTCTCATGTCATTTTAGATGATTTTTTTTTTTTTTTTTTTTCAGCAAACGTCATTTGGAGTCTAAAAAGCCAATTAAGCAAAAAGATATATAAGATTAAAAATAAAACCGTCAATTAGACAAACGTCAGAAAAAAACTGGTATAACACTTTCTTTTTTTTTTTCGAATTCTGTCTCCCTCACTTTTGAAATGATGGCTACGCCCTGTTTGGACATGTTAAGAGTTGATAAAAATCAATAATCCAAGTCACTCGAATATTATTGAAAAAATATAAAAAGCCTTTATTTCATCATGGCTTTAATATTTTAAAAACAGGTGACAAGTACTGCACACCTAAGCGTTGCGGCTAATGAGCCTTCATCAGGGTGTGAGCAACAAACACAATCTGAGTTCTCTTAAGTTAATTAGTCATATAACAATCACCTGGTCACGCTGTACAGGACAAGCAGGAGAGAGAAAATTCAAATAATACAAAGAGAACGTATCTCACCCAATATATTTGCCTAATTTCAGTTACATTTACATTTTAGGCTATGTAGTTTTAATTATTTATTTATTATTTTTAGATTGTATTAACAACTCAGCTGGTTGTGGACACCTTTTGAATAGAAATGCATATTGCAATTTGTTTGTTGCAAATAAAACTCTCATAGTCCATAACTACTGTAGTTTTAACTTATTTAAATATATAAATTCAGTTAAATCATCAAACATTTGTATGACTTGCCAGTGACTTGCTTGACCCAAGCTATGACTTGACTTGAATTGCTTGACATAAAGCAGTGACTTGACTTGACTTGCTTGATTCTCACAAAAATTGACTTGGACTTGCTTGAGACTTGAAGGTTAAGACTTGAGACTTACTTGTGACTTGCACATGTGTGACTTACTCCCACCTCTGCTAATCAAACACCACTAGCGATCATTAGGGCACGCCCAGAATTCGATCCACGGAAAAGCTTTCTGGGTAGTCAGCTCATAGGATTTGGCACACAGCCACAGAAAGCTCGAGCTGAAGCTGTTTATGAGTGAGCAGATTCTTCGCCTGTTTTCTGTTTTGCTGACATCAGCGGATAGTGACAGTATTTGGGGTGTGTAACGCTTATTCAGTGTACTGAGATGCAGAGTATTGATGCCGATGGCCATGATGATTTTAACTGAACTGCCAATAAATGACCACACAATATTTGATCTTTTATTCATAAAGCGAACTGAGCAGTACAGGCGCTTGTCTCCACCCGTGAAGTGGATATTCACTGGGTGTGTGTGTGTGTGACGATTCTTGTATTCATGCTTAGTTGTGTTTTGGAAACCAAATGCATCTGTAATCAAATCACAAATAACAGCGAGCACGATATTTAGCACTACGCAATTGTAATTCTTAAAATGAAGAAAATATGTATAGTTTTAGTTTTGAATGAAATGCGCCGTGGTAATTAATTTAGTAATTATTATAGGGGGAAATTGTTTACTCCAGTAATCAGAAATTTCACATGGTGTTTTAAATATAAAAGTGATTTCTACAGTAGATTTTAGTCCCTTATTAAAGGTTTACCCAAAAATGAAAATTCTGTCATCACTAATCTTCAAGTTGTTCTAAACCTGTATGAGTTGTCATTTTTGGGTGAACTATCCCTTTAAGCCATTGTGGCTAGTAAACATTTTGAACATACATACAGAGTATCAACATCAACATGTTGTACATACGTTGGTCATTATCTTATATAAGTGCATTTATTCCAGCCTCTTTTTAGTCTTCTGCATATGTCTGCTTTCCCTTTCCTTTATTCTCTCTCCGTCTGGAATTGTCTTAAATTGTGCTGGACCGGGATGCGTTCTCGCCAACAGGAAACTGAGGAACTGGTTCAGTGGAATGATTTATTCAACCCTTGACTTTCTGAGCAAAAGTCTTTACTTCACAATATAAGCTATTTTTAGCACTAGTGCTCATCATGGTGAGGTTAGGGCATTCACTTCACAGACTTGATTCAATTCAGGAATGCTAGAAAGTGCTGAATGTGTTTGTGAGGGAGGGCTGTAAGAGCACACGCCACGAGGCGGGCTAGAGAAATACAGAGCATAATAGTAATTTGTGCATGTAACTTTTTTTCCCCAAAAAAATCCTGTGGTGAGGGGGAGGGCGGCACAAGCAGAATCTGTTGATTAGGTGAATTGTACGGACACGTGGATTGTGTGTATGAGTTCTACCGTATGTGGAAGATCCTGTTTTCAGTTAAACATTGGAATGATACAAATGCCAATGGTCTCTTCAGGTTGAAACATTTCTGTCAGACTTGCTAGTTGTCAGTTGTGCTCAATTTATTTGCTGTTGTTTATAAGGATGTTTTGTCATTTTTGACTTGTCGAGTTGAAGCAAATGTATTTCCTGGTAGTGTCTCCTCTTGTGTCATTTATCTGAGACCCCGAAGATGTATCAAATCCAGCTGTCATGATTAATTCTGTCATTTTCCAAGAACCAAGAGACTCATCTTCCAGCACAAACCATTTTAACTACCGCTACAGCATGGCACTATATTTTATTGAGCCACAGTGTAAATGCAGTTCTTTAAATTTTCATTATCAGCGTTTGGTTATCAATTATTTTTGTCCATGGCAGTACAAGCACGGCCTCTAGTGGGGAAGTGAAAACAATCACTCACTCCTTGTGGAGGTTTTTTTGATGCAACCATTGTTGTCAGATTCACAAACAAATTAATCTAATGCACATGGCAACAACAACAAAAAACACCAAGATATTGTGGTCATGATTTAAGAATTTGTTCTCTCTCTCTTCCCAGTTCTCTCAGCTTATTACTTAGTTCCCTCGTTTTAGTTGAATCATTGTCACAATTTGATTAAAACAAGGGAACAAATTATTACAATGTGGCCATGATTTACCTAAAACGAGGAAAAGGATTAATCAAACGTGACCACAGCTTAACGAAAATAAGGGAACTAATGAATAAAACATGATGACCACGAATTAATACGTCATAAAAACGGATTCTTCATTCGTTCATTCATTTTCTGCGTGTCATGTACAGGGCTCCGTACTTATAAGACAATTCTTGTAATGTATTCGTCAAATAGACTCACAAAGTTATAGTTTAAATTACTCTAATGAATCATTCACTGAATCTGCCAAAGCAGTTTTGACTCAATCTGACTCATTAATGAACCGCAAGTCATAATGATTTTTATTCATATCTGAATCAAAATTATCCAAGAACTGCTACTGTGTTATATGTACTCACTTTGTACCACATTAAGAAATATTTTAAATGACTGTGTGTTCATATACAGTATCTTAATATAGTTGTAGGTGTAGTTAAGTTTTTTTTTATATTTAAAAAAAAAAACCATTCAAATGTTACATTTAATGCGTATATGAGTGCATGCTATATATATATATATATATACACACACACACACATAGGCATATACAGGCATATATAGACATCAAATGTAAACAAACTTACAATATAAACATCTATTTTTAGCTTGTTAGACTAAACTGTGTGATTTAAACTCATCAAGAATTCAAGATAAATATCTTTTCTTCCAATGAATACCAGCAACCTTCTTGTTTCTTCTAGCAAGCTGCATGAATGAGAGTGTGTGTGTGTGTCTAAGGATCATGTGGCTGTTTCTCTACTGTATTTTTGTCGGAGAGAGACTTCTTTAAGGCACAGACCGCGTTCCAATCCTTTGAGTGGATAAGAATGGATGTGAGCAGGACAAGGTGACTGGTCCATATCTGTCACATGTCTCTCTCTCTCTCTCTCTCGCTCTCTCTCTCTCTCTCTCATTCTCTCGTTTCTTCTCCTACCCTCCCTCACCTCCTTTTTCTTTCACACACTCCCTGTTTTTGCATTATTGAATCTTAGAAATGAGTGCACTTCGTGTTTTACCTAGCTGAGAGGATGAGGGATGAAATAGGCGCAGACTTTTCTCGCTCTGATCCCCCCTCCTTTTCCCTGTTTTCTTTTTGTTTCATCCAGCTGTAAGGAATTTTCTTTCTCCTTGGTTTCTTCGGAGCTCCTGCTTCCCAATATGTATTCTTTTGATGACTACGGGTAAGAATCTTTCCTCTGTGGTTTTTGTTATTACCCTGTTTTTTTTAGTTCCTCTGAGGATTACTGGACATTTCGCTTTAAAAAACTGTATGTGTTTACTTTATAATGGTTTCAAATGATCCAAGTGCCTTTTAGTGTGTTAATTTTTCCCCACCAGCTGTTCCCTCAGTGGAACGAGCTGATTAATCTAAAAAAACATGCTTGGGTTCAATAACTAGTCCCAAACCCACTCCGTGTTTTACTGTTGAGTCATTTAGCATTTTGGAAAACCATGCGTTTAAATAAGAAACCAGGACACTGGATTGGAATTTTCAGTCTGTATTTTTATAGCAGCGAGTTTTATCCTGCAACTTGTGTATTGCAGTCTGTTTTAGGACTAGATGATCTTTTTACAGTGTACAGTACTCCATTTCTGTAGTAATAAATACAAAGAATGTTGTGGATGTGCATGTGGAAGAAATGTTCTTTGAAATGCAAGACTTTTTTTGGCTTAATGGAGATGTAAAACTGGAGAAGAACTGAGTTAGGCAAGATAGTTTACAGGAAATGAAAATGTGATGTCCCACAACTGGGAAGAACTCCAGGCAGTGAAGCCGTGTGCCATGTAGGGACAACAGTGTGGTTGAGCCCGAATTTGGGATCTCTTGCATTTGATCCAAAGCAGAGCCAAACTTGTCAAACAACTCTTTGATTAAAGCCCTTTTTCCTTCAGACACACCAGGTTAGAAGGTACTGACAGTGACGAGACAATCTTTTAGTTAAACTCATGGTATTATAGGATGTACACATGGTAACCTATTAATAACCAGTGAAGGCAAAACAATCCTTGAAGATTTGTTGAAACTAGACTGACTACACAGCTCCTTCCTTTTTCTTTCTGCCTGCCGCTGACTTTTTTCTTTCTATATTTGTCTATTAAAAACAGTGTAACCCAAAACAAGTCTATTTTGACTTCTGATTGCTAGCACACTAGTAGTTAAAATTATTAAGTTAAATTAAAATTATTATTAAGTCTTTAAAGATAAGGATTAGGTAGAGTGTCCCGCACCTGGTATACTATGGCCAGAGGGTGGGGGAAGGGTGCGGGCTGTTGTCCACTTTTCTCATCACCAAGGAAACTGCTTCCTAACTCAATATCAAGGTCTGATGTCTAGGTTTATTCTAATCAATTGAATGTGTTTCTCTAATGCATAAGAGTTTCACCTGATCTCAGCCTGATCTTTTTACTCCTCTTTAAAGGGATAGTTCACCCAAAAATGAAAATTGTCCCATAATTTACTCACCCTCAAGCCATCCTAGGTGTACATTCTTCTTTCAGACGAATACAATCGGAGTTATGTTAAAAAAAAAAGTCCTGGCTAATCCAAGCATTATAATTGCAGTGAATGGCAGCCCAAAATTTAAAGCTCAAAAAAAAAAAGTCCATCCATCCATTATAAAAGTAATCCACACGGCTCTGGGGGTTAATAAAGGCCTTCTGAAGTGAATCGTTTGTGTAAGAAAAATATCCATATTTAACATGTTATAAAGTAAAACATCTAGCTTCTAGCTTCCAGAAAATGTAACGCCTCTCGCAGTTCAAAACACTTACGCTACTTTCAAGTCATAAGTCGTGCCAGTTACGCTTTTTTCGTAAATTGAATAGGGAAGGTAGTCTGGCGGAAGCTAGAAATTTTACTTTATAACATGTTAAATATGGATATTTTTCTTACACAAACCCACTGATTCGCTTCAGAAGGCCTTTATTAACCCCCTGGAGCCGTGTGGATTACTTTTATGATGGATGGATGCACTTTTTTGAGCTTCAAATTTTGGGCTGCCCCAAAAATATATCTCCGATTGTATTCATCTGAAGGAAGAATGTCATATACACCTAGGATGGCTTGAGGGTGAGTAAATCATGGGCTAATTTTCATTTTTGGGTGAACTATCCCTTTAAGAGCCTATTTACACTTGTCACTTAATGCGACTTTACTGATCAGATAGCAATCCGATTTGTTGAAACTGTTTCATTTACACTTGGCCAAATGTGTCTTTACAAAATGAATATAAATACGATCTTCAATTCCCACACTATATGCAAATTCAACAGAGTTCTTGTCACTGAAAGCAACAGATATGTGCTGCAATATATTTAACATCAGCTTTTTTCAAGATCAAAGACTGCAATAGGAGAGAGAGCTGTGTCAGCATTAGTGGGAGAATATAGCACTCACCACTATGAAAATAACTTTCAGAATGTGACGCCAAACATTGAGTTTCATTTGCGTCAATCTAATTGCTGAAGAAATATGTTCAACTGTTCATCTCTGGCGGGCCATATCTGTGGCGACGCGCGTGTGTTGCAGTTGCGTTGTCATATCTGGCTACCAGGAGCCGGTATAACACACTCTCACACGTTTATTTTTTTACATTTTGGCATCATTTAAAGTGGACAACTAGTTTCCAGTGCTGAACCTTCTCATTTTGTCAATTCTTTGAAAGTCACAAAGAACTGACAATGAAATGCTGACCTAAGTATGTTGGTTAGCATATCCTCTGGTTTCACTTTAAATGTGTCAGTGACCGTCTGGCTGACTGTCCTCTTTGTGACCTGCCACAGAGCTTTCTAGTAAGTTGTAGATGTACTGTAAAGCTGTCATGCCTCTCTCACCAGATTCATTTGTTGTGTGTGAATTTCCTGAGCAGAAAATTCGTAAAAAAAGTATCTCCACTTTAGCTCAAATTCTAATGTATAAACCTGCATCTTATTCACTAAACAGTTGCTATCTGTTCTGATATAGCACGTTAAAGTAGGTCTGTGCAAAACTACATATATTCAAAATCCAATCAGTCATGCAGTTTTTTAATAGTGATGCACCAAAACTAATTTTTCTACTGAAACACTGAAACAGAAATTAGTTTTCATTTAGCCAAAAACCCTAAGCAGAAACCGAAAATATAAGTTGATTTATTAATCAATTAATTGATTGAATTTATTATCAACACTTAAATAAAAACTGTTGTATTATAAACATTTAAACTGCACTAAGGCAGTTTTTATATAAACTTTTAAGGGATATAATTCTGTTTCTACTCATTTAAAACATTTAAAACTAAACTTGTTGTAATAACTTGTGGCTGTAATAACTTGTTTTCATGACAGATTTATTCAAAAAAGTAATGAAGACAACAGATTAAGTAAAAATAATATAATGAATATGTAATATAGTTCATATATTTGGCAAAAAGCTTCTCTTTAGAGGTATTTTTTGTAGCTGACTAAATAGTTAGACATTGAATGGCTTTCCTGAGGTAAATGTAACATTACGTGACATTGTCTACAAGCTGTTTTGTGGATTTCTTTCTTAAGTTGAAACACTGATTGAGCAATTACAGGAGACATAATACGTTTTACTGTGTCTTTCAAAATTCCTTCTGATGTTCATTCATGTTTATTTCATGCTGGAACTAGTAGTAAAGTGGAAGAGATGATTGGTTCACATGCTCTGAAGCAGCTATAGCAATCTGTCATGCTACATTAAAGAGCACCAAAACAACATTTATTGTTTGAATTTTGTAAATTGTTTCATATAGACAAAGTAACAAAGCACAAAGTTTGTGTGATTATTGGATGGTAGGTGCCCTACAAATAATGTTTAGTGAACTAAAACAGCATATAGTAAACGATCTCGGTTCATCAAAATGAAAATTGATTAAAAACAAAAAATCGGTATTGTCAACCAAGCCCTAGCGTCGTCACAGCTAACATGTTGACTTTTTGTAGCTTATCCACATTGTGTGCACAAAATAAACACTGATAAACAGTAAAGATGTGTCTAAGCACTAATTTCGGTAAATGTTTTCGGCCATCCAAAACTATTTCGGCTGAAATCAAAAATCTGTTTTTGGTCGAATATTTTCGGTTACCGAAATGTCAGCGCATCACTAGTTAGGGTTGGACTATGTCTACCAAATTCGCATCAGACGATGTCTACAGTGAAACATTGCGATGGACGATGACATCGGGGGGGTTGCATTTGAGAGTTTAGCTCCGTTAATGTGGCGCGCATCTGGAGCAAAAGAGAGTGCGCACGGAGCTGAAAGGGCTTGAATGAAGCGTGTTTGGCTTTAGATAAAACTACTAGAGAATATGGCGCTGAAATATCATTACCAAAAACGATCTTGAGTGCTTGTGGTGTGATCCGCACTGCTGTTTTGACGCTCTGCTCACTTCAACTAGAAACAGGAAAATGGTGCGACCGTTCTGTCTCGCGGTCCGGATGGAACCATGCCAGGGTCCGGATACAGACCGCGGTTCGCCATTTGAATTATCATTGGTTTAGTTCGTGTAAAACATTTAGTAGCCTATAACTCGTTTCACGTTTTTTGCTAAATTTAAACACTAAATCTTTAGTGTTTAAATTGTGTTCATTGAACTGTTTTGAATGTAATTTGTATTGCGATCGGGAACAACTTCATTATTTGCAGGGGGGCGGGGAAATCACTGGCTGAACGTCTGATGCATATGGCACACTTATCTGGAAACATTTCAGGAGTTTCGAAGTCGTCATCTGATTGGTTGAATTATACAGGATGTCCACAAGACGTGTGTGTCACGTTCTTTAACGGTCCGCCTGGAAATGCTGCGACTCCAAACTCCCTCGTGGAAGAAAAACGGCGTTGTGTTTACAACTGTGACAATGAGCACTTACCATGATCAACTAAACACTGGATTTTCAAACGTATGTGAAGTTTGCGGCTCTATTGTTGCAGGAAACTTGAAAAACGTTCATGAATTAATAATTTGTAGATGCACGCCGGTCTGTTATTGCAGGGACATCGACTTTACATGTTCACGCCCCTAAGCATGACGCGGAACAAAACGAACTGTGATTGGTTGCGTTACATGTCAGTCAAACGTCCTTTTGGGCGGTCCTTGACCAGTGAAAGCTGAGATGGAGTCCAGACCTTTTGCCGTCAGTCTGAAGGTCTGGCTACGCGAGACTAGAATGCGCTTAACTGCTAAAACGCACAAGTTTTTGTTTTGTTCAATGCACATACTTTAATTTTAACCAACAAAGTGTAAAAACTATGTAAATAAGAGATTCATTGTACAATTAAGACAGCTTTTTTTTATTATAACGAGAGTTTTCGCTAGAGTGTAGAATTCAGTGAGCTTGTTTTTTTGTTTATTACCCATTCACAATCTGAAAATAAGTTTAGTTTTTCATGCTGCTAAGTACACTGCAAAGTTTCTGGATTGACAACTGCATTTAAATGCGTGACTGAATCGGAAACTGCGATGATTGAGAGTGATAACCAATGGATGAGACAAAATGGGACATTTTTAAAAGTACTTAATTGAACAGTTTTACTCTGGTACCGAAATTGAAGTTTTACTGGTATTGGTATTGGTACCGACTACTGAAATTTTGGTATCGTGACAACACTACTACAAATAGTAAATCAAACATACTGTGTAATGTACTGGCAGCAGTAGCATTATGAATATGAAGCACTGTCTCGTTTTCAATTCCTCTGTCACAGCTGGATGGGGGGTTGGGCGTCATGAGGTAATCCCCCTCAGGGTTAGACAAAACAACACACATCCACTGTCAGGCCGTATGACGTTTGATTATGACGTTTGAAAATGCTTATTTAATCGTGGAACGGCTACCCTAGATGATTTAAATCTTGTTTGGTTGGAAGTACGCATCTGTTGTGCCGGTTTAGGTCTATTTTACGTATGTGTTTGAGATAAATTAAAGCAGGTTTAGTTAAGGGTTCACATCCGCTGTTGAGCAGTACAGATCTTTTTTTGTGGATGTATTTGAGAGATGGATGCTCATTCTGTCCAGTTCCGCCTACCACAGAGCCACAGTGACTCTGGTCTTCATATGAGTGGCCGCAAAATAAGGTCAGTGTGATTTCCTGTTCACATTAGCAACCTAATGTGAGGTTTAAAAACATTTAAAAATGTTTGAAGAACATGTGTGAAGATGTTTCTTTTGGCACAAAGAAATGGAAGGAAACATTTGGATAATGATGGTTTTTGTTTAGATCCTAGCATGAATATGTTTAGATCCTGGAGTGCTTCAGAACATCAAGTGGCAAGCCAATACAGTATCAATATTGTACTCAATTTTGTACACAAATAATTCCTTAAAATCGAGCATTAAAATGTATGTATATATATATATATATATACACACAGTGGGGAGAACAAGTATTTGATACACTGCCGATTTTGCAGGTTTGCCCGCTTACAAAGCATGTAGAAGTCTGTAATTTTTATCATAGGTACTCTTCAACTGTGAGTGACGGAATCTAAAACAAAAATCCAGAAAATCACATTATATGATTTTTAAGTAATTCATTTGCATTTTATTGCATGACATAAGTATTTGATACATCAGAAAAGCAGAACTTAATATTTGGTACAGAAACCTTTGTTTGCAATTACAGAGATCATACATTTCCTGTAGTTCTTGACCAGGTTTGCACACACTGCAGCAGGGATTTTGGCCCACTCCTCCATACAGACCTTCTCCAGATCCTTCAGGTTTCGGGGCTGTCGCTGGGCAATACGGACTTTCAGCTCCCTCCAAAGATTTTCTATTGGGTTCAGGTCTGGAGACTGGCTAGGCCACTCCAGGACCTTGAGATGCTTCTTACGGAGCCACTCCTTAGTTGCCCTGGCTGTGTGTTTCGGGTCGTTGTCATGCTGGAAGACCCAGCCACGACCCATCTTCAATGCTCTTACTGAGGGAAGGAGGTTATTGGCCAAGATCTCGCGATACATGGCCCCATCCATCCTCCCATCAATACGGTGCAGTCGTCCTGTCTCCATTGCAGAAAAGCATCCCCAAAGAATGATGTTTCCACCTCCATGCTTCACGGTTGGGATGGTGTTCTTGGGGTTGTACTCATCCTTCTTCTTCCTCCAAACACGGCAAGTGGAGTTTAGACCAAAAAGCTCTATTTTTGTATCATCAGACCACATGACCTTCTCCCATTCCTCCTCTGGATCATCCAGATGGTCATTGGCAAACTTCAGACGGGCCTGGACATGCGCTGGCTTGAGCAGGGGGACTTTGCGTGCGCTGCAGGATTTTAATCCATGATGGCGTAGTGTGTTACTAATGGTTTTCTTTGAGACTGTGGTCCCAGCTCTCTTCAGGTCATTGACCAGGTCCTGCCGTGTAGTTCTGGGCTGATCCCTCACCTTCCTCATGATCATTGATGCCCCACGAGGTGAGATCTTGCATGGTGCCCCAGACCGAGGGAGACTGACCGTCATCTTGAACTTCTTCCATTTTCTAATAATTGCGCCAACAGTTGTTGCCTTCTCACCAAGCTGCTTGCCTTTTGTCCTGTAGCCTATCCCAGCCTTGTGCAGGTCTACAAATTTATCCCTGATGTCCTTACACAGCTCTCTGGTCTTGGCCATTGTGGAGAGGTTGGAGTCTGTTTGATTGAGTGTGTGGACAGGTGTCTTTTATACAGGTAACGAGTTCAAACAGGTGCAGTTAATACAGGTAATGAGTGGAGAACAGGAGGGCTTCTTAAAGAAAAACTAACAGGTCTGTGAGAGCCGGAATTCTTACTGGTTGGTAGGTGATCAAATACTTATGTCATGGAATAAAATGCAAATTAATTATTTAAAAATCATACAATGTGATTTTCTGGATTTTTGTTTTAGATTCTGTCTCTCACAGTTGAAGTGTACCTATGATAAAAATTACAGACTTCTACATGCTTTGTAAGTAGGCAAACCTGCAAAATAGGCCGTGTATCAAATACTTGTTCTCCCCACTGTGTATATATATATATATATATATATATATATATATATATATATACACAGAGAGAGAGAGAGAGAGAGAGAGAGTTTTTTTAGAACAAAATTGCAACCCAGTTTTCGATTGCTAGCCACCAGTTGAGAACCAGTGTGAACTGTTTCAAGCGATTGCAGAACTAGTGATGCTCACTGATGAATTATTATGGAGGGTTGGTTTATGTGGAAACTCTGTGAAGATGTTCCGTGAGGGCCCATGTTTAATTTATGCCGTTATTAAAGAAAGAGTTGCTTTAGGGGAGATGTTCACTTTCGGTCCACTGACTCTTTTGAAAAGATGTGGTGAGTGTTTCTGTAGTACCTCGAGCAGTAAAACACAAGACATGCACCAGCTCTCAGTCTAGCCTTATCCAGCTTTATTGAGAGCATTCTTTAGACATTATCTTCCTCTGTCAAAACCTTATGTGACATGTATGTTTTCATTTTCTCTTCAAAAGACATATGTGAAATTAGCAAGATTTGAATGTAATCTTAGCTTTTTTTGAAATGTAAGCTTTTTTTGAAAGCGTGCAGCTTAGAGAATGCCTCAGTCAATGTTCAGGATAAATCTAGCATTATAAACCTAGTAGCCCTGCATGAAACATTTAGCTGAGCACTTATGCACATTAATTCAGAAGCAAAAAAAAAAGCATCAGCACTGCTGTCTATCATTGTAGCTTTAGTGGATCCCTCTGTATGTGTATTGATGTGGATTTTTGGGGAGGGTAAATTTGAAATACAATATTGAAGTTAAGGTATGTGCTTTAGGAGCTGACACATATTTGTATTTTGGTGTGTGGACAAATGGCCAATGCTGACATTATTTTGTAAATTCCACTGAATAAATTACATTTAAAGTTTTTTTTGTTTTTTTTGTTGAATAGTATCATTATGGCCCAGCACTTTTATAAAAGGCTAATTATTATAATGTTTTTATTTATTCATGCTTTTATAAAATTGTTTAATATTGTGAAAAACAGATATTTACAAAAAAAGATCGTATTTACATTAGCATACATTCTGGCACTAGTTGCTGGCTTTAGTAAGAGTAGTGTGGCTATTCCAATTTTGCTCACCTCAAAGGATGTGTGTTCTCATGATTGTTAATAGTTTGTGACTTTTGATTTCTTTACTGATGTGCACTTACAGGTCAGCAAGATTTTTTTTAAACTTTTATTCCGCAAGGATGCATTAAATTGATCAGAATTGACAGTTAAGACAATTATAATGTTAAAAAAAAAAATATTAAATTGTAATAATATTTCACATTATTACTGTTTTGCTGTATTTTTGATCAAATAAATGCAGCCTTGGTGAGCATAAGAGACTTTCTTTCAAAAACATTAAATAATCTTACCAACCTCAAACTTTAGATCGGTAGTGTAGATCTTCGTGGCTGCTAGATTTTTATTTAAAGCTGCAGTCTGTAACTTTTTTTTGGGTTAAAAATTAGGGCTGTGAATCTTTGGGTAGGCAGCGAAACGATTCGATTCACGGTTCACAGGTTTTCGATTCGATTCAAGAACGATTTTTGTCAATTCAGAATGATTCGATTTGAAACGATTCACATTAAAATTCGATGCGATTTGATTAATTCGATTCGATTCTGCATTTTTTTATATGCATTCATAGCATTATTAAAATGCTTTCCCCAATGTGTCTTAGTCAGGGTGTGAATTACACAGCGGGCTTCGGAGGTCAGAGAGTGGGCAAAAAAACTTTTGTCCATTGTTAATGTTAGTTCATATTATTACTTTATTGTTTTATTATTATTACACACCTTATTTTAATATCCTATAAAAATTGGCATTTGTAGAAATTTACATAAGCCAAAATTTAAAAAGGCTTTAAAAGTATTGTTAGTTAATGCTAACTATTGTGTAGGACAGTGTTAATGGCTACACAACCTTATTACAGTTTTTCTCAATTGTTTACACACAAATACTGGTACTTGAGACACAATGACCACAACATGTAACTCATGCACCAACCCCCTGAACCAATTCTGCTAAACTACAAGCACAATTCCTGTTTTACACTCAAATTGCAGTTCTAAAACACACTTTTTTTCGAAACACTACACATAATTATCTACATGTGGCACAATTTTCATGCAGAAAATCTCTTGTTTTCACAAGGAACACACTGCCATTCAAATATGCACACTGACTCATCACATGGGCAAACACCTGTCACACAGTTTTACAATTAGCAAACAGAGCTTTAGCATAAAAGGGCAACAGGTGAGCTCTTTTTTTTATTACTGTAACTGTATACAGTAAATTCTTCTGTTGTTTTGTATGTAGACCACTGTATGTGCAACTTTGTGTTGGTTGGGATGTACACTGTGTACATTGTTTTTGTGGATAAAACAAAAAATATATATATATTTGTTACTGTGTATTTGTTTGTTCTGGGTATAAAAACAATATTCTCAAATATTTTACAACACACTTATGTATGTACTGTCTGTAGTAAGTGTAACACTGAACCAAAAAAAGACCTAAGTCATTACGATGAATGGAGAAGAAGTGTTTTCCATTCATCATAGTGTTTTACATCGAGCACATCAGTGTTCAACTGGTTCTTATAAATGTCTATTCATATGGTTTGTGTGTGTCATTTGAAAACAAAATACCATTTTGAGAAGAAATAACATTGTTTTGAATGTGAAGTTTCATTTTGCAGGAGAATTGAGGGTTTTGCGCATTGTGTGTGTGTTTTTTGATTTGTGTGTAGAGTTCTGAGAGTATGAGGCATGCTTTCAGAAAATGTGTGTAGACAATCGAGAAAAACTGTAAAGTGTTCCAGGTACATTAAACATGCAATGCTTCCATGGAGAGAATAGAATATCATGCACTTTTCCAACTAATCCTAAATAATTTTCTTCACGGAATAGAAAGAAAAGCCATCTTTGTTCTCTTTATACGGAACATTTTCCTTATGATGATTCTGAAAGAAACCGCGCCGGGTGTCTACTGTTGCCATAGTAACGGACGCAACTTTAACGCGCATCTGATTGAAAGATAAACCGCGCGCTCTTATTTCAGTGTTTTTAATGTTGTAGTTATTTCAGCAGTTTCCTTCGTACATTCAGTTAAACGACATTAAGTTAAATTTCATTTATCATTCATCAGAACATTTCCGTAAAACTTCAGTATTTTATTTTATATAAAATAACGGTGACGTTTCCACGCAATGGAAGCGTTTTATTTCAACAGTAGTGCCCACGGTGACTTGGCAGCTTTACCAATGGCTTGAGCGGTTTGACTCAGAACTATTCCTGTCTGGATAGAGAGGTGTCATCTGCTCATGTGAATAGCAGTGGCCTTTCTGAGCAGAGCTCAAACGTGCGCTGCTCAAAAATATGCCAATGAGAGCGACGGACGGAGCGCGAGCGCAATCCAGTGAAAGGTGGTAAAGAGAGCGGCGCATGTCTGTGAAGGAGAGCTGCGAGGGCGCGGATGACGGCACACGTCTCCATTAATTCACGCATGTAGTAGCTATAATCTAATGTTTATTTTAAAGCACTGAATCTCTATCGAATCGCGATTAATTTGATTCTTAGCATTTTAAATCGATTATCGACCGAAATCAACGATTCAAAAATACGTTTCAAGATCGATGCATATGCATCCTCAGGATTTGTAATCGATGCATCGAGAAAACGAGTGAATCGTTACACCCCTATTAAAAATTATCCAAAATAAATTTTTGAGCAAGTATACAGTGCATCCGGAAAGTATTCACAGCGCTTAACTTTTTCCACATTTTGTTATGTTACAGCCTTATTCCAAAATGGATTCAATTAATTATTTTGTTCCTCAATTCTACAAACAATACCCCATAATAATAGAAATCTTTGCAAATGTGTTAAAAAATCACATGTACATAAGTATTCACAGCCTTTGTTTAATATTTTGTTGAAGCACCTTTGGCACCAATTACAGCCTCAAGTCTTTTTGAGTATGATGCTACAAGCTTGGCACACCTATTTTTGGGCAGTTTCTCCCATTCTTCTTTGCAGGACCTCTCAAGCTCCATCAGTTTGGATGGGGAGCGTCGGTGCACAGCCATTTTCAGATCTCTCCAGAGATGTTCAATCGGGTTCAAGTCTGGGCTCTGGCTGGGCCACTCAAGGACATTCACAGAGTTGTCCCGTAGCCACTCCTTTGTTATCTTGGCTGTGTGCTTAGGGTCATTGTCCTGTTGGAAGATGAACCTTCACCCCAGTCTGAGGTCCAGAGCGCTCTGGAGCAGGTTTTCATCAAGGATGTCTCTGTACATTGCTGCATTCACCGTTCCCTTGATCCTGACTAGTCTCCCAGTTCCTGCTGCTGAAAAAACATCCCCACAGCATGATGCTGCCACCACCATGTTTCACTGTAGGGATGGTGTTGGCCAGGTGATGAGCGGTGCCTGGTTTCCTCCAGACATGACGCTTGCCATTCAGGCCAAAGAGTTCAATTTTCATCAGACCTGAGAATTTTGTTTCTCATGGTCTGAGAGTCCTTCAGGTGCCTTTTGTCAAACTCCAGGCGGACTGTCATGTGCCATCTGGCCACTCTACCATACAGGCCTGATTGGTGGAGTGCAGCAGAGATGGTTGTTCTTCTGGAAGGTTCTCCTCTCTCCACAGAGAAGCGCTGGAGCTCTGTCAGAGTGACCATCGGGTTCTTGGTCACCTCCCTGACTAAGGCCCTTCTCCCCCGATCGCTCAGTTTGGCCGGACGGCCACCTCTAGGAAGAGTCCTGGTGGTTCCAAACTTCTTCCATTTACGCATGATGGAGGCCACTGTGCTCATTGGGACCTTTAATGCTGCAAAAATGTTCTGTACCCTTCCCCAGATCTGTGCCTCGATACAATCCTGTCTCGGAGGTCTACAGACAATTCCTTGGACTTCATGGCTTGGTTTGTGCTCTGACATGCACTGTAACTGTGGGACCTTATATAGACAGGTGTGTGCCTTTCCAAATCATGTCCAATCAACTGAATTTACCACAGGTAGACTCCAATCAAGTTGTAGAAACATCTCAAGGATGATCAGTGGAAAAAGGATGCACCTGAGCTAAATTTTGAGTGTCATGGCAAAGGCTGTGAATACTTATGTACATGTGATTTTTACAGTTTTTTTTTTCAATTGCTTAAGCACAATTTTGAAAACAGGGCCCGGTTTGTCAAAACACTACACACAATTAACACAACCCTACACCAAAGTAGCACAACACTTCAGATCATTTGCAAAATGGAACACTTTTGTCAAAACTATACACGACTTTATAAAAACAATATTTTGTTACCATACGAAACACACACATTTCATATGACTTCAATCTTTTTGAAGCAGTTGCACACTGCTGTTGCTGACCTAAAACACTTTTAGCAAGTCTAATTCTCAGTGATTCGAGTACTGTAAATGAAGTACACAGAGAAAGTGCAACTATACAATAGTTCACCAAACACTACACAAGACCAATGCTGCAGAAAATATCATCGATTTCTCTCCATATACCCAAATCAGTCAACATGGAGAATCACAACAAAACATGTCCCAGTTGTCATGCTACTACAGTAGTGTGCATAACACTGTTAGCTCAGCAAACAACAGACAAACGTAAAATACTGTATCCAGTACAGGTTACAATTACAGTAAATAACAACAACAAATATAAAAAATAATCTGAAAAAACTGACAATATTGTATAGAAAATAATACAGTAAACATACTATACATTATCTCTTCGCCTAGCTGGATCTGGCCAGAGAATTTCATCAACATCACAAGCAATATCCTCATTAGCAAGACAACGCGGGAAGAACCGTCTTGAATGTCGAATCCATCCTTGCACAGCTGCGGCGTCAACTTGGTCACAGGCGTCCTCCATGGCCTGAATGAGGGGTACCTGAGCCTGGGGCTGGAGATCATAAACCTTCCACCACCATGCAGAGAAAAACTCTTTGATAGGGTTTAGAAACGGAGAGTATGGTGGAAGGTATAGTACTGTCAACTGTGGATGGTGTTGAAACCAGTTCTGGACCAAAGCAGAGCGGTGGAATGACACATTGTCCCAGATGACAGTGTATTGTATCTGGTGCATTTCATTTACCTGCTGTGACGATGTGGTGCAATTGGCACTCAAAAGGCACTCGATAAAGTTGTTTCATTTGAACCTGATGTCTTTTCAGGATGCGTGCCAGTGTTGACTGAGAGACCTGATGGACATTATTGAAAATGGCATGGTCACCGATAATGTTTGCTTGTAGTTCTCTGAGCCTGATAGCATTATTGGCCAAAACCATGTTTATTATCTCTCTCTCTTGTTCTTGCGTGAATATGGGCCCCCTTCCTCCTTGTCGTTCCCGACCCTCAATCCTATGTAGAGAATAATACATGTAACTTACTGTACAATGTCACAGGAAGGGGTATCACAAGTGCTGATATGGTGCATACAATAAGCGGCTGATTACTGTAACTGTAGACAGATCTTCTTTGACCTGTTTTCCTGTCGAAAAGTCCTTATGACAGTTGCCACTGTATATCTGCTAAGATTTGGCTGAACTCTCAGTCCAGCCTCCCTCAGCGTCAATCCGTGGTTCACAACATGGTCCACTAGTGTTGCACGAATGTCATTTGAAAAGTTTGGTTCTCCTCTTGCTTCAGGTCTTCCTCGACCTCTGGCTCGGCCTCTGCCTCTTCCTCTACCTCCTTCTCCTCCTCTGTGTACTCCTCCTCTCACCCTCACTCTTCTTCTGACTCCTTCCATTTTGGTTGAAGGCAGGTGAACCTACCTGCTGCATTTTTATAGTGCTTAAACCAGATTGGTGTGTCTACAATTTAGCAATCATGTGTTTGTGCACCTGATGGCTGTGTTTAACAGATTGGCTCATAGGTGTGGTAATTTGACAGTCAGTGCTTTGGAATTGCAAGGAAGTGACATCATGATATACAAACCCGATTCCAAAAAAGTTGGGACACTGTACAAATTGTGAATAAAAACAGAATGCAATGATGTGGAAGTTTCAAATTTCAATATTTTATTCAGAATACAACATAGATGACATATCAAATGTTTAAACTGAGAAAATGTATCATTTTAAGGGGAAAATAAGTTGATTTTAAATTTCATGGCATCAACACATCTCAAAAAAGTTGGGACAAGGCCATGTTTACCACTGTGTGGCATCCCCTCTTCTTTTTATAACAGTCTGCAAACATCTGGGGACTGTGGAGACAAGTTGCTCAAGTTTAGGAATAGGAATGTTGTCCCATTCTTGTCTAATACAGGCTTCTAGTTGCTCAACTGTCTTAGGTCTTCTTTGTCACATCTTCCTCTTTATGATGCGCCAAATGTTTTCTATGGGTGAAAGATCTGGACTGCAGGCTGGCCATTTCAGTACCCGGATCCTTCTTCTACGCAGCCATGATGTTGTAATTGATGCAGTATGTGGTCTGGCATCGTCATGTTGGAAAATGCAAGGTCTTACCTGAAAGAGACGACGTCTGGATGGAGCATATGTTGTTCTAGAACTTGGATATACCTTTCAGCATTGATGGTGCCTTTCCAGATGTGTAAGCTGCCCATGCCACACGCACTCATGCAACCCCATACCATCAGAGATGCAGGCTTCTGAACTGAGCGCTGATAACAACTTGGGTTGTCCTTGTCCTCTTTAGTCCGGATGACATGGCGTCCCAGTTTTCCAAAAAGAACTTCAAATTTTGATTCGTCTGACCACAGAACAGTTTTCCACTTTGCCACAGTCCATTTTAAATGAGCCTTGGCCCAGAGAAAACGCCTGCGCTTCTGGATCATGTTTAGATATGGCTTCTTTTTTGACCTATAGAGTTTTAGCCGGCAATGGCGAATGGCACGGTGGATTGTGTTCACCGACAATGTTTTCTGGAAGTATTCCTGAGCCCATGTTGTGATTTCCATTACAGTAGCATTCCTGTATGTGATGCAGTACCGTCTAAGGGCCCGAAGATCACTGGCATCCAGTATGGTTTTCCGGCCTTGACCCTTACGCACAGAGATTGTTCCAGATTCTCTAAATCTTTGGATGATATTATGCACTGTAGATGATGATAACTTCAAACTCTTTGCAATTTTTCTCTGAGAAACTCCTTTCTGATATTGCTCCACTATTTTTCACCGCAGCATTGGGGGAATTGGTGATCCTCTGCCCATCTTGACTTCTGAGAGATACTGCCACTCTGAGAGGCTCTTTTTATACCCAATCATGTTGCCAATTGACCTAATAAGTTGCAAATTGGTCCTTCAGCTGTTCCTTATATGTACATTTAACTTTTCCGGCCTCTTATTGCTACCTGTCCCAACTTTTTTGGAATGTGTAGCTTTCATGAAATCCAAAATGAGCCAATATTTGGCATGAGATTTCAAAATGTCTCACTTTCAACATTTGATATGTTATCTATATTCTATTGTGAATAAAATATAAGTTTATGAGATTTGTAAATTATTGCATTCCTTTTTTATTCACAATTTGTACAGTGTCCCAACTTTTTTGGAATCGGGTTTGTACTTCTGTGTCTGATGTATACAAGTGTGTTTAGTGTTTTGCAAATCACTGTGTGTAATGTTTTGCAAATAGTGTGAAGCTGACAATGTGCTTACAGTTGTGCAAATCTAGCCTTGTGTTTTGCTCCTTGAGTGTAAGGTTTTGCTAATTGTGGGAAAAGTTTAATTTTAGTGTGTAAGCAATCGTAAAAAACTGTAATAAATTTGCAAAGATTTCAAACAAACTCCTTTCACATTGTCATTATGGGGTATTGTTTGTAGAATTGAGGAAAAACATAATGAATTTAATCGATTTTGGACTAAGGCTGTAACAACAAAATTTGGAAAATTAAGCGCTGTGAATAATTTCCATATGCACTGTATAACCTGCCAGTGTTCAAAACGGTCTCCTTACTTTAGTCCGATTCACAACGGTAAGCTTGTAATAATGTGTTATAATTAGAGTGGTACTGGTAGCTTTTCGCAGGAAATACGAGCTTCCGCCGTTCGTCTTTGCGTCATTATGTCACGTCTGTATACATAAAGGAGTCCGGGCTAGTAGGCTATGTCGTGTGTGTGGATGCTGCAGGTGGCGGATCGTTTGTGGCCTCTTCTTACAGCAGCTGGAATGTAATTAAACTTGTCATTTTGATGGCGGCTTGTAATCCAGAAAGTTCAAAACGACAATCATCATTGACAACTGGTGCGTTGATAGACAACCCACACATACACCTCAAAACATTAGATTCTTCTGCGCTGAGGAGCCGTGCCGATGCACAACCCATGTAAAGAAGATAACGCCGCAAATAACTGCAATTTCAGGGTTCAAACAGAGATGGCGACAAAGAGGTAAAACTTACGGACTGCAGCTTTAATCAAATGAGTCTTAAGGCTGATTTATACTTCTGCGTCGGACCTGCGCCGTAGCCTCTATTCCGTGGGCTATGCGTCGATTTTCATTTGTACTTCTGTGTCGTTGTCCGCGTCGACGTGCAATTACCCATGCAGAGGGAGCATGATAACCCCTGAGGAAGGGGTTCTGGCAGACCAATCACAGCGTTTGCAGTCCGTGTAGAATTGATGCGTTGTTACGTTTTTGTAGCGTATGCTGAGTTACGCCGTAGGCGATGCATGCTACACACAGCCTACGACGTAGCTACCGTGTACACTCAACACAGAAGTATAAATTAGGCTTCAGTAGTCAATTCAACTTTGTTAGCTATCTGGCTAAATGTCATGTTTGGTTGATAAACAAAATACAAACTTCTGAAATTAGAAAAACAACATTAGTTTATTTTTGTTATCGATGTATACCATGAAATAACTAAACAAACCTGACAATTATTCTGATATGGGGTGAAAACGACACGTCGACATAATCACTTACTTCGATTACGCACTTCATCCCTAATCTTCTGTAATGTTTCACACAAAACTCTATGGATGAATTCATGCCTCGATTGAACTTGTTTATTTAATAACATGCTGTAAATTGTGATAAAAATTCCCGATGTTATGGACATAGCCGTTTTTGATACTGTCGCTGAATGCGGTTGTGAGTCCTGAAAATGTGCAGGCTCGTATTAAAGGTGCTGTATGTAAAAATGACAGATATTCAAATTCAAAATATTGTTTGCCCCGCCCCCTCCTCCTCAGACTCGACGCTCACGCGGGTTGCCAGTTTGAGGACACGTTACAGGAACGAGCGCAATTGACAATGAAAGGCGAGGAGACTTCGTTGATGAGTTGATTTATCCGCGTTTTAACGTGCTTCCGCTCATAGAGATTTTTAGATGGCTCCCAAGGCTTTTTAGGTCGGGTAGAATCTGTAATCTCTGACCCAGTTTGTTTGCTGGCTTCCATGGCAGCAATATGCTGTGTTTTCCGCCAACTGACAACCTGTGGTGGCAAAATACTATTGGGTAAACTGGCAACGTGAGTTATAGCACAGACCAAAACAAAAACAGACATTCCGACACGGAACGCACATTTCAAAGTAAAATAACTGGCTGTAGCATTGTTTTTCAGAGAAATGAGTATGTGAATTTAGCATGTTTCCTAAATATCTGCAAACATATTATGGTATTTTTATGTTTTAGTACAGTCAAAAACTTACATACAGCACCTTTAAGTGCCACTGTCATACTAGCCATTAGCATCTGCTCTAAAGTTTTGTTTTGTGTGAAACAGGACGAGATTAGAGATAAACATAAACAGTGCGTAATGGACGTAATCGATTACGTCAACGGGTCATTCCAGCCCTAGTCTGATTATATAGGGGCCGATTATGTTCCTAGTTTTCCTCTGTGCTCTGTGACATTTACTTGCTCAATGTTTAGATTACTGTGTTGCAGGAGACGTTAAATCCAGATTTTACTAGAAATCAGCCTTTAATCCATCTTCTTAGGCCTCAGAAGCTCCCTGTGAGTGGGAAGTGTCCCTCATAGGCAGAGATTTAGCTTGGTTCCCACCCTTCCCAAAATGATTACTGGGTTACAAGCTAAAAACACAAGCCTCCCCGTTTTCTACAAACTCTCATTTGTTTCAGCTGCATCCTCCCACACTCTAATAACAGGGAACTTCCATATTTTACTTGCTTAAGAAACATTTACAGGGCTCACTTTGTGTAGCATTTTTGCTATAAGCTAAAAATAACCCCAACTGTAATTTTAAGTGTGTACTTAAGTGTTTCATTCCGTCAAAATGTCTCACAGTAAATACACCACAATTTTTTTTTGCAGTTTTATAGAATAGTTTTATTCACTGACCAGGTGCTATGTGTGCTGAAGAAGCGCTGACATTTGAGTATTTAAATGAATTCAATGTCATTCGTGCCAAACTCTGCTTATTTCTATGTAAATTAGGCTTATTATAGATTGTGCCTTACAAAACTCACTATGTGCTTGGTGCAATTAATGCAGCGCTGTTACCACCCGCAGAAAGCAGGCGGTAAAAGTAATTTAATTTAGAAGAGATGTTTATGCACATCTGTTAATCATGGCAGCAGTTCTTCATCAAATGCTGATCAAATGATGGTGAAGAGTGTTATAACCAGGCATATATCCAGATGCACAGTGTAGACAAGCACACTATGGGCTTAGAGCCAATTTAGACACATTCTGTTATTTTCCTCTGAAATCTGGGCAAACGGGGCACTGAAGATCTTGTGACCAGACATAAGCAGAGTTGGACCTTGTGTTTGGCCTTGAGCTTAGACAAAATGTTTTTTACATGAGATTAAAAGGAGCCTAGTCCTGTCAAGCTCTCTCTCACTCTCTCTCTGTCAATGAGACCGAGTTTGGGTGAGTGGGGGACCATGTTCACTGAGGGTGTGATGATGGCAGAAGCCGAATGGGAAATGCCAGGCTTTTCACAGCTTTTATTAATTATGACAGCTTATCAACTGGGAGTCTAAGGCCGATAACAGATTTCCCCGCCCTTCTCTTATAACGTCTTGAAAGGACTCAAAGGATTTTGGCTTGGAATGTGCAAAACTACATATTTTCAAAATGTACTAGTTAGTGAGTTGCCTGAATGTGTAGTCAACTGATGACTGGTTTTAAAGAGATAGTTCACCCAAAAATCTGTTACAGATATTTGATAGTTAACTAGCATTTTAAATTAATAAATAAATAAAATGTATAAAAATATGTTTATAATATATTTAATTTTTTTGTTTAAATAAATACAATACAAATACAATACAAAATATATATGTATTTATATTTTAAAATCAGATTTAAAAGAAAAAAATCTGGAACAATTAGTTGACCTCTTACAATCCAACTATACTGTGCATTTCACTTAAGCTGAATCATTTGCTTTTGCAGTTAAAAGATTTTTTTTTTTTTTAAATCATGTGTGTGTATGTGTGTATAACATATATTTTACACTATGTTGCCAAAAGTTTTGGGACTCCTGCCTTTACATGTACATAAACTTTAATGACATCCCATTCTTAATCCGTAGGGTTTAATATGGAGTTGGCCCACCCTTTGCAGCTACAACATCTTTAACTCTTCTAGGAAGGCTTTCCACAAGGTTTAGGAGTGTGTTTATGGGAATTTTTGACCATTCTTCTAGGAGCGCATTTGTGAGGTCAGGCACTGATGTTGGACGAGAAGGCCTGGCTCGCAGTCTCCGCTCTAATTCATCCCAAAGGTGTTTTATCGGGTTGAGGTCAGGACTCTGTGCAGGCCAGTCAAGTTCCTCCTCACCAAACTCGCTCATCCATGTCTTTATGGACTGCAGTCATGTTGGAACAGGAAGGGGCCATCCCCAAACTGTTCCCACAAAGTTGGGAGCATGAAATTGTCCAAAATGTCTTGGTATGCTGAAGCATTAAGAGTTCCTTTCTCTGGAACTAAGGGGACAAGCCCAACCGCTCAAAAAAACCCCCACATCATAATCCCCCCTCCACCAAACTTTACACTTGGCACAATGCAGTCAGGCAAGTACTGTTCTCCTGGCAACCGCCAAACCCAGACTCGTCCATCGGATTGCCAGACAGAGAAGCGTGACTCGTCACTCCAGAGAACAAGTGGCTGAGTTGCTGTTGTTCCCAGTTGCTTCCACTTTGTTATAATACCACTAACAGTTGACGGTGGAATCTTTAGTAGTGCGGAAATTTCACGAATGGACTTATTGCACAGGTGGCAACCCATCACGGTACCACGCTTGAATTCACTGAGCTCCTGAGAGCGACCCATTCTGTCACAAATGTTTGTAGAAACAGTCTGCATGCCTAGGTGTTTGATTTTATAAACCTGTGGCCATGGAAGTGATTGGAACACCTGAATTCAATGATTTGGAGGGGTGTCCCAATACTTTTGGCAATATATATATATATATATATATATATATATATATATATACAGTGGTGGTCAGAATTATTGGCACCCCTGGTAAATATGATCAAATATGGCTGTAAAAAATAAATCTGCATTGTTTATCCTTTTTATCTTTTATTTAAAAAATTCACAAAAATGAAGTAAAAGAATTGAAAGTGGGGGGTAAATCACATTATGAAATAAATGCTTTTCTCCAAAACACGTTGGCCACAATTATTGGCACCCTTTTATTAAATACTTTTTGCAACCTCCTTTTGCCAACAGTTGCCATAACAGCTCTGAGTCTTCTTCTATAACACCTGATAAGTTTGGAGAACACCTGACAAGAGATCAGAGACCATTCCTCCATACAGAATCTCTCCAGATCCTTCAGATTCCCAGATCCATGTTGGTGCTTCTTCTCTTCAGTTCACCCCACTCATTTTCTATAGGGTTCAGGTCAGGGGACTGGGATGGTCATGGCAGAAGCTTCATTTTGTGTTCAGTGACACATTTGTGTGTTGATTTTGATGTTTGTTTTGGATCATTGTCCTGATGGAAGATCCAACCATGGCCCATTATAAGATTTCTAGCAGAGGCCGTCAGGTTTTGATTTTTTTATCTGTTGGTATTTGCTAGAATCCATTATACCCTGTATCTGAACAAGATGTCCAGGACCTCCAGCAAAAAAATAGGCCCACAACATTAAAGATCCAGCTGTATTTTTAACCGTGGGCATGGGGTCCTTTTTATCCCTGTTTGCACCAAACCCATCTGGTGGATTTGCTGCCAAAAAGCTCTTTTTATAGTTTAATCTGACCACAGAACCAGGTCCCTTTTGAAGCTCCAGTCGTGTCTGACAACTGAATATGCTGGAGTTTGTTTCTGGATGAGCAAGAAGGATTTTTCTTGAATCCCTCCCAAACAACATGAGGTGATGTAGGGGTTGTTTTTTTTTAGGTTTCTGACCCCAAGACTCAACTAATCTCTGCAATTCTCCATCTGTGATCCTTGGAGAGTCTTTGGCCACTCAAACTCTCCTCCTCGCTGTGCATTAAGACAATATAGACACACGTCCTCTTTCAGGCAGATTCGTAACATCTTTAGTTGATTGGAACTTCTTAATTATTGCCCTGATGGTGGAAATGGGAATTTTCAATGCTTTAGCTATTTTCCTACAGCCACTTTCTATTTTGTGAAGCTCAACAATCTTTTGCTGCACATCAGAACTATATTCTTTGGTTTTACTCATTGTGATGAATGATTAAGGGAATTTGGCCTTTGTGTTTCCTCATATTTATACTCCTGTGGAACAAGACATCATAGCTGGACAATTTCATGTTCCTAGTCACCCTGGTGTGCTAAAAAATGTAAATATTAATGGGAATATACTTCAGAGATATTTTACTCATAAAAAATTCTAGGGGTGCCAATAATTGTGGCCAATGTGTTTTGGAGAAAAGCATTTATTTCATAATGTGATTTACCCCCCATTTTCAATTATTTTACTTCAATGAAAGGTTATATTTTTGTGAATTTTTTTAATAAAAGATCAAAAGGATAAACAATGCAGATTTATTTTTTACAGCCATGTTTGATCATATTTGCCAGGGGTGCCAATAATTCTGACCACCACTGTGTGTATATATATATATATATATATATATAATGCTGTCAACGTTAATGTGTTAACGCATGCGATTAATTTAAAGTCCTTAATGCGTTCAAATAATTTAACGCAATTAACGCAAATAAATTACAGAAGTACATGAGGCTGCGTCATTAACGTAATTTTCGTCACGCAGTTAGATGATCTTAGAAGTCGCGAGTGTATCACAATCACACTGAGCATCTACAAGCACAAGTAACCCTGGTAGGAGGAAATTTCCATTCTAACTCTTTAACCCGATTGTGCTTCTCTGTTTGTGATCAGGCCATTTTAAGCCGTTAAACTCTGGGAAAGTTTTCAGTGATCTAGTAATCGAATTCATTCAAACAGTCCAAAATAGCACTAATGTAAAGAAGGCCAGGCTGATTACATCAGACATATCAGAGAGAATAGAGACTCACATTGCGTTTTTAGTGAATTATTCATCCAGTGTGTGCTTTGCTTTAAAACACGAGGTCTGTCGTATTCTGCGATTGTTTCTGAAGAGCGCAATTTTGGTGACATACCGGAGAAGAACAAACCGTGTATGTGCGCGCTCTCGATCACTGATCGCACGCTGCATTCATGTACAGACATGTTTCAGTACATTCGCGTTGTTTCCACACACACAGACACACTCCCAAACTGGGGTCTTTCCTATGGCAACCGTGAGCCATCAGAAAACATTCTTACAGTATGTATATTGTGCCTCTGACATGCACGCTGCATTCATGTACAGACATGTTTCAGTACATTCGCGTTGTTTCCACACACACTCATGAAGGATAATGTTTGATTTGTCATGTGTACGTTGTTGTGTTTAGTAATCGTAGGCTTATGCAGTCAAGTCAAAGTGGTTGATTTATGAGTTTTTTGGTGTCTCCGTGTGGTGCTGTTCGGTATCGCAGCTTGACGTCTAAAATCTCGTTGTTGTTGCTCTGTACTGTACACATACTATACATTGTGAATTCTGTAAAGTTTTTTTATGTAATGTTTTTTTTCATGGGTGCTTAGGTGTGTATAAATTTATTATATAATATAACTATATGGACTCCTTATATTTGGTTATTTGGTGTCCTTTTGGAGTCTCCAATGATCCTTGAAGCTTGCAGAAAATACAGTTTTGTGATTGTTTACTTTGCTGGATATAGCAAATGATGACAAAATGAGTTTTATGTGTTTAATGAGATAAATGGCGTATGCTTAATTTCACGATACGTGTGCGATTAATCACGATTAATTGCACTTCTAATCGCGATTAATCTAGACATATACATATACAATCTAGAGCAAACAATTTTATAATAAAATGTGGGAAAAAAAACTTATGCACCAAAGTGCTGTATAATGGGCAAACGGTGGAGTCTGGCCTGTTCCTGACCATGCCATTGCTTGGAAACACTCATCACTCCCAAACTGGGGTCTTTCCTATGGCAACCGTGAGCCATCAGAAAACATTCTTACAGTATGTATATTGTGCCTCTGACATGTCAATACTATGTATACATTCAACAGGAATTCCCATGTCTTGTAGTGTCCTTATAAGGTCAGGTTCATGTGGCTTTCTCTATCACACACTAACAGTTGCACACATTTACTCGCACTCATCCACATTAGAGAGCATTCAGCTAATGGGGTCATAGCTGGAAGGTCCAGGAGGTCCCTTCCCCATAGTGGTGCTTTATGCAGTAAAAGCATTAGATCTGTGGGGTATTCAGACTCTCAGCATGGACTTCTTTCAGCCACATGCCTGTTGGGCACTGTAGCAGATTTACTCAAAGTACAAAATGATTGTTTAGTGTGTTTTTATCAGTGATCAAATATCTGCTTTCATTTGGCAAGGTTTTGTTGTGTCTAATAAAGTATGACACTGTAAGAGTGAACCAAAGCAGCCCCAAACATTTCAATGCATCACATTATTTATAACATTTCTTTGCTCTAAATTTAGTCAGTTTGACAGGAACTGACAAAAACAAACATTTTTCCTAGAGAATCATGGCAGACTCTTAAAAGCTTGAAATGGACATATATTGCAAATAATGGTAGCTCCAAGGGATTCCCAAACTTTTTTCGGAACCTCTTTGACTTAAAATATTTATTTAAAGTACCCCATGAGATTTTAAAGGGGCCATATTATGCTTTTTTTTACATTTTCAACTTTATTTAGTGTGTAATGTTGCTGTTTGAGTATTAAAAAGGTCTGCAAAGATACAAAGTACAAAGTTACTCCAAAGTGAGTTATTCTCTAATCTATTTCAGTAAGCAGTGTTTCTGAACTCCCTCAAACGCCTCGATTGTTACTGGGAACGTACACATCACAATTTTTCTAATTTAAATAATTCCCGGCCAAGGTATATGTAAAAAATAAAGTGGGCAAGACCTGATTGAGTTGCGTTAGTAGTGTGTTGAAACTCACAATTATGGCATGACATTTCTGAAACACGCTCGAAGCGCTTGACCAATCACAACACACTGGTCTAGCCGACCAATCAGATTACATTGCGCTTTTTGCAAGGAGGGGCTTCATAGAGATATGAACTAAACAAACATAGCGTTACTGACAGACTGGGAAGCGAGTTGCTGCAAAAATGTAAAATATGTGAAAAATAAGGTGTTTTTTGAACATTCAAGCATGAAAACTTATTCTAGTAGATCCCAAAAACAAAATCAGGACTTAAAGGGTATAATGGGTCCCCTTTAAATAAATATGAAATAGTTTTACTACACATTTGCATGTTCGTGTTCAGATGTTGGTTAATGGTTACAAGACATGTAGGTAAACAAATAAAATATTTCATCTTTTTAGTAAGGGTTTTATTTTTATTGTTTTTGTTTTAAAATTTGTCTTTTTTTATTTTTACGATTGAATTAATTATTAGCTTTTCATCAATTCACAAACCTCCTGAATTAATAAATAATGAATAAATATGCAAGTTGTGCCTAACTTACTAAAAGGCCGTTGTCAGAGTACTTTAAGCTCAGTTACTGTCTTTGTAGTTCTGCGACAGACTATAAAGCTTTCTGAGTTTTAAATGTGCCTGACTCAGATATTTATAGCTTGCTATTACAAGACATGTTGGTCTCTGACCCTTTAGAAGTGCAGGTTTTGTTGGAAAGTCTTTGGCATACTGATTCTATTTGATAATTATTCTTATTCCATTTGAGACAACCTTGGCAAGTTTTTCAATGTTTTTATAAATAAATAGTCATAGAGAGAAAGGCCTTGCGTGATGTGTTATTAGAACAAGTAAACCGAGATAGCCCGGTGTCTAAATATATTGGATGTTTATGAAAGCAAAGAGCCGTCAGGATGTAATTTATGACGACCAAGCATCATTGGTAGAGGAGAGACTGTGTACTTTATTTCAGACTTGCTCTAGGGGGGAGAAATGAAACCAAGAGGACAGGGAAGAATCTGCCGTCCTGCCCTCTAACCCCAGATGGATGCTAGAAATAGGCTCTGTCGTAAGGCAAGCATGAAAGAGCGGAGAATGAAGAACCGAGAGTAGTGAATGTTATTGCGAAAGCATGAAATGTGCAAATGTGTTGTTTCAATCTTTAAAGAGTAACATTATATTCACCTTTTTGTCTTAACTAGTTAATTGCCCTGCATTTAATACATTTACATTTTTTCAAATATTTAATGCAGTTAATATGAGCTCATTAAAGTTGCATGAATACAAAATGCTATTTAAAATAGATATAGAATGGAGTATATACATATATATATTCCAAAAGTACTTGGTAAAACATACAAACAAATTTTGAAAATCAAATTTGCAGATATAAAGCCGTATTTAATTGAGCTAAGTTTGTACAAACACATCCTTTAAAAAAAAATGACTTTCACTTCTCATAAATGCTTGTTTCTTTATGATGGGTTCTGTCTCTTCGGTAGTCCAGCCCCCACTAAACAACTCTTCGTATAGTCCATGTATGCATTGATTTTCTCTGAGTTCAGAGTGTGAATTTTCTATTTGGCATGATGTCACAAAAAAAACGGTGAGTCTGATTCCTCTTACTTTTTTTCTCAGATCAGTTGTTTCAAATGGCTGTATCTTATCAGTTGCTTTTGGTGTCAGTAAGAGTTGCTTTGGTCATGTGCTGCTGCTCCTCCAGTTATACAGCTGGGTTTAAGGAACGTGTGGCTGGATTTGGGTGTTTCTGTGGGAGATGGGTGTGGTACTACAGTATGTTTTAGGGTATATAGGAGTCAGGGTGGAAATCTGCCTAGCTTAATTTGGCACACCAAAAGGAAATTAATCTTCTTTGTGTGAACCTTTTTATTTATTTTTTTTACTTCATTTCAGTCTGCAGACTCTTGAAGTTTGTGAAAGATTTGAATATAGTTTATGTGCTGATCACAATGTTTCAATCTAATGTGCACAAAATGCAAAAAATATTTATGTACGTAGGTAGTTATATACATGTGTGTGTGTGTGTGTGTGTGTATATATATATATATATATATATATATATATATATATATATATTGTATATATGTGTGATGTGTTTATATATACACTCACCTAAAGGATTATTAGGAACACCATACTAATACTGTGTTTGACCCCCTTTCGCCTTCAGAACTGCCTTAATTCTACGTAGCATTGATTTAACAAGGTGCTGAAAGCATTCTTTAGAAATGTTGGCCCATATTGATAGGATAGCATCTTGCAGTTGATGGAGATTTGTGGGATGCACATCCAGGGCACGAAGCTCCCGTTCCACCACATCCCAAAGATGCTCTATTGGGTTGAGATCTGGTGACTGTGGGGGCCATTTTAGTACAGTGAACTCATTGTCATGTTCAAGAAACCAATTTGAAATGATTCGAGCTTTGTGACATGGTGCATTATCCTGCTGGAAGTAGCCATCAGAGGATGGGTACATGGTGGTCATAAAGGGATGGACATGGTCAGAAACAATGCTCAGGTAGGCCGTGGCATTTAAACGATGCCCAATTGGCACTAAGGGGCCTAAAGTGTCCCAAGAAAACATCCCCCACACCATTACACCACCACCACCAGCCTGCACAGTGGTAACAAGGCATGATGGATCCATGTTCTCATTCTGTTTACGCCAAATTCTGACTCTACCATCTGAATGTCTCAACAGAAATCGAGACTCATCAGACCAGGCAACATTTTTCCAGTCTTCAACTGTCCAATTTTGGTGAGCTCGTGCAAATTGTAGCCTCTTTTTCCTATTTGTAGTGGAGATGAGTGGTACCCGGTGGGGTCTTCTGCTGTTGTAGCCCATCCGCCTCAAGGTTGTGCGTGTTGTGGCTTCACAAATGCTTTGCTGCATACCTCGGTTGTAACAAGTGGTTATTTCAGTCAAAGTTGCTCTTCTATCAGCTTGAATCAGTCGGCCCATTCTCCTCTGACCTCTAGCATCAACAAGGCATTTTCGCCCACAGGACTGCCGCATACTGGATGTTTTTCCCTTTTCACACCATTCTTTGTAAACTCTAGAAATGGTTGTGCGTGAAAATCCCAGTAACTGAGCAGATTGTGAAATACTCAGACCGGCCCGTCTGGCACCAACAACCATGCCACGCTCAAAATTGCTTAAATCACCTTTCTTTCCCATTCTGACATTCAGTTTGGAGTTCAGGAGATTGTCTTGACCAGGACCACACCCCTAAATGCATTGAAGCAACTGCCATGTGATTGGTTGATTAGATAATTGCATTAATGAGAAATTGAACAGGTGTTCCTAATAATCCTTTAGGTGAGTGTATATATATATATATATATATATATTCACAGTGTGTGTAAATATGTATATATATACTGTATATATGTGTGATGTGTTTATATTATTTATATATATATATATATATATATATATAAACAAATGAAGGTATTATACAATAATTGTAATTATACAGTACTTTTTTTTTTTTTATAAATATGCATGTTATTTTATATGTTAATATGATAACATTTTAGGGACCAATTCTTACTATTAACTTGATGCTTATTAGCATGCATATTACTAGGATATTGGCTGTTTATTAGTACTTACAAAGCACATATTAATGCCTTATTCTACATCCCTTAATCCTACCCAATACCTAAACTTAACAACTACCTTACTAACTTACTAACTAAGTAATTAGGAGTTTATTGAGGCAAAAGTAGTAGTTAATAGTTAGTTAATAGTGAGAATTGGACCCTAAAGTATGAACGTTAATATATATATATATAGGATAATTAATAATTATGTTTGTGTGTGTAAGATAGCAAGGTATATTAATGCTGATCATACAGTACACACTTTTTACTATCTCAGAAGATTTCTATTTTAAGAAGCAGAAAACATCATGTCTTTAATTAAAACATGGTCTCATATCAAGCAGTCAGCACGGTTACATTCCTGCCTCGCTCGTTAGCTGCCTATTACACTATATAATTAGTACAGATAACAAACCCGCCCCTTGCTAGTTGTCTTCAAACAAACTCAGTGGGGCAATTACTGTGCCATAATACCACAGTAAGGGCGAAGGGCATTTGTCATGGGTTTGGCTGTTTTTGTCTTCTAGAATAAACATTCTTTGACAGAATTTCTTCAAAATCTTTAATTTCATAACTAGCTTTTATATTGACTATTTGAGAGTCTCTTTCATTTGCACAGATAAATATTATGCACACATACACACACACAAATTGTTGCAGAATCGAGTTGCAACATTATTTTTGTTGCTAAGAGACGCTTTCGGTCTGACATCTGTATTTCATTGTCTCACATCGTAATTTATCGTTGTGGTTTTTGTTGTTGAGCAGAGTGAATTATTAACCAATGTCCCTGTTTCTTCTTCACAGTGAACAGAGTATATGTCAAGCACGAGCCTCTGTGATGATCTATGATGACACCAGCAAAAAATGGGTGCCAGTCAAACCGGGCCAGCAAGGCTTCAGCCGCATCAACATCTACCACAACACTGTCAACAACAGCTTCCGCGTGGTGGGAGTCAAACTGCAGGACCAGCAGGTGAGATGCGAACATGACACAACAACACAAATAGAAGAGACTGTGCGATATGATCTTAACGTACACAATGTGTGCTTTAGTTTCACAGTCACTTTCTATGAACGTTCAGTTCTGTTTGTGGCATTTCACATCTTAACATCGGAAATCTGTTTCTGTAGTTTCCAAAACTACCATTTATGTAAATTTTCTTGAAGAGCATTTGAAATACATTGCCCGGCCAAAAAAAAAGTCACTGTTTGGATTTAAATTGGCAAATGCTTAAGAGTCTATGATTGGATCATTATTGAAGTGATTTTTATGTTTCTAGCATGTTATATGTTTGGCAACAGTTCTTCCAACCCTAATTGATGGAGTGTGTAGCTTTTCATTTCTTAAACAACCATGTAGGAGGACACATCATGGCCATATTCCAGGATGACAATTTGCAAATTTAAATCCAAACAGCTATTTTTTTTTGGGGCCGGGCAGTATAGTTTGATTACAGCGAAAATGTCACAGATGCAGATATATAAACCAAATGTTGCCACTCTTCCAGGTCGTTATAAACTACTCCATTGTGAAAGGTCTGAAATATAACCAGGCCACGCCAACTTTTCACCAATGGCGTGATGCGCGGCAAGTTTACGGGTTGAACTTTGCCAGCAAAGAGGAGGCCACCACCTTCTCTACTGCCATGCTCTTTGCGCTCAATGTCCTGAGCTCTCAGGATGCAGGTAATTTACATGACCTTGTTTTTTGTACTCTGTGCCACTCTCTGCTGTATTACTCTTGTGTGGTGTTTGGTTAGGTGTTACTTGGATTATTTCTGTAATTTATTATAATTTTTAGAGATTAACTTGATATGAGTAATACATTTAAAGGCATTCAAAGTAAGTCTTTGGGAATAATTGTTTGCATTGACATCCTATAGGAACCTACTTAAAGGCACAGTATGTAATTTTTGCCACTAGATGTCGCTTATTCAAAACAAAGGCGTAGCTTAATGACGCCTTGATTTTGTGGAATCATGGGAATTGTTGTCTTCACCTCTACAGCCGGTGGAAAAGAATCCAATGGGACTCAGGTAGAAATCTTATTCATGGATGAGCTAATGTATTGAAGATTTATTAACGTTACTGTAGTATGAAGCAAGGTGGGGCTGAAAGCCGTTGGAGCGGAACGAGGCCACTGGAGCAATTGCTAATGAGCGACAAGCGTGACACACGGCTCGAGAGCAGTGGAGCTTTTATTATGCCGCAGACTAACGTTTCCGCTTCTTCCGGTTTATTTTTTGGGGTAACACAGTGCTGTTTTATCATATTAGATACAGTATTTGAGCGTGTTAAAAAGTTATGTTATAATGCTACTCTGTGTGTTAATTCGCTTGGCAGCTACTATGAGACACTTGTTGCACACTGCAGTGAGCTAGATCGATATTAGGCATGGTAAAACATGGTACTTGCGGTAAATCAAGAAAACAAGATTTAAACAATAAGACTAACTGTGTTGAGCTATAACAATCATTAGTTTTCTGTCGATGAATGTATCCAAACAGTTGCTCACCTGTCTAATAAAACACATAATATATTAAAGTGTCTTTGGTGTTTCCATGGTTTCTACAAAATAAAATGGAAATCAAGGGTAACGCGGGTATGATGTCATTGATAGGCAACGCACGGACACAATCCGTGTTCTGGTTAAAATTGCTTATTTCTCTGGATTTAAACATTCTTGGAAACATTTGGGATAATGTAAGCACACAAGTCAACAAAATATATAACAATGTTCTAGTGGTTTTTGGATATTTTATTCCAAAAATCATACATATTGTGCCTTTAACTTCTGTGGGAGCCGTCTACATGGTTTCATGGGTAAAACATTGCCAGGATATTATTATTTTTTTATTCAGCAAGGATGCATTAAATTGATCAAAAGTGACATTTATAATGTTACAAAGATTTTTATTTCAAATAAATGCTGTTCTTTTAAACTTTCTATTGATCAAAGAATCCTGGAAAAATATGCATCATAGTTTCCACAAAACAATAATTTTGATAATAATAAATGTTTCTTGAGCACAGAATCAGCACATTATATGATTTCTGAAGGATCATGTGACACTGAAGACATAAGGAATAAATTATATTTCAAAATATATAAAACATAAAACAGTTATTTAAATTTTAATAATGTTTCACAATATTACTGTTTTGACCGTATTTTCGATATAAGAAACTTCTTTCAAAAACATTTTAAAAATCTTACCGAATCAAAGGTTTTTAGTGGTAGTGTACTTTTCTACTGGGTTTATTATTCTTTGAATAATAACTTTTTCACTGCACCAAAAATTTTTAAAACTGGTGTTGCATGTCATATCATGCAAAATAATGTGAGGGAAGGGTGTATTTATCTTTTAAATATAGTTTGCAGTGTTTATCTTTTAAATATCTATGAACATGTACATTTAAAAGAGATGAGGGTAATGCAGGTGTTACTACATTACAGTCATGTCCTGGTGCTGATCGTTGTGTTACAATAATTTAACTGTAATTTAATGCAAAAAAAATGTCAACTAGTAGTCAGGAATATACTGTAAATTCAGCCTGAAAAAAATATATTGTTGTTTGGGTCTTATACATGGTACCCTCAAGTGTAGTATAATTCTTATTTAAGACCAGCACATGGGCTTCTCTGGTTTCAGGCTGCTGCTACTTATAAGATGTATGTGGGGGGGTCACAGCCCTGGTTAAAATATCCATGGAGCCAAACAGTCTCAGACCACGGGTGCTGCATGTTTCTTGCTTTTTGGGGTGGGCAGATTGGAAAGGTTGTTAGAAGTGCTGCTCGCGCCTCAGCATGCAGAGAAGAGAGAAGCTGGTGTTCACCTGCCTGAACTCACCTGTCCTGAGTCCTGACTGTTATTACCAGTTCCCACCTGGTAGTGGAGCTCAAACTGCACCATTATAGATATCTGTGCATAGATTAAAGCCACCTAAGAGGGCTGTGGAGCCATGCTTGGACCGGAGTTTTCCCCGGGGCCAATCCGACGGATCAGCTCCACAGTAATAAAACTCAGCAGTAAGTATTGTTAAGGGGAAGGGCTGGAGGATTCAGTTGCTTGTGTTAATGTAATGTGGTGCCTCTGATGGGCCATTGTGGTGACTTTGATGGAGGATGGGGCTGTGGAAGCTGCTCAGCGGTTTTTGGCGCGGTGCCTGTCTGAAGATCGTGATGAGGCGTGTGCGGGTTTGGGATCTAGTGTGTTTGTCGTGACTATTTTTGAACAGTCATCATTAGTGCATGATTGATATGGCCGTTTGGGGTTCGAAAATGAATTTAGATTTTTAGTGAAGCATAACATAACTGATACTGCTGGTAGTTTTATTTTTAAACATGATTTAAATAGTATGCCCCATTGAATGACTAATGTAATATATAATATATAATATGGTTTCACTTTATTTTGATGGTCCCTAACACATTCTGTTGACTATAAGTAACATTGCACCTACACTCTAATGAGAGTTAATAGAGTATTAGTAGACTGGTAGGGTTAGGGTTAGAATAAGTTGACATGTAGTTGCAAAGTTACTTATAGTCAGTAGAATGTCTGTTGGAGTACCATAACAATAAAGAGTTAGCAGAGTTAATAGTTAAGCAGACAGTCTAATACTCTATTGAGAGTTAGTTGACATGTAGTTGCAAAGTTACTTATAGTCGACAGAATGTTCAATTCATTTAAAAAATTTAATAAAATTGTTTCATTGAATTTGTCATGCTATTGCAAAATTAATCAGTCACATCAAAGCCAAATGAATAAAATAACAACGATAAACAACAAAAACAACAATAATAATATAATTAATAATAATACAAAATTGTTATTTTTGTTGTTAGATAAAGGGATAGTTCACCCAGATGATGGGCCCCATTGACTTCCATGGTATGGGAAAAAAAATACAACGGAAGTCAATGGGTCCCGTCAACTGTTTGGTTTCCGACATTCTTCAAAATATCTTCTTTTGTGTTCAGCAGAAGAAAGAAATTCATACAGGTTTGGAACAATTTGAGGATGTGTAAATTAATGTTTTTTAATTGAATTTTTCGCTGAACTATCCCTTTAAGTCATTTAATTATTTACTAAAAAATTATTAATATGAATTTTGACTGCTGACAAATATTGTTTCATTTAATATATTGTCAAAAACATTTTCTAAATTGAGGGAAAACATTTATTAAAACCACATCAAAATCAAATAAATGTTGTGCATGTGCAAAGAGTGTTTATTCAGTGCAGTTAAAGTGCTGGTGAGCTTTGGAAGGCTTATTGTTCAGATTTAATCTGGTATACGCATAAATACAAGATACTTGTATTTGCTAAATTAGTGTCTCAGTTATTAGATTTATCATTTTATTTTAAGTGATTCAAGGCTTAGTGCTTAGGCCTAACGCACTAACAGTTAAATGCAAAAAAAAAATTAAATGACAAGTAATTGTTACCATAAGGAGCTATTTCTACCTTGTATAACACTTAAATTTAGTTTTAATATGAGGTTTTTTTTATGTTAACATTTTAAAATACAGTAGGGAGAACAAGTATTTGATACACTGCCGATTTTGCAGGTTTTCCTACTTACAAAGCATGTAGAGGTCTGTAATTTTTATCAAAGGTACTCTTCAACTGTGAGAGACGGAATCTAAAACAAAAATCCAGAAAATCACATTGTATGATTTTTAAGTAATTAATTTGCATTTTATTGCATGACATAAGTATTTGATCACCTACCAACCAGTAAGAATTCCGGCTCTCACAGACCTGTTAGTTTTTCTTTAAGAAGCCCTCCTGTTCTCCACTCATTACCTCTATTAACTGCACCTGTTTGAACTCGTTACCTGTATAAAAGACACCTGTCCACACACTCAATCAAACAGACTCCAACCTCTCCACAATGGCCAAGACCAGAGAGCTGTGTAAGGACATCAGGGATAAAATTGTAGACCTGCACAAGGCTGGGATGGGCTACAGGACAATAGGCAAGCAGCTTGGTGAGAAGGCAACAACTGTTGGCGCAATTATTAGAAAATGGAAGAAGTTCAATCTCCCTCGGTCTGGGGCACCATGCAAGATTTCACCTCGTGGGGCATCAATGATCATGTGGAAGGTAAGGGATCAGCCCAGAACTACACGGCAGGACCTGGTCAATGACCTGAAGAGAGCTGGGACCACAGTCTCAAAGAAAACCATTAGTAACACACTACGCCGTCATGGATTAAAATCCTGCAGAGCAAGCAAGGTCCCCCTGCTCAAGCCAGCGCATGTCCAGGCCCGTCTGAAGTTTGCCAATGACCATCTGGATGATCCAGAGGAGGAATGGGAGAAGGTCATGTGGTCTGATGAGATAAAAATAGAGCTTTTTGGTCTAAACTCCACTCGCCGTGTTTGGAGGAAGAAGAAGGATGAATACAACCCCAAGAAAACCATCCCAACCGTGAAGCATGGAGGTGGAAACATCATTCTTTGGGAATGCTTTTCTGCAAAGGGGACAGGACGACTGCACCGTATTGAGGGGAGGATGGATGGGGCCATGTATCGCGAGATCTTGGCCAACAACCTCCTTCCCTCAGTAAGAACATTGAAGATGGGTCGTGGCTGGGTCTTCCAGCATGACAACGACCCGAAACACACAGCCAGGGCAACTAAGGAGTGGCTCCGTAAGAAGCATCTCAAGGTCCTGGAGTGGCCTAGCCAGTCTCCAGACCTGAACCCAATAGAAAATCTTTGGAGGGAGCTGAAAGTCCGTATTGCCCAGCGACAGCCCCGAAACCTGAAGGATCTGGAGAAGGTCTGTATGGAGGAGTGGGCCAAAATCCCTGCTGCAGTGTGTGCAAACCTGGTCAAGAACTACAGGAAACGTATGATCTCTGTAATTGCAAACAAAGGTTTCTGTACCAAATATTAAGTTCTGCTTTTCTGATGTATCAAATACTTATGTCATGCAATAAAATGCTAATTAATTACTTAAAAATCATACAATATGATTTTCTGGATTTTTGTTTTAGATTCCATCACTCACAGTTGAAGAGTACCTATGATCAAAATTACAGACTTCTACATGCTTTGAAAGTGGGCAAACCTGCAAAATCGGCAGTGTATCAAATACTTGTTCTCCCCGCTGTAATTTATATTATGCAAGTGGCGTGTTATAAAAAAAAAAAAAGGCAGGGTTTATCAAACAAATAACCAGCGGTTCCCCTCATCCAATCAGATTGTATCTGTGTTTCCACTTCTTGTTATCTCAGTGGACATCATCATTTCAGCTCAATGATCACCAGGGTATGTGTATTTGGTACAAAGGGACTCTGCTGCTGCGCGCAAGCACCAAATGATATGGTGTGTGCGTCATAGAACACTGTAAATATTGACTACACTTTACTTAAAGCTTGTCCAAAGATTTAATCACAGATTAATAGTTTGTTCGTTTTAGTGTTTCCCCCTCCAAAGCTTTTTAAGTATTTGACCATATATCACAATAAAATCCAGAGCTCCAGATTCGACTCTTGAGAGGCACTTAAAACTAAGAACCCATTAACTTTATTCAGCATTAGTCGCACCAACAATTTTAATACACTCAAACTGCAGCCATTTATCAGCATGTTGCTATTGCAAGGGATTCAATCAAGTTTTAAAAAAAAAAATCATTTGTATTACGCTGCCATGATCTGCAGCAGAGATGGATATGTGATCAGGAGTAATATCTTTGCTTTATGTGATGTCTGGTTACACAGTGCACAGCTTAATTGATATCAAGCATTATGGTTGAATCTAGAGCACAGAATTATATTTTTTTCGAGAAGTGGCCTACTTCTTCTTAGGCCAAACTCCTAGCGGAAAGATACTAACTTTTTTTCTCCACTGGTGATGTGAGACAATGCGACATTACCCAAATTGCTCAACAGGGTATGGATTAATGATTTATGGTCTGCAAATTGACATTTCATAAATCTCTACACATGAGTCCTGTTAATTCTGTTGAATTTCCTGTTTTCCCCGGCTGCCTCTAGCCTATCATAAAAATACTTTTCCTAGTACCGATCCAGTCTTATTCAGAAAGGCTCTGTCAGTGAAATTATATTGTATCTGTTTTATTTTAAGTGAGCTTGGTCCTCTGATTTTTATGTTGTTGGTCCATTTACAGTGGGGAGAACAAGTATTTGATACACTGCCGATTTTGCAGGTTTTCCTACTTACAAAGCACGTAGAAGTCTGTAATTTTTATCATAGGTACTCTTCAACTGTGAGAGACGGAATCCAAAAATCCAGAAAATCACATTGTATGATTTTTAAATAATTAATTTGCATTTTATTGCATGACATAAGTATTTGATCACCTACCAACCAGTAAGAATTCCGGCTCTCACAGACCTGTTAGTTTTTCTTTAAGAAGCCCTCCTGTTCTCCACTCATTACCTGTATTAACTGCACCTGTTTGAACTCGTTACCTGTATAAAAGACACCTGTCCACACACTCAGTCAAACAGACTCCAACCTCTCCACAATGGCCAAGACCAGAGAGCTGTGTAAGGACATCAGGGATAAAACTGTAGACCTGCACAAGGCTGGGATGGGCTACAGGACAATAGGCAAGCAGCTTGGTGAGAAGGCAATAACTGTTGGCGCAGTTATTAGAAAATGGAAGAAGTTCAAGATGACGGTCAATCTCCCTCGGTCTGGGGCACCATGCAAGATCTCACCTCGTGGGGCATCAATGATCATGAGGAAGGTGAGGGATCAGCCCAGAACGACACGGCAGGACCTGGTCAATGATTTGAAGAGAGCTGGGACCACAGTCTCAAAGAAAACCATTAGTAACACACTACGCCGTCATGGATTAAAATCCTGCAGCGCACGCAAGGTCCCACTGCTCAAGCCAGCGCATGTCCAGGCCCGTCTGAAGTTTGCCAATGACCATCTGGATGATCCAGAGGAGGAATGGGAGAAGGTTCTCCCAAGAAGGACTTCTACATGCTTTGTAAGTGGGCAAACCTGCAAAATCGGCAGTGTATCAAATACTTGTTCTCCCCACTGTATATCCTATATTGACTTATTGACATATTTGACTAACTTGGTGTTTTTCCTATGGTGTGAGATGTATGTGATGTTTCTTTTCAATATTTCAAGAGTTTCAGTAGTTATATAGTGTCTGTTATAATGTTCATCAGTGATTTAGGGACAGATGAAATGGGACCATCTGCTGCAGACAGGACCTCAGGTGGATTGCGTGTTTGTGACCGTGTGAAATGCTGCTTTCACGTGACGCATGAATATATTCCCATTCCTGTTCCTTGAGGGACTTGGTATTCAGTTCTGCTGTTGCTGTTATTAAGATTTTGTTTTTGTTTGTTTTTTTGCCAATGACAAGCTGTTTTCCCTCTTAGAATCAGCATGAGCACATACTTTAATATAGCTATTCCTTTTTTCTAAATAAGCATAGTTTTATTACACTGAGAAGCATGACATATTTTTGTACTTATTAAAATATGGATCTTGAAGGATGTTTTTGGTTTATTATTTTTGGAAGTCATTAAGTGTGCTTTAGGATATGACACTGCTTACTGAAATTTAATTCAGTGAGACTTTAGCTCCCATAATCACCTTCAAGACATGGATCATTTAATGATTAAATGTGGAAGCAGAATCCCACCTGTCATCTGCTTCATCTGCAGCTTGTTTAGACCCAGACTGATCCTGCTGACAACTGCTAATGCCAAGGTCTTCGAGCTGTCTCATTTATCATGCCTATTTACTCAATCTGTAATAACTGTTCAAAGAAATGGCATACGTTACTCTCTTACTTATTAATCAAGCAGAACTGTATTTAGTATTCATTGTATTTCATGTGCTATGGGAGGAGTTGCTATTTATGATCATCTGCTGTGCTGTCTGAGGTTTCCTGTTTAAATTCTGTGGTTCTTTCAGTGTCATTAGGTGTAATATAGAAAACATAAACCACCTCTGTGATCAGTGTGTTTTGTGTTATTTCAAGACATCCGGTGGGCTTTTTTTAATTTTATTTTTTATTGCTTTTTATTGTTTGTTCAGTCCCAGTCAGCAGATGATCTAAAGTTTTTAATAACAGTGAAATGTGGTTGAAGTATTGTCAGTTGTTGTTTCAATGCTGAAGTAATGCTGAAATAGCAATGGAAGTTTGATGCTAAATGGTTATAAAAAGGTGTTTAGAAATCAGTGTTGAAATTTGAAGATCTGTACTAAAAGTAAGATGTTGAAACAGTTTGCAAAAATAAAACAAAATTCGAAAGTGATTCTATCTTGATCCATGATACTGCTTCATGGGAGAATAAATGTTGAAATGCTGTCTGGGGTATTTGTGTAATCTTTAAAATTTTAACTTAATGGATTACACTGTATGATTTATATTCTATTAATATTTGCTGACAAGTATAATTGAGAAGGTAATGTTAAGATATGACATTGTGGTGGCAGATGAAGTCACTGCATAGACAAAATGACAATAAGTGGCTTTAAGGCTGGTTCATGCTAAGAATGGTGTGTGTGTGTGTGTGTGTGTGTGTGTGTGTGTGTGTGTGTGTGTGTGTGTGTGTGTGTGTGTGTGTGTGTGTGTGTGTGTGTGTGTGTGTGTATATATATATATATACATACACACATATATTATATATTTATAAACTTTTATGTTAGATGTGATGGTAACACATTAGTTTAGTGTCCAATTCTCACTATTAACTAGTTGCTTAGTATGCATATTACTAGGATATTGGCTGTTTATTAGTACTTATGAAGCACATATTAATGCCTTATTCTGCATGACCATATTCTACATCGCTTAATCCTAATTCTTACCCAATACCTAAACTTAATAACTACCTTACTAACTATTAATAAGCAGTAACTAGGAGTTTATTGAGGCAACAGTCGTAGTTAATAATTAGTTAAAAGTGAGAATTGGACCCTAATCTAAAGTTTCTCCAATGTGATTAATCACAATCACATTATTCGATTTGACAGCACTACTATAAAGATAAATATTATATTTCTTATTTAGAATTTCTTATTCAAAGTGGTCATCTACCACTTTAAATGCTCAAGCTCTTTAAAGCCAAGTGGATTCTGATTGGCTGGTAATGTTTTTATCATTCATCAGCTGGAAAAAAATCGTTCCTCCGTGTTGATATCATTGTAGCTCTGGTGTGGATTCCTCTATTCTCTTAGAATTGATACGATTATTACAACTATAACTTAAAATAGTTATAGTTAGTTATAGTTATCATCCTTGATGTGAACAGGCCTTTAGAAGACAATCAATTTTAATAAAAAAAAAATTTTTTGTAATTGTTTCTCTCTATACAAACGCAAATGAATGTATTCAGCCATTGCATCTTTTCTTCAGTGTTTTATTTTTCATTTATTTATTTTGTTCTTAAAGTTTTGAGACCTCTGCATATTCTAGCTGTGTGAACAGCTCATTATTTTGCCACCTTAAATTTCACAGTAGAAAGAGCTAAACTCTTTCTTATGTTTGATGGTGCCTAGCAACCAAAGATTATCAACCACATTAGATAAGCCCACACTAAGGGCCTTTCTCTGAACAGAAGGGCCTTCCTTCCTCCCTTGAGCTTCCATGCCCCATACTGAGATTCTGAATGTCATATGACGTAAATAGTCATCATCTCAGTAACCTGAGAGCCATGTTTACCATTATTAGCAGAGCTTCTTCACACCCCATAATAAGTTCAACAGAACAATTATGGTGGCCTTAGAATGACTGCAAAGTCTACCAGTAATGAGGTGTTGGATATGAGGGCAGTTGTGACATGACATTATTTTTTAGTTGTTTTGGCATAATATGGTTTGGTCTCATAATGTATTTATTGGACTGTAATAGTTAGCCCTTATGTCTTAGTTTAGGGAGGAGAAAACAATACCTATATCTTCTGTAGTTGTTTTTAATGGCCATGTGTCCAATCGAACTAGTAGAAGCTAGTCAAATTAGGCAGATTAACCGGTTTTGACATAGCCTGATTTGTGAAAATCATGAGCAAAACTAAAAGAAAGCATGACCCATACTGTATTAAATATAGATTCAATTGCAGCATGGTTTGGACCGACCAATGCAAATGTTTCGTTTCCAAATGATACTATATAACGAAGAATACAAGACATGTCAGATGACATAAACCAGCTGCCCAATGTAAAATCTGTGTCCTGAAACCAAACCAGTTGAAAACTACTGTACTAATCAAGTCTGCCATAAGGATATATTAAGTCAATCAGACACACATTTTATAGTTCCTGAGAGACAGTTAAATAAAATATCTAAATGATGAGGTACAATTATTTTCTTTCTATTCAGGTCCAGCAGCACATCGTCAGAATGGACCGGTGACAGATGATGCCGAGGCTCAGAGGAGGTGCGGACCGTCTCTAATGACATTTACTCTTTCTGAGACATCTGTCACATGTTAATCAAGCTTTTAATCATTGGACACTGGCCTAAATTACAGAATATGCTCCTTTTTTAAAGTGAACTGTTTTTTTATGATTTCCCTGAAATGTGTGGCACTTTCAAAATATTCCTGTTTGTTTGAGCATCCAACCATCCTGACACAGTGACAGTGGCTCAACCAATGGCATGAGTTTGGGGCGGGACTATCTGTTTGCCCGACCAATTGCATATGAGTGTTTGGGAAACCAATTAAAGAATGAAATTTTATTTAGTGCCGCTAAAGACAATGAAATTACACACTTTACTTTTAACATTACAGGTCATAGTGTGTTCAATGTATATCTGTTTCAGAAATTACTCATCAATTCATTGGTTTTGCACTGAGTATTCTTCACATATTGCTGTCAGGAAGATTGAGAACACTTCTGAACTGCTGTCATGACATGAAGTTTAGATTGTGCCCTCTAGTGGTCAGATGCAAAGCTGCAATCTAGCATATTTAAAACTCGCTGAGCTCAACAGGACAAAGTGTAAACACGCATTAATTTTTACTTTCCAGTGAGCATATCTTTGTGTCAGTAAGCAGTTTACACAGTGGATTGAGAGTGTTAGGATTTCACTTTATTTTTAAGTGAGTTAACATTTGTTTTTAGGCAAATAGTGGACCAGCATCAGATGCAGATGGAAAGGGAACGACGTACATCAGGCTCTGCAGGTAGGCTAAAGATGCCACATCTCTGTGGAATATGATACGAGACTACATGCTGTGCAATTAAAACACACATAGACACACACACACACTCATAAAACCACCACAGAGTAACCCTGCAGGCTTTATTGTCTGCTTGGACAAACACAGGAATATCAAATTCCCTGGCCGGAGAACAGATCCCTATTCCAAACAACAGACACTGCCCATCCTCTATCATACACACACGCTCTCTTTCTGTTTCAGCACCTGCTTAAGCATTAATCAGTTCAGCCAAAACAGTCGTCTTTCATAAACAGCATTTGTGAGTTCTGTTTTGGTGAATCTCATGAAACATGTTGAAATCATTTTGCTTGAAAATTAAGCCTGTTGGACAATTAAGATTTTTTTATTTTTTTTTTACTTTGTGCATTATTTCATGATAATTCCTTTTGTCAGTACTGTTATACGGATCTCACTGTAATTTTTTGTAATGCAAAATAATAATAACAGCAATAATATATATACATACATACATGGGCGACATTTGACTCTCAAGTTGGGGGGGGGGGGGATTTTTTTTCCTGCATCAGCTAAGTATACGCATAAATTTTGTTACTTGTTTTTTTTTTTTTTTTTTTTTACCTTCTTTCTTATTTAGGCTACTCATTTAGCCTAATAATTTACTTAATTTTGTTATCACGGGAAATGACGCGCTCAAAATGTGAATTATTAGCCACTTTTACACCATTTTCTTAGAATGATAAGGAACGGTTCCAGTTCCACTTGAGCCTGGTTCGGTTCGGCACGGCACGATTACAAACCGTTCTCGGCACGGAATTCTCGGCACAGCTGGCTAACCGTGCTGGTAGAATCCGTGAAGTGATGTCACAACTCAGAATCGGTCTGTTGCCTGGCTACTGGTTTTTCTGTAACTGGCTAAGCGCTCTATTTGAGCAACGTAAACACAAATTAATAATAAAATTAAAAGAAATATCTGATCATCCTCCATAACGCGGTCGCTATTTCTCATATCGTCTGTAAACGCTTGCGTTACCAAGGCAACGACTGACGCTTTTGTATGACACTCCAAAGAGCGTCCGTTATCAGCCCCACGGTGGAAAATGAAACCGTAACCGTACCAGCTGGCCCGGAGCGGTTACGCAATGAACCGTTCAGCCCGATGGTGGAAAAGTGGCTATTGTTTGTCCATCATTTTGCGAGCAACTGGTGATAAAGAAAAATGCCAAGTCGCAATATTGAAAATATTTGCCATTAGGGCGAGACAGTGGATATCAAATGACAATGTGCAAACTTTTGCGCGAGAGTTATGCGGTGAAGAAGTCTCAAACGCCAGTCAATTATTCACTACAGAAACCGAAAGTAAAAACTAACCGAGCTTATGGCATCTGGCCCTGCATTGACGGTGCATATTCTCTTAGAGACGATGAGAGATTAATCAAATTTATTTTCTTAATATTTCACTTGTGGCCCATTGTTAAAAAAAAATTGTATTTTCGTGAATCAAGAAGTATTTCAAACAAGTTGTTTTTGAAATGAGGAGTAAGCAAATCTAACTAATCTTTCCTCGCAGCGCGTCGGTTATGCGTTGATGCGCTGTGAAATATTGCGGGGCATATGAATTGTAATATTAATTTAATAATAAAAATAGCCTAATCATAATAATAATAATTTAATATGCCTTGCGTGCCCGTCCGCTACTCCACTGTGAAGGGCTAAACGGCGTCCACAGACACGACATCAAAGCTATTAACTGTTTTATCCAAATCCACATGAATGGCCCGTTCAATGTTCAGTAGCTTAGTCTCTCCTGTCTCATGGTGTTTCTCGTCGTGTGTTTTCAGTCGGCGCAAGCAAAAAAAAAATGATTTCACACAATGTGGTGTTCAACGGAACAGTCAAGAATAACTTAAAGAGGTTGCCGTTTACTAGACTGTAGACTAGCTTGACTGAGTTTTTCTTGCTTATGCTCTGAACGGGCCATTCATGTGGATTTAGATCTCGCTCAGGACGCGCGCTGTCTGTGGAGGCCTGACTGAGAACTCATCGGGATAAATAAATATTTGTAGTCATAAACATGGAGTTTATGAGTATGGAGTATGTATGTATATATATATACATACATACATACATACATACATACACACATACACAACAAGTATTTGATACACTGCCGATTTTGCAGGTTTGCCCACTTACAAAGCATGTAGAAGTCTGTAATTTTTATCATAGGTACTCTTCAACTGTGAGTGACGGAATCTAAAACAAAAATCCAGAAAATCACATTATATGATTTTTAAGTAATTAATTTGCATTTTATTGCATGACATAAGTATTTGATACATCAGAAAAGCAGAACTTAATATTTGGTACAGAAATCATACGTTTCCTGTAGTTCTTGACCAGGTTTGCACACACTGCAGCAGGGATTTTGGCCCACTCCTCCATACAAACCTTCTCCAGATCCTTTAGGTTTCGGGGCTGTCGCTGGGCAATACGGACTTTCAGCTCCCTCCAAAGATTTTCTATTGGGTTCAGGTCTGGAGACTGGCTAGGCCACTCCAGGACCTTGAGATGCTTCTTACGGAGCCACTCCTTAGTTGCCCTGGCTGTGTGTTTCGGGTCATTGTCATGCTGGAAGACCCAGCCACGACCCATCTTCAATGCTCTTACTGAGGGAAGGAGGTTGTTGGCCAAGATCTCGCCATACATGGCCCCATCCATCCTCCCCTCAATATGGTGCAGTCGTCCTGTCCCCTTTGCAGAAAAGCATCCCCAAAGAATGATGTTTCCACCTCCATGCTTCACGGTTGGGATGGTGTTCTTGGGGTTGTACTCATCCTTCTTCTTCCTCCAAACACGACCAAAAAGCTCTATTTTTGTCTCATCAGACCACATGACCTTCTCCCATTCCTCTTCTGGATCATCCAGATGGTCATTGGCAAACTTCAGACGGGCCTGGACATGCGCTGGGTGCGCTGCAGGATTTTAATCCATGACGGCGTAGTGTGTTACTAATGGTTTTCTTTGAGACTGTGGTCCCAGCTCTCTTCAGGTCATTGACCAGGTCCTGCCGTGTAGTTCTAGGCTGATCCCTCACCTTCCTCATGATCATTGATGCCCCACGAGGTGAGATCTTGCATGGTGCCCCAGGCCGAGGGAGATTGACCGTCATCTTGAACTTCTTCCATTTTCTAATAATTGCGCCAACAGTTATTGCCTTCTCACCAACCTGCTTGCCTATTGTCCTGTAGCCCATCCCAGCCTGTGCAGGTCTACAATTTTATCCCTGATGTCCTTACACAGCTCTCTGGTCTTGGCCATTGTGGAGAGGTTGGAGTCTGTTTGATTGAGTGTGTGGACAGGTGTCTTTTATACAGGTAACGAGTTCAAACAGGTGCAGTTAATACAGGTAATGAGTGGAGAACAGGAGGGCTTCTTAAAGAAAAACTAACAGGTCTGTGAGAGCCGGAATTCTTACTGGTTGGTAGGTGATCAAATACTTATGTCATGCAATAAAATGCAAATTAATTATTTAAAAATCATACAATGTGATTTTCTGGACTTTTGTTTTTCCGTCTCTCACAGTTGAAGTGAACCTATGATAAAAATTACAGACCTCTACATGCTTTGTAAGTAGGAAAACCTGCAAAATCGGCAGTGTATCAAATACTTGCTCTCCCCACTGTATATATATACATACATACATACATACATATATATACTTTACAATTTAAATTTAAATATTTTATAATTTGAATGCATATCATGATAGTAGTTGTTGAATTTAGTATTTGATTTATGTTTACAATAATAAATTATTATTTAGTACTATTTTAGTTATTAAAATTTCCAAATAATGTGTCTGTATATATATGCTCAGTTGAAAGAAAATAGGTTAGAGTACTTTTATTAATTTTAGTACTTTTTGTATCACAGTAATAAGAATCTTTTGAGAATCACCTTTAGAATAACTAATATTGTTTAAAAAAAATGTCAAAGTAAAACATATAGATGCCTTATTGTAATGAGAATTTGTGAGAGAGTGTTTGTCATGAAAATAGTTACAATGAAACAAAATCTTGGTCACAAAATATGCTTAATTTTCTGTTATTTCTCCCTTTTTATTTTTCTGAAATCTGACCTATATGTTTTTGTGAGATTCACCTGTAGCATATAACGTGCTTTAAAAATCGTATATTTTGCTCACATTTCATCTTTTTCAGTTTCTTTGTACACTTTGATGCTTGATTTTTCGTCACTCTCACATTTTCTCTCTTTTCGTTTGTCATTTGTGTTGAACCGTTTGTCTCTTTCTCTGTTTCTTAGTCTCCACCCTTCAGTTTAAAGTGTCAGCATCTGCCTCTCAGTCCGAAACTGCTCTGCATGACCTCAGACATTATCGGGCTAACACTCTCCCCCCTTCCTATGCTCACCTTAACCCCGTGCCACCTTCCTCCCACACCTCCTCTTCCTCCCAGGAACGGGAGAGCGGCTACCGCACGGTGGACTCCCCTCAAAAAAAGGCCCAGCAGCTTTCCCAGCTATCCACCTCTCTGGCTTCTGCTTTCTCCCCCGTACAGCCAGGTGTCACTCCTCCACCTCGCAATGTCAAGCAAATCCCTATTTCTCCTCCAACGGGCCACCAGGATCCTAAACACGCCACTTGGTCCTCCGCCCACATGTACGCCTCATTACCCACTGCATCGCCCCCTGTTGTAATGGCAGTGCCAATCAAACAACCTGCCCTGCCTGTCGCCCTCCCCCTGCCGCCCCTAAACAACGGCCCAACCTGTGGCCCCAAAGCTCCTGCTAACTCTTCCCACTTGGTGCCTGTAACACACCACCAGCAGTCGTCCAGTGGCCAGGCAGAGGAGTACTACCCATACCAAACCCCTCCTATGCAGGTCACCTCCGGAGCACCACTGCACCCACACTATCCCATACAAGAATCGTCCTGCCCCCTGCCCTCTCTCATTGGCCAGCCCATCCAAGGCCCCGCCCTCCACCCGCAGCAGCTATACCAGGCCACAGCCCCATTCGACACCACACCCACCTCTCACACCACGCCCAAGACGTCTCCTTCGCCTGTTTATCAGAACGCCACAGCCTCCAGCAGTAAGTATTTCAGACACCCATCAGCTGCCCCCTCCGTAATTACTTGCCCACCACCAAAAGACTTCACACACCTGTCCAGTGGAATTAGGCTGATGACATGCTGATCTCAAAAGCTGTCCAAAGAGAACAGTACAGTCTTTGTACTGAAACCATATGCAAATACTGGCCCGTCAGCATTGTCAGTGAGGCTGTTGACTTTTGTATATGTGTTATACAACAAAATCACAGCAGCTCAATTGAACAAACGGCAGCTGCCTCACCTTCTTTGTTCTGAATAGAGGAAGGATGGTTTTAAGATTTTAAAGTGAACATTCTTATACATCACAGTGATGTTCATCTGTGTTTGCTCAAAGGTGATTTGTTCGTATTGTTTAAGTCATGCATCACACTTTAAACTAGTCAAGTCAAGTCACCTTTATTTATATAGTGCTTTATACATTACAGATTGTTTCAAAGCAGCTTTACAGTGATAACAGGAAAATAATGCAAGTCAGTTCAGTGTTAGTTCAGTGTTGATTCACTTCCGTTGTAAAGATCATCAATTATTAAATTAGTTCATTTCCTCTATAAAGCAGTTCTGCAAAAAAAATTATGGCTTCGTCCAGCTCAGTTTAGTTCTTATACAGCGTCCGTATGGTCAGATCAATACTATTGTTGAATATTAAGTGTCCCCAACTAAGCAAGCCAGAGGCGACAGTGGCAAGGAACCCAAACTCCATCAGGTGACAGAATGGAGAAAAAAAACAGGCTCCGTCAGGGGGCCAGTTCTCCTCTTAAAACTAACCTTATGTTCCTTTTTTTCTTTTTTCTCAGCGCTTTTGCTCTTTGCAGATCATGAATGTGAAATATGTTCATTTTTAATGTTAAAATGCTTGGTTAACAATAAGGATGGGGCTCAACAATAAAGACGGCCTGCTGACCCAGGGCCAGTGTGAGAGATTATTGGGCTACTTGACAGACCAGTCATTTATTCTTTCTTTTGCTCCACTGAATGTTCATTGTTGTACGTCCACTTTGCATATTTAAATGCTTAGTTTTCTGTGATGTATTATAATTCAAATTCTGCTGATTTGTCAACAAGATATATTATCTAGCTGGCTGACATGAATGAGGTTTTGTTAAATTTGCAAAAATGCCTTGGAGGTGTCAGTAAAAATTTATTGAAAACTACAAACCAATCAGAATTGTATGCCATTGTTTTTCAGCAATGTGTTTATGAATTTGCTTATGAAATTGTTTTCGTATAGAAACATCCAAAAGTTGGGGGTCGGTAAGATATTTTAAAATAAGTTCTTTTTAAAAAGAAGTCTCTTATGCTTACAGAGGCTGCATTTAAAAACACAGTTACAAAAAGTAATATTGTGAAATATTCCAATTTTAAAATGTTATTTATTCCTGTGATGCAAAGCTAAATTTTCAGCATCATTACTCCAGTCTTCAGTGTCATATGATCCTTCAGAAATGATTAGAATATGCTGATTTGATGCTCAAGAAACATTACGATGAATTCATTATGATGAGTGTTGAAAACAGTTGGGCTGGTTAGTATTTCTGTGGAAACTGTAATTTTTTATGGAAATCCAGGATACAGAAAGTCCTAAAGAACTAGAATTTTTTTTACAACATTAAATAATGTCTTTACTGTCACTTTGAATTAATTTAAAGCATCCTTGCTGAATAAAGGTATTAATTTCTTTCACCAAAAAAAAAATCTTACTGACCCCTCACTTTTGATCAGTAGTGTACAGTTGAAGACACATGTTGGTAGAGAAAACTGTAAACACTGTGGTGCTATCAAAACATTTGCAGTGTTTGTCGGAGCGTCTGCCGACACAGTGACTCAACTAATGGTGTGAGTTTGGGGCGGGGCTATCTGTTTTTCTGACCAATAGGAGATGAGGGGAATTCCTGTTTGCAATTCCGGTCTCTACAATTCTGCTAGTGATGCACAATGTAAACACTTCACCTTTAAGTCAACACAAATGTTCACCATTGCTGTCTATATTATAATGAATATGTAATTAACCACAGTCTAGAATACATCATTGATTCTTTCCTTTCTTCCAACAGGTCCTCCAGTCCCACCAGGTCATCCCTCTATGCTCTCATCCACTCCTCCCATTCACCCCCCTACCTCAGCATCCATGGCGGGTCCACCGGCCCCTCCGCCCCCTCCCGGGCCTCCCCCACCCGGGCCGCCACCACCTGGGCCGCCACCACCCGCCACAGGGCCCCCTCCTACCCCACCTCCACTGCCGGCTGGTGGAGGTCCTGCTCCGGCAGGCCTGGCTGCAGCTATAGCTGGTGCCAAGCTGCGTAAAGTTCAGCGGGTGAGTGGCACGTATCTATCCCAAACTTTCCCAGACCTCAACATGTTTCACATATTTCTTTTTTTATGCAATAAGTGCGATAAGGGTATCTTGGTGCCTGATTATTCCATGTTTTATCTTCTCTAGCCGGAGGAAAGCAGTAGCAAGAACGATGCCAATCGCTCCAGTGGAGGCAGTGGAGGAGGTGGAGAGGGTCTCATGCAGGAGATGAATGCTCTTTTAGCACGGAGGTCAGACCACATCCATTTCCTGTCTCTTTTTCATAACTAATGATTCGTGACTTGTGGTTATACAAACTTTGATTGTTAAATATGGTCATTCTGTAGGAGGAAGGCCTCAGAGAAACCAGAAGACAGTCAAAATGTATGATTTTTGTACACTATTCATTTAAACACACTGATTGTGTAATTCTTAATGTTTGATTATTGTATTATTATTATTATTCTGTAATTATATCACATCACATCAGTCTGATATCTCTTTCTTGCAGGAGGATTCTAATGGATCCCCTTCCTCTCGTGGACAAAATTCAGGTGGTGTTTCTTTTATTACAAAGCCCTTTTTTTAATTTAGCAGTAGCGTTCAAAAGTTTGGGGTCAGTAAGACTTTTTTTTAATGTTTTTAAAAGATCTCTTATCCCAGAAATGCTGCTTTTTTTAATCAAAGCTACAGTAAAAACAGTAATATTTTGAAATATTACAATTTAAAATAGCATTTCTATTTTAATATATTTTATAGTGTAATTTATTCCTGTGATGGCAAAGCTGAATTTTCAGCAGCCATAACTCCAGTCTTCAGTCACATGATTCTTCAGAAATCATTGTAATATGCTGATTTGGTCTTTTTAGCATTATCAAGTTTAAAAACAAAGAGCTGCTATCATATTTTGTGGAAACAATTTTTTTTTTTTTTTTCAGAATAGAAAGTGAAAATTGGAAATCTGTTGTAACAGTGTAAAAGTGATCAATTTAATGTGTTCTTGTTGAATAAAAGTATTAATTTCTTTCTAAATAAATCTTACTGACCCACATTTATTTGTAAGGAGCAAATTGTAAAGAACATTTTTAACATTACAGTTTTTTAAAATTGCTTGCACACTAAAAGTGGTACTTGAGGCCCACTCAGTGAAACCATTCATTCATATACCTAATCTTCAAACCAAGGGATTTACTAACAGCTTGTGCCAGCGCAAACCCTCTGGCGTTAAAAATCTACTGTTAGGATTTACTAAAGACACGCAGTGAAAATTTAGCGCTAAAAAGGCGTGGACAAAGTTATTTTTGCAGCTGACCTTATTGCATATGCATTTGTACAAGTTTCCCTTTCAGACGCAAAATTTATGGGAGGAGAGTATTTAAATGAATCATTGAAGGTGATTTACTAAGGTTTGCACTAGTCAATTTACTGGTATTTGCACCATTGTTTACCGCCCAAAAAAACAATTTCTTAAAGTAGACGCTAATTTGCGCTGCTCTTGGTAGATTGTGTTGGTCATTATGGAAATGATCCGGCTGCGTATGTGTTCTTTAATTTACACGGCATCAGTAGATCACGCGTAGAACTTTCCACTCCCATCGCGCTTTTTTGGAATTGCACTCTCACGCTAATTTGCCCTGTTTAGTAAATCTGGCCCAAGTCTGCAAAACTGCAAGTACATTATCTGCTTTACACTCAGTTTGCATTTGTAAAACAAACTTTTTGCAAAATACTAAACACAGTTCTCTACATTAGACACATCACTCAAAACTAACAGCTCTTTAGGGTTGGGGAGTAATAAAATACATGTAACTTAGTTACGTATTTAAAATACAAAATTTGAGTAACTGTATTTCATTACAGTTACATATTAAATGGGTGGCAATCAAATTACAGTTACATCCGAAAAGTATTTTAGATTACCATAGTGATTACTTTGAATTTTAATGTCAAAAGTATTCTAAAGTATTTAGATCGTTACAAAACTTGTGTAATCTAACGAAATACGTCACAAATTACTTTTTACAATACTTTTTACAATACAAAACTACAAAAACTCCATTTTTTTCAGTTGTTTGCTTTTGCAAGAGATGTATGACATTTTGCATCTTGTGTGCGTTTTGTGTGTAGAGTTTTGAGAAATGGAGCCATAGTTTCAGAAATTGTACGCAATTAAAAAAAAAAAAAAAAAACTAAAATATATTCATTTAATGGAAAATGTTTTATGGTAAATTGTGAGGTGTATTGAGGTTTGGTGAGCAAAGGAATCATCCATTATTTAAATGTTCTTCTTAGATCCTGTGAAGAAGCCATGGGAACGGGCAAACTCTGCCGACAAGTCTTCAGCTGTGTCAAGGTATGTTTTAACAGGTTTATGGTGCAGTAAACATTTCATTTTAACCATGTTCAGTTTCTTTGTCTCCTGACTTGTAGTGTTTCTTGTTATTTTACAACATTCGGTTCCTTTTAAATTGACATTTGTTGAGGCATTCCACGACGGACTGCTCCAGAGCAGTGAAATGAATGAGTTTATCAAGCTTAGGGTTTGCATACGCGAGTAAATGCCTCGGTTGTCAATACACAAATGGTCATGTTAAGGAAGTAAAGCACAGAGTAGCATGAGCTTGCAATGACATAAATGCAAACAAAGCCAGTTCTGCTCGCTTTCTGACAACTGCAAAATGAAGGTTTTATGTTTTGTGTAAGCTTGCATTGAGTGTTTGTGTAAACACACAGAAAATGTCCTCTTTGAACTCTGAAAACAAACCCTGTATAAAAACTGAGATTACATCAGAAAGCCATGTTAATATTTAATACATCTAGATTTTTTTTTATTTTATTTTTTACAGCAAACATGACTTGCAGTTACATTTTTGAAAATTCAAATTGTATTTAAATATTTATGATGAACATTTTACAGGGCAAAACCAATTGGAAGCACCAGTGATGCCGAGTCATTTGACTTTGACAGAATGAAACAGGTTAGTTCGGGATATCATTCAAAATGTATTATTGTGCAAAAAATGAGGACGGACTGGTCTGCTAACTATGATCAAATCTGTTGTGTTCAAAAGGAGATCTTGGAGGAGGTTGTGCGGGAATTGCAGAAAGTAAAAGAAGAAATCATTGATGGTAAGTATTGAGGGGACAGTGAGATGCATGATCATTTAAAACAAATGTGTACATATCTTTTCAGAATATTTAAATTTTCTCTCTTTCTTTTAGCCATTAGAAGGGAACTGCTGAGAATTGGCTCCACATAGTCTTATGAAATGTCATTGACGACGACTGATAACGACTGAAGGTTCGGGGAAGTACAGGAACGCGCACTTGAAAACGTTCTCGCAGCATGTCTGTAATGGTACGGAAAATTCAGTTGCAGAAATGTTGTGCATAAACAAGGAATTACTGAGAAGGACAAGGGAAAGCTGAAGAACTGAAAGAATTGGAGTGAGTGAGTGTGTGTGTGTGTGTGTGTGTATATGGATGACCGAATGAACGAGCAGATGGAAATATAGACCTTCACACTGAATTTTCTATTTCCTCCAGTATGAACGTTGAGACAGTCCACTGTGCAGCTTGCTGCTCTCGCTCTTTCAAGTCTTAAAGTCAACCAGTTGGAAATTAATGAAGATATTTTTTGTTTTCTAAGTTTATTTTGTTTTATCGGTCATTGTTATTATTGTTAAGAATTGTATTATATTAAATGAAAGAGATACAAAGTTGCACGACAGTCATTGTCAACCTTTTATATTTTATATTACGGCTCTTAATCATTGGGTTTAGTAAGTACAAACTGTGCACATTTGTGCTAGTGAACTGTCAGCAAACTACTATAGTTAAAACAGTTTGAGACATTTTGGTTGTTTTGTTTTTTGCCAGTGCTGGGGCCTCATTTATAAAACGTGCATATGCACAGATTTGATCTTAGAGTGTGCGTACGCCAACATCCATGCCAGCTTTCATATTTATAAAAACGGTCTTTGGCATGGAAAAATGCTTAGTGCCACATCAGGTTCTAATGCTGCGTTCCAGGCAGGTTTTTGAGCCCTTAAGTTACGACTTCAAACCACGACTCACGACTTTGTAGTGTTCCAGGCAAAGTCACGCCAAACTGCCTGAGCACAAGGAATTGTGGTAGCTAGATGTAAACAAAGCATGGCGGACCGTACGGGGCTTATGTTCATTTACAATCATTTCTATCGCCAAAGGTGCTTACTCCTTGCTTATTTGAGGGAAACGGAGGAGAAAAAAACAGCGCATAAGGCAAGAGAAGCTGTTATACCTTTTATTTTACGTTATTTGTATATTTGGAAATGTATTTGGCATCCGTAGAGGCTGCCATTGTTGTTTCGCGGGCTATGTGACGTCAGAGTGCGTAACTGGGAGTACATCGATCTAGTACGAGTTCACGAGTGGGAAGTCACGGGTTTGACTGCCGTTCCAGTGCACTTTCACGGGTAGAAGGTTGGAAAAACACGGGTTACGGGTTGCCTGGAACGCGGCATAAGCAAGCGTACGCACTTTACCTTGTGGCAGAGATTTGGAGTCCAGCAAGTATTTGGAAATCAAAGCAATTTTTGCTGCTCTCCATTCTCAAGTAAAAGATTTGGTTGACTGGTGCTCTTATAGGTTAATGACATTAATTAGGGGGGCGTATACGGCGGAGATCTGAAACCATTCAGCTGCTCACAATTTCAAGATCATTTGTGATTTATAGACTTCACATATGGAAAATGCTCTTAGATCAAATTTAGGGTGGTTTCTACGCAACATTTTGTAAATCAGGCCCTAGAACTTTGTTTTAAATTAATTTGGAGGTATGAGGTTAAATATAGACACTGAGCTCAAGAGATGGACATGGAAAAAAAAATATATACGTGTATATGTATATATAAACAACAATGTGAGATGAACTGTTCAAAGAATTGGGTGAATTGTTTGATCGTACATTGTATCCTGGTTTAATTAGGTTGATCCTGATTTTAAAAGTTGATGTTGATATTTCACAAAAATTACAATTAAATTAATCATACGGTGAGAGTGTGAGAAAAAACAAAAAAACAAACACACCTTTAATAGCTTTTCCCCCCTTTTAAAAAGTCTTGTCTTGTGCTTCTATAAAAAATTTTAAAAAAAGTTGTGCATTTTTTTTTATTGAATATTCAACAACCACCTTGCAAAATCTATCAGCCAGGTTCATCGTGTAAGAGAAATTTATTGAAATACAGTGTGCTGGATAAATATATTACACAACATATTTATCACAGTGGTGTTAAACTGTCACAGTGCAAACGACAGAACACATGAAACAATATTTAAAGACTCTTATAGTTACACAACATACATATATATATATTCAGTTTTCAAAAAGGCCTCACTGATGAAAAGGCATTTTAAATCTGCTTGAACTCACATTTCATCTCAGCACTTCTTTCCTCAGGTACATCTTATCTGGCATCTCAGTAGTTGGATATAGTTGAGTGACTATTGGCAATGATGCATACAAACAACTGCATTTATTTTGTAGATGTATACTAGAAGAACAATATCAGATCTAAAACGAAGTTTCACATCTTTGGTATTTTGAGAAGGTTAACTGGGCATAAATCATGTAACATGGTCCCAGGTGCAGGGAATGCGAAGTTAAAGTTTGGATATTGTTCAGATGGATCTATATGATGAAATGCTGTGACAGAATGAAGAGGTTTGCCGGTTCATGTGTGAAAAGGTTTGGTCCTTTTCAACTAATAGCCTGGCAATTATGTCTCATTTGCAGATTTGTGTAGTACTTTTTATAAATACCTTGTAGTATGTTTGGTTAGATCAGTAGTTTAATACCCAATTTATTCCTTTTTGCCAAGTTTGTATTGTCTCTTGATTCTGGCGTAAGGGCCGATGGTGTCATCAAACACAAAGTCCCAGAGCACTCGCATCCAGGAAGTGTGTTGAGGGAGTGAGTCATAGTACTCTGCTGCAATCCTCTTGACCTGTAAAATGAGAAAGATCCATGAATAAATCATAAATATTACTTACGAAATGTCTATTTATATGCTTTGAATGACTTGCATTATGTGAAGCAAGAAATATGAATGAAGAATAATGCAGCTGGAGTGTAAAGCGTAGGTGGAGCGCTGGTTTCCTGTTTTGTCATACTTGACGGTTTAAACATTAACAGACACAATGTAGTCCATAAGCAATCGGTTTACAGACATGCCTTGGGGTTTGACACAAAGTGTAGTGTCTATAAGCTATGAGCGCAATTAAATTGTCTTATGGACACTGAATGAAGCTTGAAAAAAAAAAAAAAAAAAAATGTTTATCAAATATTTGTAGTTAGTCTCATGACACCAAATGTCCCATTCTTCCTTTTAATCAGTAACATGTCAAAATCAATACAAAGCATTACATTACCATGACATTTCTACTTGAGCTCTTGCCTGAAAAGTAAACTTACTAATTAAAAATCTGGTCTCCTCCTGGTAATGGCAGCTTATTGTCATAGTGGACCACATCTATGAACTTATGCATAAAGAATCTCTTGTATGAGTGAGAAAAACCAAGGCAGCAACTCTAAACTGCCATGTTTTCAGTTTCATTGTATCAGTCAGTATTGGAAATTGAATTGTTAATTCTCATTTCCTCTGTTTTTCACTTTTGCCATCACCAAACCTTCATCTGTAAAACACTGAACTAATATTCATGACTGACTGAGTTAATATTAATTTCCATAGTGTACATTATAATGTTGTGATTTAAACAAAATTGTATGAATTTTAATATCTACCATAATTATCAGTTTATCGTGTCAGCCATATTTTTAATATTGTGCATCCCTAAAAATAATGGAATTTAGCCAAATTCGTACCTCAGGTAATTTGCTGCCAGGAATGCTGGGGAAGTCATGGTGCTCCATATGGTATCCCACATTGAAGGTTATTAAGTTGAGAGGGCCGTAATAAGAGTAGGTTTCATGACCTTTCATAAACATGTAGTGCTCAGCGATGAAGTGTCCAGATATGGGATGCAGGCCCATGCACAGTATAGAGCCAGCAATAAGATAGACTATGGGCTTGAGTCCCAAAAAATAGTAGATGATAATGTCTACCACAAACTGCACGACTGCATTCAGCATCTCCAACCTGGTCACAGGCTTGGGGTTCACGACCAACGGACGGAGCGCGTAGAACAAAGGCTGGAGAAAGAGCCAGAGCACCTTCCTGGCTGGGGTGCAGAAGAACCAGCCCTCGAGGTCAGTCGGAATATCCACGTCCAAGCCATCTCCTCCGAGATAACGATGGTGGTCGATGTGGTACTTCTTGAAGGATGCCGAGTAAGGCAAGCCAATTGGGAGATTGGCGAACATGGCAAACCAGCGGTTCCAGCGCGCCTTTTTAGTACCAAAGGCCACGTTGTGTGAAATGTCATGGATGGCTAGGGTCAGAGAGTGGTTGATGCAGCCACCAAACGCATACGCCCAAAACAACACCCACTTCCAGGACAGCTCGTGGACCATGTAACATGCCAGCAGCTGGGTGAGTACCATCCCTGACACGACCCACTTCAGCTGGGGGTCGTGACCCATCAAAGACTTGATTTCAGGATACTTTGCTGAAGAGAGAGAACAAATGTCAAGAATATTAAATTAGATATATTTATAGAATATATTCTATTCAAACTATGGGACATAAATAATTGGTGCAAACTGCTGTCCCACAACCACCCACGGTACAGTACAGATTGTTTTATTTAATGCCATGTCAGCATCTAAGGCTATTTTCATGGCAAAAATTCAATTACAAAAATACAAATATCATATAAATACAATAAAATTAAGCAAACAAACAAGTCATATTATACAAGATTTTTTTAATTCAACCACCCACAATAATATTTAAAATATCAGTAAGCTTAATATATATAAAAATGATAATTTTTTGGGCACTTTCAATTGGGAGGTGGCCGTCCTGAACCCTAACCCCCTAAATTGTTTTTTTTTTTTTGAAAATATCTTTTTGATTTTTTAAAATAAGTGAAGAATTTTTTTTATATATTTTCTTTGTAAATCATGAAACTATGTAAAAATAAATAATAATAATAATAATAATAATAATAATAATAATAATAATAATAATAATAATAATAAGTCCCGCATTTTCATGTCACTACCGAAACAGTGTGTTTTAGTCCATTGGCTGAGACTGATTTTTTAACTAAACCCCTACATTTTTGATCAGGAAATATTCCTGTGTCCCTCTCTCTAATAGCTACATGGTGAGTAGATTAGAGTAGAGTCCCATCATTTTGAGGTAAATGTGTTCAAAAATCTGAAAATCTGTGTGTAACTTAAGGAACGTCACTACCAAACACCTTTTTTTCCTGCAATTAAGCACATTTTTTTGGGGGGGGAAATAAACAATTTTAGTACAGTTATGCAAATCATTAGTATTTTAGTAGTGTTTTAGTATGCGAGTTAAAATGCTGTAATGTGATGTGGTCGCTACCAAAACATTAGCTACTGTCACTACAGAAAATATGCAGTCATGACTGAAACATGTTGTTTTGTCAAAAATAAAGTATATTGAATTATCATCTAAGATGTTATGATAGTTTGAATATACATTAAACCAAATACTGACTAATGATTCCTTAACTTTGAAATCAGTATGATTAACTTTATGCCTTTTACAAAGAAAGAGTGGATTACAACAAATCTCATAAATTACACTTGAAATATTGTTAAAATTGTAATTTTTTATTGATTGACCTGTGAACTTTTTTAATAAAATAGCAAAAAAATATATATTTAAAGGGTAGATGTAAACAAAATCTTAATAGGTCAATATAACCCTTCTTATTAAATTATATATTATTGTGTTTCGGTAGTCAAATTTGGGGAGAGGAAAATATTCCAAAGCTTTCTGAAAATACAATGAGGGAATTAACTGCACAATTACTAGAAATGTGTACCTTGGATATTATACAATTTGCATACATAATTTGTGGAAAGACTTTTTTCCAAGATGTTTCCAACTCTGAACCAATTCTGTAGAATGGCCCATATTGAGATCATATAAAAATTTTACACATTGTAGGATTGAAAATAAAGATATTTGAAAATGAAAAAGACATCACAAGGGCCATTTGGGTGATAGTCCTCAAGGCCTGTAGGCCAAAATGTGTCACACCTTTAGTACAGTGGGAGAAGTTGTAATTATCTGATTGGTCAGTTTGAATGTCTCACATTTGGGTTTCAGTCACATGGTCAAGGAAGGGATAAAAGAATATTGCAACTGTTGCTCTGGCTCTCTCTCTTCTTGGGGCCTGCTCTTTGGCTCTTCTCTTCTTTTCTTTGTCTCTTTCTCTCTACACTTCCTCTCTCTTTCTTTTTATCCCTCAGGTAACATTCTATTTATGCTGGGTACAATTACTGGTTACGTTTTTATCATCTCATACATCTATTTTGTAACTATTTTAAGTGTAACCATAACCAGATTTTCTCATTAAATTCTTTCTATTACAAATACAGTGCTAACTAGTTTTGATTCGGTATTGACTTTGAAGCGCTACCTATTGCAATACAATATCGTCACATTATAGCAACGCTCTCCCACATATTTTGCTATTGTAACTGCACTTATTTCTGTCGTTAGTATAAGTAGCAGTGGGTGGTAAAAGACGAGAAATGTACAGTTTTCTACCATCTTGCTGATAACGTTTCTTTAGGGGGGAACCCACAAGCAACAACCTTTTCCATTATAGTTTATATATTGACAGCAATAGTGAAAAAAAGAAAAAAAAAACCTTCAAAAAGGTATAAACTGTTTCTTGAGCTCGGTACAGGGATTATTATAGCTCTTTATTCGTCTTATTCATGTTCAAGGATGTGTTGTACTTCGATTAAAGAAAGATTATACTTGAAATTAAGTTATTTTAATTATACCCAATTTGACGTTATTAATAAACATCTTAAATAAAATGTTATTTATACTTAGCTTTGCAAAAATTAATATTACAGACTATTACAGTTGCTAGTGGTAACCTATTAAACATGTTAAGGCAATATTTTGCGTAGGTAGTCAACCTGTAATTCTCCCCACATGGGAGACGCTCCTCTGACAGTGTGCCTTTTTAATTAGTAGATTTGTTTGCCCTGCTAATGTTCTGTTTATCATCCACTGCTGCAGAATCTCTTTATAGAAGTTCCACAAAGATCCATTTCACAGGGTCTACTTGACTTGCATGCAAATCTGCCATAACACTTTTTTTTTTAATGCAATTTGCATAATGTCTGTATGCAAACTGTTCATATTGCCAGGTTTTCTACTGGTTTGTGAATGAATGGTAACAAATCATTTTTTTGTTTTGTTTTTTCCATCTAGGGCTAATGCAACCACAATCAGTGATAATTATGAAATGGGCCCCTCAGTCATCATTCGTCATTGTTCTTAGTCTGGGTTCCAGGTGTCAAATTATCTGTGCATTTGTTTTGCCTTTATATTTTACATGTCAAACAAATGTCGCTCACATAACAAGCAGCTGTGGCTGCCAACAGCACCGGCACGTCGCTTGCACTGGTGTTCTCATACACATGCAGTTGGAGATTCATGGATGCGCCTTTTCCTACCCCTTGAGTCTCCGCTGTACTCTTAAAATCACACCTGTCATGGCTTATTGTCACGTAAAACGCACAAACAGGTTTATTTTGAACAATGCGTTTGTGTTTCAGCTTCTGGAAGTAATTTAAGCCTAAAGTAATACAACCTGAATTCAGTCTTTCTGAACATCAGATAAGTTCATCTGTGTGTAATGAGTAACCAAATTCCATAAAGTACGTAAATAAAAGTACCACAAACTCCACTGTCAGATGCTAATACAATCTAAGGAGATGTTTTAGCATAAAAATAATGATATGGTCTTTTAAAAACTAAAAATTTAAACCAAATTTTAAAAAAATTGAATTGCACTGACACCAATAATTTGTAACAGTTTTTCTGTTACTTAAATATATTGTATACTGTAAATTGTATATTTAATATATACAATATTATAAATAATTATATATAATATATGTATTTTCAGTTACTCAAAAGGATATACAAGTTTGTAAATAGTATCCAAGTCATCCCTTCTGAAATAGTCTGAAGATGATAGATGAATACACTATTAATATTTAAAGAGCTTGAGGTGTAAAACTACCCATATGACTTCACAATATCATATCAATATCAAGACATGTTTTTTGGAGGATATTGACGGAGAATTCCAGTAAAGATGAAGTTCTTATAGTTCAATGAAGTCTGTAAAAAGAGCATCAACTGTTTAAATTCCCTATATCTGTGCAAAAAAGGGGGCAATAAAATTCTCTCTGGCCTTCTATCTTGTCATTTTTGTGGTGAAATCACCAAACTGTTCATAAATGTGTTTTATAGGGGACATGTGACATGTTTTATGTGGGACATTGTGACATATCTTCTTCACTGATATGGTCCAAAGACTAGAATGTTGTTACCAAGCAAAACCCATTGCTATTGTGCCAATAATGCCTGGAATCAGTTTACTCAAATTACCATCCCCTGAAGCTATTGGCTGGTAGATGTGATCCACTAAAAAAAAAAAAACATCAATAGCCTATGTTTTACCTGTCTACACCTGTGTATAGCCTAACTACATTGAACGAAGATGTGGCAAAGTGCGCTTGATCTAAATTACAAGTAGAATGAAATGAATTAATATTTTGCACACATAACATAACACACGAAAACAGAGTAGCCTATATCAAAAAAAAAAAAAAAAAAAAAAAAAAAAAAAACACTTGAAAATATTCACTTGACGCTCCCGCTTCACACATAGGCTACTCACTCACTCACCGGCACGCGCTCACTCTTCCGGGGAAGTTATCAGTAATGTTTTTATATTGGGTACTATATTTAATATACTTTTTATGATTTTAAATTAATTCGGGAAGATATACATTAGAATTAAAATATCTTAATTGTCCGAATTCATGTATAATCAGTGATTTGAGTTATGCCGTGATATGAACTCATAATGAGATAAAGTGGTACACATTTGAGCTATATCTTTGCCAACACAAGATATACAACCAGATAACAAAAGTTAACACGCTCCGAAATGGTTAAGTGGATATTTAAACTCAATTCAAGTCAGTCGGCTAGCCAATATCATGACATTTACAGCATGTTTTAGCCAATTTTGTTGACGTACAAGTGTATTCCTGTCATTTGATTTACACTTACCTAATATTTCTTTCCTTCTCCATGTGTGCGGTTGCTCATTATAAACCCATTCAAAGTCCCAGCGTCCAACTGCTTTCCCCATTTTTACACCTGTGTGCTGCTGGTGTAATGAGCTCAGGTGATTCCTCGCTTACTAGACTCGTTTCGGACACGCCCTCTTAGATAAGAGAAGTAGAAGGTGTGCCTGAGAGTCTACCAACGGTAACTAACTTCAACCGAAACCCTAACAAAGTAACGAGATCAAGTTGGTCAGAGAGCAGCCTAGCCCATACAGTTTGCTTCGTCCAAATAAGAAAATCAAATTTTGCCACAGAAGCAAAACCGTTGACTGTGGAATGTTTGGCAATGTGATTTAAAATATACGCGCGGCAATATACGTAATGTACAGTAAAGTTTTTTTTTCTTTTTCTTTATAATATAGGCCTACTTAAGAAGTTGTCAGTGTCACAGACAGTCCTGTAATTCTGGTCTAGACAGGTTTACGTCACCCTACCACGAGGGGGCGTTTTTTAAAATACCATTATTATTTCAAATAGCCCAAGGATTTTTTAATAATAGACAAATTTAGACAAATGGCAGGCCTGTAATGTGATACTTGTGTCATTTAATATATTATAAAGCCTAATGAAAGAAATTTTAAAAAAATCGAAATACAGATATACACTTGCATTATGAATAACATTTTACAAAGTATAACTGATTAAATAATGCCAGCAAATATAGAAATAAAACAAAACAAAATTAGAAAAAATATACCATTTCACTATTTATTAATACCTAATAATCCCATTACATGCTCTCATCACATTTTTTGCTTTTACATAACAAAACACATACAAAACATTAGTATTATTTAGTGGAAATGAAGCAGCCAGTCAAGTTTACATTATTTAGTAAACTGATTTCTACTTTAAAGACATCATGTATAAAAAGAAAATAACAATGTATTACAGGCCATCACATTGTGTGCATAATAGGAATATATGGAACTTAGTATATTATAGTATATCATTTCACTTCCACCTTATAGTAAGCCTATATCACTTCCACCTAACGTTAGTTGTAATGTATAGGTTTCACTTTAGGAAAAAATCCTCTTTATGTCAATCCAAAATATATTTGCTTTTATACACAATGAAAAAGTTTCTGTGTCATTACTACAGAAATGTTTCAAACTTCTTATTGATATGCAGTTTATAAACTGTTCTCTAAACTATGTTTCAATGAAGATTTAAAAACTTGCTGGTGGATCATTTACAATAATAATAATAATTTAAAGAATAATTATTTAAAAATAAAAATAATAATAAAAATATTAAATAAAATATTAAAATATTAAAGAACAAATATTTAAGTGGAAATAAAGCAGTCAGTCAAGTTTACATTATTTAGTAAACTGATTTCTACTTTAAAGACATCATGTGTAAAAAGAAAATAACAATGTTTGCATTACAGGCCATTATATTGTGTGCATAAAAGGAATATATGTAACTTAGTATATTATAGCATATCATTTCACGTACACCTTATAGTAGGGCTACATCACTTCCACTAGATGTAAACCTATAGGTTTCACTTTATGAAAAAATCCTCTTTATGTCAATCCAAAATATATTTGCTTATACACAATGGAAAAAGTTTTTCCCCCTCACTTTATTTATAGGTTTCTCCACATATTAGCCTACAAAATTCAAAATTTATTGATATGCAGTTTATAAACTATGTGTCAATGAAGATTTAAAAACTCGCTGGTGGATAATTTACCAAAGTTTAGTGGTGAGAATGAGGTCAAACGAAGAACCAGATCTCGCGAGATTTCGCTTGTCTGATCCTCAGGCAGAGTCCGTGAACGGAGTCAGTCAATGTGGGACGGAGTTTTGCCTGTTTGTTAGTGGAGAAGGAGGGGGAGAGCGGGTCGTTGACTTGACACAGGGCTTGCTTGAAATCAGTTCGGAGAGCAAGAATGGCGTCGGGTGAGACACTGTACATTGAAACCGACGGCTCGGAGATGCCGGCCGAGATCGTCGAGCTGCACGAAATCGAAGTTGAGACCATCGAGACTACAGTGGTCGGTGGAGACGACGACGACGAGCACCAGCCGATGATCGCTCTGCAGCCTCTGGTTTCAGACGATCCGAACCATGTTAACCATCAGGAGGTGATTTTGGTCCAAACTCGCGAGGAGGTCGTGGGCTGCGATGATTCAGACCTCCACGCAGACGACAGCTTCGAGGACCAGATCCTCATTCCCGTCCCTGTTCCGGTGGCAGAGGAGGAATATATCGAGCAGACTTTAGTGACCGTGTCTGGCAAGAACCCGTCGGGTAGGATGAAGAAAGGTGGAGGCAGCGGGAAAAGAGTGGTCAAAAAGAGCTTCCTCAACTCCGCCGAGGCGAGCGGACGCAAATGGGAGCAGAAACAAGTGCAGATCAAAACACTGGAGGGGGAGTTTTCCGTCACTATGTGGGCATCGGGTAAGTTTTGACATCACATCAAGTGCTTTGTTCTCGCGCAGGCCTCGTGTGGGCCCTCTTCCTGTCGAGCCCGTTATAAAACTGCCAGATAGCCCAGTGCCAGAAACGATTTTCCGACCGAAAAGCCACTTATAAGAATGGCCCCGGTCTAAATGTTTTTGTTTTGATGGGAAGCCATGTTTTAAGTGTGGATGGGCGCCGCCATATTCCTCCAGACCATTATGGCGGCGGCCCCGAAACATGGCGGTTGTGTGAGCGGGGAAAGATGGCGGCGGGAGCGGAGAGAGGCGCTGTGAGTCCGCCGCGCTGCTGCAGGCCGCAATGGCGCAGCTCATTTTGAAGAAGGGGAGGGACCTAGTCACACGATCTGCTGCTTGTCTGCGAATTATCCGTCTCACGGCGCTTCGTTCCCTCAATAAACAAATGTTACCGCGTATTTAAATATTCTAACGGACACATTCAGATACATTTAGCAGTTTCTTGACCCGCGGGGCGATAATTCTCAGTTTAGTACGACGTGATTATCATTTGTACACATTTAACAAACAGATGCGTTTTGCGCAGTGATTTTAAAATGCTATAAATACTGCGTATTTATTAATAATAACGTTACGTACAAAATTATTTATGGTAGAAAGCAAATTTTGTTGCTGGGAAAATACAGAAGTATTTATTATGGATGTTGCGATTTTGAAATCTTGGCTGGCGATTGTAATTGTGGTTAACGACAGTGTCAACTCAGAAAATATGTAATTTAATCTCTTTGAACTTGGAAAAATGTTTAGATACTGAAACATGCAAACGTTTGAACTATTCCATTCCGTTTGAAGCCTAGCAGCTCTACTGGATGTTGTATTATATTAGTCATATTCGTTATTGTTTTTGTGGGTATTGTGCATTAGTTTTTGTGCGTCGTTTTAGGGGAGTCCGGTCTGTAACGACCAAAAATGTTTAGCATTACTTGAATATTAAAATAAAGAACATGATCATGGAGTGCAAGTCGTGTTTATACGTTCACGAGTGTGCCGTGAACCACCACAGACTGCGCATGCGCTTCACGCGTCTGTTTATTTGGAACATTCACATAACGCAATACTTCACCGGGGGGGAAAAGACTTGAAACGCGCACTTTGTTGCATTTCCACACTCTTAAAATTACCATATTTGGATGCGGAAGACGTGACTGAAATGTTAAGTGCACCACAATCGCGTCAGCATATTAATTGCTTATGCATTGGTTCTCAGAGAAAATGGAGAGATAATTTGTTTTACCCTGAAGATGAATCACATATGGCTAGGGTGTTGGCTGTCATCAGTGCATTTATTTTTTGTTTGCTATAACGTTTTGCTCATTATTAACAGGGTGTGTGATTTGATTGTTCTTGTTAAACGTTTCATTTTGTGTTTTGCACAGATGATAAGAAAGATGTCGATCATGAGACAGTGGTGGAGGAGCAGATCATTGGGGAAAACTCTCCTCCTGATTACTCCGAGTATATGACAGGCAAAAAACTGCCCCCTGGTGGCATACCTGGTATAGACCTGTCAGACCCCAAACAGCTGGCAGAGTTTGCAAGGTGGGTATTTAGCCAAAAGATTGAAACTTTATATGAAGTTCCAAACGTAGGTTTGGGAGGAGCCTAATTATTCAGTCCTGTCCATACATCATTACAAGTGTATTTAAGTAGCAGTCATTGTACGTCCGATTGACAATTCTTATTAAATTGTACAGTAGGCCCTAAGCATGAGATTATGTATATTTGCTTAGTTTTAGATGTTAAAACACATTGGTCCAGCAAATAAATCTGTTTGTATGTTATTGTCACACCGATTTTGATTTTTATGTAGTATTTTGAAGGGGAAAAAGCAACTGTTTTAGATAAGTTATATATTACGATCACAACTGCCTTTGGTTTTTGTTTTTACTTATGTATTATACAACACACACACAAATATGTCTTATCCTTAATATTTTTCACAATACAGAATGAAGCCCAGGAAAATAAAAGAAGATGACTCTCCAAGGACGATAGCATGCCCCCACAAAGTGAGTGCCTGTTTTTAGCATTTATGAGAATTGTTACATTTCTGTAGCAGAAGTGCTGATTTAGGATATTGTGCTTCAACATCAATCACTGTTTAATATTTATTGATGATTTTATTTTTTAGTGTATCATCTTGATTTTTAGGATTTTAATTATCTATCATCGTCTTTACCATCATAGGGTTGCACAAAAATGTTTCGGGACAACTCCGCTATGAGAAAGCACTTGCACACCCATGGGCCGCGGGTTCATGTCTGCGCTGAATGTGGGAAGGCGTTTGTGGAAAGTTCCAAGCTAAAACGACATCAGTTGGTTCATACTGGTGAAAAACCTTTTCAGGTAAGATGAGTTTTTGTTAATGCTTAAAAAATTGGATAATGCTGTTCAGAATAGTGTAGAACTAAATTAAATACTTTATAAGTAATACATGTTTTATCATCTTTTCCTTCACAGTGTACTTTTGAGGGATGTGGAAAGCGCTTTTCATTGGACTTTAACTTGCGCACACATGTGCGGATTCACACTGGAGACAGACCGTATGTTTGCCCATTCGATGGCTGTAACAAGAAATTTGCTCAGTCCACCAACCTGAAGTCTCACATTTTGACACACGCGAAAGCTAAGAACAATCAGTGAGATCGCTCGCTGAGGAAAGTTCCCTAAAGACTCTGTCTGACAACAGCTTCCTGCTCCAAAACCCACTTTGTATGTCGTTTCTAGAACCATTCTTTTCTAAGAGAATCTCGGCGCACATTTTGATGGGAAATGAAATGTGAATGAGGACCTGATACCAAACTATCCAGTCAACCTTCTCATGGTATAAACCTGAATTAAATAACTTCCCGGTTATGAGAGTTTCTTCTTTTGAAGATGTGATTGTTTTTGTGGACCCTCATTCACATACAAGATGCTCATTATCCTGAGCCCAAAGAAGCAAATTGTCCATAAAATGTGTCTGTTTCTACCGGTTTGCAAAGACAAGGACTGCTTTTTAGATGTCTTCAAAGTGTGCATATTGTACACTTTTTAGAGCGTAGAGCTGTCATAATATGTGTGTGTGTGTGCGTGTGTGTGTTGTCCCTGAGACTTAAAACCTGTGAATGCTTTTCTTCAAGGAGAATGAGTTGGCGTTCAGCTTTTCTTTTTTTTTTTCCAATGTAAATACAGCTTTTCTTTGTGAGGTATCCTGTGCAGGTATCTCATTTTGTATACCTGACCTGTATAAATGTTTTGAAATCATGTAGATAATAGAGATGTTGATTAGATTGTGTTTAACCAATTAAAACAGTTTTATCCAGCTTCAGGAAGTACTGCTACATACACATGCCTTCTTTTGTAACACGATAACAATTTACTCAGTATGTGAAAAGATACTTTTCCATTGAATTCTCTAATTTATTTGATGATATGGAATAAAGCTAAATTCCCCTGTGCAGTTGCCAAGAGCCTGAAGTTCATCATCCTGCTGTTGTATGCTAAATGCCCTCAAGTGATTGTTAAAGCTGCACGATCCTTTCTTTTGCAATTTTTTTTTAAATTTTGATTTCACAAATGATGACCACCTGAATGTGATTGGGTCTTCATGGTAAAAAGTATTATTGCCTCGAGTAGACAACAGTAATGAGCAGTAGTGAACATAAAATTTGTCAATGTATATCTGTTTTAATCCTAACATTACAGTAATCATATTTAGTTGCATTAACATCAAAATATCACAACACTAACATTGCATACTTCAAGCTAATGTTGTTAAAGAGCCCCTGTGGTGAAAATCAAGTTTTTAATGTTTATGTGTGGGGTTTTAAATATGTTTTAAAACAAAATCATGTGCAAATTCATCAGTCATATATATGAATTATGTATATTACAATGTTATGATGCCTTTCTCCGTTAAGTTGTTCAAAGTGTTTGTAAGGATACTGATTTTTAGAAGGCAGACTGAGATGGTGAATGGTTTGTGTAACATTAGCAGCACATTATTAGCTGTTTGATAAAGTCAAGCAAAAGGATAATCCTATTATTAACCATTATGTGTCCGAAGTAGAGAACGATACATAACGCTTGTTATCTGGTACATCGACTTGTAGATGACCCTATAATTCCCTCTTCCTCTTCTTTTGAATCAGTTTCTGGTTCAAACATGTATGGCTGAATTAAACCAGTATTTCTACTTGCCATTGTGCAGCGTTTACTACAGTAAAGTTGACCCGAGTGGATCAGGTATTCAGAGCTGTGCGAGTGGAGGCGGGGGTAATTTGCATATTCATTGGTCCGCGTATACTACATTCAAGGTATTTTAAGGCATGAAGATTTTTTTTTTTTTTTCACAGGAAAAAAAACAACAACCCTTTAAATATGTAATTTTGGTGATCAAAGATGAGTTCTAAAGGATGGTATTGACTTGAGGGGGACTTTAAAACATCCCAACTTAGAATATGTACAATAGTCGGTTATAATTGTATAAAGTTACACATTTATGCTTTTAAATATATGCAGTAGTGTGCTATTAGCATTGACGACAGCTTACTTTTGCCCAAACCACCTCAAGTATCAGTACTTGCAGTGCATCACAAGCTTTTACTTAACTTAATTAATCTGAGCATATATTATCTGCATGCATTTAAACAATGTCACACAAAAAAATTTCAGCACTAACAGAATATATATTTATGTATATTTTCTGAGCTCATCTAAATGACCTGATGCTGTTAAAGGGATAGTTCACCCAAAAATGAACAATTTATCACCACTTACCCTCAAGTTTTTCCAAACCTGTATGAGTTTCTTTCTTCTGTTGAACACAAAAGATATTTTAAAGAATGTTGGTAATAAAACAGTTGACGAAAAAAATACTATGGAAGTCGCTGGCTACCGTAAACTGTCTGGTTAACAACATTCTTCAAAATATATTTTGTGTTGAACAGAAGAAACTTGTACAGGTTTGAAAAAACTTGAGGGTAAGTGACAAAATTTTCATTTTTGGGGTGAACTATCCCTTTAACACAGATGAAGCTCAACTCAAAATACCAACACAGTTCAAGCAATTGCAATTCCTTCTCAAAAATGTATATTTTCTTGTATGTTTTAAACAGTATCTAAATCTACTTAAATCCTTTAAGCACACAAAGGTAGCATTTATTTCAAAATAAAACCTTTAATTTGTATTTTTTCAGCAAAGAAATATCGTCTTCAAAATATTCATGTACTTTTCAGAGGGAATCCTGGAGGCAATGCATCTTTCAAAAAACAAGTTTGACCAGTTGCTCAAACAACATTCAGTGCACAAGACGTCTAGTAGAAAAACATTCTCAATCTCTCCAATGACCGAGTAGTTCCAGAACAACAAATCTATTCAATATTCCCTGAGGACCTCATTAACAATAAGTGAAATCAACCCATAAAAAAAAAAAGAAAGAAAAAAAACAGGCCATTGGTTTATGCAGCTTTCAAGTATGTTCAATATTTAGGCTGGTTTCATTACATGCTACATTTAAACCTTGAAACATCCTAACGTTTATGATAAAATGATCTGTTTTAATTGCATTTTGAAAGGAAATGGCATTTATAGAGAGGAAATGTACTTTAGGGGATATTGCACTTCAGAACATTGATCAGTCTCTAGAAAAAAACAAATCCAATGGGTATATGAAGTAGATAAAATTCAGATATTTTCTCTGTCACACTGTTTTGTTTAAAACAAAAAGCTTGTTAAACATTTGGTTGTGGTCTATCTGGAATCCACAGACCCTTAATTCATCTGGGATAGATCATCCTCATCTGAAAGAACTGAAGTGATATGACCTGTTGGACAGGGAGAAGGACTGTGGGTGAGTTAATCAATCAGGCATCAAAGGTTCAGTTTACATTTAAACGACTTTGTTTGGCGAGAATGATTCTTAGATGATTAACAGCTATGAAATCTTGATATGATTATACAATGTATTGTCATTTAGATGCTTCAGCAAAATAATGAAAAACAAAAAAATAAAAAGCAGCAGCTCAATCCATGAGAGCTCCAAGAAGAACAGGATAATTGGGTGTTCCCCATCCCGTTACTGGATCCCATGAAGGAGAGGCACAAAAACCTTTCCCTTCAACTTTATCATCCAGACAACTCAGATGACATCCCTCTGTCACCTAAGAGCAGGAGGAGAAGACATCATTAAATCAACAAGAGGATATAGATACTACAGCAGGGGAACTAAATGTTTTAACCGTCACTCCTAGTTAACACAAACTCAGTTTCACACATTTGTTGCATTTGAAAAGTGTGCCACAAAGTGTGCTACAGTGCTTTTAATGATAATTTCAGTTATTAATGTGGGACAGCGCTAAACTTTAAAACATCACTTCATTGACACTGTTAATATGGATATTGCTGGCCAGTTGCTGTCATTAATTACTCGCCCTCATTTCGTTCCAAACCCGTAAGACCTTCATTCATCTTCGGAAGACGAATTAAGATATTTTTGATGAAATCTGAGAGGTTTCTGAACCACACATAGGCAGCAACGTCATTGCAGCTTTCAAGGCACAGAAAGTAGTAAAGCCGTCATTCTGACGTAGAAGCGCTGCACTGTGTTTACTACCTGAATAGCATAAAATGACGTTGAAGAGAAGAAATTGTAGAATAAAGTCGTTATTTGTTTTTTTGCACACAAAAAGTTTTCTCGTTGCTTTATAACGTTAAGGTTGAACCACTGTAGTCACAAGGACTATTTTAACAAGCCTCTTGGATTTCAGTTCACAGGTTTTAATATCTTAATTTGTGTTCCGAAGATGAAGATGTCTCATGGGTTTGGAACGACATGAGGGTGAGTAATTAATGACAGAATTTTCATTTTTGGGTGAACTAACCCTTTAAGGGTGCCTATTGTCAAATGTAAAAAAAAAAAAATATTTTTTTATAAAACTTACATCATAAAGACCTTTGCCTTGCAGTTTGTAAAGGCGAGGGTTGATGAATCCTAAGGAAGGAAGGCCCTTCAGGAAGCGCTGGTCATTTATGAGGGAGAGAATTCCACCCACTACTGGAGTTGATGCCTTGGAAAAACATCCAGATTACAAAATATCAGGGTACTGTAGAGTAAAATTAAGTTACTTTATATTGCACATTGTTTTTGCATTTTCTGCTGTATACTACTGTTCAAAAGTTTGGGGTTGGTAACATTTTTTAAAGGTTATGCTTACCAAAGCTGCATGCATTTTATTTTTATATATATAAATACCTCGGACATAAATGAGATAACGAAACTGAGTGAATGCTCTCCGCACATAGTATACATTCATTACACCCGCTAAATCCCAGCCTCAGCCCATTCAGAAGTACCGGTACTTAGGTAGAAACCTTCACATAGGGGCAATTTATTTCTGTAATGGCAGAATTTTCAGAAGACATTACTACAGTTTTAAGTGTCACATCCTAACATGTCTTAACAGTGAAAATGTGTGCCATTTAATATTTTTGCAGACACCATGATACTTTTTTTTAGGATTCTTTGATGAATAGATTCACAGTAACAGCATTTATTTGAAATAGAAAGCATCTGTAAATGTGTTGTCTTTACTGTCACTTTTGATCAATATTTATGATAATATTTATTGCTGAATAAAAGTATTAATTTTTTTAAATCTAGCTGACCCCAAACTTTTGAATGGTAGTGTATAGTCTGTTTTTTTAATCAAAATAAAATCTTAGTATTATCCACTGCAGTTTCATTGTTCACTTTATTTAAATCATAATTATGAGCAAAAATGTAATATCATAAGTGCACTTGTAAAAAGAAACTATATTATTTACTAACCGAAGTTCCAGAAACCCATGGCACAGGCACCCGGTTGGTGACAACCCAGTAGTTGTCAGACAGCGCTGCTAAGTCTGGGTAGGCTCTTCCAGTGGTGTTGAAATAAGTCTGAGGAGGTAGAGGCTGAACACTCTTCAAATACATTCCAACAGCATCAACCTATAAAGAACAACACACAACAGCCCTGTTTGTCAAGACAATTCAGCACTACACAGAATACAGAATCCCACAGTGGAAAGACTTTTCCTTTCCAGTGTGAAGTGTGAAAAAGAAGAAGCTTTATGCCAAATGATAGCATTTTTTTGCCCAAAAAGCTATGAACAGCATCTACCGTGGCAAGTCGTTTGGACTTTTATTCATTCCCAGGACATGAATAAAGGAATTTATATTTTTACTAGTAAGAATTGTATTTATGATACGTGAAATTGGAATTTCAGCTAGTAAGAATTCTTGATATCAACAATTGAATTTGAATGGCAGCCTATGGTGACATTTAACTAGTAAAAATACAATTACAGATATCAAGAATTCGTATTTCTGCGAGTGATGACATCATTGTTGCTATCAAGAATTAAAATTTTTACTAGTGGAAATGTGATTCCTGATATCAAGAATTAGCATTTTAACTAGTGAAAACTAGTTAATGTCGCTAATTCATATCCTGCGAATGATTAAAAGTCAAAACGGCTTGCCATACATCTACTCTAATTCTTCTTTTTACGCTAATTGCCCATCCCAAGGTAACTATAAATTGTACCAGCTCCAGTGTGGATCCAGACTTTGCAATGATTTCAGTCAATGACTTGAGATGACACCAACTTTAGAACAACAATCAAAACTATCAAATATTATCCTTGTATTGCTGTCATTACGAGTTGTAATTGCTGCCCAACACAATCACAGTCTCTGCTTAACTAAATACATTAACCACATAACATATCTTATAGCTGTATATGACTTCAATGATCTCATACAAATGTTTAAAACAGGAATAGTGCCTATTTCAGCTACTGAAAAAATAGACAGTATACAACATATTCTGAGCCGTTTTCAAGACCGTATTCTATCCGAAACATAGTAAAGAATACAGACTTTTGGATCTTTACCTGATAATCTGGCATTGCAAACACGTTACTGAAGCCACCTCCACTGATGTAATCTGTGACCTCATAGCTGAGTTTGAAGGGGTTCTTGAAAGAAGTCCCACCCACAGTGGTCACATAGGGACTAGATAGGCAAGAGATTCATTTCACACACCAACTATTTTCAATACAAAAGATATCAGTACTATACAGATTATCTAGAGAGCAAGGTCTACCTGGATGCAGGAAAACTCGGTCTAAAAGTATTTCTTTCCTTGGTCAAGTGTCTACAGCCCGCTCCACTGTCACCTGAATTAAAAAAACACTCATCTCATTTATAAGTGGCTTTCTTTGAGATCTTACACTAATGAGAAAAAAATAAAGAACTAGCAGATGATTAACCAACAGTTAATCATATTTCAACTTGACTTTAGTTATCTTACCGGAAGCAAAGAGCATAGATATCCCTCTGAGGCCAGCCTTCATGAACTCATTGTTGATGCGGGTCATATAGGCATCAGAAAGACTGTCTTCATCATCTCCATAGCTGATGGTGTGGACCCAAGGCACCGCAGACATGTTGCTGAGCAACATCATCCACTGAAGGAACGGCTCCTGGGTCTCATGGCGACCTGTAACAGACCATGAAGTTTGTGATCTTTACAATGCATGAAGCCAAAAACAGACCATTTAACATCGGAATATTTGAGGAGATAACCAGCAGACATGATGTAATATTTCAGTATTTATTATAAATGATTTATCCATGTCCATCATTTTTTTTTTAAATGTATGTGCCCTCATAAACTTTAATCATAACAACTTCCCCTCCCTCTTGCAGTGACATCTTCTCTGATGACGTGTTTACTGCTGTGAGGGCGGGACAACTGTCACTAACACAAGATCACAGCAATAGCAAACCACAACCATCCAATAATCCAATCAATTCCCGATAATAAAAGTTCCGCCCCACATTTTTTCTTGTTTGAGAAGCCATTTCATCGGATATATGTCATATAAGCCTATCAAAACTTCCTTTTCATGCTGACTTCAACAAAACAGCGAACTAAACTAAGGCAAATTAGGCAAAACAACAACGACAACAACGACAACAACGACGACAACGACGACGACGACAACAACCTGCAGGTACTGGGCTACTCCGCAGCGGTTGTCGTCCCGCCAGGTCCGAATATAAACACTTATTATAGGCATACCTTAGTGATTCAGGATAAAAACGTGGTTTGGAAGATGGATTCATGATGTACTCGTTCATTATATAATTATTGAACAAAGAGTTACATAGTGTACCTTTAACTGAAACCATAAGAATTTTTTTTTTTACTTGAAATAAAATAAAACCTTGACTGAAATAAAGTAAAATATAAAATAAAAATTTCAGCTATTTCAGCTAGTTGCCAAGACAACATTTCTCATGTACTAAAGTAACTAAAATGGAAAACTAATAAAAATGACAAAAACAATTACTACAATTTTAACTACAACTAAAATTAAAACAGAAAACAAAAAAAAACAAAAATTAAGCTGCAATCCATAACTTTTTTTGTGTTTAAAATTTACAAAAATTATATAATGAGCGATGACATCATGAATCCATTTTCCAAACCGTGTTTGTCTTATCCTGATTCGCCTATAAGAAGTGTTTATATTCGGACTATTTTAGACCGGTTCGGGTCGCCACCTCTGCAGAGTAGCCCAGTACCTGCATAACTCGTCATATACATAAACAGAGAGAAGTAGCTGCGACTACAACGTTCTTCCAAAAGATGCATACAGTTCTGTTTATTAATGGCTAGAGCATCAAATGTTACAGTGTCATGACAAATCGGGTCCTCCCTCGAAATCGGGTCTCCTCAAACTGTCAGGTAATGATTATCCTAAGTATATACAAATTATATTAATTTAAAATACATATAGCTTACTATATAATGTGTACGAAAACACATTACTGCATAATAAAACCAATTTAACAATTTCTTACACTTGATTAACTGATAATTAATAAATAATAATGATAGCCTATTAAGTGAATAATTGTACATCATTAATTTGTTTTATTTATAACTGAAATATTTTTACAGTTAACACTTAATTTAACACAATTACATTAAAAATGATTGAGAATATATGTAGGGTAAATGCAAATGTGTGTATACACTAAGCTATCAGCCTAATTGCTTATCTGTATGCTATGCTAGTACATAAGCTAACTAATACATAGATGGTTATTATAATGTAGTTAAAACAGCATTTATCATAACATGATTTTGTAGGAATTATAATCAGGCACTAAAGAGAGTACCTATTAAGAGGAATTTAAAAAAAGGGGGGGGGGGGACCCAATTTGTCACTGCAACGGACTGCAGCTTTAAAATATTAATAAAAACTATAATAGTAATAAAACAAAATCTGTAACTATAAAACAATAATACTGAAATAAGTCACATACCTGGATTTGTGAAGACCCATGTAGAGATGTTTGCGCCACTGCTCATGATGTACTCCACATCCAGACTGGCCTCAATGCCGGCTTTCCCTCCTCCCTGAGTGCCCACAACCCGCTCTACAGCTGACATGTGCGTGAATCCTCCAGCAAAAAGACTCATAAACTCAGCCAAATCAGCGGGGTGGTAGTACTGCTCCAAGAACTAACCAGATTGCAGTCTCAAGTTAGTGGAGATATTTGGCACAACCATGAAGGACATTCCAGAATACTATTGACATGATGAAATGAAACGTTTCATTGAAATCTCCACAGTAAATATGAGAGGTGTACCTGTGCCACTGCCTGACTGTTGTTAGTGGCAGTGCCCACATCTTTTGCCGTAAGGTTGTAACGACTCCTAATGACTGAGGGGGTGACACCCAAGTGATAGCCTAATGCTGACTGCCTTGCTCCTTCCCAGCCTTTACTGATGTTCTTTCCTTTTGGTGGAAAGCGGTGAACACCACCCACTAAAAAGATATAATAAATAGGATTAATTTCACAAAATGAAGCTTCTGCCATGGCCGTCCCAGTTCCCTGACCTGAACCCTATGGAAAACGAGTGGGGAGAACTGAAGAGACGAAGCACCAACATGGAGCTGGGAATCTGAAGGATCTAGAGAGATTCTGTATGGAGGAATTGTCTCTGATCTCTTGTCAGGTGTTCTCCAAACTCATCAGGCATTATAGGAGAAGACTCAGAGCGGTTATCTTGGGAAAAGGACATTGCAATAATTGGGTGCCAATAATTGTGGCCAACGTGAACTAGAGAAAAACATTTATTTCATAATGAGATTTTCCCCCACTTTCAATTGTTTTACTTCAATTAAAGGTTTTTTTTTTTTTTTTTTAATGAAAGATCAAAAGGATAAACAATGTAGATTTATTTTCACAGCCTTCTTTGCTCATATTTACCAAGGGTGCCAATATTAGTGGAGGGCACTGTAAATCAAAGAGGTCTTCATAACAGTACAGCAGACTACTTTAAAAAATGCATATAAATATCAGTTGCCACTCTAATAATAGTCAGTAGCCTAATAATATGTCTTAGTAAGATGATATATTTAAATGCTTAGTTTTATGATGAAAGCTCTGTAGTTTTTATTGTGGGGGGCAAAACATATAATAAAATGCAATACAATGATCACAGAGATATACAAATGAAAGTTCCTTAAAAAAAGCCTGTTGTATCATATTTGAAACATACATTTTAACATGATTTTTCTAAACAATTATGTATGCATAGACAAAGTAATCCTAAGTTGCTTCAGTACCGTAAATGTTTGTTGAAATATTATAAACAATAAAAAAGCTATTCTCAGCATTTTGCATCAAAAACATGTGTACCACAACCTAGAAATTGACATCTTTACAGTTAAACTAAAAGGTCTAAAATAAAAATAATCAGAAGGCAGAAGGCATGCAGTAAGATTTTTGTGTTTTAATAATTTTCAGAATTTAGAGACCTTTGAAATTAATGCATCAAATATGATACAGTAGGCTTATTGGACTGAAGATGAAGATGAATGATGTCGGCTGCTCACCAAAGTCTAGATGCTGATGCACATCTTGATGAACTGAGTATGGAGATGTTGACCTCAACAGAGTGTATGAATCTCTTCTGTAGCGGTGAAATTTAGAGCCGGGGAGTAATGCTTCAGCCACCCTGAGAAGGATAAAAAGAACATGAGAGATCAAAAGTAAATATATGGAAGAACTGGACCGTGGTTTATATAAAAGCAGAACAGCAAACTAGATTTTTTTTGACAATTTCTAAAGAAAAATCAAACAATGCTTACCTAAGAAAGCACAAAAAAAGAGGCTAAGAGTTTTTTTGTGGATTTATTTTTCTACGGATATGGTTAAGTTCACACAAATTGTCCTTACTGTACAGTCATGACACACTGAAGAAAGTCCCGTGTTACAACTGTGTGACAGTTTTTGACCCCATGACTCTGGAGCCAATTCTGCACGACTTTCTCTGTCAGCTGAGATGGCTGTATAAGAGCAGCTACTTCTTCCAAACTCAGATACTTCCCTAAAATATAAATGAAAAAATGAGAACTGATTTTTTTATTTGATCATTTTTGATTATAACACATGAGAGGCTCAATACCATATTGTTGTGAATCTGGGTCCGACACTAGTTTCAGTAACTCTTCCATCTGGTTAACATTCTGCTGCTTTAGTGCAAATGTAAGTTCCACTTCCTCCAAAGGTCCGACCCATTCATCTTGAATCCAGTCCTCAGGCACACTAAAACATTGGGAATAACATTAGCTATGTTTCCATCCAAAGCTGCGAATTTATTTATGTGCAAAATTGGAATATCGCATAAAACATTTGTAAATAAAGCACCGTTTCCACCCCATGTGAAAGAAAGAGAGCAAAATCATCACTTCCTGGGAAATTGCTACAAAATATCTAATAAAAATATAAGTTGATGCAATTGGGGAAGAAATTGTGGCTCTTTTTTCCTACATCATAAATGACTTGCGCCTCAGAACGCGTAGACTAAATCTTGCATTCGGATGCTGGTGTTTGGGAACACAATCATGTGAGATGCATCTCAGAGGGAATTAAACCAAATCATTCTGATGACAGACTTTGGCTTAGGCATTTCAGAATGACCAAACCAATATTTGAGATGACATGCAAAGAAATTGGTCAGCTGGTTAGTCCAGTTATCCAATCAAATCAAATCCACTGTTGATGCACGTGAGGTTTTTGTTCCACATTGAGGGATTTTTTTCGGTAAATGGGTTTCCATCATAGCACACTTCTAATTGGATTAAAAAAAAATGTTATCCACCTCAATTGAGCAGATACGCTTTTAAAGCGCATTTTTAGAATTTGCGCATCTTTGCATCTCCATCCTCCGTTTTGTATGATATCCCAAAACGCGCATAAAAATAGGTGGATGGAAACGTAGCTATTGTTAAAGGCCTGTTTCTAGTGTAAAGCAATGTGTGGAAATTGCATTTATATTGTTCACTTCAAGTCACATAAAGTGACCAATATCATCCATAGTTTGGACTTACGAAGTATCTTGGTCAGCCTCAAGAAGCTCCCCACTGACCAGCCAAATTAAGCACAGGACAAAAACAGCAATCCTGTAAAAATAGAACACTGTCACTTTAAGAACCCACTCGGATGCACATTCATTTATTTCATGGTCAACGCACAAGAGCAATAGGTTACTTTTACTGACTTTTGTATTTTTTAACTCCAATAGCCAACTTAAACAATTAACGTTAGTCAGCAAACCAACAGTACACAAGGGAAAACACGTTTACCGTTTTTCAAATACTCTCCTGACCATCTGACCTCGTGAGGTGAACCGTAGTCTGTGAGACTAACAAATACTCTCTGCAAATGCGGCCAATAAACTATGACTACGGTAAGATAACGTTTGGTAAACAATAAAGTACTCACCGCATTGTTTTCGCGTTCATGCACCTTTGATATCTGATTCTGAAAAACACCACAACACCAATGCCTATGTCCGAATGTACTGATCATGTGATAGTCACGTGACCATCAGCTGATCTTTTATTTTGATTGAGGAAGTTAACGCTTTGTGTCTCCAAATGAATTCTTGTTAGAAAATCAGAGGAAGTCTTAGTTTTCGTAACGATCTTATACTACACGTAACAGTGCATATAAGTTATTTTTATTCGCACATTTCTGAAAGGCATTTTTATAAAGTTATACTTAGACGTTACCTGTACAAAAATGACCACGGTAACCACAGTTTCGGCCAAAATACCATAGTTACCACGTGTTATTATTTTCTTGTCAAAATTTAAAAAGAGCAGACTGATTAATTTGAATAATTGTATTTTATGAGTAACACTCATATTTGTTCATATATATATATATATATATATACATACACACACACACACACAACTGAGATACTTTATAGTGAGTTGATGGAAGTTTATTTAGTTTTGAGGGGATAATGATCCTCTGTACTCAGTGTGTGTAGGGAAAAAAAAGGCCATAATCTTTCATATATAAATATATAATAACTAGGGGTGTAACGATACCTTTATGTCACGATTCGATACATATCACAATACTGAACTCACAATACGATATTATTGAGATACAGTACACCAAGACATATGGTAAAAGGTTAACAAAAAATGTACTGTTCATTAAAATGCTATATTTGGTATTACATTGGGCGAGGAAATGAATAGGCTTGGACTTGGTGCTGGTAACACAATGCACAGAATAAAAATATTCATGATTCTGAAGCTGAAAATACAGAATTATTTTAGATGAATATGCTTGCACTATTTTTAAATTATATTTAAAATAATGTAGGCCACTTTTTACTGGTAACATTTGGCATCAGGATCCACAAATATTCCCCCATTGCAATATTATACATTATACATATTCAACATTATATAGTAGTTTAATGTAGTACTGACACTAAATCTCTGTAAACTTGATTTTTTTCCTCACATAGTAATTTTCATTTTGGGTGAACTATTCACAATACATATTGCCACTATCCACTATACATATTGTTGCATTTTTGTATTGCGATATATTGTGGCAATATATTGTTACACCCCTAATAACAACAACTAAAATATATAATCACGAGGACATAGATTTAGTTACATGTTTTGAGTTTTACAATTGCACCTTTTATTCATTGTAGCATGTCCATTCCTTCTTATATAAACATATTTACACAGAACAATCTTGTCAGCTAGTTGACATAAATAACAAAAGATCTGTAACTGGTGTGTAGTCCCTGTGAACTAAACTAATGCAGAGCAATTGATCACAAGTCAAGAAATGGTTGAGTGGAAAAATACTGTATTGTACATACTATGGATGTTGACATATTTCCATTGTTTTGAGGGGTAAGAACAAGGTTTTTTCACCAAGATACTTTCTAGTCCACCTCTTTCTGATAGCATGACTCAACATGTATGATCAGGCCTTTAATGGAATGACATCTGTTTATCTGATGGCTCTGACTGAGCAGTCATGGGAAGTTAGATTTCAAAGAGTGCAGAATGAAGACAACACAGCTCATACCATGGTATTGCTGTCTCTACCGGACATTAGGTATTAGTATGGCAGACATGGATGAGGTCAGAAAGGAAGCAGGAGAACTGTACTTCCTGGCAAAAAAAAAAAAAAATCCAGAGTTTAATCTGATACCCCTATATATTATAGCATAGTGTTGGTTATAACAGACAGCAAATCACCACACAATCAGCTGCATGTTGACATGGATGATCTACAGTATTTTAGGCCCAGTACAGCAGTGTAAAGTTATATAAATTAAGTGTTCGGGTAGTACTATTGGAAGCATGCTTTACCTCAACATTGTGATCCAAAGTTGAATCTCCATGGTATGCCACATTTTAGGCTGGACATTTTGAAATACAATTTTTGGCTTAAGAATTTGAGCATATGTTAGCTATGATGAAATAATAATGGATTGTTATGTTCCCTCTTTGATTCCAGTAAGTGGCAAGTGAAAAGAAGCATGTGCTTGAAGGATTATGCATATGATAGTCTTTATTTTTTGGTATAGTTGACAAGGTGTAAATTAGTAGAAAAATGGATAGCTTTAAGAAAGAAACAGATCTAAATCCCTTAATCTACATGAATGCATTCGCTAATGGGTTGCCCAGCAGAGGGAATATCATATATCATAGTGAATGTCTTTAGCTTTATAGTCGTCTTTTCATAGGCTGTATTTTTGGCCAAAACAATTAGGCCCTATTTGGTATGTTTTGTGTTCATATACAGAAGTTCACTTTCAAAAAGAAAACTACACTGAGTGAGAATTATTCACTGGAGTAAGATGTGAGACAACTAGCCAGAGTCTTCCCTAAATATATAAGAAAAAAAAGCAGTGCCAAACTGCATGGACTACTATTTCTGCATAGTGAAAATGATTTTTACTGTTAGCATTTTAAAGTACTGTATCCTCCTGGGTGCCACTGTCCTCGTACGAGAGACACCATACATGTCACAGTTTTAAGTCTGGATGTCCTGTAAAGAGCACATTCAGGGCTTTTTTTTCAGAGATACAATTTGTTTTGAGGTTTCACTAGGACAACAACTTCTACTTGGTCTTTAAAAATGTCTGAATGATCAAATTTAGCACTCTTATGGAAATATGATAATATTTTGTAATTACCATCTAAATCTGACTAATTTTCAAATTGTTTGTTATAAATCAACATCTCAGGAAAATGTTATGGGGTTTCTAATCAAAATATGACTTTCTGTTACCAAACAATAGAGGACACCGGGACTTAAAGCATGTTTATCAGGCATTTTGGGAGACACAACAAGTGAATAGGGAAAGAAATTATATATCAATGTTCCTATAAAATATTAGATATTATTATGAAAATTTTGCCAACCATTACTATTAATGGTTACCCATTATTACACTTCTTTTTTCATTATATGTTGCTCCAAGAACACATTAATATGCAAATTAGATACAGTGTATAGATACATTGCATTGAATGGGAAACCCATGTATGGCCATTTTACCCACATATTGCATAAAGTAAAATGGTATATCAATTCATTCTGTTATATCTTTCATAGCATAGTTGAGAATCATCTTTAAACACAGTTTGGTTAAAAAAAAATCCTGAAACCTAAAAATTGATTGGTGAATGAAAAAAAAAATCCCATTGTTTTTGCCTATACATGTCATTTCATTTTTTTTTAAACAACTGAGTCCCGGTGTCTACTTACGAGCATAACATATGAATAAAATATTTTTCCATTTTCAATCAAAAAATTCCATTTGTTTCTATGCTCTAAACAATGTAATGACTTGAAAAAATACTAAATTCAAAAGACTTAGGAGGGTAGTGTAACCGCATAAACTTATAGCATTTGGGGTCTTTTCAACTGTAGATGGCAGTGCGCGCGCATTAAATGAGGGACGATTGCGCAAAAGATGGAAAGCAACCATTTCAAATCAAAATAGTCTTATTGCCCTTCAATACATCTATGTGTGTAATTATTCTTATTTAGAAGAAGAGTATTTGTCAATGTCATAAAAAACAATAGACCTATAATTTTACTAAGAAAATTCCTGGCAAAGCAGAATAAGTTGACACCTTTCATTGTTTATTATTAGTTAAGCTCATTCGGTTTAGCATAATTTAGTTCTATTAAATTGGCATTCTGGCAATAATATTAGTCCACTGAGAATGCTGCTGGGGATTTGAAACACGTTACCACTTCCAAATATCTTTCCAACGGGGGGCGCTCTTTGAATACTAAGCAACAGGCATTCAGTGTTACTCACATTCAAGATATTAACACTATCTAAAGAGCAAAGGGGAGTTTCCAAAGTCATCAAGTCCATCCAACTTTGCCATTTTCGGCCAGAGACCACTGAAAATGACTCCCAAGAAGACTGCCGCTCCCTTCCTATGGTTTTCCTTTTGCTTTGGGAATATTATTGAGGCAGTGGTGCTGGGATCGGTGCAGCACCCCTCTGATAACGGGCTTCACTCACATCTGGATGCGCGCGGTCCTGCAGAAGCCAGAACGAGCTCCCGGAACGACTCCACATCTGTTCATGTTCCGTCTTACATGATCTCTCTGTACAGGACACTATCGGAACTGGACCGACGAGGAGGCAACGGCAGCCAGACGCGCTCCAGGAGATATGCCAACACAGTGACCAGCTTCATGGACCTGGGACAAGGTGAGTGAGAGTGATCAGACTGACAGATAGATAGATGGCTTGTAAGATGATCACATTCAGGCCATCGGAGCGGATTTCATACCTTGAGATTCAGCCTGATCTGTTTATTTTAATATATTATACTTGGCACATAAAATCATCAACTGTAATGAATTGTATAAGGTGCACTCTGCAGTAATACATCACTTTATATCATGCCGTAACTTATAAATGACAGCTAAGATGATTGATCTCGGTGTGACTATGACTGAGATCTTATAGAGATAGGCCTATTTTACCCATGACATATAGCCTTGAAATTATCTGATGGTTTGGATTATTATTATAAATCAAATAATTTGTTGCCGATTAACAATAATAATAATTATTATAATTACAAAACACAGATTGCACAATTGCACTAAAAATAGCCTATCATATTTGGTTTATGCATAAATTAGAGAAATGCGCAGTTATGCGTGTAGGTTATTATAGAGTTACGCGAATAGCCTGTATTTCTTTTCCCAATTAATTGGAAAAAGAACCATAATAATTTTAATCACTAAGACTTCGTTATAGTGATTCCATATTGCTGTACGCCTGCGTGATTCCATGTTTTTGAAGCTCGAGTTTAATTTTTTGTTTAGGATAATATACTTCCCGACAATATTTTCGAAATACATGAAATCCCAAAAAAGAAATATGAAGTCAAATGTCTCAAATTTCCAACATCTGTGACAAATAAACTTCAGCAGCACCTTGAGCTAAAGTATCTAAAACAGAGCACGCGTTCTCCCCTCCAGGTGTTGCTGATAAAGATAGAGAAACATTTTAATTTAAAACTTATGTTCAAATAAAGATTGTCACGTAAAATACAGAATTTGTGAAATGCAGTGTGTCAGCTATCCGCCCGACCAAATACATGGAGATAGCCTATGCGTGAAAACATTTTTTTTTGCATAAAGTTAAAGAGGTTCTTCTGTTCTTGAATGTTCGATGGATTGAAGTGACATTCATACATTGACAAGCCAGTTATTACATTTGAGGCCACAGCCTTTGAATAATAAAAAATCGCCCAATGCCACAGTTGTTTAAGGGTATTTAGGGTAGGCCTATAATTTGCATAAAATATGAATTCCAAGCACCATATTTCCACCTTATATTTTCCCACATTTTGTGAAAAATTAAGAGACAAGACTCTGAGTTCTTGCAAAGTAAATATAAAACGATGGGCGTCTTTTTGTTTTAAAGAAAATAGTGGGACACCGTGGTGGAGATGACGTCACGAAAGGGCGAATGCACAGATCATAAATATTAATCAGACAGAAATGCCCAAAAGCCATTTAAAACACAATTTCAATAGCGCTTTTTCGGACATAAAACTAAGTTAGGCCTACACAGTGATATGAGGCATCAATTATTCTTGCTGACCAATTCAAGCACTAAAATGAACTTGTGATATTTAAATTTATACCGTCACATATACATCTGATTCTTTTGGGCCCAGGATTTTGTTGGTGTGTAGATTAATGCATAGACAAGCTCTAATAATCAACCGTGATTTGTTGGTTCAACAGTAATGAGTTTGCTTTGAATATCTGGAGTTTCTGGTTCGAATCTGGCCTGGGAGTGTAACACATCTCTTTGTGAAGATTGTCCCACCTGTTCCAATCATAAATGATGCTAGTAAATGTTCAAGAAAAAAAAAGATTCTAAACAAAATTATTTATGCAATGTATGCAAAAATTTATTAATGGTAAAACCAAAATATGACCAAAATACATTGTCTGAAGCCATAAAAACTTTAAGAGCAAATTCAGACAATATTTGTAGAGCCCAAGGTACTGGAACTTGAGTCCCTGACTGTCTCAGCTCATTTTCTAGGTTATGTCATTGTTTAGTCTGGCAAGCGGATATTAGCTTAGAGGAGGATGCTTTACTCTACACCCCTACCCTCTGTTCACCTTTCGTTTTTTATAGCATTCTTTTGTCTCAAGAGAGGAGATCAATGTGTAGTACATTTCTTTCAAAACACCCCTTTTGCATGCTCCTTGCACTCGTAGTGCAGGTACGTTTTTTTGTGGCCAGTCCCCAAAAGTCTACTAGCTTTAAACAGTTTGCAATTGCCATTCTGAAGGTCTCTCTCATAGTGTAGCATCAATGTGATATGTCCCGATATGGCCTTGGGTTTTTGTGCAGCCACCTCATATTGGAAGAATCCAATTCATGTTTAACCCATGAAACAGCGGTCTCCGTATCAGGTTGCATGGTACTCTGGGTTCCATTTTTGAACTGTATGTCAAGATGTCAACATCGAAGCTTGTTTTACTCTGAGCGCAAAGTCTGGTCTCTCTTAGCAAAGGTTGGTTCTGCATCATCTCAGTCACGGATGAGACTGAGTATTGGATGTGTTCTTTTAGCCAATTTCTTTCTCCAGACAAAGAAAAAGAGGACAACATCTTGCAGACAGAGATTTTGTTCCCCATAGCGATTTCAGGTTAGCTGTGCGAATAATGAAAGACCAGTTCCAGTTCATGGTGGCCACAGAAAACTGAAATGTTACCTAACATTTAATTACACCCTTAAGCCACCCACCTTTCAAATTTACTACATCCTCCTGAGGACATATAGGGGAAGGAGGAGAGCTGAGCATTTCCAATGTCCTGCCAAACCTTCTTCTCACTCAATCAGTGTAATTAGCAGATGCTGCCAAAGGCCTTCACAGTCTGACAGGTCAGCCAAATGCTCTCCACCTGGTCTCCGTGAGCTTGCTGCACCTCGTGTTTGGAGAAGTCATTCAGGCCCTTGAATGTTATTCTCATTGAGTAGATGGAATGACAATTTGTGTATGCCATTTTCACGAAAGCCATATGTAAGAGTGTTCGTAGTAAGGTGAGGAAATGCATTAGTGTTTGCTTGCTGCATTAATTCTTAAAATTCCTACTTATATTTTATATTTTAATGCTAATCCATTCTTTCTCTTATACCTTCAGACGAGCCTTCCATAAAGTTCCATCAGCAGTACACATTCGACCTGTCTGGTCTCTCACGACTGGATGAACTGATGGAGGTGGAACTGCGGGTTCTGAGGAGGCCACTGCCTGACGTCTTAAGTTTACTCTCCCGTGGTGGGAACCTGTACCGACTTCTCCTTCACACCTGCTCCCTCCCGGGATCCTCTCACCAACCTCTGCTGCTCACCTCCAGGACCATTGATCTTCTAGATACCGCTTCAGCCACATGGGATGTGTTTGACGTCGGTGCAAGCGTGAAGACCCACTTCAAGTTGCACAGGACCATGGAAGGCAGCAGGCCATTGTGTTTCAGCATATCTGCAGTTTCTGATTCAAATAACGAGGCCGTGCATCCCGGCATGCTGGGTCTGAGCCACGAGGATCAGCAGACCCACGAAAGAGCCTTACTGGTGGCCTTTTCTCGAGCTCGGAGGAAGGAGAACCTCTTTAGGGAGATCCGTGAGAAGATAAGGGCCATGAAAAATCGTAAATTTCCTGCACCGGAGCATGATATTAAAAGTCATCCAAGACATCGGCGGAGGAGACGGACAGCACTAGCAGGCCGTCCTGGTGTAGGACCTGTTACAGGGGGTGGAGGTGGAGGAAAGGGAGGTGGCAGACGGAGAACACGTTGCAGCCGGAAGCCGCTTCACGTGAACTTCAAAGAACTGGGTTGGGACGACTGGATTATTGCGCCGCTAGATTACGAAGCTTATCACTGTGAGGGTTTGTGTGACTTCCCGTTGCGCTCACACCTGGAACCGACCAACCACGCAATCATCCAGACTCTCATGAACTCCATGGACCCAGAGTCCACCCCTCCAAGCTGTTGCATTCCTTCTAAACTCAGTCCCATCAGCATCCTGTACATTGACTCTGGGAATAACGTAGTTTATAAACAGTATGAGGACATGGTGGTGGAGAGTTGTGGGTGCAGGTAGCAATGTGAGCGAGGGGTGAGCTACCCCTGGACCCTATCCGAAAGCTGCCGCTGCCTCATACGCAGAGGCCAAGCACTGCATTGTGGGCGAGATGAAGCAGTCAGAGCTGGTGAGAGGGACAGTTTGTAAATGTGTGACAACGAGCATGTGTGTATGTTCAGACGGTGATAAGACATTGAGTTGTGTTTTAGAAGCGAGCAGAGGACATGTGTGCCGAACAGCTCCAAATTCCCTTACAACACCAAATAAACAACTCCTCAACAGAAAATGAGTGAAAACCTAGGCTTTCCAGAAATCATTTTACATCCTGTTAATGTAAACTCAATGATAGAGTGTTGAAGTATCCTTGCAGCAGCGGTAGAAACGTTGGCCCCGTTAAGACTCAGAGTCTGAGAATCTGTCAGCGGTAGCACGCAACTATAACGTGTATAACAGTAAAGGTGCTTTGCATGACAGTCAGCTTATATTCAAGATGAAATAGCTCTGAAGAATTCGATAGTGCCTCTGAAAAATGTTCTCCAAGGAGTCTAGTGGCCTTAATAAAATATGGCATTGACTGAGTGAAAGTTAACACTTTTGACTCCATTCGAAATCTAAGGGGTCAAAGCGTGGCTGGTTAACAAGGCCTCATTAGCTCCTGCTACACATGTGGCTGCAAAAACACCTTTCTCAATTGACAGCCATTCAAAAAAGCTGTATATTCTAATGGAATACATTTTTTAAAAGCAACATTTAAATTGCAGATCTTTCATTATATTCAAGTAGGTGTTTTACCAGTCTTTTGTAGCAGCGCAGGATAGTCGCTAGTAATGTGTGATCCCATCAGCCACTCAGCATTGCCATGACATAATTTTCCTGCAGCTTTAGAGTGGTTAGTCACATGGCATTAATGGCTCAAAAATGACAGATTTAAAATTGCATACTTCTGAGAGTCCTTGTATACTAACTTGCATACTTGCATACTAACCGACAGCTTTCTCCTAGTACCTAGACCTTCTCAATCATATATACACAGTATGGTTTTCCTTTTTGGAACTTTAGATGCTTCTAGAACCAAAAGACACGTGATAATTGAGCATGACAGTTGTGAATTTTATATCAAGATAACCCACCAACATTTGATGTACAAAGATAGAAATCAGGCTTCTTTTTCTGAACATTGGCCCACATAAAAAAAGGAATAACACATTGTTTAACACATCATTTTACATTATTAACTAAAATTAAGCTGTTTAATGAGAATGAAAAACTAGGCGTTTTATTAAAAAAAAAAAAATGATGACACCACATTTGGCTTCGGTCGGATGATAGAGCTGCAGGATAGTACATGATGTGTGCAATATGTGCAAGATAAATGACTTCATTGCATTGAGCGACCTCAGACCTTGTTTTGTGAAAGGCGCTGTGGAGCCAAAATCAAAATGATTGTTTTGTTTTATCCTGACACTAGATTTGTGTTTGAGGATCTACTTTCAGTGTTCACCTACATTTACTGAGAGGGTTTGTTTACTTGCACTGGTAATGAGATTAGATTACTTTTATCCATTAATGTCATGCCTTATTATGGATTATCATACAAATCCACAGTATTTTCATAAATGTTTGATTTGAATCATTTATTTATGGATAATAGGTAAAAAGTGCCTTGTACCATAAGTATAACAAAAACAAAAAGGGACCAAATTTTTTAACTTAAAAGGTTTAAAGGGATATAGTTCACCTAAAAATAAAAATTCTATCAGTTTTTTTACTTATTTTCTCAGAATTGTGTGAAATAACCTCGCTATTTCTAGTTATAAAGTCAGAATTGTGAGATATAAACTCACAATTGCGAGAAAAAAAGTCAGAATTGTGAGATAAAAAGTCGCAATTATCTTTTAAATTTTTTATTCCGTGGCGGAAACCAGCTTACATACATGTTGTTCCAAATCTGCATGACTTTCTTTCTTCAGCAGAACATAAAAGATGTTTTAAAGAATGTTGGATAACCTAACAGTTTTGGTTACCATTGACTTCCATTGTTTGGCCAAAAAACACTGAGATATTTAAAAAAAATATCTTCCACAGAAGAAAGAAAGTTTGGGTGAACTATCTGTGTAAACTCATTTTAGTTTAGTTTATATGATAGTTTTAGATAGAACCCCCTTTGAATGACATCAAACCATAAGAACAAAATCAAAATAAAGCTTCTAGCGTTCATTAATCTCAGTGTCAGGGTAGAAATATTCGCCTGCTTACTGTTTATATAACATCAACTGACTCCTCTACGAAGAAATACAAAGCAGATTTTTAATTCATAACAGCAACTGTTTTTCTTTTTTTGACATTTCTCCATGGTAATTCCCCTCAATCAATGTTGGTCTCACTGTATGGGAATGATAATCACCTAAATTGTCCACGGTGGCATTATGAAAGATACATTCCTAAATCAACGGACCACAGAAAAACTATCCAGAGCATCTGTGCAGTTCAGAACAATATAATGGCACGGAATCTGTGCGACTCTCAAGAAAACTTCCTGTGTGTTTTTTACGGTACATTATTGTCGTGACTGTTGGTGTACAAGCTTGTTGTTTTGATTTTTTGGAAGTACTTTGGCAGAAATAAGTTCTTATCTTTTAAGTTACCATTTCTTGTTAAATTAAGTTGAAGACAGTTGCATCCCACACAATATTTCTTCAGTTCATGCTGGTCCATTTTTGTTCTGCAGGACTGTTTGAAAAGATAAAGCAAAATCTATTTGAAAGCTATAAAAACAAATGAATTTCATTTGGCCAGTCAAGGATAGTTCAAGCAATATCCCTCTTTCGAGGTCTCTATCTCCTCTCATTGTAAACATTCCCAACCGTGTGTGCTTGCTCCTTAATCTAATTCCTCTCAAGGCAGTTTCTCCAAACAATTTGATTCTTTTTATAAGCAGTCTTTCTTTCACTATTGACACAATCATGATATCACACCTAGCTGGAAAAGATTAACATTACGGGGCGCCATCTTTGGTTCAAGGAGATAAAGAGGCATGAAGAGTACCGTTGCCTCTTCTGTTGTTCGGAGGTCTGGAGGTTATCAGCTTAAGCGCTGCATGGGTTACTTCAGCTGTGTCTCGCTATTTTACTAAAGTGAAAAGCCTTAGGAGACATTTAGTAGAGAAGGAGTTTCAATTCAGCATGCCAAGTGCTCTCAGAGAAATGAATGCAAAGCCTGCAGGATTGTCATGGTTCAGTAGAGGGGTTTGGCACCCCTCGAATATACATGCTGATCAGTGCTAAGCAATGTTAACTTACATTCACCGATATGTGTTTAACTTTACTGTAAAGCTGGTAAAATATATGTTGCTCAAAAAAAAATGGAGGGAACAATAAGCCGTGACTGATTTTTTTTTACTAGAACAAAGGCTTAAAATATAAGTGTAAATTATTGTACACATGCCAAAAACGCTTTTCTTAATTTAATGCATTTAGTGTTATGTATTTAACTGGCTGCGAAAATGATCATTTTAAAGTACAAACCAAGGAACTGTCTTAAAAAGGGAGAGTGTCTTTTTTATTGACTTTTTTATTGTAAATGCACTGTGTATGTGAGAGTATGTATACTGTTAGATAAGGAATTGTACATAATTCAGTTGTAAATTATCTGCAATACATTGATTTCTTGTTTGTTGTTTCTTTTTTTTTTTGGATATAATGTTTATTAGTATATGTATAAAATATATATATATATAAATATAAACAAATTTAAATTTAAAAAGCAAAAAGTAAACACACTTAGCATCTTTTCGTACTTCTTTATTGCATTGTCATTTTTGTACAGATGATTTTTTTTTTTTTTTTTTTTAAAGTATTGATGGGAAAAAACAACACTGCCGCACTCCCGCAGCAAATCTTCTTTCCCAGACATCCACATGAAAGTGAACCTTCGGTGACTGTCTGACTCACCCACGGTTCCGGAATCATTATTGGGTTTGTATTTTGTCTCATTTTTTTGCCAGCAAATATTCAGGAAGTTTCCAGGTGATTCTAAATTCCATACAACACAGGGTGAAGAGGGGGATACGGTATTGTCCGGCGCTGGTAGGGGAGGCATTGTGTGCTGAACTCCAGGAAACGCTAATGTGTGGAGGGTCCCTGTGGAGGTTTTTTTTTTTTAAATAAATGATTTTGTGCCCTGCCATTGAGCACTTGTCCAGAGAAGGTTTTGGTGCAAGAGCAACTGGAGGAGACGGATCATCACTCACTTTTATTACAATACCTCCAATATTTAAAAAGGAGTAACAGAGATAACTTATTCAGAGACGTTTATGCCGTCTGTTAATCTGGTTTTGATGGATAGCAAAACTAATCTGAATCAAGGTCACTAATATTTCCTTTGTTGAGTCTACAGATACTGCAATAATACACTATATCAAACAATTATTAGAGACAGAGAAAAGGTAGCCCCTCACCAAGTCCATTTTTTAGGAATGGTTTTAAATGAACACTGACCCCCAAATATTTGAACAACTGCCTGGAGTCTATGACAAGAGGGGATACAGTTTTTCTTTATGAGAGGAAAGATCTTTTTAAACACGCTTGTTTCTTTTTTATTGAATCATGTCGCAGAATCACAAGTGAGACCAAAAAAAGCACTGCAATGTCCAGACTTTGACATCTGTCCAGATGTCTTTTCCTGAGAGCCACTTTGGCCCATATGAAATCTCATTCAGGTCAGAAAGTTGATAGACAGTTTGAGATGGAGGAAATGATGAGACTGACATCCAAATGTCTTTTGGGACAAATATAGTCAGATTCTGTTGTACAACTGGCCTGAATCTATCTGTCATTTAGACACTTGACAATAATGCATAAAATTATATTAAAATTATTAACAAAAAAAAAACTAAGTATAAAATATAGTGAATTTATTAATACAATAAACATTATAAATAAAAAAGGCATTTATTTTAGTTGACTAATAAGTAACCACATTCATAGATAGGTTACACATTTTATAGAATATTTTTGTCATTTTTTTATTGAAATATACATGTATATAAAAATAAAATTAACATATTTAAACTATATAAAAAATACAAAATACAGTATGATACAATATTCAAAATTTATTGTCATTTGTCCATTACTACATATTTTCTAAAATATTTTTTTAATTATTTTTATTGAAATATATTTAAAAAATATAGTGTATAATTTCAAAAAGTAGTGAAATGTCCATGACCAGTGCATGTTGTAACCTTGCATATCAAACAGACTAAATAAATAAATGGGATTGCGTCTAATAGGATACATTTTGCTTCGCACTTAAATTAGAACTGCACAATAAAACCCATGCCTTTTCTCAAAAAATTGGGCATTTACTATTTCAAAAAGCTTTCAAGCATGGGAAAACAGCTTGCCAAATTTGTCACACCTGTTTCATGTGTCCCTTCTGAATATACAGCATTACACTGAACATAATTATGAAACTGGCACCCACAAAATACTAAAGACCCAAAAAAAGTAGTAACTGTTCTGGTTTCTTGCACATGGTTATCCGCACTTAAAAGGGATAGTTCACCCAAAAATGAAAATCAGCCAATGATTTACTCACCCTCAAGCCATCCTAGGTGTATATGACATTCTTCTTTCAGACAAATACATAGATGCAATAATGGATAGATGCACTTTTATGGACTTCAAAACAGAAACAGCCATTCACTGCCATTATAAAGCTTGGAAGAGCCAGGACATTTTTTAATATAACTCCGATTGTATTCGTCTGAAAGAAGAATGTCATATACACCTAGGATGGCTTGAGGGTGAGTAAATCATGGGCTAATTTTCATTTTTGGGTGAACTATCCCTTTAATACAGCTGAATGCAAAGGCAGTTCATTGCATCAAACTCCGGGTTGGCTGGCTTGTCTTTTAGTGTGTTTTTCCCATTAAGATTTTCATACATTTCTGCTTATTGTGTTTCACTTCACTTCTACATCAAAGCACTTGATTCCACTATTACACTGATGTTAATGTAAATACTGTGTTTAAACTGATCTAATTCCCCTAAACCGAATCAATAGCAATGACGGGCCACCGTGGGGGACAATTCTGGCTCTCTGTAAGTTACACAACCTGAAAAACATTTTCAATACTCCCGTGAGAGCAGGCTTGTGGGATGGGATGCACTGTTTGCTTTTCCTACACTCAGTTTGTGTCATTGAAGGAGAATGTAGGACCTGAATTATATAGGAAATAGCTAAAATTTTTGAGCTGCTATAATAAGAAAAGACTTTTTTGGAAGACAAATCTCACAACAGTACCAAATACAGTAGGCTTACATTTAGTAGGAAAGATCCATTTCAATTTTAACGCCGGATCAGAGCGTATCAGATGATGCTGAGTTGGTACAAAAACTGGAAGAAAAGGGAACAAAGAGCAACTATTGCAATGTCAAAACAAAATATAACAAAGACCAGGGGAAAAGAAAATGATCTATTGCAGATGATATTTGGCAGGAAAATACCAGAGTATCTTTGGAACGATTCTTCATCACCACAAGAGAACCCAAACCACTCTGGAGACGTAAAACAGTAAAGCTTGTTTGCTTTGCCACAATTCAATCCACCCGAGCAGGATTACTCCATTTCCTTCTATGAACCAGCCCTGCCTCCTGGTTTAAATCAAGGATAAGCAAATTAAGGGGCTTTGTCATTCTTTTTGAGAAGGCTGGAGAGGAAGATTAAAGAGACCTGGGCTTACACGGAGAGTCCCGACTCTCAGAGAGAACGGGAAACAGATCAGCTGGAAATATTTACTCTCCATTTGCTGAACCGCTCGGCAACAAGATGCGCCAATCACTGCCGGAACGGTCCACCTTCGGGACGTCCTGGTACGGAAGAAGACAGATTTCAAATCAACTGAACAAGTGGGCTACTTGTCAGTACTTTGTGAGGATCTGTGTGGTGTTGTGCCAAAGCCTATCCAACATTTCTAAAGGAATATCTCACCTAAAAAAAAAAGAAAAATTCTATCATCATTTAGTGGCCCTCGAGTGAAATTTGGAAGAATGTCCTTGCCACTTTTCCCATATAATGAAAGCTCCAAAATGCCAAAAAAGGCCCTTACGCACATTTGACCATTGCACCACTTTTTCAGTGTCAAGTTAAAGTCACCATGAAATCGAAATGGTTGATTCTTAATTTATGGAATATTACAGTATTTATTACAAATGCCCAATCCGTGCACATTGTTATTTTTTTTTTTATTCATGTGCCCTCGTAATCTTTAATGAAAGTAACTTCACCTCCCTCTTGCAGCAACATCTCTTCTCTGATGACCGTTACGAGGGCGGGGCAACCTGTCACTCAAATGAGATTGACCAATAGCAAACCACAACCATCCAATCAATTCCCAATGGACAAAATCAAGTCCCGTCCTACACTTTTTCTTGTTTGAGAAGCAGTTTCTCTCAGATATACGTCACAATAAGAAAAGACTACCACAACTTCCATTTCATGCTAACTTTAAAAGAAGCTCCAGTTCAAAGCGAGTCTTGAAACCCTGCCCTCTTTCCATTCATTAGCAGTACGCTTCTGCACTTGAATACTATTTTTAAATGCAAAAATGCATTGTGTGTGAACGACCCCTAAAAGTATCACAAAAGTCGTCTAAATGACTATATTCCAAATGTTTTGAAGCAGCGTGAAATTTTGTGATTGACTCATAACCATCCCCTCTGGTGGGCTGTTAAACATTTTAACAAGATCGAGTTAAACTTGAGAACGGAAGGATCTGATTTGCAAACAAATCATTCAGAATCAACTGATTTAATGAATAGATCTGACTCAAAGAATTTTGTTCAGGAATTGGACAGCAATGCAGCAAGGAAAACTACAGTGGATCTCACAATTTTCAGTGAATAATGATCAAAATTTTGGTCTGTTCCATCACAATACTATTCAGAAGCCGTGGAATATAGAACTCAATTCATATTTATGGTACTTTTATGCTGCTTTTTTATAATTTTGGAGCTTGACAGTCCCAGTTCTCCATCTTCATTGTATGGTAAAATGTGGATTTAAATTAGGAAAGTAAGGCATGCAGGTTTGAAACAACATTACTTTGTGCATCAGAGTAAAATGTGAGTTTTGATGTTTCATTAAATTGACTGAGGTGGTTAGAGGACTGAATAATATTACGGTTCCCTGGGTAAACTGTCAAAATATTTCATTTGGTAACCCCCAGGAAACCATGCAAGTGGAGAACAAACCTACAGCAGGGTTTTCTTATAAGGGGTCCCGCTTTGGCTCCCCATTCACCATAAAGCAAACTCTTGGGATATGCCAGGAGCCAAGTTGGGGCCTAAATAATCCAAACAGATCTCAAGCTAAGAGAATAGCAGCTTTACAGGTAAAACACTATTCCAGAATCCTGCCGATGCAGTCTGGAGAATAAAAATGATCCAGGGTTAATGTTGAGGTCCATTTATGTGGAGACAGCTCAAATATGAATAATTTTTCAGCCCGAGTTTCATTAAAATGCATAATTTTGTGGTCTGTGCAGTACAGGCATTTCCTGCCATATTAATACAATTTCTCTTCAGACAGAAATCAAATCGCATGTAACATGTTCTGAGTGTCAAAAATTGAATAACCAAAAAGAAAAGGTTCAAGAGATCATACACAAGTGATATACAGTGCTAAAGCAATATTCAGCAAAAGCGTTCCTCCTCAAATACTGAATATTCAAAACATTTCATTCATGATAATCAGCATTATAATTTGTAATTTAACTACATTCAAATAATATACATAGAAATGTTAAATTCAAATTTTCTATCCAAATGACAGAAATCAAGTGCAAAAAATGCTAAAATTGGACAAAGTCTCTTTACATGCTTTTATTGATTAAATCGCAAATGTTTTATTAACAATATGATATTGTCTGTTAACTATTTTAATTAAACCAAACGTCTGTATAGTTTGCATTACAGATTGTTTTTTTAACCTTCTGATGTGATTGTACTTTTTTCATATTTTTATATAAAATAACTTTATGTTAAAAAAAAATAATTCCCCATCAAGAAGACAATATCATTATGCCAGGCTGTTGTAAAAATCTTGTTCTTAAGTGACTTGTCTGGTTAAGTAAAGTTTGAAAAATTACAGTGTTCCACTAAAATAAATAATTAATGCAATATACTGCAAAGTTGAAAGACAAGATACGTTTACTTACACTTATTTAAGAAATAAATTATGATATATTACATAATCTATTAACATATTTATGAATATTTTGAGGAAAAATTAAATATTACCAATACATCAGTCATACAGCTTCATTGTGACTCTGAAATGACACGTGACATCATGGAATTCACACTGCAACAAAAGACAATTCATTGGGTTTTGTCGGATCAGTATGTTACCCCTTTTGGCACTTTTTTTTTTTGCCAATTGAACATCTTAAGTTGGCATTTGTTGGGTCATGGAATGTCTGACAAGTGACGCACTGTAATAATCTTAAGTGCAGTATGAATTAGCCTTACATTCTAAAATAATGGTCGTATTAAAAAAAACCTCACACAGATGGCTCAGTTAGAATACTGGTCTGATAGACATTAAAGTTGAATGAATGTTAATCTGGTAGTCAGAGCGTCCTCAAGTCATCAAAGATCCACTCAGCCGTCATGTTAGCCATTTCCTCCCCTGCATCCAGAACGAATGCATGCCGGATGCCCCTCTCGCACAGACGAATGTCCCCTTCAGGGAAGTCCTTTCTGATATCATGGTAATACTGCACAGGGCACCAGTGGTCCGTGGCTCCATAGTAAAAAATAATCTGACAGAGGAGAACAAAATCAACACCCAAAGCCAAAAAAGACATTCAAATGATTTCGGTTTGTTCCCGTAATGTATGTGGAATTCACCACTATGACCATGCATCATAATAAGAGCAGAGCTTCAACAATAAGCACAAGGCTTTTCTGTTTTTCTGACATCCATTTGAGAGAGAGCTAGTACCTGTATGTCACAAAACCCCATATTTAATTTTAAAGTTCACAATCTATGATGTAAGAATAACAAAAGTAGCAGCCCTCCCATTTGATTTACATAGGAACTTAGACCACCACTGGAGTTTGTAGTATGTGCTACTTCATATTCCTTAGCACACCTCAAGATGTCAGAAGCAGCAATCAATGAATGACATATCATAAAGCTCTAAAACTTTTTGCTTTGTGAAAAGAATTCAACTAGGGCTGTCAAATGATTAAAAGATTTAATCAAATTAATTACATTATACACTGATAAGTAATAGCATAACTCAATATTTGTTAATTTATGGTTAATTTATCTTTTTTTAAAGAATTTATTTAAAAATAGGATAAAATAAAATATAATACAACAACATTAAAATACAATAAAAACTTGAAAAATGAAATAAAATAAAATCTTTTTGGTGTGTCGGGGCATGAGTAAATAAGTAATTTATATATATATATATATATATTAGTGCTGTCAAAATTAGTGCGTTAACGCATGCAATTAATTTTTTCAGTTTAACGTTAAAAATATTTAACGCAATTAAAGCAGCATCCGTTTTTTCTGTTATCTTTGGGCTAGCGTTACATTATATGATTACGCTCTTATTCACGCAAATGCTTTTAAACAATAATCGTGCACAGACAATGCAATATTTATTCAATTATTCAAGTTCTGTATATTTACTACTGTTAGACAGGTAGGAAGGCCACAGGTAAATATAAACTTTCAATTATATTGTAATGTTGAATGTCTATCATTAATGTTTAAAAAAAAAATCTATTTCATAGAGACATCAGTAGCAGTATTAGTATCAGTGATACTGGCCTTCATTCATAAAAAGATGCCATTGCAACAAATATTTAAAAAATACTGTCTTTAAGTTGTTTCTGTGAGTAACTGTGAAACTATTACAATATAAAAATATAAAAAATTCTGTTTTTCACGATTAATTACTGAAAAAATGTGCAATTAATTAGTTAATTTTCTTTAATCGATTGACAGCACTATATATATATATATATATATATAAATAAAAATAATTGTACTATTTATTAATAGTTAGCAAATTGACAGCCCTAGTCAAAAACTTTCATTTTGATTCAAGATATGATCAGTCAAATATCATTTGGAAGGTAAAACTTCAAAGTAGACTATTCATCATGTGCCATAAATCTATAAAGCAGAATGGAGAAAGTCTTTAACAAAGGCGGAGCACACTGAGAACTTCACAGAGGATCCAAATGGGAAAACAATCAAGATTGCATTTCAATAAAACAAAATATAAGAAAGATTGACATTAAATCCGCTACGTCCACCACGTCCCCTCAGACACCGGTGTGGACACTTGAAGGGTATTTCCTTCAGTTAGGCTGCCGTAACCTCGGCTGAATGATGCCAATAACATCAATGTGAAAGGAAAAACCACCCGTGCAGATTTCTAAAGGCTATTTATTGGTGAGACCTTGAGAGCCGTACACAATAGAAAGATCAAATTCTCTTGTCAACTGCTTTGCATGATTTCTCTGACAAACTGCATAATGTTTAGCCTTTGCCGACTGTACCAGTTAATCGTAATGGGTTTTACATCTGTCAGCCTGATCGATTTCACCACAGCCCATAAATCTAATAGAGGAGTCAGATGCATGTGGTTTAAGGCTGAGAGGGGTTTAAACATATGACCTCCTGTCTTCACCTTCAGCTTTTTCGGAAGAAAATTATTCTAGCATCGCTATTGGCAAGCGAGACTGAGTGCGAAGCCGACACCAAAGAACGCCACATACTCTGACACCCATACGGACAAACAGACAATGGTAGTCAGAGACATGGACGGAAAAGTAGAGCTTCCTTCCTCCGTGGAATTATGGGTGGGATGCACAGATCAGACCGGGAAAATATTCGATCGGTTTCCAGACTCAAAGGGAATTTCTGAAGCTTTGACAAGGAATTACTTTGAGTCGAGGTGCTATGTGTAACATAAGAAGCAGGCATCGAGTATGTGACTCTTAAGAGCAGTGAAGATATCACCTTTTTAACTGATGACAGATACAGACCATCAGCAGCTCCTCTGCATGTGTACGCAGTCTCTGCTTTGCATCACACCACAGTACTGAAAGGTACACATGGCTCTTCCGCCCATGCTTCCATTGAGAAAACGGAAGGGTGGGTTAGAGGAACGTGCTTTGAGATCTGATATCTTTTGATTGGTTATCAGCTCTCTGAGGGTTAGTCAGCATGGGTTTCATCTGCGTCTAACATGTAGAGGTTTCCAGAATCTCTTTGATCAACACCCTTAATATGTAGGAAATTAAGGAAAGCTGTGTCATCTGATTGTTTCAGTAAAAACAAATACTCATGCATGGGGAACAATGCTGTTGGCTACAAATTACTTATTACACTCATTTACTAGTGATGCATCAACATTTTGGCCACAGACAAAGAAAATTGGCCTGTTTTTGTTACTTTAACAATCGATCGAACAGAAACTTTTAACAGTTACAGTTAATGAGATTAATAATTTTAGGTAAGCACAATATTTTTTTTTTTTTAATTCAGTAATGGCCAATATTGGCGATATTCCATATTTAATTGTGCGTGCTCTTTTCCACTTTTTTACATTTAGATTACTTTGCCATAATGTAACACTCACTTAATATTTTATGTTAATCTTTAAAAACATCATTCATTTAATAACATTGTTAAATGCAATCTTTAGCATATCTCAAAATAAACATCCATTTTCATACTGTGCATTATTATGTGATGCCTAGCAATTGAAATTATTGGGTTTTTTTTATTCTTTTTTTGTCATTTATTCTGAATTTTTTTTTTATATTTTTGGATATTTATCACTTATAGAATATTAGAATTTTTTTGAGAAATGTAATATCCCTACATAATTGTACTATTTATTTATATTAAATATAATGCATTTTGTAATGTATTTCTAGACGATGTACACTGGTTGTGTATATTGACTCAATAATAGAGAATTATATGAATTATAGAGATCATGATAGACTAACACAACATCTCATTAGATACACTGTAGAATACAGATGTTTTTGTATTAGCCACAAATCAGTTTGAGACTGTTTGGAATAGAGTTTGTTTAAAGTAACTTGATCAATTCTGACATGTGCCTATACTGTCATTTTATTCAAACAGCATTTTAAATATTGTTCCTTCCATCCTTCTTTCTTATGTGAAATAAATCACTAAAAAGATATCTTAATAACATTAATAGAATTGATAGTTGCACCAAACAAAGACTCATTTAAAATGAGCGTTTTTATTTGGTACATCACTCTAATCTACTGTTCATTACCTTGCTGAGGTGTTGACGTATGGTTGCGTTGTCTCTTTCTACAACCAATCTCATTTCTTGGCTTCCCATGTACATTCCATTGGCTGTAGAGACAGAGAGACAACAACAGAGACAGACACGTGGATTAGCATGTTACAAAATTGCAATAAATGAGGTAGTGCAAACAGAACTTTGTAAACATTTGCATTACACATCGGCCACTGCAAGGTTTACTATACACGTAGAGTATCAAAATGAAATACACATCCAAAAACGGCACAACCTCAAAGGCCAGTGCTCGCACAAACACGGAAACAGCAACCAGATCATGAGGATTACATCTGTTCCCGTTCATATTTACTGAATGTACACTCCTTCTAACAGTTTATTGATGCACAATGATGTCATTGTTTTAGGGTTCAGACTGAAGCTGAAATGACGTATGTCGTTTGTGAATATCTCATATTATGTGTTCCCGGGTCTTCACGTGCAGGCCTCGCAGAGTGGATAGTTAAAAGAAATGCCACTGGTTTTATATTCCAGTGTCTGTTTTGTTTTGTTTGTTTGGTGAGAAAGAGGGTTTATTAAAACACTATACATAGGCTAAATAAATATACATATGAACAAAGAAGCTGATATACTGTATATCAATCATCAGCTTCTTAGTGTGTATATATATATACTATATGTACATATGTGTGTGTATATAATACCTATCAAAAGTTAGGAAACATTAACATTTTTTAATGTTTTTCAAAAAGAAGTCACTTATGGTCATCAAGGCTGCATTTATTTGATCCAAAATATAGAAAAAAAACTGTAAAATATTATTACAATTTAAACCATTTAAAGTTTTATTACATTTAAAAATGTAATTTATTCCTGTGATGACAAAGCTGTGATGTCATTACTCCAGTCTTTAGTGTCACATGATCCTTCAGAAATCATTCTAATATGCTGATTTGCTGCTCAAGAAAAATGTATTATTATTTATTATCAGTGTTGAAAACTGTTGAAGTTTTTGCTGCTTAACATTTTTGTGGAAACAATGACACAATTCAAACATTTGTGGTAAGATTAAAAATTAATTCAATTACTAAAAAATTAATTAATAAATAATACAAATAAAAATGTACACTTTTATTCATCGAGGATGCATTAAATTGATCAAAAGTGACAGTAAAGACATTTATAATGTTACAAAAGATTTCTATTTAATAAATGCTTTAATAAATGTAATAAATTCTGTTCATTGAACTTTCTATTCATCAAAGAATCCTGAAAAAAGGATCACAATTTCCACAAAAATGTTAAGCAGCACAGCTGGTTTCAACATTGATGATAATAATTAATGATAATGATAATAATAATAATAATAATAATAGAAGAAGAAGAAGAAGAAGAAGAAGAATGGGATCATGTGACACTGAAGAGAGTAATAGCTGCTGAAAATTCAGCTTTGCATCACAGGAACAAATTGCATGTTAAAATATATTCAAATAGATTTTAGATATTCAAACATTTCTTTTAATTTGTAATAATATTTCACAATGTTGATGTTTTTACTTTATTTTTGATTAAATATACACACAGTATACACACACACAGTATATAAACACATATTTAGATTACAAAAAATCTGCCTCAGGAACAATGAAGAGTTTTGAGTGAATTAATCTGAATTAAACTCAGACAAAAACAAACAAAAAAATTAAAACTAGAATGTTGGGTTTCTATGTTTTATGGGGACATTCCATAGACATATGCCTGTATATTCCATTGACTGTGTATTCTAGCCCCTACCTAAACCTACCCACTTTCAGCATTTTTTCAAAAAACATCACTTAGTATGATTTATAAGCTGGTTTCCTCATGGGGTCCACACACACACACACACACACACACACACACACACACATTCATACACAAAATCTTGAGATTCATGAGCAAATACAAGCTGCTTGACCTTGATGCCCTCGGCAACTATTCAAAGAGACTGATCCTGATCTTGCGCGGGCCAAACATTTGGCCAAGAGATGTGTTAATATCCTTTCTCATCAGGACATTCCGTTGATGATTGTTCACCCTCAGACTATGGAGGAAGTGTGTACATGTGTGTGTGGGTGCATGAAGAAAGCATGTGTGTGTGTGTGTAAGGAAAAACTCCTCAAATGACTTGCTTCCACTGAGTGAAGAGGAAGTGAGGGTATGATCACACATCCACAAGCCTCTAACGCTATCATATTAATCATGGCCTGTGCACTATATCATCCAGCACTGTTAACACATTTCACAAGACTGAGAGCCACATACTAAAAAGGGGGAAAAGGCAAGTAATCAATTGTATCCCTTTCTCAAAGCAGAAAAGCATTGAAAAAATGTTTAAAATAATTTAAAGTTACGCCATGTTTCATTAGTAAGCTCATTCTTAATGTTTCCTCTTTCAGACTGGAGAGTTTAATTCAGCACTATATTTTACAGAGGAAATGGTTTTTGGAAATGGGGAAAACTGAATGAAAGCCTGTGCAAACTAAGGGGTTTTCCACGTTTCATTAGTGGTGGTTGCGAAAATAATTATTATAGTCCTTGGTATGAATATTTCCCTACTAAATAGTATGCAAAAAAGCAGTACATCAAATTAGTACCATGTCCGAATCCAAAGTATTCATAAAAGAGTGCAAATACCCATGATATACTGCTTCTATCGAGATTCTGCAGTGTGCATCTGATGTTGTAGGTCACATGACAATGGCAACATGGTGGATGTAGTATATGTCTAGATTGTATTCATACTACACACATGCATATCAATAGAATATCATACAAACTTGGAGGAGAGTTATTTTTATTTGCGCCCGTAAACAACCCCCCAGAACCCTAGCAACATGCTAAAAACTTAACTTAAGGTGTGGTTTTCGTTGCTAAATACTTTAGTAAGACCATGACAACAGATCATTAAAGTGTACAAATCTAGCATTCGTTCTGATCTGTAACTTCTTTAAATGCACACACAAAAAAAGAAAACCATGTGCCAGCCATATTTCAAAGAACTGAGCAAGAGGGACTCATGGTAGAATGTCTCCTTTATTCCCAGAATCAGAGAGGTTTCAGAGTCACTTAAGTGTTTGGGTTGGCTGCTGTTTGCTTCTAAATAAATGTTAAAGTTATATGTAAGCTTTCCTTTGCATTTTGATGTGTACTAAAGGGAGACATAAGTCATTTGAGATGGTGCAAACAAATATTTACCATAGAACACAATGAACACATAGAAGACTTACTAAGGCATCTAATTTTGTTACACTAAACACATCACAAACAACATCTCCACCCACTAAGGTAAACTGGATCAGAGGATGTTTAAACTAGAGGGTTTTACAGAAGAGTAAAGTTCACTGCATTTTCACTACCTTTACCCTATGATTCAAATACAAGAATCTTTGTAAGTAAATAATTTGGTTGGCCTGTTGCAGTTATTCAAACAAATCATGATTATGTGAGATAACTGCAATCATTTTGCACTTTAAATCTCTATTACATATTATTCAAATATATATCCAAATATATTATCCAAATATGAACATTTTAAGTGAACATATTTCTGGTACTTTAAGAGTTTTATTCATTATAAATACATGATGCAGGTTGCTACTTTCTCAATGCAGAGCAATCCACTTTAATGATTTAAATGAATGAAATTACCATAACAATCTAATTAAATGCAATGAAAAAGAGGAGATGGATGGATGGATGGATGGATGGATGGATGGATAAAATGTCCATCCATCCATGTAGCAATTTAGCCTTAATTTCTCATTTAAAAAAACACCTGTGTTTGCTTTTAATATGTTCTTCATTATAAATCTAAAGAAATGCTCCCATCTCCTCTTTTTGGATGGATGGATGGATGGATGGATGGATGGATGGAGATATAAAATGTCCATCCATCCATGTGGCGATTTAGCCTTAATTTCTAATAATAATAAAAAAAAATAAAAAAAAACTATGTTTGCTTTTAATATGTTCTTCATTATAAATCTAAAGAAATGCTCCCATCTCCTCTTTTTGGATGGATGGATGGATGGATGGATGGGATTGGTTTGGATGGATGGAAACATTTCTCTTATTAATATTCAGGTGGGTGGGTTAAAATAATCAAGAATGTGAATGGAGAGTAGGCTTAACTAATTTAAATTATAATATTATAAATGTTAACATTTCTTATTTTTATGTTTTTCAACCCTATGAAATATTAGTTTAGAAAACTCCTTAAAATCAAACATTTTATGTCTCCTAGTTTAATGTAAATAAATGACTTCCCCTTATGTGTATAAACATACACTGTAAGTGACATGAAAAAAAAAATAGAGAATTTTAACCTTATTTGTATGACAATTAATGATCAGAAGTCTTTCATAATCATTACAGTCCTTTTAATACACCATGTATATTAAAGTGTTGTATAAATCGAAAAGGTGGGATGATAGATAGGAGGAAAAACCCATAAGGAGAAGGTAGGGGAAAAAAGATGGAGAGGTTGAAATCTGTTGAAGAAGATGGGTGTGCCAGTCTTGGGGCAGTGATCTGCGAGACATCCCCTGTTCTATCTCACTTATCTCAAGGGGGGTATCGGGCTGGGGGGTTTGGCAGGGCATAGCATTCCAGTCAATTTTACACATCCTCACACATGCACCTAGTTAACAACTGACTGAAGAGGTAGAACTGAGGGATCCGTGCGCAAAAACGCAGACACAGACACACAAAGACGCAAACAGACAAACACGAGCGTCCTGCGTGCCTCCATGTGGCAAGGCACAAAATCAAGATGGGCAGTTGACACATAACATGTCTACGGACTTTCTTCATTAACATCAAGATTTCAATTAATATTAGGTTATGCTTACATAAATTATGAATTTTTCATTTTTGAAAAAGTTGCCGTATAGTAAATGTATATGTTTAAATTGTCCACTTCCCTAAAGTATTTCATGTCAACTACCCATATGCACGGTGCAAGCTCAAGCTTTGATGAAAATTCATCATTCAATTCAACTGAGCCAAATGTTCATCAATTAATCAAAGTAACGTCTAATCTTCAAAGATGTATATAAAAAAAACAATTGCAAAAGACTGTAGTGATTCAAGGAGCAAAAAGAGCCTCACAAACAAACAAAAGCTTTTAAATGTTTCATTCTGTTCAGTTCAAGATGCAGATGGGGAACAAAACGTTTTCTTCCACTGTGCCTAATGTGCCTCTTTACTCTTTGCATTTGCTTCCCAGTTGTCCTGTTGATATTTATTTTACACCACACACTCCTCTATTGGCTCTAAAACCATCTATTTACTTCTTTTCTCCAGTCACTTTGCATTAGTAACACAAACAAGGCAAGTTCATGACGGCAGAACTGTCTGAAGTCCATGGACACAGAAAGTACTGCGTATCATCCAGTGTCTCCACCGTTGGCACAGACCACAAAGTCACAATGTGCTTCTCTTTATTTTATTTCCCTTTAAAAGAGCTAAGTGAATGTGACAATTATATTCTCCCTTCCAATTCAATAACACGTTGTAATAAAAAAGCCACATCAACTGAAATACAATACAGGTTTCTTTTTTCATTACGTTAAAAAGAACACAGGGTGGGTGGCCATGATCCATTGCACCTCAAATAAAGTCATTTGCCAGTTTGGAGAGCAGAAATTTTGGGGAGTTACTCTAATAAACAAACCTTGCATTATCATGTCATCACTTTTTCATTCATAGCCCTAATGAACAGGATATTCCTATTCAACACTTTGGGGTGACTTGTTCTCTTTTTTCATGACAGATCACACCTGATGCCCAGGTGATGAACTATAACTACTGTAGTTATGACTATGTAAACAAGTTTTAGAGAAATTACAATTTCAGGACATACATACATACATACACACAACATAATCAAAAACCACAATGAGAAAATGACTGTTGTTACTTACCGGATGAGAATAAAAAAAATAACAAAAAAAACATTTTTGAGGGATTTTTACTGCCCTCTGGGCCAACACAAGAGTTGCAGATGTGGTTCTTGGATCTCTAGTAAAATGATAATATAAAAATACTAGCCCATGGACACAATGCCATAAAATGACAAACCTTCAATATCAGGCAGCACAACGCTCTATGAAGTGTGGAAAATCAGGAATCTATGTATTCAGCTTTGACATGTTCAAGTCTCCACACTCAATTGTAATATAGCCTACAATGATTTTCAAATGGAGTAAATAATGTATGTGAAAATCATAATCCTTCAAACTAGGGCTGGACGATTAATCGAAAAGTAGTCGAAACCGAAATTCAGAACCTCTAACCGACGTAATTTTCCCATGTCGGTTATTTCGGTTTTTAATCCTGTTAATACTTTCCCCTTAAAAACTAATACAGCGCGTGTAGTCACGTGACTCCGCCCCATCCAGTCAGTGGCATGCAAGCGCGGAGGCGAACTCAAACACCGGCTGAATCCGAAATGGACGTTATTGAGCGCACTCATTCAATCCCACATTGCACCGCAATAACGAGTGTACAGCCGATGTACACTCAACGGCTGTCCGACTTCACGCACTCGTTTTCATTCACTCCTTCAAGTGAACTATATTAGCTGACTAACGTAGGGAATAGTGAATGAGGGTTTAGGGGGCGATTTCGGATTCAGCCACCGAGTCAACACACGCAGACAGCGTCCTCACAAAAGTTTGTCAATTTGAACATTCAAAGGATTTTACACCATTCAATAACATCAATATGGAAAACATGGCACTTCAGTGCTCGCGAGCTGTTTTCTGTGACCCAGAGAGCCGATCCACGTCGTGTCTCTGACAACGCGCGAGCCCTGAAGCCAGATCACTTTCACTTGCGTCTTTAGTAAACTTTGTCAATTGTATGTGTTTTAAGGCTTGCCAGCTTGGACATTAAAGCGATTTTAGACCATCGGATGTGTATCATTATATTGAGCTACTGCGCTGATGCATTGTGACACACGAACACTCATACAGACAGTAGCTAGCACATCACCTGAAGATCGGGTGCACAGAGAGGGGCGCAGAAACTCATTGTCAACGCTGTCCTGTGATTTATCACTAAAGTAGCTTAGAAACTCAAAAGTTAGCATATATTTATATCATATTATATTATATATTATATTTATAGCATATAAAAATAGCATATATTTTTCTACTTAAGTAACTACATACAACGCACAGCTTCACAATTAATAAAGAGACGGTATGACTAATTCACACAAGCAATCTCTTTCATTAATGCATTCATATAACTGTACTCTCACGCTGCTAATTTATTTAAAAAATAAATATCCCAACTTTAGTTGTCAAGCATATTTACAGTACATACCTTGCCAGTGAACTATGAGGGCAAAAAAACCCCCCAAAACAAAATAATCGTTCATTAATCGTAATCGAGGTATGTGGTAAGTGTTCAATTAATCATCGTTCCAGCCCTACTTCAAACCTTCAACAGATAATGAAATCAGTTTCTGTGATCATAACAAACAATAAGATAACACAATAGATGACATTTAGATCTTTATAAAAAATCGTAGGATAGTCAAAATCAAATAGATTGCAGTTACAATACTCTAACACTGAAAACAGATGTGACAAGTTTACATAAGTGTAAATAAAAATGGACAATCTGAACTTGTTCCAAGAGGTCTCATCACACTGTGTGAAACGGCTTATTTGAAGCTATAAAATATGATCCTGTTGGTTTTTGCATAACTGTTAAAATGAGTATCTCAAAGATGCCATTCTTTAGGCGCCACATTGAGCACTGCATCTTTTTATTGTGTCCTGCTCCATCTAATGGTGATGTGCAGGCAAACACTAGCATAGCTTCCATGACATGGTGACTAAACTGTTTCAAGGTTACTTCTTGGTATGGCTGCATCAGTCATTTATAAAGTTGAAGGATGATGTACTATACTTTTGTTCAAGCAAAATGAGAATGAGTGATTCTCAAGGTCTTGAACAATAAGAACATCTGCAAGGAAATAGACTGATCATGCTTAGACATGGTAGATCATTATGGTTAACAAACAGTTATGGTGACCACTGACTTCCATTGAATGGACAAAACATCAGAATGAGTAAATGATTCCTTGCCATTGACGGAAATTTCCGTCATTTATGAGACAATGCTTCTCCGCCAGTGACAGAATTTTCCAGCTTTCCGTGTTTTCACTGTTTAACGGTATAGGGGGCGCTATTACACATCTTCTGCCAGAGTACAGAATCTTTGGATAAGAACACAGTCGAAAAAGAAGCAGAAACAAGCGATAGCATAAGCAGATGCATATGTAAAAACGCGGTCATCAACATTGAACAGCATATAAATCAAAACTGCCTAATGTTACCGAATGAAATGTCGACCCAGGATGAGGTATAGAGATGTGCAACCTTAGGGGTGTTGATGGACTCGATCTACTCCATCGATGTTTTGATCATCGTTCTGAATCCGATCTGGATGTAGTATTTGACAAAAACGTGATTTTCTCAGTTTTTTGCTCAAAATGATGCTTTTTTTGTAATGAAACTTACCCACATTTAAGTGTTGATAAAAAAAATAATGCATTAAGCTAGAATAAAAGTATTTTTTTGTTTAAAAGCAGAGGGTCTGTTCTTTCTTTTGATATATTCAGATATTCATACAACCAAATATTCTGGGGGCCATGAAAATGTTCAAAAATGCTGGCGGTGGCTGGCAACTTTAAAAAAAAAAATATATATATATATATTATTTAAAAAAAAATAAAAAAATAAAAAAATAAAAAAAACGCTGGCGTGGAAAGAGTTAGGCTGAAGGCTGATTTATACTTCTGCGTCGGACCTGCGCCATAGCCCCGATTTTCATTTGTACTTCTGTGTCACATGCAGAGGGAGCATAATAACCCCTGAGGGAGGGGTTCTGGCAGACCAATCACGGCACTTGCGGACAAGCGCTTGCTTGTCCATGTAGAATTGACGCGTTGTTACATTTTTGGAGAGGTGCACATCAGGCTATGCCGTAGGCTACATGTGCTGCACACAGCCTACGACGTAGCAACGGTGTAAACGTGACGCAGAAATATGGGCTTAATTCTGAGTGAATTATATTTTTAAGATTAACAAGAAGGAAGTCACAGTTATGTACTGCTAGATGTATTTTTAAAAAAATCTATGATGAACAGAAACTGCAGTAAGAAACAACTGATCAACGGCCAAGTAATCTTGTGTTTTGTTCAGTTATAAGTCTACAAATGTAAAGGTTTTCCACATATTAGCCTACTTTTCAAGCAGAAACAGGTGGCCGGAGAAGGAAGTGAATATGACTCAAAAGTAAGGTGGCAGATAAGAAGTTCACAAGTTTAGCCTCTAGCTTCCAAAATCAGGTCGACGTTAACTTTGTTCCGCTCTAACAGGAAAGGGAGCTACTTGCCGCTACGCTCTGTTTTCCAGCTTTCCCAGGTGAGTCAAATTATGATCGGAACAGCAAAAGAAACTAAAGACAGAGGAGTTCAAACTGCATCTCCAGAGACGTTGGGTCAAATCTCCCGCTTCTCATAAATTAGGCCAACAGAAGCCTGGATAGAAGAGTGCAAAAGTGTTCAATCATAAAAACCATGTCATGAGAACTGGCATAAGTGGTTAGGAGAGTGAAAACAGAAGCTGTGTGAAGTGGAGTGTTGCAGACTACTAAAAGGATAAAGCATATTAGAGACCGTTACATAGCCGCTTTCCCTGTGGATCTGCGAGCAGGCACGCCTCATTGACATTTACGCTCCTAGATGCAGAGCCTTGATGTCTGCATGACAGACATTGTGTGCATGCTCCACATGCAGTTAACATCAAAATATCAACATTCTCAGTTTCAAGGAAAGGGATTTCTGAGCAAATAAATCCTTAAATGTGCCCAGGAAGTTCCAGCTAATAGCAACATGCTTTCTTAATTAAGTCTGTCAACTCGCCATTAATTACGGTAATATAAGACAGAGAGTCAGAGCAGCTTTTCGTATGCAGTCACGGGCCAGCACTCAATGGTACAAAACGCACGCATGCACATGTGTACATACAGGACCACCTGGCCTTTTCGATGAATAACAAGAGATTAAACTTCCTTGCAGCAGTATTCCAACATTTGTTGGTATTTAATAAGGAAAGGGAAAGAAAGTTGCACTTGAACATTTTGTTCAGATGAAAAAAAAAAAAGCTAAATCCATTCCAATTGACACTACATGAGAAGTGCTAATGATTAAAAGCATGCTTACAAGCACTGTCAGAAGCAAACCTCCAAATCCCTGCGCAACACAGGGAGAAGGAAACTAAAGGTAGAGCTGTCGGCATAAAAAAACAGACCAAAAAGGAGAAAAGAAGGGCGAGCGAGCGAGAAAACTGGTTCTTCAGAGCGACTAGAGAGTGGAGCTCACAGTAATGCCTCTGGGCTCTACTGAGGCCTCTTTGGCAGAGACTCTCCGGCCATCACAACATCCATCACTCTCCTCCCAGGACAGACAGGGAAAACACTCAGCCTTTCACCTAGAGAGAGACTACGTTAGCGGTCCGTTCACTCTCTTGCTCGCTGGAGAGGCCTCTTAATTACTTCTACTCACAACACTTCATCTGCACCATTAGTTCATGTACAGAAAGCCCTAGAGATCAAATATGAGTTATGATAAATACAACTTTATACAAAACATTGTGAGATACTGCTCTCTTGGCTGCCACTCAAATATTATTTGCGTTTTCCCTCTCTTTGGCCTCCACTTTATCTGAACTAAATCGGCCAAATCATCTTTGAAGTGGTGATATACTTCTTATCGTCCGATAAAAAGAGAGAGCAAAGCATCTGAACAGTCAAGGTTTGGAGGGATGCCAACATGTGAACTTCTGAAAGGTTTCAGCACCTCATTGAAACAAGGATTAGATATTTGGAGCAGAGTCCAAACTGAGAGAGATAGAAATGGAGACCTGAGGGGACATCACTGAGGTGAACAGAAAGGTTGCGTGAGAGTTACACTTTAGCAGTGTCTATTAGTGCTCAGAATATTACAGATGCTGCAAAACATTATCACATGCTGAGATGCATCCCAACAAGAAAAAAACATGACCAATGCCAGTAGATATTTCTGAGCCAAAAAGAACTTTCTGAGGTCATTAAGGGAGGGGGGTGGGGGCAAACTTTTTTGTGAAATTGATTAAAATTATGGAATAAAGGTGGCAAAATGGTAAAATGATAAAAATGATGGTAAAATGTGTTAAACAGAGCTATGAGTCCTACACTGTTGTGTAGGGGTGTGAATCGTCACTGGTCTCACGATTCAATTCGATTACGATTATCATGTCAAAGATTCGATTCAATATCGCGATGCATTGCATCCTCAATTTTCAATATTACTGCACATGGCTACATTTTGTCAATGAATACAAGCAGTCAGATATATATGAACTCCAAGAAAGTACACTTCCTGAATGTAGCAAACATCAAACACAACTTAAGTCTGAACACAGGAGAAGACAAGACCATTTAGGAAAAAAAAAATACTAAAAGCACATGAAACTGTCAAGTAGTGTAGGCCTACTTAAGTTACAATAATGCTCACACACTCGCATGCATGCAGCCTCACACACACACACATGCACACACACAAGCTCGCACGCACGGATTTGCACGCAGACACTCACACAGTTAAAATATGTCTTTTTTACAATGTTAAAATAGTGGGTGCATTTTTTATTACTCGCTTTTGTGTTTCGCCTCCCTCCACCATTTTACGCTAGCGCGAAAAGCACTATATATATATATATATATATATATATATATATATATATATATATACACACACACACATACACACACACACACACACACACATAAATACATACACACACAATTCCTATACAATTATAAATATATATAAATTGGTTGCCTTTCATTTGGCTATTAAAAAACATTGTTTGATCAATATATTAAACTACCCAATACACATTATAGTGCATTTCTATAGCTTGTTTTATTCAAACAGTAAAAAGTTTACGGTTGAGAACACAAGAAAACTCACCAGCACAGTCGACATTGATCAGGCTGACGGTGGATGGGATGATGGAAGTGTCCAGTGTGTATAAATTCCTCAGGGCCAGATGCACCATGCCGATCTTCAGCCTCTCTGGAAGGAGGGAGAGCAGGAAGATGGGCAAATAGAAGGCGTACCGCAGTCGACAGAGCACAGGGGTCATGACCTTGCCTTGAGGGCTACAGGCCATGCGCTCAATCGTGGGGAAAAGCATCACTGCCTTTACAACCTAAGGATGAGAAGTACATATGGAGATTTTTGAGATGAACTTGGGCCAGGAAAACTATTTCAATTCCTGCACTTTCCCTAGGCCCATTTACATTTGGTCAAGTTAAGTAATTGACACTTACACAGAAAAACAAGACCAGCAGGACAAAAATGTTACATACTGAGATGTAACGCATAATATTTATGACAGCATCGCAAGCACTTATAATCATAACAAATGACGTCTTAATTTCAATGCTTAAGAGTTATCAAGCTATGAAAAATGACATGTCTGTGCTCTCGCTATATTATGAAATCGATAGGAGAGACAAGGGAAGGAGGGAACAGAGAGGAGAGAGAGAGACTTCCAGAAACAGGAAACACCTGCCTCTGTTTGGCCATTGAGTAGAAGGCAGCTAGACTCATTCAGTGAGTAAGACAGAGTGGATGTGCTTCATCTGTCTCTACAATCCTTTGCAGTTGCAGCCAAGTATTTTTCAATGAAACTAAACAGTGCAATATCTTCTATTCTCTTGTGTAAAATATGTGATAGCCAGCACAATTCTTTGTCAGCAGTGCCAAATGCAATCTATTCAGCTTCAAACCACTAAACTTCAAACTCAGCTAGTTCTGCAATCCTGAAAGAGTGCTGGTTTCATCACGCCCCGGCAACAGGCGAACAGGCAAAGTTCTGCTGCCGCTGAATTTATCATCTGAACGGGCCTTCAGGAACTGAACAATATCTATTGCTGTCAGTGGGAAAGATATCAAAATCCAAATGGATGAGCGATTCACATCCCAGAGTTCCTCTGGCATAACAATTACAATAGAGACCATTTCAGAATGGAGATCAAATTAGTTGCTCTGTTTATGTGTGCGAAGAAAAGGTCTATACAGTTTACAGAACTATAAACTACATTTTCTGAAGTGAATGTGAATGGTCCTTGTAAAACCTGCCACCATGATGCTGCAGTGTTAAGACTAAAGGCCCATTCACACCAAGGACGATAACTATAAAGATAACGATAAATGACAGAGAAATTATATAGTTGGAATCACTTTCAGAACAATTTTTTTCCAGCTGATGAACGATAAAAACATTGACAGCCAATCAGAATCCATCCTGCTGTAACGAGCTCAAGCATTTAAAGTGGCAGACAAGCTTAGAATAAACAGAATGATATCATCCGCTGGTGTGGATGCTAATATAGTTATCTTTATAGTTATCTTTATAATTATCGTTCTTGGTGTGAACGGGCCTTAAGCCTCTACTATCCAGTTGGTAAGATGTTCTGAGCAGTTGTTAGCAGGTATACAATTGCTAAGATGTTTTGTTGCTGTGCAGTTTCTAGGGTGTTTTGTGTTTCCAGAATTCTACTATGCAGCTGATAAGGTGTTCTAAGTATGAGTAATAGTACTAGGGATAGTGGCCATTAATAAATCTATACAAAATCATCTAGTCCAAATACAGCTACAGGAAGCATACAACCCTCTCACATAATGCTTTTCATCTGCTATTGCTCATCCTGATGCCCATCATTTGTCAGACAGAGAGAGAGAGAGAGAGAGAGAGAGAGAGAGAGAGAGAGAGAGAGAGAGAGAGAGAGAGAGGAAAAGAGGCAGTGAAAGAGAGAGGGAAAGGTGAAGAAGAGGGAGTGTGTGCAGAGCAGGTGATCTTTGATGTGCAAGTAGTGCTTTTGACAAGAAGCAGTTCCTCTTCCTGGAGGTCACAGGAATGTAACAGAGAACACAGAACAATCTGACAGAGTCTCTGGGAGTGGCTCTTTAATCAGAGAGACAGACGGCCAGTCATACACACACATTTCTACTTCTAGAGGGTTTCTTCTCTGGTACTGCTGAGGTCAGGAAGGGGGAAGGAGCACTCTGCATCTGGAGAAGGGGCGAAGAGAGTTTAAACGTCACAATCTGACTTCCACGGATCTGTGATGTGAGGGTGCGATCTGATAGTGGAGGAATGTTAATGATGCACAGATCTACTGGAGCTTCAGACAGCATGATGGATCATACGGCAGTCCAGACCACATCTCTTTCAACTCAACCACTAACAGTGAGTATCTCAATGGTAATGTGATGCAACGACCGCCTTTCCTCACGTCAGCACCACTCCGTCTCTTCGATTGCTGCCTTGCAGCCAGGCTCCCGAATGGATCGGGCATGATAGAGGAGAGGTGTTGAACTCTGTTGAAAGTGTGTGAAAAGGTCCACCTGAAGTCAAAAGCACCTTGTCACCGCTTCCCTTAGATAAAGACTGGTCCCTATTCCAATGGGAAGCAGAAGAGAAATCCCATGATGTTACTAATTTTGATGAATGAATGCACTAGGCCAGGCCATCATGCCCCTCACACTCTACCAGGCTGAGGGAAACCACTGCCCATTGCCTGCCAGACCGAACAACAACAAAAAATGATCAACCGTGTGACTCCAATGGGCTGGACAGTCCGTGGTCACGTCTGGGAGCTTTAAAATCTGGAGATGTTGTGAGGGTAATCTGAGCCAGGGCTGTGTGCTGTAATGTTTACGCTTGTGTTTGGCTCAAGCTGTGACTGTAACGATGTTTTATTTGAGTAAAGTATGAAATCACACCAATATTTCAGGTCTGTCAGTCTGACCTCTGCTCCGCGAACGGAGGCCCACCCTGAACGCTGTGACACACACTCGCCCACAAGTTAACCCACACATCCAAGACCTCACGTCCGGGAAGAGAGAGACACACAGTGTTGTGTGAGGGGAACTTGAGCACGCCATCAGTCCACTTAGGGGGATGACAAGACTCCTCAAGTATTCTTCCTACCGGGCATCTCCAAGAATCCCTTCGGCTATCCCACAGAATGCATCTTGTTTAGATGAGCCAGTATTTTGTTTAGCAACTCACTGAATCTACGTGTATCTCATCAACACAGCATAGTAGTGTGATTGCACAGTGTTGGCCTGAAAGGATCTACAAAAGTATACCTTGAGAAGCCAGTAACGGTTTGTAGTCAGTTTATCATAAAACATGGCAAACATGGAAATATCTATATTTGCACCTCAAAACCTAGCAAGCTGCCTATCCAGAGAGAATATTATCATGAAATTTGATCACACATGATAAAAAACAAACAAAAAAAAAAAAAAAAAACAGCCATTTTTTCACAATTATACATACATACACACACATATATATATACATATATATATATACACATATGGCGAAAAATAGTGAAGCAATATCAGAAAGGAGTTTCTCAGAGAAAAATTGCAAAGAGTTTGAAGTTATCATCATCTACAGTGCATAATATCATCCAAAGATTCAGAGAATCTGGAACAATCTCTGTGCGTAAGGGTCAAGGCCGGAAAACCATACTGGATGCCCGTGATCTTCGGGCCCTTAGACGGCACTGCATCACATACAGGAATGCTACTGTAATGGAAATCACAACATGGGCTCAGGAATACTTCCAGAAAACATTGTCGGTGAACACAATCCACCGTGCCATTCGCCGTTGCCGGCTAAAACTCTATAGGTCAAAAAAGAAGCCATATCTAAACATGATCCAGAAGCGCAGGCGTTTTCTCTGGGCCAAGGCTCTTTTAAAATGGACTGTGGCAAAGTGGAAAACTGTTCTGTGGTCAGACGAATCAAAATTTGAAGTTCTTTTTGGAAAACTGGGATGCCATGTCATCCGGACTAAAGAGGACAAGGACAACCCAAGTTGTTATCAGCGCTCAGTTCAGAAGCCTGCATCTCTGATGGTATGGGGTTGCATGAGTGCGTGTGGCATGGGCAGCTTACACATCTGGAAAGGCACCATCAATGCTGAAAGGTATATCCAAGTTCTAGAACAACATATGCTCCCATCCAGACGTCGTCTCTTTCAGGGAAGACCTTGCATTTTCCAACATGACGATGCCAGACCACATACTGCATCAATTACAACATCATTGCTGCGTAGAAGAAGGATCCGGGTACTGAAATGGCCAGCCTGCAGTCCAGATCTTTCACCCATAGAAAACATTTGGCGCATCATAAAGAGGAAGATGCGACAAAGAAGACCTAAGACAGTTGAGCAACTAGAAGCCTGTATTAGACAAGAATGGGACAACATTCCTATTCCTAAACTTGAGCAACTTGTCTCCTCAGTCCCCAGACGTTTGCAGACTGTTATAAAAAGAAGAGGGGATGCCACACAGTGGTAAACATGGCCTTGTCCCAACTTTTTTGAGATGTGTTGATGCCATGAAATTTAAAATCAACTTATTTTTCCCTTAAAATGATACATTTTCTCAGTTTAAACATTTGATATGTCATCTATGTTATATTCTGAATAAAATATTGAAATTTGAAACTTCCACCACATTGCATGTTTATTTACCTTCTTTTTTATTTAAATAATTCATAATTTAGTAATTATTTTATTTAATAATTTATCCTACTTAATTTTGTTATCACGGGAAATTATGCGCTCAAAATGTAAATCATTGTTTGTCCATCATTTTGCGTGACCATAAAGAAAAATGCCACATCGCAATATTGAAAATATTTGCATCTTAAACCATGAGGGCGGGCCAGTGGATATTATATCACAATGTGCAAACTTTGCGCGAGAGTTATGCGGTGAAGAAGTCTCAAACGCCAGTCAATTATTCACTACAGAAACTGAAAGTAAAAACGAACCGAGTTTATGGCAATCTGGCGCTGCATTAACGGCGCATATTCTCTTAGAGACGATGAGAGATTAATCAAATTTATTTTCTTAATATTTCACTTGTGGCCCATTGTGAAAAAATTGTATTTTCGTGAATCGAGAAGTATTTCGTGTTAAACAAGTTTTTTTTTTATTTATTTTTTTTATGAGGAGTGAGCTAATCTAACTAATCTTTATATCATTGCAGCGCTTCGTTTATGCGCTGTGAAATATTGCGGGGCATATGAATTGTAATATTAATTTAATAATAAATGTAGCCAGGGTGCGAACTACGGGGGAGCTAGGCTCCCCTTAATAAGACATGGGCTCCCCTAAAAACGTGATTTGTGAAATTTTGGGGGGTCTCAGAAAATATTGACAATGTGTTACTTTGACGTGCAATTTCAGTTTTGTGTAATGTGATCATCGTGGATTATTCTGTGTAAAACTGCAAAAATATCATTCATTCATGCATGACGGCGATTTAAACATAATTCACTTCAATAAAGATAACTATACATGCTATTCTTGTCATGAGCATCAAGGTGTGGTGGCGCTGCGGTGCAAATTCCACTCATGTTTAGTACATGTTACAAAAAATGTAAACAAATATCCACTTGGATTTCTGGACGAACAGCAAAGGAAGGTAAGGCATGTTATTCCCAATTATGTGTTGTGGCTGGGTTGTTATAGGTCTGCGTGACTCTCGATGTCTTAGGCCTAATTGAACGGAGGAATTATGGCATTCTTCCTCACAAGTAACTTTAACCGTTGTTCATGTGAACTCAAAGGCAGCTGGATGCTTTGTTTATAGACTATTTGTGGGTGGCTGTTTGCTGTTTGACCTATCAATTCGTGTCGATAAAGTATAATTGGGTAAATCCTGTATAGTGATTTATCGTATATAGTGTTTGCATAAAGCAAGTAGTGCATACACTTGTAGCTGTTATGCATCTTTGTAAGTCCTCCTTTGAGGCACGCGCACGCGCAAGCGCACAATGTTCAGTAGCTTTTACTGCAATGTTCGAGTCTCTCCTGTTTCATGGTGTTTCTCTATGGCGGCATTTTAATGCCATTAATAACCGAGCGCACAACTGATGCTTGCGCGCGCAGTAAATCCCTCCCGCGAGAGAATAACAGATCTACATGCGATGAAACGGCAGCCCGCGAGCTCCTTTTAAACCCGCGCGCGCGCATGACATCGCCTCTGCGCGCAAATCAAGCCCTTGCGTGCTTGGACACGACTCGCAGCACGCGCGTCATCATTCCCCACACTCGCGCTAGATCTTCTATTTTGCTCGCGCGAAAACTTTATTTTTGGCAGTCGGGGGGCGGGACTTTACTTATTTCATTGTAACCTGAAATGTCATTGGTTAATTCCGTTTTTCCAGAAGTCAGTTGTGATTTGACACCTGTTATAAAACGATTAGACATGGCTTCATCAACGGACCAGATGCAAGTGAGTTAAACTTTATTTACTGACTGATTGATTGCATTATTAATATAATATGTCCTTACCAGATAGATACTATATGAACTTTATTTATTATTTTTATGGAGCTGTAGCTACTGGGGAAAAATGAGAACACATAGTTATATTTGCTGTAGTTCACCGCTACATTACCACTATACTTCCGCTAAACAGTATCTATGTTTACCCAACCACAATTACAGTGGTGGTCAGAATTATTGGCACCCCAGGTAAATATGATCAAATATGGCTGTAAAAAATAAATCTGCATTGTTTATTCTTTTGATCTTTTATTAAAAAAATACACAAAAATCTAAGCTTTCATTGAAGCAAAAGAATTGAAAGTGGGGGGTAAATCACATTATGAAATAAATCCTTTTCTCCAAAACACAATTATTGGCACCCTTTTATTAAATACTTTTTGCAACCTCCTTTTGCCAAGATAACAGCTCTGAGTCTTCTTCTATAATGCCTGATGAGTTTGGAGAACACCTGACAAGAGATCAGAGACCATTCCTCCATACAGAATCTCTCCAGATCCTTCAGATTCCCAGATCCATGTTGGTGCTTCTTCTCTTCAGTTCACCCCACTCATTTTCTATAGGGTTCAGGTCAGGGGACTGGGATGGTCATGGCAGAAGCTTCGTTTTGTGCTTAGTGACACATTTGTGTGTTGATTTTGATGTTTGTTTTGGATCGTTGTCCTGATGGAAGATCCAACCACGGCCCATTATAAGATTTCTAGCAGAGGCCGTCAGGTTTTGATTTTTTATCTGTTGGTATTTGCTAGAATCCATTATACCATGTATCTGAACAAGATGTCCAGGACCTCCAGCAAAAAAAATAGGCCCACAACATTAAATATCCAGCGGTATTTTTAACCGTGGGCATGAGTACTTTTTATCCCTGTTTGCACCAAACCCATCTGGTGGATTTGCTGCCAAAAAGCTCTTTTTATAGTTTCATCTGACCACAGAACCAGGTCCCTTTTGAATTTCCAGTCGTGTCTGACAACTGAATATGCTGGAGTTTGATTCTGGATGAGCAAGAAGGATTTTTCTTGAATCCCTCCCAAACAACATGAGGTGATTTTTTTTTTTCATTAGACTCAACTAATCTCTGTGATCCTTGGAGAGTCTTTGGCCACTCAAACATTCCTCCTCGCCGTGCATTAAGACAATATAGACACACGTCCTCTTCCAGGCAGATTCGTAACATCTTTAGTTGATTGGAACTTCTTAATTATTGCCCTGATGGTGGAAATAGGAATTTTCAATGCTTTAGCTATTTTCCTACAGCCACTTTCTATTTTGTGAAGCTCAACAATATTTTGCTGCACATCAGAACTATATTCTTTGGTTTTACTCATTGTGATGAATGATTAAGGGAATTTGGCCTTTGTGTTTCCTCATATTTATACTCCTGTGGAACAAGACATCATAGCTGGACAATTTCATATTCCTAGTCACCCTGGTGTGCTAAAAAAAGTAAATATTAATGGAAATATACTTCAGAGATATTTTACTCATAAAAAAATTCTAGGGATGCCAATAATTGTGGCCAACGTGTTTTGGAGAAAAGCATTTATTTCATAATGTGATTTACCCCCCACTTTCAATTCTTTTACTTCAATGAAAGGTTAGAATTTTGTGAATTTTTTGAATAAAAGATCAAAAGGATAAACAATGCAGATTTATTTTTTACAGCCATATTTGATCATATTTACCAGGGGTGCCAATAATTATGACCACCACTGTATATCAGTTCTGAGTAGGGCTGCAACAACTAGTAGATAAAATCGATAATAATCGATAATGAAAATCATCGATAACGAGTCTCATTATCGATCAGTCGGGTCTGCCCTCTGTGCACGATAAGTCGCGCCAAATTACAGCACTGAACGCATTTTTATGGACAAAATGTGCATCTAGAAATAGTGGAGTGGAAACAGAGTGAGCTGATGCGGGAAAGGTACATGATCCAAGTGCCCAAAACATGAAAATTGTTTATTTTAAGCTTCAAGCGAATGCATCAGCGTTTAACATACCCTACCATGCGCTGTGACAGTGTGTGTGCGTCTGCGTCCTCAGCGCAAAACGTTCATTTTACAGGTTATATCCACTGATCTATATAGAGAATAGTAGTTATATCCTCATCTGTAAATGTTACTAATTCACGCGAGTATTTCCATTTTGCATGAAAGCGCGTCATGACAGTCTGTGTTAAACTTAAAACTTCACTGAACGAGCGCCGGCGTGTCAAACAGACGAGAGGGAGAGAGTTAATATTCAGCGCAAAAACATTCATTTAGCTGAAATATCTGCTGCTGGACACTAAATTTAGTTTTAGAAGTCAACATGTAATTCAAGTATTTTATAAGAGTAGTAACTGTAAAGGGATAGCGTGCAATTTGAATATAAATGTAAGACGTTTCTACAGGATAAAGAAATGACAGTAACAGGTACTGTCCATAGAAAGTGTGTGTTCCTGCAGAACATTCCTCTAATCTGCTAACAATGATAGCACATTTGTGTTTTTGTTTTTCTTTAATATAATTTTAATGTAGGGATTTAAACTCCTTTTGCTTAGTAACTTTTTTTTGCACATAATGTATAGCACAGATATACACTTACGAAAATTAACCATGGTTCTATTAGATAGTAAAACCATGTTTTTATTATAATAAAACCATGTTTTTGTCATACTGATTACCATTTGTATAACCACACAAGTACCATATAGTTAAACTATGGATTTGAAGCAAAACCATGGTTAATTTGTGGTTACCATTGAATAACTACAATAACCCTCTTATTTATTTATTATTATTTTTGTTTGTTTTATTCGATGTAAAACCATGGTTATTTTATGTAATGTTAGATACACTCACCTAAAGGATTATTAGGAACACCTGTTCAATTTCTCATTAATGCAATTATCTAATCAACCAATCACATGGCAGTTGCTTCAATGCATTTTAGGGGTGTGGTCCTGGTCAAGACAATCTCCTGAACTCCAAACTGAATGTCAGAATGGGAAAGAAAGGTGATTTAAGCAATTTTGAGCGTGGCATGGTTGTTGGTGCCAGACGGGCCGGTCTGAGTATTTCACAATCTGCTCAGTTACTGGGATTTTCACGCACAACCATTTCTAGAGTTTACAAAGAATGGTGTGAAAAGGGAAAAACATCCAGTATGCGGCAGTCCTGTGGGCAAAAATGCCTTGTTGATGCTAGAGGTCAGAGGAGAATGGGCCGACTGATTCAAGCTGATAGAAGAGCAACTTTGACTGAAATAACCACTCGTTACAACCGAGGTATGCAGCAAAGCATTTGTGAAGCCACAACACGCACAACCTTGAGGCGGATGGGCTACAACAGCAGAAGACCCCACCGGGTACCACTCATCTCCACTACAAATAGGAAAAAGAGGCTACAATTTGCACGAGCTCACCAAAATTGGACAGTTGAAGACTGGAAAAATGTTGCCTGGTCTGATGAGTCTCGATTTCTGTTGAGACATTCAGATGGTAGAGTCAGAATTTGGCGTAAACAGAATGAGAACATGGATCCATCATGCCTTGTTACCACTGTGCAGGCTGGTGGTGGTGGTGTAATGGTGTGGGGGATGTTTTCTTGGCACACTTTAGGCCCCTTAGTGCCAATTGGGCATCGTTTAAATGCCACGGCCTACCTGAGCATTGTTTCTGACCATGTCCATCCCTTTATGACCACCATGTACCCATCCTCTGATGGCTACTTCCAGCAGGATAATGCACCATGTCACAAAGCTCGAATCATTTCAAATTGGTTTCTTGAACATGACAATGAGTTCACTGTACTAAAATGGCCCCCACAGTCACCAGATCTCAACCCAATAGAGCATCTTTGGGATGTGGTGGAACGGGAGCTTCGTGCCCTGGATGTGCATCCCACAAATCTCCATCAACTGCAAGATGCTATCCTATCAATATGGGCCAACATTTCTAAAGAATGCTTTCAGCACCTTGTTGAATCAATGCCACGTAGAATTAAGGCAGTTCTGAAGGCGAAAGGGGGTCAAACACAGTATTAGTATGGTGTTCCTAATAATCCTTTAGGTGAGTGTATATTCACTATGTACGTTTTCATAGCATTTAGCTGACACGATTGTTTGAAGGACAGCATTGGGCAGGATGTGGAATTTTGTTTTGCCAATAAAAGAAAAAACTGCTTTTTATCCGATTAATCGATTAATAGAAATATAATCGGCCAACTAATCGATTATCAAAATAATTGTTAGTTGCAGCCCTAGTTCTGAGAACTTAAGAAATGTGAAAAGTGTCCATTAAATAGTTGTAACTATGATTTAAAAAAAAATAATAATAATAATATGTTCAGATGTGGTCAGGTGTAGTCATACTGTGCACAGTATGACTACACCTGACCACATCTGAACATATTATTATTATTATTATTTAAAAAAAAAAAAAAAAAAAAATAGTTATTTTTTTTGTGGAGGTCCTGGACATCTTGTTCAGATACATGGTATCATGGATTCTAGCAAATACCAACAGATAAAAAATCAAAACCTGACAGTCTCTGCTAGAAATCTTCTGAAAAAAACTAAATGTGTCCTAGATATAAAGATTAATTTCTAAATTGGGTTTCAGAGGGGTATGATCATTCATGCTGTGTACTGTAACTGCAACCTTTCAACGGGGTAAAGTGCTGAAACCCTTTTATACTGCATTTAATGGAAAATATATTAACCACTCAAAACTGACAAAGAATGATAACAAAAAGCTTACACAACAACTCTTGCTTACTGATATAAACAAGTGATTTATTTTTCATCCAAAGCCACATGAAGCAATTTTAAATTTAGAATCATAGTTACAACTATTTAATGGACACTTTTCACATTTCTGAAGTTGCTGAACTGATATAACTGTGACTGGGTAAACATAGATACTGTTTAGCGGAAGTATAGTGGTTTTCCCCAGTAGCTACAGCTCCATAAAAATAATAAATAAAGTTAATATAGTATCTATCTGGTAAGGACATATTATATTAATAATGCAATCAATCAGTCAGTAAATAAATAAAGTTTAACTCACTTGCATCTGGTCCATTGATGAAGCCATGTCTAATCGTTTTATAACAGGTGTCCAATCAAAACTGACTTCTGGAAAAACGGAATTAACCAATGACATTTCAGATTACAATGAAATAAGTAAAGTCCCGCCCCACGACTGCCAAAAATATGGGGAACGATGGTAAGGAAAAAGTAGATTGTAAATCTATTATCTGATCCACACTCCGGAGCAGATGGTGGCGGTAATGCACCAATAAGCTGGATGCCAACCGCCGTAAAATAAGAAAGAAGAAGAAGAAGACTGCCAAAAATAAAAAGTTTTCGCGCGAACAAAATAGAAGATCGAGCGCGAGTGTGGGGAATGATGACGCGCGTGCTGCGAGTCGTGACGTTGGAGTTTTCCCTCTTTTGCACCTCGCTTTTAAATGGTTAATTAAAGCAAAAGTAAAATGCGTACGACCGCACAGGCATTCATAATGGTGCGGAGCAGATCGAGTGTTTTCAATTAATTCCTTTGGCACCATAAGGAATTAACTGAAAACACTCAATCTGCTCCGCGCCAGTGGACACGCACCATCATGAATGTCTGTGCACATTTTACTTTCACTTTAGAATTAGTGCCAATTCGGGGCGGGTTACTTGAATGGTGGGTTCATTGTTATTCTTAATGAAAAACAACAATAAAACAGTACAATGACAAACTTTGACAAGTGCTTTTACATTTCGCGTTGAAACCAAATCTTCAGCCGTCATCTTGTCATTCAGATCCTCGCTCTCCTGATGAATGAAATCTGACTCCTGCTGCTGGTCTGTGCTGCGACTCTCGTTCGGCTCACACTGTGTGTTCAGTTTTTAATTGTAGTGTTTGTTCACTAACTGAACTAAATGATTTTTACTACTATAAAAAAAAAAAATCAAAACGACGGTGGGGGCGGTGCCGTGGTGGGTAAGAACACCGGTAGTAACACCGTGAACACCGACTATCGCAGCAAAGTACCTAGACTGTAGACTAGCATGACTTTCTGAACAGTGAGTTTTTCTTGCTTATGCTCTGAACGGGCCATTCATGTGGATTTAGATCTCGCTCAGGACGCACGCTGTCTGTGGAGGCCTGACTAACCGCTCCAACTTGTAGCGGAGCTGACAGCTCACATCGGGAAACTCCATGACTACAATAAATATGGAGGGGCATCTGCCCCCCCCCTTGCCCCCCCCAATGTCGCCCATGTAATATATATATATATATAAATAAAATCACAGGTCTTCAACCCTGCTCCTGGAGACCCACTGCCCTGCAAAGATTATTTCCAACCTGCTTCAGCACACTTGCCTGTGTGATCCTAAAGAGCTTGATTAGCTGGTTCAAGTGTGTTTGATCAGGGTTGGAGAAAAACTCTGCAGAACAGTGGGTCCCCAGGAGCAGGGTTAAAGACCTCTGATGAGATGACAGATATAGATTGTACTGCATGTTAGCTTGCTTATTTTGCTCAAGAACATGATCTATATAAGTCCAGATGTCATACTAACAAGAAACTTTGCTTCGAACCACAGGTCAAGGGCTGTAGGCCAACTACACAACTTTGCAATGCTGTTTACAAATGGTCGTTGGAACTATAGTTTGGAAAACACTGAATTGTTGAAACATGTTGGTAACGACAGAACTTGTGACCATAGTTGATGCTTTTGGGACACTCATCCCCCCATGATTTTCTTTTTTCTGTAGCACAAGATAAGATATTATGAAGAATTCTTTAACTGCTTTTTGTTCATATAATGAAAGTCATTGGGGTCCAAAACATTGGACCCCATTGACTTTCATTGTTTTAACAAAATAACCCTCTTATAAAAAGGCATTTTTTGAAATATCTTTTTTGTGTTTTACAGAAGAAAGAAAGTCATACAGGTTTGGAACAACACGAGGGTGAGTTAAGACCGTCTTTTATGAGAAAAAGCTTCCCTGCCATTGAAGAGTTTTTACGGCTTTCCCTGTTTTCACTGTTACACGTAGGGGGGCGCTATTACGCATCTCCTGAACGAGTACAGTATCTCTAGATCAAAACACAGGAAAAAAAGAACCGAAACGAGCAATCTCATATATAAGCAGATGCATATGAAAAATAATGCAATCAACAACAATAAACAGCCTATAAATCAAAACGGCCTAATGTTACCGAGTGAAATGTTGACCCAGGAAGTGGTTAGGACTGTGCAAGCTTTGGGGGTGTTGATGGACTCGATCTACCCCATCTGTGTTTTGCTCATCGTACTGAATCTGACACAGATGTAGTCTTTGACAAAAACTTGATTTTATCAGCTTTTTGCTCAAAATGAAAACTGAAACTTACCCACATTCAAGTGTTAATAAAAAAAGAATGCATGAAGCTAGAATTTTTGTTTAAAAGCAGAGGGTCTGCTCTTTCTTTTGATATTTTGCAAGTTCAGATATTCATACAGCAAAATATTCTGGGGGCCATGAAATGTTTGTGAAAATGACCAAAAACGCTGGCAGTGGCTGACAACTTAAAAAAAAAAAAAAACACGCTGGCAGGGAAAGAGTTAATCAATTTTTTTGACTGCAATCAGAGTAATTCACCATTCACCATGTCATAGATAATTCAACATTATCTATGACACTACTATAATGTATAGCAACATTTCAGCCAACAGCTGTTAAACCAAACTTTATATCTATGCAAACAACATAGGAAATGACATCACCTTCCCAGGGCACATGGCAAGATGGCTGCTGCAGGAGGAGTCATAAAGCACTTTCATCACCTAACGGTCCCTAGCGCTCTACCTCAGGCTGAGGTGTCGGATGGAAAAAAGCCTGCAGATTTCCAATCCATGCTGCGGCCTCACATCTAAGCAACAAAACAATTGCTCTCTTTAGACTGTCAGTTCTACAACTGGCACATATACTGTGTCACTTTGTTACAACAAGTAAGTGCTTCAAAGGCAACAGGAAAGACTTTTGAACTGGACTTATGACAGAGACAAATAATTGAGCACCTCCATGTGCAGTGAATCAAACACGTCCTCTAGTTTTAGGGAGGTTTTCCAACCTACCTCATCCTGCTCCTGGGTCTGAGGCTGAAATTTGCAAAACTTCTCCTCCAGAAGTGCACTAAAAAGCCCCTAACATCATTTACACTGACTGGTCTCTTCTACTCCAAAATAAATATCTAGAGCCCATAGTAACAGTTTTTGATTATCACACATCATATGTTACCAGGAATAATCGCCAGGTTGGCTTCCTGGCAGCCTGCAATCTGGAACGAGAGGAAATCTTTTTCTCCTTTCGTGCATGTTTGCTCTGAGCCATGCCATATCTGTACATCGTACAGGGGTTTAACTAGACATCATTTAAAAAGAACAGATTCAAATTTTGAAAGAGACAAAAGGTCTACATGGTTGGCAATGTTTTAATGACCTGGAATGAATCATATTTTTCATAAATTATGAAAGGAAAGAGGACCTTCGAATCAATGAGTGTGATTAGGAGGTTGTGTCACCATTACAGAGAAGAAAGGTCTAAACTAAAAGTGGTTTGGATGTGGATTGTCTCCAAAACTATCAGACCATATATTTAAATCGCACTGCAAAAAAAGTGGTACATCACTGAACTGGCCCCATTACTGTAGCTAAAATCCATTTCCCTTTGCCAAGAGGAAAACACACCCCTCTAGTGAGGGCAAATACTAAAAAAGAGGTTAAGAGAGAGGGAGGAAAAGTTTTTTGGGTAGAGAAAATGCTTAAAAATAAAAATGACAAGGAGCACATCTTAGAGCAGGAAAACCCCAGAGGAAGAAAAAAAATCAAGGTTCTTTTCCATGTTACTTAATCTCCTGACCTTTTACACAGCAAGAAAAGGGAACAGAAGTGTTTTATTATGCTGCTGATTGGCATTGTCTCACTGAGCTGACAATGCCAAGTTGCAAATCACTGAGGTGGTCTGTGGTGGTTCTGCAGACAGCAGTACTATAATGTTTAAAGTGGAGAATCGAACAGAATTGGTAGATAGTCTCTAGACGGGGCACTGAAACAGTGGTCATTATAGAACTTATAGAACGAGCAATACCTTTGTTTTTTTGTGCGGGGGGGGTAAACACGATTACATTACATTATTAAATTAAATCAGATTTGGAATTTAAACTAAAGGGAAAATATTTATGTAATTTTGAGATATAATTTTATGCAAAAATGTAATAAATTTAAATAAATGTAAGATTTTATTTGCTGATTTTGAATGTGCTGAAATTCCTCTCTAAATGCGTAAATATTTTACCTTCAGTTTAAATTCCAAATCAGATAAATGCATTTATTGTGTTACAACATTTAATTATTGTAAAATTATTTATAAAAAATAACAAACCATATCCAGCAACTCATAGGGTGCGTGTTACATTAGCCACGTTTTAGTTCAGTGAATACTTCCTCATCCAGACGCTTATACCTTGAGCTCTGGGTCTCTCTTCATCATCTCCAAGATGATGTAGCAACCGATGGAGTGGCCAATCAGCAGCAGGTTGGTGCCCCGAGGCACATGCTTTCGAAGGAAGGCCAGCTTGTGTTCAATCTGCCCGTCTAACCCAAAAACATCCTCCTTCTCCATCACAGATGCATCTTTGAAGGAAAAATAGGGAAAAACTGAATAAAAAAGCTCTCAAACCAAACCCAGTGTACATTATCACATGGTGGCCAGGACCCTTGCCAACACTTTCATCATGACCTAGAACTAGTAAATACAGCAAATAATATAATTAGACAAAGCTGCTTAGTTTGATCGATTGTGGAGCTCCGATCACAGCTGAATGTGAATTGTAAAAGATCCAGAAGGCACTTTAAATTGTTAAGTGCTCCATATAAGAGGTTTTCTTTCATCATCTTGATCTTGTTCTTCATTATTTCTTTGGAAAGGAGTAAAATTACGCTCTATTGAACAATCGCAGTAACTGGAGATCCTGATAGTGCTTGGCGGGCTTTGATATTAATATCTTCCTACAGGTGCTGAATTCACCAGTATGAACCTGAGAAAGGGCAAGAATTAGAAAGACAATGGACTGCGCAGAAACAAAAGAATGACTGAAGAAGAGAGAAGACGCTGGACTGAGGTGGGGCGAGGCTGAGGCATTTATCACTGTGATGAGTTATGGGAGCAGAACTGTTAATGATGAGACAGGGGGAGAGAGGAGTACCAGAGGGGAGAGAGAGAAATAACTCAAATTAGCTTCAAGACATAAATAGACAAAGTGCTCCTTCATGAGACATCTCACAATATACGGTTTTTGGAGCACACTGCATCTTCTCCTCTTTCTAAAATAATAAAGATATCTCAACTGACGTAGTTGCACGTGGCTAATTACTTAGACCTGTTTTATGATGAGAAGTGCTGGAATAACAAATCCTAAGGGTCTCGTAGATTACCTCAGATTGGACTCTTGTTGAAAGACAAATTAACATTTTTATAAATCGTTGTACAGGCAACATATTGAGAAATGACACCCCCAAATATAACATTTTTATTATTTTTAATAATAAAAAGTGTTAGAAATTTTGAAATTACATTTTTTTGCAAGAATATCAGATTTTTTTTAACATTGCTTTCATGAAGTGTTCGATTGAGTAAAAGAGATCTGCTACCTCCACTGACCTTCACATCTTTATGGAAGATAAAAATGGAGTTGGTGGAGGTGCCGGAGGAGCAGGAGGGGGACCACTAAGACCAAAAGGAGTGCATATGACCTTAAGGTACAGAAACATGCAGGAGAGATAAAAAGGAAGCCGAAGAGAGGAGGAACCAATGAAACCCATTCAAAAAGTTCAAAACGTTAAATCATTTTCATTGCATAAAATACCAGTGGATGTACAAGAATGTTAAGATAAGACAGGGTGAAAAACAGACATACACATTAAGAGGGGCCTGAGACAAAATACAAGACTCAAAATTGTGTGTTACATGTGCATTACAGCTTAAAGCTGGGGTTTGGGTTTGATGGAAAATTGCTAGGCCAAATTCACTGCCAAACATCAACATACTGTGGCTATAAACAAGATATATAACAATAAATATGGATGTTTTTCACATGAGAAAAGTTCACAGAACCAAACAAATCAGTCAATGTATTATGAGTTAAAATGATTTCACAAAAGACTGTCTGAATCTGCTCTATCTAGCAATCTTTCTGACAGATGCTGTTTAGCCTAAAATGTTGATGTTATACACTACCATTCAAAAGTTTGAGGTCAAGAGAAGATAAAAAAGATTACATTTTAATCATTCTATTCAGCAAGGGCTGAATAAAAGTCACAGTAAAGTACAGTAAAGACAATTATAATGTTACTAAAGATTTCTATTTCATGTTTTATGTTCTTTTGAACTTTCTATTCATCAATGAATCTTGGGAAAAGATGCATCACAGTTTCCACAAAACTATTAAGCAGCATAACTGTTTTCAGCATTGATAATAATAAGAATTTTTTCTTGAGCAGCAAATCAGTATATTAGAATGCTTTATGAAGGATCATGTGACGCTGAAGACTGGAGCAGTGGCTGCTAAAAATTCAGCTTTGATCACAGGAATAAATTACATTTTAAAATATATTTAAATAGAAAACAGTTATTTTAAATTGTAATAATACTTCACATTATTACTGTTTTTACTGTATTTTTGATCAAATAAATGCAGCCTTGATAAACATAAGACACTTCTTTATTATAACTATTTATTGTTATTATGACAGTGTTAGGATACTGAGTAGGACCTTAAAGGGGACCAACTCTACAGCACACACATAATTTTAGGAAAAACTATTTATCTAATAATATTTTTTTTACTGACAGGCTCTCAATCCAGTGCTATTTTCATTCATGATATAAGCGAGAGATCAGTGACTGAGCCGTGAAGTCAGTGACCTATGCATGCACACACATTTAGCTCTCCCCAACCACTCCTTACCCCTCATTTCCCATTTTCCAAATCTGATCTTGATTTTTTCCCGAAGGTTCCCACTGAAGTTTGCCTACAAAGGGGCCCTACATGTTTATCTACCAGCACAGAGGGGCACTATGAGCTCAGAGCCCAAACACCAGTGAGACCAGTTCACACAATGAGTGGCCTCTCAGGATTACCTCATGAACATTTAAGACTATCCTACACATTAAACATACAAAACCTACACCCAGCTACATTGAACTACCTAAATTCACCAACATTAAAGCAATCTTGAACTGTTGGAAAGAAGGTTACAAAAAATAATTCTTCTTCTGTATATTATATTATATTATATTATATTTAGTGCTGGGCAATCGATTAATCGCATCCAAAATAAAAGTTTGTGTTTACATAATATATGTGTGTGTACTGTTTATAATTATTATGTATATATAAATACACACTCCATGTATATATTTAAGAAATATTTGCATGTATATATTGTATATATATATTTATATATTTTATCTTATATATAAATATAAATATTTTATATATAAATATAACATATTTTTCTTAAATATATACATGCATGTGTGTGTATTTATATATACATAATTATACACAGAACACACACATATATTATGTAAACACAAACTTTTATTTTGGATGTGATTAATCGCGATTAATCGATTGCCTAGCACTAATATATATTATATTATATTATAAAAAAATATATATTATTATATAAATACTTTTTCATCTTTATATTATTAATAACACTTTTTAGTTGTTTTTGTTAGCTGCCTGTGTTGTGTTAAGAAATAAATCACATAACAAATACAGTATCACTCAGAACACAATTTAAAGCAAATATGAAACAACATATTCCCAAGTAAAAAGGGGATGTAGATGCTAAAGATCCATTTAACCCTCAAAGCATCTCAACACATCCAAATGTTAATGCTTCTTTTTAAATCAATTGATGTATGCTATTACTATCATAATTATATTAACATTTATATTATTATTATATTTCGGAAATGCTGCTTTACAGTATCTACAATAGTAGTATATAACAATGACTAAATAACTATATGTCTAATTGTAACATTTTGATTTAGATAATCTGCACTGCTGAATTGTGCATAATAAGACAAATAACGTGCATTGTGAAACTAAACTGGGTCAATTTGGACTTCATGCTGATTTTAAGACTATAGTCTTAGCCTATGGTAAGCAATCCACGGGATATCCTTCTGGATATGGAACGGGAATACAATTAAAGCAGCCTGTAATGGATCCAAAAAAGCATTTATGTAACATATGGCAAACACAAATTCCTCAAAAATAAAAAAATAAAGATCTGTTGGCAAGAGCAAGCGATGTATAGGGAGCAGGCTGTTAAATGATTAAATCCCCCTCTAAAAAATGTGCAATAAATGTGTGGTGCATGTTTCATCCTGGGATCAGGTTACTGAATATTAAATGTCAAAAGGAACCACAACAGAGTTGTCTTACTGATTAAAAATGGGTTGATACAGAGGACTTGTCCTTTTGCTGTTGTAAGCATGAGACAGAAGAAAAAAAAGAAAAGAGAATTGTGAGTATTTGAAACACAGGAGAATTGTTGTTTGCAGCATGTATGCTTAAGAACGCAAGATCTAGTCTCGAAGGCCAAAGACAACCAGAAAGCAGCTAATGTAAAAGGCCATGTTTAACATAGAAAATGTGAAACAACTAATGGTTACAACTAACCCTTACAAAGAGGTATTAGATAACTTTTGTTTTAAATGCAATGTTTAAAAAGGGCCAATATGCTTCCCACCAATGCCTATGCCTCCAATCAGCAAGACAAACATGAAACCTAACCTGACTACAACTGGTCACAAAGGGTCACATCAACCAAACCGCTTAGAACAATCTATTTCCCTTTTACTATACCCCAGGCAATCTTACAAGAACGAGGGAAATTCCTATTTTATGCCTACTTTAATAGCCTGAGCATAAATAGAGGGTAATTTAGTCATATCAGAGAAGGGAAAGTAGATTTTGAGTAGTAGCTCTCTTAATACGCTCTGACAAAATGAATGAGATGTGTAGATCTGGAGGACGGCTTGACCCAGGGCAGGATTATTGACATTGGCAGAGTCCAAAATGTTCCCTGTGTTTGCATTAACAGATATTTTTACTGTAATCAAAAGGCATTAATCACAAATCGCCAACCACAGGAACAGTTCCTCCACAGAGATTTGGCATGTTTACCCCACTACCGTTTCCCCCTGCTTTTGTTTATGTTTCCAAGACACAGGGATGTAATATTACTTAATATATGCCATTAAATAAGTCCAGCCCTATAGTGCCAAAGGGACTGAAGTGTTGGCGGTGGGAGTTTAAGATCTCATCAATGAACTCTAAGTCTCTCTATGACTGTGCTGGACTGGACGAAATGAGGTTTCTGTGGGTTTGAATGGCTGTACCTGCAGCTGACCACTGGCTGACCAAGTGCTCTTTGAACAGGAGTAAATCAATGGGCAGCATTCACAAGGAAAGCCACTAGTGACTTCTGGAGGAGGAAGTTGGATTTGAAAACCTGAAGTTGTTTGAAGGGTCATCTAAAAGAAGAAACCGCAAAACAGATCTGACACCCAAGTCAGTGACGCCACGGCGTTATGGAAAACATTAAGTAGAAGACCACCAAATTCTACAATCAGCTAGTTTTTAAAAATGTAACATTATAATAGTGAATAATAAAAATATCACAATGTTTTCAAATGGTTTAAATGGCATATTTCAAAGTAATTTAAAAATGTAAATTATTTTAATTTTTTTTTATTTATTTATATTTTATTTTGTTTCAGATTTATTTGAATTGACAAAATAGTTTTTTGTAAAAGATATCAAACTGCATATTAATTAATTAATTAAAATTCTTTGACAGTAGTGTCCATAAACAGAATAGCAAAAATGACGACAGGTCATTTTTCAAACAGGTTTCTTGAACATACCCCTATCTGCCATTGGGTGGCAAAACAGATAGTCCCGCCCTCAACCCATGCCATTGGTTTAACCAACAAAACTGCAATGACAGCATCTAAATATTTACTGACGGAAACACAGAAATATCCAAACTATAAATCACTAAATGGTTTAATCTAACATAAATAAATGAAAAGTTCTGCAAGTGCCTGCATGATAAAAAACAAAAGATTTCTAGGATCTTTTTGGCAGTTTTAGCTGATTAGAGTCTGATATACTACATCCTCAGCAATGAGGAGCAACACAAGCAGCTATATCCTCGGACAGGGGCATCTGCGAACCAAATGGCAGAACATGATGAGAGATGGATCATTGAGATGAACAAGACAATGTGCCGTGGAAAGAAAAGCCCAGTATATTTGATACCGCCCCGCTTAAGACAGCCATTGATGGTAATCAAGAATGTCACTCAAATAGCGAGATTGGGGAAATGAAATTGAACTTTTAATTGTGTCCCTGCTTTCATCTGCGCTGCCTTGGCAAACGCCTGCCGCTTGTCATCTCTTGGCACATTTGAATCTGTTGCTGAGTTTTGACTTTTAATCATCCAGCTCGTGATTGCACGACATGATATGAACAGCAATGGATGTCATCGTCTTTTGTGTGAGCCAGAGATCAGCTGTCTGTCACTGAATACTTTAAGACTATGATTCCGGTAAAAGTATTCCATGTGTTCACAATAAAAAAGCAATTGTTTGATACTTCAGAATGTAAAAATATTAATCTATACTGGATGAGCTACAAGAGCATTTCATATTGCTGAAAATTTCAGATGCTCTTCAGGAAGTTTTGTTCTGGCAGATCTACTGATGTAATTAGGGTAATTTCTGCTGGTCAGGTGGTAAACAGACCACAATAAGACATACTAAGAAGTGCGGTGTCCCTGAAGCTTGTTTGTCCGGACAGCTAACGTGACCAGTGTTCACCTAGACTTTCCTATCCATCAAGCAAGCCAGTAGAAGTGCTGTTTTTTGGTGATCCCAACCATCTGCATGTGGTTTATCTTATTACAGGTGAGGGCTTGGTAATGTCTTTCCCACGTAGCAAGCCCAATAAAAACGTCCATGCTGCTTTATGGATGAACATGCCATACTGTCATATACTGGTTCAGGCAGAGGAGGGAGACACAACTTGGCTCGTTCGTCAGTCCCGAATGCATTCCACCTTACTGTGCGCTCTTTGAAAAGTTACCAGGAGGAGCATCCCCCATTCTGACAGACATTACAAACCAGCATATCAGTCAGAACAGTCTTTAAGAGTACGGATGTGCCTGAAACTGTCAGTCAGTGACTTCACAGGCAGTGTTTGTGCATGAAGGTACAGCAAAGTAAACTGGTTTCAGAGAGGCTTCCAAGGTACCACAACATTCTGTTTAATGATTTAATTAATTGAACTCAATTGATATTTAGCGATATCTAAGGCTGAGTAAATACAGCTCTGGAAAAAATTAAGAGACCACTTAACATTGAGAAATCAATGTTAAGTGGTCTCTTAATTTTTTCCAGAGCTGTATAAACCAGAAAACATAAATAAAATAAAACATGGAAAGACCTGAAGCATCAATGAAAAATTGAAACAGAAACAATTCTGTGAGAAAAGAAAAACATACCACTAGTGCTATTGATAATAACATACAAATATAGTCTATTGGAATAGGAATAATCTATTGATTAAAGTAATAATAATAATGATGATTTATTATTATTAATAATATCTTAAATGGTAAATAAAGGCAAAACCATCTAAAAAAAGGATACAGGGTAAGCAAAGAATGATAAATAATTATTCCTCTGAATAACTAAAGTCACTTAATTATCTGCTGCCATCTACTGACTCATAACAGTGGTGATGATATCACGCTGAGTCAGAGGAGAGCAAACACAGTGGTTTCTACAGATGATCTATGATGTCACTCCATGTCCTATTTTCACTATGACATTTATGTAAACACAAAAAGTTCATATGGGCTTAAATGTTAGCTCATGAAAAGAACAGAGATCGGCACACAGATATTTGTAATAGTCCACATTTGAAAAGGCTGGCACTTATCTGAGTCAACCTTTAAAAAGACAAACTACTTTGAAGTCCATGAACAACCCACACAATTAGAACAGACGGTATGTCAACCAATTGCATGACTGTCCTCCTTTTGCCTCAATGTAGGTCACGCACAATCACTTTTACACCTTGAGAAGGACTGCATACTTGATTTTATGCTCCTGTCAGTAATACTATATCTGAAATAGCCAAATCTAGATAATTAGAATGTGATGTTACATACTTTTGGCCATGTAGTGTATGAAAAGAGGGCGATGTCCCACCTTCAATCATATCAAAGTTTTCTGGAGGCATACAGTGTCCAGCATGGCTCACAGCCCACACTGGATATCTCTGGAGGAACGTCTTATATAATGTCCACATGTATGTCTTGTAGAAGCCCACCACACCTGGGTTACCTGTAGAAAGGTAAAAATGTAATTTAGCCAAATATTTATATTTCTCACATTTTTCTCTTTCTTCATTTTTTCCACTATTTCTCACACACAATATAAGGATGGTAAGACAATGTATTCATTATTGTATTCTAATATAAATATAAATACATTTATTTGTTGCCCTGTTGTCCTCCTAAAAATGAAAAAAATGTCCATCAGTCTAAACAACTGAATCAGGTTTTAGAACACCATTTTTCTTAAATCCTGGTTTAGACAAGAGCAAGGTTCTGTTCCAGGTTTGCTGACGTAGCTCTGCTGGTCTTCACAGACGAGGTTAACTGCAAGTGAGAGGAGATAAGGAGATAAATGGCATCTCTGATACCCAGCTGCCTCCAGTGCAGAACAATGGGCACTCTGTGTGGTCACAGGGAATTCGCTCTCTCGCTCAGAGTATCGACGGGCCACAGCCTCACAGGCCGATTCATTTAACATAATGTTGTGTGTGTCTCTGAGGTGAGATACAAAAACACACCACACTAATGTTTGAATAATAATGTTTGAATTTTCACACTGAGTGTTAAAGAATCACCCATTATTGGAGATTAACTCATTTTGGGACTATTGTGTGTTGTGTAAATACTCAAAACTTTTCTTTTCTAATTCATATTAACATGCAAAAAATCTTTTTTTACAGAACAGTGTATTGAACCTTTAGACTATATAAGGTCTGGCCCCAGTGCAGCTTTCATAGGCCAAAAACCACCCAAGAGGACATCTGACTGACATGTAAAGCAACCAGTCACAGTTCGTTTTGTTTTGCATCATGTTTAGGGGTGTGAAATGTAAAGTTGATGTCAGACCGGCATGCATCTAAATAATTATTGATTCAAGAACGTTGTGCAAGTTTTCTGCAACAATGGCGACGCAAACTTCAGATACTGTACTTTTGAAAATCCAGCGATTAGTTGACTATCAATCATATGAACTATCAATCAGAAGGCATGTAGTAGATGCAATGTGCAACAGGTTTTTCAGCAAAGTTTTGATCATGTTGATATCTTAGAGGCTTTAGAAATTCATGTATCAAATATGATACAGTGCGCTTTATAGGGTTAAAGCAGGGCTGGTGAAGCAAAGATCTCCACCGTCCCAGTCCTCACAGCAGGGACAGTGTACGCTGAGATACGCTGCACAGATATGAGCGGCGAGGGCCAACAGCAGCCCTTCCGAGCTCTTTTCAAACTGATTAAATCCATTTGTATGTTTTTATTCATGCTGAGCGTTCCCAAATCTCTTTCAGATGGGACTTGACATGCTCAAAGTTTGAACTGCTTCAAGCCAGTGTTATTAGAAATGGCAGGTTTTTCCCAACCAGTCACCACAATAAAGTCACAGGCTCTCTCGCTCTATAAAGGCAGATGGAATCAAAGAATGCACTGTCACACATGGGCCCACGGATAGATTTCATCTATAAGGGCAGGGGAGTTGGAAGAGGAGACAAGTGCTCTACAGCTTTAAACACCGCTCTACCCTTGATCTAGCTGATAATTACACCGTTTTCCAATTTTTCTGTCCACGCTGAAGGTGAAAATACTGCACAAAACTAAAAACAATAAACCCCCACAGCCAATCAGAAGATAGTTGATGTTGAATTTTCAACGACGCAATTCCGGACCAATGAGATATTACTGTGGGCAGGATTATTCAGCTCAACGTGACAGACATAGAATCCAAGCAACCAACAAAATGTCTTGTCTCTTGACATGACACAGCTGCTAAGGACAGAAACAGAAATCATTTATCCAGCCTCATGTCGATCCAAACCCGGATGACTTTCTTTCCTCCATACAATGAAAGTGGATGGGGACCAGGAGCTGTAAAGCTCCAAACAGCAAAAAAGTACCATAAAAACATCATAAAAGCAGTCCATGTAACTTTTGTGCCAGGTTTCTTCTGAAGCAGCTGATACAGTTTGTGTGAGGAACAGACAGAAATTTAAATTTAAGTATTGTAATGGTGGTCACCATTAATTTTCATTAGGGATTCAGGCTGATACTGATACTTTCATGTAAAAATACTTAAAAATTAAAATCAAACATTTGAAATGTTACAAGTAGATTTAGGCATCACAACATTAGAATGTACAGCATGAAAAATGGAGATTTATTTTGAGATTTGCTAAAGATTACATTTAACAGTGTTATTAAAAATAGCATTTTTAAAGATGAACTTGAAAGAATGAGAACAAGGGAAATGAGATGCACTATTAGAAATCAACTAATTCCAATAAATTAAAAAAAAAAAAAAAAAAAAAAAACCTCTTCGCTGATTACCAATATATCATTCCTACAAAAAATGGCAGAGTAACAGACCGACATTTTGGTTATTCATTGAAAATCCTGATTTACAGCCATGGTCACCATTCACTTTCATTATATGGAAAAGAGCAGCTTGGAAACACCACTATAAATAACTCCCTTGTTCCACATGCAGAAGAAAGTCATGGTGAGTAAATGATGACAGAATATTCATTTTTGGGTGATCCTTGACCTAAAACTAATCTTCTAACATTTTTTTGCGTCACACCAGGGGCCTGTTGCATGAACTACTAAGACTAGTCTTACAAGTTAGTCATCACATTTTTTTTTCTTTAAGACTGTTCATAACTGTTTTAAGTCAGTTACATAAGGATTTGTCTAATTTGATACTAAAAAGTAAGACTGATTGCCCCTTGACTAACTGCTAGTTGGTCATACTCAGTGCTTGAAGTGGGGGAAAAAGTGTCAGTACTCTCTTGTTCACCGGCTGACGGCTGGCATATGCAAAACATTATCACATTTGAAATTTCTATCACCCAGACACTGATGCTTTGATTCTGAGTGGCAAAGTGAGAAGAGGCGGCACGCAAGAAAAAGTAAAGGTATGTTAAATATAGAAGTGCCGGCACTTCGAGCACTGGTCATACTAGTACTTAAGACACAGTCTTAAAGGGTTAGTTCACCCAAGAATAAAAAAATTCTGTCATTAATTACTCACCCTCGTGTCGTTCCAAACCCGTAAGACCTTCGTTCATCTTCGGAACACAAATTAAGATATTTTTGATGAAATCTGAGAGCTCTCTGACCCCTCCATAGACAGCAATTTAAATAACACTTTCAAGGCCCAGAAAGGTATTAAAAACATCATTAAACCTTCAACCTTACTTTTATGAAGCGACGAGAATACTTTTTGTGCGCAAAAAAAAACAAAAATAACGACTTTATTCAACAATTTCTTCTAGCCTGTGTCAGACTGTTGACGTAGTGTAAACAGACACTACGTGTAACAGTGTAAACACATCCAGAACGCCGGCTTACCATTTGCTGATGCTGTTCACGTGAGCACCACAACTAACTACTGTTTTTGAGCACAAAAAGTATTCTTGTCGCTTCATAACATTAAGGTTGAATCACTGTAGTCACATGGACTATTTTAACGATGCTTTTACTACCTTTCTGGGCCTTGAAAGTGTTAATTAAATACAGTGTATTTGATACACTGCCAATTTTGCAGGTTTTCCTACTTACAAAGCATGTAGAGGTCTGTAATTTTTATCATAGGTACACTTCAACTGTGAGAGACGGAATCTAAAACAAAAATCCAGAAAATCACATTGTATGATTTTTAAATAATTAATTTGCATTTTATCGCATGACATAAGTATTTGATCACCTACCAACCAGTAAGAATTCCGGCTCTCACAGACCTTTTAGTTTTTCTTTAAGAAGCCCTCCTGTTCTCACTCATTATCTGTATTAACTGCACCTGTTTGAACTCGTTACCTGTATAAAAGACACCTGTCCACACACTCAATCAAACAGACTCCAACCTCTCCACAATGGCCAAGACCAGAGAGCTGTGTAAGGACATCAGGGATAAAATTGTAGACCTGCACAAGGCTGGGATGGGCTACAGGACAATAGGCAAGCAGCTTGGTGAGAAGGCAACAACTGTTGGCGCAATTATTAGAAAATGGAAGAAGTTTAAGATGACGTCAATCTCCCTCTGTCTGGGGCACCATGCAAGATCTCACCTCGTGGGGCATCAATGATCATGAGGAAGGTGAGGGATCAGCCCAGAACTACACGGCAGGACCTGGTCAATGACCTGAAGAGAGCTGGGACCACAGTCTCAAAGAAAACCATTAGTAACACTACGCCGTCATGGATTAAAATCCTGCAGCGCATGCAAGGTCCCCCTGCTCAAGCCAGCGCATGTCCAGGCCCGTCTGAAGTTTGCCAATGACCATCTGGATGATCCAGAAGAGGAATGGGAGAAGGTCATGTGGTCTGATGAGACAAAAATAGAGCTTTTTGGTCTAAACTCCACTCGCCGTGTTTGGAGGAAGAAGAAGGATGAGTACAACCCCAAGAACACCATCCCAACCGTGAAGCATGGAGGTGGAAACATCATTCTTTGGGGATGCTTTTCTGCAAAGGGGAGAGGACGACTCCACCGTATTGAGGGGAGGATGGATGGGGCCATGTATCGCAAGATCTTGGCCAACAACCTTCTTCTCTCAGTAAGAGCACTGAAGATGGGTCGTGGCTGGGGCTTCCAGCATGACAACGACCCGAAACACACAGCCAGGGCAACTAAGGAGTGGCTCCGTAAGAAGCATCTCAAGTTCCTGGAGTGGCCTAGCCAGTCTCCAGACCTGAACCCAATAGAAAATCTTTGGAGGGAGCTGAAAGTCCGTATTGCCCAGCGACAGCCCCGAAACCTGAAGGATCTGGAGAAGGTCTGTATGGAGGAGTGGGCCAAAATCCCTGCTGCAGTGTGTGCAAACCTGGTCAAGAACTACAGGAAACGTATGATCTCTGTAATTGCAAACAAAGGTTTCTGTACCAAATATTAAGTTCTGCTTTTCTGATGTATCAAATACTTATGTCATGCAATAAAATGCAAATTAATTACTTAAAAATCATACAATGTGATTTTCTGGATTTTAGATTCCGTCACTCACAGTTGAAGTGTACCTATGATAAAAATTACAGACTTCTACATGCTTTGTAAGTGGGTAAACCTGCAAAATCGGCAGTGTATCAAATACTTGTTCTCCCCACTGTAGCGGTCTATGGAGGGGTCAGAAAGTTCTCGGATTTCATCAAAAAATACCTTAATTTGTGTTCAGAAGATGAACGAAGGTCTTACAGGTTTGGAACGACATGAGGGTGAGTAATTAATGACAGAATTTTCATTTTTGGGTGAACTAACCCTTTAACTCAATGGCTATATTTATGCAACTGGCCCCACGTTAGGACATGTTGTTAGTAAAAAAAAATTTTTTTTAATTAGTTACATTAAAATGAGACACTGAACATACCTACTAATGATCTCTTATTTGTGTGTATATTACACCAAGGAAGTAGAAGGTCTCCTCCCATTTGTAACTGTCTGTTCCAAGTGTTAAAACTATGACAGTCTCTCTATATGAACATCACAGAGCTAATAGGGAGGCCAAACTAAAAGCTTTGCCTCTGTTTGGGGGGAAAGAATGCAAAGGAGGCATTCCTACCAGAAAAAGACGACAGAAGCATGAGCTATCCTCTCCTCTCCCACACGTTATCATTTCCCCCTCTCCCCGAGTTCATAAATTTAGGGCCTGCTCAACAGGACATTAAACAGATACCCTGGCCTGCCGTCTCTGACCCCAAGGCTGCCTGGACTTCCACACCACTGACGTAGCCTTGCAGGTGCAGGACACGTTCACACTTTGTCTCTCCCTCTGATACACACACCGACCGTCCTGTTTGCTTACCAACCACAACGATTCACAATTACACAAGAAAGATGGCAGTCACTAAATCAATGCATAAACACCAGCAGTGATGTCCTCTAGTGGATATCAAAAGTTAAATTTGTCACTCAAATAAAGAGTCTCCTTCTGGTTTAGTCTGTGAATGTTGCATTAAACCAGTGTTGTTTTAGTATCATTGAGATACTATTATAGATTTGATTAATATTTTGAATTAGTTTTAGAATTAATATTTTGATTTTAATAATTTTAATTTTAGTTTTATATTAGTTTTAGTAATCTTGTCTGTTTTTATCTTTTCATTCGTTTTTTTTAATGTCTAAATCATTTTTATTTCAGTTTTAGCTTTTAGAACATCAAGTTAAAGATTTTTTTAAATATTTTATTTTAGTTTAGTTAAAGTTTATTTTATTTCAAGTATTTTTTAATGTTTTAGTTTTAACTATAATAATCCTGAATTAAACTGAACATTTTAGAGTTAAATCTTTCAAAGAAAATGTCGATTGATAGATATCACCATTTAGTAGCATTAAAGTGCAGACAAAAACAGGAATCAAGTCAAACAGGTTAAAATGACCTGCCGTAAGGAAGGCATTAGCAAGTGCTGGAATTCGTTCATGCAGACAGTGTGTGAAGTTGTCTTTAACTTATTAGGTCCAACATGCCATAAAGCTGATCCAGTCTGCAGAGGGAGAGGAACAAGTGAAAATGCTTATTGACTCTGGAAAACATGCAGACACAAGGGGGACTATAGCCAGATCCCCTAACAGATTGCCCTCTGAGGGTTGTTTCAATCTATTCAAGAGGTATTGTAATCCAGGATAAAAGGCAGTAGGGGAGTTGTCAACCTCAGGAGGTGGAAAAGCTTAGATGGATGAAGAACAATTTATGAATCAATAGAGAATACTGCAACAGGTATTTTTAATATAACAGTCAGTTTAAACACAATTGGTAAATACACCTTACTGTATTGTTGTAGGTTACGAACATTATATTATTAAATCAAACAAGCAAAACCTCACTGAAGCTTATGGAAACTGCAGTAAAAAAACAAAACAAACATAATTGTTATTAGCGTACTAATAAAGATAATTTACCGGCACTTGTGCAGAGATTGTGAGGCTATTTAGTGTAATAGCTGATGCTACACTTCAAACAAAGCATCTCGCATGTGAAAAGTCAGAGGAACTTCTGTTATAACTGGAAAATGAACACTATACAGTTCAAATGTTTGGGGTTCTGTTCAATTATTTGAAATAAATTCATACTTTTATTCACCAAGGATGCATTAAATTGCTCAAAAAAGTGACAGTAAAGACATTTACAGTATAATAATACAAAAAATGAGTCAATGCTGTTCTGTTTCCACAAAAATATGAAGCAGCACAATGTTTTCAAAACTGATGATAATAAGAACGGTTTCTTGAGCAGCAAATCAGTATATTAGAATGATTTCTGAAGGATCATGTGACACTGAAGACTGGAGTAATAGCTGCTGAAAATCATCTTTGCCATCACAGGAATAAATTACATTGTAAAATATCTTAAAATAGAAAATAGTTATTTTAAATTGAAATAATATTTTACAATATCACTGTATTTTTGATTAAATAAATGCAGTCTTGGTGAACATGAGACTGCATTTATTTCATCCAGTAATAAAAAATAATAAGATATTTAAAGGGGTCATGAACTGGCTTTTTTTTTTTTTTTAATACTGTTGTCTGAGGTCAACTTATGACGTTCGCGTGGTTTTTACATTCAAAAACATCATAATGAATAAGTAATAGGCTATTTTCTACCCTGGTTTTGAGCCTCTCTCATGGAACGCTCGGTTTTTATGGGCGTGCCGCATTGAAGACTTGGAAGTAAACAGCCACTGCTATGATTGGATAACAGTTTTGCATATTATAATAAGCTTCGACTCCGTCAGTACATGTGGGAATTGTTATGAAAACGTGTGTAAAAACGGCAACCGGAATGATTCGCCCACAGCAGGGCTCGCAATATGTCTTTATCAAACAAACACAATGATTTATCGCTCATCCACCCACAATTAATTGGAATGTTATATTTTATTACTTGGCCCGCCCGATCGGTGGATATAACCGCGAACCGCATCACTAACACACACACACACACCTGCAAAACTTCACTGCAGACAAATCAGCATGTTCAAAACTTCCACGATTGTATTTTTATTTCAAATATCAAGTCAAGAGACTGGACAACGCACATCAAGAAAGGAGTGTTATTTCACTATTTAAGATAGTCCGTTGGCAGGCCGTGATACATTTTGGTAGCCCGACTTGAAAACACATTAGCCCCGGGACGTCGTGCTTTGCGAGCCCTGGCCCATACATGTTCGAGTCTGATCACGAATCGCAGCACAATGAACCAACAACACCTCATACTCCAGCCTGTGACAGCGTGGTAAGTTATATTTAGCTAGACACGTACACATAATCAATAGATATCAAACGATCTGTAACAATGCAATACGGTCAAAACATGTTTTACTCACATAAGTGTGTTGCACCATTCCTGTCAGATCCAGCACACAGCATCGTTTTTTAATCTCATTCTGTCTGCAAATTCAGTCTCTTGTTTACAAACGAATCCACAGTGAAATGAAGCGAACAAAAAGTAAAGTTCAACCATGCATTCCTAATATTGGAATCCGAATTAAGTTTATGCTGCGTTTATTGCTTGGAAGTTCGGTCCGGTTTAGCTCCACACACGTAGGCCTATGTTATTTATCTATGTCAGGCATGAGTCGGTGTGCGGGGCTAGAGAATCAGGCTTTCGTCTTGAGGCGGCGTTTCACTGCACTCTGACGTCACGGGGACGCACATTCGCGGATAGATCGTTTGCTGAGCCAGCTGTCAATAAAAGCTTTTCTTTGACTAACAAGGAAGTTTTCAGCTCTGAAACTTGCAAGATATTCTTAAATTACCATGACCTTTTATATATCAAAAGCTCAACGGAAAGTTGATTTCTCAATTCATGACCCCTTTAAATAATATTCACACTGGTCTGATATTGTGGTATCGTACTTTTGATAAACCAGCCAAAAAGCACATAAAAACTAAACAAACTGTTGATCATTTTTTACATTTCAGTCCTACAATCTCATCCTGTCTAAATGGGCTGTTCATGCCCACAACAAGCTGCAATGGGCTTTTGCCATTGAGTTAAAGAACTCGCGAGACCAGGGGGGAGGTAAAAGGTCAGTGCTGGACCGACAATCAAATACAACCTCCGGGTAACATTCCTAAAAGCATTATGCCTGAAATCCAAGAAATGCATGAAAAAGAAAAAATAATAACCTCCCTTGGCAAGCCCATCACAACTCCTGATCCACCTGCTCAGCAAATGCTAGCAAGAGAATCATAATTGCAGAACGTTCATATAATTTTATATAGTTGAGAGGTGGTCAGCAGAGTTGGCTGGAGTGGGGTTGTTCCTTGCATGAGCCATGAAAACAGACATAAATAATAGTTTCCATATCCAAAAAGAGAGGGAAACCCCTTGGAAACATTTGGTGATAAAAAAAAGACCATGTTATTAGGAAAATAAGTTAGAATACCACACTAATTAAAGTGAACACAACTTGCTTCAACCTCAAGTGGAAACCATCGCACTGTCTAAAGATGGCAAAGGAAAGAGGAATCTTTGTAAGATTATTATGAATTATCAAACAATGTGATACTGTGGGCTATTGGATGCAGCTGGTGGGACAAACAGAGTGCTTTGCACAGCAGGTTCCTATAAATCAAAACCATCTGGATAGCTATCCCTGACCCACTGAACATCTCTGCTTTAAATAGGACTCATCATAAGTCATTTTTCTTCTTTTAAAATGATAAAGGGCTTAACCATTTTATTTTACAATATAATATATTTTATAAAATATCCTTCCTTGTGTTTACACATAATTACACCTTCATTAAGGTTAGACAAGATCACCATTAAAGTCTGTTGCCCTTGAGTTGAAAACATGACGATTTTCTATAGATGGTGGAACATTTAGATATAAATAAAACACTTTGATACAAATAAAATGTAGATAACATTTAAAGATCCTTTAGAAATTGGTCTGAAAGCTCTCTTAAAGATTTCAAGTAGACAGTAAAAAAGAAAAAAAAAAAAACAATTGCTGAACTATACTGCTAAACAATTGAACAGGTTAATTAACTATTTTCAGTGCTGTACTATACCAAGTTATTTGTTCTTCTATTGTAAAGCTTTCAAAATAGGAAACATTATGAGACACTTCATGCTCAGCAAGGGACATTCAAAATCAGCAATAACACAGCAAACCTGCTGCCATCCAGTGGTTTGGTCAGTTAACACGGTTAGTGTGCTATATGTGAACTGAAGTGGTTTGGCATTTATGTCACACACTAATGTCAATGTGCCTGTCTCTAACCGGACTCGACTGGAACTTGAACTTTTTAGGAGATATCTGCCTCAATAATATGAAAAAGACATTAAACAATTGGCATTTTAAACAATACGACTTACAACAGAGAACTATTAAAGACTAAAAATCATTAATAAATCCAGATCTTCTTTAGGGAAGTATAAGTAGATTGCTTTTTTACATTTTGTATCATTTACACTAAGCTACTGTAATAAGACTATTGTGTTAAAAATCTACCTTTATCAAATATGTTGTGTTTATACCCTTTAGTTTGCTCAGTCAGTGTGCTTGTCTCAATAATACAACACACTCCCGAGTCCATTAAAACAGTAGCACCTGTGCCGGCCCCGGCAGATATAAGAGCCAAGGGAGCCTCTGGCCAGACTGCAGATTATTGCCGTTATCTCTGGAGAAAAGGGCACAGGTTCTACAATAACAGTGTCGGCGTATGGGCTCCCCGTTTCCCATAAAGAGTCTATTGAGCACAATGCTCAGTGACATTCAGAGCCTGGTGAAAAGCGGCCCTCTTTAAGGTCATCAGCTTGACCGTGCTCTCTCTCTCTCCAGGACATCTGCAGTTGGGGTCTCTCTTTTTTTTTAATAGTTTACATCAGGATTTAAAAATTGCTATATGTACGCTACCATTTAAAAGTTCAGGATCAGTAAGTTTTTTTTGTTTGCTTTGAAAGAAAGAAATTAATTAAATTTTAAATTTAATAAATTTTAATAAATTTAATAACATTTAATACATTTTAATAAAATGTAATAAATTTTAATTTTGAATAAAATTAAATTTTATTCAGCAAGGATGAATTAAATTGATCAAAAGGGACAGTAAAGAATCAAACAAATGCTGTTCTTGTGAAGTTTATATTTTTCAAAGAATCTCTTATGAAAAAATGCATCACGGTTTCCAAAAAAATATTAAGCAGCACAGTTTCCAATATAATAACAAGAAATGTTTCTTGAGTATCAAATCAGCATATTAGAATGATTTCTAAAGAATCATGTGACACTTAAGACTGGAGTAATGATACTGAAAATTCAACTTCACCATTACAGGAATAAATTATATTTTAAAATAAATTAAAATAAAAATTAGGTATTTTAAATTGTAAAAATATTTCACAATATTACTGTATATTTTCAATATACTGTACAGTTTTACTGTATATTTTCATCAAATAAATGCAGCCTGGGTGAGCATAAGACATGGGGACTGGATCATAAAAGAGGTCCCTATGACTTGTGCACTTTATTCCAAGACTTCTGAAATTATATGATAGCTTTGTGTAAGGAACAGACCGAAAATTAAGTTAATAATAAATAATTATTCACCGATAATCTTGACATCTGCCCTTGCTCTCCTTGGCACACAGTGTTCTTGAGAATTCATTAAAATAGGATTGAGTCAGATTGATGAACAAATTGTTCTTTTGAGTTTTGAATTGGTCAGTTCGGCTCACAAAACTCTCTCATAAATTGGCAAAGAGAGCTAGGACCCTTTTCAGTGAAAAGTGTTCAAAATCAAATTACTATGAATTGGATGCAGAGGACTTATAATATATATTGTAGGAGTCGTGTGGACCACTTTTTTGACGCAATAAAATGCATTTTTTATTATGCATGAAAGCTCCAGTCTCCACTGCATGGAGAAAAAAAAAAGATACATTCTTCAAAATATCCTCTTGTGTTCCACAGAAGAAAGAACGTCCTACTGGTTTGGAACGACATGAGGGAGAGTAAATGATGACAGAATTTACATTGCTGGTGAATGATCTCTATAATTTTCGAAATTCAAATAGCTTCAACCAAAGTATATGTAAATCTAGCCAGTGAAAGATGAAATTAAGCAACTATAAAAGTACAAATAAGAAAGTTGCATCTAAAGTGCCAGGTCTAACATAGTCTTTCTGACTAGGTGTAATAATCTGAACCGTATTTTTAATGCTTAACATCTGCTCCTGAGCTACATGGCTTTTCCATGAAGTCAATGCACTAGAAGCTGCTGTCAGGGGAAGAGTGGTGGCCCATACAGCCATTTTCCACTGGGGTTTTCCTCTTGACCCAGGGCCAAGTGTAAAAGAGGTAGATTCCCGACTGCGCTGAACTTTTCTTCATATCCCCTGCATTTGTTAGACTGTGTTATGTCCAATGCTTCAGATAGCTTCAGTGACGCACTCACCCACCTGTGTACCAATCACTGCTACACAAGTTACATTAGTTATGTTTATAAATGCCTTGGCAACCAAAATTGAACACAGCTCGGTCTAAGATATGCATTTTGCCTCAAGACAAGTTTATTTGGTGCTTGGTCTAATTATGGAAGTGAAGTCATAGGCTTTGAGGCTGAGCAAAACCTAAAGTCTTAAAATTCATTCAAACATTGCCTGACATTCAAAATTTAACCATCAAAATCAATATATATAGCAACTGCAAAAGAAACCATAAAACAGACTGTGTGTACATAGCAATGCCAAAGTGAGATGCTCTCAAGGAGAGGTCTTCACATGTCCACAGAATCAGATCCAAGCATGTTTGGGTCCAAAACTTTGACGAGTGCCTCCACAACGGGTCGGAGCCTCGGCTCTCGGGTAATTTAAAATACATATGCTTTTACCAAATGGACCAGAGTAGACCCGAATTCTTTTATGGGTTTTTAAAATATACAATATGAGGTGCAACATAAATCTTATGAGCGGTTTATCTACTTGGAATTGCTAGACCAAGCGGAAAAACTATGTACTGTTGCCAGATATTGATTACAAAAGATCATCTAAATGCAGTTAGGAGAAAAAAAAAAAGAAAAAAAAAAAATCAAACCATAACTGTATATTTTCGTGTTTTCCCTCAAACAAAACAATTTGTGAAAATCAATGGAAAACATTTTCTCCTACATTTTTGACACACAAAAAATAGGGCTAATTTTAATCACATCCAAAATAAAAGTGTATGTGTATGTACTGTGTATAAAAATTATGTATATTTGAATACACACACATACATGTATACATTTAAAAAAAATTGCATGTATATATATATGTATATATATATATATATAAAAAATTTATATTATATATAAATATAAATATTTTATATATAAATATAAAAAAAAAATCTTAAATATATACACACGTGTGTGTATTCAAATGTGCATAATTATTATACACAGTACACACATATATATTATGTAAACACAAACTTTTATTTTGGATGAGATTAATCGTTTGACAGCCCTAACACAAATTATACAAAGAATGACATTATCTTGCAACATACGGGTTAAAAACGTAGCTAATATAATATAATATAATGTAATATAATATAATATAATATAATATATGTTATTGTACCATATATGGTATAAAATAAAACTGAGCATCAAATATGTGTGATTTCATAATTTTTAAGTAAAATTTTGGCATTGTTGAATCAACACAATCAGATGTCCCAGACTAGCATGTACTAACTTAGAGGAAAAAAGACATTCATATTTCTTCACATTTTATACTTATTTATATATTAAAAATATAATTTTGAATATAATATATATTGTAGCTATATTTTAAAAGACTTGATTTGCATATTAAATCATGGGTGTCGGAACCATTGTATGTGGGTGGGACAAGACCCACTCACTTTTTAAGACCAATGATATTGGACCCACTCACTTTTATCGTCTCTAATTCAGCACATGTCTGTTTACCTACCCCTAACCGATAAACACTTATTATTAAACACATGTTAGACGCTTTATTTCCACTTTTCTAATATTTTCTTCATTTTTATTGAAAATAAATGACTTTCCGATCTGATATGTGATAGGGAAAGGGAGTAGAGCGAGTTTGGCAAAAGGCGGATCCGAACCTCGGGTCGATTTGCGTCAAAACTTTCTGCCATGCATCTTACCCCTACACTATTGCCGCCCTAAATGATTCAGTGATTTCCGTAATTTTGTCTATCCCAACCAGACGTTTAGTAAACAAGGCGGTATATTTGTACTTAATGTAAATGGCATCTACTCCAGTAAAATGTTTCTGGGAGAGGACCCACCCACATTTTTTTTTGCTTCCGACGCCCATGTATTAAATATATACGTTGAAACATAACTTTAACTGTAATATAATAGAATATAGAATATATATTAAATATAAATATAAATATGTTATCTATATCTATTTTTAAATATAAGTATATTCACTTTTGTTTTTGCCAAGTGGAAACTTGACCCATCCTACCTGGAATGACAAGGATGAGCATTTTATGAGGGTTTGGGCCTTTGCTGACAGCATGCAGGTCTGTTGGTCCATACTTGAGCAGCTCGGTGATTGCACCTCTACAGTAGACATACTCCACAGAGGCATCCTCTCCGGGCCCCTCGGATCCGGGACTGCACATCACATCAACTGGAACAGCTCCACACAGTTCTGGGCCTAAGTAAAGAAACCAGTGACTAATTCTATAGGCTATATATAGCTTACTACAATACAGCCAAATCACCAATGAGGGAAAAATGTGAAAAAGGAAGGTTACTTATAAAAAGTTTATCAGTAAAACCAGATAAAAGTACTTGATATATAAAAGATATATTCAAGATAGATTACGCAGATCATTCAATTACAACTTGCTGATTGAAGGTACAGTAAAAGACCGCTAAAAAATATTGAATCAGCCTTTAGTGATTATGATCACAAGCTGTGGAACTCTGTCCCAGACATCCTACAATAAGTTGACTCAATTAACATTTTTATCACTTAAAGTTGTCTTTAACACTTGTCCATCATATTAATAAATGCTGTCTTGCTGGAGTATAGGACTTCAGCACAAGAGCTGGAGCAAAAGTCACTGGCACAGCAGGAATGCAGCAGTTCTGCTGTCTGATGAAAGTCAACCTCTGACATCTAATGACTGAATGACAGCTTGCAACACACTGCACACTGGAGTTTAGAGTCTGTTATCTTGTTTATTCCTCTGGTTGTATAATTCAATTCAGGCTCAACACATGCATAGAGAAAGAGCAGAATAGGATAGAATAAAATAGAATACAGGTAGTAATTTACATACAGGCATCTCACTTACAGCTTTCGATTGTTAAAACAAAGCTTGTCAATGTAGAATTTCTTAAATTAACTATAAAGTAATTGACTGTCTAGTATAATCACTACTAAATCTGTAGCTTACAATGCTCATTCATTACATTTACCTACGACTTTAGACGCAATTTCAAAGCTTATCACATTTGAATGACTACTTTGCATTTCTTACCAAAAGATTATATTCTTTTGAGTGTTTGTGAGCGGAGAAAGTTCGTAAGAAGAGATGTATTGACATTTACCGGTAATCTTCTCAAAGCAGATACCATAAAGCAAAGGAGCGAATCGCTTCTTCTTCTCCTTCTCTTCTCCTTGATGTTTTAAAGTCTGCGAACCAACGGTGGTTTATCGCCACCTAATGTACTGTATGTACGGATTAATCTACACTACACTTATTTATAAACTGGTGAGAAGAGGGTTAACTTAAATATTTAACCTTCAAAACAAAGATAGAGTGGTTTAGAATTTTGCTTTTTTATTTTATTTTATTTTGGCCACAGTGGTTCCTTTTACACCAAATACATTCATTCATTATCCATTTCAGTCATATCTGACTTTTGGTGATTCTATAGGCCATCTCTTGCCATATGCGAGAGACTGTCCATGAATTTTCTTGGTGATGATTTTCTCTGGGGTAGGTCGCCAGGTCTTTCATCAACCCTCCCCTGCCCAATGGCTTGGGACTCACACGCATTCACACCTACAGATAATTTAGCATCTCAAATCCACCTATACTGCATGTTTTTGGATTGGCTTTTTAGCACACCAGGGTGACTAACATGAAATTGTCCAGCCATGCCTTTCTGTTCCACAGAAGTATAAATATGAGGAAACACAAAGGCCAAATTCATCATTCATCACAATGAGTAAAACCAAAGAATATAGTTCTGATGTGCAGCAAAAAATGTTGAGCTTGACAAAATGGCTGTAAAAAAATCGCTAAAGCATTGAAAATCCCCATTTCCATCATCAGGGCAATAATTAAGAAGTTCCAATCAACTAAAGATGCTACGAATCTGCCTGGAAGAGGACATGTGTCTATCGTCCGACTCCTAATGCATGGCAAGGAGGAAAGTTTGAGTGGACAAAGACTCTCCAAGGATCACACCTGGAGAATTGCAGAGATTAGTTGAGTCTTGGGGTCAGAAAGCCTTACACAAAATAATTATTGAACAGCACCTACATCACCACAAGTTGTTTGGGAGGGTTTCAAGAAAAATCCTCCTCGCTCATCCAAAAACAAACTCCAGTATATTCAGTTGTCAGACACGACTGGAACTTCAAAAAGGACCTGGTTCTGTGGTCAGATGAAACAAAGAGCTTTTTGGCAGCAAACCTCAAACAGGGATAAAAAGTACCCCATGCCCACGGTTAAATGCTGGATCTTTAATGTTGTGGGCCTATTTTTTTGCTGGAGGTCCTGGACATCTTGATCAGATACATGGTATCATGGATTAACAGTGGGGGTGCCAATAATTCTGGAGTTGACTGCAATTCACATGAGAACATTCTGTGGTGGTATTTGGTGCCATTTTGTGTTATAGAAAAAGGTGTACCTCTACTGTGCCTTTAGCCTCCTTTTACCTTTATACATCAGTTTCTGTCCTTTGTAATTACACTATGTCCATAGTAAAACACTATGTAGAGTGTAATATTAGAGTTTCATCAGTTTTGCCTATGTGTGATAATGCATTGATTGTTGTTGATAATACAGATTGTGCTATCAGGTCCACATAGCACATTCCAATAGTTTGCATCATCATCATACAGTAACTATGCTGGAAAGTCCCCTTTGCCTCCATTAGGTCATCTGTATCTCTGTGTGTGTGTGTGTGTGTGTGTGTGTGTGTGTGAGAGAGAGAGAGAGAGAGAGAGAGAGAGAGAGAGAGAGAGAGAGAGAGAGAGAGAGAGAGAGGAGCACAAAATAGTTTTCCTTGAAATTTTGGGCTGGGGTAAAAAAAACAAAAGATAAGGCACAGAAAAAGATGATGGCATATGCCAGTTTGATAGGAGACAGGACGTATTCAGGGCTGGACAACTGAGAATGTTACAACTGGGAAAGGCCCACAACATCTTTATACTGCAAATAATTTGTCCTGGGCCTTGTGAATTCAAGCAATGGTGACATTATGCCACTGTCATGACATTATATACCTCCCAAAGATAGTCATCTTCAGCAGATGTTCTGGATCACCTGGGATGAGGACTCAAACCTGTGGGTCATAATAGCCACACACAGCAGTGCTCTACAAACACATTTACCTTTGGATATTAAATAGAAACTTTATCTAGTCACATGCTGTGAGCTTTCATAAAGACAAATGCATAGTAATAAACAAACTGCCCTCTGTTGTATAGCTTACATATAAGCTGTCTCAACGGCAACTGTTTTAAATATCTGTTTTAACCGTCATGAGTTCCACAGTGATATCTGGATATAATCCACTCTTGTACAGAAATATGTTGAATCTGATTTTCTGCAGTGATTGTAACAGCCAGTAAAATGTCAGCACTAAATCCAAGTAAAGCACAAAAGGCTCCAATACTGGCTCAGGCAGTAATCTCAGTATTCTTTCAACACACTATCACAAAATCACAAGTCAATCACTAAAAGAAAATGAACTGATCAGAACTGGTAAAAATAACGTATTAAGAGCCAAACGGGGAAAAAAGTTCCACACAAATTTTATTAGATCAAGATTAGTTTCAGGAAAGAGCATGCAATCTGACATTATACCATTGCGTGGTACCTGTGTTTTCTCATGCTGGACAGACAGACATGGGCTTAGATGCAGTTTTCTTATACAGAATCAGGTGTCCTGTGAGTTTTCACCTGAAAGTAAATCCATATGCAATCAACAGCCAGATCCATGTTTGATGTATTAGGTTCAATACCGCAAGTGCACATGTAGTAGACTATGGTCTGTTATCGAGCAAGACATTGCCGCCTAGCAACGTAATTTAAAAAGTATTTAGAGAATATCTGAAAAGTGTAAGTCATACTCACTCTAATAAACTGTTACTTTGTCAAAAAGATACATTTTGTGATGACTAAAGTCGGTTTTGGCATATTAATGTCTAAAATAATGTTTAGCCATGATAAATGTTTGCAGAGAAAATACAAACCCGATTCCAAAAAAGTTGGGACACTGTACAAATTGTGAATAAAAACAGAATGCAATGATGTGGAAGTTTCAAATTTCAATATTTTATTCAGAATACAACATAGATGACATATCAAATGTTTAAACTGAGAAAATGTATCATTTTAAGGGAAAAATAAGTTGATTTTAAATTTCATGGCATCAGCACATCTCAAAAAAGTTGGGACAAGGCCATGTTTACCACTGTGTGGCATCCCCTCTTCTTTTTATAACAGTCTGCAAACGTCTGGGGACTGAGGAGACAAGTTGCTCAAGTTTAGGAATACGAATGTTGTCCCATTCTTGTCTAATACAGGCTTCTTTGTCTTAGGTCTTCTTTGTCGCATCTTCCTCTTTATGATGCGCCAAATGTTTTCTATGGGTGAAAGATCTGGACTGCAGGCTGGCCATTTCAGTACCCGGATCCTTCTTCTACGCAGCCATGATGTTGTAATTGATGCAGTATGTGGTCTGGCATTGTCATGTTGGAAAATGCAAGGTCTTCCCTGAAAGAGACGACGTCTGGATGGGAGCATATGTTGTTCTAGAACTTGGATATACCTTTCAGCATTGATGGTGCCTTTCCAGATGTGTAAGCTGCCCATGCCACACGCACTCATGCAACCCCATACCATCAGAGATGCAGGCTTCTGAACTGAGCGCTGATAACAACTTGGGTTGTCCTTGTCCTTGGGTTGTCCTCTTTAGTCCGGATGACATGGCGTCTCAGTTTTCCAAAAAGAACTTCAAATTTTGATTCGTCTGACCACAGAACAGTTTTCCACTTTGCCACAGTCCATTTTAAATGAGCCTTGGCCCAGAGAAAACGCCTGCGCTTCTGGATCATGTTTAGATATGGCTTCTTTTTTGACCTATAGAGTTTTAGCCGGCAACGGCGAATGGCACGGTAGATTGTGTTCACCCACAATGTTTTCTGGAAGTATTCCTGAGCCCATGTTGTGATTTCCATTACAGTAGCATTCCTGTATGTGATGCAGTGCCGTCTAAGGGCCCGAAGATCACGGGCATCCAGTATGGTTTTCCGGCCTTGACCCTTACGCACAGAGATTGTTCCAGATTCTCTGAATCTTTGGATGATATTATGCACTGTAGATGATGATAACTTCAAACTCTTTGCAATTTTTCTCTGAGAAACTCCTTTCTGATATTGCTCCACTATTTTTCTCCGCAGCATTGGGGGAATTGGTGATCCTCTGCCCATCTTGACTTCTGAGAGACACTGCCACTCTGAGAGGCTCTTTTTATACCCAATCATGTTGCCAGTTGACCTAATAAGTTGCAAATTGGTCCTCCAGCTGTTCCTTATATGTACATTTAACTTTTCCGGCCTCTTATTGCTACCTGTCCCAACTTTTTTGGAATGTGTAGCTCTCATGAAATCCAAAATGAGCCAGTATTTGGCATGACATTTCAAAATGTCTCACTTTCAACATTTGATATGTTATCTATATTCTATTGTGAATAAAATGAGATTATGAGTTTATGAGATTTGTAAATTATTGCATTCTTTTTTATTCACAATTTGTACAGTGTCCCAACTTTTTTGGAATCGGGTTTGTAATAAAAAGAAGACATAGTGTTGCCAATTTAGCTTTTTTGACCTGCTCGATGTGATGTAAGCCAGTGAGAAATCTGCAAATAATGTAAATATAAATAATGAATTTTTAAATAGGCTACGTGTTTAAAGTTATTAAATTTACTAACAAGTAAGCCAAAGCCAAACACACTGTTCTTGCATGAATTGCATATTTCCATAAATGATTCTATACATTTTCATTTCAATGGATATGAGAAGAAAAGAATTTGAGGAAATGCTATAATATTCTTTTATTGTCTATGCTTTTAACCCTGTATAAACCAGGCCTGTGAAGGGGAACTGGACCTGGATCTTGGCGGCCATGATGTGAAGAGGCTCTGGCATGGCGGCCATGACGTGAAGAGGCTCAGGCTTGGTGGCCATAAAGTGTAGAGGCTCAGGCTTGGCGGCCTTGATGTGAAGAGGCTCAGGCTTGGTGGCCATGACGTGAAGAAATGATGGTCGGGATGTGGAAAGACTGACACTAATCAGAAAGGCGTGGTCTATGTACAGTATGTATGTATGTATGTATTGGGCCAGGGAAATATAGATTTTTTTTCCTCTGTCATTAAAATCCACATGGTTGGAAAGTTCAAGAAACTCAGCAACATAGTCCTCAATAGTCCTGTTTCCTTGATGTAGGTGAAAAGACAAACTGCTGGGTTCATGTTTGTCGGTCTAGTATTCTGTAACATAAAGTCCACTGAAGGCAAGCTTGGCAAACCCATGTGCAGTTTTATTTAAAATAATCCAAAGTGAGCAAAACAAACAAAGACTTGACTAAGCATGACATGACATGACATCATGAAATGACATCATGACATCTATTCAATGTTGGCACCACAAATATGCAAATAAAAACGTTACAGTTGGCATGAAAAAAAAGTTGCGACCTCCTTTTCTTCTCTGTTGTGACGTATATGAAACGGCTTCTCGAATGAGAGAAAAACGTAGGGCGGGACTTGATTTTGCCCAACAAGAATTGATTGGATCGCTGAATCATTGGAGGGGAAGGATTATTGTCCCACCCTCACACCACTGCAGATGTCATCAGAGAAGAAATGTTGTTAAGGGAGGGGAGCTTATTTTGATTAAAGATTATGAGGGCACATAAATTAAAAATAATGATGTGCATCAATAAATAATTTATAATAAGCACTGCAATATTCTTCAAAATAATACAAAAATTGCTCATATACATATGCCTGTGGTGAGTATGCCAAGAATCCTATGCTTGTGACCTGACATTCTCACATCTCAATCTAATCAATACAAAATGATATTTTACTGGAAACCACACACGTCTAACACACACACACACACACACACACACACACACACACACACACACACACACACACACACACACACACACACACACACACACACACACACACACACACACACACACACAATCAAACACAATTTCACCGAGCTGTTTGAGGACAATAGGGAATATTTAGTGCACCTGTGAAAACACAGTATCAAAATATTGGTAGAGAGATCTGTTGTTTAAATATGAAAAAAGAGAGATTATAATGTTAAGTATTTCCTGAATATATCTTGATGCATGGCAATGTGAATATCATTCATTCATTAATAAATATATGCACTTTCTCAATTTTCCCTCTTTTCCCTTTTTAACTAAAATAATTAATCAAAAGCTTCACAAGCCTTTTTTTTTACTGGAGTTCAGATGTTATTACAAGAAATCAGTTATATGTGGTTTTGATAATTCATAAACAGAAAGAGGCAAAAAAAAAACTTGCTTTTGAACTTAGAGAGACACAGAAATGTCAGAAATGAATAAACATTTCTAGATCCTATTGTAAACGTTATGTTTATCTAAACAAGCTTTGAATGTGAAGAAATATCTTAGTTTTTAAGCAAAGGCCAAAACATATTGATTTGTATCGCAAAAAAAGCACAACAACAATTTAATTGTGCATTTTGTATATTAAAAAAAAGTTAATCATGATTGTAAACAAGGAAATATAAAAATAACTTACCAAGGCATTCATTGGAGATTTATGCCTCAAACATTTTTTGTGGAGAAATAATTCCCTCATTAAATATTTATACATAAATAAATTAAACTAATGCACTAATATAAGTCATATCAGTAGCCTAATAAAAGCAGCTTTATTTTACATGGAGCACTTCATGGGGGCCACCATGTTGGGATCCCATGACCGACCAAGTACTAACCAGTTTATCTCAGTAACCGCCCTGTTATCGAGCAATTTGCTCATGAAATCAATTTATCATGGATCACTGCAAATAGACCATCTGTGACTGAAAACTTTTGCTTTTGCGATGCTGCATCCACACCACTAGTTGTCAGTGAAGGTAAAAGATGATTATCATCCAGCGTTACACATTTTACTACATAAATATGAACTGCATTGAAATTCAATTCTTTTTGCATGTTATTAGTTTTTCTAATGCTAACCACAGAAAGGCATTGCTTCGTTTCAAAGCTGCTTTCACATGTTTGACACAAAAGCACCAAGAAATGTTTTAAAATTCCAAGTGCTACACAGAAATGATTCACTCTGCTGTCGTAAGTATGCCATATCTGTAATATGTTGCTCAGTCAGCGGCCAGCTGTTTTTTTTAATGCTCCAGCTTGGTCGTAAATCATCACAAGATTTAGAGAGACACTTTGAAACCTGCTGCAGTGATTTACATGTATGACAGACCCAACAGGTTGAGGTACATTATCTGAGCTCTCAAATGGGGGAGACTGCTGTCCATTAGAGACACTACACAACCCACACACACATAATCTGTAGCCAAAATGCTTAGAAACAGATGCATCCAAAATCTTCAAGTGCCCTGTGCGGTTAAAGTCCATATTAGTGCCTTGCTCCCTGAGGGGCCTTCAGTGCTTGAGAGCATGTGTTTGTGTGTGTGTGTATTAGTGAGAAGGATGTGATTTACACATGCAGGGGTCAGAAGGAAGAGGGGGTGCCTGGTGTTTGGTATAGCACCTGGCCCGTCATATGTGATCACATCAGTTTCTTCTTTCTCCCTTTGCTACTCAGAGACATTTATCAAACAAGTTTGTCATCACTACAACCTCTAAATCCTGTCTGAATACATCTAAGGATAAAATATTCCCCATCCAACCATCTGTACCTCTATTCGGTGAATAATACAGAATTTATTGTTAAGGAAGTGCACCGCAATGCTGACTCAATGCATTTATATTTTTAAATGTTTCTATTATTCCTTTATAATTTAGTTAAAGGCAGCACGTTGCATGTTAATAATTCAAATGTAGGTATTCTCAAAAGTATTACAACCAAAAAAGCTAGGACTTTAACTTCAATAATAAAAGTAACCTTTAAATCATGCTAAACATCTGGTTCACTGCCCATATACAGTGCCACTCTCTGTGTGTATATGATGGGCTGCAATTATGCCATTTCCTGCCTTCATGTTACTTGTGACAAATTCACCCACCATATTTCATTGCTGTTGACATTTCAAATACTGTTGGCAATGCTCTTTGTCTGGCATGGCTTGTCCAGCATCAGGACTCTGTTATGTGGGGTGTTGGGGAAAACAGGCTTAGGGTCACCCTCTGCTGCCATTAATTAAACACACAGCTGCAAGATGACTGACAGACTGACACCACTGCCAGCATGCGCCTTCCAACCTTTGTATATCTGAATGTGTTATGTAACTAAATAGAGGTGCCCATTACAATATTCTCTATGCACAGCCAAAACATTGAGGACACATGGGTATTTTCTTTATGTCTAAGAGTTTGAATGCTCAAAGGCCTATTACTGTATGTAGGCCTATTGTAGATTTTATTGTATAACCTTGTCCCAGACCCAGACTTTGAATAGAAAAGTCCATATTAAAAATATTAATTGTTACATTTTTAAAAACAATGATCTAAACAAATATATAAATAATCATTATCACAGTTGTTTTATCATTTCAACCACAACAGAACAGCTTTGCCACTAATAAAGTGTTATAAAAAAAGTTAATGTTCTTATCACATCAGTGTCAGTGAAGAGCCTATTTGTTTGTATGAACTTTGTATGAAAATCGAGGCAAATATCACGTTTTTTTATTAGTCATATCCATTCAAGCTAAAAAAAATTGACAAATTATGCAACATAAATAATACATAAATAAATAACAACGTTAACGCATGCGATTATTAGGCTATTATTATAATTTTTTGTCAGTTTAATGCGTTAAAAAATATTTAACCCAAAAATGAAAATTATCCCATGATTTACTCACCCTCAAGCCATCCTAGGTGTATATGACATTCTTCTTTCAGACGAATACAATCAGGTTTATATTAAAAAAATGTCCTGGCTCTTCCAAGCATTATAATGACAGTAAATGGTAGCCCAAAATTTGAAGCCCAAAAAAGCCGGCAGAAGCTGGATATTTTACTTTATAAAGTTTTTAATAGGGATATTTTTCTTACACAAACCCATCGATCCGATTCAGAAGGCCTTAATTAAATTTTCCTTTTTGGGTGAGCAGCATCAGTTTTTTTTCTATCATCCTTTGGATAGCATTACATTATATGATCACTCTCTTATTCATGCAAATGCTTTTAAACCATTCAAGCACGAAAAGAAAATTCTTAAATGAGTCAAATAAAGTCTTAAAATAAACGTAAAGAGTTCTGAGAAATGTGCAGCAGCGGCAGGTCTTAAAGTGACAGGAGTCACTAATTCTCTCTGTCATTTATGTCAATCAAAGAACAAAGGTAACAGAGAAAATTAGCTACTCACTGCTCTTGACTAAAGAACTTTAATAAGGATTGATATATATTTAATTTATAATTTATGCAGTGCAGACTGTTTGATTACTTTATTCAATCTGTATATTTCACATGGCACAGGTAGATATGACATTTATTTTGGGTTTATGTGAGGATTGTTTTAAGTTCACTTAAATTAAAAGTTGTTATATTTTATGAAACCTAATAAATGTTAAAAAGCTAATGATAGCTTTCAACTGTAATGTTGAATGGCTAATAATAATTAATGTTTAAAATTAAAAAAAAAAAAAAAAATCCATTTCATTTAGACATCAGTAGCTGTATGTGTTTCATTTCTAATAGCCTCAGTGCCCATAGAAACACCTACAGTGGGGAGAACAAGTATTTGATACACTACCGATTTTGCAGGTTTTCCTACTTACAAAGCATGTAGAAGTCTGTCATTTTTATCATAGGTACACTTCAACTGTGAGGTGCCTATTGTCCTGTAGCCCATCCCAGCCTTGTGCAGGTCTACAATTTTATCCCTGATGTCCTTACACAGCTCTCTGGTCTTGGCCATTGTGGAGAGGTTGGAGTCTGTTTGATTGAGTGTGTGGACAGGTGTCTTTTATACAGGTAACAAGTTCAAACAGGTGCAGTTAATACAGGTAATGAGTGGAGAACAGGAGGGCTTCTTAAAGAAAAACTAACAGGTCTGTGACAGCCGAAATTCTTACTGGTTGGTAGGTGATCAAATACTTATGTCATGCAATAAAATGCAAATTAATTATTTAAAAATCATAAAATGTGATTTTCTGGATTTTTGTTTTAGATTCCGTCTCTCACAGTTGAAGTGTACCTATGATAAAAAATTACAGACTTCTACATGCTTTGTATACTTGTTCTCCCCACTGTATATGTGTTTTCAAACTCTGAATTTGAGAGTATTTAAATTTTCATCAGTTGACTGAGCACCATACAGAGGAAATGTAAAACAGGCTACTTATTTTAGCTTCCAAACGTCTTGGAAATGTCAGTAGATGGTCAGGAGCCACATGAAATCATTCTAACGTGTGGAAGGTAATACATCATTTCAGGCCTGTATGCTCTCATAACTGCGATGTATTCAGCTGAACATTTTTGAAAAAAAAAAAAATGTTTACAAATTGATGCAAGGCAATGTAGACATTCACACAAATCGACACAAAACACAATTGCAGTATTGTGATATTGCAATATACAGTATCATTAAAAACAAATGGAGAGGGCAAATTGTCTCCTCCATTTAAAATAATAGGCTAGCCTACAAAAACGGCAAAAATGAATTAGTGGGAAGATCTATGAAATTTTGAGGACAAAATGTGTTTCTGCACAGGTTGAGAGCATGTGATAAATAGATGAGTAACAGTACAGATGGGGAATTTGAAAACTCAAAAGACTCAACTCCTTTTTAATTTATGAACAGACAAAACATAGATCATTATAAAAGAGGCTTTTCAACTCTCTGGTGGAAAAAATTGGAAAATACATAAATACAAAATCCAGAACTCTAATTCTAACCGGTGTGTACGGAATAAAAAAAAACAATAATGTGTGCTACATTAAGCTTAACTCTTAAAGGGATAATTCATCCAAAAATGAAAATTCTGTCATAATTTACTAATCCTCAAGTTGTTCTAAACATGTATCAATTTCTTTCTTCTGCTGAACACAAAAGAAGATATTTTGAAAAATGTTGGTAACCAAACAGTTGATGGACCCCATTGACTTTTGTACCATTGTATTTTTTTTTTTTTTTCTCCATTCTATGGAAGTCAATGGGGTCCATCAACTGTTTGGTTACCAATATTCTTCAAAATCTCTTTTTTTGTGTGTTCAGCAGAAGAAAGAAATTCATACAGGTTTGGAACAATTTGAGGGTGAGTAAATGATGACAGACTTTGTTTAATTTTTGGGTAAACTATTCCTTTAAAGTTTTTTTCAACTATTCCTTTGATCTGGAACAAGAAAGTAGACTGTTTTTTCAAAAATTGTAATTCCAGTTTGTAGTCAATCGGATGAAAAGTTCACTGAGGAGTGGAGAAAATGAATGACCTTTTGAATAATATGACGTTGGTGTGAGGAGCTGATGATACCCAAATGCCAGTGACTAGCAGAGAGACAGTCAGCATTTTAACTGTAAGAAGGTCAAGTGAAAAGCAAAACAGCTAAGGAGCATGAAATCATCGTCCATGTGATTTTTATCAGTTTCCAGCTGTAGCAGGTCTGGATGGTGGAGTGGGGTGGAGCGGCATAGAGCAGCGTTTGTGTTTTATTGCCTTTTACGCACCCTGTAAATCATTAAATCATTAAATCATTTTGTTTTCACTCGTTAGCCTTCTCCTCGGTAGAAATGAGAATACTTAGGGCTGGCACTGGACCAGCTCAGGGATATTTGACAATCAGGGATGTTGTTATGAAATATGTCTTGTTAACATCTGCGCTTGAGTTACTGAAGCCACAAGACAAACACGCTGCCTTGTTTAGGCTTATAACTTTGCTACTTATCTGACTAAATGTGCAACACAAACAAGCCTACTTTCACTGCAAAATATCAGTATTTTTATATTTATGTAAATATCCTAAAAACAAGATACATTTTTTGACAAGTAAAATTGTGTTGGATATTAAGACTTATTATTGAATTAAGTTTATTTCTTATTTCATTGTTATTTTTTGTAAGCATAAACTTCACTAAATTGGCAAAATTATATGCCAAAAGACAAAAATAATGTAATTCAAAATACATTCTCTCTTATTATCATATCACATACATCATACTTGCTTTCAAGGTTGTTTTTTTATGGGAAAATAAGAAACAAAATACTGATTACAAATAGATTTTTTTGCATTGTTGCAATAAAAAAAAAAAAAAAAAAAAAATACAATCTTTATCAGAGTAAGTTCAATATTTATTCCTGAATCATCAGTTAAGATAGCAGGTGGCTATTAATGTTGTTTTAGACCAATGTCCTTTACAATGTAGTGCTCTTTCATATACATTCTTGTTTAAAATGTGATTTACCTAATGGTCAAATTCATGCACACTTTAAAAAGAATGAATCTTCACTGAACTTTTAACCAACCCCATGTATGAACACTGTCTTTTAGGAAAAAGCAATATGTTATGTCTGGGTGATCACAGACTAAAAAAATGTTGGGGGTCACAACTGGGAGGCTGATTCTCCATATCCTGAAGTTCATCTTCACATGCTGGGGGTCCACAATGATGGACAACCATGAATAAAACTACCAACAAACTACCTTTCATTCACAGCATTAGCCAATATGTCAGTGTATTTATTTCAATACCTTTTCCAATTTTTAGGCAGAAATATTATATATGAATCTTGGGATTGGGAATCCCCAGCAGTTTGCTCGCTGCTTCCATTTGGACATCCTTCGGAAAACAGCAGACAGCTACGCTGTGCTACTCAGTTACTTGTGAAACATCAACTAAGTTGTTTTGCCAAGTATCCATGGCTAAATAATAACTGGCATACTCTTCGGAGTGTTACGTTAAACCTCTGACAAGTGAATGAACGAAAGCCAAAAGAAATGGAAAACGTCTTTCCTAAGAAAGCACTTCATCACGAATATGGTAGCAGGCTACTGCCTTATTCCCTTTAGTCCAGGAGCAGATGCACTAATGTTGATAGTACTTTTGGCAAGAAAAAAATTATAATTGTCACATCCTAAAGAACTGGATATGGAAATGCTTTTATTACGCATGTACCTAATTGGCAAACTTCAGTTTTCTCAATATTAATGATGAGTGAGAGAAAGGGTATTTCTGGATCAGCTAAAATGGCTATCAATATCCATCTGTTATGAGATTTAGTCCCATAAAGTGCACTGCACTGCAAAATAGTTATGAAAATATTAACAGGAAGTTCCTAAAGAACACAGGTGAGTGATAAGACATTTTTTGGGTCTGAAAGTCACCATACACTAGTTGTAAGTGATTCTATAGTTTTGAGTGATTCTAAGGATGTATAAGTTCTGACAGCCAAATTGGAAGAAAACAAATTATGTACTGCATGTAAGTTACATTCATCCAGGTACCAAAAAAAAAGGTGGCAGAAGAGCTAGATGAGGCCTACATCCTATCCCTTACACCCCCACTCCAGCGCTGATGACCTCTAACCTTGTCTGAAAAGACTGGTGTGGGAAAAGCAGCACGCACTTGAACACAGCACAGGCCCAGATTCCAAACAGGTGGCAGTCTCTCTGCTTAGCAACATTTGTTTTGGGGCTCTTTTGATGAGGTTATATGAAATAACAACAGGAGGGAACTGTTCCCCACCAGGTAACCAGGGGCAGTATATGGTGGGAATGTAACCTACTATATTAGACTGGTGTGGCCATGCACTGAGTGGAGTGAAACGGCACGGCTGGTTAACCATTATGATCTTAAGAGGTGCAAGAAGTGAAATCCACAGCCGTGCAGTTTGTTGTCATGAAGACATCGCCCTCTTTTGGCCAAAAGCTGTAAACTATTTATCACAAATTCAATGCAGTATTTTAACAATGTTGGAGAACTGTAAAGGACATATCTAAGGATTTGTGGAAAAGCACTCCAAAGTCATCTAATTATGTAAAAACTCCCTACTAATAATCTTTGCACATTGCATATGATTTTTACTCCAATTTATGTAATGTCTTGCAGCTTTTTTTATTTATATATTTCCTTAAATACAATTTTCCAAAATCATTTTAGCTTAATTACATTCTTAAAACATATACCAAGACAGACATTCCTTACATTAGTATATTATTTATACTTTAATTTACTACAATTAAATTAAAATATAGAAATTATATACAAACTTCACAATACGGTGTTTAGAGGAATACAATAACGGACAGAACAAATTGGTAGACAAAAAAAGTATTTCTGTTGCAGACTTTTTAGGTAAGAGGTTTACGCCATGCTGGGCCATTCACTAAAAGATTTCCAATAGAAAGGAAGAGGAATATCCACATCCGTTTTTTTGTTTGAAACCCGTACGTATGGCTCTGTATATGATGGCAATGACTTCATAAACATAAGATAGCTCTTAAATAGGCTATTGATATACGATTCTACCACCATGAGAAGATCATTCAGATTTGAGTTAAGCTTCTCCATGGATATTTCATTGTACAGCTCCTGGACTTTACTTTTGGCAAAGTCTCTGAGCTCAGACAAACCTCTTTTAGCTTCCCGCATCCATTCACGAGTCTTCTGAGTAACTTGTAAGTTCCCTGCCTCTTTGTAAATCCGATTGATGTGTGAGGAAATTTCTTCCAGTTTTTCAGTCCTGAGAGAGTTCAGGAACCCTTCTGCCCTCTGGATGAAAACCCTGACTGAGTTTAACAGGTCCTGGAACACCTTCTCCAATTTAAGGTTTTCCCATCCTTCTATCGCCTGCATAATCTGATCCTTTGCTGATTTCATGGCAGACATTAGATCTTTCAAAATGTTCTTCCCACTAATAACCATAGTGGTACCAGGAAGAGTAAATTCTACTCTGTTGATGTAACCTGAAAGGGAGTCAGCAATGGCTTCCATGAGACTAAAAAACCTTGTAGTAGCTCTATCAGTTGCCTTTGAAATGGACTGCCTGATCCTATTGTACAACTCTTGCCCGGTAAGCTTCTTCTCCAGACCTGGCAGGTGGAATTTTGTGTCCTTCAAAAACTTCATGGCAGCGTCCAAGAGAACCCGCATATTTGACTCATACCTCTGAAGGAATTCATTAGCGCTGCTGGAGAACCTTCTGCTCAACTCTTGAAGATCAATCTGGGGAAAGTTCTCCAGTGTTTTCCTCCACATATTTTCACCATGTTGTCTGAGCTGCTCAACTGAGGTCTGCAGAGCATCAATCATCCGCGGGATCTCCTGGTAAGCTCTGTCGATACTGTTGGAGAGTGCGTTCTTCAGCTTTAGGGCAGCACGGTTCAGGTCCATGCCAAGGTGATCAATGTGGTACTGGTTGATAAACTTGTGAAAAGCTGCTATGATAGACGGAAGTCTGTCTTTAAGGCCAGTAATCATGTCTGAGAGTCCATTGAAATGATAGCCAACCTGAACACTCAACTTTTCAGAGTTCTTCAAAGTCACCTTGAAACTCATCAGGTCTGTGTCCTTGCCAGGGGTTGACTGGAAAAATAATGCAGAGATTTTGTTAAAATATTTAAATAAGTTGTGTAAATTGCTGACAAAAGATTATCACTCTCTTACCAAATATCTGCTGAACAGTTTTGCATAAAACTGAGATGGTGACCTCCTAGTGAACTGGAACCCGATGAAGCCAGCTGCTGGTGAGGATATCGAGGATGTGATTCCATTGTTGTGCGATGCATAACGAAAGCTCATGTCAGCAAAGGTCTGGCTTGCAACATCAATGCCCAGTGTATGACGTGAAGGACTGTGGTGTAAAAACACATTCACAGTAACATTAGTATTGCAATTTTGCAATGCGTACAGCACAACAAAGCCTATGTAAACAGCAATTCAAGCATACCTGGAAACTGAAGACTCTTCACGTTTCATTCTAGAGAAACAACAAAAATTATTAGGAAATTATGACAGGAGACTTTATAAATGTGTAGGTTTGAGAAATTGATGTGTTGTTCTTACCTTAGATTCTGACTGAGATCATGCTTCCAGTTTATATTCACATCACGATGGTTGAAGGTACTTTTTCCATCTAGACCCAGAGCTCCATTCTCAAAAACGATGGTGGTAATCACTAAAAATGGAATGTGAAATAGAATATTAATATTAATTAATAATATTAATTGAAAAATATTGCACAATGCTTGACCGATCAATCATATATATACACAATATATACATGTCTAATTATAATATTAATTTATAATAATTTTTTATTGGTTTGTTTAGAATTATATAATAGTATATTATGTTTGTTAATTAAATTTATTATAAAGTGCTACTAAATATTCATATGAACTTCCAAGTCTTTTAAACTTACCATCCAAGTTATACTCCAGGAAAACCATTGTGGATGTGCAATTGGACGTCAATGTGCATGCAATTCCTGACTCTGTGTTTTCTATATTTCCAGTCCATGTATTGTTGTAAACTGGGGAAGACATTTTGACAGTGGCTGACAGGGCACCAAAGGTTGGAATAAACACACCAGCTGGGAGATGGAGTGATATCTCTGGGACTTCGATTTTTTGTTCAGGGATGATAATAGTTGGCAATTCAAAATGATATAGTGCTTTTGTGATGTCATCCAGACGTATTGGGTACTCGCCAATATCAAATGCTTTGGGAAGGTTAAATGGTGAGATGTTGATTTCATACTCTGGCACACTGACAAACAAATGAGCCATTTTGTCTTTCAGATACTTAGTTTTAGCATTTATGCTAGGGATTTCCACTTTTGGTAAACCAGGCAGAATGATATCAAAGTTAGGTGTAGTGACCTCATTGGGGATTTCTAGATTTGTCAAATCAATGACAAAGGTCGGCACATGGAGAGTAGTGAAAGGTACAGTAAACTCTGGAACAGCTATAACTGGTGGTATTGAGATATAATCAGGCAAGTCAGGCTCTTCGAATCGCATATCAACCTCCCTAATCATTTGCGGAATTTCTTTAAACCAATTCGGAATGCTGACTGTTGTTTGCGGGATATTAAACGTCACACCATTTTCAAACAATTTTGTTGGTAGCGCAAACAGTGTTCCCTCCATGCTCTTGGTGTATATCAGAACAGTCGAAACATTGAGAAATTGTAATTGGTCAGTACTGGTGACCTCACCAAATTTAAATATGTCCCATAGACTCTTATGGTAGACTGGCAATTTGATGGACTTCAGGAATGCAACATTCCCCTCAATGGATTCAGACATTTCCATGCGGATTTCAGACTGATCGTTTGATAGTGTCAGATCAGAGGAATGGATCAGTGTTGCTAGTTGTTCCTTGCCACTCCAAAGTAATTTTTGCTTGTCTGAAGTGATGGAAAGATCTGCATTCTGCACTATTCCAGCATAACCAAGGTTACTCGGCTGTGATATGTCAATATCAAGATTAGCTGACAAAGTTGTCAATGGAACAAACTCAAGCGTCAACCTCACATTTTGCTTTCCGTTTGTTGAAAACGATGCAATACTAGCTGCATTAGTGCAAGTGTAAGTCATTGTAGCATAAATACGCCGCAAAGAGGCCTCAAGAGCGAGGTTCTTAGTGACGTCCATATTCCAGGAACCAGCCTTTTGGTGGTAGACCTTAGAGGTTACATCAGTTTTCAGAGTGGAACGAAGACCATTGGCATTCACATAAATAGTTGCTTCATTGTCCAAAGATCCAGCAAGATTTGCACTTTCCATGATGGTCGCATCTGTTGTTCCTTTCCAAGTGCTCTCCAAAGAGAAATAGGATGACAGCGCCTCAAGAGCAAAATTGTGATCAACGCGTCCAGTGCCTTGTGTCTTGATTATGGGTAAATTATAAGTGTAGCTAACTTTGACATTTGAGGCTGTATTTGGTTTAGACTTAGTATTACCACGAACCACTTGATTTAGGTCCATCGTAAAAACTGGAAGCTTAATTTTAGCTATGTTTGTTAAGGAAGCCTCCATATTCCTCTTGGTGAGGCTCACAGTGCTTTCATGACTACATTCAGCACTCATATGTACCAAGGACAGGCTTGTGGCCATCTTCAGACCTCTCCTTTTATTGATGGTGGTACTACCGTCAAGTTTAGCTTTTAGGACATTGAACACGGATGTTGACGAGACATCAAACTTGATGACAATGTCAGACTGATTATACAGGCCACCATTAGAATTCAGAGATATTACAGGAGATTTGATCGAGAACTCATAGGTCATATTTCCAAATGCAGGTATCATGATGTTATTCTGAATTTCTGGTATTGTAAATGTGGGTAGGGTCAAGTCTCGGAGCGTCTGGGGCAGATGCAAGACTGGTAGTTCCAAAGATGGAAGCACAAGGGTATATGATGGCACTGAAAAACCCATCAAAGGAACTTTAAAGCTTGGTGTGCTTACCTCCTTGGGTATGAAATAATTAAATGCGGGCAATTCGGCTCGGAAGGCTGAAACCTCAATGTTTAGTATGGGTATGGTGTATCCAGGAACAGTGAAATATCTTGGCGGCTGACTTGATGTATCAATTTTGTACTTTTCATACTGAATTCTGGCTTTGTTGTAGGAATTGGTGAGGGCATCAAAAATGTGGTCTCGTCCGAGTTCAAAATGCAGACTCAAGATCTTGGCATTTTCATTGAATGCTACATAGATCGGCTCAAGGTTTAGATCAAATGTGTGCTTGTCTGGGTTTTTCTGATACAAGAGCTTGAAATCAATGTCAAATGATTGCTGAGGAGTGGTCAGAATATCTTTCAGACCATAATCTTCCCAAAGAGAAAACTCTTTGATTTTGGGTGTTTTCATATCCAGGTATGGGATCATAATTTCTGGAATACTGAGTGGAACAGTCAAGAAGTCAAGATTGGCTTCACCATCAACAAAAGCATAGATTCCAGCTTCATTTTCACTGTTATCCAAAGTAAAGTTGTGCTTGTATTTGTACTGATTGAAGCGAGCCAGACCTACCCAAAAAGCATGTTGCTTATTGGAGTTCAAGGTAAATCCAAAGTCATCTTGGAGATCAATTTTTCCAGTCAGCTTTAGGGGCAAGAGAATTTTAGAGTTACCTTTATTTCTGCAATCAAGTGTGACCTCAAATGGTTGAGCCAAGAACTCACATGCGTTGGATATACTTCCACTCACTTTTCCAATGAGCTCAGCGTTATGTGAAATTCCAATTTCTATTCGGACATCCTCCATTTGAGCCTTACCTTTAAACGTCAAAACACTGCCCTTAATGAAAGGTGCCTCAGTCTCAGCCCTGGCATCAACAGTAATGTGGCTCAGGATAACCGACTCTGCATTAACTGACTGCTTCATCTTAAGGTTTCTGCTGTTTGTTTCTCCATCAAAATTAAGCTTTGCTGCGCCAGCGTTGACAGTGAATTTCAAATTGCTCTTGTGTGTAATTTCATCAGAATAGTCATCAATGGACTTGATGGTCCTTGATGGACTTAATGGAGACCACTTTCCACTTCCCACTGTTCCAACGGTCACGGATATAATTCCAGATTCAAAGCGAGCCTCTGCTGTTTTGGTTATTATAGCCTGACTGGAAACATCTATGTTGGGTATGTTCAGATTATGCGTGTAAGTTGTGTCCATATTTGCAGATATTCCATTTTTTAAAGCAATGCCTACATTGTTAATCAAATCAGCTGTGTAAATATGAGTGATGACTTTAGCAGCCGTCTTGACGGTTGCTTCTGCTGAAGGACCACTTAAGACAACAGAAGCCTCATGGTCAATTCCAAGGGCCATGTGGCTAACTTTCACAGTCTCACTAATAACCATTTTTCTCATTTTTGGAGCCTCAATTTGAAGCATTGCATCCAGAGTATAGTCAAGGAATTCAAGGCTTGACTTTCCCATTGAGTTCAGAGTAGCTTTAAACTGTGGAGATTTGGGTGTTCTTGTTGTGTTCTCGAGAGCTGCTGATGTCATCAATGTATAATGAGGAGAATCTACTTTGAATTCTCCATAAAGTTTGCCGAAAGCTGGTAGACATGGTTCAAATGGAATTGCAGGGATTTTCACTTCAGGTATTGGCAACATTGTAATCTCAAAACTCTCCAGTTTCAGTTTTGGAACAGTGATCACTGGGAATTTGATCTCTGATAGAGTAACCTCTGAGAAAGTAAAATCAGGCAAGTCGGAAAGATAAAGAGCTCGTAAGTCCCCGAAGATGGCTTCAGGGTCCACTTCTGGCATTTCTATCTGGCGAACTTTGTCAATGAAGTCAATAATGCTCTGCTTGATTTTCTCAAAGTCAACTGTGATGGAAGGAAGACTGAACATGTTCAGAATAGTGAATTCTGGTATTGCTATCATTGCTGGAATTGTAATATCATGTATCCTTGCCATTTTAATCTTAAAGGCAGGAACCTCAAGAGTTGTGAATGGAAGAATAAAAGTGGGTACGTCAATTTCTGCCGTCTTTAGAGCGTTGAGAACTCCCTCCACAGCTGGAGTGATTTGATTGAGGAGCTCCTTATCTTCAACCATCTTCTTAATTTCATCAATGAGTTTTATGAAATGTGATGAGATGAATTCGAGCATGTTGACGTAAGCACCACTTGCCCTTTCCAAGTAAACCGAGATTTCATCCCTGATGTCCATGTCACTGACTCTCTGCCTCACATCCTCGAGAATATCTTGGATCTTCAGTTTTATGTCTTTATATGCAGTAGTGTCAATTACATCTATAATATTCCTGCAAATTTCAGCTATCCTTGTATTTTTCATTTTCTCCAAATAATCAATAATCGTCACCTGCATCTCTTTTATAAACTCTCTGGATGCCTCTATTTTTTGAGGGATTTCATAAACTTCATTTATCTGCTTGTTAATATAATTGACTATGTTCTTTACTTTTTCATTTACTTCATCAACAAATGTGTTGTAATCAAAAGTTCTTAATGTCTTTACAATAAAGAGAATGTACTCATTTAAATAATCTATAATCTTTTTGAAATCCATCAGTTTTAACAGAGAAACAATTTTATCAAAAACCTCCCTAACCTTATCCGAGATGTACTCAAACTGGATAGATTTTAAAGTGTCCACTACAGCCTGCACCAGCTCTTGGATTCTGTACTGCTTGACTAATATAACGGCCTGCTCCACAAAAACTTCAATTTTCTTGTCAATTTCATACCTTAAAATAAGCTCTTTTGCATTTAGGTAAACTCTATTGATTTTCTCTGGAATTTCGTACTCATCTATCCAGTTGACAATGACATCCTTTGCAGAATCCAGCACTCTCTCAATGTCTTCATATGGGATTTGATCAGATAGTTCTTCCACATATTCAGTCAAGTCAAATGAGATTATATAGTCTCTCAGACCTTCAAGTAACATCTTGATATCAAGTGTCTCAACAATCTTCCTCATTTCACTAAGCTTTTCCTGAAGTTTGGTTTTAATTTCATATTTTGCATCCAGTTGTTTCAACCAAGCAGCACTGCTGTCCTGCAGCTTTTGTAAATCGATCTGTCTTATTATATCTTCAATACCATCAATGCCTCTGATGATTGTTTTGGTTATTTCATACTTCTCATCAAAAGCTTTAAGTTCATCTCCAATCTGTGTCAAAATGTCAGAGACAGAATTGGCCCACGATCCACTCTCAATGCCATCTTTGATTTGAATCATCAGATCCCTAATTCTGGTCGCCAAATCAATAATTTTCTTTTTTGAAGCCTCCTTAAATTCCTCAGCATATGCATCAAGGTCATCTATTGATACAGTGTAGTCATGTATAAAGGAAATCAGCTGGTTCTTGACATTGTTGACTTTGTTCTCTAGGTCCATGTCCACTATAATGTCATTTACTTTTTGAGGGAGTTCATCCAACTTGTTTCTAAAGCGACCTATCAAACCATTGATATCCAAACTGTTGAAGTAGTTTTGGAGGGATTCGAATTTATGAAGAATTGCATTTTTCATCCTTTCAAAGGCAGCAGGGAAGCTCTCAATGAATGGAAAATATATTATGTGACAGTCGCTGTTCTTATCATACTTGACAAATCCAGAAGCACTAAACTTTTGATTGTCTAATGGAATATCACTAGACATCGTTTCAGTGTTAAAAAGATTAGTTTGAAGCACTCCGGAGAACTGGACCCCCATCTCACTTTCTTTGTTGTAAATATTGACATCTTGGTTGTATGCATGATTATTTAGCTTTGACTTATACTTCCATACCACAGACTGTGCATTAGGTATAAGAAAGCTGTCAAACTTGTTTTCAATGTGCGTTTCAGCTGACTCTCCGTTTGGCAACATGTGTACAGCAGAAGCTCTGCATTCATGTGACTTAGCAATGGCCAATGGTTCAGCTTTCAAGAGAAACTTACTGTAGAGCTGACCACTGTGCTTGCCATAAAACTTCACAGTGCCATCGCTGTTCAAAATGGCATCAATTGTAAGGCTAAACGGCATGGCCATTGTGCGAATGTTATTTTCAAGACGTAAAGATTCACAATTTACTTGTGTCTTGCTGTTCATAACAGAGGACAGTCCAGCAAAATCCAAGTCGAAGTTGTTACTTATCTGGGAATCAAAGACTTTTGCTGTTGTATCGCATTTGATGGTGCCAGCCAGATCTGCATAAGTAAATTCACAGCTGTGCTTAACGTTATCCTCTTCCCCATACTTCCCACTGAGGCTTCCAGCTGCGTCCATCTTAAATGGCTCCATCTTAAGGTGCCCATCACCACTGAGTCCAAAATCAAAAATCTCAAGTTCATTATTTGCACTTATCGATGTGATAAACGGCTTTATATTAATCTTAATGTCGTGGTTGTAGGACGCTCCATCACAGATGAAATTGTCCGTTTTGGAGCGGAAAGCCAAGGTCCATAACGTTACAGTCAGGGTATGTGTGCACTCCGATCTCATTTTCTGTAAGGTACCCATCATAGTATTAGACAGACTCAGTCCTTGCTTATTAATACCAAAGTTCATGGTGTTTCTAGCAGTTCCATCAAAGGTGTTCCCTTTAAAAACACTGGTTAGATACGCTTCTTTGGGTGAAATCTTACCCTCCGCACTGAGCTCAATTGTATTATCCTGTGTTGAACCTTTTGATACAAGAGACATGGAGGCTCCATCACCATCAATACCACCACTGAAGTTATTTTCAAAAGTCAAAGAGTTTCCCTCAATGGTTGTCATGCAACTGGTGGTCAAGCCATTTGCTCCAAAAGTAAGTTTGCCTTTGTGTATCCCACGTCCATTTTCAAGATTCAGCAAACCTTCTATGTTAATTTCAAGGCCATTACTGTTTAGGGATCCAGTTAGGAGGGAGTATGCACGATTTGTTCCATCATCTGCCTGGGATTCAACTTTCAGTCTGGCTTCCTCACTCATGACATCAAGTTCAGCTTTACAGCGGAGTGCTTTTCCAAGTGCAGTCGTGCTACCATCCGACTTCACAGACATCTGGCCTTTCTTGTGCTTTAACTCTACCACGTGCTTCAGAACATCATTTTGCGCATTTGTTTTGGACAAAAGTGACAGCTCTCCATTGACGTAGGATCCTTTGATCACATTCTGACCTTGGATGATTGAGGAGTCAAACTTCAATATGGACTCTCCTTTTCCTTCTCGTTTGAGCATATTGAAGATATAGGATTGGCTAAGGGTGGAGTTGGCATAGAGAGAGCCTATCCTGATAAATCCATCAAAGTTTCCATCTCCAATGACTTCATCACTCGTGGAAGTTGACTGAGCCGAATAATATACAGAGGTGTCCAGACCAAGTGGACTAGATGCTTCAATCCTGTAGTTGGTCCTACCACTGATTTTATCAGCCATACTCATAGTTTCAAAGACACTCAGGCTGGCATCAAGTAAACAATGACTGATGGATCCATTTACAAGGTACTTCAGAGTATCATCGACTGTACCAGTGATCATGCCCATACCTATGTGAAGATGGAAAAAAAATCTACATTTAATAAATAATGAATAATAATAATTAACTAATAATTTTTAATAAAATGTACAGAAAAATGTAAGTGAAGTAAAATTCAAATAAACTGAAGATGCAATTATGACAGTCACCTTTGGGCCAGATTTATTAAACAAGGCAAATTAACATGCAAGCGCAATCCCATATGAGCGCCGATGGGACTGGAAAGTTCTGCATGTGAACTACTGACGCACACATACGCAGCCATATCATTTCCATAATGACCAACACAATGTACCAAGAGCAGCGCAAATTAACGTCTGGTTTAAGACTTTTTTGGGATGGTAAATAATGGCACAAATACCAGTAAATTGACTAGTGCAAACCTTAGTAAATGACCTTGCATGATTCATTTAAATACTCTCCTCCCATAAGTTTTGCATCTGAAATGCATGCAATAAGGTCAGCTGCAAAAATAACCCTGTCCACACCTTTTCAGCGCTAATTTTTCATTGCATGTCTTTAGTAAATCCTGACAGTAGTTTTTTTTAACGCCAAAAGAGGGTTTGCGCTGGCACAAGCTGTTAGTAAATCTGGCCCTTTGTGGTGATTTTTGATGACTTAAATACCTTCAATTTTGTATGACAAGGGTGTCACAGGGCAGCTGGCCATCACTTTGTACTTGGCAACATAACTGGGAATGTCAACAGTGTTGTTTCCCCCTAAGATGGAACCCTCCCAGTCATAAAAGTTGCTGTTCATCTTGATAGACACCTCTGCTACACCTAACATGGGTAAGGAGAAGTCCAAACTTCGGGGAATTGTGAATGATGGAATCTTATAGTTGTTCTCAGGAATATCCAGACCAATGAGAGGAATTTGAATCTGTGGGAGTGTGAGGGTGGGAGGGATGTTCAGTTCAGCAGATGACTTTCCTCCCAGGAGAAGAGGAAGTGAAATGGAGATTCTGCCTTTGTTGAACTGGTATCTCATCAGTGCATCACTGAACATAACAAAAAAACATGAAGAGAAAAAAAGTTAATGCCCAATATCAATGTATATAATATACATGTATATAAACACTACAAGTGTTCCACCTAAAACTTGGACACACATTACTGTATTTTCATTATATTATATAAAATGTTAATGTAATACATCTTTTGTAACAAAAAGTCCCAATAGTGGTCTATATATAGACCCTTGGGACAATTTCATCATGTGACAACTAGCCCCGGCCTCCCATATATCAGCAGATTGTCACTCACGATTTAAGATATATCTTTTCTGGCAAAGATGGCAAGGTGAGCTCTGGGGTGCTTCTCTTGCTCCTCTGTATGTTCACGAATGAACTGCCTGCCGCTAATTTATCCAGCCAAATATTCACTGCCTAGGGACAAAAGGACTAATTATGAAATTTTCATCTTCAACAAAGCCATTGAAATATTCAAATGGTAAAATACATGCACTTTAGACAAATCTCAAGTTTGATTTGATGCACTTACCTCTAACCCCTTTGAAATAATGTGACGAAGTTTCATGTCAGTCTTGGTGACTTTCTTGTCAAGGATATCATCAATACTTGCCTGCAGCTGGCTACGGTACTCCTCCATATTTGGAAAAAGTTTCTCAACTTCAGAGTTTACATCTGACTTCATTTCAAGTTCAACTTTATTATTATCTGCAAAGTCACCAAGAAAATAATTCAAAACTCAATGACAAATTCATTCCAGGAATGTTTGCTTCACTAGCAATGTGTGCTTAATTACCATATCGGAGTATGGCTTTCTGCACAGATGTTGTCTCCGGCATGTTAAAGGCTGTTTCAAGCTGCAGGACGAGCCCATTGTTATTCTTTAAGGTGGCAGTGGCAGAGGTGTCCATCTGTAGTGCTGGCACTGCCAACTGAAGCTCAATCAGACCATCCCTCATAGACTCCAGCCTTCTCAGAAACACATACATATCCAGATTAGCATCAAATGACACGGCCCATATAAGTACTGTTAAAATAAGTCTCCTTAAAGCTGATGGGATTGCATTGTTCCTATATTTTTTCCCCACTACTGAGTGTTTGCTAAATAATATTTTTCAAAAATAATTGTTTATACTGTACCTGGCATGCCCAACTAGGGAAAGCTGGGGGATGTCTTTGTTAGTTACATCAATTGTAATACCACGCATCTTTTTTCCTTTAGCACTGCTATCTGTAACTGCCAACTTGATGCCAGCTTCAAGGTCATAATCAGGGATCTGAAGGTCGGTGGTGAGGATGTTCTTATTGCGATTGTATTTCACAACTGCTGTGGCTTCGGTTGGTTCAGCACCTTAAAATAAGAGGAACTTATTTTTAGACCACTCAATGCACACTCATTGAAATAAAAGCAGTCTTAACCAAATTAAGTTATTTTCATAAATTGTTTTTATTAGTGGTTTTAAAAGCTCATGATTTACTGAGCTGAGATCATGTCAGTTAAATAGTAAATAGGTTATATTTACATCACAGCCATAAACCATGATTTTTTACTTGCTAACTTGTGGATGAATTTGACTGGACAAAGTATGTGTAGTGCAAGTCATCCACATCTTTACTCCATTTTCCCAAAAGGTAGAAGTGGTACAATTTTAATACATGTACACTAAACATACCGTTCAAAGGTTTTTGAAAGAAGTCTGCATTTATTTGATCAAAAATACAGTAAAAACATTAATATTGTGACATATTATTACAATAAAATATACTATATTTTTTATTATCAATAGTAATAGTAGCTGTAGTAGTAAAATATTATAAAATATTATTAAATACAATTTAAAATAACTATTGTCTATTTTAATATATTTTATATTTTATAAAGTAATGTATTCCTGTGATGGCAAAGCTGAATCAGCCATTACTCCAGTCTTCAGTGTCACATGATCCTTCAGAAATAATTTCAATCTGCTGATTTAGTGCTCAACAATTTTTTCTTATTATTATCATGGTGAAACCAGTTGTGCTGGAGGTTTTGTGGAAACTGTGATACATTTTTTTCCAGGATTCTTTGATAAATAGAAACTTAGAAAAGAACAGGATTTATTTCAAATAGAAATCTTTTCTAACATTATAAATGTCACTTCTGATCAATTTAATGCGTTCTTGCTGAATATATGTATTAATTTCTTTCAAGAAAAATCTTACTGACCCAAATCTTTTGAACGGTAGTGTATTTGTTAAAAATAACTTTTGACAACATTTAACACAAGCATATACTGCAGATGACCTCAAAGCAAACACATTAAAGCCACAAAAATGGCTTTGAAAGCACTGATAAATGTATTCATGCCATTGTTAGAAATAAAATAAGAAAGAAGTGATATTATTAAAATTGTTTGAAAACTTACTCTCAGCCTTGAGAGCAATTTTCACAGAGTCGACTTTATGCCGCCCCTCTTTTCCCTCCCTCAGCAATGCATAGGCAATGGTTGCTGTGTACTCAGGCACTTCTCCTGTAGGTTGAAGTTCCAGAGCAAGCCTGGAAAGAAATTATTTATTCCTATTATTGTTTTATGTGCATACACCATGGAAGTAAATAAGTTGTTTGCATACTGTACATCCACCTGTTTCTCACCTTGTCTCTCCTGTGAGAGGATAGTATGGGGCATTATTGGTTAAACTAGCGTTTGAATAGCGCAAAATGGTGCAGTAATTCATCCCAGGAAAGATGGGATTACACTCTGTTGAGTCAGTCCTGTCCTCTACCATGGAGGGGACAATCTTAGTCTGAGTGGAGGTCACTGAAAGCAACTTGTTACTGTTGTGGAAGAGAAAGAAGAAACATTTTTCTTTATGTTCCATTTTCATTCAGTAGTACAAAAAAAAAGTGACCCTTGAGTATGAGTATATACAAGTATAAATGCACAGTAGAAAAGCATCTGATAAGAAACAATAAATGGAGGATACTGAGAGTTTAGATGGCCTACCTGATGCTGAAGAGCTGGATGTTTCCCTGTGGTGCAGGGATGGAGAGCTTGACCTGACTGTCACTTACAGTGACCTTGGCATTAACAGCGCTTTTATGGTACATGTTTGTGTGTGTCTCAATTCCAGCTACCACAAATTCTGGGATATAAACACCCATTTGGGTAACAAACTCCACTCCCACAGATGGCATGAATGAAAGCTGTTGCTGTGAATAAAAACAGAAAACATTAACAATTTGCTACTTAATAGTGGCATGGCAAAATGTACACTAGTGAGAAGATTACCATCATGCGGTCAATGGTCATGCCTCCTTTGGCTCCAGGGGTCAGAACTCCAGATAGGGAAAACTTCAGTGGAAAACCAGCACTTGTAGGTAGTGTAAAGCCCTTGTCCAAGAACATATAGTGGACAAAAACCTCATTCTCTAAGCTAGATATCAGCTTTCCCATTAACTGCAAAGGCAAGAGGATATCACACTTGAATTTACATTTAAGTTACAGTTAAATTTAGTTGATGAAGACTGAGATTTTTATGGTAATGCGGTTAGCATATCATACTTTCAAAGTCTATGAATAAAACTTACATTCACAGACATCGACTTAAATGTTTCTGTGTATAGTTTAATGTACTGAATGATGAGATTGAGCTCATTGGTCTTCAAGTATCCCAGTTCTGTTCCCATAAACCGCAGGTAGGCCAAGCCTTTAGGAGCATCTTCAATCTGTTCAAGGCGTTTTTTGAACTCTAAGAGGTATTCTTCCATATTCCTCATGATGTCCTGAGGGACCTTAAGGAAGAAGATATTTTTAAGTATTATTTAATTATTTAAATTATTTACTTAAAAGATTTAAGATAAAATAGATAGAATAGTTACCTGTCTTTTCATCTTTTCACCTCTTAGTGGGGAAATCCACTTATCCAAAACCCGTTTGATGGGATGTGGGATCTTTTCATTGGCCCAGTACATAGCTTTTGAGATCGCATCAGGGAAGAAACCATTTTCACCAAAGAGAACTTCAATCGCCGGCTCAAAGCCTTCACCTTCAAGACCAATCTGAGAAAGAAGTGATTGCATGCATTCATAAAAATAGAAAATATATAGACAAAAAAAAAAAATATAGAGCCTTTTTAAAATATTTATTTCATGATAAACTACAGTACCTCCAGTATTTCTGCATTAAAAATGTCAAGAGTGGTGGCTAACATGACTTCTCTGGGCATATAATTGGCAGAGTCAAAAATCATGTTGCTTTCTACGGAGCCAACAAGAGGGACTTCAATTTTGTAGTTGCGTGAAAACTTTGTGAAGTCCATAGGGTTAAAGCTTGCATCCCCCTGTACAGCTTTAAGAATGTAGTCCTTTGCTCTAAACATAGACAAAAAATAAATAAATAAATAATGCACAATATATCAGTGCCATACCAGTCATAGACCAATATTAGAGTTTTTTTAAGTTAAAAGTATCAGATGATATAATAAGTAACATATAATACTGGATATAAATTGTGGATGAACAATTGGATATCAATTGTAGACACCTTTGCCATAATCTAACGCTCAAGTTTATCTTCAAAAACACTAATGATTTAATAACACTGTTAAATGTAATTTATGTTATGATGCCTAAATTCACTCATAGCATTTAAAACAACAAATTTTAGAGTGTTTTATGATTCATTTATTAAGACAAAATAATATAGAATTTTAAGTTATTAGTTATCGGAAACATGAAAATAATTATAAAGCATTTTAATATTGGTGCATTCCTAAACATGATTAAAAGTATGAAGACTGGGGTTATCTTGACAACATAAAAATGATTTCTTTTCTCTGAGGAAAGAATTGAGAATTTGTCCTGAAGATAAGACCTTTAATCTTAATACAACATGGCCAAAACTTCAAACACTTTTGAACATTCATTGTACAACATCCTGAGCACATTTTCTGCTTCTGCTTCCAACGAAAACATCAAGACAAATCATTTTGAACTAGAAGGCCAAAAATATATTTGAAATATTAGTATACATACGTGCTCAGGTTTGGATCTTCTGATTCCAATATGTTGGCGATATGGGAGGAGACAAAGCTCTTAACCTGCTCATTTTGCTCACTCTTTAGTGTCCTCAGTACCTTGTTTGCTACCTCAGGGTTCCTAATGAGCATCAGATATGCTGCGATGCGTTTTTGTACAGGTGCCTCAGTATTCTCATACTGTTGTATCAGGGCACTTCTCACCTAGTAACAACAAAACAAAATATTAAATTCTTTAGAATGAATCAAGATCATACTGTCTTTCACTTTAGATTAAAGTTTTCAAGTACTAAACAGATTTTATTTGAGTAACTAATGCATCATATAAGAACTGGAATAAGGATCATGTAAATGCTGCAAATCTTAACATGAGTTGATTTACATCTGAATTAATTTCCATGAGTCTGAAAGCCTGGATAGCTGCTTTTTGGACTGGCAGAGAAGCGTACGTCTGGCCCACGCAATTTAGGAGAGAAGACTTCAGAGATGGGAATCTCTCCATGTACTTTCCCATGACACCAATAACCTGTACAATAAATACTTTGGTTAATATTGAATCGTTTATGTTCATTATAATATTCATCAGATGGATGGATAGAGAGTCTTGTTAGAGGTGACATATACCCTTAATGTAAGGAAAGTGCTGTCTTCATCTCCAGAGCAATCACCTAGCATGAACTCCATGAATTCAGCTACGTCCTTCACTTCAGGTGTTGATGTTCCTTGGTCTTGAAGTCTGGTGCAAAATACACATTTATCCATTAAAATTCCTCTTAAAAACAGAAAAGCTTGACCTATGCTAACTGAGAAGCTGACTGAGTAAACATCACTGACACTTACCGTTTCACAGTGTTGGCAAGAGCGTACATGATGGCTTTGCTTGGCTTGTTTTGGGCCATGCTCAGCATATCTCTAACCCTCTGAGGGCTGGCCTGGGGTAAGAGACTCAAAGCATAAACTATAGCATCCACCTCTCTGGCTGACTCATCAGAAGTCCTGAGGATCTGCATGATGGCACTGGTACATTCATTGGTTCCACACTGGAAGAGTGTCTGCCATGTAAGCCACTCTGAGATCTTCATCATCTCATCAGCAGCTCCAGAAAGCGTTTCATTTTTGAAGCCACGGACTTCAGACACCAACTTGTGGAAGAGGCTAGCTCTCTGTTGACTCTTTCCTGAGCTGCTAAGCGTATTCAGCTCTCTCAATGTGGCAAGCACATCATCCTTTGACTGAACAGGATGTTTGTCCTCCACCTCCTCTAAAAAGAGCTTCTTCTCAAGAGTGTCTGTTCAGAAGAAGACAGAGGAAATTTGTTTGCTTATTCATATTATCATACCTCAGTCCTAATCTCTTGTAAAATACAAAGTAAAACAAACTATTTTACATTCTTACAGCTTAAGGCTACTCACCATCTTTGCTGAAATATCTGCTGTTTATTTTCACTGAATCCTGTAGAGTTAGACTCTGTTTTACTTCTGAGGAGATACCATACTGCCCCCTGTAGGAGAAATTATAACATTCATATTCGTAAACATTATATAAATTATGCCAGGTTTGACATCAATTATGTCATCGCAATGTTTTTTGTCACATAACTAATCACAAAGCAGGAACTTTAAATATGTGCATATTCAAATTGCATACATGAGTTTACAGAGCTAAGACGTAGAGAAAGACTTTCTGTGAATAACGTCTTAAATTTACTTTCATAAAGCTAGAATATAATAATAATAATAATAATAATGATATAATATAACACAGCACAATATAGTAATTTTAGACTATATTTATAGTACTTTTTTGTCATTTTTGGAGCTTGACAGTTCTGGTCACCATTCATCCAGCTAACAGGGAACGTTCTCAAAACTTTGGCTAAAGTTCTGGCAAGGTTGACTCTCAAAGTTGAGCAAACATTCTTCCAGTAACATTAATAGAGCTATCTGGTCTTTAGAAATAATCTCAAAATGTTAGCACAAAAATTTTATCTATACACCATTCATCGTTCATGTTTTAGTTGGACAGTTTTTTAGTTTTTTTTAAATGTTTCAAAGTGTTCAGAGAACATTCAAAAGAAACATTCCCATAATGTTTGCAAAATGATCAAATGGAATGTTCCTGTAATGTTGGTACGTTTGAAAAAACTTTCAAAAATGTTTTTATAACTTATTGGGAAAACGTTAGCAAAATGTTCTTAGAACATATTTGTTAGTTGGGCAATTTCATTTTATGGAAAAGAACAGCCTACAGTACCTAACATCACCTTTTGTGCTAAAAGAAATCATAACGGTAACACTTTAATATGGAGATAACATATTCACTATTAACTACGACTTTTGCCTCAATAAACCCCTAATTTACTGCTTATTAATAGTTAGTACGGTAGTTTTTGTAGTGTTTAAGTTTAGGTATTGGGTAGGATTAAGGGATATAGAATATGGTCATGCAGAATAAGGCATTAATATGTGCTTTATAAGTACTAATAAACAGGCAATATCCTAATAATATGCATGCTAATAAGCAACTAGATAATGGCGAGAATTGAACCCTAAAATAAAGTGTTACCATTATGACAACATTTGGAACGACACAAGGATGAGTAATTAACAACAGAATTTTCTATTTTTGGGTGAAGTATCCATTTCTGATCAGGTCAGTAACCAGGCATCCAAAACAAAGCCTTTATGGGAAGAGATTACATACTCATGTGAGAACGGGATGAAGAGATGCTTCTCTGTACACTGAGCTTCAGTCATGTGCTTTCTCCTGTTGTCAAATTGATAGTTGCAAGTCTGAGTACTGCTGATTAGCTTGGACATAAGACCATTCTGCAAAAGTAAATTTCAGTTAAGTTGTATGAGTAGCCTTTTTGACTGAGATGGATATGAAAGAATGGATATTAAAAGAAATAAGCCATGTGTGTCCTACCAGGCCAGGCAAGAGAGACAGGGGGCTGGTGGGGAGACTGTGAGGTGAGAAATGGCTGCAGTCCGACAGATCTCTGACTACAGTGACATCTGTGTCAATGTCCTTCCGTGAGTTGACTGTGACATCAGTCTTGCATATGCCGTGGATTGTACTCTTAAAATGTAAGAACAGAGAAGAAATTAGGGAAAATCTATATTAAATCTATAGAGGTGTACAGTGGGATCCAAATTCAGTCTCACTTTACTTTGATGGTCCCTTTAACACATCCTGTTGACTAGAAATAACATTGCACTAACTCTCATTAGAGTGTTAGTCGAGTATTAGTAGACTGGTAGGGTTAGAGTTAGAATAAACTGACATGTAGTTGCAAAGATACTTATAGTCGGTAGAATGTCTGTTGGAGGAGCATCACAATAAAGAGTTAGCAGAGTTGGTAGTTAAGCAGACAGTCTAATACTCTATTGAGAGTTAGTTGACATGTAGTTGCAAAGTTACTTATAGTCAACAGAATGTTCAAAAGGGACCATCAAAATAAAGTGTTACCCCAAAGTCTGAAACCACATTTAACATTTTTTTCATTTAAACCTGTAAATAAACAAAGTTTTAGGATTATGAAAAAAAATAAAAAGTTATGATGTAAAAATCAATAAAATATTAAAGATCCAGCACATTTTCTGGGTCACTAATCAAATGCAAAAACAAATTTGTTAACTCAAAATAACACAAAGCAAAAGCTTTTCACTAGTGGTCTCGGACATTTGGACCCCACTGTATATAAAAGAAGTGTATTTTACATATGACAGAAATACAACGCATGAAAAATTAATTGTGTAGACTGCATTTGTGTGTCTTTTAATCTCACCATTTTGTTATTGTGTTCTCCCTCCAGGACTGGCACGAGAAGGGCAGAGATGATTCCTCTTTTTATGTTCAAAATGTTTTCTGGCTCGTCCTTCTCTGGATAGATGGAAACACTGGTTACTTGCTCCACCACAAAATTCAGAGGGTTCCTGGAAAGGGAAAAAACATTATTCAGTGAAATATGATACTGTATTAACAATACTGAAGGAACTGGGGGTATTTCCTCTATTTAAGGGGAGGAATATCCCAAATATTACGGGCTGTTCCACATACTTCTCCATGGCAACCTGGAAGGCCTCAGCTCCAGCAGCCTGTCTGTAAACAGGTTGACCCTGTGCATCGATGACTGACACCTCGCTCAGGATGCATTCTCTTGTGTGAAGGACAAAGCTGCATGTCTGTGGGACCTCAAGTTCAACCTGATGGTGGACAGAGAAAATATATACATACAGTATTCTCATACAGTTCTGGAAAAAATTAAGAGACCACTTAACATTGATTTCTCATTGATTGGTCTCTTAATTTTTCCAGAGCTGTATATAAACGCTACCTTTTAAAAGTTTGGGGTCAGTAAGATTAAAAAAAAAAGAAAAGAAATTAATATTTTTATTCAGCAAGGATGCATTAAATTGATCAAAAGTAATATTTTATAATATTACAAAAGATGTCTATATCAAATAAATGCTATTCATTTGAACTTTCTCTCTCTCTATATAAATATATATATAGTCAAACCAAAATTTATTCATACACCTTCAACATTTTCTCACATTATCACAGTTTATTCGCTATAGTTTAGAAAATAGTAATAAAATATGACAAGAACTCAGAGTTAAACTGTGTCAGAACAAATTCATCTTGATAATGTCAGATAACTTTGATAGAAAGGTATGTAATGGATTACAATCAACCAATCAGCTGTCAGCTGTTAAATTTAAGTACACATTTAGATAATACCAATTTAGGTCAACCAATTAACAAGCAATGCTTCATTTTGTTCAGCCTGTGGTGTAAAAGGTCACATTAGCAATTAAAGAAAAAACACTTAAGCAAAAAATGGTCAGGTCAAAGTGTCTGAATAATTTTGGTCCCAAATTGTTATCAATTTTACTGGTAGTCCACTGTATGAAGAATGTTTGGGTATAATATGTCACAGTTTACTTTATTTTGCTATCCTCACTTACATAAATGAACTATAGTGTCCTGCACCCACTAGTAAAAAATGATATCTGGTGTCTGAATAATTTTTGGTTTGACTGTTTATTGTCATTTAAATTGTAATAATAATAATTCACAATATTACTGTTTTTACTGTATTTTCAGAAAAAAAAATTAAAATCTTACTGACCCCAAATTTTGAACGGTAGTGTATGCTTATATAAAAAGAGGTAAGGCCATTTTAAAGAATTTTTTTTGTACCTGACAGGAGATCTTTGGCCCGTTCCTGAGGTTAGCTGTACCTGTCACCCCATTTTTGCTCTCGGCTGTATACTGATAAACATATTTTCTGAGGTTCTTGAACCTTGCAGACACTTGAAAAGAAAAAAGCATTCAATAATTGTCATTATAATGTCAGTGATAAAAATAACAACTTTGTTGCAATTATTTCACAATTGCCTGGTTTCACATGCTTAGTGTTTATGATGACTTCTGCAGTATTTCAGAGTCAGTTCTAAGTAATCAGATGAACTGAAAACCTTTGGACCATTTGTTGACAGAGTGGCACTTCTCTGATTCAATATTCTTGACACATACAAATGTTTCATGTACCAGGGTTCAGTGCTGCTATCTTCTGCAGTCGATAGTAACACAGTAGGCCAGACTAAAGAAACTCATCCTGATTGGCTGCAGATAGAGTAATATGTCACAACTAACCAACCTAAGGTTAGTTAGAAGATAACCATGTTGTGTATTGATTTCTTACATGGGCATATGGATTGCTGTCCTTCTCCACTGTCTTCCTCAACTACCTCAGCATATGCTTCTACAGAGACAGAGAAAAAGTAGTAGCTGAATAAATAAAATCAACTTTATATTTAGCAAAACGCAACAAATCTCAGTAAATGATTACAGTTCTTCTAAAAAAGGACAAAAAAAAAACATACAACTTAAGTGTAAAAAACAGCGAACAATCTCAACACTTCAGTTCAAGCGCTGCAATATATTAAACTTTATATAATCTTTATATAAATAAATACTAGAAGCTTTCATAAGAAAAAGGCATTTGAGTAACATAAAGACCTAATAATACAAATAAGAATAGCAATAGGATGAAAAATCTGAAAAATAGGTGAATCAGGCAAATAGGAGTAAGAATAGTAAAATAGGGGAAGATGTAGATAGCACAAACATAGAGTACAAAAGTATAGTACAAACTTCTTCAGAAAAAATCTTACCTGCAAATAAATGTGCACTGAGGAGGAGTAATAGACACAACTTAGTGTCCATCTTTATGGGCACTAAAAACTCCTTCTTTCTGTTTTTTCCACTAACTTCTCTTAAGTATTCCCACCCAGCAGAACCTTTATAGCATGCCCCCCACCCCACCTCCAACTGAAACCTCCTCCAATCAGTCAAAAGACCACAAAATGACAACTCTGACTTGTCAAAGTTCATGAACATATTCTATTTGAGAACACAGGGAGAACACAAGAAAAACATGATTTATACATATGGTAATAAATGCAGTAAATGCAGGGCACCTATTTTTGTCTAATACAACATAAAACACAAGTGTGTACACACAATTATACAGTGGGGAGAACAAGTATTTGACACACTGCCGATTTTGCAGGTTTTCCTACTTACAAATCATGTAGAAATCTGTAATTTTTATCATAGGTACACTTCAACTGTGAGAGACGGAATCTAAAACAAAAATCCAGAAAATCACATTGTATGATTTTTAAATAATTAATTTGCATTTTATTGCATGACATAAGTATTTGATCACCTACCAACCAGTAAGAATTCCGGCTCTCACAGACTGTTCGTTTTTCTTTAAGAAGCCCTCCTGTTCTCCACTCATTACCTGTATTAACTGCACCTGTTTGAACTCGTTACCTGTATAAAAGACACCTGTCCACACACTCAATCAAACAGACTCCAACCTCTCCACAATGGCCAAGACCAGAGAGCTGTGTAAGGACATCAGGGATAAAATTGTAGAGCTGCACAAGGCTGGGATGGGCTACAGGACAATAGGCAAGCAGCTTGGTGAGAAGGCAACAACTGTTGGCACAATTATTAGAAAATGGAAGAAGTTCAAGATGACGGTCAATCTCCCTCGGTCTGGGGCACCATGCAAGATCTCACCTCGTGGGGCATCAATGATCATGAGGAAGGTGAGGGATCAGCCCAGAACTACACGGCAGGACCTGGTCAATGACCTGAAGAGAGCTGGGACCACAGTCTCAAAGAAAACCATTAGTAACACACTATGCCGTCATGGATTAAAATCCTGCAGCACACGCAAGGTCCCCCTGCTCAAGCCAGCGCATGGCCAGGCCCGTCTGAAGTTTGCCAATGACCATCTGGATGATCCAGAGGAGGAATGGAAGAAGGTCATGTGGTCTGATGAGACAAAAATAGAGCTTGTGTTTGGAGGAAGAAGGATGAGTACAACCCCAAGAACACCATCCCAACCGTGAAGCATGGAGGTGGAAACATCATTCTTTGGGGATGCTTTTCTGCAAAGGGGACAGGACGACTGCACCATATTGAGGGGAGGATGGATGGGGCCATGTATCGCGAGATCTTGGCCAACAACCTCCTTCCCTCAGTAAGAGCATTGAAGATGGGTCGTGGCTGGGTCTTCCAGCATGACAACGACCCGAAACACACAGCCAGGACAACTAAGGTGTGGCTCCGTAAGAAGCATCTCAAGGTCCTGGAGTGGCCTAGCCAGTCTCCAGACCTGAACCCAATAGAAAATCTTTGGAGGGAGCTGAAAGTCCGTATTGCCCAGCGACAGCCCCGAAACCGGAAGGATCTGGAGAAGGTCTGTATGGAGGAGTGGGCCAAAATCCCTGCTGCAGTGTGTGCAAACCTGGTCAAGAACTACAGGAAACGTATGATCTCTGTAATTGCAAACAAAGGTTTCTGTACCAAATATTAAGTTCTGCTTTTCTGATGTATCAAATACTTATGTCATGCAATAAAATGCAAATTAATTACTTAAATATCATACAATGTGATTTTCTGGATTTTTGTTTTAGATTCCGTCACTCACAGTTGAAGAGTACCTATGACAAAAATTACAGACTTCTACATGCTTTGTAAGTGGGCAAACCTGCAAAATCGGCAGTGTATCAAATACTTGTTCTCCCCACTGTATATTTATATTTAATCAATTATATACTTGCAAAATGAAACCTGAGTAAAATGAAAATTTTACAGGTTTTAGTAACTGATGTTCCATGGCCAAGTACATTTTAATTGAGAATTTCTGGGGTCTTCACCCCCTTCACTGTTCACTTTCTGACTGTATACTGTATTTAGCCACTGTCCTATTCTAAAGCGTAGTATGTCGTAATGCCTGATTCACAGATCTAAACAATAGGTTAATTAAGGCACAATGTATAGGAGTCCAAGCTGATATGTTAGCATGTAAAGTAACTTTTATAGTTACTACATAAGAGGGTTGCATAATAGGCCTATTCACAATCATCTTGAAGGAGTAGAAAAATGTCTTTTTTTTTTTAAGTTACAAAACAAAAACTCTTCTTGAAGCTAAAAAAGACTAATCAAATAGCAACTTTTTGTCACATTGTACATCATAATATATGTGCATTTGCACATAGTAGTTGGCATGCATGAAAAATATATGTCTTGTGGTCAAAGTCCATTTATAAAAAATTTTTATAGAGCTTTGCTATGATGTTTGCAATAAAAGAAAAATAAATAAATGTATATACAATGTGTTTATCATTTTATATAGACAATTAACACTGTGACTTCAATACAGGCAATATTTATTCATAATGCAACAAAATGTACCTACAGATTTTCATGCCAAAACCTAAAATGAAATAACCTAACTTGGCCTGGCAGACTAAAATAGCCTATTGTATATTCTTTTAAGGTGGTATGGCGCATATTTCCTCTCTCAAACTGCAAGTGGCATATACCTGTAAACTCTATATAATCAATGGGTCCAAGGCATGGATCAGGCAGAGATGTGCATTAAGGCATAACTGGGAAAGTTTGTATTCTTCTTTTGAAAAAAAAAAAAAAAAAAATGTAATTTTTCAGTGCATTATAGGTCTATAAAAAGAAAAGCAAACAATTAACTCCCTCTCACACATAAACCACATCTCGAGCTGAACTTTAAGTGTTTAGTTTCACCAAATGTTGTAATTATATTCATGTTACAGAATAAGACTCGTCTCTAGAATAGTGTAGGCTATATAACACCAACTTCAACAAGAAAAGTGATACTCAAACCAGTCTAAATGACATAACATCAGATTTGTAATACCTACTGCATTTTACAGGGATTTTGTCACTGATTAGCCCTCGCTGAACTGCGCATGCGCTGAACTTTTCCGGTCGAAGTTCCGTGAACTTCGCACCTGACACATTTGATTACGATGGACACTGTATTTTACATGTGAAGAAAATGTATCGAAAACGTGTCAGATACAAGTGGAAATCAAAACACAGAAAGGAGGACAAATCTAAAATTGTTTCTATTAACGACGCTCAATCAGCTAAGGAAGGAATCAAAGCTCAGGACTCAACGAAGCGCGTGAGCAAGAAAGAAAAGTCAGCCAAACAAGTGCACATTGCTTTTCTACCGGAGAAATACCAACCGCTGGTTGAGGATGATATTGCTGACCAACCACGAGATGAAAATATCAAGAAAAAACAAGATAAATATAAAAAGTTAAGAAAAGTAAGTGGTTAACTGTCAAAGTTCGTTGTTTGTCTGATCATGATTGTTTATGACGGTAATAGGCTATAGTCTATAATAACACAAGTCTGCGTGGCGCACAAAAAATGATTTATAATAAGACAGAAACGTCAAAATAATGAAATATATATACATAAAAAAAAATCAAAAACATGATATTGAATGAAAAAAAAATGTGATAGGCTTACTGTCTTTCACAAGTGGTTAGGTTATAGGCTATGATGTAGCAAGCAATCTAAAATAATTAATTAAAATGCTAAAACTTAAGTATGCTAAAATGTAAGCAGACATTTCTTATTTTAATTTGTCCTCTCAACAACTGTTGTTTTTTATTGAAAAACAATTCTTCAAACGTCAATAATGTGGTTATTTATTTTAATCTATTAACAATATAGTTTCTCTTAATAAAAAAGTTTGACTAGCTGCTTTATCATCATTACAATAGAAGTACATTAAGTAGCCTATACATGCGGGACTTTGAATATTGTTTTGTTTTATTCATCTTTGTTCATCCACCCTTTTTTGCAGAATGTGGGAAAAGCTCTTCGTTACAGCTGGAAGTGTCTAGTGGTTGGACTGCAGAATTTGAGCACAGCCTATTCTATGCCACTGGGTGCCACTGCCACAATAGTGCCAGACATCCACAGAGCCAGATCTCACGTCTAACACATGACTCAAGATCAGCCGGTTACATTAGGAGTAAGTGATCAATGTTGGATCCCCATTTTTAGTCCAGCCACTTCCACATCAGTGAGGTGGAACTATGATCTATAAGTGCAAAAGGTGTATTTTTATATATGTGCCACTGTTATCAAAAAAGAATGTGGCAAGGAAGAGACATGGAAAAGACTATGTGAGATAATTTGCTGTGATGGTCTATGAATAATTAACGCACATATTTTTCTGATAATGCACAACTGATTAAAACATTTAACTTTACAGGCTTAGGCCAAACATGTATACCAAACAGAGAAGTTCTTGATTTTGATCTTTGATATGAGGGATCAAGTAATTATAGAATAATGGTATTGCAGATGTTAAGCCAGTGGAGTGGATGTGGGCTGAACAGGCGGAATGTAGTATGATAAGTTTGTTATCAGAAGTTGAATTGTTTCTCAAGATTTTATTATTCTTAATTGTTCTGAATGTTTTGTATAATCATATATGTGATTCAACAGCACAGTTTGTTCTGCACTTTTTTGTAATGTGAAGAAATTGTTAGTTTTTTTAACATGATTTATACTTTGAATTGAACAAAAATATTGATATTAAATTATGAATTATAAAAAATAAATTGAATAAGAAAAAAATGGATTTGAAATGCTTGCTAATATTGCTAAAACTATTTTAAGCCTGAAATCAACTTCCAATTGTTCACCAATAGGTGACAGCATTGTGTAGGACAACAGAAATGAAGATTGATACAGATATCACAGATAGAATATTATCTATGTACACTCAAAAGAAAAGCTGCTATATAGCAGGGTCGACTCGTAACCACCATAGACAATAATTATAAATGGACAACTTGTCCAATATTTGATATTCTTGATGCTGCTCTGCTGCACTCCATTACGCACCGCTCTGTTTGTTGTTAGGATGACAAATAGTTTTAAAAGTTATATTTTTAGGCTGGTCTAAATCTGCAGTCTAACAGCGCTCGTCAATGTCACAATGATTGAGATGGCCATGCAATCAAATCAAAGAAGTCAGTCTTACTGTTTGTTCACAGAAGACGAGTGCGAATGCTTTAGTTTTATTGTGAAAGAGTGCGTCATAGGTAGCTAAAAACATTTAATATTTGACAACTGTTGATAGAAATGTTTAACGACCGACATATCCAGTGATGCAAACTACTCAAGTATTTTATCAAATTTCGCACTTTTGAATTTAAAATATGCTATCATTTACATGATTCATGGAATAACTGAATGTGACGAAGTTTACATTACCGAGATATTAGACAGGAATAAGAGTGTACATTTTAAAATAAAATATTAGCTCAATTGTGCTGCTGCGTAACACGAGAATGAACCTTATTGGTTCTCGCACGTCAAGCAAACTTGAGCTTCTGTTTACCATATCTGATGTGTGCATTGATGAATGTTTATATGTGAATAAAAGCCTAAATTAAATCTGTTCATCATATAAAGTCATCGGGTCTCTTCAGAAAATTTGCACTAAACCGCTCGATTCATATGGATTAGTTTTACGATCACTTTGGAGGGACAGAAATCTCTCAGATTTCATTAAAATATCTTCATTTGTGTTTCGAAGATAAAAGAAAGTCTTACGGGTCTGGAACGACATGAAGGTGAGCAAATGACAGAATTTTTGGGTGAACTAACCCTGTCAAATCACATCCAGGGCCCAGAAAACACCTCAGACCCCAGAGGGTTAAATCCCTTTTAATCCTTATTTAATTCCTTTAAATAAAAAGACCAAAAGACTCCCATTTTATGAATTAACTCATAAACATACTTTATCACTAGAAAAAATTTAAATAATCAGTCAAATATTAAAGTATTATAGCGTTCTTTAAAATTGAGTCAAGAACCCATATAGAACCCCATTGAAACTTGTTTCTAAGAGTGTATTATAATAAATAAATTAATGAATTAATTATTAGTGAATTAATTAATATTACTGATTTGAAGTGGGCTCTGGGTAGCAAGTTTAAACTAAATATCCAGATACCAAAATCAAGATAAGGATGCGGAGTACTCAAGGCAGTGTCTGGTAACTTGGTTTCCCACACACTACTCTTCTCTTTCTTGTTTGATGTTTTCTGGGTTGTTCCATTTTCACTAATTAATTCATTTAATCCACATCACCGTGCCGGGGATTTCCCCACAGGTTCATTTCCAGTCATTTCATCATTACCTCAGATTCACCACTTACACAACACACCTCATTGCTTTCATGTTTCAGGTCTACACATACTGTAGTTAACAGGCACAGTAATGGAATGGAATGAGCGTGTATATGAACTACATTCACAGCAACATACCGTAGTACTCTAGTGTAAGACATGGAAAGCCACCAGATAAGTTTTAGTCATTTGTAAAGTGAATTTTGTTGTTTAACAAAGGGAGGGACATTAAAAGTCAGCCAACAAGATGGCCATCAGCAAGGAGGGGAGCAGCTGTTACAAAGATAGGAATGTTTGAGACTTAAAATGCACTTTTTTATTTATCAGAGGGCGTTGGACAGGGTTGCATGGCTGAAATGTGATCTATAGACCAAAGGAGATTAAGGGTTCATGGGTGTATTCAGCTGGCACCCTCCTCCTTACAGGTGCTGTGGTAGAACTTGACTTAATAGGTGGGCTGTGATCACTCAGTTACGAGATAAGAACACTCTTTTTAAGAGGTGCCAGGTCATTCTGAAGTACATGAAGCAAATTAAATTAAAGCATTTTACGTTATTATCTACAGACTTAACAATAATACACTCATCACTTAATAATCTAAAAGTCATAATGAAGAACCACAAAAAAAGTCTGAGGAAGAAAAAAAACATAACATTACATAGGACTTTTCTCATCTACTCTACTCATATTTTAAGTTAAGACATTTTAGACAACCACTGGCTACCAACAATATGTGTCAGCAGTAATTTGTTTTATCAGGCACTTCATGTATAGAACCTTTTAGGGGTTCCCATCATGAGATCATTTTATAGATTTAGTTCTAATTAATTTTGTTTTAATTAATTAAACAGCTCATAAACATATGTACATTAGGCATAAAACATACCTTTATGGCATAAAGAGTTCAAAACTGAGTCAAGAACCCATACTATACTATATTGAACCCCATTGAAAGAGTGTATACTGTATAACCTTGACAGGTAATATATTTAATATTTTATAAGATTTCTGTATTATTCTTTATATACTCATACTTGTATAATTTATTATTTATACTTTATATTTTATATTATATACTTTTCATACACAGTTTTACACATTGTAGACAAAGTTTTACAATTTGAAGCACAACAAAAACACAACTGTTAAGTCTGTACTGAAGGCTTATTTCTAATAAGAAACTATATTCTGATTATAATAATATTTTTCACTTTGATCTTATTAAGTTCCTCTTTTAACATTAAATGTCAAAGTAATTCAAGTCAAAGACTTTTTAAAAGTCAGTGCCAATATTACACACAGTGTTCTGTTGTCCCGCCATTTATTAGACCTCCCAAAAGCTGAATTTAGAAAGCTAAATCTAATTAAAAAGACATCTTGCCACTGATGTTGTCTGATAAATGTGGTATTTACCTCCAGCTCCCAATATTCATTTTCAATTACTGTCAATTTGTATCATTTAATAAATTTAAGCAAGGTGTTTTTGTTTGGGTTTAAATCCAAAGTCTTCTGGTCTATGATGAGTGCACTCTTTGATAAAAAAAGACAGCTGAGAAATTATGAGAAGCAGGAGGCTGCAATTATTAAAATCTGCCATTCAGTCTTCCCAAAGTTCACCCTTCAGCTGGTCAGCTTGGCCTTATGTGGTTTATATCAGTCATTTGCTGCAAGACATAGGAGGAAGCCATGACTTCATCATCCAAATAATCTGCCTTTGTCAATAAATACACCGGGTGCAAATTAAAAAACAGAAATCTTCCCAGCACTTGAAGACATTGGCAGATTGTGTTTCATTATGTCACAATTAAACACAGACAGACCGACTCTGTTCCAATAGTAACATCTGACCTACAAAGAGGAACAAGAACAAACAAGCTGTTGGAAGATGCACAGAAGGCCAATACAAGCATCAGCAGTTATTATGATATTTACATTCTCTGTTGCCTCAAATAGAAACTTGAAATAATTTCTTAAATTAATTGAGAGGTCTGAGACAACCTAGTTTGGATAACCTAGTTTGGAATTTTCACGTTCAAAACACTACCACACACAGCACCCTGGCAAACGCCCAGCAACGCCCTAGTAACCACCCAGAACACCTTAGCAACTACCTAGGAACGCCCTAGCAACTACCCATTACACCCTGGCAACCACCCTTAACATCCTAGCAACTGCCTATTAATGACACATAGCACTCTAGCAATCACATACCAACACTCTAGCAGCCACCCAGAACACCCTTGCAGTTGCTTAGCAAACACCCTAGCTACTGTTTAGCAACACTCCAGCAACCACCCAGAACACCCTTGCAGTTGCTTAGCAAACACCGTAGCAACCACCCAGAACACCATAGCAATTACCTATGTAACTAGTCTTATTTGACCTGCTCCAAGCGGGATTCGAACCAGTCGCCAGTGCGCCTCTTGAGGCCAGGGGAGTGAGATTTACAAACACAGCTCTTACTAGCTTGCCTCTGTTATACTTAGCAACACCCTAGAAACTACCCAGAACACCTTAGCAACGCCCTAGAAACCACCCATTACACCCTAAAAACCACCCTTAACACCCTACCAACTGCCTAGTAGCAACCATACATAACAACCTAGCAACAACATACCATCACTCTAGCAACCACCCAGAACACCACAGCAAGTGTCTAGCAACACAATTGCAAACACCCTATAGCTACTGCCTAATGTACATGTTTAGTTAATATTAGAATTATAATTTAAAAAAGATTTAAATAGTTAAAAAGTATTAATTTCATTATGTTTTTGTAATAAACAACTTAAATTCAGTTACTTACTGGAGAAAAAAAAAATACTAAAATATGAAATGATATAAAGACAGGCAGATTTCTGCAACTGTACTCTTAATCATCTCATTTATACTCATTTAGTGCAATGTCCTTTGCTACATTTATCATGATGTATTTTCCATTTCTCAAACTGCTTCAGTTCGACAGGAAGCTTCCATCAAAAATGGATTTGTAAATTGTAACATTTCATTGTAAAAATGTCCATTTTACCAATATTAATCATAATGCTGAATGATATCATACTCGTTTAAACAAACATAGTTTGGTGTTGCTGCAGGAATATTGAGCCTTACAGATTAAGCTGTGAAGCTACAAAAATAAATAAATAATGAAACACTGATAATCAAAATAAATTAGCAGGAACGATTACCATGCTAACAGAGACTGTAGACCTTGAAAAACTTGTTTTCAGTTGACTGTTTTGATTATGATACACCTGAAAAGCTCTTATTGATCATGGGTGGATGTGCAGGGGCTCCTATCACGGAGGTCTCTTCTCTAGCTGCATGGCTGAGTCACTGCTTCAGGCACCTTATTAATCAAACTACGCCTACACTATCTCCAGCCCTCTTATACATCACTTTCTACAACTGACATTTAGCTATCCGACCACCAATCAAGAGGGCTGCCCTTTAACCCAGCCCAATTTAACCTCAGAGTTTGGGCCCTTGCCTATGATACATTTTGCTGAAGAATGGCAACATAGAAAAACAGCAAGTGCTTTACAAGACACATTAGTATAAGATGGTATGATTATGATACTGAGTTTGAAATGTATAAGAAGTTTAAAAAGACAAATGTTTCATCCATGTTCCAACATTCAGTAGCCTCAAAGCAGGAAGTACACATTTAAAGTTAATAACTTTAATGTTTTAAGTGTCTTAAGCTCACCAAGGCTACATTTATTTGATCAAAAATATAGTAAAACAGTAATATTGTTAAATTAAAGCTGCAAGCAGCGATGAAAGGGCCCTCGCACCCGGGAGCACCGCCACCCGGTGGCCTCAGGAAAACAGCGAATAGTGGGTGACATGCATTAAAGGGGGTAAATATAGAAGAAAAATGGCAAAGTCAGTTCAATGTGCCACACTTCCTGCTGCCAGCAGGTGGTGCTTTGACTATATCCGGAATATTGGCATGTAGATGTCTTTAGGCCAGGACTATTATCAAACATGTGAAGTTTGGGGCAGATCGGACACTGTATGCCTGAGTTACAACAACTTCCTTTTTCGTGGCGTAAATCGCATACATTAGCACTTAGCCACGTGTTGCTTGATTTAATGTGTTTCTAGCATGTTTGGGACTTCTTGGCATATTTTAATGTGTTTCTGGGAGTGAATTACAGTGTAAAGCATGCCATTTCCTGTTGCCAGCAGGTGGCGCTATGACTAACTAATATTGGCATGTAGATGTCTTCAGGCCAGGACTCTTATCAAACATGTTAAGTCTGGTACAGATCGGACATTGTATGCCTGACTTACAACAGCTTCCTGTGTCATGGCCAAACATCAGACTTTGACAGGCTGCCACGGACATACCCTTCAGCGAAAACTCAAGATCTTCACAATTTAACATCACCAAGGCCTTAAGATTAGACTGACCAAATATGATGTTGATCTGGTTAAATCACTATGAGGAGTTAATCACATTGTAAAACATGGTCTTTCCTGTTGCCCACAGGTGGCGCTATGACTGTAACTGAATATTGGCATGTAGATGTCTTCAGGCCAGGACTCTAATAATACATGTGAAGTTTGGGGCAGATCGGACATTGTATGCCTGAGTTACAACAACTTCCTGTTTTATGGCGAAACATCGAACTTTGTCAGGCCGCCACGGACACACCCTTCAGGGAAAACTCAAGATCTTCGCAATTTAACATCGCAAAGGTCTTTAGATTAGCCTGTGCAAATATGATGTTGATCTGATTAAATCTCTAGGAGGAGTTCGTTAAAGTACAACTTCTGGAAATGGCAAAATTTGCAACAATTTTGCAAAGAAAAATCAAAATATCTCACTTCCTGTTGGTTTTCAGATTTCGTACCAGCAGACTTTTTTGTAGGTATTGGGCTGTTACATGTGTCTACCGAATTTCATACCTGTACGTGAAACGTAGCGGGAGGGGCACTTCGTTGAAATGTTGTAGGTGGCGCTATCGAGCCATTTTGCCACGCCTAATTCTGAAACCCATATCAGACGTAAATTTTTACCACTTTTCACGTGTGTGCAAAGTTTCATGAGTTTTCGAGCATGTTTAGGCCATCAAAAATACGATTCATTTGGGAGAAGAAGAATAATAGGCTTAGCAAATTCCAATAGGGTCCTCACACCATCGGTGCTCGGGCCCTAATAATATTATTACGGTTTAAAATATCTGTTTTCTATTTGAATATATTTTAAAATGTAATTTATTCATGTCATGGCAAAGCCTAATTTTCAGCAGCCATTACTCCAGTCTTCAGTGTCACATGATCCTTCATAACTCATTTGCTACTCAAGATACATTTCTTATTTCTATGTTGAAAACAGTTTGCTGAATTAAAGTATTAATTTCTTTTTAAAAAATGACCCCAAACTATTGAATGTGAATATATTATACAGATACTTTTTGTTCACAGGTCATGCGGCTCCATTACACCTTGAAAGTCAATTACATAAACTGCGTATGAATTCAGGAATGTTAGCCGATGCTCAGCGAACTGTGAGGTATGCCAGCATACAGGTGTGAATTATTGCTTAATGTCTAAAAAAACTGGGATCTGATAAGGATTTAATACAACCTTTAGGACCAAGAAAGTGCATCTGGGTCTAGCTGAAGAATGGTTAGACATTTTTTCAGTGCCATCAAAACAACTGTAAACAGATTCTTAAATCTCAAAAGCGGTAATGATTGTAAAGTGGCTGAATTTAGTAATCTATACTTCCTGTTTTTTTTTCCCCATGTAGAAATATGTGTTGACATTGCATTTAAAGTCCTACTAAAACTTAGCTTTGTGACTGAAGGAACGAGGAAATCCATGTCGGAGTCTTGTAATTGATGAAATAGCTACAAGATCTCTAGATAAGTTTCTCATCTCAGTATGGGTGGCTAAAGAGAACCAGTCTGTAGTCACTTTAGCAGATTAACCGTAAAGTAGCTATATGTAAGAATTTACATGTATTAATCGCTTTTTTATTGCCAATGTCTGAAAAACGAGACCTTCCTAGACTTCCTAGGTTGTCTATGAAAACCTGTAGATAGATTTTTATGTGAAGGACTAGAGATGTTTTTTTGCTGGGAAAATCAAAAGGATGTGATGTTTAATGCCGAAAGAGTTATTCTGTGATGTAATGTAAGTGTCACGCAAAGAAGTTGTTCGCTGTGATTATATCGGGGGCCTTGAATCACGAGCAGTGTCTTGTACAGTACGTTACATGTGCATGAGGAATAAGTTGCTGACTGCAGTTCACTTAACGGCCACCAGTGTCGCTAAAAACCAGCGTTTCTGAATTCTACATGTAGCCCTTAAAGGGTTAGTTCACCCAAAAAAAGATTCTGTCATTAATTACTCACCCTCGTGTTGTTCCAAACCCGTAAGACCTTCGTTCATCTTCGGAACACAAATGAAGATAATTTTGATGAAATCTGTGAGTCTCTGACCCCTCCATAGACAGCTATTTAATTACCACTTTCAAGGCCAGAAAGCTAGTAAAGACATCGTTAAAATAGTCCATGTGACTACAGTGGTTCACAAAATGTTTCTCCTAAAATCCCTAAGGAGAAATAAAGATAATGAGGGATGGGTTGACATGCAGTAAAGCTATAAAATTAACCTAGACAGCATAACTCTCATAATTTGGTTGTGGAAGAATCTAAAGAAAAATATTCATACGGTTCATCCGGAAATCTTTGACTTTTAATTGCAGACATTGGTATATTTGCAAATCTGAGCTTTTTTGTTGAAATCTGCTCTGAAGTAGGGCTGAACGATACATCGAATTTTCATCGTCATCACGATATGAACACATCGCAACAGACAGCCTGACACAATGAATAAGGGAAAACAGTTTATTACATGCGCCAAGCGCATGTAATAAACGTTTGACCTATCACGTTTAGCCCTGAAGACATGGTTGACGCGTTCATGCTATTTGGCCAATCAGGTGAAGCCCCAGGAAGTGTCAGCTATGACACTTCATGATTGATTAATTGCATGATTGATTTGTGAGGTGTCAATTTAGTTGCGACACTTTGCCATTAGCAATGTTCGCAAGGAACCTATTAAAGCACTAAGACATGGGAACAGTATAGCTAACATTCACATTTGAATATTTATCGCAAGTCATATCGTCATCGCAATATTAAACAATGTTATTGCACAAAACACATCATTTTTAACAATAGCATAAATAAATACTCAACATGACAAATACACTGGAGTCTTTTCTTGCTCACCAAAGCTGCATTTAGTTGATCAGAAATACAGTAAAAACAGTAATATTGTAAAATAATTTAAAATAACTTTTAAAATAAATAAATTTAAAAGGTAATTTACTCCTGTAATGGCAAAGCTGAATTTCCAGCAATTTTCAATGTCTTCAGTCTTATTATCTTTGTTGAAACCTGTTTAATATTTCTTTGGAAACTGATACATTTTTCCTAAAGGATTCTTGATTAATTGAAAGTTCAAAAGAACAGCATTTATTTAAAATAGAAATCTTCTGTAAATATGTCTTTACTGTCACTTTTGATAAATGTAATGCATCCTTGCTAAATAAAAGTATTCATTTATTTTTGAAAAATCTTACTGACCTCAGTGTATAGTGTATAAGGCACTTACCATTTGATTATTGTGCACTGAGATTGTAACACAAGCGACAGTACATCCTGCCAGTAATCTCCATTGGCATTTTCAGTTGTTCCTGATGAAGGCATAGATAAGACAGAAGACAAAAACACAAAATAGGATGGTACATTATTTCACAAGTTCATGGCAGAGCAGTTGCAAACATGTATAAAGTGCCAGCACTCTACACGCTCAGCTGCTTAAGTAAATATGTAGCATCGGGCTGTTAGAGCTGGAGAGAAAATTTGAGAGGGTTAAATAAATACAAATACACACTACACACGAGTCAAAAGCCAGGCTTTGTTTAAGCCTGCCGTCTGTGCAGCTGGTAAGTGATGATATGGGGCAGTAAGTAATACCTGCAGTAGCAGCCAAGATGTGGGTCTGTCTTACAAACTGTATAGACACACTCCCCAAGAAGGATTCATCAGGCCTGGATGACCAGGTGGAATCCTGAATTGTGCAATTTTGTTCTCAGAGGTTATATTAGGCTACAGAAACACAAACAAAAGCTTGCCAAGATCAATAAACACATGCTAGAGCATAACAACATAACTTCCTACAGACAACAGGGCAATTAAATAACCTCAGTTTGAGAAATAAACAATTGGTTTAGATTTACTCAAGCTCTTTCTAAACATTTTCTGGCTGATTTGCTAATGTTTTCCCATAGGAAAGAAAAACCATAAAGGAGCTCTGTTTAATCTTGGTTGTTTCCTGCTTCTCTGATTTGCCATATGAAATGCAATCTCCTATTAATAGTCAGAGGATTCACATGCACTCGAAGAGGAGCATCTGAGAAGTTAACAATTAAATGAAATTTAACTACAAACTCCATCCTCTGAGCAACACTTCTTTTTATGTGAAATTTACAGCATGTCTAATGTTTGTCTTCAGCTTTTTTCTCACGGCACAGAGGCTCAAGAATGAGGAGGACTGAATTCCCTCCCTATTATTTTGTCTTGCAAAATCTTGAATATTTATTTGTGAGAGTCAGATATGGTAAAAGGAATAAATCACCAAATCTGGATTTCAAAAATTCTTGCAAGATTTCATAAGATCAAATGATGAGCCCAAGATAGGCTTGGTCAGGGTCTATTGGCAGCTACATTAGTTAGAGAAAACTGAATCCTCATCCATTAACCAACAAATGACAAGATTTGGTAAGATTTTAGGGTGTCCATTTAAGCAATAACAGTTTATAAGCTCTTTTTCATTATTTACCAGGAATAGTGCAAGTAAAAAACTTAAAATGAAGATGAACAATAACTGTAAAACAGGTGCAATCCATCCATTTGTGATCCTATACCTGATCCAAATGTGCAATTATGTAAAATGTGTAAACTTCTACTAGGCTATAACATGCAAGTGAAATAAAAATAACTATAACCCTTAAATGCAAACCACAAGTTTGCAATTTTCCTCAAAAGACCTGACTGGCTGAAGTAAATGAAGGGCTTCCCTGTGATTTGCCTTGCAGCTTGGTGCTTCTTTGCTTTGATCTCGGAGCAAGAGGGATTCCCTCATGTTCATTCAAAGCTAACTGCAGATTGGGGACAGCTGAGATCTGAGGTGTGATTGCAACAAATAAATCCACCTACGTAACATGTCCCACGGGTGTAGATTTTCAAAAGCTGCATGACACACAACCCACTCTCTCAACACAACACCACTCTCAAAAAAAGTTCTTTGAATTCTTTATGTAAAGTTGTGAGTTTTACCCTACTGAATCAACCAAGGATCAACTGCAATTATAGGCCTATAGTATGTTTATGTTTTTGTTTTGGCTGCAGGTAAACACAGCCATGCTGATATTCATACCAACAGCATGATTTAGTGTGGCATTTTTTTATACAACAGTTTAATAAACAAGAAGGTAATAGGAGGACAGCCCATGAAAATAGTTCCAAACAAAGCCACAGCCAACTATTGCGTGTCTCCAAGCAACACAGATCAGTGGTTTTGTTCCTGAATGATTGAGGTTTTGAACGAATTGCTCGTGTTGATTCAAAGACACATCTCTCGTTCCTGTAAGGATCGTGTTTGAGCGAATCGGTTGAGTTTCCTGCCTTCATGTGCTATCAGAAATTCCCACTTCCTACTTCCCACCATTACAAGCAAGTGTTTTGTTGTCAGAAAGAACAGGAATCATTGAAGACACCAGGTTTATTCTTGCCTATTTATTAGGGAAATCTTAAAGCCAAAATGATATTTAGCATCCCATTAGTTGACAACCACATAAACATTCACCGCACTATCTAGATACTAAGCTTGCTGACAATTCTGGAATTTCGGTCAAATACAGGCCATACAGGTGTACAAAGGCAAAATTAAAGGCACAATATGTACGATTTTTAGATTAAAATATCCAAAAACCACTAGAACAATGTTATATATTTTGTTGACCTGTGTACTTACATTATCTCAAAATCTTATCGTTTTTACCATCCCTCAGAGACAACACTATTTTGTCAAGTGGCTAACATAGCACAATCAGAGAGAGCGTTCTCCATCATACAATATATTTTAAAATTAATTGCATGTCATTTAGCAACAGTCATTAAGTCATCCTGTTTTTATTAATATGATATTCTAATCAATCTAGATTACTGCAAAGTGCAACAAGTCTCTCATACCAACCACTGAGTGAACGTACAGAGAAAGTTAGAACATAACTTTCAACACGCTCAAATGTACTTAGTATGATTGTATTAACCATGTAAAACAGCGCTGCGTTACCCCACATACGCAACGAAAAGATTCTAACTTGCAGAAAGAATCACTGAGAAAAAAAAAAAAAAAAAAAAAAAAAAAAATCACACGTCGGAATTACCTTAATTACAATATTCTGATTTTTAAAATGCCTATACGTCCTGGTACAACTTATTACTTACAACTTGTGAATTTGGAATCTTCTGAGAGGTCTGACTTGTCATCGTAATTAGGGTAATTCCAACATGACATAAAAAGTGTAGTGATTTATACAGTGGAAGTCACAGTGCAGCGCACATTTGGAACGTGGTAGGAACTAACTTTTGTATAAAGCAATCAATTCAAGTATTTCATGTCTTCTTTGCTTAATAGAATTATGTGGCCTTATATAAACTTTCAGAACCACACCACCAGGAGCTGGTTTAAAATCTAATGATTAATTTTCAGCCTGCCCTCAGCTGGAAGGAAACTCTTCCAAGACATCATTTATGGGTGGTATGTAGTATAAATTCAAAGTTAACCTTAAGTCTTATCTTTACAGATACAGTTCCTGGTTTCTTGATAGTTGGTCTTATAAAATAAATCCCAGTAAAATCTTTAGCTTAAATTTTTATATTTTTAACCAATCCCATTTTAAGTCCATGAAAGTGGTTTTCCCTGTCATTTTTTGATGTAGGAGGCAGTGTGAGTGCACATATTTCTCTTTTGGTAAACCTTCTCTATTTTGATGCTGACTCAGATCACTTACACACACAATATAACAATTTTCCCGACAGCTTCCATTAACAGCCTTCTCATCCCACTCCTTTCCTCACATCACAATCCATACAAATGCTTTCATGTAAATATTTCTCATTCTAACTGAGCAAAAGATGCTCATTTGTATAGTCCAAAGATTTGAAGAATGAATCAGCTTTTGGACATCACAGAGGAATTTGCTGCACAGAGTGCATGCGGCTCTTCATCAGGATTGCCTGATGTGTCTTTTCTCCGATGACTTTTAGGGAGTTCTGCACAGATGACCTTAAAGTCTCCACGAGGGGGGTGTCAAAATTACTCACCCAGAGTGATTTCAGCTTTCACTATTGCAGTCTTTCTCAAAAGATTTAGTTGTAGCATAAGAGACGCATTAGTCTTGCTAAATATCCATGCACATTTTTTGTCTTGTCCTTTGTGGTGTCCGCCTGTCTTTGAGTGCTGCATGCTCCTGATGTCAACTTAAAATGATCTAACCATTTAACAATTTTTTTAACCAGGTGGTAGATTATACATAGTTTGTTAGCATTTAGCAGACTTTAAAATTAAGTGTAAATTAAGTGTAAATCATTTGATTCATACTATGCCAGTATTCTTATTTTATTAAAGGTCAATACATCATTAATCCTTCTTCCAAAACAAGTTTTTGTCTTACCCCGATTCACTATGGTAAGCATATATAAGTGTTTACATTTTAGATGGGACGGGATGGTTTTTGTGCGAAATTGCATACATGCCTCGTCTGTGTGTGTCTCGTCATATCCGTAAATAGTCACACAGAAAAGTCACCTGTTTAAAAAAAAAAAAAAACGCTGAACAGAGGAGAGTCTGCTGAAAAAAAAGAGACAGAGCCCGTGACAGAGCTCGTAATAAAACAAGAATGAACTATGGGTTGTCTTTTTGGAGATGGCGAGAACTGAGGGATTTGAAATGTTGTAAAGGTCGACGTGGAGATGCCGTTTTTATTACTCAACAGGTGAGTAAGGTATTTTATTGAACAGATAAATTGCCATATGTAGCTCTCTAACAGAGTTCAAGCATTATCTGTTGTGAAGGGTCATTTCATTATGGTTGTTGTTTTTTCTAAATTTATTTTCCAGGAAGTACCATGTCTGTTAATGGGTATAGTTACAGTAACGTCTTCCTTTCCATCTAAACTGCTTATATCTCTTAAAGGGTTAGTTCACCCAAAAATGAAAATTCTGTCATTAATTACTCACCTTCATTGTCAGTCTCCTATGCTGTTCACATAGTAAATACAGTGCAGTGCTTCCAGGATCTACGTCAGAACGGCGGCTCACTATTGGCCGACGCTGTTCACGTGAGCATAGCGACACATGCGCGTGATGCTGACGCAGCAGCTGGCCAATCAGTGGCCAATAATGAGCCGCCATTCTGACGTAGAACCCGGAAACGCTGCACTGTGTTTACTACGTAAACAGTGTAGGAGACTGACATAGAAGAGAAGAAATTGTTGAATAAAGTTGTTCTTTTTGTTTTGTTTTGTTTTCTTTGCACACAAAAAGTATTGTCGTCGCTTCATAACATTAAGGTTGAACCACTGTAGTCACATGGACTATTTTAACAATCTCTTTACTACCTTTCTGGGCCTTGAAAGTGGTAAAAATGTTGCAGTCTATCGGGGATCAGAAAGCTCTCGGATTTCATCAAAAATAATTTAATTTGTGTTCCGAAGATGAACGAAGGTCTTACGTGTTTGGAACGACATGAGGGTGAGTGACAGAAGTTTCATTTTTGGGTGAACTAACCCTTTAAGCCGAGTAGTGAATGTTTGTGAGCAGTAGGATAATCTCTCTTTCTTTTTTTAGTTATGAGAAAGAACAATATTCACAGTCATGCAGAGCCGAAGCACAACCAAAACAATGTTCTTCCACAAAATGCATGCAGTTTTATTTTTTAACCATTAGAGGGCCAAAAATTACAGTGTACCTTTAAAATAGTTTACATGTTTTGAAAATAACTGAAACTACCAATCGTATTGAGTATATTTTGATTAAAATATAAATTACTGGATTTAAAAGCAAATTCGTAGCAATTTCATAGCAAAGTTGTGAACTGCTTTAGTTATATTTGTGAAACAAGACCATTTGAATCATAAAATTGAAAAGCACTAGCAGTACAAAAAAGCATGCAGATACTGTAGCAATAGATTTCTCTCCAGAAACTCTAGTTTCACTCACCAGAACTTGTGTCACATATTTAAGTGCGTTCATCACAGTGTGTTGGCAAACAAAGAAGTGATAATGTGTTATCTCAACAGCAGCGGGGATGGAATTTGGAAATCTGGAAGCTCCAGACACCTGCAATCAAAACATATTGATTTTGGCTCCACATTCTCATGTACGTGTGATTCTTCAGGTAGTGATTTGACATCCGCCAAGTTTCCATTATGGATCTTCAGTAATCTCAGCTCAGAGCTTAAAAAAAGGTATATGCAAAAGTGTCTATTAGTTTAACGTCTATCATTACAGCTTTTGGCAAGGCAAAGTGTGTGTAATGACACTAATGGTCTTTAGCTAATGCCATCGTAAAGCTTTTGAAATCCTTAGCAAAGATATTATCACTTACTGTGTTTTTTGACCTGCTTGTAGATCATTTAATAGAATAGAATAGTAATATTTATTTGCAACTCAAATTGAACCAGTGGTTATTTCAATAACAGATAAATACAAAACAGCTAGTGGACATAATTGGCAGAGCATTTTCCAACAGGTCTGATAAAGGTAAGAGAGATTATTATTGATTATTGATTGCCAGGTATTTTTTGTGCTGTGGAAAGTACACTCACCTAAAGGATTATTAGGAACACCTGTTCAATTTCTCATTAATGCAATTATCTAATCAACCAATCACATGGCAGTTGCTTCAATGCATTTAGGGGTGTGGTCCTGGTCAAGACGATCTCCTGAACTCCAAACTGAATGTCAGAATGGGAAAGAAAGGTGATTTAAGCAATTTTTAGCGTGGCATGGTTGTTGGTGCCAGACGGGCCGGTCTGAGTATTTCACAATCTGCTCAGTTACTGGGATTTTCACGCACAACCATTTCTAGAGTTTACAAAGAATGGTGTGAAAAGGGAAAAACATCCAGAATGCGGCAGTCCTGTGGGCGAAAATGCCTTGTTGATGCTAGAGGTCAGAGGAGAATGGGCCGACTGATTCAAGCTGATAGAAGAGCAACTTTGACTGAAATAACCACTCGTTACAACCGAGGTATGCAGCAAAGCATTTGTGAAGCCACAACACGCACAACCTTGAGGCGGATGGGCTACAACAGCAGAAGACCCCACCGGGTACCACTCATCTCCACTACAAATAGGAAAAAGAGGCTACAATTTGCACGAGCTCACCAAAATTGGACAGTTGAAGACTGGAAAAATGTTGCCTGGTCTGATGAGTCTCGATTTCGGTTGAGACATTCAGATGGTAGAGTCAGAATTTGGCGTAAACAGAATGAGAACATGGATCCATCATGCCTTGTTACCACTGTGCAGGCTGGTGGTGGTGGTGTAATGGTGTGGGGGATGTTTTCTTGGCACACTTTAGGCCCCTTAGTGCCAATTGGGCATCGTTTAAATGCCACGGCCTACCTGAGCATTGTTTCTGACCATGTCCATCCCTTTATGACCACCATGTACCCATCCTCTGATGGCTACTTCCAGCAGGATAATGCACTATGTCACAAAGCTCGAATCATTTCAAATTGGTTTCTTGAACATGACAATGAGTTCACTGTACTAAAATGGCCCCCACAGTCACCAGATCTCAACCCAATAGAGCATCTTTGGGATGTGGTGGAACGGGAGCTTCGTGCCCTGGATGTGCATCCCACAAATCTCCATCAACTGCAAGATGCTATCCTATCAATATGGGCCAACATTTCTAAAGAATGCTTTCAGCACCTTGTTGAATCAATGGCACGTAGAATTAAGGCAGTTCTGAAGGCGAAAGGGGGTCAAACACAGTATTAGTATGGTGTTCCTAATAATCCTTTAGGTGAGTGTATGTTTCTATGCTATTCATTTTCTCTGTTAGCATCATAAGGATATCCTATCAGACTGGAGCTTAGTACATACACTATCATTAATAAATTATCAAAAAGAATTCCTCTCTTTTATTTAGGCCGTCAAACATTAATATCAAAGAGAAATATTAACAGATGACAAAGTATCAGTGTGCGCTTCGAATGAACGTAACTGCAAACTGCAAAAAAGCAGAGTGCTTTTTGAAATTGTGTTATAAATTAAGTAAATCTGCTTAATAAAATCAGACTTTGGGTTATATTTTTAATATTGGCAAAATGCACACAAAAACAGCTTGCCTAAATGGTATGGAGTCACCATAAATTACCTTTAAATACATAAAGTATTTGAAAATATATGAATATTGTGGATTGTTGCATTATCAAGATTACTTAAATCCATTTATTTATTTATTCAAGGCCGGAATCAATCTGGTTGTAATAATATAATATAATATAATATAATATAATATAATATAATATCTTTGGTTAAAATGTGAAAATTCAGTAAACATTTTAAATAAACTATCAGGGTTGAGTTCTATATGAAAAGCCTTTTATATATGCCATAGAAAGACATATATAATATATGTATAGAAAGTCATTTGTGTGGTATAAGCCCTCAAGCAATGGTAAATCTTTTTCCAGTGTGGTGTCAAATCAATAGCTTGTGCCGTATAAAGAACCTGTGAAATTACTCTTCAAGTGAAGTCATGTTTTACTAAGGATTTCAGGGTTTTCAGCAAGGATTTTTGAGCTTCCAAAAAAAATAGATGGGAATAAAAATGTATGAATTTCTATATAAACAGTTACCACATAGTTTGTCTTCAAACCGCTCAATCCTTCCTCTGTCAACTGAAGCTTTCACTTTGAAGATTGTTCACAAGCCTCAACATAGAAAAGTTTTAATCCATCAACACCACATAGAATCTCTCTTTTGCTGTAGCTGTTACTAAGACAAAGCATCAGACAGTGCTAATGATTACAGGAATTTTTCACCATAAAACTACAATTCTGTCATTGTTTACCCACCATTGTGTCATTCCAAACCTGTAAGCTGTTTTATTTTATCTGTTATATCTGTCCAAAACAAAGAGGACATTTTAAAGAATCTCCAAATTTATTTTTGGCTAAACTATTCTTTTAAGATTAAATCCGCTTACATGCATTCTGCTCCTGAATGAGTCATTTCAGAACTGTCTCTGCTTGCTTGGTCTCTAAGGTTACCGACGACAAACCACATATACACATCCAGAGACAGGATAATAGTTTTGCTGGATACATGATGTTCACAAATCTATTTCCCAACAGGAACACAACAAATGTTCACGTGTTCAGGTTCCTCATACCATGGAATCTAATTGTCCTTGATGTTTTGAGATAAAAGAAGGAAATGATATACTATATAAAAACATACTGCAACTTTCAGAAATCAAAAGGCCAGTTCACACCAAGGACGATAGCTATCTATAAAGATAGTGATAAAGATCGTTCTCAATATTAATAGCAGAGTTCACCACCGCTATAACGATAATGGCACAGAGAAACAATATGGTTGGAATCACTTTCAGAATGATTTTTTCCACCTGATGATCTATAAAAACACTGACATCCAATCAGAATCCGTCCTGCTGTGACGAGCTCGAGCATTTAAAGCGACAGACAAGTGTGTGCTTAGAATAAACAGAATGATATCGTCTGCTGTTGTGGACGCTGTTATCGTTATAGTTATCTTAATAGTTATCGTTCTTGATGTGAACGGGCCTAAAACGTACTCTTCAGTAAAAAAAAAAAAAAAAAAAAGTTAAATCATCAAAAATAACACCTTAACTAAATTCAATTATAACTGTTGCTGGCACAAAAAAAGTAATCTGACCTCGTCAGAAAAAAGTATGATTTGACCCGGGTCTGCTGGCTTTACATGAAGCACAGAGATTTCAAGAAGACCCCTGCTACTTTTCTAAGCGGGACTCCTCATTGATGCTAACTAATCAGAACATGTGCTATAATGTATTAGCCTACTGTTATTTGACTGTGTGCACATGCTATTTATGGATGCATGTTAACAGTCCAAGAAAAAAACGGACAAATAAACATAGCTGTTCCCTTACAAAAAAAGCAGCAGAATCCAGGAACATTAATAAAAAAATAAAATCATACATTTAACTGACAATAAAAGACTTCAGAAATAACATTAGTCCACATATACAACCTTCAATGTGAGTAAATCACTCGCATATGCGACTGAATCTTCACTCTGGGTGACTAAATAATATCTATCATTAGCCATTGGCTAATAAATTCTTAGATTTTACTCGCCAGTGTATGTGTTAGGGGCTAAGAATAAGTTTAGCATAGATATATTTTCACTCGCTTGAGAGTTTCGCTCTCCATCAATCAATCTGTAGGCTACTATTTCAATTCAACTCAATGGATGCGCAGCGTACCTGTATGGTGCAGGTATGACGTCACTTTGTAGGCCAACCAGCAGTTAGCATCACACTGGTTCCCTCGACAAAAACCCTTTTGGATTATCACTAAAAACAAGCTCTATGATCAACAAAAGTTTATGATACTTACACGTTTTGTCCATCAAGATAGTTTTCGCAGATGAACACTACTTCTATGAATTTTGAAGCCTAAATGCAGTTGCCAGAAGTAAAAAGCTAAAGGTAGGCTATAAACGAACTACACCATGGTCGCTCGACTTCAATGTCACCATCACTAAGCTTCCAACAACTCTTTCATTTTTTATCTAAAAACATTTTCCCCGAACGTTTGAGTTAGAATAGTTTATAAGAGTACAATTATAAGCATAACGAGGATTTAAAAGCAGACTGAGTTTACCTGGTCGGCGTGATGACGTTTAATGTTCCAGACAGCCTCTGTAGTCCCATTTGGCCACTTGTTAGTAACCGCCTTTTTCAAGACATGTAACAGCTTCAAAAAATCACAAGTGGGGTAATACTGATGTATTTTATAAAACGTGAAAGTGTCTTGAGCTTGTGTTCACCACAGACCTTATGTCAGCCATTTAACCAAAAACCCATTCACTTCGGGACGATGGAACCGGAAGTGCTAAAATGCTAACTCGCTTCTGCATTTTGGCCTACAAAGTGATGTCATCTTCTTCTTCTTGTTTTACGGCGGATCGCAAACAAATATGTGCATTACTGCCACCTATCTCTAAAATGGACCACTGACACTCTACCTGTACTTCTTATTTAACCTACCAACCGACATCTATTCACCTTTGTTACCCGCATAGAGGCTTCACAGAATTTCATCCGGCGCTGCGTGTTCAGCTCCTCCGTCCACACTCAGCCCCCATGACGGAGAAAGAGAAAAAAAGAAAAAAAGAAAAAAAAAATTCACATTTAAATACGCTTATTTAACCCAGTATTTCCCAAATATTCTACCATTAAATGTATTATATTCCTATTTGATTTTAATACATTTTGAATTGTAAACTTCACTCCTATATTATTTAATTCCTCCTTCAACTCTTTCCTTTCAACATTATATTTCCTACAATCTATTATTACATGTTCAACTGTTTCATTAACTTCACATACCTCACATAAACCTGTTGGATGCTTGCTTATTAAGTGCAATGTACTATTCAATCTTGTATGCCCCAATCTTAATCTTGTAATCATATTCTCTTCATTCCTACTCCCACCTGATATTCTTCCCTTACCCACTGTTGACTGTATTTGATACATATGTCTACCTTTTATTTCATTGTCCCAATACTGCTGCCATAATTTCAGAATATTCTTTTTGATAATTGATTTAATTTCTGACCTACTAAATAAAATCTGTATATCTACTATTTCTCGTTCTATGGCCTTTTTTGCTAATGCATCAGCCTCATTACCTCTCAACCCAATATGAGCCGGGACCCACAAAAACTGTACCTTTAAACTAGTTTGTTTGATTGAATATAATTCTTGAATTATCTCTATTACCATATCTTGTCTTGTTTCTGACTTCATCTCCTTCAAGCTTAATAGAGCTGAACTACAGTCTGAACATATTACAGCCTTGGATATTTTAACTTCCCTAATCCACCTTATTGCCATAATTATTGCAAACATCTCTCCAGTATACACTGATAAACAGTCTGATATCCTTTTATTCTTATACACTTTAACCTTTGGAATAATGAATGCAGAACCCACCTGACCAGTTTTTGGATCTTTTGAAGCATCTGTAAAAATGTGCATATATTCCCCATATCTTGACCCGATTTACTCCCTTACATTATGTACTTCTGTTTCATATGAACCTTCCTTTTGTCTTTTTTCTAATAGGCTTAGATCAACTTCTGGTTGGGGCATAACCCATAATGGTACTGGTGATAAAGGAATTATTGGAGCATATCCAACTTCTTCCAATCTCATATCTCTTACTAATTTCCCCACACTCCATCCAAAACTATTACATTCTTTCTTCTCATATTCCCAACTAAGACTCATTACTTTTCTTGTAGGGTGATCCTCACTCTGGCCTCTTAAACATTTGCCCAATAAGATGCCATTAATTGCTGTCTTCTTATCTGCAAAGGCATTTCACCCATCTCTACCTGAAGAGCAGAAACTGGAGAAGTTAGACATGCTCCGCAGCAAATTCTAAGTGCTTGAGACTGAATTCTTTCTAGCTTAATTAAATGAGATTTATTTGCAGAACCATATACAATACAACAATAATCCATTATAGATCTTATCATGGATATATATATATATTTTTTTTAAAGCCAATCTATCTGCTCCCCATTCCTGACCTGAAATACATCTCATTACATTCACTACTCGCTTGCATCTTCCCACCATTTTTTCTATATGCTCTCTCCAAGTTAATCTACTATCAAACCAAACTCCTAGAAATCTTACTATACATACACGCTCTAGTTCTTTTTTGTATAATTTTAACTTAACATCCACATTCCTCTTCTTTTTTGTAAAAAGTATTATTTTTGTCTTTTCCACTGAAAACTTAAATCCATTTTCCCCTGACCACTTTTCTACTTCATTTAACGCACATTGCATTTTCTTTATGTTATACTCTATATTCTTTCCTTTAAACCAGAGAGCCCCATCATCAGCAAACAATGATTTCCCCATACTTCTATGTATCCTTGAGAAAACATCATTAATCATGATAATAAATAAAAGTGGACTTATTACACTGCCCTGGGGTGTTCCATTATCAATTATTCCACTTAAAGATATAGATCCAACCACCTTTACTCCAATACTTCTTCCAATTAAAAACTCTTTAATCCAATTATACATTCTTCCTTTTATACTCATTTTCTGTAACTTTACTAGTAATCCCTCTTTCCACAACATATCATACGCCTTTTCTATATCGAAGAAAACAGCAATGACACTTTCCTTATTTATAAATGCCTTTCTTATTTCATCTTCTAAAGATACTATTGAATCCAAAGTCCCTCTACCACACTTAAACCCACTTTGATATGGAGAAAACCAGTTTTTTTTTTTTTCTAAATGATATGTCAATCTATCAGTTATCATTCTCTCCATTACCTTACATAAATGAGAAGTTAAAGCTATTGGACGATAATTTATAGGATTACTTGGATCTTTCCCAGGCTTTTTAATAGGTATAATTAATGCTTCCTTCCAAATTTGAGGAATTATACCTTCCATCCATATTCTATTATAAAATGTTAAAATCACTTTCATAGAAGTTTCACTAAAATGCTTCATCATACAGTAACTAATTCCATCCAATCCTGGAGTAGATTGTTTCATTCTTCTTACTGCATTCTTTAATTCACTCATAGAGAATGATACATCTAACAAATTATCTTCAGTCTCTTTTTTCTTCTTTATATCAGGATATTCCTTCAGCACACCCTCTCTCATTTCCTTACTCTGCTCAGTCAAATTTTCTGAACTATTTACTTTTATAAATGCCTTTAAAACCATTTCCACTTTTTCTCCATCCTCCACAGCTATTTCTCCCTCCATACTTAAAACTGGATACCCATTACCCTTTTGAATCCATTTCATTTTCTTAATCATGCCCCATACCTCCTCTATTGGTGTATTCTTCCCTATTTCATCACAATAAGCCATCCAATACACGTTCTTGGCTTTCCTTATTATCCTCCTTACCTCAGCTTGTGCTTGTTTATACTCTATTAAATCTTGAAAATTATAGTTCTCCTAACTATCCCAAATGCTTTCCTTTTCCTTCTTATTGCACTTTTACATTCCTCATTCCACCATGGAACTATCTTATTCTTCCTACCTCCTTTCCTCTTTGGTATATATTTATTCGCTGCTACTTGAATTGCATATACAATATCATCACTAATCATTTCCACAGATCTATCTGGTTCTATTATAATACTCTTTAATCCCTCTTCACTCAAATTCATAAATTCTTCCCAACTCGCTTTATCAAACCTCCAGCTACCAATATTTCCTTGACTCACCTTACTTCCTCTCACATTTACTCTAACAGATATCATTACTGGATAATGATCACTCCCAATAGTATCTTGTCGCAATATTTCCCACTCAGCACTCCCTGCAATTGAATCAGACACCATTGTTAAATCTAGCACAGATTCTTTACCTGTAGCCACATCTACTCTCGTATTACCCCCATCATTCAGACACACCAAATTCCTCCGATCTATCAAATCTTCCACCACCACTCCATTACAATCTGTCACTATACCTCCCCATAACAAACTCTGTGCATTAAAGTCCCCACACCAAATCACCCTATCTTCATTTTGACCCTCTATTTGTTCTAACTCATTCAACACTAATTTCTTACAAGGATTATAAAAGTTTATTATTACATACCTTATTCCATTCACCCATACCTCCACTACAACATACTCTTGTGTTACACCTTTGCCTAATGTTCTATATTGCATACCTTCCTTAATCAGAGTAACACACCCTCCACCATTACCCTCCCCTCGATCTCTTCTCTCACTCACATACCCTTTTATAACAAAATCAAACCTGGGTTTAATTTCCATCTCATTAATAACACTTTTAAACTCCAATCCATTAGCCACAAGACTTCTCGCATTCCATTGTAAAATTAAAATCATCCTCCTATCCAAACCAAGCTTCCTGGCTTGACTGTGTCTCAGTAACCAGCCCATCTCTGATCATTACCCATGATATATCCTTTACTCCCAAGAATCTCTCTGCTGCCTTGACTATGATTTGAATCTTAGTTGTCTTCTTTTCAGTTTGTGCAGTACAATTAATTACTTCAGCTATGAACAACGAGAAATTTACTTTATTCACAATCATTGTCTCTTCTGTGATCCTACCTTCCATCTCTGAAGTTTCCTCATTTCTCCTCTCCTTTTGCACATCTTTCTGTTTTTCTTTCTCTTTATTCTTTGTATCAAGTGCTTTAACAGCTTCTGCATATGTTATATTCTTCTTAGCTCTCTCATTCTGTACTTCAATAGCTCTTTTCCTCACCTCACATCCCCCAAACGCAACACTATGATCCCCTCCACAGTTGCAACATTTTGGTCCTGCTCCTTCACATTTGCCATTATCATGTTCCCCCCCACATCTTGCACATTGTTTCTTAGCCTTACACACCATACCCACATGCCCGTATTTTTTACAATTATAGCATCTTAAAGGAGGAGGCACAAAAGGCCTCACTATGTAACCGATAAAACCATGTTTAACCTTATCCGGTAAAACAACTCCATCAAATCGAAGCTCAACCGAGAGACTCTCCATTCTATTCCCTTCTCTATTCATAAACAGTCGCCTAGCACCAACTACTTTCCCTCCATTAATATTACTTTTAAGCTCTTCCATAGACACTTCTAATGGCACACCAGATATTACTCCAGTTACCCACTGCCTCTGTCCCACAAGCTTGCTACTCACCACTTCCTGCTTGCACATTACTTTGATCTTCATCACTTTCCTTTTTTGCTCTTCGTTGTCACACACTATCATCAAGTGTCTATTATTTAACAAGCTTGCAAACTAATCTCTCCAGCTATTTTCCTCAACTCTTTCGTTAGTACAATTGGACTATCTTTTTTATTCCACCATCCTCTTTAAATTTCAATATTACCTTCAACTCGTCTAAATTTACATTCCTCATCTCCCGTTCATTTCCACTCTCCCCTGAACTTCTTACCTCTTTCTGATGTCTTTTCTTTCTTTTCTTTGTACCTGCATCTTCCTTCATATCTTTATTCCTTTCTTCTCCTGTCCTCCCTAATTCCATTTGATCATCCTCCTCATCTGTATCATCAACACTAACTAGTGTCTCTGGTCCATTTTCATTATTACTTTTCCTATATTTTGACATTATTGATTTTGCCGCGTTCGCCGCCATCGAAAAACGCGCCTTTCCGTAAACCGATTACTTGTGTCTAAAGTGATGTCATACCTGCACCACCCTATTTGACGTACCATAAACTAGTGTGAAGGCCCACGACTCGCCGTTGTTTTGCTGAGAGCGCTCTGTTTCTCACACACACGCAAAGAGAGAGAGAGAGAGAGAGAGAGAGAGAGAGAGAGAGAGAGAGAGAGAGAGAGAGAGAGAGAGAGAGAGAGAGAGAGAGAGAGAGAGAGAGAGAGAGAGAGAGAGATTTACATATCATGCAGAATGTACGCACTACATGTAAAGGATATCCTTTGTTGTATTTTCCTGTCAAAATAACTGAGTTCATTTGAAATTATTCAGCTTTTAAGAACAAGCAGAAGATATGCCGGTTTCTCCGGTAGTGGGCGGTACTAATGCGCAAACGACAATCTCATTGGCTGGCGCTCATCTTTTACGTCCCTGTTTTGATTTCAGCAAATCAGTTCAAGCAAACGCTGACAACGTGATTAATATTCATGAACCCAGCAGCTCATCAATCTTCAGTGCTTTGTATATTGTTATAGAGTGGTGTAGGTATGACATCACTTTGTAGGCCAAAACGCGGAAGTGAGTTAACATTTTAACATTTCCGGTTCCATAGTCCCGAATTCAATGGGTTTTTTGAATGGGGTTTTGTTTAAATGGCTGAAATAAGGTTTGTGGTGAACACAAGCTCAAGATACTTTCACGTTTTATTCTACGACATAAAATACATCAAGATTGTCAAGAAGCTTAGTAGTGGTAACCTTTTATTCTTGGGACTGTGGTGTAGTTTGTTAGGCATCAAATCTCATAAAAGTAGTATTATCTTTTAATAATAATTACTATTATCTATTTTTTTACTCTGAACACTGAATGACCAACAATATCTTAAGCACCACCACCAGAAATTACAAATATGCATTCATACATATTACCAAGTTTTAGTTCTAATTATTAAAGTTAAATTAAATAGTGCTTGATTATCATAATATAATGCATGACTGACTGATGTTAAGAGTGTATGTTCAGATATTTAAAAAGCTGTGCCATTTTACAAAGATTATTTGGTGGAATCACACACACACACACGGCGATTATATTGCCAAGGTGTGCGTAGAGCAGTGGTTCCCGACCTTTTTTACTCCAAGGACCCCCTCATCTCCGAATCAATACTGCAAGGACCCCCAATCCCCCACCCCACCACCAACACTACATTTTTTATTCACAAAAAAACATTTGTATTCTGGTGTTGCTACTTTTCAACTCCATGTTAATAAAACCTTCAGTGTTATTTTTTACAAACACACTTTGCAAACATTCTTTACAACTTAAAAGTACATACTCTGCTCAGTTATAGTAACTTAAACAAATAAGCACAAGTCAACCTGCCATACCAAACAAGACCACATGGAAATGCCAAAGGACTGCATATAGCTACTATACATATCCATTCATATTATTAAACACACCAAAATACAAAAGAAAAACATTCTGGATGTGTGGAAACAGCGATCTGAAGGCGGGTCGATGTCATCAGTGAACAGTTCCTCTGTCAGAACAAGAAATCGTGTCTATGTTTGGAGCGTCTGATGCCCATGTGTACATAAACACCACTGATCCTCATAAACTACTCCAAAATACGCTTCTCCGGTGAAAACACTCACAGTACATTCATTTTGAAAACTACACGAATATATTGAACTGTGTTCATGCGAAAATATGATGTTACAGCGATCAGCGACCTTCATTACAGTCGTCACCTATCAAAACTTTAGCGACACTGGTTTTCTTTATCCAACTGAGAGATGTAGTTTGCGTATCCTATGTTCATGAAGCGGTTAGGTGTGTTGAGCCTCAGTTTAGTCTGTATTTCACAGCGCGAAGAGAAACGGCTTGGGCTCTTCCGAAACGATCACAGAATACGAGAGGTGGTGCTTTGTTTTCATTCATTTTTTTAATTAATTAAATTTATCTTTTTTAATTTAACGTATTAATAATAAAATTAATGAATTCTAATAATATATTTAAATTAATTTTAAGTTATCTCGTGGCTCCCCTGGAGGATCACTGAGGTCCCCTAGTGGGCCGCGTGGAGGGCTGATGTGATCTACTCAATCAAGACATTTTCTAGAATTCACAGGTGATAGGATGTCTGATGAAAACATTTTTTGTTCATATTCATATTGTTGTGAAAAAAGTGTCTAAGACTATAAGGAAGTGTTGAGGTAAATAATGCAAGACATGGTCACAAGAGGTCAAGGGTTGTCTGGTTAGCATGGTCCAGTTAGCCCCTGCTGGTAGATGCTGTAACTACACCAAAACATCTTTATCCATTGATAACCATTCAAAAGTTTGGGGTTGAAAGAAATTCATTCTTATATTCAGTGTAGATGCATTCAATTGATCAAACGTGACAGTAAAAACATTTATAATATTACAAAAGATTTACATTAAATTTTTCACAATATTACTGTTTTTGCTGTATTTTGATTAAATTGAGACTTCTTTCAAAAACATTAAATCTCACCGACCCCAAACTTTTGAATGGGGGTTTATCTGTCTGACCAATAGTAGAAACAGTTATTTTTTTTACAGTTCACTTTGGTACTAAAAAATTACACACTTCAACTTTAATCTACAACTGACCTGAATAGACCAGTTATTAGTGACAGTCTCTAATTATAGCATGGCACTAGAAATACAGCAGTTATCTAACCAAGTTCACTGACTGACTCAGCAGTTTTACACTGTAAAAAAGCTCCCGACAAACTTTCCGGTATAAACAAGTCTCGCAACGCCTGGAAAAACTGGAATCATCAGGTATGGCCGTGTATGGACAGCTGCTGTGGCTTTCAGTCAAAACCAAACATATGGTGCTGACGTGACAACGAACAGACGTAACTAATCACGCAAACATATCAAATCTGCTGTCAAAGTTGTCAATGATATCAGATATGGCAAAGAGGTCAGCAGGGATTAAGGCTGTGGACAGGGAACTGGCATGAGCCAAGATTAATGAGTTAATGACTGAAAGAAGATCAGTGGATTTTAGTATCAGTGTAGGCTGGACTGTGCAGTGCATATCTGGATACGGGTCGACATGGCTGGTGTCATACCAAGCACTGAATTATGACCGATCCGGAGTTCTTATTATGTGATAGTAGATGTAGAGGATCACTGCAGTTAGTCTGAGTCAGAGAAGAATCTATTGACCGTTAAGAAACAGTCTGATGACAGATTGGTCTGAAGAGAGGCAGGGAGGAGATAAAGGCTACACGTGGGAGGCTTAGTGTCGCTGTTTGTGCTGTGCCAAGCATGTGCTGCATAAAGTAGGCCTACTACTTAATTCTCTTGCATTGATTTAATAAAAAAAATAATAATTTGAATGAAAATGACAATATGTTTAAGCACGTATGGATAGCAGTTGCAATTCTTATAGTACTGAACTTTTTTGAGTTTAAAGAGTTTAGAGTTTATTCAATACATGTATATATATATATATATATATATATATATTTGTGTTTCGTGTGGTAGACCCATCCATGTAAGAATATCGACCTATAGGGGGCGATATGCATACATGTACTATTTGGCATTTTCTCTATCAATCTTTTATATATCTTGTGTTCAAGACCTTAAATTAGAATACATTTTGTGATTTCATCCGAGGAAAAATTCAGGTTATTTTTTTGTCATTCATTTTTTTGGGAACAGTTATCACAACAGAACCACAACAAGAGTCAAATATATAAGAACTGTGTTCTTAGTTGCCATATTTATATGTGAAAGGTTTGCTTTAAATAATTACAGTATTTGTTGGCCAAACAATATATTGATATTTTTGCATTGAGATTTAGAAGTGTATTAACTGAGCTTGAAAGCCTAAATAGTCTATAATATGCAGTGTTGGGGAAAGTTATGTGTATGTATAAAAGTAATGCATTATTGAGTTACTCCCTTAAAAAAGTGACTAATTGCGTTACTTAGTTACTTTTTATGGAAAGTAATGGGTTAGGTTACTTTTGCATTACTTTTTCTCATCTGAGCTGGGCTTGTTTGTTTGTTTGTTTTTTAATAACAAAAAATCAGTTCTATATTTGGCAAATGTAAAGGCTCTTTCACACCAAAAGTGAAATGAATAAGCCTAGGCTGTAGTAAATGCAGATTCATGCCTGTACAGTAGAGGGTGCAGCTCAAACCAACTTTTCAGCTGTGCTGCCATTCTGGATCGCAGAAGAATAGGACGCAGGAGAAGTTCAACTCTCTGGGTGCTCCTTAATACTCAAATTGATGCTTCCTCGCTTCCTCGTTTCCTCACTCCTCCGTCCTCCAGCCTGTGACCTGGAAACCGATCTAACTCAGCCATCTTGAAGGGCATCTCAATTCTCTAATTGCACCATGAGAGGAAGAGGAGTGAAGAAGCTTCCTGAGGAGTCATGAGCGAGGATACACAGGTGTATCCTTCCCTCGCATCCTAAGATGGGAAGAAAGGAAACGAGGGAAGGAAACGAGGATGCACAAATTAGAAATGAGAAGCGCCTCTGGCTGACTTCAGAACCGCACACTATTCTTACCACTTCTGCCATAGATACAAGATAATGTAAAATTAGTAAGAGTAGTATGCTGGTATGTGTGTTAAAAAAAGTAAACACAAATGTGATCTTTATCTAAAGTCATTTTTATTTATTAATATGGTATATATGCAAAACTATACTTATTAATATGGTTGAATTGGATCATTGAAGGTCAGCAGCAAAGACATTATTGCTTAATGAAGTGAGAATAAATACATATGTGTAATTTAACATTTAATTATTGTAGGTTTGATCATTTTTCTGAGTTTGCATTTCACTGTTTTTATTCATCTTGAGAAATATTGAATACTGAATCAATTTTTCTACAAGTTAGATGAGTAAATACATGTTCACATTTAGTCCAGAAGTACAGTAACCATCATGTTTACACAGCGCACACAACGCCTCTGCAATTTCTCTCAACATGGGGACAAGAGAGGTGTCAATCAATAAATGGGAAAACAAATTAACAGATGTTTTGTTGTAAATTTAAAAGCAATGCGTTACTTCACTAGTTACTTGATTAAATGCTGTGTCTCTGCATTACAGATGTAGTCAGTGATCAACACAGAATACTTCACACATGTAGAAACCGTGGGCGACAACTTGCCACTACTTGAGTTGTTATCTTAGTTGTACCCGCTCATATGGTTTATCATATCAGGTTTATTAAGTAATTTAGATAACTAGGGGCAGCTTTGAAGAATGTTTTAAACACAGATGATAAAATAAGGGATGCAGGAACATTTCATTCACAAGTACAGTATGGATAATTTGTGAAGGAAGAGAGAGAGAGAGAGAGAGAGAGAGAGAGAGAGAGAGAGAGAGAGAGAGAGAGAGAGAGAGAGAGAGAGAGAGAGAGAAGAGGATGGGGAAAAGAGAAGGTGAGGCAGAAAAACAAAGACTACAGGGCTGAATGAAAGAGAGAGGGTCTGGGGTGATAAAGGAAATGGAACATGGGCAATTAAAAATTATTTATTTGGCACAAAGACAGGGACACTGATATGAGAGTGAGTACTCTTCTACTCTATAAAATTGTTTTCATCATTATTTTATAGCCTAACTTTAGATATTTGTCATTCATTTAACTCATAACTGCATGCTGTCACTTTGGAACAACTTTGACTACTTAGAACATTTATGAAAGCAATTATATTTACATTTATTAATTTAGCAGACGCTTTTATCTAAAGCGACTTATAAATGAGGAACATCATAAGCAATTTATTACAAGACGCCAGCAATAAAGTTATTAAAGTTACATTTTTAAGTTTAGTGGGTTTTTATTGGGCAAGGGAACCTTGTTATATTCCACCTGCTTCATGATCAATTTAGTTTACACAAAAATATTAAATAATAATAATTCTGTCATCATTTACTTTATCTTTTTCTTTTTTTATGCTTCATGTTTTTGTGAATAAAGTGAGAGTCAATGGAGTCCAAAACAACACCGAACCAACACTAATAATGTGAGGGTGAGTAAATGATGACAGAATCTTCAGTTGTTGAGTGAAATATCTCTGTAGTTTCACCTTGTGCACATTTCATAACACAAGCCTCACGAAAACCTGTTGGTCGAAACGTTGCAATAAATTGGAGCAGTTATATCAGTGTGCGGACATCACATTTGTTTTTTGCTTTAGTTATTTCTTTTGTCCTGCACCTGAGCCCTGTTTGAGTTTGAGGATGTGCACACCTTCTTTGTATTTTTCACATTTCATAACACATCATTCAAATGAACGCATTCACTGTGTGGCACTGTTGAGCTGTGCCTCAACACCGCATCACGTTATCCCAGATTAATCCATGCAACATGATTAATAATAGTTCCCGAGGTATATAATCCCGATTATCATCAACTATGGACATGGAAGCGCACGGCAGAATGGTGTGCAACTCGTATTTGAACCGTTTGAGAGCCAAAGAGGAGGGGAATGAAATATGAGGTTTTTTTTTCTATCCTCAAAGGGAGTGGTATAATGTCGAGATTGAGAACGAAACCAGTATTGGAGAAGGCCTCAGTCTTCTTATAGACGCTGCTGTGGATAGTCTCCAGGAGATTCTGCCTTCCCACTCAAGATCTTACCATGATGGTTTCTGATGATAATTTGCGCTGAAAATACAAAACCGCAGCATCCTCTTCGGGGAAACTTTAAAGTTAAAGGAGCCGAGAAGCACCGCGCGCACATAGTGTCTCTTAATAAGAAGATACAGAGAGGCATTAGGACAGAGAAAGCACTTCTGGTGAGAATCTTTCCACTCGTGCCAAATTGGACCACCGGAAGATGCGTGTTACGAGGTGGTGATCTAACAAAATTAAAATGCATTTTTTAAGGAGTGCTCTTAACGCGTTTCTAATTAAAGACATGCCGGGGTAATCCACATGGGACAGCTCCTTACGTCTGCAACTGACAATAAAAAGTGAGGAACCCATGCCGGATGATCTGAAGCAACTTTACGCACCGGAGGGGAAAAATAAATAAATTAAAAGCAGCGGACTTTCGTCAATTTCCACCCACTTCGAGTCAACACGATCAACAGATGACCACGGCTGTCTTTAAACATATAAAAGAGACTCGCTGTCCTTGTGTCATGGTGCGCTAGAGCCTGTGGAAGTACCTTTGGAGAGGCGACGCCAGCGGAGTCTATTTGATGTGCTTTGCGTTAACATTATTAAACACACGGGAAGGCCGTCGAACAAGTGTAAACTAAATCTGCATTGAAGAAAAACAGGTAATTTGTTACTTTACCAAACAAACACATGTTCCCGAAGCGCATTTGCGCAAGAACGTTCGTGCGTAAAAGTGGAGAAAACTCGGGATTCTTGTGTGGATCGGTGATGCTGTGATTGTTTAGAGATATCGAACAATGCCTGAAGCTACAATAACTTGTTTTTAAGTGAATCGAGAACTTATTTATTGCTTGTTACAACAAGAGAAGAGATTGTGTTTACTTCTTTTAGCTGGATATTATTACATTTGTTGCCTATTTGGGTAGTTGACACAAATTATTTTGGGATGTTGATGTATCCTGCTATACTTCATCTAAAACAGTTTTAAAATGCTTTTTGGTAAATATTTTATAATTATTATGCATACCGTTTGTACGATCTCATATTAATGAAAAGTTTTTGGAATACATGTAATTTTAAAAGAATAATTGAATTGTTTCAAATAGTGAAAAATGAAAAGATGTATGCATTCATAGACTTTTAAACCTAAAATGTTCATGATGATTGAAAAAGTCTGTGGACAAATTGTGTCAACTAACCATTCAAGTAAGTGCCAGGGAACTGAAATGACCATGGTGTGTTTGCAGGTCTATAAGACTGGACGCAGGGCAGAGGGGCTCTCTTTGCCCACCTTTCAGCATGAGTGCAGTGCGCACACCTGTCTTCATAGGGCTCCTTTTGCTGATCCTCACCGCCGGCTACTGCAAACCGAGAGACAGGGACGACATGAGTCTGCTGGACCTCCTAATGGACAGAGTGAGACAGGCACAGGAGCATCACAGCGAGGGAAACACACAGCATCCCTCCGAGATCATCGAGCATTCGGTGGAAACAAGAGACGTTAACAAAGTTAAAAAGTCATATCAGCACGAACGCATTCTTGGTAAGCATTATCACATTCACTGGCTGACTGTGTTTGAATAATAAGAGCATTGTAGGAATACAATGGTGGTAACCTGATTTGTTATGTGGCATTACATATTCTGTGGCCAATAAATACAAACATTCGCTTTTGTGTACAATATTTTCTGACCTGAGAAATTTCTACGCTTTTAACAGAGGTGTTTCCGAGAGATCTGCGACAGAAAGAGAGATTTTTAAAACATTTAACAGGTGAGCAAATGTCAGTATCTCTGTGTACTTTCTTCATTGTCTTTGTGAATTGACAGCTACTTAAAATCAGTCTTTTTGTATTTTTGCAGGGCCGCTTTATTTTAGCCCCAAATGCAGCAAACACTTTTATAAGCTCTATCATAATACCAGGGACTGCACAATACCAGCCTGTAAGTGCCATTTAATTGAATACCATTAGCATGACTTCAGAAGCTATATCTATAACTGTTTTGCCATTTATTCAGGTTAATGATTATGCATGCACATTGTTTTTATATGGTACTGGTCTTCTATGTCAAATTAAATGTGTCTAACTGTCTTTTTCTAGATTATAAAAGATGTGCCCGGCTTCTTACAAGACTAGCAGGGAGTCAGCGGTGCACAGAGGGATAGATGTCACAGGTGAATAGTTAACATAATGTATACACAGATTTAATGGGAAACTTGTTTCCGCTGTTAGTGCTAAAATGTTTGTTATGGGAATATTTACCCAGAACACACACTAAGTGATCAAATGTCTAGTCTTTATTTCCAAGGACATAATCATCCCAACATTCTCGCTACCACATTCTAAAAAAAGAACTCGATAGACAGTTTCTGGTTACACACACACAATGTGTAATCTACGTACAGAAGTATACTTAAACATAACTCTACAGGAGAAATATTACACCTAACTGTTTTATGACCTTTCTAATATTACGGAGCTCCCAGATTCGTTTTTACATCACTCGTTTGGAATGAAAGGGTTTTCATATTTTAGTTAAAAGGCTGTTCTGGTGGAGTTTCTAATTCAGAGGTTCTCAGACTGTGGGTTACTGATCTAGAAAGTAGATTGTATAAATTTGAAATGAATGAACTTCTTAGCTAGTGAATAGTTAGCTAATGCAAGTACTTGAGTAGTTCATTTCTACATTGTATCTTCTACCCTGTTTTAAGGTAGTTGGAGGTTTCCCCCATATTTGGATGTTGGGGGGTCTAAATTTTTTGTTTGACGGTTGAACTTGTGTTCCGCAACCTAAAAAATGTTGAACACCGATTCAAATATAGTACTGCTCCTCTAACTGAACATAAGAAAAGAACATGAGCAGGTCAAACTGTGGCACCAGTACGTCAGTCGAAGAAAGTACATGAATATAATCGGGGATTACGTTCTCAATTGACTGTAAATGGCATGTTAACTATTTGAAGTGTAGAGCCACACTTATGGACAATGGCCTTTCTTCATGCTTTAGTTCTCAGTGTAACATTAAACCTTCAGTCCTTTCACCATCTGTGTTGCACAATTAGCTTTTATGTGTGGCTTCGTATCCACACTACTGAGGTTTATTTTAGATTTTTTTCATCCTCTGCCTTGTAAAAACTAAGTATAGCTTATATTCCATACAAAATTGTGTTGTATACTAGAATAATAAAACTTTTTTTTTGTCCAGTCATAAAACAGGTATATATCTAGGTGAATAATAAGAATAAATATAATAGTAATAATAATTGTATTATTTTGCTGTTTTAATAACTGCATTACTATTTATTATTATTATTATTTGCAACCACTAGTGCAGCTCTTGCATGTATTTCTAGTATGTGTTTTATTTGTTTGTTAAGCTTTTTGTGCTGAAGTAATTTTTTGTTCATGTCAATCATTGTTTCATTTTACAGATTTCAACAGACCTGAAGAAATAAAGAGAACCAAGAAAAGTGCCTTGGAGAAAAACAGGGAAATTAAATTAATTCAGAACAATCATATTTATCACATAAACATAGCTATTTTTGCAATGAAATGGAACTCCTCTTTTGACCTTTGTCTTCTCACATACAGCTCGTCACTCTTGTGAGTTGACAAAACTGATGTTAGAACCAGGTTTACTGGCAATGGTCATGGTGAAAATGAAGAAGACAATGTTTTATGGGAAAAACACCAAAAAATATGTCCTGCTGCCAAACCACAAACTCTGGGTGTCCCTTTCGACCTCATGTACATTATAAGTTGAATATGCCTTCACAGGTAGTTTATGGTTGAAGAATAACGTAGATGTTGTTTTGCAGATGTTCAAAGGTGTTTACTGGCTGAACGAAGCCTTTGGTCCAATATTCCTGACAACCTCAAAGCCACATTCCTCAAAGCCAGAGCTAAATCCTTTGATTGAATTATGATTTGCATGGTATTTTCTTGCCTTTTTTGTCTTTACAAGACATCTTGGCAGTGATGAATGCTACTGGTTGCAGTTTATTCTGTGAGAGAAATTAATTGCATTTTGCTAATATTGAATGTCTTATATTATGTATTTATACATTCAAGCTATTAAATATTGCTATTGTCAAATGTATAAACATCTAAGTTAGAGTTCAGTTTGTAAATATTGTAAATATATACAGTATATATAAAACATATGATCTTTAAATAAACATGTTTGTTATATAATGTTTAAAGAGTGACGTATGAGTTTGAAGTTATTTATTCCAAATAAATGCTATATGCTATTGCTGCTTGTCATAGTTTCCCACTCCATTTTGGCTTTAAATCCATCTTTGAGTGGTATGAGACCCATTTAAGAGTGTGGGAAAGCAGTACCCTGCCCTTAGCTGATGTCATAACAGTACATTTAAGTGACAGCCTTCTGAAATAATGTTTGCATTGGCATTATCAAAGAAAAAACATTTCAAATTGTTAAGGAGAAAAATGTTAAGGATTTTTTTTGGTTAATCATCAGATTTTATTAGTGTCCGTTAAGCAAAGGAAATGCATAATTTCAATCATTACAGCTATTTACAGTCCAATTTAACTTTGTATGTTCACACCAACCAGTCCAATATGTGGCAACATGTGTGTGTATATTTATACACACACACTTTTGCAGAATTTCTGCATTTTTATATCACTTAGTATGATTTATAAGCTGTTTCCTCAAGGGCACCAAAAAATGTCCCAACAAGAACAAGGATTTTGGATATTGCCATACTTGTCATATATATATATATATATATATTACATAGCCCTATACACTCACCTAAAGGATTATTAGGAACACCTGTTCAATTTCTCATTAATGCAATTATCTAATCAACCAATCACATGGCAGTTGCTTCAGTGCATTTAGGGGTGTGGTCCTGGTCAAGACAATCTCCTGAACTCCAAACTGAATGTCAGAATGGGAAAGAAAGGTGATTTAAGCAATTTTGAGAGTGGCATGGTTGTTGGTGCCAGACGGGCCGGTCTGAGTATTTCACAATCTGCTCAGTTACTGGGATTTTCACGCACAACCATTTCTAGAGTTTACAAAGAATGGTGTGAAAAAGGGAAAAACATCCAGTATGCGGCAGTCCTGTGGGCGAAAATGCCTTGTTGATGCTAGAGGTCAGAAGAGAATGGGCCGACTGATTCAAGCTGATAGAAGAGCAACTTTGACTGAAATAACCACTCGTTACAACCGAGGTATGCAGCAAAGCATTTGTGAAGCCACAACACGCACAACCTTGAGGCGGATGGGCTACAACAGCAGAAGACCCCACCGGGTACCACTCATCTCCACTACAAATAGAAAAAAGAGGCTACAATTTGCACGAGCTCACCAAAATTGGACAGTTGAAGACTGGAAAAATGTTGCCTGGTCTGATGAGTCTCGATTTCTGTTGAGACATTCAGATGGTAGAGTCAGAATTTGGCTTAAACAGAATGAGAACATGGATCCATCATGCCTTGTTACCACTGTGCAGGCTGGTGGTGGTGGTGTAATGGTGTGGGGATGTTTTCTTGGCACTCTTTAGGCCCCTTAGTGCCAATTGGGCATCGTTTAAATGCCACGGCCTACCTGAGCATTGTTTCTGACCATGTCCATCCCTTTATGACCACCATGTACCCATCCTCTGATGGCTACTTCCAGCAGGATAATGCACCATGTCACAAAGCTCGAATCATTTCAAATTGGTTTCTTGAACATGACAATGAGTTCACTGTACTAAAATGGCCCCCACAGTCACCAGATCTCAACCCAATAGAGCATCTTTGGGATGTGGTGGAACGGGAGCTTCGTGCCCTGGATGTGCATCCCACAAATCTCCATCAACTGCAAGATGCTATCCTATCAATATGGGCCAACATTTCTAAAGAATGCTTTCAGCACCTTGTTGAATCAATGCCACGTAGAATTAAGGCAGTTCTGAAGGCGAAAGGGGGTCAAACACAGTATTAGTATGGTGTTCCTAATAATCCTTTAGGTGAGTGTATATATAACTGGTTGATGCAAACATTGTTGTGTGTGTTCCTGTTTTTCTATCCCGGTGACAACCTGAATGCACACTGACTCATTGAGGTCCCCATGAGGAAACAAGCTTATAAATAATACAGAATTAGTTTTTCTGAAAATGTAAAAATGCAGAAAGTTTTGTGTGATGTATAGTTTTAGGGGTATGGTTAGTGTAGGGGCATAGAATATACAGTTTGTACGGTATAAAAAAACAACATTAAGTCTACGAAGAGTCCCCACAAAGATAATAAACCAGACGTGTGTGTGTATGTGTGTGTGTGTTACTTTATGTCATAAGTTGTCTATTAATGAACCATGGTAAAACCCTTTATTATTTCTGGTTTACTATTACAGAGTTATCATACTTGATTTGTCCAGACATGCTATAGTGACACTTATGCTCAAGCTTAAGAACAAACAATCAAATTAATGAATGACAAAATTAAAAGAGATACATGGACTAATTTGCTGAGATGAACCAGACATACAAACAAAAGTCAGGTAACCATGAAGGACATCCTCCTAAAACTCCTCACCTTTAACTCACAGATATGAAATGTTCTTCATCCCCACTGGAACAATATAATCCAATCATCCCATAAAATAAAGGCAGAATCACTAAATTAAAGTAGATGAAGGGAATTCTTGTTTTGCCAAAAGCCCTAGTATGTAACCAGCATTCAAGACTAGTTTACTGCATACACTTGCTGCTGTTACAATCAGCCATATTGCATGCAATTTTATCAGTCTGCTGAGGTAATGCCTGTGTATCTTTCTTCTGTCTTGCTTAGGAACTCCCACTAGTTACCTGATGCCAACACTGTGGTTTAGCTGGTCTGACTATAATTTTGGGCAGCAGCCAAGTAAGAGTATAAGAGTGCTAAGCAGCAAATGGGACATTTACCATTGTGACTACAACTGACCATCAAGAGAAGATGATAAAGATTTTAAAATTTCTGTAAGTTAATGTTGAAAGATTCAATGCGGTTACAGTTGGATTTTGTCATAGACATATGGTGCCACTGGTAGTAACTTATAAAGTCACACGGATCGCCATGGAGATCAGGAACAAAACTGGCCAAATCTGACCTGATGATTATAAATGATCTGTACAAAATCTGGTGACTCATACCTCCACGTCAGCCTTAACCACATGCGTCGACTGTGACACAAGCAACTGAGCATCAACAGCACTACAATTTGTATTTGCTTTATAATCAAGATTTATTACAGTCAATCTAAAATTCTAGAAATTCACCAGGCAACACATCCCATATTACAAAAAAATATCATTTCAGAAATCAGATATACATTTAAATATGAAAAAAATGGAAATAAATGTTAAAATATATTTATATGAATATATTTTTCCCCTAATGGGATTTGACAACTAAAAAATTATCAATCAATTCATTGTCTTGAAATTGCTAAATTAGGCTAATCTTCATGATTTCCCCCAAATTAATGTATTCCTTAGGAATTTTGGCTAAAGACATTTTGTGCTTTGTCATTTACAAAGTTGAAGCCAGGACATTCTCTTTGAAACGGCTCTAACAGAAGTCAAAAACATTACTGAAGGGCTTAATTTCAAGTTGTCTAGATAGGTGTTCCACAAAATACCATTCTAGGCTTAATGCTCCTTCCTTTTTCCCATGGTAATATGCTGGAAAATGTTCCCGGAAAGGTGACATGAAGCATTCAAAGAACTCCATAAGCTGATTACTAGACCTTTGCTGAGCACATGATCTGAAAATGTTCAAAGTAACAATGTATCCATCAATGAAAGCTCCTCAAGCTTATGTCTATAGCATCAAGGCTGAAGGATACATATAAGACTAAGCTATAAGAAAAATATATTTGTCCATCCCTGACTTCATAAACAACACCCTGCAATTAACTCCACCAAACTGCATTGTTAATGACAAACCTTCACAAAATCTTAACTGAAATGTCTCGGGAAATATCTGTACGAAAGATTTACATTCTTGTGCCACTTAGATTCAAATGATCATGTTAAAATTATAGGACTAAACAAAAAATGGCAACCAATAAGTTAGTACATGTCAATTCTTCATACAAGGATTACATTGTCAACCTGATAAACTGAGTTATAAAACAAAGAATTCAGATTTCTGTGTGTTTGGATACTAGTCTGCTCATTTAAGTTATTAACAAATTGTTTGGTTAACCTCTTTAAAGTGTGCTGGCAGTGGCAACCCTTTTAAACTCCCATAACAAATTGGCATATATAAGAAAACATTTTATAGTGTAAGTGAAAAGAATTTAAAAAAAAATGTATATCTTAAAAAAAAAAAAAAAAAGGAGAGATGGCCTATTGTATTATGCCTTTTGTACTTTTAAAAATGTTGCTGATAAAACAACCAGGGCTGTGTTTCCCAAAAGCATCAGTGGCACCAATGGAGCAACCAATTGAGAAACGTAGCCCAGAACTATTAGGTTAAAAATTTTAAAGTTATTCTTTAAAAGTTAAAGGTTGGTATTTTTTTTCAATGCTTTTGAAAGAAGTCTAATCAAGGTTGCAATTATTTGATAAAAAAATACAGTAAAAACAGTAATATTGTGAAATATTATTACAATTTTGAATACATTTTCTATTTAAATATTTTTTAAAATTTAATTCATTCCAGTGATGGTAAAGCTGAATTTTCAGCATCATTACTCCAGTCTTCTGTATCACATGATCCATCAGAAATCATTCTAATATACTGATTTGTTGCTCAAGAAATGTTTCTTATTATTATCAATGTTGAAAACCGTTGTGCTGCTCAAATCTGATAATTTTTTTTTAGGATTCTTTGATGAAAAGAAAGTTCCAAAGAATTGTAACAATTCTTGTAACAATCTAAAAGTCTTTACTGGCACTTTTGATCAATTTAATGCATTTTTATTGGAAAAAAAAGTCAACCCCAAATGAATTTCACATTATTAGACCCTCTAAAGCATCATATAATGAAATCTAAGTCTATAGAGCAAATCTACAGAGCAAAACCTCTGATAATCTCTTTCATTGGTCAATTTAAGAGTCAAAATCAATTAAATTTTCCAAACTTCAGTCTTTAATCCTCTAATTTAGGATTTCTGCAGAGTCAGAGTTCAAACAGTGGTGCTGCAGTCCTTTGAGAGATTGACAAAGACTTTTGGAAAGCTGTGTTGAACATATCAGACCAGCAGCGTTTGCTGTGTTCTGATGTAGGAGCAAAAAACTGGAGCATGTATCTGCATAAGGTCTGTTTATGTTGAAGCCAGGTGTTTGTTAAATGCCAGAATGCTGTTTGCTATGCAGAGAGGATGAGATACACGTTACATTTCTTACATAATTGGGTGTGGATGACTGGCAACCAATGGGGTGGTTTAAAAAAAGCCCAGATTGGAGCAGCAAGCTGCACGTCTTTCTCTCAGCTTCCAAGTAGGGGCAGGGAGAGGAATGTTCTGCCACTGCGATTTGCAAGTCATAACTTTATGGGTGATCTCAGGCAAAAGGTCTTTAAATTCTGACTGACTGTCTGTGTCTATGTGTGCACATTGGATTGTTTGATCATTTCAGATCGTCAGGGCGCACATGACAAGCCAGATCGCCAGCCCACCAGTGAAGATGTGTGAGGATATAGCAAGAAAATACAGCCTCTGTATTTTTATAATTTTATGGTAAATACTTACAAGTAACTAAGGGATATTAAACTTAAGATTTGAGAATGACTTCAAAAGCTTTAAATATTGTAGTTATTAAGAAAAACATTTGAAGTTGTACACATCCATGCAAGTTGCATTTAAATGAGAATAAGAGGATTGAAGGATATTGAATGTATTTATATAAATATGTTTTGTTTGATGATTTTAAAAGAACTTCTATTGATATAGCTTCTATTGATATAGTAGTGGTCAAAAGTGATGTCCGGAGGGTATATTTGTTTTTAATGACTCTACAAGTTTGATTAAACCATCAAAATATGAGGAAAACAGTTTATATTGTATATGAGGGAAGAACAAGACACTAAACTTGTTAAGGTATTTATCTGACAAAATTATATGGCAAAAAAGGCAAACTAATGCTTAAGGTTACATTGACTAACATAATTAGTTACTAATATTCTCTATTAATAAATCTTGTTTTTTCACGTGTTCATAATTTCTATGTCCACACAATTTGGCATGTTTCATATTACCACAAATAGAACAATTGACTCCACAACACAATCAACTACACAATATGCTTACATAATCTTGAACACATTTTTAATAATATTTGAATAAAGGCTGTACATCACTTTTGGCCACTAACTTATGTTGTATTTTTATAATGAAAACCTATAAAAATGTTTTGGCATACTGTATAGATCCACATATCAATATTGTTTTGTTTATATACACTTCTAAGTCACGTTGAGCTTTAGGTTATGCTGTAAGGAATTCCATAAAAAGGAATCAGAACTGATTTAACAGTACAATATGCACAAGACTGAAAGAAAAAAACATTGCATCATTTTATAATATTAATAAAGAATATGGGTTTTTAAATTAATGTGACAAATGATGTTGTGGATTGCAGTCTAGAAAATCACACAGACGAATAACAAACATGCCTAAAGCGTGAAAATATATTGTGAAGAAAGCAAACAGCAAGAATGGCCTGTCAACCCAAGTTTCTCATTTAAAATGTTTAGTGATAAATTCTTTAGGGCAATATGATCTGTAAATTCTCAGAACAAAACCCTTTTAGGCAAAAGAGAATGTGCCAAAGGAAACCAGGCTTTATATCCCTGTTTATATATTGCAACAACAATAGTGTACGATGAGACATGTTTTAAAAACCTTCTTCGAGTCTAGATTTACCACGCATTTACATTGTGCTCATAGCAGATGATTCCATACAAGGAGGAATATCACTGATGAAAAGAGCATCTGTTACAGGTTCTAACCGACGATGATAAATGACCAAAACGTATGAAAGAAAAACTTTACTGAAAGGTTGTTTAAAACACATAAATCTCTTTAAGTTACATAAACATTTCGAGCCTAGTTTAAGTTTTTCTATGAATGGAAACTCTCACCCCTGCTTTAAAAAACTGCTATGAACTGTTGTTACCAGCAGAAACGGTTTTATACACTGATTTTTCCTAATAATACAATTTTGTATAAAATTTTATATAAGTATACGTCTATTAAATCAACAATGACTTCAAATAAATGAGAAATGTCACTCATCACACAACTGCAGACGCGACTGTTTGGTTTCACCAGAACGCGCTTCTGTGTACACCAGAGCGCGCTAGGGGTCCTGATCATGTCAAACGTCATTTTTTCCTTGCTGCGTCCCATTGTTGCCTGAATTAAAAATGCTGACTAGAACCTTGATCTCTGTATAGCTTAAAATAATGGTCTATAATTGTGACATTCTACTTTGTTCACGGAATTCCGTAATAATCTGTATACATATTATTTACCAAGCGAATTGAATTTATGTTTGGTTTGACTTCTTTGCGGGTCCTTTAAGACTAACCGGTTTGGCAGGTGTATCGGAAGTGTACAGTATCACTTTTAACTTCTCTTACCTGCACCAGGTGAGACTACATAAAAGTCAACTTAAAACTTCGAGAAGTCTGCGGACCTGGCGAATAAATTCCGTTTTTGATAAAAGTAAGTAGAGAAGGTTTTTCATTTTCCCTGTGATGAATCGGTAACCCAACGTGTTATCGAGTCGGTTTATTTCTCTGTGCTGGGCTGAAATATGGAAACGCACAGTGTGATCTACTTATTTAGCGAAGTGACATTTGTTTTGGTTTACTATTTTTTAAAGTATGACAGCACTGCTAAATAGCCTAGATTAAACATAAATAGATTCAAAACATTCAGAGTATTCATTCAAAGTCAATATATGTGATATTGGGCATATTTTATGCCCTTACAGGAAAACTGACAGAATGTGTTAAATAGAAAATCATTATGTTGACAGTATAATAACAAGTTCTGTTAGCCTAATAATATTGTGACGTAAAATATTATTACCATGGTCAATCTACCGTCTACCTTTTTCCCCTCAGATGTACAAGCTGCGTTATGACGTGCACTTTATTGAGCGTCACTGCTGCTACACGTGATAATATAGGCTGTCTGCGGTCTTGATCGACAAAAGCAATTAATTTAACCCCTGTGGGAAAGTAGATATCATTTCTCCACCTTGGAGCAGACAGCTTGTCATGATCTGTAGTGTCCCTTCGACATTCCAGTAGCTTTGTTAACATGCCTGATGAAAAAGAGGAAGGCATGACGTGATTGTGGGAGAATTTGTCGAATGTGTTTAAAAGCTTTAAAGCTATAATTATAAACAAATTATCATTATAAGGTTGAACTTGAGGGTTTTGTTGGAACCAGATCCAGGTGTCCATCATACTTTGGGATTTTTTTATTTTTATTCTCTAACCACATTTCCATCTTTATTGACCTTTGCATCTGATTTGATCCCTTTAGCTAAAAAACACTGATCATTTATTTTGAAGGAAAAAAAGCACTGAATGAAGATTCAGATTGCGGATTAAGTTGTTTGTCTAAAGTGTTAAAGAGTTAGTTCACCCAAAAATGAAAATTCTGTCATTAATTACTCACCCTCATGTCGTTCTAAACCCGTAAGACCTTCATACATCTTTGGAACACAAATTAAGATATGTTTGATGAAATCCACGAGCTCTCTGATCCTTCCATAGACAGCAATTTAATTAACACTTTCAAGATCCAGAAAGATAGGAAAGACATTGTTAAAATAGTCCATGTGACTCCAGTGGTTCAACCTTAATTTTATGAAGCGTTGAGAATACTTTTTGTGCGCAAAAACAAACAAAAATAACGACTTTATTCAACAATTTCTTCACGTCTGTGTCTGTCTCCTACGCTATAGTAAATACAGTGCATCGCTTCCGAGTTACGTCAGAGCTACGCCAGCATGCCGGCTTACCATTGGCCGATGCTGTTCACGTGAGCACCACGACACATGCGTGTGATGCTGACGCAGGAGCTGACCAACGTAAACTGCGTAGGAGGCTGACACAGACGAGAATAAATTGTTTAATAAAGTCGTTATTTTTGTTTGTTTTTTTGCGCACAAAAAGTATTCTCGTCGCTTCATAAAATTAATAGTCACATGGACTATTTTACCGATGTTTTTATTACCTTTCTGGAACTTGAAAGTGCTAATTAAATTGCTGTCTATGGAGGGGTCAGAGAGCTCTCGGATTTCATCAAACATATCTTAATTTGTGTTCCGAAGATGAATGAAGGTCTTACGGGTTTGGAACGACATGAAGGTGAGTAATTAATGACAGAATTTTCATTTTTGGGTGAACTAACCCTTTAAAGCAACCTCCACTGTAAGAGTCAGTGACAGTAAGATGTTTGCGCTTTCTCTCCATGGATCAATGCTGCATCCGTAATTGTTCATTATCTCCTTCAACTACAAATTAAGACATAATTGCACTGTCCCAGGTATTTGCATTTTTCATGCTTTATTTTGCTATGTTAATCTGGTATTGACTAATTATCTGCGTAAGCAGTAATTATTTGTACAGTAGTAATCACAAAAATCATATTCTCATTGTTACGCTTGATATCACAGCTGCATTTATTAGTCCACCCCCTCTGTATGACAGTCACAGCACTGGTTTTACATGCATGAGGAAATGAGTGGAAAACAACACCATCCATTATTACCTGGGGACAGTAATAAGCCTTACAAAGATTCCCCGAAAAAAGCTTTGTTGCTACCGTTTCTTGTCAGATTTGGGGGACGATTTATACAATGCAAAGTTTACAGTATGCATTATTGTTCTCTAGTCTCTTGAGAAAATATTCATCATGTAAGAGAGAGAGAGAACTGCATCAGTCCTGCAAATCCCTATCCAGATGTTCTCAGTTCACAAAGTTCAGTGCTGTTTTTGCTTTTGTGACTGTCCGTGTTTGAATTCCCTTTTTTAATAGTGTAATCATTTTTTTTCTGTCGCAGACACATGCATTAAAGCCGTAGGCTTATAGAACAGAAAGGGGATTCTTGTATTAAACATAAATCAGAAAAAGACCCAAGGCTCACATTACTCAGTGGCAGCTGACATTAGGGTCGGAAATAGTGCTTTAATTGCTCTTTAGCAGTGCTTTTCATAATGATTTTGCTTCAGGACCCTGGTTTTACATTGGGCATCATGCGTTGGTTCAGCACAGTACCAAAAGTGTTTATTGCACAAAGTAAATAATCCTTGAGATCAAACATGGAAGTTAATATTACCAAGACTTGCATAGGCCCACCAATATGCAAAGTTCTGTTTGGTTTGCAAATGTTCATGTTCTCAGAAACCAGTAATTAACCACAATGTGTTTGTGTGGTAAACAAACTGTGTTTATCCTCACTCTAAAATGAAATGAACCTGTATTTAATATATTTGGGTTGCATTTTCTTTCACATTGTGTAGTTTTGTTCATGGTTTTTGAGGATAAAGGATGTCATGCAATCTGTTCATGTTGGGATCTGCTGATTTTGTCTAGCTTCTAACTAGTGACATGAATTTGGACCAAAATACTGTACAGATATTCATTTTTCCATTTTAAATATGCATGATATAATAGGCTATATGCTTATTATTTGCATTTGGCATGGCTCAAACAGATGGCCCACTGACCCAGGGCCAGTGTGAGAGAATTTTTGGTCCAGTTGACGATACACTTTTGCCATTTTGGGCTAGTGCTGTGTTGCTACAAGAAGAAAAGTACATTCATTGATCTTATTGATCCATTTTTATGCCTTGATGATGGTTGTTGTACCTATATGATGTTGTCTTGCTGGCTCAAATAGTTTTTGTTTAAATCACAAAAATGACTTCTTATAGTCTTGAAAGCATTATATACATTGTTGTGTATTTCTAAATTTGCAGATTTAAAGTGCATATTTTCTTTTTGTAAAGAAAAAAATATTTTAGTGAACAAAAAGCATTGTTCAAATGTTTGGGGTCTGTATAATTTTAAAAATGTTTTTGAAAACATGCCTCACAAAGGCAGCATTTATTTGATTAAAAAAAATACAGTAAAAATAGAAATATTTTGAAATATTGTTACAGTGTTGTTACTGCAGTCCAGTCTTTTTCCAGTCTTCCAGATTTTTTTTTTTTCAAGATTCGTGATGAATAGAAAGCTCAAAAGAACAGCATTTATTAGAAATAGAAATTTTTACTGTCAATTTTGATTAATTTAATGCACCCACCCACGCTGAACATATTAATTTCTTTTTAAAAAAATCTGACCCCAAACTTTTGATTGGTATTGTAAATATTTTTAGAAAAAATAAAAATGCATTGCTAAAATAAAAATGGTTTAGTCTACGTACTGGTCAGCGGTAGAAAAACGCTTTGTTGTTGAGTTTGTATAATTCCATAATGGATATCGTTAAACAAATTATTTGGTGAAATATATGGTTGAGATGTCTTACTGACTATAATTCAGCCAAATAAAAAGAAATACATTTGCATGGCATGATAATAAAATGTCAATGTCTTAGCTTGCACACGGTTTTTGTAGCCTTGGTAACTCCGTTAATAGTGTGAATTTGTAAGCAATATTGATATATGGCAATAAATCAGATGAGATCACTAAGACACCTCTAACACTAGTAAAATGTTTTGTTTTGTTTTGTTTGTAGCACACCTGATCCCTTAAAGCGCCATTACATTGCTCAGTGCGTACTAATCCACTTTAAAACCACGTCATGAGATCAGGTTAGACTCTATGACTCAGACAGACATTCTTTTGTGAGGTGATTTGGCAGAATATCTGATAGATGAGATGCTATTTGACATAAGTTACCTACGTAGAAGTCTTTAGGTATCTCCCAGTTTGAAAGCAGGTGAAGTTTTATGTATGTTGACGGCAGTTCAGTAGAGAAATTTATCTAGCGCATTACATCAAGAGCTTAATGACAAATGAGAGAAGAATTCACAGCACACAGCTGTTTAATGCTAAAAAAACACGGGAGTGAAAGAGAATCATAGAGGTGTTACCAGCCACAGCCTGGCATTTTCTGCTACAATTTATATATGTAATGAGAGATTGTTATTACACAACAGCACTTTGTGTAAAATGACCATTTTGATGCAAGTTCTAAACAGGTCTTACAAAGTTCAGTACTCCAGTTCACTTTCAGATATCTGTTGTCCCATTGTGTGCAGTTCTTTTCAAGATAGAGCAGTTTATATGCTCCTTAAAATAAATAATGTTTTGTAGGCACTTTTAAGCGGTACAAAAACAACATGACCTCGGTCCTTCTTTTTTTACTTTGGAAATAATCTGAAGCAACTGTGAATGACTTCTTTGTTAGTCATCTGCTTTTTCATGTGATGTCCTGAACTTGGGGTAGTTTTTATGTGAAGGCAAGAATCATAATTTTTTAGCTCATTCGTAGGGTTAGGAACTTGAACAAAGTGTAACTTGTGTGCATCTCGTCCTGCACATTCATGCTTGGTATCTGAATGAGCCATAAATGGATGTGGATAGATTTTTGACCCTTGTGAACTCTAGTGACCCTTGTGTGAAGGTAGTATATGGAAGCTTGTTTCCGCCACAAAATAAAACATTTTAAAAGATAATTGCAACTTTTTATCTCACAATTGTGAGTTTACATCTCGCAATTCTGACTTTTTTTCTAAGAATTGCGAGATATAAACGCGCAATTGCGAATTATAAAGTCAGAATTGTCAGATATAAAGTCAGATTTGCGAGTTATAAAGTCTCAACTGTGAGATATAAACTCGCAATTCTGACTTTTTTTTCTCGCAATTGCGAGTTATAAAGTCCAGTTCTGAGGGGGAAAAAAAGACTGACTTTTTTTCTCAGAATTGTGAGTTTATATCTCACAATTCTGATTTCTGGTTTGATTTCTGAGATGCAGAAAACGTGGACGAAATTGCAGAATCCATTCATAAAAATGGAATTTACTGTATAATGCAGAATGTCACGGAATTTGTCAAATTTTGGATGAAAGGGACATAAAGGGATAGTTCACCCAAAAATTTAAATTCTGTCATCATTTACTCACCCTAATGTTTTACCAAACCCATAAGACTTTCGTTCATCATATAAAGTGAACTTTTTGAAGGATCAAAGTGGTAGTTGACTGTCAATGGAGGGACAGAAATCTTTTGTGTTCCGAAGATGAATGAATGAGTCAGTAAAAATTAATTTAACCATTAAAGCAGAGTCCAGAAAAAGTAAAAACAGAAAAAACAGATTTCTTAGGGCCCTAAATTTAACTGCAAAATTAAATTGCATGCACTGCAAAAGATGATGTTCTTCCTCAGGATTTTTGTTTTCCAGTACAAATCCTTAAGATACATTTACTTGACATGCAAAATGTGTTGTTTTCTGAGAAATTAAACAAAATTAAGTGAGTTAAAACAAGAACAAATATCTGTCATTGGGTATAAAAATGACTTGCTTTTGAATTAAGTTGATTTTTATAAACCCACTGGTAGATATTTGTTCTTGTTTTAATCATAAAATCACTTTCACAAGATCACAAGATTTCCCAAGATTTCTTATCTCAATCTTTAAGCATTTTGTTGTAAAATTAATTAAAAAGATCTGTTGGACATTGTATTATTAAACTTTAAAGTGTCACTAATACAACTCATTTGTAGTGCTTAGACATTTACATTTAGAGAACATATTGATGTGTTATGTTCCTTCAGTTTATTCCTTAAATTTTCTTTAATTGGTTTTAAAAAGGTCTTAAAAAGGTCTTAAATTTACCTCCATAAAACCTGCAGAAACCCTGATCTAGCAATTGCGTGTTATAAAGTCAGAATTGACTTTTGACTTTATTTTGACTTTATAATTCTGAGAAAAAAAGTCAGAATTGTGAGATATAAAGTCGCAATTACCTTTTTAATTTTTTTTATTCTGTGGTGGAAACAAACTTCCATAATATAGTGATAGAGGTGAGTTCTTTAAAAAAATAAGAGTGATTCATTTGTATTTGTACGTAAATATATCAACATCCCTTTAATATTTCAAGGATGCTAAATTACAACAACCCTTGTCAATCTGATACTTTTTTGTTTACATTTTTACTGCATAAAAAGGTACATTTGACCACATTTGTTTATGACATCTGTCACTTTTACATCTTGTCCAGCTTATAAATAAACTCTTTACTGAGATTATTCATCGATTCGAAAGCAGAGAACATTTATCTTTAAAACAAGGGTAACAGGTCTCTAGAGTGACAAATTCCTCACATAAGAAAGCAAATCAATGCATCTATTGAAATTATCTTCAAATTTAACACAAAAAAGGAGGAGGAAGTCACAACCATATGTTTATATAACAAACATTCTTATAACCAAAATGTATTTGGTTCAGTAGGGGTTATATATTCAGTCAATTTGGACCAGTAATCAACAAATTTATCTCTCTGAAAGTTCTCACAAATGTAATTTTCCCTGTGGTAAATATATTTTTTTAAAGCTTCAATCCTGTATTTATGGCGGATTAGGTTTATACCAACATATAGTTATTATAACTTTTTATTTCTGCTCGAAGCAAGAAGTATTCTGTACATTTGCTCCTACTTCCTCAGGAGACCATTGAAACATTGCCAAGATAAAGTCATTCCTTATCATTGGTTAGTGGCTTGTCAAAGTCTGTCTCATAAAGAATGTCTCGAGCAACATTAGTTAGACAGAACGGCCTAATTGGTGGCAGTCCTGGTATTACTATTTTAAAATATTTAAACAGGTTCATACAGGAGAATCTTCTTGTTGATGTGGCTGGTTTTGCAAGAATTTTTCAACTGGAAAGACTGCGTTGAAAGTGACGTTTTGCAAGTACCTCCCTGAGTAAACCACAGAAAGGGTGCACCTGCCAAAAGCAACTCTTATTTGTTGCAAAAGGGTGCTTGATCACCCCAATATATCCAGTGATTCATCCCTCAAAAATCAGTTCATGAAGCATTAATCTGTCACAAATTGAGGGTGTGGTGGTATTTTTAAAAGGAATGCTTTTGTAGTATCGGTACAGTTTTTATATAGATTCATATTATTTGAAAATAATTTAAAAAAGTCATACTTGCATACAAGTGACTTTAATACACCCCTTTTTAGATATGCGTGTAATTTGTGATTAATTTTGAGATTTTTTGGGGCATAAAGTCAAAAAAAGTACTGATATTTATCATTGCAATTATTAGTAAGTCATGGTATTTGCAAAAAATAAGCTTTACCTAGAAATATATTTTAAAACTTCTGAAAATAATGATTAAGAAGATGTGTACACTCTCATGTATTCAAGTTGTAAGGAAAATATGTTATTTTTTTTTATTTGATGGTTACACCACATTACATTTTTAGTCAAAATTTCTAAAAACTTTTCTATAAATGTGCATTTTAAATGAGATTTTAAGAGACTTTTCTTTTTCTTGATCTTGGACCCATTTGACTTTGACCTCATCTCTTTCTATATGTTGTAATTAGGAATTTTATTATATGTACATGTGCATGGAAAAATATGGTATTATGCTGTTAAATAACTGTCATACTGTTGCTGGTCAACACGCAATTTGAAGCAACCAAGTTCTCACATAATGCATGGCAAAAAACATGAATAAGATGTAATGAGTAAAAACAGACAGGAAGGAAAGGCGAATCTGACTCAGGCAGTGAGTCGTGAGAGACACTTTTTTTTTTTGTTGATCCAAAGTCATCAGCATGAATATTAACATACTAATCACTGACTGACTATATGGCTAATATAATTAGTGCAGTTATCAGTGAGATGAGAAAAATAACCTATTTAGTTATGTTGACATTTGATGTATTAATGAATAATTAACAGTTTGTCATATTAAAATGGAGACTTTACATTAGAGGAACAGCCAATTGTGGTGATTTCATATCTAGTCTGTCACCATGAACAAGTGGTTAAATATTGCCTATAGCCTTTAAATCATTTTGGTATTTGAAACATAGTTCAGGTTCATAGTAACAAATGCCATGAGAGAGTCATTTTACATAGTAGAATTGAAAGCATCCAGGAAGATGCAGAACATCCCACAAATGTTTGGTCTACTAGACATTTGATGTTTCACATTGTTGGAATGTGATGCAGAGCAAGAGAAAATGATTTATCTTTTGACGTTTATTTTACAGTGAATAACCCTATCCCTGCTAACCTAAAGTCTGAGGCCAAGAAAGCTGCCAAGATCCTTAGAGAGTTCACGGAAATATCCAACAGAATGGGGCCTGATAAACTTATTCCAGGTAACTGTTGTTGCTACTGTCATAAACCAATTAGAAAGCAATGGAAAAACATGCGTCTTTTAGTTATGTGGATTAATTAAATTAATCGAATTCAAATTATTCCTTTTTTGAATCTCTCTAAAAGTCAGACAACATAGGGATCAGTATCATATTTGTACCATATTTTGATCATATTTTGGAAAACCTTGTGTAAAAGCACTGCAAGATTTATTAAAAAGAGTCACTTGTTTTATTGATTTATAATTGATGAATGGTAAATGTTCTGTTTAGGACAATTTAATGTATAAATGATTACATTAATTATAAAAAAAAAAACATTAATTAGTTTAATAACTCCTTCTGACCCATATGGAACAATTCAAACAACATCAACAACATTAATTTAATGCCTTACACAATGAATTATGAATTTTCTTTTTCAGCAAATCTTGATATGTGATTATTTGCAGTTAATGTAATTATTTTGATTCATTTATTTAATCGTTTGACGGCCCTAACTATTGAATGAATTTCACAGTACAATAGGCAAATTATGAAATTGATTTTTTTTTCTTATTTACACAATACAGTGGCTTCACAAATTATTTGGAACCTTACAGTAAGTAACACTGTCAATGCATTAAATAAGAAAATATCAAACAAAGTGGTTTCTGCACACAAATGATTCTAGACCACAGAACTAAATTTTCAGAGGCATTTTTACAAAAACTTTGCCAGTGGTCCCCCTGACTTCATCCAATTTTAGTGGATGAAGTCAGTTCCCTCAAATTTCATACAGGTGTAATTCATCACATTAACTATGGACATGCTCTTCATTTCATGCTCTACATCTGCTGTTTTATAACTTTTTATAACTAAAAACATTTACCAAAACACTCATTTACCAATAATTGTGTGGATTTTTTCGTATTTGTACGCACAGGAGAACCAAAGCCACTTGAAGGCAAGCCTGCAACCTTAGCCAAAGAAAAAAAAAACACCTAACGCTGTGGTACGCAGGGAAGGAGACAAGAGGCTGCTTTTTTTAATGGATGTCAATGGAGGAGAGGCTTCACTAAGCTGAATAAACCGCTTTTGTGAGGAAATAGCTTATTTAATAAATCGACAGCCCATCGGCTAATCTTCAACATGTTTGCACTTAAACATTAATTTTGGATTGATCTATTTTTAGAGTTTAAACCAGAAAAAAAATGCTGTTTTATAAGAGAAGTCATGGACAATTGCGCAACAAGTATGATTCAGTTTACGGCACTTCTCATCCATTTCTATGGTATCCACAAACAGTGATTGACTGTCGCACAACTCTGAACGAAATTCAATGACATCAAGGCTGTAATGTGATTGGTTATCAAGGCACACATGATCCAAGTTAGCCGTTACACTTTCTCCAGTGCTAGAGCCACGGACCCTCTTATCTCCCAATAATAAGACCATCTCTGAGGTGAACTTCTCACGAAAAATGTCTGCCTAATTCACAACACTTGCGTATGCACATGAATTTGTTCTTAATCTCGTTCAAATGTTACGCTGTGTCCGAAATCGAGTACTTCTATATAGTATGTGAAAAACAGTATGCAGAGTAGTATGTCAGAATACATAGGTGAAAAGTCCCCGGATGATTCTGAAGTGCGCATTCGATTGACATTTGACTTTACTATCCCATGAGGCCACGGGAGAGGATTTATGAATAGAAGTGGACGCAACTGATGCTGGTAGGTCACATGATAATGACAATGTGGCGGATGTAGTACGTCCGGATTATATTCATACTATATAGAACATACTTTTTTAACGGTCGCAAAGTAAGTTCAAATTCAAATGTAGGACCTACTCAGACAGTACAGGATTTCGGACGCACCGTTAGTGAATTTGGAGTATTTTAAATGAGTGGCCGTGTGCACGGGGGGTTAGTCATTTGCAAAAAACATGCCCAAACCATCTCCATATAAGGGCTTTCTGCACAACCTTTCCTGTGTACAGCCTTTCGCCAAACATATGCCACTCTCTGCAGATGTGCAACATTTCAAATCCCGTAGTTCTCGCCATCTCCAACAAGAGAAGACAATGTTGATTCTCGTTTTATTACGAGCTTTGTCGCGTTCTCTTTTTGCCAGCAGACTCTCCTTTGTTCAGCGTTTCTTAGAGATTAGAGGTTAGAGATTTAGCGTGTACCATGTCAACCATTTTGCTCGTTGTGACAACTAAACAATGCCACTCTCACACCATATATACGTCAAAGTAGCCAGAGCAACTTTTCTCTATTTATGGATATGACGAGACGCGCACGGGTGAGTGACGTATATGTATGCAATTTCTATAAACACTTAGGCTTACCATAGTGAATCATGGTAAGACAAAACACGTTTTGGAAGGATTGATGATGTATTGACTCATTATTTAACTTTTTGAACAAAAAATGTACATAGTGTACCTTTAATTTTAGTGAAATGTTTTAAAATGGTGCTGTGCAAAAAAATAAATGCCACTTTGATATATTGATATGTATATGCATTGACATTCATACATTTTTACTTGTTGAAGCCATGGTTCCTTGTGCTTTAGGAGCGCAGACTAATCCTGATGCAGTAATAGCACACATGCCAGACATGTAAGTGCTATTAACTGCTCAAAGTTAGCATTTCTGTTGACTGATGTCATTTGTGTACAAGACTAGCAGTCTTTCTGCCAGTCCATTGCCAAGTATCTGTTCATGCATGTCTTCAGAAAGTGACATGAATGCAACTCACTCAGTGACTTCACCATATCTGTGCAACCTGTGCGAAAACACAATGCACCAATCAACTCTGCCTACCTGTTTCATCTTGCATTTGCAGATTGATTTAGTTTTTTTTATATTTCAGTCTTTGTGTCTAGATTCAGAACAGTTTTTGCCTGCACAAGTCCAATTGTAATATCTCATATTCATTTACTTCTATCTTTTCCACAACCTGACACCAGCTCATGTCATTGCCAAGGCTCAGGGACTGGCCATCCTGTCAGTCTTCAAAGCAGGTTTCATGATCACTGCGAGGGGCGGCAGTGGGATAGTGATTGCGAGACTCAGTGATGGAAGTAAGTGGGTTTTATTGACGTCCTTATTCTGAGTGTCAAATATATTTACACGTTTATTTGCTTGGTGAGGTCAGGAGATCATATAGGTTTGTTACTTATACTTTATACTCATTCTTTTTCGTTTTTCTTTATGTTTAAATCATAACTTAACTATTACAACAAAATAGACCAATTTGAGAAAATAGGGAGGTTTAATGGGTGTAATTAATGTCTGGCAGCTGCCTTAGCAACATTCTACACTGAATAAACAAAACACTCCTTAAGGTCATTTAGAGCTTCAATGACTTTATGTATGTTAGTGTTTCTGTTTTTACTCATTTAATTTTTACATTATTCATTATTCATTATACATTGGTATTTAAACTTTGGTAATAGCTATTATAATGGACAAATGGTCTAATGTTTAGGCACTATATATTTTAATCTCGAAAAAAAAAACGTTGAAGAAAGGCCATTTTGGCAAGACATTTTGGCAAAACATCTGAAGACGTTCTAGTATATCCCAAGTGATGTTTTTATTTTATTTTTTCATTTTAATGTTAAATTGTGTAATTGTTTTCTGCTTTCTGTTATGAAGGATGGTCTGCTCCTTCAGCAATAGGAATTGCTGGACTCGGTGGAGGATTTGAAATTGGTCTGGAAGTAAGTTTTTATTTGACTCCATACTCTCTAAGAGAATAACCAATTTATTCATTCAGGTATAAATCGGGTTTTTGGCAAAGTAGTTTTCTTAAAAAAACTGAGAATTTTTCATTACTTTAAAATTCTCTTGAGTTCTTTAGTAGAATGTCTTTGATTAGAGAGTTTTAAAACATTAATAAATAATGAATGATCATAAAAACCATCTAAAGTTAGGTGTTGACAGGACTTAACCGTCGGGAACATGGTAAGTACCTTAGTAGTAGATACAAAAGTTTCCTGTTCAGGTCTCATGTATTTTGTGCTGAATCAGAGAATCAGAAAAGTGTTCAAGAACAGTTGTGCAACATGTTTATTCATGTATCAGATAAACATCTTGGACTACACTATGCTGTATGCCTATGGATTATGCTCTGTATACAGACACTATAGGTTCTACATCAGGGTATAATTTGTAAATGACTTCTCATGCAATGTCATGCAAAAAATATGTTTTCTTTCCATTGAGATTGTCTGAGTCATGCATAGACAAGAACATCAAGACACTAAAATATTTGCCCTGTCTGACTTGGCTGTCTTGTTTTGTATTTCTTTTTCTTTCCATCATCTCCTTAATAAAACATATATGTTATTAGAGCTGTCAATCATTTAGAATATTTAATCTGGAATAATCGTATAGGCTAGTTTTAATTATGAAGAAAATCAATTAATTTTCTTAAGTTTAAAGAAAACTAATTGATAGACCTTTGTGTGATTTATTAATGTTAGCAAAAATAAATAAAACATAGCAACTGTCCCCACGCTTTATGGACTTAATCTTGTAAAAAAAAGTTTAGCAAATGACTTTACTTTCGTCAAATATACAGTATCACCTGGGTTTGATTTATAATTAAATGACCTGTACGGATGGTCTTTCACTGTCATTTACTAATAAACAGGTGCTCCCCAAAATAATTGTTTTTCTTTTGATTTGAATTAGTCACATTAACAGTAAGTTTTCCCTGAATCTTGCAAGGTGATCTGTAAAAGCATGACCCATAATGAATTACTCATTACTACCTTTTCCCTAAACCAGAGGTCAGCCTTTTGTTGGGAGCTATTTGTAGCTCAAGTGCTGGCTTCATCATTTTTCAAAGCATAAAGTGGATCCTCATATCTCTGGCACAGGAAATCACTGTGCATGTGTCCAGCGAGGTCATTTGTCAGCATCAGGCAGAAGTTGCACTTTGTTTCCTGACCTTGGATTGCAGCTCGGATGAGTCATTTGTGTACCAAGCGCCTGTGCATCTTGACAGTCTTGATTAATTTCTCGAGTAGCCTTCAGGCGCTTTGGTTAGCACTGCGGTCTCTGTCTCTCAGTATGTAGCAACACACCTGATAAGTAGCAAGGGAGTACAGGAAATATCGATTTTATCTTTAGGCATTAAAACCAGAGCATGTCTGAAACCGGTCCAAATCTTTTGACACCATCCAGCATTTAAAAAGCTTAAAAACTATTGCTGAATATAGAGCTTTTAATGTTTTGCTGGTGACGGATACACAGTAGTTGGCGGAGTGCTTGTCAGAGTGATGTATAGCTAGATTGTGCATGATGGACACACTTGCCTACAAACATCACATGGCCTGGTGCTTAAAGAAACCTGAGCTGATTTTAATAAACAGAGAGAGACAAAATCATGAAAAGAGTGATGTCAGTTGTGAGACTAGAATAGGCAGTTCTGAGTATCTGAGTGTTTTAGGGCTGGGTAGTATGAGATTCTGCTATATCTACAGCACATCTGTGGCACGATTTTAAAAATTCTACAAGCAGAAAACACTACAAAGTTGTGATTATAATGACAGTCATTTAGTTTTTATTTATATTTAGGTAAAGGCACAAGGTAAAGGCACTTTCAGTCTAAGTAAAATTCTTATTGACTTATCATTCTTATACTTATTTTTTGGTTTAAAATTAAAAATGTCTAATGTTAAAATAAAATTAAAAAAAAAAACAGAAAATATTTAAATTAAATTAAATTTCTTCTCTTTGACTTTAAATGGCATCCCCTGGTCACCATTTACTTTCAGTGTAAGGAAAATTCTTCTTGTGAGAAGGAAACAAGTAATTTTTACACTGCAAAAAAATGCTTTTCCTGCTTGTCTTATTTCCAGTCCAAATATCTAAAAATATATAATATAAAACAGAAACGAGATTATTTTTCTTACCCCATTGGCAGATAATAGCTTGTTTTAAGTAAAAACTCACTTCATTTTGATTTAATTGTCCAGAAAACAAGAAAAAATTGTACTTATCTAGTAAATTTAAGAATTTTTAGATATTTAGACTGGAAACAAGACAAAAATACTAGCATATAAAAAGCATTTTTTGCAGTGTAGGTAAACCATCCCTCTAATGCTTCACATAAAACATGACGCATGTCCTCTTTTTTCATCTCCAGTCATCAGATTTTGTCATCATCTTGAATCAGAGGAGAGCTGTGGATGCTTTTAGTAAAGGAGGCAATCTTACACTTGGAGGAAACTGCACTGTGGCTGTTGGGCCTCTTGGCAGGTATGTGTGTTCATTTTACAGTGTAGTACCCCATTTTGTTGCCAGGGGGCAGAAGAGAGGGAATAATGCAGAGTGAAGGTTTGGAAACTTGGGTGCTTGCTTTAAGCAAATGTCCACTGTTAAGCATCGGTGTTTTATTACTAAAGTGTTTTATTTTTTTTATCTGGATGCATCTGCGTCACTTGGCTGACTTCTGATTAAAATCAAAGGTTATGGCTTAAGGAAGAAAGGTTTCATTTATGTTAGGCAATTGATATTATGATTGTTTTTTTTTTATGTTAATGAAAGTGCTGCCAAAGTAGTGTGGACAGGAATGAGAAAAGGATTGTGCAGTCCTTGAGTGTTTGTGAGTTGCATTGTGTTCCATTCGTTTGTACATGTGTACGTGTTGAAGTCTATTTGTTTGGAGAAAGTTTTTAAAGTGTTTACATAGGCGATGGAGGGCTTTGACAGCATTTTTCTGAAGGTATAAATTAGCTGTCTAACTGTTGATTTGGTGCATTTACGGATAGCAATAAAGGAAAAGCTCTTGCTCTTACTGAAAATTACAAATAAAATCAACAGAATATAAAAGCCATCTATATCTTTATCACATCACAAGGGACTCATTTTCTCTAATGACATGTTTATACAAAAACTTTATACAGTCGTGAGCTGCCAGCTTAAGCTTTCACCTGCAACATAGCCATTCATAATTTGACAAGCATGAGCCTGTGCGGAAAATACTGTGAGAATTATAGATAATGAAGGGTGTCCATACTGTACATTAGGAGCCATTCAGTAGTGCTAGTTTAAATGACAGCTGCATTGTTCTAAGGTGAATCAGTGATTTTACCTTTATTGACGGATTCTGCTGTGTTTGTGCTTGTTTGGAAAGTCCTTTTTGTTCTCACTGCTTTAATTGTTGTTTATGGATCTTGCCAGAATAGAGCTGCAAGCGATATTGTACTGAATGGTTGTCTGCTGCACTACAGTAGCTTTGAAAACTAGGACTTAAAATTCCACTTAATGTGGATGGTTTGATTTTTTTTTTTTTTTTGTTTGTTTTTGGTTTGGATTGGATTAGATCAGGTTTGGATTTGGTTTGGTAGCAGTGACTGCAGGGTGTATGTGCTCTTTTGAAATGAGTTATTTTTGGAATAGAACCTTCTTACCACCTAATAGGATATGTTTTATATAAATGTCACATCTCATTCTTTTAATAAAATCAAGGTTTGCATCAAAATCAAGGTCTCTTTTAAGAACACAGTTCTTTAGTTAGTGGACAATGACACATATGACCCCTTTAAAATATTTATAAAATATCTATAAGAAATACAGTGTTTTATATAAAATAAATACTGTACCATTCAGAACTGAAAATCATCTCTGGCCTGTAAGATTAGTTTGTTGAAAGCTAGTTTAGCCATTCCAACATTTTTCATGTCAAAACCTTATAACATTAATACAGTTGCAAGAAAAAGTATGTGAACCGCTTGTAGAATCTGTGAAAATGTGAAATAATTTTAACAAAATAAGAGTGATCATACAAAATGCATGTTTTTTTTTTTTTTTTATTTAGTACTGTCCTGAATAAGATATTTTACAAAGATGTTTACATACAGTCCACATGACAAAAAAATAGCTGAATTTATTCAAATGACCCCATTCAAAAGTTTATGAACCACTGATTCTTAATACTGTGTTTCGTTACCTGGATGATCAACGGCTGTTTTTTTTTTTTTTGTGATGGTTGTTCATGAGTCCCTTGTTTGTCCTGAGCAGTTAAACTGCCCAATGTTCTTCAGAAAAATCAGTTTTCCAGCATCTTTTGCATATTTGAACCCATTCCAGCAGTGACTGTATGGTTTTGAGATCCGTCTTTTCACAGTGAAGACAATTGAGGGACTCAAACACAACTATTAAAAAGGATCAAACATTCACTGATGCTCCAGAAGGAAACATGATACATTAAGAGCCGGGGGGGGAAACTTTTGAACAGGAGGATTTTTCTGAAGAACGTTGGGCAGTTTAACTGCTCAGGACAAACAAGGGACTCATGAACAACCATCGCAAAACAATCAATGGTTCATAAACGTTTGAACGGGGTCATTTTAATAAATTCAGCTATTTTTTGTCTGTGGACTATATGTAAACATCTTTGTAAAATATCTTATTTAGGAATGTACTAAATAAAAAATAACATGCATTTTGTATGATCTCTTTTATTTTGTTAACATTCACATTTTCACAGATTCTGCAAGCGGTTCACATACTTTTTCTTACAACTGTATATGACTGTCCAAATGTACACACAGCATCTGCTGTTTTTAACTGTGTAGCACCTACAACTCTGCACATCCTTCCAATGTTTCCTAGAAATAGGGTTGGGATTGGGATTCCTGTGTGTGCATTTTAATGTAATTTCAAACCATTTTCAAGCACAAGTAGACGTGAAAAAGAACTCAATTCGACTCTCATATAGTGCGTGATACTGAATTGAGTTCTTGTACGCATCTTCTTGTTTGAAAGCAAAATTATGTCAAAATATCCTCACATTAGACCCCAAAGTTTTGAGTAAGTTTAAAAACATAAAAGAAAAAAATAACCTATTAAGACATGATTTTATGCCTGAGTCTGCATGTACTCTTAACAAATCCCAGTAACTATTACCCTTAGTGCAGTTTCATCCTCCCATTCGATTCCACTATGATCTTTGACTGTATAGTGTTTATTCCTTGCACATATACAAGTCTGACTAATCACATTTGACAGGAATTTGGAGGCAGATGTGGCGTTTCGCAGTACAGCGGCTGTCTACTCGTACTGCAAATCTCGTGGCCTCTACGCTGGAGTGTCTCTCGTCGGTTCTTACCTCATCGAGCGCAAAGAAACCAACCGAAAGTAAGCACATGTCATAGGTTAAAGAGTTGAAATGTTGCATTAAAGCCCTCAGGCACTGATGTTACATCACATGTTGACCTACTTTGTGTTTTCATTGTGTAGTTTCAATATCTTATGTGTGCTTTACTTTTGAATAGGTTCTATGGCCAAGACATCCGTGCTTCTGCTATTCTCAATGGAGATGTGGAACCCCCACCTGAAGCATATGATTTGTACACCATTTTGCAGGACTACACAGAGAAATACACCACCGACTGGCAGAACAAACACATGCAAGCTTCAAGCAAGGTTACTTTCTGTGCACTACCGCCCCATGTTGGCCCCATGTTGTTGAAACTAAAGTTGCAAGCTACTCATAATTTAAAGTAGTTTAAGTACAACCTGCTACTCTTTTGAAAAGTAGTTAGCAAGACTACAAGCTGCTACATACAGGTGACAATAAATGTCTCTGATATATATGTAAATATAAATCTGGTGATTTTTTTTTTTTTGTTTAATCAAAGCTGTATTTTTCTGACTCTATAAAGACAATGAGAGATTTGAATAAATGAACAATCAGTGCTATCAGGGTGATAGCATCAAACTTGAACAGATACATTTTTAACAAATACATAATCAACAAAAACAAAAAATCAGTGATGGAGTAGCATTTAACTAAATATTTCACTGTCACTAAATATGTTAAATGCAGGACAGGGACTTGAAACTGTGAATTGGTTGTGAATCGTTTGTTATTATTTAATTTTATCATTTACATGAACTGTGTCCAAACAAACTGAATCACTAGAGTCAGTCAGACTAGATGAATCACAAGAATGACTTTACAGCTGAAAGAGAAAGGAGAGTTTAGTCACAAATTCCCCATGTCTCATCAAATTTAGAGGAATTGTTGACATCATATTGAATTCAAATATTTGTTTCTTTAAAGGATTAGTTCACTTTAAAATGAAAATTACCCCATGATTTACTCACCCTCAAGCCATCCTAGGTGTATATGACTTTCTTCTTTCTGATGAACATTGAGTTATGTTAATAAATGTATTTAATTTACGGAAAAAGTGTAACTGACGTGACGTAGTGTAAGCATTTTGAACTGCGAGAGGCGTTACACTTTCTTCGTAAGTTGAATACGGAAGGCGGTCTGGTGGAAGCCTGATATTTTACTTTATAATCGATTCACTTCAGAAGGCCTTTATTATCCCCCCGGAGCTGTGTGGAGTATGTTTATTATGGATGGATGCACTTTTTTGAGCTTCAAACTTGTGAGCCCCATTCACTGCCATTATAAAGCTTGGAAACATTAGGATATTTATTAATATAACTCTGATTGTGTTCGTCTGAAAGAAGAAAGTCATATACACCTAGGATGGCTTGAGGGTGAGTAAATCATGGGGTAATTTTTATTTTAAAGTGAACTAATCCTTTAAGAATCATAGTGTGCAGCAATATAGTAAGGGATTTAATGAAAAAAAATTGAATAGCACACTGTTGAAAAAGTTTTGCACTTCTCATTTGTATCACCAGATTAGCAACAAAATAAATATTCCTCACCCATCCAGTTACTCTTTAGCTCTGTTTAAATTGCCCGTGTGATATATCTTTGCATGCTGAAACATCACATTAATTTGACTGACAACATCACTCATTTGAAGGGTTAAGTTACTTTAATCTCTCTTACTTGATGGGATTTTAAAGTCACACTATTTTCCACTGACTGACTCAAGTTTTTTTTTTTTCATTCAAATGTACTAATTTTTTTTTACTCATTTTGTTCATTTCAGTTGTACACAGGAACCCCTTTTGTGGCAAACATTAAAAGTACAAACTTTCTTCAGAAGTATGCAGGAGTTCTATGAGAAAATAATAAATTACACCTACATAAAGCTTGAGAAATATAATCTGCTGACAAAGTCTTTCAACACATTAGAAGGTGATTGTGAGCTTCATTTGATGGCTACTATAAATCAGACTTCTATAAAACACTGTAGATGACAGTAATATAGGCTTTCCACTTGGCACTTCATATTTCGGGTGGTGTATTTTGGTCACTGGGGTTATGTGAAAAAACAGTGGTCTCATGAAATCAGGTCTAAATAACCCATGGGATTCCCTGTCGTAGTAACAAGTATGTAATTTTGTTAGTTTTATAAGTTGGAATGAAGGTAAATCAAAAGTTCTGTAAATGGCACAATAGTATTACACTATTAGAAATACAGTGAATATTTAGTTGCTTGTATACGTTTAATCCAACTAATATTTAAGGTGCAAACTGACCTTACATACTGATTCAAATTCACAAAAAAGTGGTTTAGTTGTCCTTTCAAGGACTTGAACTAATTGATTTTTTTATGGCTTCAATGCCAGTCTCTGTTTATCAAGTTCACATGGATGAGAGACAAGCCTGTTGATTTATATTCGGGTTTTTCTGTTTTCACAGATGAGTTCAGCACCATCTAGACCAAGGCCTCCCACACAGAGAGCTGCCTCCTCTTACACACCCAGGACACAAGGCAAGACCCCGAGTGACCTCTCAGATCCGCATGCATTTCATCTTTCAGAGTAGAAATATGGTGACTGACTGAACTCGCACAGGTCTAAAAAACTTTTTTCATATTATTTTCTGGGGCTGTTGTAAAATTGAAGGGAAGTTGCTATCTCCTTGCCTCTGATTCTGAGTGACTCTTTTATGGTTATGTTGATTAGAAAGTATATTTGTAACTATAATAGAAAATTATATTTTCACAGCTCCCGCATCTGTGAAGCCAGTTCTCTATCCAAGCTTAGACAGCTGGGATACCGAAAGCTCAGGTGAGTGCTGTGTAGAAAATTATTATTTTATTTTATGAGATGAGATGAGATGAGATGAGGACTATGTTAGTGCCTAAGAAAATATTATTCAAAAGTTTCTGTCAAGAACAAAATGTTTTGTGTATTTCTGTTAACACAAGCGTCCCACACAGCTAATAAAACCATGAGGAGTATGTTTTTCCTTACTTAAGTGGAATTATGCTTATTGTAAAAAAGAAAAGAAAAACACTTCACACCTGTGACTACGGTAATAAACTAACAGAAGAGGATTTTACTGTGTGTTTTGTAGCCCACGCTGCGCGTTCAAGCATATTATCAAGCAGAATATCCGAACAAAAGGGATTATTCCTTCTGTATATGATGAGGTTAATCAGACGCTTTTTAAAACAAGAAATACCTTTGAGAATAAAGATGACAATGTGGTCATGCATTTCATCTGACACTGATAAATTATAAAGTGGATTAAAACCGCTACATTAGCAACAAATTAAATGGCAGAAATGCACGAGTAGAAACACCTAGTGCTGTGTGAGATCCTTTCATTAATCAGCTCAGCCTGTGGAGGATGATTTGTGTTGTCGTCAATTCAACTCCACTAACATTCTCATTTATTTTCATTAGGTTCCTAAAGGCCCATGTTTAAAGTTGAATTATAGGGATTAGATCAAAAACACGCTACGGAGTGGCTTCGCCTGTCCCGTTTTGAGGAAAGCCACTCCGACTGGCTGGGAAGATTTCGAAAGAAGCCGTGAACTGTAGACTGGCTGTTTTCCCATCTTCCTTTATTCAGGAAGGGCCTCTGTGCTCTTTGCCATGTCACAAGTCAGCTACGCAGCAAATGCATTCTTTCCCACAGTGAGATGACATTTTCATCCATGAGGGGAGAGATTTTAAAGGCCACTAGCTAATAGATGATGTGTGTGTTTGTGAATGGATTCAGGGCTGGTTTTGTCACATACAGACCCAAGCATCAAAACATTTGGCATCCTCCCTGTCCTTAAAATAGGACAAACTTGGAGGAGACGTTGTCTTAGATCACTACAAGTCCTTAAGGCTACTTTATTGCTAACAGTTTTCATTTTTTATTCCCAACTAAACAGCAGACGAGTACTCGTGCCAGTCTTTAGTACACAAGTATAAATGACAGCAATGATTGATCATGAAAACATTATAAGAATAACATTACACAGTGATTTTAAATCCAGGACAGCCAACAACAGCACTCAACACTCAAGGGAGATTATAGTGTGTTCTGCTCATAAAGGAAAACTGAAAGGAAGCAAATTCTGCAGTCTTAAGAAAACAGCTAGATGCAACGCACCAGTAACTTGTCTTTTTAAGCTATTCATTAAAGTAACTTGCTCATAACCCTTCTGAAAAAGCATCTTAAACCAGCCTAAGTTGGTTTTCTGGTCTTAGTTCGTCTTCCAGCCTTGTCAGCATGGTCTGTTGGCTGGTTTTAGAGGGGTTTGGGGCACTTTTCAGTCGGACACTAGCTGCCGAAAGTAAGAGGAGATTTTGGGCAGTTGACCGATTTCACAGAAAAATATTTAGTAGGATGAGCACAAACTCTGTTTTTTAAACTTCAGACTTTGATTTCATTCAGTCAGATAATATTCAAATTCATTAAAGGCTAGAACTAAAGTATACTAGAGTTTCTGTACATCGTGAGCATAGCAAGCTGGAGAGAAAACTGCTTGTGTACCTGTATGTGTTTGCTACTGTGTCAAATATAATACAAACTTCTCTTAGAAGTGCATGTTTAGAGGTTGTGTTTGCTTCTGGTGTCCCTAACTTGCGCAACTGCAGTTCATTCAATGTGAGCGAATGACGTTATGAGAGAGGGCGATCAAACATGTTAAGTCTAATATAAACTAAAGACACATTCTGTGATCGTAGATAAATGACGTGGGGGTTTGTTGTCCCAGGTAAAGTTTTTCTTGAACGCATGGATGCCAACAGTCAAACATATCACCTTTCCCACTAAAAAAGTTGGCTGTACATTTGCATTCCTTCTAATTACATAAATGAGTGATACTTTATTCACTTACACATTAATTCAGACAATAATTCCTTGTTGACGTGCACAAGTGGACTCATTAAAAATGGCTAAAATTAGATTGAAAGAGCTAAATGAATATGTGCATTTGAGTATTATCTCCACTTCTCTCACGCATACATCAGCCTGAGAATGATTAGCTGATATCCCTCATTTCCTGTGTTTACTCTTTAATTAATTTAGGTGCTATTATGGTGCATTTGTTTGGTTATTTTTAACTCTGTTGATTCAGATGTGTAAATGAAGGTAATTGATTGAAATGTGCACGTGCCTCAGCACGATCCAGACAGTTAGAGACTGCTGTAGACAAGGTTTCATTGTTCACATCTCCTTCAGGTGGGAATAGGAGTCCAATTGCCTGCTGTGATGTTTAATTACCGGATTTTGTCAAATTACGTTAATATTCTACAATCAACAAATATCTGTTATTATCTAACCTAAATGATGAGTGGGGTTTCAATTGTCAACTGCACAAGACACCAAACCATCAGCCAACAGCAATCCTTTGGCCAGAGGAGGATCATGTGTAAGAGAGCCAGATGAATCGTACAGGGAATAGATACTGTTAGCCAACTACTTGACATGTCTTTCAACAGCCAGTTGTCATTTTTTAATTCAGGATAAGTAGACAGGTACGCATGTTGTATGTCAAAGCACGGCATTGGTTGACTTCATCAGAATCAGGACAACAGATGTCTCCCATTTATTTTGTTAACTTTTTTTTTTCCACAGCAAAACCGTACAGAACAATGCAAATGCAGAGTGTAAAAAGCGTGTTAGTATGGATAAACTGTACCGGTTTAAGTAAACTGTCACCAAACGAAATTTAAATAGTGATTGTTTTTAAATAGTTTCTCAAATACTCCTGCTCTCTACCTTTGGTCGAACAAACAGATATCCCCGTCCTAAACTCCTGCCTTTGGTTGAGCCAATGTTGCTTACTTTTGAAAATGCTTTAGAGACTCAGTGGAATAGTTGTATCTGCATATTAAAGGGATTCAGCAAAAAATTTGTTTATCATTTACTCAGATTCTTGTCTTCTTCTGTGTTCCACAGAAGAAAGCCATAAAGATTTAGTTATGACTTCATTCTTTTGTGGAACACAATATATATATATATATATATATATATATATATATATATATATACACACACAATGAAAGTCATTGGGGTCCATTGTTGTTTTGGACCCCATTGACTTTCATTGTATGGACTGTGTTCCACAGAAAAAAAAAATGTATAGGGTACAACGGGGCTAAAGGCACAGCAGGGGAAAAGGCGCCTTTGATTTTATTTTCCTCTAAACCACTAGATGGCACAAAAACTTGCCGCAGCACTTTCCAAAATATCCGTTTTTCAAGATGCACGTGGAAATTTGTCTGATCTTTGACACGATGCACGGGCAGCAGCGCCAAGTTGATTCTGCGCTAATTTGATTGATGTTTTTTAAAATGTTGTAGATTTAAGTAGCAAATGAAAATGGATGAAATCAGTGTTTATATTTTGAGACAAAGGTCTGATGAAAATGATTTTCAGTTTTGTTCAAGGTAATTTAAAGCAACAGTTTTTCAATAACGGAAGAATATGTAAAAGTATGGTATTTGGGGTAAAAGGCGCATCTGCTGTTGGGGCAAAAGGCACAATGATAAACATGATAAATAGCTGGATTTGTTGACATGACATGTTTAGATTCAGATAGTAAATACCATGTATTAAGTTGGGTGTCCACATTAGAGATAATAACCATATTTATAATGAAACAATCATACACTATATTGCCAAAAGTTTTGGTACATCTGCCTTTACATGCATATGAATTTTAATGACATCCCATTCTTAATCTTAATATAGAGTTTAATATAGGGTTTAATATAGAGTTGGCCCACCCTGTTTATGGGAATTTTTGACCATTCTTCTAAAAGCGCATTTATGAGGTCAGGCACTGATGTTGGATGAGAAGGCCTGGCTCGCAGTCTCCGCTCTAATTCATCCCAAAGGTGTTCTATCGGGTTGAGGTCAGGACTCTGTGCAGGCCAGTCAAGTTCCTCCACACCAAACTCGCTCATCCATGTCTTTATGGACCTTGCTTTGTGCACTGGTGCGCAGTCATGTTGGAACAGGAAGGGGCCATCCCCAAACTGTTTCCATAAAGTTGGGAGCATGAAATTGTCCAAAATGTCTTGGTATGCTGAAGCATTAAGAGTTCCTATCACTGGAACTAAGGGGCTAAGCCCAACCCCTGAAAAACAACCCCACACCATAAACCCCCCTCCACCAAACTTTACACTTGGCACAATGCAGTCAGGCAAGTACCGTTCTCCTGGCAACCGCCAAACCCAGACTCGTCCATCGGATTGCCAGACAGAGAAGTGTGATTCGTCACTCCAGAGGACACGTCTCCACTGCTCTAGTGTCCAGTGGCGGCGTGCTTTACACCACTGCATCCAGCTCTTTGCATTGCACTTGGTGATGTAAGGCTTGGATGCAGCTGCTCAGCCATGGAAACCCATTCCATGAAGCTCTCTACGCACTGTTCTTGAACTAATCTGAAGGCCACATGAAGTTTGGAGGTCTGTATTTATTGACTCTGCAGAAAGTTGGCGACTTCTGCGCACTGTGCGCCTCAGCATGCGCTGACCCCGCTCTGTGATTTTACGTGGCCTACCACTTCGTGGCTGAGTTGCTGTTGTTCCCAATTGCTTCCACTTTGTTATAATACCACTAACAGTTGACCGTGGAATATTTAGTAGTGAGGAAATTTCCCGAATAGACTTATTGCACAGGTGGCAACCTATCACGGTACCACGCTTGAATTCACTGAGCTCCTGAGAGCGACCCATTCTTTCACAAATGTTTGTAGAAGCAGTCTGCATGCCTAGGTGCTTGATTTTATACACCTGTGGCCATGGAAGTGATTGGAACACCTGAATTCAGTGATTTAGAGGGGTATAATAAAATATAATTTATTGTTACTACTGTAAATCTATATTAAATTATTATGGGATCTCCTTCAATGCTTTCAGAATCTTTACTTTTTCAAATAATTTTGTTTCTGTAATTTTAAAATATATTTTATATTAACATTTTTAATGAAAGTATATTTATTGAGCAAAAATGAATTTTTATTTATCAAAATAAACAGAAAATAGTACAAACTTTGCTAAAGTGATTGTTTTGAACAAGTATTAACTTAGACATTATTACAAACATATTATTTCAGTATTTGTATACTGTGTCCCGTGTGTGGGGTAAAAGGCCCCCCTCACCGCCTCAAACATTTAAGATTTAAGATTTTTAAACAAAATTAACCACTTTTATGATTTATTTTCATACAAAATCTGTTGCTCCATCAATGTTCAATACAAACATAAGGAGTGCCTTAAGCCCCATTGTACCCTACATGTTTCAGACATCCCACCTCTTTCGGGAGTCTCCCGCATATTGATACTCCCGCGGTTCTTCCCGTAAATGAGTTTTTGGAATGTTTAGAAAGTTCACCCAAAAATGTCTATCCCATTAAACTTAACATTCGGAAAAAAACACTTTTAATGAAATGGTTCAGAGGGAATGACTTTTGATTTGATATGTGTTCTGTCCACTTTCATAGAAGTTGCAGATGTGTTACTAGAAAGACTTCATCATGATATGATAAAACTGACTACAGTCTTTCGAAGATGAGTCAAAGAGATACTTATCTGTATTGTTACAAGCTGAAAAAAAGTCCCTGGGTGTGTGTTCACATTGCTTGTTATTTTACTGGCAGACATTTCTCTCCCCCCAATTATCATGATATCATTTGTGAAAAATGAGACCTGGAAAACTCTCACTCCTCACTGTTTCATTAACACTCCTTACCCTCAAGATCATTAAAGCTGTAAATAATAGTCATTTAGATGGATCCCTGGCCTTAGGAAAAGGTGGTTAGAGAGCCACCCTGATTTCTAAAGACTCTTTTGTCTATAAAGGGAAACTGTTTTATGAGGTTTTGATTTGTTGAGTGTAATGACACATTGAGCAGCTGTTGCACAGGTTTCTCTGATTAATCGCGCTTTCCCTTTGGAATGAGAAGTGAATCCAGGGTGTCAATTGTTAATTGACTCTTTTGCATTCCACTATAACCAGGTGCCAGCGATTTATCTATGGTTACATCAATTGGATTTGGTCACCGCATACCTGATAGGGCTTAGCCCACGCTCCGGTCTGAGGTTTAGCAGTGAAGGGGAGAAATAGCAGGCCCTCCTCCCTGTCATGAGCTGTCACTTTTTCAGATATTGCGTGTGCAAGTAGAAAACCGCATAGCTCAAATGTCACCGCTCTGCCAAAATACACAGCCCTTCCAAATCTGAAGAAACTCTCTAGATTGTATTGCTGTCTTGCGCCCGGCTTGTCATGTCTTGCACTTGTGGTAGCGGGAATGAACATTATGTTGAATGGATGCAGTTATTTTAGGATACAAGTCAAAAGCATTTAGTGTGAAAAACGGCTCGACTGAAGCTTTTGGCAACGCCTGAGGTTTATTTGGAGTCAGGAGATTTCAGAGCAGGTGCCAACAGTGTGAAACCGCATTCCACCTCTGTCTAATTCCCTGCTCCTCTCTTATGTCTTCACCCCGAAAACCCCTCACCAACCATTTCCCCCCCATTCTCTGGGTTTGTACTCCAGCTCCTTCTATGGCACTTGATGCATGTTGGATGCCAGTCTGCTTATATTGACATAAATGAAAAAGAGTCTAAAACTACATTGGAAATCTGGGAATTTAACATAGAAATAAGACAGGAAGTTTTAGCAAAACAATAAAGAGGTGTAAAGAGTACCTAAAAAAACATACTAGAAGGAAAGATACCTTACAGTGAAAATTACTCCAAGTCACCAATTCCAATACGACTTGAGTAAAAGTCTTAAAGTATCTGATTTTAACAGTGCTTGAGTATTTTACTCGTACTGAACATAGGCTCAAAGATGCACTACTCCTCAACACCTAAGAGACATGCCAGTGAAAAAACAACAAACAGTTGATTTTGTTAGGGGAGCAATCACGTGTTTATTTTCTAAAATCTGGGATCTAACATCTCAAAATTGCAAAAAAAATAAAGGTCGACACAACAGCCTCTTAAACGTCTACACTCAAGTCTCAGTTAAGCTCAAGTGCTCAAAAAGGACATTATAACAGATAAATAAAAAAATGATAAGTAAAATTAACTTCACTGGACTGGTTTCGGCCTCATCACCAGCTGCAGCCTTGTCCTCATCTCATATGAAACACCTGCGATTCACAACTACCTGCTAATGTACTCGCATTCCTGTAAAGTAGCCTTCACTCTCAGAAAAAATATGGTTAAAAATGGTACCTTTAGGGGGCACAACAGCTTGTCTCTGGGGCAGTACCCTTAAAAGGACATCTTTGTACCTTTTTCACCCTTAAAAGGTGCATTTTAGTACCTTAGAGTAGCAATATGTACCTTAAGGTACTATTGTACACCTTTTAGGGGTAAAAAAAGGTACAAAGATGTCCTTTTAAGGGTACTGTCCCAGTGACAAGCTGTTGTACCCCTAAAGGTACAGTTTTTGCACATTTTTTCTGAGAGTGTTGTTGCCAAGTTTGGGTGGGTAAGGGCAAAACGCATATATAGTACCTTCAATGCCCTGTAGATGGCAATATCACTTCTTTTGTAGCAGAAATAAACTGCTGCAGAAAAATGTAGGTGCCATGCAAAATGTAAGGAGTAATTGCATTACTCATCACAAATGTATTGGAGTAAAGTGTATACTTATTCAAAAATGTAGTCAAGTAGAGAGTAAAAGTTGCTAATATCTTTGATGCTCAGTAAAACTACAAAGTAGCCAAAAAAGATACTTAAGTAAAGTAACTAATTACATTTACTCAAATATTTTACACCACTGGTTATGAAATAAAATAAAGTAAACATAGCTGTGATGTAATGTATGTAGCGACAGATTTTTTTCTTCAGTATTGTTACGTACATCTATGGAAGCTTGTTTCCGCCACAGAATAAAACATTTTAAAAGATAATTGCGACTTTTTATCTCACAATTGTGAGTTTACTTTTTTTTTTTTTTCTCGGAATTTGGAGATATAAACTCGCAATTGCGAATTATAAAGTCAGAATTGTGAGATATTTATATCTTGCAATTTTGACTCGCAATTCTGTCTTTGCAAGATAAAAAGTCAGAATGGTGAGATATAAACTCTCAATTCTGACTTTAACTTGCAATTCTGACTTCTTTTTTCAGAATTGTGAGATTGTGAGTTATAAAGTCCAATTATGAGGGGGGAAAAGACTGACTTTTTTCTCAGAATTGCGAGTTTATATCTCACAGTTCTGACTTTATATCTTGCAATTCTGAAAAAGTCGCAATTACCTTTTTTTTAATTTTTTATTCTGTGGCGGAAACAAGCTTCCATATACATCCGAGTGAAACGGATTATTGTAAAGAAAAAAATAGGGCGAGGACTTGGTTCTGTCCTTGGGTTGCTGATTGGATGGAGGCAGATCTGAATGCGAGCTTGCAGCTGATTTGTAAGAAAGAGCTTTGGTTTACTATGGGCATTAGAGATGTTTGGCATATATCCCCAGAGAGAAGTCCTTCGTTTCACTAGAAGATCGAGTTATGACATTTTGATTACAAATGACAAGGTAAAAAAATATATGATAAAAATTAAACATGCACGGATGAATTGTTCACAGTAACATGCATTTATAAAATAGGGTGAATTTTTAATTTCATGCCAACTTTAAGATTCTGTTAAGATTTTTAGGACAAAAATTAAAATTTCACTGGTCATCTTTCTTGCCCATCAAGAGTAGGCTAAAGTGTTTTGCAATTTGGTAAAAAAAATGTATTGTTTTCCAAAAGACCTCTAAAGGAAGGAATAACCCAGATTACTGTAAATCTTTCATTTATTCCAGCTTGATGTGTTAAATCACATAGTCAAGAGTTTCAATAATTGAAGGTTTACATTTGCTGTTTGTTAACCTGACAGCAGAAATGATTGCACACTTGTTTATACCTGAACATGTTGATAGACAGATAAAGAAAGGGGTTTTGCCCCTGGCTGACAGAGCCTATCTGCAGACGGTAATACTGTACTGCGCACCACCATCTATTAGAGTTGGAAAGTTTTGTGGTGTTTAAAAGTGTGTGTGAGAAAGAGTGCCAATAAACTGAGCCAAAGTGGGCTAAACTGTTTTAAGAGAACACATGCTGCTCTCTAGTGTTGACCAACTGCTATTACAATTTTATACGCATAGGCAAGTTTTTAATATCATACATATTGTATTATATGCTCATGATTATGTTAAAATATAATGTCACTCTAAGCTTGTGCAACATTTATACATTTGCATTTAAGCGTTTAGCAAACTGACTTACAAATAAGGAAAAGCACATTAAGTGCATCATACAGTTTAATTTAATTAAACTTATTGTTCCAAAGTGAAGTACCATTCAGGATAAATTTAAAATAAATTCAAAATAATTCCAACAAGAATTACAAATGACAAAAAGAAATATATACAGTTTACATATAATACAAATGTGAGAACACATTCATGTTGATACCAAAGTAGAACTTTTTTGAATTTTATTTTAATCAGTTCATGAACATATTTTACTAAATATTTTATTGTCTTTAATAATGAGGAATTACCATTTGGAAATCATATATTAGATTTGTAATAGAATTACAATTTAAAAATGCTACAAATAATTGTAGTTTTTAATTTTATTTTTTTATATATGTATGTGTTTGTTCATGAATATGTTTTACTAAATGTTTTATTGTCTTTAATAATGAGGAATTACAGTTTGAGAATCATTCTGTATATTATTGTGCTTTAATAAATTACCTTTATACTGATTTGTAATTTAAAATTAGAATTTCAAAATCCTGAAATAACTAAAATGTGTTTTCATCCAATGGATGACCTTTCCTCTGATTGTGTTCTAGATCAAGCATCAGGCGGCGCTCTGGTGGTCACAGCTGTGCATCCGTTCACCGGCCAGCAGCCCGGGGATCTGAGCTTTGCTGCAGGAGATCGCATCACTGTTATCACCAAAACTGATTCCCAGTACGACTGGTGGGAGGGGGAACTAAGAGGTCAGGTTGGGATCTTCCCGGCCAATTTTGTGTCCTATAGCTGAGGTACTTAAGATGCCCAAAAAAAGCTAAATTTGATGACAAATGATGTCTGGCTTTGACGGGTCCTTTTCTTTTGCACAGTTTGAAATGACGTTTATGATGATGGTGTATATTTTTACGAGCACTAGGGGTCAGTGTTCCCCTCAAGGGTTGTATGAAGGGATGAAAGGCGGTGTTTTTCCATGTTCTTGCCATTGGTGATTTATTTATTTTCATTTTGTTCCGTTTGATTATTGGTATGTGGCTTGACTAGTAAAGAGTTCCTTTTTTATGGATTTATATTTTTAATGATGCTATAATTTAGAAATGCACTGGAATACAGGTATGCTGTTTTGTGCAGACACAGTAACTATAACTGAAACACATAAAAAGTGACATTGTGGTATTTACTTTGAAAAGGAACTTCTTTTTTTAAGTGTTTGAGGGATTGTTTTCTGTGCTATAATTTAATTTATTGCTCTTTGCACAAATGTTAATCAAACATGAATGATTATTTTCCTATTGGTTTTAAATGTCTAAAAATGTATATCAGTTCTAATAAAGCTAATTTCCTAAATTTTTAACTTATTAATTTGTCTGTGGTGCTGGTGTTAAACCTAATTTATCTTATTTAATGATAAATGAGTTATAAGATATATTATATACATTATATTGCTAATGGTGGTAACACTCATTGCCCACAAGGTGTCATACAAGATTTAAGCATCTTATCCTGAGTAAAGCAATCAAATAGGAAGCAATTTCTGTGTACTGCTGTTAAAAATTCTCTATTAATATGCAAATTATGTTCTGTAACGACAACATGCTAATTCTTTTACACCTGAAAAGAAAAACAACTGAAACTGAGGGTATGTTTACTTACACGACAATTTGTATGCGTTTTGGCCGTTCATTTACACAACAACTGCGTTTTGGGGGCCTGAAAACGCAAGCTTTTGAAAACGGGTTTTAATGTGCAAGGTTTTGAAAACGATACCTTTACCGTCTCCATGTAAACAACAAAAACTAGAATCTGTCAAAATGCTGACGTCATGCGCATGCGTATTTCGTGTTCGCAGGTTGTTTTTGACAAAGCGACATTTCCAACTACTGGCGTAACATGCATAATACAGCCATTTTAGTCAATTTCGCAGATTTGTGTGAACGGGATCGTTTTGACATCGTTGTCATGTAAACATACCCTGAATGTTCAGTTACATGATGAAGTTACAAAACACCTACATGTAATTTTGCCTCAGAGGTATACATAGATCAGTGTATTTACAAATATGCACATGCAGTGAAAAAATATTAATGACATTAGCTATTGGTTATTAGTTGTTCCCGTCTAAAGACTTTAGCTGATTGAATGTGTACTTTGGAACCCTTGAGTGAGGTTAATTGGTTGGCGTAAATATATGCTGTACTGGGATCTTAATAACTAGGGAATTCACAAGCCTCTCCATAGAGAGCTGTACATGCCATCTAGTGGTTACACCAGGGGTGGGGAACGTTGATCCTGGAGGGCCACTCTCTTGTAGAGTTCAGCTCCAACCCTAATCAAACACACCTGAAGCTAATCAAGGTCTTCAGGATTACTAAAGTTACAGGCAGGTGAGTGTTTTTTTCAGGGTTGGAGCTAAACTCTGCAAGACAGTGGCCCTCCAGGATCAACGTTCCCCACCCCTGGGTTACACCATGGTTCTATGTTTTCTTTCCATACTCTCACCAGAATGGTGCTAATCTGCCTTTAAAAAAAATATTCTGAAGGCCTAGTCACTATTTTAGCCTGAAATACTGCATTAATTTAATTAAAAAAAATTGCATTATTTTCAATGGCAAAAATAGACCATAATTATTGCATAAATATTAATAAGTACCATCAAATCATCTCAAAATACAAAATAAAAAATATTGAAAAAAAATAAATTACATTGGTTTTACTGGGGTGGAGGAAGTTTCATTTTTAGGTGTCCGGTAATTTCTGACCGGGAAGATAACAAGTGTAACACCCAAATGAGGAGCACCTGAGGGTTAAAGGACACAAATAGTAGAAAGTTCATAACATAATAATGCAACTATACTATTCCACTTCAGCAAACAACCGTATGCAGGATGTCTTTGATATCAAGAAAATAAAATTGCACTTTCCATAGCTAGCATGCATGAGCAGTGGCCTTTATTCTCGAGAAATCAAACGTATATTACATTGCAGTACACAGTGATAGTCACATACAAACTTAAAAATCAAGATTCCAAAAGGTTTTAACAGCAACACCACTGAGACCCAGTTTGGGTTCCCCAAAGAACCTTTCAGTGAACAGTTCTTAAAAGAACTATTTTTTTCTTTGTGTGAGGATCATTTTAATAATCTAAAGAAACCTTTTCTGCTATAAAAAACCTTTTATGCAATGGACAGTTTTCATGGATGTTCACAGAACCATATTACTAATAAATAACCTAAAGTTGAAGACTCTCCACACACAAACACGGTCATTCCTGTAGTGTTGTTGTTGCATGGTATATATTCAAGCTGTTCAAAACAATGATTTAACCTACTGTCTATATCATTGTAAGACTTGTGTAAGAATTACTTTGCCCCCAAGTGTTTTTCTGAAGGTAAAATGTTAGGAAATCAATTCTGTGAACATGTCAATAAAGCTTTACAAAACAAAGGTTATATACTCAAAGGAGGAAAGGTATAAAAATTTGCATTTTTTGAGCCCTATAAAGAAATATTGTGCATTTATCAATAGCAGCATTGAATGTATTTCAATATAACATGAGTTTTGGCAGATGTTCCAATATTATCACCCAGAAGCAAAATTCATTATTGACATATCTCGAAACCCTATTATATAGTACAATTCCTTGAAAATATACTTTTGAAATCCTGACATCCTGATCATAGACCCTCAGTTTTACTTGACTGTTATAGAAATAAATAAAAATAATATGAACAAGTCACTCTCTGCTATGACAGGAAACAGCTTCTACTTGTTGACTATGTTGAGAGGGGACTGCAGTCCATTTGGTCCTTTATGTCCGTCTCCTTGGTAAAATCTGCATCTGACTCCTGTTTAGGATTCATGGGCCTACTGACATTAAAACAAACATGTTTTATTAATCCATAATGAATTGTATATATTCTTATTAATATATTGACTATTTGGCTGCAGTTAACCAGCATTTTTTCCCATATATCTTTAAACAGGTTGCTAACTTTTGGTTATATAAAATGATATAGATGGCATGCTGATAATAAAAAGCTGTCATGGCTTGACATTTACTGTTAAGTTTAACATTGATGCGGTGTCGTGTCACACACTAGTTTACAACAATTCTGACATACTGTCTCATTGACCTCTCTGATCAAAAGTTCAAAATATTCAATATGTGTTCATGTTTGTTACACCTGATCAGCAGCAGCTTGTGAAACAGAAACTATTTTTAGCTATCAGAATTGTAATAATATACACCGATCAGGCACAACATTATGACCTAATATTGTGTTGGTCCCCCTTTTGCTGCCAAAACAGCCCTGACCCGTCGAGGCATGGAATCCACTAGACCCCTAAAGGTGTGCTGTGGTATCTGGTACCAAGATGTTAGCAGCAGATCCTTTAAGTCCTGTAAGTTGCAAGTTGGGGCCTCCATGGATCGGACTTGTTTGTTCAGCACATCCCACAGATGCTCGATTGGATTGAGATCTGGGGAATTTGGAAGCCAAGTCAACACCTCAAACTCGTTGTGCTGCTCAAACCATTCCTGAACCATTTTTGCTTTGTGGCAGGGCGCATTATCTTGCTGAAAGAGGCCACAGCCACCAGGGAATACCATTTCCATGAAAGGGTGTACATGGTCTGCAACAATGCTTAGGTAGGTGGTACGTGTCAAAGTAACATCCACATGGATGGAAGGACCCAAGGTTTCCCAGCAGAACATTGCCCAAAGCATCACACTGCCTCCGCCAGCTTGCCTTCTTCCCATAGTGCATCCTGGTGCCATGTGTTTCCCAGGTAAGCGACACACGCACCCGGCCATCCACGTGATGTAAAAGAAAACGTGATTCATCAGACCAGGCCACCTTCTTCCACTGCTCCGTGGTCCAGTTCTGATGCTCACGTGCCCACTGTTGGCGCTTTCGGTGGTGGACAGGGGTCAGCATGGGCACCCTGACTGATCTGCGGTGAGCATCAATGAGCCTTGGCCGCCCATGACCCTGTCGCTGGTTCACCACTGTTTGGCCCTTGTCAAACTCGCTCAAACCCTTACGCTTGCCCATTTTTCCTGCTTATAACACATCAACTTTGAGGACAAAATGTTCACTTGCTTCTTAATATATCCCACCCACTAACAGGTGCCGTGATGAAGAGATAATCAGTGTTATTCACTTCACCTGTCAGTGGTCATAATGTTATGCCTGATCGGTGTATGTTCTTTGTTCAATGATTGTTTTCTTTTTGTCTTGCACCTGAGCCCAATTAGGATTTTGGATGAGCACACCTTTTTTGTATTTTTAATTCTTAAAAGATATATTAAGTCATGCTATAATTTTTATATTTTTCATATAAAATTATAATTTTTTAACGTATCTCACCATGCACAGCATGAGAGCTTCAGTCTGGGCTGTTTCTCACAGTCCTGTACTGTGTCTGGTAAAGGGATGCCACTGGTCTCTGGGAGGAGCAGGCACAGGGCTGCACCAGTGATCGGCCCACTGCTGTAACAGATCATAGCTGGCAGAGGGATCCCACCCTCAGGGGTCACCACAGCATTTATAATACAGGCCACTCGGTAACAAAGGCTAACCAGGCCGACGCACTTCTGCCTGCATAGTGTAAAACGCTTTGTTAGTGAGAAAGAGACTTCAATTCAATGTGCATTTCATGAACAATATTTGGTTGAAAATAAATTCATTTAATGCAACATTTGCATCTGCTACACTGTCCTTCGAAAGCAAAACACTATAACACATTTTGACTTCTGACTGAAATCTCTCTTAGGGTACGTTGACACGACAACAATGTACTAAAAACTGAAAAGTTTTTCCTTTGTTTTTTTTGCGAAAAGATGACAACATAGTCAGAACGATCCCCATTCACACAAATCCTAAACACGCTTGCATGCCAGGCCAGTAGCTGGCGATGTCACATTGTAAAGAAACACTACGGGCCTATAGACTGAACATGTAATACGCATGCATGACGTCACCGTTTTCATGATTTTTTGTAGTTTATATGGAGATAACGCTATAATTTTCAAAAACCTGTTTTTAAAAGTTTGCATTTTTAAATGAACAGCCAAAACGCATAAATTTTCCCATTTTTAGATAAAAATGGTGTAGTGTAAATGGCCCTTAAGACAATGATGTCTTGTGATAAATGGAATTAGCTCAACTATTCTCAGATTTAGAGAAAACTGAGTCTGTTAATCAGTATCATATCAGTGTTGGTGTAGTTACTGGATTATTTAGTGACAGAGTAAGTAAGTGGTGGGAGGAGTGTTTAAAGACCCCCTGTGGTGAAAATCAAGTTTTTAATGTTGTTTATATGTCTATGTGGTGTTTTTAATATGCTTTCAGACAAATGCTTTCCAAGTGCAATGTCAACACCATTGCCGAGTATTTTCTCCTTAAAACTTCAGTGAACCTTGTAACCAATCACGTCAACGTGTGGGCGGGCTTTAGCATATCATTATTACTATGCTGCAAAGCAGGGGAATCTTAAGAGAAGCCAGGTTATCCCGGTATATTTTTCTGTTGATATGAAATATTGTGTATATTTAGCAATATAGCGGGTGAATTATGTATATGATGTATAATACGATGTTATGATGCACTATATGCCTTTCTCCACTGACACTCTAAGTTGTTCAAATTGTTTCTAAGGGTACTGATTTGATACTGATACTGATTCTAAGGCAGACTGAGATGGCAAACAGCAACAGGCGGGAACATGGTTTGTGTAACATTATCAACATAGTAATTACTGTTATGTGTCCGACGTTGTAAAGAGCGATACCATTGTGCAGCGTTTACTACAGTAAAGTTGACCCGACTGAGTGGATCTCTGAGTTGGTGTGACTGAGTGGCGGCAGAGACTAATTTGCATATTCATGGATCCTCATATACTAAATGAAGCAAGGGTGTAGAGTTACATTCAAGCTATTTTAAGGCATGAAGACATTTTTTTTCACAGGAAAAACACGTTTAAATATGTCATTTTGGTGTTCAAATGAATTTTAAGGGATACAATTATTGACTACAGGGGGACTTTATTTTTATTTTTTGACATTTCATTTAAAACGACACACTTCACCTTGAACAAGCTCCTATTGCCTCCAACTACACTCTTAAAAATAATGTCTCTTTATTGGCATTGATGGCCTATGAACAAAAAGGTTCTTTAGATTCTTAAAATGTTCTTCACACTAAGAAAAAAATAGTTCTTTAGTTTAGGGAACCCAAAAATGGTTCTCCTATATGGCAGCGCTTCTCTGGCATTGCTGTTCCTTTTGGAACCTTTATTTTTAAGAGTGCAATTGTTAGTGTTTTTATAAACTCAATCAATCATTGCCTTCTCACTCATTACAGCAGATCTTGTGCAACTTCTTATCTAAACATTTCAGATTAACTGTGGGAAATGATCTAGTACTGATCTAGTACTGTGCTGTTTGCTTACATACACACCACTGCCACTTTACACACAATATTATGTAACTGATGGAAAAAGTGTTTTATAATGTCTACCATGAATCAGCATATTTTACTCTGAATGTCTAGCGTCTGGCACAGTGGACCAACAATCCAATATCACTCTAACAGCGCCGGAAATGCCACAGATGTTCCTTTGATTAATACTGAATACTCTCATAGATCCGCAAATACTCATACTGTCAGGATAATGTTTGGTTTCATTTTCTTTTTGTTCACGTGTCTGCGTTTCTTGTCTTTCCTTACTGTTTAGCCTTGTTAATCTCCTTGTTGGTTTCCTTAGTCGACTAAAACTTGACTAAAAAACAGGACAAGGTTGACTAAATATAATAAAAACTACGTTGACACAGGACAAAGGCTAAGACTAAATTTTAAACTATTTACAGTGGGGAGAACAAGTATTTGATACACTGCCGATTTTGCAGGTTTGCCCACTTACAAAGCATGTAGAAGTCTGTAATTTTTATCATAGGTACACTTCAACTGTGAGTGACGGAATCTAAAACAAAAATCCAGAAAATCACATTGTATGATTTTTAAGTAATTAATTTGCATTTTATTGCATGACATAAGTATTTGATACATCAGAAAAGCAGAACTTAATATTTGGTACAGAAACTTTTGTTTGCAATTACAGAGATCATACGTTTCCTGTAGTTCTTGACCAGGTTTGCACACACTGCAGCCCCATCCTCCCTTCAATACGGTGCAGTCGTCATGTCCCCTTTGCAGAAAAACATCCCCAAAGAATGATGTTTCCACCTCCATGCTTCACGGTTGGGATGGTGTTCTTGGGGTTGTACTCATCCTTCTTCCTCCAAACACGGCGAGTGGAGTTTAGACCAAAAAGCTCTATTTTTGTCTCATCAGACCACATGACCTTCTCCCTTTCCTCCTCTGGATCATCCAGATGGTCATTGGCAAACTTCAGACGGGCCTGGACATGCGCTGTCTTGAGCAGGGGGACCTTGCGTGCGCTGCAGGATTTTAATCCATGACGGCGTAGTGTGTTACTAATGGTTTTCTTTGAGACTGTGGTCCCAGCTCTCTTCAGGTCATTGACCAGGTCCTGCCGTGTAGTTCTGGGCTGATCCCTCACCTTCCTCATGATCATTCATGCCCCACGAGGTGAGATCTTGCATGGTGCCCCAGACCAAGGGAGATTGACCGTCATCTTGAACAATATATATGAAAATAATTGTCTTGGCCATTGTGGAAAGGTTGGAGTCTGTTTGATTGAGTGTGTGGACAGGTGTCTTTTACACAGGTAACGAGTTCAAACAGGTGCAGTTAATACAGGTAATGAGTGGAGAACAGGAGGGCTTCTTAAAGAAAAACTAACAGGTCTGTGAGAGCCGGAATTCTTACTGGTTGGTAGGTGATCAAATACTTATGTCATGCAATAAAATGCAAATTCATTATTTAAAAATCATACAATGTGATTTTCTGGATTTTTGTTTTAGATTCCGTCTCTCACAGTTGAAGTGTACCTATGATAAAAATTACAGACTTCTACATGCTTTGTAAGTAGGAAAACCTGCAAAATCAGCAGTGTATCAAATACTTGTTCTCCCCACTGTATGTGGTGTTATATTATGTTGTAACTCTCCTGCAATCTCCTACGTATTTTTGTGATTAAAGGATTAGTTCACTTCAAAATGAAAATTTCCTGATAAATTTACTCACCCCCATGCCATCCAAGATGTTCATGTCTTTCTTTCTTCAGTGGAAAAGAAATTAAGTTTTTTGAGAAAAACATTTCAGGATTTTTCTCCATATAATGGACTTCAATGGCAACCAAAATGTTGAAGGTCCAAATCAATGCAGTTTCAAAGGGCTTCAGAGGACTCTGCACAATCCCAGCTGAGGAATAGGGTCTTATCTAGCGAAACCATCGGTCATTTTCTAAAATAAAAAAAAAAAATTATATACTTTTTAACCTAAATTGCTCATCTTGCGCTGCTCTGCGACACAGCACAGATTGCGCAATCACGTCGGAAAGGTCACGCTAGACGTAGGCAGAAGTACCGCCCCCGTGTTTACAAAGCGCTCGTGCGAAGACTAATACAAACATCCTTTAGCAAAAAAAAATTAAACAACGATGTTGGACGTTTTTTTTTGTAAAGGGCGTTTGTATTAGTCTTCGCACGTTCGCGTGGGGCGGTATTTCCACCTACGTCTAGCGTGACCTTTCCGACGTGATTGCACAATCCGTGGCACGTTGCAGAGCAGCGCAAGAGCAATTTAGGTTAAAAAGTATATAAATGTTTATTTTTTCTTGAAAATGACCGAAGGTTTCGCTAGATAAGACCCTATTCCTCAGCTGGGATCGTGCAGAGCCTCTGAAGCCCTTTGAAACTGCATTGATTTGGACCTTCAACATTTTTGTTGCCATTGAAGTCCATTATGTGAAGAAAAATCCTGGAATGTTTTCCTCAAAAGCTTAATTTCTTTTCGACTGAAGAAAGAAAGACACGAACATCTTGGATGAGATGGGGGTGAGGAAATTGTGGAAATTTTCATTTTAAAGTGAACTAATCCTTTAAAGACTGTTTAAATAGAAATTCCTGGTGTTGTTTTCGGCACCACCACATGACACATACATTTTAAAATGTTTTTTTGAAAAGCGAGGAGCTCTAATATAGATACTTTCTGAAATATTAGAATATTAAATGGCTCTAAAGTCCACACTAACAAAAAAAATTTCCATTGCACATTTAATGATCAAGAGATCTGAACATTACCACAGTAGACTCCAAGGTGTGTTTTGAACTTAGAGACGAGTTATCTAATTATCTGACCAATAATGTGTTTTATCAGGTAGGCTTGTTTGGGTATTGTGTACCTTATTACAGTTGGGAACAGCTCAATCCCATAGAGCAAAGAGACACAGGAGGTAGACTGCATACACAGCTTGCCCATCAGTGCCAGAGTCATAACAAGGGCAGGCATGTCTGTTCAGAAAGAGAGAAGATTGCAAATAACATTTATAAGAGTGATATTCTTCTAATGAACTTACACATATAGCATCTACACTAAGCACTAAGGCGCAATATCAGATTATGATCATATGATGATTGTATTTCAAAGACTGTGTCCCTCACCGCAAAACTTGGAAACGAGGAGGGACAGCATACAGGAAATGCCACTAAGGAACAGCGAGCCCATGCCGAACGGCCTGCGGCCCCATCGCTTCAACAGAAATGGAAGCAGCAAAGAGGGAGCCTCTGATAGTCCAGAGAAAAACTGCGCCAGATAGATATTTACGCCAAAACTTCCCACACTGAAGCAGATCCCATAATAAGTGAGGGCAGATGCAAAACTGTGTGGATAACAGAAATAATAGATTTAATATAAATATCTACGAATGTGTTCAGATATAGCCAAATATATAACAGTAGTTTTAGAGAAAAGAAGTTGTTAGAAATGTCTCCAACTTGAGATGACAAACTTGCCAGTGGGGTTTTCATGTAATATCACCTCAACGTTACATCATTCAGGCAAACTATTTACTTTGAGCTTTAAAAAACAATTCAGTAAGACATTCCTCAAAGTGCACGGTCATCTCCCTCTGTACCACATTCTTAAAAATCCTCTAAATTTATGAAAAACACATGTGCTAGGTTCCAAATACTTACAATACTTTCAAAAAGTGAAAATGAAAACGATAACAGAACCCAGCAAACATTGGTCCGACGGCAACGTCGTGTCCCTGGCCAAAAATAGTCACGGTAGGACGGCATAAAACGGTAAAAATATGTAAAATATGAATGAATTCAGATACTTCCATTCAACTTTCATTTTGGAACTATTTGGATGTCTTTTCAACGGTCATTAAATGTCCAAATGTTTGCTGTGAAACTGCATTACCAAAGTTAAACTTCCGTACCCAATGTAACTCATGATAAACAGGCGCAGCAGTATAGTATGTGATGTAAAGTTGGCGAAATTAGACTCTGTTTTAGCGGAGGTCTTCTCTGGGAGTGACTTCTGCGTCTCGGTGTCCAAAAGCTGTCAATGAAAGGAATGTACAATTTATGTTTTCATGTTGAAATTGCATGCACTTTCCACAAACATTTGAGCAAAGTACGACGTTGTGTCTTACAAGATCCAAATAGCGCTTGTCCTCAGGACTTCTATTCTGATAGCCCTCTAGTGTTTTCATCCTCTTAGTAAGAAGCAGCCATCGAGGAGATTCTGGAAGAAAGCTAATAATTGCTAAATAAATAATGCAACACGCTTGAACATGCATTGAAGATTTTGTGTTCGTTCTACTAACAAATAAAGAGGTAGAAAGAGGATCTGAGGGATGCCCAGTGCCAGATGAAACTGCATCCAGCTACTGGTCAAGAAAGCTACGGCAGCCAATCCCATCATTCCCAGACTGAAGATGAAAGAAAATATGGTGGGGGGCCAGATACGATTCTTGGGCAGGCACCATTCAACCCCTGAGAAAACAGATAAGCACTTTTATCAGGCCTCATAAATTAATTAATTGTGTCAAGTTATAGTCTGTATTAAACCTATGTTGTAGGTATATAGCTTAATGTTTAGATTAGAAACACCCTAGGCAAAGTTCTAGTAAAGTAGTTCTGCAGAAGCAAGACTGACCACCGTTATTCTAGTTCATTTTAAATTGTTTATTTGTTGTCCTCCAGTGTTAATACAGAATAAGAAGACACGCACAAGCGTAACTTTACCTAAACTGTAGGTGCAGATGTGAATGGCACAACAGGCTGCACCACTGATGCCGCGTCCAGTCAGGTACACGGGCACATACGGCAGAAATGCCACTATCAGAGTAGTGACTGCATGGACCACTGAGCAGCAAATGAGTAGTAATTTCTTTCCATACCTGAATGGGGGTAGAAAATACACTTTTTGTAATTAACTCGTACGCTTTAGTCGCAACAGAAAGGGGCGAATACCAACCTGTCAGATACAGCGCCAGCGAATAAAGAGCCGACAAGTAAACCCGTCATGTATGTCGCTTGCCCATGTGCAAAATTATTTTCCTCGTGACACGTGAGATCCTGTGGCAAAACAGATACAGACTATGTAACTCACTGAATCACGTGGTAGGCTTTAAATAGCTAAGCTATATATTGCACAATATCAATTACTCACACTTGTGAGGTCGCTGTGATTGTCCGTCCGACTTGTTGTGATGTTGGAAACATTAACATTAATGTCCACAGTGTGGTTCAGACTTTCTCGCTATATTCTCACTGCAAGGCGTAATGTGTAACGTAAACACATCCACGAAAAATGTAAACGGCTGTGAAAAAGATCGGTAAAGTAAGGATCAAATAAACATGTATTTGAAGTGGACGACAAGTTCCCTTATAAAGGAGTTGTATCCCTGAATACGCTTACGGTAAGAACGAGCACTGATCTTTCACTGAGTCTGAGAGTCAGTTCAAGTTCCTGACATCATGACTGGGACTTCTGAAGACGTCTTCTCTCCATCCTCTGTAGTCTTTCTGATTATGTGAGTAGCATTTGTTGGTTTGTCCTAGAGTTTGAATCTCTCACCAGTGACGCGATGGGGTCAAAGTAAGAGTAGACTAGTAACTCTGTCTGACACTTCATCTGGTAAAGGCTGTTTCCCGGGTGTAAATAGTAAACTATCAGTTTGAAACGGTTATGTATCCTGTTTCACATTTTACACACCTAAACGCTAACTAGCCTAGAAGTAGCTTGGAATTATGCCTATTTCCAAATGCATAGTTATTAAAACAAATATTAACTGTGGGTCTGAAATGGCAACTCATTTTGAAGACATGACTGAAATGAAAGTGTCTGTGAGATCATAGTAAATATTATATTTGCCACAGTAAATGCCCATTAGGTGTGTAAAATATCTTTTTTATAGGGTGAATTCAGGTTGATTGGGACACTTTTTGCCATTGAGATGACTTGAAACTGATCTATATTCATGGGAAGTGTTGCCAGATTGGGTCGAAGATTTCCAGCCTAAAAACTCACCAAAACCCGCCCACTCCAAGAAAAATCTGCCCAAAACTTTAACTGACAAAATAATGTTATAGAGTTGTATTGCCATACCAGTCAAGGTTGATAAGTACCATTTTTATCTCCTTAAAACAAAATAATGACAATTTTTTTTTTTAATTCCCAGGAAAACAGATCAAAACAGGGCAAATACATTAAAGAGAGTTAACAAATATGACTAAAATGTCCACGTGGAAACTGTCAAAACGGCAATCAAGAAATTACCCGATGACTTTAACCCTCGGAAAAACACATGCATCATTTTCAAATGTCAACAGTAAAAATAAGTCCAATTGCAAAAAGTGCACAATATGGCATTTAACACACGTTAATGCACACACCACAGCCAAAATGTGTCATTCATTGATACATACTGTACGATAATCCGACAACAAAAAAATAACAACATCAACAATGCGCTTACCTTTGTGTTGCACTTTAACTTCAGACAGAACTACAGTAGGCCTACGTCTTTTGTGAAGTACATATTGTGGAACATAACGCACTTGGCACAGTCAAAAATTATTAATTGTTGATTCAAACCTCTTTGCAGCTGTCGGGGACAATATAGCACAGTCTATACGGTTTAAAAGTTGCAGATTTCCTGATCAGTGTGCACATGACATGAATTTTATGGAGTGCATGCACACTTGAGTTTTATTTATTAACCAATTAGACTATAAAATGTAGATGTTTTAAAACCGCCGAAATGACCCCAAACCAGCCCAATTTTTGTCAACTCGCCCAAACCCATTTTTACCCGCACAATCAAATTCAAAACCACCCAATCTGGCAACACCGAAGACGTCACTTCCGCTACGCTCGTCGCCATTTTTGTGTCCGACATGGCAACGAACACAGCACATTCTAGATGAGACGATTTGAAGGAGAAAAAAAAAAGATATTTGGGAAAAAAAAACATTTGTTATTGGTTGTGATCCTTATTTATTACTGCCAACTGTGTTTTGTCCCTTAAAATCTGCGAAGCCAACTTACTTTTCCAAAATTAGCTGTATAGCCCAAAACCACTTTTTGTACCAGGCTGTAAACGTATTTTTTTCTGCTGTAAAGTTAGGCCTTTTAACATGGGGGAGATACAGATTTGCGGCCAGTCGATGAATTGCAGTTTAAGTCACTTCCGTGTTGGCTTCAAGAGAGACCGCGGTAGGTTGCTGCTTGGTAGGGAATAGTAATATGGCCGCTCGGAATGAGAATGGTAAAAAGAGAGAAAAAAAATACGATACTGATAGAGCAAGCAATAATCTCGGACAGCTTGTCTAAGATTATTTTTATGAGTAAATTAACCTGTTTCAGCGCTTCAGCAGACACACGCCCGCGCTCATGATAAGGTGCACGAGCACCAGGCGCGTTCTCTGCGAGACGTTCTAACCATAAATATCTATAGTTCTAATAATGTACTGGCTCTATGATCACTGACGGACGCGCATAATCTTCAGGAACACTGATATTTCTCTATTCTTGCTCCACTTCATCTGCCAGTAAATGCCTCGCTCTAATAGCTCTGCTGCCGCCATGTTTCCAACACCTGGCCCCGCCTTGATGCAGTGATTGACAGGGCGTGGCGGGGGGCCTTGATCGGCTCGGATTGCATTTTCAATTCCACATTGAATTTTGCTACATGCATTGCGGGACATATAATGAAAATGCAATCGCAAGTATCTTAACTGTGAGAGTAAATGCAATTAAGAAAAATAACATTTAAATAATAATTTTTCTACAATTTTTGCTTGAACATGTTAAACATATCTAATCATTTCTGTAATACATTTTCATTTCAATTTTGCAATTTATAAAGCATTCAAATATATGTTTAAATTATATGTTAAAACTAGTACAGGAAATAGCAAATGTAAATTATATAATTGAATTTGAATTAGCATTTTGCTCCAAATGTTGCACATTTGTATTTAAAATGTAAATTTAAATACAGAAATACATTGCCATTTACATATTGCATTGCCATTTTGCATACTACATTTCAAATTGAATATTGCTACCCATAAATGCATTTAAGAAAAAAGAAACATTATTTTGCTACCCTTTTGCCATACCTTTGGCTCAGAATGCATTTTGAAATTCACACTGCATTTTGCTACAATTATCACACGGTATTATGATGAAAATGCAATCCCAAGTGTCCTACCCATGAGTCTAAATGCATTTAGGAAAAATAACATTTAAATTATCATTTTGCTACAATTTTTGCTTGAACATGTTAAACATATCTTTGGATTGGTTACATGTGTGTTATATAGATAGGCTATTTTATAGTAATACATAGTTTAGTTTGAAATACAAACTAACAACACACAATGTTTATTTATTTTTTATTTTTTTTGTAGCTAATTGTATAAAAGTCACAAGACGTGATAAAAATGTGTGAGCCTATCAAAAGAATATTTATTTGTTGTGTTTAACAAATGAGCAATCTCAACAATTCAACACAGTCCTTTAATAAATAAAAATAAAGCAGTTATCCCTTTCTATCAAGAATTAGATACCCTGTGTAGACAGTATGGGTGCCCAATCCTGTTCGAGATCTGCAAAGTTCAGCTCTAACTCTGATCAAACACAACTGAACTGAGCTAATTAAGATCTTGAGGAGCAAGACAGGTGTGTTGGATCAAGGTTCTGAACTCTGCAGGTATAGATCTCCAGGTATGGCAAGCCGTTTTGACTTTTAATCATTCCCAGGATATGAATTCTTGATATCAACAATAACATTTTCACTAGTTAAAATGCTTATTTTGATATCAGGAATTAGATTTATACTAGTAACAATGAAAATTTTTGATATCAGGAATTAGATTTCTACTAGTAACAACGTTAGTTCTTGATATCAACAATGATGTCATCACTCACAGAAATCAAATTTTTAATATCAAGAATTAAATTTCAATAATCATAATTCTTGATATCTGTAATTGTATTTTCACTAGTGAAATGTCACCGTAGGCTGCCATTCAAATTCAATTGTTGATATCAAGAAATAATTTCTTACTATATAGTTGAAATTCCAATTTCACATATCACAAATACAATTCTTACTAGTAAAAATCATAATTTTTATATCAATAATTACTTTGTTACTAGTAACATATAAATTCCTGATATCAAGAATTCAATTTTCACTAGTTGAATTCTTGATATCTATAAATGTAGGCTATTTCAACATGTTAATTTTTTTTTTTATTTCTGACATCTGAAAATGTAGCCTATTTCTGATATCAATACCATTTCAGATATTTAAAATGGCTTTCTTACTAGTAAGAATCACATTCATGATATCAGAAATTAACATTGTCACTAGTGGCAATCGAATTATTGATATCAAAAATTTTATAAATTTTACTAGTGAGAAATTCTGATATGTGAAATTGAAATTTCAACTAAGAAATTAATTCTTGATATCAACAATTCACAATTCGATTCAATTATTTTTTTTAAATATTCAACTAGTGTTCGTAGCCTTCAGTAAATTAACTTGTCTTAGAAAGTGACTTAATAAAAAATATTCTAAATATAAATTGACCCTATGTTTACTTTCTTGACTGCTGTAGGAGGGGAAGAGACAGGGCAAGATAAGGAGAATGAGAGAAAAAGAAAGAGTGATGGAAATGAGGAGAGAGCAGGAATTGACAAATAATCTACTGCCCACTGACTTGGTTTTAAAGCTATTTCTCATCCATTTTTTGGCCTTCAAACGTCTTAAAATGCACATATGTAGATGCACAAAATTTTCTCGGGGGAGCATGCCCCCGAACCCCCCTGACTAGCTAGTGTGTGTGTGTGCTTTATTAATAAATAAAGTATCTTTGTTGGATGACCAATTAGTGATCATACAAATGTTAATTGATTGACTCAAAACTTCAAGTTTCACAACATGAAACAAAAACATGTTAGCTTAATAGTTCTGTCACGTGAATTTGTGATTTGAACATTGTGGGCAAGTTTTGGTTATCCATGCCAAATAATATACACTAATATACACTCTACAGTGTGTGTTTGGACTGAAAAAGGTGGTACATGATCTTGGTTAGCAATTTGACAACATTGTAATAAATAGGCATGCTTTTTGATGCACAGAAAATAGCCTGTTAAGAAACCGGCAGACAAGATAATCCAGCACAAATTGGTGCATAAAAAGTCACCAAAATGAAGTATTTGAACCTCATAATTAAATACAAAATGGAAATGGGACGGAAAAAGGTCCACTTTTTTGAAAAAAAGAACCCCCCCCCCCACGCCCACAGTCACAGTCACAGTCTTACACCTCCGTCATTTACTCATTTACTGATGTACTCGTGAGACTCCGTTCATTAGCGACCGTTACTGACATGAATTGAAACACAATTCCCGCCAACTGCGCTGTAAAAAGCCCGCGTGAGCTGCGCCTCTGCTTTAGCACGCTCCAGGTGAAGGGGGCGCGGAACTGCGTGCGAAATGTTTGGCTCTCTCGGTGGATATTAACGGATGGAAGGTGAGTTGCATTACCAGCAGCATCCGCCGTCGGTTCCCTAAACCTCAGGACTTGGGTTAAAGCGGTCTTCAGTCCTGCGACCGTTTTCGTGTGGGGGAACAACCTTGTGAGAATTTCCATTTATGTTTGCTAGGATTGTCCTACGGAATTAAATTAAATTAGGAAAACTAGTAAATATGAACAAAACAACAGATGAAACAAACAGTAAAAACGGAACTGAACTGTTAGAGAACCGTTAAAAACTACAAAACGTATAGTAGGCCCTAACCTGCTACTACTAATATAAATAGCCTACAGTCTAGTATGAATAAGCTACCATACACTTTTTATTCAGTTGTCTGTTTTATTCAGATGTGATTAAACTTTATTTAATAAGGAGATAATTTATTACAGAGCTGTTCACTTTGTAGTCGTGAAACGGGAAGAGAAATTATGCTTTTTTTTGGGTTCCTTTGTTATATTAATGTTGTTAAGCTTAGCCTAAATCAAACTTAAAACCTGTCAGTAATGTACTCTACGTTTTAAAGCAGACACCGGTTTCAAAATTCACAATTTAGATATGACTGTGTGTTGTACCCCAGTTTAATATATTTAAAAACGAGCTGGCCCTATATATGGATGCCTTAAAAATTATGAGAATTAATACATATAAGGAAATTATTTGATTTGTTTAACCTGTATGATTTTGTTTAAACCCTATGTATTTTAAGTTTTTTTTTCTCTCTCTCTCCTTTTTCATACCAACTATTACATCTCAGTCTGTGAATATTATAATTTCACTGATGTTAATGTTCAAATGCAATAAAAAGATATGACTGTAATTTATGGGGAATTTGAACTTGCTTGAACAAGCTTAAGTTATCCAATGAGTAATTATGTATAAATATTTAAAATGTTTTTTAACAATATATAAATGTTTTATATGTAAACAAATATTTCATTAGGCCTATTTTAAAAGTTTCAAATTGAGTAGGCTAGCATATATAGCTTTGGTCTGTTTAGTAGTCTGACCTTAAATAATTAACTTAATTAAAAAAAAAAGTAAAATTTGATAATTGCACAATTTTAATACTCATTTGTGCTTAATAGGCTAAGCACAAACAGATTTCATAGTATTTTGCATCAAAAAAAGTGATTGATAATACAGTAATGCGGTTTCCATTCGGTGTTGCACGGGCTAATGTTAAAGTGCAAGAGATGCTTGTAGGCCATTTGTTAATCTGTTTACTTTCTTCAGTTCCTGAAATGATACTGAAAATAAATATACTGCATATTTATGCACACATGCCCATTATAGCTATACTGCCATTGAATTTAGCCATGTAAAACCCAGTATTAAATTACTTCCTCATTTTGATCGCCACATAAGACAATTAAATACTCACAGTTTGTCAAATTGAAGTTACAGTAACTTACCTTTAAGTATAGGAACGTTGTCAGGTCAGATACAATAGTTACAATAGGCCTATTTGTAGCCAGTAGAATTGGGTTTTAGAAATGCTAAATCTCCCTGGCTACTAAAGTCTTCTTGCTAAAATGTATTAAATGCTCCTGATTCAGTTGCTCCACATCCATCAACATCAGTGACTGCTCTGTCTCAAGACTAAGGGTGTTGCATTTAAACTAAAGGATTTAATTGCGTAAGGGATCACGTCTACATGTCTGCAGTCTATTTGCATCAATGGCCTACAGCCCAGATGTCCTGACGTCTGGAGATGTGCTTAAATTCAATTAACCAAATTAATTAATTTAATTATTTAATGGGTAATTCATACTAAAAACTGTTTGATGCTCCTACCATTCATAGGCATTTCACAGGTTTTATATGGTTATACTGTAGGTTTATGATTAAAAACAGCATCACAACAAATGACTGACATCATTACAGCAGCAATGTGGACATTTCTGTGCTGGAGCAGAATGCAGAAAGTCCTATATTTGGCCAGACAACACTTTGGCCTTGTCTACACTCTGTAAATCTCGGCAAGGATGATAGCAATCAGATGTGATTACCTTTATGACATCAATGGATTGTGTGTCATCCGACTACTGTAAATACTGCTGTAAATATGAAGCTCTGATACAGTAGATCAGAAATAAATACTGCATATATTTCACAGAAAACAAGTGATGTTTTGAGATTAATGCCATGTTTTATTTCTTTCACAGAAACCATTGCATCTGATCTCACATGGCATTTACCCAGGGGCTTTACCATTTCTCTACAACCATTCTGCTGGTGTTCAGTACTATGGGAAGAAGAACATTCAGGTGCACGTAGTACAGTAAATAGACTAAACAGTACCTCCTTTTGGAAATAAGAGACATGAAAATGTACAAATTTTCATATTGGGCAAATGTGAGACAGGCAAAGGCAAGGAATTTATCAGCTTTTGAAGAACCTAATTAGAAATATGACCTAAATAGAAGCTTTCAGTTTCTATAAATGAAACAGAATGGTTTTTAACTGGCTTTTGTGAAGGTTGGGATATTTACATTGATGAAGTATAGAGAACTATTATTATTGTCTAAACAGATAAAATTCTATTTAGTTAGTTAAAAATTGACTTGCATTAACTGAATAACTTTGTTCAGATAAACTTCCATTTCTTTCATTGCTCTAACTGAAGATTGTACAACACAATCAAAAAGAAATTAAGAATGTAAAGGTGCGTAAAATATACATATTTTAAATCAGTCTCTCTAAACACTTCTTAAAAATCTCCATTTTATGTCCACACTCATTCTTTAGCAACTTCACCGTAACCATACAGTCATGTTCCCTCCATCAAAACTTATCATGCTTGATAATGGCAATAAAATTGACACCACCTCTTCCACAAATGTGATTTGGATGTAGGTTCTGTGCACTCAGTGTTTCAGTGCTCACTTTGGTTAATTACTTTCCACTGTCACAGATGCAGAAACACATCAGCATGGACCATTCAACACAAAATCCCTCAATGACATTCTGCTTCCATTCTTTCCTCAACTTGCCACCAAGAAGGAAATGTACATTTCCTTGTTCTCCTAACCTTCATACTGAGAACTAAGAACCTTTGATCAAACCAAACCAGTAACCCTCTGTTAATATAACATTTTTTGAGAACGCTAATTTCTTAAGAAAGACAAAACTCTCAGGAAAAGAGCAAAACTACATTTACAGAATTACACAAACTTCCCCCATTCCTTCTTCTCCCTAATTCCATGGGGAATGCTATCGGCCAGCGCAAGCATGGCCTTCCAGCCAGAGTTTAGACCTCTATGGTCTTCATATGGATTACTATCTCTTACAAGCCATTAGGGTTGATTTGAGAGCCCTAAGTGCTGCCTTGAGCACAGACCGTGCTGCTGGAGGATATAGGCATGGTGAAATGACTCTCGGCGCTAATGCAGCAATCTGTAGACTCTGCCATCTCTCCCTCTCTTTCACAGATGGCAGTCATTGGCCCACTGGAAATGCGGCTGCGGCTGTTGTACCGACTGCTGGCTGCGGTAGGTGGTGTGCTTGAACGCCCATATTTTAGGGGTGTTAGTCCAGCGGTAAGGCGGGGCAAGGCTCCCTCCGTACGTGCCCACTCTTCAGGTGCTCTCCTGCTGCTTGTCGGAGAGGTGCACAGTACGTCAGTTTGTGCATGCTCCGAATTAGCCCTCTGGAAACGGGGGTCTGTGCATTTGAGGATCTCAGTGGCTGACATGCGGAAGCTGGACTCTGAGCGGCTGCCCTTCTTAAGTAGCAGAGCTTTAAAACTGTCATTGCTTGTGGTTGAGCGCCGCAGGCTGCGCTGAATGGAGCTGGTCTGACGTGGCAAAGAAGGTAGGCTGGGGCAGGAGCCGGTTGGAGTGACAGGTGGTGAAGGTAGGAAGCTACGGCAGCGTTCCTCTTCAGAGTCGCCTGCACGGCCCAGGACCTTCCTCTTTGACCTGGGGGTTAAAAAGACAGTAGGACATGTTCTCAGGTAAGCCTTTGGCATAGTTACTGCATGTCTTCTTGTTGATGTTGTTGATAACATGATTGGATAATTTCCATGTGTAGCATTTTTGATCTACGTATAAATCAGTGAACATGAAACTGTCATTTGTCGTAGGACTGAAGACAGGTTCCTCTGTCTACTGAGATAAAAAATGTGAGGTTAAATAATTCAGAAGTGATTCAACATAATAATGAATATCTAAATATACACATTTTTTGCATTGTATTTTCAGCCCTGAAGGTCATCAGATAACATTAAATGCCAAGGACGCCATGAGGTATTGGTAGAAGTGTGTACATTTTTTTTGATGTTATAATACTTTTTCCTACATCAGTTTAATATCCTTAGAAATTAAAGTAAGTAAACTAAGTAAGCCATACATAGGTTGACAAATGTGGGTTTGAACAGGTGACAGCATCATTTGCTCAACCAATGGCGCGAGTATGGGAGCGGGACCTTTTGGTTGTCAAACCAATGGCAGATTGGGGGAGTGCTTGGGAAACCCATTTAAAAAGTAATTTTTGAAATTCAGATGATAGAAATTATACATTTCAACTATAAAGATCAAAAAAAGATACTACTCTCTTATTGATTTTAATATCTTATGATAAAGTTATGATAAATATTTTTTTGATATTCTGCTATTCCCTTAGAAAATAACTTCATATTTGCATTTAAATAATTCCACATCTACCTTCATGTTTCCTTAAAAGTCAGGCCATCACGTTCCCTCAAGGCTGTTTAATAGGAGCACTTGGATGTCAGATCTTTCTAGGCATTAAACTTTGATTCACACAAATTAATAATGACAAATCCTCAAAGAATAACACTGCATCATGTGCTTTTTAGTTCTGTCCTGAAATTCTAGTTATACCAGAATAATCTTCACAGTTCTGTGTTTTTGCACAGTGTGTTTCAGGTTTCATGTACACAGTCCATTTAACTTTTAACAAAATGTGTGACAGCACAATACAAACACCATGAAGCAGAGATTGGGGATTAGAGAAGGCAAAAGAAGAGGATAATTAATTATTTTAAGGGAGCTACTGGATTATGGGTTTAATCTGACCCTAGACAAACTACAGGTAGACAACACCAGCCAATGACTTTACTTGCCAGTTTACTCCACACCTGTTATTGGATGTTCTGTCTATGTAGACTGCTCCAGAAGACACATTTAGACAAATGATTCAACAAAAATGCATGAGCACATGACACAACTCCAGTAACATTAAAATTAAATACAAACCCGATTCCAAAAAAGTTGGGACACTGTACAAATTGTGAATAAAAACAGAATGCAATGTGGAAGTTTCAAATTTCAATATTTTATTCAGAATACAACATAGATGACATATCAAATGTTTAAACTGAGAAAATGTATCATTTTAAGGGAAAAATAAGTTGATTTTAAATTTCATCTCAAAAAAGTTGGGACAAGGCCATGTTTACCACTGTGTGGCATCCCCTCTTCTTTTTATAACAGTCTGCAAACGTCTGGGGACTGAGGAGACAAGTTGCTCAAGTTTAGGAATAGGAATGTTGTCCCATTCTTGTCTAATACAGGCTTCTAGTTGCTCAACTGTCTTAGGTCTTCTTTGTCGCATCTTCCTCTTTATGATGCGCCAAATGTTTTCTATGGGTGAAAGATCTGGACTGCAGGCTGGCCATTTCAGTACCCGGATCCTTTTACGCAAGGTCTTGCCTGAAAGAGACGACGTCTGGATGGGAGCATATGTTGTTCTAGAACTTGGATATACCTTTCAGCATTGATGGTGCCTTTCCAGATGTGTAAGCTGCCCATGCCACACGCACTCATGCAACCCCATACCATCAGAGATGCAGGCTTCTGAACTGAGCGCTGATAACAACTTGGGTTGTCCTTGTCCTCTTTAGTCCGGATGACATGGCGTCCCAGTTTTCCAAAAAGAACTTCAAATTTTGATTCGTCTGACCACAGAACAGTTTTCCACTTTGCCACAGTCCATTTTAAATGAGCCTTGGCCCAGAGAAAACGCCTGCGCTTCTGGATCATGTTTAGATATGGCTTCTTTTTTGACCTATAGAGTTTTAGCCGGCAACGGCGAATGGCACGGTGGATTGTGTTCAATGTTTTCTGGAAGCGTTCAATGTTTTCTGGAAGTATTCCTGAGCCCATGTTGTGATTTCCATTACAGTAGCATTCCTGTATGTGATGCAGTGCCGTCTAAGGGCCCGAAGATTACGGGCATCCAGTATGGTTTTCCGGCTTTGACCCTTACGCACAGAGATTGTTCCAGATTCTCTGAATCTTTGGATGATATTATGCACTGTAGATGATGATAACTTCAAACTCTTTGCAATTTTTCTCTGAGAAACTATTTTTCGCCGCAGCATTGGGGGAATTGGTGATCCTCTGCCCATCTTGACTTCTGAGAGACACTGCCACTCTGAGAGGCTCTTTTTATACCCAATCATGTTGCCAATTGACCTAATAAGTTGCAAATTGGTCCTCCAGCTGTTCCTTATATGTACATTTAACTTTTCTGGCCTCTTATTGCTACCTGTCCCATGCCCTTTTGGAATGTGTAGCTCTCATGAAATCCAAAATGAGCCAATATTTGGCATGACATTTCAAAATGTCTCACTTTCAACATTTGATATGTTATCTATATTCTATTGTGAATAAAATATAAGTTTATGAGATTTGTAAATTATTGCATTCCTTTTTTATTCACAATTTGTACAGTGTCCCAACTTTTTTGGAATCGGGTTTGTAATTAAAATATCACAGCTTGTCATAAAAGTCGGTATAATACATGTTATAGAGACCATAAAAATACCAAGATAAAAACATAAATTAATAATGTTTCAATAAAAAGACATACTGAAAGGCCATCTACAGAAATGTGATTCACCACCCAAACATTTGAAGGAAAAATGTGTTTGCATACATTTAAAACTATATAATTATATAATTGATATATTATATTAATCATTTATGTTAATACTTCTGATGAGAGAATGAATAGCTTCATAGACTGATTTACCTGTTATCAGGGTTGTGCTCCAGTCAGAACTGAATAAAATTCCAGTTCAGTAACTTTACATTGAGTTGACTATAAGTATAGTTTATAATAATATATTTATTTTTTAGTATGAATAACAAACATTTTATTCACACACTATGGAGTATTTTTATTTTGTGATGCTCTATGGCATAAATTAAAATCAGTCTGATGGCTAAATTTGTAATATGAAAAAAATATTTATTTATATTTATATTTATACTATAAAATCTGTTTTGTCATCCTCTCCCTGCCATTATAATTCAAAATTTCAGTTGAACATCCTGTGTGGTTTGGCCAATTCAATTCACATTTCAAAAGGGAGCCAATTCTGAAATGTATCACTATTTATCTCTATAATCTCTATTTATCAGACAAAACAAAGTACTTTCTGATGATTTGTTCTTAATTCCCTTGAAATTAGCCTGGACAACACAATGAGGGAGGGTTGAATATTCTGACCGTTCCTGAATAAACTATGGCAAGTGTTTTTACAGCGCAATACAAATGTAATACAATAATATTTTCTATGCAAATGAATAAAACCTTGATTTATGTTGAATAGTGCAAAAGAAATTAACAGTCTAAAGCTCTTTTTTATAATATAAATACTTTTTTTTTATACAAAGTGAATTATCCATTGTAATGGTACATATTACAATCTAGTAAACCTTTTAACCTGCCTTACCTTTTCGAGCACAGCCCTCAACAGTTTGTATGCTCGTGTTTAATGTATTTATACAAATAACATTTTCTTACTTGCATGCCTAATGCAGGCTTTACTGGCTAAGTAAAAAACATCACATTACCTATGAATGACAGCAAAGAGGTCCTCTGTTGTACGAGGGCGAACAGGCGTCACCATCTCCTCCACAGCCTCTCGTATAGTGTTAATGCCAGATGCGCTTTCAGAGCTCGAATCAAACACGGCACCTGAAGCCCACACACAAAAAACACTCAGCTTACCCCTCAAAGTGGGAAGAAACAATAAAGACTGAGCCTACACTGAGTGAAAAATCAGAAAGGCGTAAAACCCATGCTACAACAGACATTTTCAGCTCTTTAAATTATTTACACACTTTTGGTAGTCCTGCTGTTGTGCAATAACTGCACTTTGGTGAGCACTACGGAGGCTTGAGAATATTACAGTCTAAACCCGCAAACCATCACACACTCAAGGGCTCTCATTCAACTTTCTTAGCTGATTCAAGGGTAACTGGTATTATAACAGATAACACAAAAACAATAATAGAGTTTTAGTCATTCCTGTAGCATGTAAAACAGGAAATATGTGGGTGGTAATGAAGAGCATTCACTGTGCCTTCACTTACAATGGGGAAGCATGGGAGGGTTAGACAAGTATTAAAAGTGTTGATATATAAACCCAATTTACTTAAACTTTTCAGGAGAGGGAAAGATGATGATCCCGAGGCTTGTCAATAAAATACAGATCACTTTCAGATCCATAACCTAATAAAAACAATATTATCTAGTAATTAATGCAACACAAAATGCAGTTACACATGGCCAAACTTTACACATGTAAAGTTGAATAGTAAATTCTAATGCATGATCTTTTGGCACAATAATTTGTTTGGCACACTAGAGCGATCCTCAATACACAGAAGCTTAAATTCTTAGCTTTAGGCAAGTAATAAAGTAAGCCCCTACCATTTTCCTCATGTTCGTCCTCTTTAAAGCTTATGGATTCTGAGCTGCTGCTTGAACCATCATCTGATGTGTTTTTATCATCACAGAGCCCAAAGTCTTTATCACTCAGGCTGAGGTCATGCTCATGAAGAATGAGATCAGAGAGTTGCAGGTCTTGGAGACTGCTTGATGACAGCTTACTGCTGAGAAACAGTCTGCTTTTGATCACAGGGGTTGAAGAGTCTGAGTCACTCTCTTCCTCTACCTCAAGGTCTAAAGGAACTGCCTGCAACTTCACTGTGTTTGTCTGGGATGTACTATTCACTTGCCCTGACTCAAGTGTCTCCTGTGCTTCAAGAACCTGTTGAAGCTCGAGCACATTAGAGACAGGTAAGTGCATAATGGGCGGTATAATAAGGGAAAGGTTGGGCTTCTTAGGTGATATAGGAGGCTTCTGTTTCAGCTGAGAACATTGAGAAGAATCTGAGGAGATTGTGCACTGCAGAAGCTTATGGGAAGATAAAACTGCACATGTCTTAGAAAGGTGTCCTGGAACATTCTGCCCAGTATTGCTGACATGTTCATCTGGGCCAAGGGGTATAGAACCAGTTGATGTCTCAGGGAAATCTTGTATAAATGTGTTCACTGGATATTCATGTTCAGATATTTCATTGGCATTTTCTGACTGACTAACACAGCTGGCAGTCACTGTTTGCTCTGTAGTCTCACTTTCTGGGGACTTTCCTGAGTTTGTTTCAGAATGGTTATGTGCTTGGTCATCAAAATGATCAAAATTGACTGCTGTAAAGATATTTTCTATTTGCTTGAGCTTGACAGGTCGTAGCTGCACCATCTGAAGAGCTTGGGCAGTGATTATTGGTTTCTGACTCTTCTCTTGCTTTCCAGTGTGATTGATGTTCAGTCTTTTTTCAATTTCTACAGTCTTCGTAGGTCTAAGACAACTCTCGGTCTTCAAAATGTCTGAAGTTTGAAGATTCATCTCAAGTAATGGTGGAGGAGGTGGTGGAGGAGGAGGAAGACAAGATAGAATGCACAATGAAGGTTTGGGAGAAAGAAGTGGAGGACTACTTGTACCTTCTTTGCTTGACAGAGATTCAAAAACCTTTGGTGGGGGAGGGAGGAAATCAAGAGAGTCACATTCTTCAGGTGTTGTGGATGAATCTGAAAGTGAATTATATCTCTCTTCCAAGGCAGAGGATATGTCAGGTAGAGGAGGAAGAGGTGGGGTTGGGTCTATCATAGGTGCTGTAGAAGCAGGACTAGGTGACCCACATGATGCAGAAGTCAAGTCGGGTGGAGGAGGCGCAATGTTCCTGATAGAATCTGAGGTGTTGGAGGACAGGGATGTAGAGGAGGATGACACAGAAGACCGCAGGGAGGACTTTCTTTCAGGCACTTTCGGTTTTGGCCTCCCTGCAGGAGACTTTGCTCTTATTAAAGAAGTAACTGGAGTGCCTGCAGTCGGAGTGTTGGACTGACTTGAATAACCACTTGATGGTGACGTCAGGCGATGAACCTTGTCAGGTGAGGAGGCCAATTTTGACTGAATCCCACTACTGTTGAAGTGGGACGATGGGAATCCAGTGTTGTTGGATGCATTGCCCATGACGTCTTGATTCTCTTCAGCACTTGCAGATTTTGTGATTTGGGATGAGAGACCTTGGTCGGACAGTGGACCAGTGTAATCCATGTAGAAGTCCCATGACTCTGCATAGTCTGAGCGCTGACTGCTACTGTCGCTGTGTGTGGGTGTGACCGGACATACAGCAGCTGGTGCGGACATCCCACTGCTTGCTGCACTTATGGTGCTCTGGCTTCTGGGTCGGAGCACCCAAGGGTCTTCAAATCTACCACAGGGTGTCTGTTCAGAGCAAGATGAACTATGAGTTTTTAGATTAAGCTCTAAGGACTGCTGGAGACTGGAGATAAACTGCTCACTAAGCACCGGGCCACTGTGGTGAGGCTTCCTCTGGGGCTTGCGCCTTAAGGAGTCAGTCCTTGCAGGAGGGAGTGGAGGCTTCTTGGCTTTCCGCAGGGAAATGCTACGTGTCAGTGATCGGTTGCTATGCAGACTTGCATGGTCACCTTGACTGTGGTGGTCCTTGCAATCATACAAACTGTGCCTGGCATCCCCTGCTTTATTGATGCAGCCATGACTATGTGACTTCAAACCAGAGTCCAGGCGCATGGAGGTGTAGTAACCATCGTTGTCAACAGAGAACAATGAGCTTGTGTCTGTCTTGCTGGGAGAATGCTCCTCACTGTTGTATATATGGCTGACAGGTGAGGAGCAACTTGAGGTGACGTTGTCCTTTGGCGAAACTTCATATGTCCACTGGTCAGTGGTTAATGTGCTGCAGCTTTGATTGCTGCTCTCTGAGAAGTTGGAATCCCTGCGGACACAGTTAGGACTGTTGCAGTTTCTACCATCAAGTGTGCTGCACTGGGACTCAGTCTCAGTATGGATCCCTGTACAGAGGGAGGCTGTGGATTCGTAACAGGAGGAGACAGCTGACAACGAAGCATCAGTAGAACTAAGCAACTGGGCCAAAGAATGAGGTGATTGTATCTGGTTATCCTCTGTCCTTTCGTGTCCATAAAGAATGGAGTTCTGTAGAGCACCACTGAGACTGAACAAGCTTGGGCTATTATTTTGATCAGAGCCTTGGTAAATTGGATTTTCAGCAAGCTTGGGGCTGTTTAATGTATTGCTTCTGGAGTCAGACAGCATATGCAATGATGATGAAGAGCCATGCTGCATGTCATACTGGTAGGACAAGGAGCTTATAGAGCCAGAATTCATCCTGTAGGGGGAGCTGTTGTACTTTGGTTCACAATGTTGATGCGAGATGCAAGAACCTTGTGGCAAACTGTGAAAGCTCTGATCACTGTCATTAAGTTGAGTGTAGCTAATACTATTACAGTCACTCATGGTGGAAATGCTGCTTGAAGAGGAGACGCTGGCCATTTGGGCGGCAATGCCATGGCCTCTTTGTGCTCTGATTCTGCGTACTGAGGGAGGAACAATCTTCACCTCTTCTGTTTGGCAACTTGTGTCTCGGGTGTCTGAGCGTCTTAGGGTGGAGTTTACACTTCCCACTCGACTGAGGGTGGAGTACTGATCTGCCATACACATGGAATGAATTCTGGAGTCAGCTTGTTCTTTATTTGCTGTAAGAAAATAGGAATGGGAATTATAGATACATGATTAATGTTTGTTTGATTTTCTTAATGATTCCAAAAATATATATATATATATACATATAAAAAAGGATTAAAATACAGTAAACAAATATACTATATATATATAGTAGCATTTAAATAATAATAATAATTCAGGAAAGAAAATCTATAAATCTATAGAACTTCAGGCAACATTTACTTTAACCTAATGTATTCAGTAATTTTATTTTAGTGTTGCACTAACATGGCAGTCATCTTTGACTATACTGACACCTAGTGACATAAATACATCATCGCACTTAAAAAGCAAACCTTTTTCAATTACCAATGTCATTGCACAAATGCTCTACTAACAATCAGCCTTAGTCAGATGAATGCATTTCCACCACCGAAAATGTCAAACATAGGGGTCATGTCGGCCCCTATGAGGTTAAACACTCAATGTAAAATAAAACAACTGTTATTAGGCTAGTAATATGACTGGACTAATTTAAACATTTTGTTTTTAAACATTATTTAAAAAGTACTATTCATTCCTTCATGTGTAAAACGTTCAAAGTGGGAAAAATTACTGAGTGCACCTTTAATTTGGTTGAGAAGGGTGCAATATATATGAATGCAACAATGAATAGGAATCATACCTAATTCAGTCTGGATGTTGTCAGGAACTCCTGTTATTGTCTTCCTTCTTTGCACCCTCTTGGGTCTTCGTATTATGGTATCAGTGTTTGCTACGGAGCGACGGAAACTGGCCTGGCGGTCAAAGTTCTCACCTAAAGATGTAAGAACATAGAAAACCGGTGTTCATTAATGGCATGCCTCATGCAGAGTTCACAGCACTATATTGTAGTTAGGGATGCACAATATTATTGTCAAAAAAATGTACAAATGTAAATCTACAAATAGATTTTTTTATGACAGATACTATTTAATTTATTTATAAATATTTGTCCGTTTTGGGTATATATTGGTCAATATTGTGTATTTAATTGTGCATGCTCATTTTTCCTATTTTTCCTAATTTTAAGATTACCTTTGCCGTCATCTGACACTTACTTAAATTTAATCTTTTAAAACACAAATAATTTTACAAATAAATTTAAATTATGATTTTTATTTTCAATTCTTTTAGACAAAATACAGTCAAACCAAAAATTATTCAGACACCAGATATCATTTTTTACTAGTGGGTGCAGGACACTGTACTTCATTTATGTAAGTGAGGATAGCAAAATAAAGTAAACTGTGACATATACCCAAACATTCTTCATACAGTGGACTACCATATAAATTTGGGACCAAAATTATTCAGACACTTTGACCTGACCATGTTTTGCTTAAGTGTTTTTTCTTTAATTGCTAATGTGACCTTTTACACCACAGACTAAACAAAATGAAGCATTGCTTGGTAATTGGTTGGCCTAAATTGGTATTATCTAATTGTGTACTTAAATTTAACAGCTGACAGCTGATTGGTTGATTGTAATCCATTACATACCTTTCTATCAAAGTTATCTGACATTATCAAGATTAATTTGTTCTGACACAGTTTAACTCTGAGTTCTTGTCATATTTTATTACCATTTTCTAAATTATAGTGAATAAACTGTGATAATGTGAAAAAATGTTGAAGGTGTCTGAATAAATTTTGGTTTGACTGTATATAGCAGGGGTGGCGAACTCCGGTCCTGGAGAGCCACAGTCTTGCAGAGTTTTGCTTCAACCCTAATCAAACACACCTGAACAAGTTAATCAAGGTCTGAAGGGTTACTAGGAAGCTACAGGCAGGTGAGTTTTATCAGGGTTGGAGCTGAACTCTGCAGGACTGAGGCTCTCCAGGACCGGAGTTCGCCACCCCTGGTATATAGTATAGAATACGGCCACTTAATGGCGAGAAAATACTTATTGGCTTATTGATATTGGCCAGAGTTTTAATATTGATGTATTCCTAATCGCAACTGAGAAGAACTGAAATAATTAGAGGAACCTGCTCTCCTAATCTTAAAACTGTCATAAATTCCTCTCATAAGATAAGTATTTACTAAAAAACATATATGTGATTATCAACAGAGCAGTTAAAGCTACTGCTCTAAAAACTTCAAGCTTATTACTTAAGTGATATTTCATAATTTAAAAATCGAGGTACCTGTAATGTTGATGGGAATGATATCAGTGGCCACCGTCTGAGCCTGTAGTCTCATTTTCTCCTCAGGAGTAGGTAAAGGTAGACAGTTGGTCCAGCTTCTCTGGATGTCCATGTCAGAGCCGTAATCCAGCAAAGGGGTCTGAGGCGGCATTGAGTACACAAGTTTCTCCTCTTCATTAGATGACTCTGAAGCCTGAACACAACACAAACAGACTGATTTAGTGATGTCAGGATTATGTGAATGATAGCCTAGCCAATGCCCAGTGACAGGTATTGTCTGATACTTGGTCATTTCTACTGTTAATTCAATTAAGTGCTTTCCAAAAAGAGCAGAGTAAAAAAAGACTCTTGGAGTGCATTTCCCTCCAGGAACGTCGGGTGACTGAAATATTTCTCTGAGCAATAAGCCCAGGGGAGCCCTGAATGGAGGAGAGCTGCTCTCTAAATTATTCATGCTAATTTGAGATCAGTGTTACAGTCTGTATTCAACCATAATGTGTCTAGTAACTTTTTTTTTTCTTTTTTTTTGCCAAAAAGTCAAATTAGACATTCTTTTGTTCTGGTTTGCCTAAACTGTTTATTATAAATTTGCAAGATTGCTTGAGGGAAATACACAACCTAATTATGTATTAATTATGTATAATTTGTGTAATCTACCATACTCATTGCCTCTAAGTTGCTAAAGGGGAAAACACGCTCACTGCGGGTGACTAGCACTAGTAGGTTGTGTATGAAGACGCTATGAGGACTTATTAGGATCTGAAGCCAACCTTCACATAGCACAGTGCTACCACTGACTAGCAACTGCAGTGAGAGCGGTACCTTTCTTTTCCAAGATCTCAAATGACAGCAGAGAGAGAGGCAAGACTGTGATAGGCAGTCTAGGACTTTAAACTGCTTGATGAGAGGAAAGAAAATTTGAAAATAAAGGAACAAAAGTGAAGTGAGACAATACTTTTCTTTTTACGGAATTCTTTTTTCGTATTACGGAATGTGGAACAAATACTTTCTAGTTTGATCATTGATTGTAGTGGATACTGGAGTACACTGCTAGCATGCATACAGCCACTAGGGGGCAGTGCAAAACACACCCAAATCATGTGTTCAGTTAAGTATTTAGGAGAAAACCAGGCCTTTGTCTGTTTCATGAGCATATTTAGCTCTCATTATACAATATAACAACTAAACAAATACATTATTTGAAATTAACAAGAGCTCTTGTTTTCATTCATGTCAGTCCACTCAATTTCAGATTTGAAATATGAAGCCTAAATGTCAGCTTGACCTACATAATTAAAAGCTATTTCCACCAACACGGTGAATTTGATTATAAAGGGCATTACATACTGCATATAACATATTGCAGTATTTCAAAAATAGTTATTTTTCTCTAGTAACAGCATACATGTGAATGCAAAGGTAAGGACAGTGGCCAAAATCTGTGTTACGGTCAGGCTTACCTTCTTTTTCTTCTCTGTCTTCTCCTCATCCAGGTGCACACTTTCACAAAGGCTGGTTGCAGAGAAGGCAGGGCTTTGGGAGTAATACTGGGAGCTGCGGAAGCCATCTTTCCTGAGCTTGTCGCACTCTGGAGGCAAGCATAACCATCCAATCATGAACAATTTGTTGTGGTAATGAGTAAGATCATTTAATGCAGATCACAGCCCTATAGCATTTACACATCAATTCATACTACATGGTTGTGCACAGGCTGCTTAAATAAAATATTTTATTCAAAAAATATTTATTTTCTTAAAGGTGTTGTATGTAAGAATGACAGCTAGTTGTTGAAATGGGTACTGCAGACCAAATTCAAAATATTGTTTGCCCCACCCCCTCCTCCTCCGCTCACACGGGTTGCCAGTTTGAGGACACGCAATAAGAACGAGTGCAACTGACAATGGAAGACGAGGAGACTCGCACACTAAGTTGAAGAGTTGATTTGTCCACGTTTTAATGTGCTTTTTTAGATGGATGCCGAGGCTTTTTAGGTCGGGTAGAATCTGCGATCTCTGACCCAGTTTGTTTGCTGGCTTCCATGGCTGCAATACGCTGTGTTTTCCGCCAACTGGCAACCTGGGGTGTCGAAATACTATTGGGTAAACTGGCAAAATGCGGTATCGCACAGACCAAAACAAAAACAGACATTCCGACACGGAACGCACATTTCAAAGTAAAATAACTGAACTTAGCATGTTTCCTAAATATCTGCAGACATATTATGGTATTTTTATGCTGTAGTACAGTCAAAAACTTACATACAGCACCTTTAAAACTAAATCACCTTGTCGGGAATGAAGCAATACAAAGTAATAGTAAAAAATATTTCTTCAGAAAAAAATAACTGCAGTACATATATTCTCCAACTGGAAGGAAGAAGCAGCTAACTACTCATAAACAGAGTTTACATAAAGAATTTTTTTGACAGCAAAGGAGATTGATTAAAGTACTTTTAGTCGGCATAGCATCCCGATAAGCACACTGCTAAGAAGACATTTTAGTTTCACTTAAATTCTGATGACTCTTATATCACACTCAGCGTATTACTGAACCACTGCAGAGCCACAGTGTCCTTTTGCCCTCAGTGCAGAGAGACGGCAATTACAGACTGATAGACAGATAGACAGATAGATAGATAGATAGATAGATAGGTAGACCGACCTCCAACCAAATAAAAGAGTAGTATCAGTTTTCTTCTGTAGGACTGAGAGTTTAGCCTGAATATGTCACATCTGACTGTCGGGTTATGAATGGCCGGTGAGCAGGGGGTCTCTGCCTCCACCTAATGCCACTGACATATCCATTTATTTCAGCTGATCACCTCCTCTGGCACCTTCATAATGTTTGATGTGAAACATAAAAATGTATGTGTGTGTGTGTGTGTGTATATATATATATATATATATATATATATATATATATATATATATATATATATATAGGGCTGTCACCGTTAACGCATATGATTGATTTAAATTCCTTAACGCGTTAAAATAATTTAACGCAATTAACGCAAATAAATTACAGAAGTACGTGAAGCTGCGTCATTAACGTAATTTTCGTCACGCAGTTAGATGATCTTAGAAGTCGGGAGTGTATCACAATCACACTGAGCATCTACAAGCACAAGTAACCCTGGTAGGAGGAAATTTCCATTCTAACTCTTTAACCCGATTGTGCTTCTCTGTTTGTGATCAGGCCATTTTAAGCCGTTAAACTCTGGGAAAGTTTTCAGTGATCCAGTAATCGAATTCATTCAAACAGTCCAAAATAGCACTAATGTAAAGAAGGCCAGGCTGATTACATCAGACATATCAGAGAGAATAGAGACTCACATTGCGTTTTTGGTTAATTTTTCATTCCAGTGTGTGCTTTGCTTTAAAACACGAGCTCTGTCGTATTCTGCGATTGTTTCTGAAGAGCGCAATTTTGGTGACGCGCGTGAGAGTCTGTTATATTGATGCACAAACAACAAACCGTGTATGTGATCACTGATCGCACGCTGCATTCATGTACAGACACATTTCGGTACATTCGCGTTGTTTCCACACACACACGGGAAGGATAATGTTTGATTTGTCATGTGTACGTTGTTGTGATTGGTATCGGAGGTTTATGCAGTCAAGTCAAAGCGGTTGATTTAGGAGTTTTTGGCGTCTCCGTGTGTTCCTGTTCGGTATCGCAGCTGGACTCGTCTAAAATGAAAACAATCTCGTTGTTGTTGCTCTGTACTGTACACATACTATACACTGTGAATTCTGTAACGTTTTTTTCTGTAATGTTTTTTTTTTTCATGGGTGCTTAGGTGTGTATAAATTTATTATATAATATAACTATATGGACTCCTTATATTTGGTTATTTGGTGTCCTTTTGGAGTCTCCAATGATCCTTGAAGCTTGCAGAAAAGTTTTCTGATTGTTTACTTTGCTGGATATAGCAAATGATGACAAAATGAATGTGTTTAATGAGATAAATGGTGTATGCTTAATTTTACAATAAGTTCGCGAAATTGCGAATTTTTTTTAATCTATTGACAGCCCTAATATACACTCACCTTAAAGGATTATTAGGAACACCTGTTCAATTTCTCATTAAAGCAATTATCTAATCAACCAATCACATGGCAGTTGCTTCAATGCATTTAGGGGTGTGGTCCTGGTCAAGACAATCTCCTGAACTCCAAACTGAATGTCAGAATGGGAAAGAAAGGTGATTTAAGCAATTTTGAGCGTGGCATGGTTGTTGGTGCCAGACGGGCTGGTCTGAGTATTTCACAATCTGCTCAGTTACTGGGATTTTCACGCACAACCATTTCTAGAGTTTACAAAGAATGGTGTGAAAAGGGAAAAACATCCAGTATGCGGCAGTCCTGTGGGCGAAAATGCCTTGTTGATGCTAGAGGTCAGAGGAGAATGGGCCGACTGATTCAAGCTGATAGAAGAGCAACTTTGACTGAAATAACCACTCGTTACAACCGAGGTATGCAGCAAAGCATTTGTGAAGCCACAACACGCACAACCTTGAGGCGGATGGGCTACAACAGCAGAAGACCCCACCGGGTACCACTCATCTCCACTACAAATAGGAAAAAGAGGCTACAATTTGCATGAGCTCACCAAAATTGGACAGTTGAAGACTGGAAAAATGTTGCCTGGTCTGATGAGTCTCGATTTCTGTTGAGACATTCAGATGGTAGAGTCAGAATTTGGCGTAAACAGAATGAGAACATGGATCCATCATGCCTTGTTACCACTGTGCAGGCTGGTGGTGGTGGTGTAATGGTGTGGGGGATGTTTTCTTGGCACACTTTAGGCCCCTTAGTGCCAATTGGGCATCGTTTAAATGCCACGGCCTACCTGAGCATTGTTTCTGACCATGTCCATCCCTTTATGACCACCATGTACCCATCCTCTGAAGGCTACTTCCAGCAGGATAATGCACCATGTCACAAAGCTCGAATCATTTCAAATTGGTTTCTTGAACATGACAATGAGTTCACTGTACTAAAATGGCCCCCACAGTCACCAGATCTCAACCCAATAGAGCATCTTTGGGATGTGGTGGAACGGGAGCTTCGTGCCCTGGATGTGCATCCCACAAATCTCCATCAACTGCAAGATGCTATCCTATCAATATGGGCCAACATTTCTAAAGAATGCTTTCAGCACCTTGTTGAATCAATGCCACGTAGAATTAAGGCAGTTCTGAAGGCAAAAGGGGGTCAAACACAGTATTAGTATGGTGTTCCTAATAATCCTTTAGGTGAGTGTATATATATTGTGTGTGTGTGTGTGTGTGGCAGTATGTGGCGCTGACCAGGTGATTATACAGTTCAGTAACACAAAGCTGTAATGTCAGCAAGATTACAAACGACATATAATGCAAGTAGGAACAGCTTGGCCTCTTAAAGTATATTATTTTATGTCTTACACATATAGCATACTGGACAGAGGCATTTAGATTACTCATTTAAATTGCACAGTGAATCATCACTAAACCCAGGAATAAGCTTTGTGTTTCTCGTGCTGCATACTGTCAGAAGCACATCATTATAGTATATAAGTGTGTTGGTTTGTTTTAGGAGGTTTATAATATTACTTCACAGAGTGCTACTAAGTTAAACTCCCTTGGAGTCAACAACTATAATTATCTGCGCATTTTGAGTTGTGAGAGAGTTAGCAGAGGCTAGTGCAGGTTAATATGTTAGTAGCTCAAAGAGTGAAGGACAGACACAGAGAGTGAGAGACAAAGCATGTGTGAGGGATGTCATATTAATCCTATAAATGAGAGGACATGACTTGTGCTCTCACCTCAAATCTTTCACTTTACCTTTCATTTCTCATCTTACTGCAGGCAACATGCACAAAACCTCTTGGTACGTTTCTATAAGCAGCTTCATCTACCATCTAAGAAGGCGTTAAACCAGTAGATCAGCAAAAAAGGAAAGTTCTGTTGTTCCAAACTTGTATGACTAACTTTCTTCTGTTCTATGGAAGAAAGAGCACCATGGACAATTAGCAAAATTGTTAATTGTGGATGAAAGTAACTGATTTTTGCATTTCCAAAACCTATAATGTTGGTACAAAAGATTATTGTACAGCTGCAGTCGGGGCACATTAAGATAACCAAAGGGCCCTGGGCTACAGCATTACGGTAGGCCCCCTTACCCCGATAAAAACTTTTTTTAGCTTCCTGCCAATTATTTATGTAGAAATTTATCTTGTCGATAACATTTAACATTTACAACACTGTATGTATGCTGTGTAAAAAAAATGGGTCAAATATAGTTGAGTATTCAAATTCACTCTTTGCCAGTAGGTGGCGCTTGTTGAACAGCATAATTATAGCAGCTATGGGTTTATAAACACTACATCAATGTTTCCCAACCCCTTTTTTGCCACGGCACAGTTTTGATAAGTCATGATACAAAAGATGAGCGCTATGCACGTGATATTTAAAACTTGCTTCATGGCAAATAGCAGACTAAGAATATTCTCCGCTCTTCAAATACAAAAAACGTTAGCCTTAATGGACAGTGTTTCTTGAGTAAAGCAAACACTGTACTTACTCAAACATCAGACCTTTATTTACCCTTGCATTGCAAACAAGCAGATCTCCAAACTGTGGGCGGCATTTACGAGGTTCAGTCACAACCTCTTTTAAATGCTTTTTATTGGTTAAATATTTGTAAAACCCTCATACAGACGTAAATAATGACCAATAGCATTCATTTTATAAAACAAAAATGACGAAATATAGAGACGGCGATGATCTTATTTGTAGCATTTATTATTATATTTTTGGAATTTGATAATGTTCCACAATGATTGGGAAACACTGCACTACATTATTATAGGCATTGTACGGAGGTAATATGAAAAGAAAATGCCATCAAAACTTTTCTGGCCAAAATGTGAGTTTACAGCTCCATTATATAAATAACATAAATTATACAAGATATTTGTTATTCATCAGCAGTAGATCAAAATAATCACTTGGCATAAATGTGGACTATTTGTTGATTGCAAACTGCTCTAAAAGCATGAGCACGTAGAACGCGCAACAGCATCACGTCTTTACTTTGAAACATGCAGTTGCTGGCGTTGCTGGTAATTCATTAAATCATAGCCCTTTAAAATTAATTATCACATTTAAGCAATATTGCGATTCCTGTTTTTCCATCCACAGATTTAAAACCTGAAATTAAAATTGAGACTTTAAAGCAGCACCGATGGAACAGTGACTGGATCCTTCAGATGACACGCAGATTATATCCACGCGCAAGTTACTGAACCCGCGTTCAGCGCAGGGCGGCTCTCTCGCACTGAATGAAATAACAGAAAACTAGTTGTCCAGTCCGGTTCCGTTCACACAGCTGGGCTTTGCTGAAAATGCAGTTGAGAGACCTGAAAATGTACGGCTGTGTGAGTTGGTTTAATGCTGTTGTCACTGCTGCAAACTCCCATATATACAAATAATTATTTTAAAAATATAATTTTCGTGCAGCCAGCAGGCCCCTCCCCAGTGTAGGCCCCTGGGCTTCAGCCCATAGAAGCCCGTGCGTTAATGCGCCCCTGGCTGCAGTAGCTGAGTCGACTCTTAATTGTCACATTGTGATTCAGATTGTGAGAGGAAAATCATTTAAAAGCTGTGATGTGGGTGGTCAATGAATGTAAATTAGATAAATATATATAAATAAATAATTCACATCTATAATAAATAGACAGACAACAGCCATGACCCTGCCAAAACTCACTGGGAAAAGATGGAATACGGACATTTGGTGTGCCACCTGCTGCCCCCGCTGGGGCCAAGACAGCTCACAAACACACACCGGCACATTAGCATTCCAGAACACCTCAGAGAACTAGTTATTTAGGCAACAACAAGGTCAAATGAAGGAATTTAAGAAGAGTCATGAAAGTAAAATGTATCTGGTTTCCAGATACAAAGGAAGTGATGTTGTTCTCTGGTATAAGATAATATACCAATGTGCAGAAGAAGGTCAAATGATGAGGACATATGCCATTAGGCTCTACAGGAGCTGGTTCACAATCCATCCTTCGATCCAATCAATTCCCGAAGGAAGAAATCAAATCCTGCCCTACATTTTACTCATTCCACAATAGAGAAGAAAAGACTATGGCAACTTCCGTTTCATGCCGACTTTAAAATTAGTCATGGACACATAAGAGAACTTTCTGCACAGTGGTAATGTTATCTTCATTATAAGCCATGGTCTGTAACGGAAATCAGATACTCTTCTGAAGGGCAGAATATTTAATTGCTCCAATTTCTGAATATATGGAGCAATTATGCTGAATCTTATATGGGATTTCTAATGAAATTACTAATCATATGTTGTACTGTTGAGAATATTATAATTGTTTTATATTTGAAAAAAGAAAGAAAAGTACTGTAGCCTTTGTCTCTGACCTCTGAGGACTGTTTTTAGGTTGACTTTGGCCTGGCGGTGAAGGTCCTCGACGCAGGCTGGTCTGGACCCTGGCAGGAAGACATTCTCCTGTTGGTGCCAGGGGGCTGTGTAATGCACCGACCACTTGCTCTCCTCATCAAGACTAGACACCGCTATAAGAAAAAGAAACAAGGACACATTTAAATTTGAAATGCTTCAAAGAAGGTCAGTGGTTTGTGTGAAAGTGCAATAATCCTATTTAAAATTATAAATTTCTCCTAAATAACTGATGGCAGACAATAAATGTAGGCGCACTACACGTTTTTGTTGCTCTAACCTGCTGCAAAGACCAGCTTTGACCAGAATGAACTTCCATGATGGTCCAGGTTGGTTTATGCTGGTTTGTGCTAGTTTAACTGACAGACCATGGCCAGCAAGGTCTTTGTGGTGAAGCTACACTAGTTGACCATGGAAAAGCTGGTTAAGATAGAGTTAAGAATACATGTCTCTTCCACAGCATAATCCAAAATAACATTATCTTTTAGAACTATTTAGGGGTGCATATATAGGTAACTTAAAAAATACTAAATTTGTATGAATTTTATTAATATAATTTATAATATTAATTTAGTAAATCTCAAAATGAAAATCCATCTTCATACTTTCAAATATAATGATACACTTTTTTATATTTTGTGTATTTTACCTTTATTTATATTTTTTACACAAAATAGTACAGAATTTTTATATTGGCCATAACAATAAAATAATTATTGGCTTATCGGTATTAGCCAGAAATGTAATCAACTCAGATGTCAGCAGGAGATACAATTTAGACAAAATAAAACCAGCCGCTGGGCACATGAGATAGATTTGGGAGCTGCAGTCATGTGCGGATTCTTAGGCTCCCTCTGAGAGAACACATGAAAAACTGCACGAGGGGCCGGGCCAATCAAACACTTCTGCACCACTGCGTCTAAAAACACTGGAGACATGCTTGTCTCTGGCTGGTGCCTTGACAACCCAGATTAAACGATCAATTATGCCAAATTCCACTGGGTAAGATTAAACAGGTCAGCCTTATCAATGCATTTCTTTCCATACAAAAAGTATGCCAGTGATTTATAGATTATTCACAATCATAGTTTCCTCGAGTGCAAGAGGTCATGTGGGAGTACTAGGTCATGAGCTCAAAATACATGGAGGTAGATTTCAGTAGTCCACCAAAAAGTCAATGGCTCTGTTGGAAAATACCCTAAGGCTAATTCAAATGTGCAAATAAGTACAGTATTAGTGTTATCTAAACTTAATTATACAGTTTTTACAGCAATATAATATATTCTATAATATAATTCATAACAATAATTCTTCAAGTCACCTTTATTTATATAGCGCTTTATACAATACAAATTGTTTCAAAACAGCTTTACAGTGATAACAGGAAAATGATTCAATGATGCAAACAGAATTCAATTTTGCTATACAGCAGCTCTAAATAAGTGTCGTTCAGTTCAACTGAAGTCAAGTTCATATGAATCATAATTCATGAATCATATTCATAGTTCATATATGATTATAGTATGGATATAATCATATGTAATTTAATTGAAATATGTATCTCTAAATGTAATTATAATCATCTGCATCATTTGGTGAACACTAAAGGTAGAATATATATTAAAAAAATGAAGAAAAAAGGGCAACAGAGCTTTAGATCACCACTAAAAATCATTCAAAGTTGCAGAACAAGGTCACTATAAAGAGACTGATGCCCCACTATAAAAAGAAACTCGCAAACAAATGTAGCACAGCGCTCTGAATCAGATTCATGCAACCACAGCAGCAGTGATGAATAACCCCACACCCCAAAACTACTTGAGTCTACTTGACCTTGAGCTGCACGAGTGATAAGATAAACCCAAAACGGCACAGTACATGATTTGAGGAGCTTACCCTTCTTTTTGAAGTACTTAATGACAGATTTAAGAGTGGTCCCGATGAACACCATTGTGACGGGTGATCGATCCCCTGAGAGATGCGCGCATAAGGATGTATTAGTCCACCATTGAAGCGAGTGAGTGAGAAGAAGAAGAGAAAGGGGGGAAAACGGCACTACCCATACGACACTCTCTCTTTACTCATTTTACGCTGACTGGCACAGCATGCAACACTCCCCCTCCTCTTCTATCTCTCTCTCTCTCTCTTTCTCTATCACTCTCTCTCACACACATTTGCCCACCCCAGAGAATATTCAGTTGCAGTTTGAGTCATTCTCTCTCTCTCTCTCTCTTCGTCCGCCTATCAATAGTGCGTCTCTCCTCCCCTCCTTGTATCTCTAGCTATAGTGCATGTCTCTCTGTCGCATTGCATAGGTTTAAGGCTCTCTCACCTTGCCTTGCTGTGGAGGTATAACCAACTTGGATCCGTGCCATACACTATGGATCACTGACAATCAGCCTATTGTGCTTCTTTACACCACTGCAGCCCCTGCCACTCCTCCTTTTGCTCTGTCCTTTTTTTGAGCTGGGGGGCCCAGGACGAGTTTGAAAAGGATCCTAGAGCATTCAGCAGAGATTAAGGTGGTGGTCACCCACCCAGCTCCTATTTAGTGGCTCACTGCTGCAGTATTTCATTAGTGTCGAAGCAAGTGTAATTTCTTTCTCGCTCTCGCTATCCTTTTTTTTCTTCTTTCTAATAAACTGTGAATGGCCACTCAGCATTTTCACATGTGAGGTTGGTCAGAACTACATTTAAATTCAGTTCACATGACTCACAGCTGTGTGTTTTCGATATCACTGTATGTCTATGACATAGGCACCGATTTTTGTTTCTGCCAGTGGGTGCCCACTCTTTTCATTTTTAATTGTAGCTCTACACGAGCAAATGATAACTTAAAACATGCTAACCTTACTCAAAAAAATTTAAATCCAACTAATAATTCACATTGCTCCAGATCTTAAGTTACAAAAACGGAGCTATAGACACAAGAAATCTACATAAAACATATTTACAGCTTCTATGGGCTATAAGAAACATATTAGGCACACTAAGCGTGTTCACTTACAATATTATTTACAAGTGAACAGTTTATGAAAGACCAATTGACCTTAAGATAACGGTTTGATAACCACGCCCACCACCGCTTTAAAAAGGTGCGCACTCATATAAGGCCGATATTACGACCAGCGAGGTCCACCAATCAGCGAGGTTCCCGAATTTTAAATAGATGTTTTGAGTGGTTAACAGTAATAAGAAAATATTTGGTTTTTTTCCGTGGGTGCTCGACCATTTCCGTGGGTGCTTGAGCCCCCCGAGCACCCACGGGATCGGAGCCTATGGTCTATGACATTGTCATCAACCTTTGGGGCAGAGAAGTAGTATTCAGACCACCTTCAAGTTTTGGTTTCTTGAGCAAAGGAGATTTTAACCCCATATTTACCAATCCTGGTGTGCCAATCAGTGATGCTGTAAATTAGAGCACTCTGTTCACATGCACTAAGATGAGACAGACACAGATGGCCATGATGCATTGACACTGATACAACTTGCCAACCATCATATAGAGCGTGACGACCACTCAGTAGCACAGCAAATGTCTGTCCCTGTTTTTTATGCACTTTATGGACAAGAATTGAGTATAAAAATCTGAAGCATGCTGTAACAGTTTATAAGAAGGATTTTACAGCAGTGGTAAAAATTTGAATTGCCCACTTAGCTAATAAACAGATTTGGTAGTTTCCTCTAAAGTGAAATTCAAGTCTACTGAAAGCCTTGTCAATAGATAATAAACCATTTTTAATTTTGGGGGAATTGTCGAGTAAATATTGTGCAAAATGTATTTTAAAATAGCAGCAATTTTTGTACTTTTCATCTGCAGCATTGTAATGCTGTAATGGAAATTAAATTTTTCTCTCAACAATTGCTAGTTCTGTAACATTTCTGTGAATGATTCTTATAATACTTTTGAGGAATAAAAATGGAAATTAGAAAAAAAATATTGATAAAAAAATAAAAATGCAATTCCATTATCAACTATTGAGATGATTTTAATAAATTTAAAACAATTCTTGCAAATGGTGTGTTTAAAGTCGCAATGAAACAGAAGTAGTGACCGGGCTTTTTTTCTGTATTATGGCATACACCCTTTTACTACCCGTCGAGGCATGGACTCCACTAGACCCCTGAAGGTGTGCTGTGGTACCTGGCACCATTTTTGCTTTGTGTCAGGCGCATTATCCTGCTGAGAGAGGCCACCGCCACCAGGGAATACCGTTTCCATGAAATGGTGTACATCAGTGGTTGGCAACAGGCGGCCCGCGGGCCAAAATTGGCCCGCCAGCAATAATATCTGGCCCGTGCCCGCAGCCAGATTATTTTGATAGCGGCTGGTTCTGAAATAGATCTGTCATGATAGTGTAACGGAGGCCAGCTAGTGAGAGCTGTGCAGGTAAATCTCACTACCCTGATGTCAGGAGACGCTCTAGTGACTGACGCTAGAGGTTGCAGCCTTTAGCCTCCTTGTTAGAGCGTCCGACTCCCATGCGGAAAGATCCGGGTTCGAGTACCGCTTGGAGCGGGCGATGCGAACTGGAGAGATAACAACAACAACAACAACAACAGTTACTCACAATCAATTTGTCTTTAGTGATTTTGCCTTCAAAAAAAGTATGAGAACGTTTTTGCAACTTTCTGTTGATCTGTGAGGCCCCGCACTAGGATCCTGCTGCTGTGTGCATAGCTTGGTGTCAGTGCGTCAATTTTGCGCTTTCGTGCCTCTGTTTGAAGCGGAAAGGCCACTTTGAAGGTGGCATGCTTTGTCTCGTGGCGCCGTCTGATATTATATTATTTACAAACAGCGACAACTTCATTGTAGATAAGACACACCGGCTTTGCATTCACAAAACTAGGTAGGATGAACGCATAGTTGTCTTTCCATTCTTCTTTGTATGCCCTATTTTCGCTCTTTAGACTCTTTGATAGTGCCATTTTGTCTCATCGGCTAGCTTAAATGTTAACATCACTCTGCACGCGACGTAATAGCGTACCTCCAGCACGCAAACAATTAAAAAAAAAAATGCAGTTTAGTATGTGAGGATGCCAAGGAATAATTCTGAGTGTAAAAGTAGGCTACGTCAAATATTTATTACAATAAGTTAGGCTCCATTGTGTAACAAGCAAATTAAAATTCATGACTCAAACATGACATTAATAGGCTTATTCAAGTCCTCTTTTATTTTTTGAGTTATTTTTATCCATTCCGCATCTCCCACATGTGTGTTTTAGCAAGGCGGTCTGTGTTGCAAGTTGGGGAATGAAGATACTTGCCAGGTTACATGTCACTACTGCTTTATTAATTTATCCAATTTTTTAACAGAGTAACAGCTCACTACCAGTTACAAAAGACACTGTAACAGTATGTCACAGGCAATTCTAGTTGCATTTTTCATCGATTCATTTCTTAAATTATCCCTTGACTATGTTCTCGCACGCCATCTAGTGGCAAATTTTTTTTTGGCCTGACGCCAAACTTACTTGCCGACCCCTGGTGTACATGGTCTGCAACAATGCTTAGTTAGGTGGTACGTGTCAAAATAACATCCACATGGATGGCAGGACCCAAGGTTTCCCTGCAGAACATTGCCCAAAGCATCACACTGCCTCCGCCGGCTTGCCTTCTTCCCATATTGCATCCTGATGCTCACGTGCCCACTGTTGGCACTTTCGATGGTGGACAGGGGTCAGCATGGGCACCCTGACTGGTTAGCGGCTGTGCAGCTCCCATACGCAACAAACTGCGATGCACTGTGTATTCTGAAACCTTTCTATCAGAACCAGCATTAATTTCTTGAGCAATTTGAGCGACAGTAGCTCATCTGTTTGACGTGTATCAATGAGCCTTGGCCACCCATGACCCTGTCACCGGTTCACCACTCTTCCTTCCTTGGACCACTTTTGATAGATACTGACCACTGCAGACCGGGAACACCCCACAAGAGCTGCAGTTTTGGAGATGCTCTGACCCAGTCGTCTAGACATCACAATCTGGCCCTTGTCAAACTCGCTCAAATCCTTACGCTTGCCCATTTTTCCTGCTTCTAACACATCAACTTTGAGGACAAAATGTTCACTTGCTGCCTAATATATCCCACCCACTAACAGGTGCTGTAATGAAGAGATAATCAGTGTTATTCACTTCACCTGTCAGTGGTCATAATGTTATGCCTGATCGGTGTACATCTGAGGGGGGGAATGCTGGGCTGGACTTGGTCCTGTCCATCGGTTGTTGATTGAATGGAGGCATAACAACTGAATGCGAGCTCGCAGTGGATTGTAAGAAAGGGGTGGGTTTAAGTGATTGGAGAAATCGGCATACTATACATCACAGAGAGTCGTTTCTCTGGAAGATCATGACATTTTGATTAAAAATTATGAGGTTTTTTTTTAAATGCACAGATTAATTGTCAATTAAAATCTATAACTTGCATTTAGAAATGAATTTTCATTTCATTACGATTTTTACAGACAATTTAATGACCTTTCACAGTAGGGGCAGCATATAGGTAATCCAATAATTGGTCTTAACTGCATATTAAACAGTACAAAATAATAATAAAAAACAAACAAAATGGGCATCTTTAACTACATGTTGTCATATGAGCAACCAAACTACACTTAAGTCTTAAATATAATATAACAGAAAGCTGTAAGTTGTTCATGTTTGATTCACAAAAAAGAACTGGCCATCAGTCAAGATTTATTTATTCGGGAATCAAACCATTCTGGTAATGCAAAATGTAATACACTGCAGATACAGTAGTGGTGTTGCGGTTGCGGTGAATAGTAGTGCAGGAAACACTGTCAGAGTATTTTAATACGGTTTTCCATCTGCATTAAGAAGAATGTGCCTGAGAGAAGCGTTAACTGAACCATCATTTGGTTCTGATATTTAAGAGAGAAAAAAAAAATTATTCTCGGTTCTCTACACTAGTTGTAACTACTGATTCAAGAGCTGCTTTGCTTGTCTTTTTCATGGTTAATTTTGAGTATTCCGTTGGCTCACCCTGGCTCAGCTAAAGGGCACACTCATAATGAGATTGGGGAACAGCCCTCTAAAATGCTAAAAACTTTCTGCCTGTCTGATCCTATTGTGTTTAGTGGTTTCCAGCACTACCAGTCCTGAAACACACAAACTCATACGCACACATAAACTATAGCACTTCTCCTTCCCATGTCCCAGACAAGACATTAACTAAAGAAGACAAACCTCACCATGTAAAGCAGCTGGAGGGCCAAAATAAATACTCATTAAACACTAGCCTGAAAGGATCAACAACAGCTAAACTAATATATCCCTATATAATGCAATATTGTTTCTCACTCGCCACATACCTAAAGAACATATGGCAAATTGCATACAAAAAACAACTCTTAATGATCTGTACCGATACAGTCCAGTTGGGATTTTAATGCTGCAGTTGTGCTGATACAATAGAAATGAATAGGGCCATAATGAGACAGAATGGGGATCTGAACAAAACTCCAGCAGTGTGTGGACTCCCTCAAAGACATCTCAGCTATTGTGTGTCGCTGTGTGAAAATGCCAGACAGACGGAAAAACGTAGTATACTACAAAAGACAGGAAGGAAAAGGACGAAAGCACTTGAACTTTAATGAGGAATGGGTTTGTAGACAGGTTTTGCTTTGTATGTATAAAGGTACAAAATCTAGTTTTGCCGCATGATGCAGATCAGCAGTGCAAGATCCTCAGTATTAGCAATAACTATTAAATCTTGAATCAGAATCTTTCATCTTGACGTTTATTCCCTGATTAAACAGCCTTAACAAATGCAAATAAATATTCACCGCAATCACTCTCATATTCATGTATTCATAAGAGAGATAATAGTAGTTGAAAAGGTTAGTCTGTTCTATGACCTTTAATCAAAACAGCCATCACACTGACTACATTCCCTTCATAGTGAGCAAAAACATGTCTGATTAGAGCGAATTCAGAAATGAGCCCCCTAGCAACAGTAGAGGAAAAAGAGGTACTTCAGTGAGCGAGTCACGTGAGGGCTGTCCACACCTGCACAACAGCCCTTATCCTTCGTCCTGCATGCTACCGTCCACACAATGGACCCACTCAGTCCAGTGCCTACAGTCACCAGGTTAACAGCCTCTGCCCACATACCGCTGGTAAAAACAAGCATGAAGGACAATTGGACAGAATTACCAGTATAAAGCGAGTATGTGAGCATTGATCACAGTGTAAAAATGTCACTTATAAAAAATGCTGATGCTTCATGAAACTGGTATTAACATGTTTTATGAATCAGCCGTCACTGCATGATGTCATCTAGTGTCATGTTACGAGGTACGGATGGTCATAATAGAAAAAATAAGAAAACATGCCATAATTCTCACTGCTCATGAGCATCTGACACAGGCAAGCGGACATGAGTGATAACTCAAATCATGAGGAGATGTGTGCTATTACTTTTCAACTAGTGGGCAGGGGAAAAGAAAAAAAATAGACTTGAGCTGAGCTGTATCTGGAAAATAAATAAATAAACAAAAATTAGTTTTTTGTCTTGTTTTCCAGTACAAATAGCTATGCATTCTTAAATCAAGATACATACAATTTTGTTGTAGATTATTCATTTAGATGATTAGATTAAGTGAGTTTTTGCTTAGAGCAAGATAAAAACAAAATCTGCCAATGGGGACAGACAAATAACCTTGCTTTCCCTTTGAATTAAGTTTGTTTTCTGACCCCATAGCATTTTTTTATTGTTTTAAGCATGGTCGTCGGAACCATGAGGAGGGTGGGACAAGACCCACGCACTTTTTAAGACCAATGATATTGGACCCACTCACTTTTACCGCCTCTAATTCAGCGCATGTCAGTATGTCTATCCCTAACCGATAAACACTTTATTATTAAACACACGTTATTTCCACTTTTCGAATATTTTCTTCATTTTTTTATTGAAAATAAATTCCTTTCCGATCTGATATGGGATGGGAAAAGGGAGTAGAGTGAGTTCAGCAAAAGGCGGATTGGAACCCCAGGTCGATTTGCATCGATCAAAGCAAAACTTTCTACCTTTTGCCTTACCCCTACACTATTGATGCTGTAGTTAATTTGGTGTCTTCCGTAATTTTGTTAAGTAAACAAGGTGGGCTATTTGCACAATGTAAATGGCATCTACTCCAGTAAAAATTTTCTGGGGGAGGACCCACCCATATTTTTTTTTTGCTTCCGACGCCCATGGTTTTAAGCACACACTCATTTATAGATTTTCAGAAAACAAGACATATATATCTCTTTATATCTCCATATCTTAAGCCATTTTGCTTCTCAAGTAATCTTGATTTAAGAATGTTTAGATATTTGTAAAGGAAAACTAAACAAAAAAAACTAAGGAAAGTGTAGGGACAAAAATAGCATACCAACTTGTAGTGTATGTAGTGTTGTGTATGTACTTAAGCCAGTAAGAAACCACTTAGCTGAACACCCTAGCAACTGTCACAATGCTCTTTCAGTCACCCAGTGCACCCTAGTAACTGTAGCAACAATCTGAAAACCACTGAGGACACCTTAGCAACTACATAGAAACAGCCCTGGCAAGCACCTAGTATTGCTAATGGAATTTATAAGTGCTTTTCTCCTCAGAAAGGCTGTTAAATTTAAATTTACAGGTTTGCCTTTAAACTGCAAAATAGATGATATATTTGCATGGCCAAACATTGTTACATTGCTTCATAAACACCATGCAGTTAGGCTAATGGACTACATTACTTGGTGGAAGAATTGATTATAGTGATTATCATCATTAATACATTTCATTTATCATATTGCTCTTGCCACCATTTAATGAAAGCAATAAGCTACTTGAGGCAGTGTAACACAGCTATTTATGATCATCTAAATACACAATATTAACGACTAACATTCATGATAATTACAAAGTACACATGGCAATAAAATCAAAACATTAAAAAGATTGTATGGAAAAACAGAGGTTACATGGTCACAAAATAAACAGAAATGCAAGAGAATCTGAGTCTGTAGACTGGAACTCTTTCTTTGGTTATTACACACAATAAAAGCCCATGAGGCTGACTCTTGCATGACCTGGTTACGGTTGCTTGGGTAGCTGTGTGTGAATTTGGTGATAAAATCCATCAAGGGCTTGCAAGGGCACTACATCTTGTCTCGATTCTAAATCAACAGGACCCACACACAATTTGCCTGAGTGGGGCATGTGAAGAGGAACTGCTGATTTTACAAGGGCACTTGATGTGTAAATGCTTCTTTCCATGTTTCCATGGAAAGTAATACATGAACTGACTTACAGGTCAAGCTTCAAAAATTTCCTGTGCTGATCAAAGACAATGTCATGTGTCATCTACTGAACTAAGCAAAGATGGCTTCTGCGATCATTTGATAGCGGGAAGATCAGCGTCACCTCACTGCAGAGCCACAGGTTCACCTCTAGACCAGGACACTGGCTCAGAACATAAAGAAACTCTTGGGTCAGCACAAAGCAAACCAGCCCCAATAAAATCCTTAGTACACACACAACATGTTCATAAAACACCATCACCTGTATTAAAGACAGACCAATTATTCTTTCACAATACAAAAACTTTAACTTTTTAAGGATGCACTTCATACTGATCTGATAAGATTTTATTTTTAACTTGATTTTTACATTGTCTGAGGAAAATGTGAGTGGTGCTTACCTGTGAAAAATTCCATAAAAACCACCATGATTCATTCCCAGGGTGTTCCCATGTGGTTGCTAGGGTATTCTGGGTGATTTTTAAGATGTTACTATGTGATTTCTTATGTAATAAGAACCCCCAATCAGTGGATAGAGGAAATGCATGGAGGCAAAAGGGTAATGTTAAGTAATATTAATCTTTTTATTAATATATACTGTATTTTGAGTGATTCAATTTAAAGCATGTTGAGCAAAATTTAACCACAGCTCTTATATATATATATATATATATATATATATATATTACAATATTTACACATGTATATTATAAACATATTACTGAATATAAATATTCATGTATTTAGACAGACAATGATCTTTTTTTCTATGGATCACCCAAGTATTGTGGTGAACAATACAGTATTTCTAGAGAACAGCTAAGAAGAACAGACATTCAGATTTCTAAGTGAGGAGCATTAAAATATCACACAAGTCCCACCCAGACACTGGCCTGATAAATAATACAGCAGCTAGCCACTCTGTCTGCTTAGACATATGTGGCATATTGATCTGTAACATGTCTGCCCCAGCATCGGCTACAAAGTGTGCCAATATCTGTGTCAGAAAACTGGGCCAGCTCCAGCACAATGAGAAATATGATCCCCTATAGCACATCAGCCCATATTGGGATTTGGGATGGTATTTTTACCTGACATAAAGAAACCATTCTCTGCTATACTCATCTCACTGAGTACTAAATACTGATTCATGTTAATTTTATTTATGTTTTATGAATAGCTGAATGTATATAAATCTGTCCATCAGAGTTTTGTAGTGGCCATTTTTATGCGCCATATTAGCAAGTCGAATCAAAATTTGCAGACATGAGCGACAACTGTGTTTGGACTTATTCCCAAACATCCCAGACTGATCAACATTTTGATCTTAGATGTTTTGCATTTGAAGTCATTTTATAGAAATGTTACATTCCTGTTAAATTCATCAGTGGCACACTTCTCAATTAGACTTCAAACAAGCTATTTGGCTCAACTAATCATCACTGGTTTATACCAATGGTAAAGACGGAGCAGCCAATCAGAGACTGCTGTAAGCTACAGCCAACCAGAGTGACTGTTCACATTTATATCTTTATGATGAATGTTCCATGTTTTATGGGAACTTCTCATAGACGTAATGATTTTTATACTGTGCAAACTGTATATTCTATCCCCCTACACTAACCCTACCCCTAAAACTAGCCATCACATAAAACTTTCTGCATTTTTACATTTTCAAAACACTTCATTTAGTATGATTTTATAAGCTGTTTTCCTCATGGGGACCAAAAAATGTCCCCATAAGGTCAACATTAACTGGTATTACTATCCTTGTGGGGACATTATGTATATAATATTCCCCATAATGTAGGGAATACCGGGTACACACACACACTAAAGTTTGGTGTCTGTGATTCAATTTATCAAAAGACTAGCAATAAAGACTTAGAATTTCACTGTTTTAACTAAATACTGTTCTTCTGAACTCTCTATTCATCAAAGAATCCTGAAAAATATATATTACAGTTTCCAGAAAAAAAAAAAAAATCTGTTTTCAACATTTACATTTTCAAGAAATGTTTCTTGATCAGCAAATCAGCATATTAGAATGATTTCATATTAGACGGACACTGAAGACTGGCGTAAAATTCTTCCGAAAAAGAAAAAAATGTAAAAAAAATTATTGATCATTTTTGGACGATAGTGTAAATTAATTATTTTGTTTCATTTTTTAGCTTGACAAAAATAGTTTCCATTCACTTTCATTGTATGGTAGACAGCAATTCTTGATTTGTGTTCCACAGAAAAAAGAAAGCCATACATGTTCCTCACAACATGAGGGCGAGGCATTTTTGGGTGAACTGAGGTCCCAGGTTCTGATTACTTCAGGAAAAAATAATTAACATTCAAATTGAAAATAAATAATGAAACTGAATTGTGGAAGAATCTGCAATGTAAAATAATGGTGCCATCTTGTGGCACTACATAGTATCTCAGCCTTTAATGGACTGACATTGAAGAGGAGGGAAGGGAGGGTGTTTTGGGAACTTGATGATGACAAAAACATTATAACACTAGGAAGTGCAGGTCAGTGTACTGTTGTTTTGACATTCATGGAGAAAGAGTGTCTGTGTGCGAGCCATGTACGTGCTATCCTGAGCAGCTGTGTGTAGCACAAAGCCTATTTGAAAGTAATTACATTAATTAGACCGAATTAGAAGTATTTACCACACCGTATGGACTGTAGGCCACATCGCTAAATAAGTGCGTGTCTGAAGAGAAGCTGAATCCAACAAAGCATTTTAAAACAAATGGATGCCTCAACAAGGACATTTGATTTGATAATAACTTTATTAAGTATTTACAATCATATTTTTGCTTTAATAACAGTAGCGCCTGAACTGTGTGAGCTCCACAAGTTTGTGTGACATGATTTGAGAATTATTCAAAGAGCATCAAGAACTGAATTTTGATTGGAGTGGACTGTAAGTCATATATGGTTTTTCAGAGACATCTGTCTGCACATCTAATGTAAGGAGCAGCTTGCCTGGTGGATGGCTTGAGATTTTTAAACACAGTCCTAAAAAATCAGCTGTTATCTGCCAAGAACTTGAGGCTTAGTCAACATTACACACTCTTCTCTCAGTGTAAGGCCTAACCCAAAACTCTGCTATAAACACGCCTGTGCTAAGACTGTAAATGATGAAAAAGGATTAATATTACATGCAATATGTACACATATTTAGTTCTGGATAAATCTTATAAGTAACTGGGTTTAATCTGAACAAACTGGCCCACTGATAAAACTGTACAGTTTGTATTTAGTCTGTAATTACAGCAAGAGGTATTTCTGTGTAAATGCAAATTGCAAACTTATCAAAGAATCACAAATTTTAAACAAATGAAATTTCAAAATATCTTTTCAATGCAATTACAATGAATGATAACAAGAGCTTTCAATCTTCAAAAGGACACAAAAGCATTATAAAAGTGGTCTATATGACTTGCGAACTATATTCCAAGTCTTCCGAAGTTAAACAAAAGCTTTGTGTGAAAAGCAGACAGACAATTACCAGTGTTGTTATTGTTAACTAAAATTATTAAAAGTGATTTTTGTTAACCAAAATAAAGCTGAATGCTGAAATAAAATATAAATATTAGATGAAAAGCTAAAATGAAAAGTTAAAGTTAAAAAACGTAAATGAAAATGATTAGCAGCTAATAAATTAAATTAAAGCTGAAGCACTAATAATTACTAAAACTAAACAACAACAACAGAAAAACTAATAAAACGCACAAAAGCACATCAAAATGACAAACTTAATAAATATTGAAACTTATATTGAAAATATAAAAAGAAAAGTTAATTTAAAATAATAAATACTATAATATATAAATAATACTAAAATAGCGCCTGCCTGATTCATGAAAGAATCATTCTTTTGAGTCAGATTGTTTTGACTTTTCTGGTGCTTTTGCTTTTTTAAAGCTTTAATGTTGCAGTCATATGGAAAACAAGTGTTATATAACAAGTATATTATTCAACATCATTCCTTTTGTATTCCCCTGAAGAAAAAAGTCATACAGGTTTGTAATGACATGAGGGTGAGTAAATGATGACAAATTTGCAGTTTAGAGTGAAATATCCCTTTAAACTCAAGACAGCTAAAAGACAACTCAAATTGAAGAACTTCTCTTTGAACATTCCTGTATTCTCTTCATGGAGCAGATTATCTAGAAATCTCTCTTTAGTTCAGTAACACTTGCTGCTATTGTGTATCTCAGCCCTAGCCTTGTCATGGCCTGCCTTGTACTAGACTTCAAACACCATCCTTTAAACTGGCCAACACATTAAACTATACTTTAATCACTGCACTTCAACTATTCACCACCAAAAACCTGTCAAAACCCATCATAGTTTCAAGGGTCTAGCTCTCAAGTTTTAACACCTGTTAATACTACCGACCATTCTTTGTTATGCCAACAGAAATTATAAAGTGAGAGAATTATTCATTGAGCACGCACTTAAGCTACAAAACAAATGCTCCTCTGATGAACAAGAGCAAACTAGATTTTAAGTGCTACCTCTCCAGTCGTTGCACGGCAGGCTGAAGGTGTAGTTGGGCTGGCCCTGCAGTGGGGCGCTCTTTCGAGCTGGTGGTCCTGCCCAGGGTTTGGGTGCCCATAGGGCGTCCTGCTGCTGGTGAATTTTAGAGGTAAGAAGCCTGCGGCGAAGGCTGCCCTCCGTCTTGGGTTGGAGGTTCAGTTTGCGAGTATATAGAGGAAGAAGTTCATCTTCGTCCTCATAGTAGGTCCTATTCCAGCATTTCCCAGCTGGTTCGGTGGAGAGACAGTCTACGTATGCAATCATCCTGTGCTTGACAAAAGAATCTCAACTTAAGTCCAGTTTGGGACCTTCAAACACAGGTTCCCACATCCATCCTTTTCAGACAGGCGTCCAGAGAAACCTCTACAAATATTAAGTCTCCAAAAGTCACTAATCATGCCAGAGTTGGAAAATGTCAGCAAGAGCAAATCTGAGTTCTCCATAAACAAAAAGATCAAAGGTTAGTCACAAGAATCGGAGAAAACACGTCTAGTATTTTGTTGTCCTCTCACTAACTACCTAAAGCTTTAGACTGAGAGAATACTTCACTACTCAAGTTGGCTTGCCTTGTTTAATCTGTAAACCAGGATTATCCCTTCACATCCAAGTGCTGCTGAAGGCAGGCTTTGCACTACAGATAGTCACCTGGGAGAAGGTGGCAAATAATGAACTGATGATGGTACAATTTTACCTTTTTGAAATAAAATATTTAAAATTTAGTCGAGGGAAGAGGTTAATGGGGGTTGGTGTAAAAAAAGTGTTAATATAATTATTTATTGAATTTAAAATAACATTTAAAAAATGATTTCTCTCATTAACAGTAAAAATAAGTGCAGTTTTGTTACAAGTCACCCCAACTTTTGTCATGTAATTTAAAGGTACACTACATAACTTTTTTGTTCAAAATAAACAAAATTTAAATAATGAGTAAATACATCATTATTAACCCTTCTTCCAAAACATGTTTTGTCACTATGGTAAGCCTAAGTGTTTATATTTTAGAAAATGCGTACATATGTCACTCGTCATATCCGTAAATAGTAGGGCTGCCCCCGAATAGTTGACTAAACTTTAATCGAGGAAAAGAGGCTTAGTTGACCAAGATTTTATTAGTCTGTTAGTCGCAGGAAAAAAAAAACTCCACAGGAAGTGGCGAAGTCACGCAGTCCTTGAGGGACAGATCATCGGGTTCTTGTGGTATTCGCCTATCATCCATCGACCTCAAATATGGCTAATCATTTGAAACATGTAAGTAGTAGCAATTTTACATGGCCATTCGCTCTAACGTTAACCTAGATAAATGTGTGCTGTTATTAGACGCATATCCAAGTGTTGGTGGATCTAGTGTGGAAGGCAGCTAAAGTATAGCACGCTTTACTGCATAGAGGCGCCGGCGCGATCACTTGCATTTTTTCAACTTAAAATACTCATTTTTGGTCATACCGATAATACATAATTCCAAACTGTAAAAGGTCTTTTATTTGTGTACACTCACAATAGCAACAAAACATTGTGCTTTATGTAAAATAAAGAAAACAAACAAACATGATGTGCATTCTGCCGTCTCGGACTCCCTGAACTGGAGCGTGCCTCAGTGTATAGGCTACTTGCCTCACAGACATAAGAACTATATCTATAGAAAGCTTGAAATATCTACTTTTAAACAAACCAATTCAAATAAAAAACAAATACTCTCTGATTTTGTAATCTGTATGAAAGTTGCATTTCTCTCTAAAGGCACGTCTACTATATTGCGGAGATGACGAGTCAGCATCGTCAACTTCATCTTTGCTGCCGACACTGACTCAGAAAACACTAGTTTATTAATAAACGATTAAAATGTCTCTTTGCTATTTTTTCCGACACATTCATAATCATTACTCTTGCTAGTGCTTTGCGGCAAGCTTTATGTGTGCACTTGAGCGTGGAATAGGCATATCCGCCTCCCAGTAAATAAATTAATATAAACGTGTGATTAGTCGACTAATGGTTTAAATGAATGACTACTAGTCGACTAGAAATATATTTAGTTGGAGGCATCGCTAGTAAATAGACAAAATGGGTTAGTTGTCACAATAAGCGAGAAAGGTTGACATGGAGCATGCTAAATCTCAAACCTCAGGGGAATCACCTGTTTAAAAAAAAACATAGAACAAAGGAAAGTCTGCTGGCAAAAAGAGAACATGACAGTCACAGAGCTCGAAATAAATTGAGAATCAACATTGCTTTGGCTTTTCAGGGATGGTGAGAACCGAGGGATTTAAAATTCTGTAAAGGTGACGTGGAGATGGTGTTTTTATTACTCAACAGGTAAGGTATTTTATTGAACAGATACATTGCCATATGTAGCTCTCTAACAAAGTTCATCAAGCATCAACTATTGTAAAGGGTCACATTTATCCGAATAGTCATGGCACGCAAAACAAAGGCACAACCAATACAATGTTCTTCCGCAAAAATGCATGCAGTTTCGTTTTTTAATGTTCTAAACGTTGGTTCGGGAGGATCCTAAACATTCAGTCCCGTCAATCATAATTTCGAACTATATAAGCAGCACAGACACTCTTCCGGCAGCCCTCCTCCTCCCCGTATACTCCTCTAATTCTCTCTTTCCTCCTATGTGCAGTACTGTTATAGGGGGTTTTATCTCGGAGCTTGAGCCGAGCCTCGAGTTCGAGCCTCCTCCAAAGACAGCAAGCCAAGTTAGTTTACTATTAACCTTTAAGGATGAATGGGCAGGTGAACTTGTTAAACTGCTAGCGGGCGAAAAGTTATATAGTGTACCTTTAAATTAATAAGGGGTAAGTTGTAACAATTGTTGTAACAATTGTAACATTGTAACGGGTAAGTAAAAACAACTTTAATTTGCAGCATATAAATGTAAGAAAATTATATCAAAGTTTGAGATTAAAAAATAAAGTAAATAAATAGCTAAATAAATCAGTTGCTAAAAAATAGCTAATAAATAATCAGCCCCTGTCTTTCCTATCTTCTTAAAACCATCTTGAGTCACTTGCACAGCTGTTCGAGTAGAAAACATGAGAATTAGAGAGGGAGTGAAATACAGTATGACCAACAGATAGTCAGACAGAAAGGGTATTGTACATGGTTATCTCCAGCAAATTTAACTGTCTAAGTCCAGATAATTTGTTGAGCCCCAGGACGGGTGAATTATCTGGGGCTGGAAAATGATCCGTCACCCAAATAGATCAACAAAACACTCCTATATTGTATTTCAGCACTTTGCATAGACAAGCTGTATAATATAATCATGGATTTTATCGTGATCAGATCTGATTAAACGCCATCCGGGGTCTAATCCAAACCCTTGAGCTCAGTTCTTTGGATGACCGCCAAAGGCGAGAACTGGACCAGATGAGAATTCCAGCAACCAGAATCTGTCATGCCAAGAGCTTAAACTTACATACAACCACACTGGCCTAAAAAGAGCTTTTCACAGAAACACTATCACATCCACATAAATTTAGGCTTATCATTTAACATGCCTGGCAGCAAATGTTGGATGAATGTCTGTCCTGGGCTCTGTGTTAATCTAAATGAGTAACACGCACATTTCATTGAAGTTTACACTGTGACGTGAACAGTTTGAGGGCTGAATCATGGGCAGAAAAGTTTTTTTCCCAGAAACATTGTTTGTTACAAGAAGTAAAGTATGTGGTATCTGGTCTGCAAAGCATCTGGATCCACTTAATTGAATGAACAGTTATGCAGTTAAGCATTTGTGAAGATGCAGTTCAAATTTGTTAAGCTTAGAGATACTGGGGTTTCACAAATGTAGCACTTTTTGTGACAGAAGAAATACGAAACGGCAGGTTTATTAATTTTTTTACATTATGAATAAGAGCGAGAGAATGAGAAAGCTAAACAAATTTATTTCAGCAAATATAATCCCTCTTTCTTCCAAATGTAATTTTCCTTCTACAGAAGTATACATGACAACGATGTACTAAAAATAGAAAGGTTTTTCCTTTGCGTTTTTCGCGTATAGACAACAATAGATAGATAATGGTATTGTTTTCAAAAAACTTGCACTTTGAAAGATGAGATGTTGAGATGTTGTGTAAACAGCCCCTGAGATTAGTTCTTCCAAGGAATCACACAAACCAGTGGCTCTGAATAGAGATTGTGCGCCCCCCACTAGCTGCAAGTCTGCACCGCTCGAACCCCTGCTTGTTTGGGTGCAAAAACCACAAGGTTGGAAGGTTTCAACAATGGTTGCTCTGGAGTCTCTGTAATTCGGCCAGAGACACCTGCTGGAGCAGACAGTATGCATAACTCAGTGTGCAAGGCTCTATTGTTGTGTCCATTTGGATAATTTCTGTCCTTTGTCATCAGTGGACGTGACTTCAGTCAGACAGAGCTGTTGTGTGGGAAGATGCCCATCATTTAAAATCCTGTATACTGTATAGTGTGTAAAAGCACAGCACTATATACAGTACCTAAGGTGAGATCAGTTTTTTTTTTGCATTAAAAACTGGAAATAAAACTTTTTTACACAAAACTAAAAATATGGTGTAAAATAAAAAAAGACCTATTCTGATTTTTTGTTTCTCGGTCACTAATACATTTTGTGACATTGACCAGGTGAATTCCCATAATAAATTCATGTAGCATTTAAAATGATTGATTTTAGTTTTTCGTGTTTTATTAATTAATTTATTTAGACAAATACTATAAAAAATGTAATATCGACCATGACATGAAAATAATTATTGGCTTATCCCATAGGCCAGAATTTAAAAATCGGTACATCCTTAATCTCAAATCGGGTTTTATGTCAGCTTATATGCTTATGTCATTAAAGCAAAAGGAAAACGTACACATTTGCACATATTTCAGATACCACGTGTTTATATATAGCCATATATAAGTTCATGTGCACAAAATCCCTCTATAGTTATTGGAATGCCAATTTAGAGCTGTTAATGGCATTCTCTCAATTCCAGTATTCAGACCACCGGCGTTCCCAGCTAGACTGCAACATGCATATACATAAAGTAAATTTGAGGATTGTGAAATATTTGTTGTGAACTTTCAATGTTGTAAGTACTACACAGTAGTGCACAGCATAGTTCTTCCAACTAATAAATTACTTGATTTCAAAAGACATCTGTACAGTGCAGATGCTGTGTATCACACACTCCTACGAAGAAGCATCTTGGAGGAGGAAACCATTTTCAGCTTTAGGGGTGCTTTTGGACTACATTTCCAAATACTCCCATCTGTCAATCCCTTAATGTTTTGAATGTCCCTCATTCTTTCCACAGACTTTGATTCAACACTAAAATCATTAACTCCCTTGAACGGTTCCATCTTGGAATCATCCCCTATGGCGTTTATGAAATGAAGAATGGCCTTTCTTTGCTTATCTCCACCCTCAAAATGTGCAGGCCAAACACAATGTTACAGGGATCAGACTCAGAATTCCACTAATGTGAAAGGGAGGGTCGGCTCCGCACACGCCTAGCGACTGAGACCCTCATGAGGGGCTGACATATGTGGAATGGCCATCATTCTTCAGGCTCCAAGCCAACCCTGGCTAATGTTCACGATTCATAACTGTCACAGGAACTGTGAATGCCTTGTGTGAAACGGGGAAAAGTGCATAATGAGACATTCGTGCTCACATGAGACTCAAATCCAGGTGTTTTAACGATTAAGCCCGGATAATGATTTTGAGGTTTAGAAAAATGATCATCCTGACAGCTGAGATGCCCATAAGACTCTGTCTTCTGCATCTTCAGTCCAAAGCAAGCAAGAACAATGTAAAATCCTCCTACTTGAACAGATATGATGGGATGATTGGTCCTTTGGGTTGGATCGCAAAATGAGTGAGACAATAATTGGATTACATCCAATCAGCTGCTCTGGCTCTTCTGGAAAAGAGTAAAATGAAGAGAGAGGGAGGCAGGTACCTTTATCTAGGTCAAGGAAGCTTCATTTATTAAAAAAATCTTACACAGAAGAGCGCTTTCATGCTCTTAAAGTGAATTACACTCCACAAAATACCAGTCCCTGCCTCCCACGAGAGTCGTTTCCACTTCTCATTTAAGTTACAGAAGGACGCTGATTTTATTCAAGACCCGAGGAGCAGCTGACTAACAGAATGCTCTTTTAGCTGTTCATTAGGAAGCTGCGAAACCGTCTCTCCATCATGTGACACTTTTAGAGAAGCCTGTGGGTTGTGGGTCGCCGCATACATTTGCACCCGGTGATTACACCTCTGACAACAGAAGTCAGTCCATAAAGCAGCTTTACTTTATGAGAGCAGACACACTTACTTGGATGCTGGTGTGCAGTGTGTTGGTGTACAATTAGCTTAAAAAGGAAAACCCACAAGGGTTTCTGAGGGAAGAGAAGGAGCGCTGCTGGTGTGATATGAATGCACTTGTTTTGGAGCTTGACTTTAAAGCAGAAGCCTGTCTCAACCTGCAAAAAAGCCCTCAGCTACAGGCTGAATGAATCCAAGTTCATGATGCTGCTGGAAACGACAGATTTTTGTAAACAACACTGAACAGTGAAGTATGCTTTAGGCCAGTTTAGTGGATTATATATCCATTATATATCTATTTCAATCCATCAGTTGAATAAAATACAGAAAGAAAACACATCATTGAACTAAACTAGCCAACATAAATTATTTAAAGTAAGTTTATGAAGTTTAGTAGAGAGACTGGGGCTAGTTGCTACACTTTTTTCCTCACATTACATGTCCACAATATAAAAATAAAGATAATTTAACACAAATTGAGTTTTGTGACAACATGCCCCAATAGCACTGTGGAGGTTGTTACAAACCTTCCATTATTTTTGACTTTTCAGCTAAATTTAAACCATAAAACAATGAATGTATGAAAAACAAAATTCAGAGGAACAGCAAAAAAATTTATAAAAATAAAATAACAATATGTGAAATATGACGGCATGAAAATACCTTCTCTTAAGTTAAAACATAGTTTTGGGATAAAATTTCATTTGATTAAAAAAAAATAAAAATACTTAATTTAAGTACAGTAGGTACTTTAGTTTGAAACCAAGATACCAAATCATTGCTTTAAAAAATTGCATAGCTGAACCTTTGACTTAAAACCTTACAGATGGTGAAATACAACACTTGAGACAACTAGCCTTCTATGCATAGCTTGAGAATTGGTAATTGTCCAATTTTTATTTGATCCTATTATCAAAATACTACCAAAGTTTGGAAAAAGTACTTTTGAAAGAGTTCACTTTGATAATCATTGGCACTAACCAGCCATAGCAAAAAGCCAAAATACCAATGTGACCATTCAAAACATGACCTTCAGGTCATTGGCGAATGAAAGAGGTGACCAGTGGCAACGAAAATCAGGTCACCATGCTGTGCAGATTATTTATGCTTGATATGATAAATACACTGGGCAACAAAACGTCACAAAATAACAGACAAGTATAAAGGAAAGGGTGAACAAGAACACAAGTCACCTGATCATCCATCCAAAACAAACACACTCACACATCGCAAAACAAAAAGCTACTGAATTCAAGAGTAATAATTCAACAAAAAAAGAGTCTGTCATCATTTACTCATGTTGTCCCAAACCTCTATAACTTTCTTCAGATTAATACAAAGGATGATTTTTTGAAGAATATCATTGCCACTATTTTCCATATAATAAATGTAAAGGAGAACTAGGGCTATCAAGCTCTAAACTGATAAAAATGCATCATAAAATAACTTTTATGATACTTTTAAAGCTTAAAAGATTTACTCATTCATTATAACTGCACGGAAACGAGAGACCAGCACATTTCTTAAATGTTTACGTGTTCCACTGAACAAAGTCATACGGGTTTGGAACAACAAGGGTGAGCAAATGATGAGTAATTTTCATTTATAACTGAGCAATTCCTTTAAACCAAACACAAAGCATTTTATACATTATTTAGAGATCAAATGAGGATCAAAAAAATACCAGCACGGAGCCAAAACCACAAACAATAACAAAGCTGCAACACTTGCAGCTCAAACGTGCATTTATAAAAAAAAAAAATGTGCCGTGCAATCACTACTCAGTAGAGTTCACATGAAAGACAGATCAGATAAAAGTTTCCTCCTTCCTCATAAACAACCTCTCTCATCACCTCAAAATTCTGGCATGGTCACTGTAACTTTTCTAAAAGATTCCTATACTCGTCCCCCGGCATACCGCAAGCCGGACTTCCTAGCAAGAAAACAAAGGAACCGGAGGAGAGAGGAGCGCTCTGAAACTGAGCAGGACGTTTAACTAACAGCTGAGCTCAATCCCCTCCCTTTGTCTTCCATCAGGCAACTGTTACACTCTGAAACTGCAATAACTTGTGTCTCCTAGCAGTTCTTTATCTTTCTTTCCTCCGGTTTTGAAGGTCTGCCACTTACCTCTCAGACAGAACATGGTCTCCTGCCTCTCCTACTGTGTGTTGGTATTTGCTGGGAAGTGTGTCAAGAGTTTTGCAGCGCAATGTCCTCACACAGCCCAGCGTCCCAGCCGGAGCAACTGCCCCCCCGTCCCTCCCGAGCACAAACACTCACACAGGTTCATAGGCACTATCTGTAACCCCCTCCCTTGGTTTCACCCACGTATACAGACTGTGGCAACCTGCCAGCTCATGCGCCCTGGGAAAGTGTTATCCAATCCCAACATACTCCTGCCGTTCCACAGGACTGACACTATTCCAGGACAAAGGAGAGAGAGGTGGAGAGATTGCAAGAGAGAGGGACTGACTCAGTCAGGGAGACCCCCTCCTTTTCTCTCTCTTTTTCTCTCTCTCTCCATCCTCAGCTGCAGCGCTGCAGAGCATTGATTGTTCTTAACTTAGCTGTCAGCAGTTCTGCCATCGCTGGCTTTTGACACACACAAAGTTAAATATAGCTAAATCCCCTCGACTCAATTGTTTGCTACAGAAATAAAAGGTCATTGTCCTAGGCTGTCATCTTCCGCTAATGCTTAGTCTAATAGCTAAAACACACACAACATGCTTTGTGTGATGCATGTCATGTGCAGTTAGTGATTCTGACAGCATCTGAGTGCAAATAGACCTAATATCTACAGATAGCAACATTTATCAAATCTAACCTAATTCAAGCACAATAACTTAGAAGGTCATTGCAGTGAAGTTCACCATTTTCAGTTTTACTTTAACCAAAAAGTTAGTGTTGACTGTACAAAGATTAAATAGGATGGCTTCACTAATTCAATCAAACTGTTAATCTTGGACTCCTCAAAGGAAAATCCCTCACTATCACAAGGTAAATAGTTGCTGGGAACTAGTTTTACATCCCGCTGGAGTTCTCTAGTATTTCAAAGGCTATATTATGGAACTAAAACACAAACAGCTCATTAGACAAAAACAACGAAAGCTGAGTGTCCTCTGCTTACCTCTGCAATGGAGAGGTGCGTAAACCCACTCATCATAGTCATCAGTATCCAGCTGCTCTCTGTAGCAGGGGAAGAAGTGTCCACGCTGCTCGGACAGAGATGAAAGACCCAGGGGACCAAGAGTTTGAGGTACAGGGTGACTTTTGCCCTCTGCCCACTCCTCCCTGTACCTCAGAAAGCTCCTCTCTCCCCACATCTCCCAGAATCAGCGCCAGCAAAAACCTGACTTGAACCGAAGTGTCAGGCACGTCTCCAAATGCCCCACATTTACTTACGAAATGCAAACAGCAGCTTAGATCACTCTAACACGGAGGGATTTATAATAAACATGCTTGCAAAAACCAAGGGCGGGTCCTTCTGGAATATCCATGCTTCAAAATATGATGTTGAAACTGTCTTCATACGCTCCACTACAAGCAGTGCTGGTCTTCAATGTGCCTTTATACTCCAAAAATACATTCTTCTTTGTTGGTCTAAATAAGATTGACTCCAAACAATCAAAGTGCAGTCTCAGGAAGTCCTAAGAGAAACTTTGGACAGAAACTGGGGAACTTCCTCTGCTCCCCAGCTGTGACACGTCGGTGCGTTGGCGTGAGCAAGTGTGTGTGTGTGTGTGAGTGTGCACACTCATGTGTTCCTCCAGCACGGCTGCATCTGCTCCAGCAGGACGCCTGCTGGCTCTTTCTTCAGGTGGAGCAAAATAAACTCCATCTGTTATGCTGCTCAATGAATAAGGCGATTTGAAGTAATATTGAACTGAACAGCTACTGGCTAAACCACAAGATTCTCACACTCCTGTCTAATCTTCATAAGGCAACACTTTAGCGTGGTCCACACAAGCCCTATAAATAGATAAAGCAGATTAATTGCTTTAGAGTGTCGTATAGGTGACAGAGGAAAAGCTCTTAGACCTGACACATAGTGTGTCTGTTATTATAATGAATTATAAGCATAATTATTTGTTTTCTATGATGAGTGCAGACTGACAGTAGTCTGAACAAATACAGCACAAAACAGGTTAATGTTGATGTATTCAATCTAAAACCACACTTTGATTAGCTGCACTGATGGTATGCATCACTTTCAGATAAGAAACAGTGCATTTTAAATTCTACATTTAAAAAATGAAAAGGTCCCGCACACTATTACTTGTACACGTATCAAAATCGTTTTATTGACAACGTTTTGGTCCCATGACCTTCATCAGGTATATACAAAATACACTGTAAAAACTGTTAAGCCAGTACAACAAAAAAAATCTTACTACTAATTTCCCCTAGCCTTTTCTTGTTTACTCAACTTTTGTAAATAACAGTTATACTAACTGAAAATAAAAATGTCTAGTTGAGTTAACTTAACATTGTTAGTTTTCTGGAGAGGTGCAACTGTTCTATAACAAATCTTAAGTTGAACCAATTCAACATTTTTTGTCTGTAGAACTCAATATCTGAAGTTGAGTAAACAAAAAAAATGCTATTGGAAATTAGTACCAAGAAATTTTAAATTTGCATAAACTAAAATAACATTTCCAAAGTCAAAAACTGAAAACAGTGAGTCAAGATAATGTTAACTAAACATTTATTCCAAAAAGCAATTCAAGAAATGTTTTCAAAACTATTTTTACAGCCTTTTGAAGGCAATAAAATGGCCATAGCCATCATCATGACAATTACATACTGTATATGCCTGATGAAGGTCATGGGACTGAAAAGTTGTAAATAAAGCTATTTTGATATGCAAGTAATGATAGTGTGCGGGACCTTTTGATTTTTGACCGTTTTTTTTTGGTCTTTTTTCCTATGCACCTCTCTATCACCTTCAGGTGTGCAAGGGTGATTGTTGATCAATTTCACATTTTCTGAAAAAAAATATACATCAATACCTCTCTTAGTTCTAGAGTCTCTTAAGGCATAAAGACATGTTTAGAAGATCTAAAACTAGAAAAGAAATATGTTTGTGATCCATAAATCAGCTAATGCCATAATAAAACATGTATTTCAGAGATCCAAACAGTGACTAAAATGTCCGCTAATGGGACAAAAAAAAATGCAGCAATAATTTAGGATGTAGTCGATATTACACTTTTAGCCCATATGCGGTTTTATAAGGTCTCCTGAACCAGTTTTGGTTAATGAGTCAGTCAAAAAAATTCATGAATTTGAATGAAACAGTCATGAATTTGCTCATGAGTTAGTGGTTTGAATCAGACTCAAACAGGCAGTGAGTCGTTGCTGACTCCATGACCGAACCATGAATCATTTCGCAGTTATTTCACATTTTAAATTAACCTAGAACTGTTACTTGTAAAATCACAACAGTTTTGTTGTAATAAACGTTGATATAAAAAAAAAAAAAACATTTTTTCAAAAACATTTTATTGGCTATTGTTTAGCATATGATGTGCAACTGTTGAATCGATTGTAAAAGAATCATTGTTTTACTGTATGGGGGTTTGAACCATAATCAACACAATATTTGTTTGTTTATTTGTTGTTGTTGTTGTTTAATATTCTGGGAAAAAACAGACATTTATATTTCACAAATAACATATTTTTAACATATTTGAATCAACTAAATTAAATGAATCCTTTTTCTTTGCGAGCGGAAATCTTTGGTTTTATGTTCCTATTGACCCATATCGGCGCCACCAAAAGAGATGGATGTTTGATATGGTGAGAACATGTGTGCCAGTTGGCACAATCAGCTCGCCCATAGTCAAATGTTTCCCAAAAGCTTTGAAATCAAGAGCAATCCAAATGTTCCAGACTGTTTTACATGGCATTAATCTGGAAGCTACACGCTGACTCTAAAACACTTGTGATGGCGCCAAAACAGTTCCAAAGTCTTATATGCCATGATTTTGTACAGCACAATTTAGGAGTAATGCATATAAATTAATGCTGGCCATAAAATTCCTTATTTTAATTCACATGAATACATTAACTGTATTTATATCTATTCAGCGACTGGTTATGTGCTCTTGGCATGCTGAGATGAATAATTAATGTCTAGTTTCTGTTTGCTGCTGAAGGAAGTTACGATAATGTCAGAATAAAAACCTGAAACCTTTGTGTTTATGACTGAACATAAAAGTATACCATGTCTAGCTGCAAATCATCTACCATACATCAGGACTATGCAGACGCAGACCTCATATTTCAGCCACAAGAGGGTGCTATGGACCCAAACATTCTCTTGAATTTAAGATTTGCCTAAAAGAAAATACTTAATTTTAGCCAAATTCTAAATTTGTTAATGTCACTCAAGCACTAACTCCAGACTACGTTACGTTTCTAACAGGCAGCCGTTCCTCATATTCAGGGATGATATTCAAGCCTTTAAAAACATTAGATAAGGCATGATAAAATAAAGAGAGAGAAACATAAACTATCAAGCCAGAGCTGTAACAGATACCTGATACAGAAGCTTATCCGACACGCTTGGCTACCTTCCTGTTTACACAAGATTTTCAACCCTGCTCCGTGTTTTTGTGCCATTTTGCTCCACATTTCCTTCAGGGACAGACAGGGAACCCAATGCTACAAAACACATCAGCATCCTTGACTTAATCACTCTTTTAAGTATGCAATTTTAGATATAAGCATTTTTCAATAACAACATTTATTTTAAATAAGAATAAAATTAATTTTGTTTTTAGGTTACAGTTTGAGTTTATTTTTATGACAAATCTCCTTTTGGCAAGAAGGTTTCCATATAAACATATAAAAGCAAATAAAAGTTAGTTTGGTTTTATATTTCAGTTCATAAAGAAGCATTAAATAAAATGTATTAAAGCTCATGGTTTTCAGTAACTATTGGAATCTCTACAATGAGTGTGTGCTCAGGCTGCAAAGTTGAAATGAAATGGAAATGCAATCTCTTCCAGACAGACCACAACTGCGGTTTTACTTATGAGCTGGTCAACTCCACCCAAATAAACCAGTGAATTCAGATCCCCCCTTCCACACATACACATTCCAAAACAATAATGTTGGAGGTATTTTGAAAGGCACTTTCCTCACTAATGCAGGACTAAACAACCCCAGGATCAGATGTTTTCAATTAGGATTAAATTGGAAAAAGGGAGCAGCAACAACAGTGGAGTCGCATATTTCAACCATAAAGTCCAGTCATATGGCCTTGGCAAACTAATAAGCCATTAAAACCACATTAAGGGGACTTGTTGAACCGTAACCAATGACCTCAACTGACACATTTACCCCTGTGTCCCTACTTTTACCTGTCATCCCCCTTTGTTTTGTTTCTCTGGGTTGATTCTGTTTGTTTTTGTAAAAAAAAAAAAAAAAAAAATTGGGCCTTGGATTTGAAGTCTTGCTTAGTTTTCTCATGTGACGCATATAAGGGGAATCAGTTTTTGGAAACAGGCCACAACAAGAGCAAACATCTGATCCTGGGGTTGTAAATTATTATTTGACTTGAGAATATACACATTTATTGCCTTACAAAGCATCCATTACCTACACTATTTTATACTATTATGTTTATATTAATTTTCACTGCAAAACATAATTTTATTCATCAGTATTTTATCTTGTTTTCCCATAAAAATATGTAAACAGGCTTAAAACTAAATACATTCAAATGAAAAGCAAATTCGATTTAACATACAGTAATAAAACTAGCAGTATATATCTTGAATAATTCTGTTTATTCTTCTTACCCCATTTTTTCCCCTTGCAAAACAAAGTTTTGTGCGGTTTATTCTTAATACAAAAGAAAATCCCAACTGGATAAAAATGGATACAATTATATAAATTCTCTGAAAACAAGTATTACGACCTTTCACATTTTTCCTTCTCAAGTACATTTATGATTTGGCCTCTACTGAGATCAGTGGCACAATGAAATAAACTTGGCTTAATTTTAAATAATTTATAACATTTGGATCCAAGCCTTTATCTTTTCATCTATTGCTGTTTTTCTCTAAAGTCTCTCAAACAATCAGATGGGAACGCCACACACATCTATGGCCTCCTCAATAAAAAAACTCAGAAACGCATTAAAAACATTAACCCCCCGTTTCACAGACAAGGCTTAAGCTAGTCCCAGTTTAAAATACATGTTTGAGCTGTTTTAACTGAAAGCAACTTAAAATATGTCAGTGCCATTGTTTTGTCTCAAGATGCACACCAGCGATGTTTTTTAAGGAACATTTATAAAAGCTACTTAAATGTCCTAACTGATCTAAGGCCTAATCCTGGCTTAATCTAAACCCTGTCTGTGAAACCAGGCCAAAGACATTAACATGAAGGTGATTTTAGGTGATTCTGCCCCTACTTGAAAGCCTTTAAATAATGAATTAGATGGCCTGAGTTGATTTCTTTTATATGCATCTAGCAAAACGGCTTGCATCTTCATTAAATGATAAACAAAGACCATCCCAATGAGTGTTAAACTAGTTTATTCATGCACTTGCATCTTGAAGAGTTCTTTTCACTTTGCCTCGTAGACAAGTGGCTTTTCAATTATAGAGGCCAACCAGAACATATATTTTTGATCAAGAAGGCACCATATCATTTCCATACAAGTCTACAATGGGCTGAATTTACTTAATTTCAAGTTCAAGTAGGAAACTTGTTTACAGATTTTCTTCATCAGCCATTCCAGTGGTTATAAGGTTCCTTTCACTCTGTAGTCTCAGCCAGGGAGACGTCACAGAGAGGAAATATTCACAAAACCAGAAGGAAATCCTGAAGTCTGTCACTGTTGTATCTCACTCATCCTCTCTCTGATATCTAAAATGATCATATCTGTGTTACTCCAGTATCACAGCTGTCACCACAAACTTCACATATGGTCAACATCTGCATCAGCTTGACCACAGCATAGTATACAATAGTGAAATTTTACAGTAATATTTTAAAGAAATACAGAAATAAAGTTGTTGTGAGATATGAAATTGTAATTAACATGAGGTGGACAGTACAGGTACTAGGGGTTGCATAGAGTAGTCGACTAGTCAACTTAAATGTTCTGCCATGACACTTTAAGCTTGACGTTGACTAATCGCTGATCATAATCGCTGAGCAACAGGATAAGAAATCTCTGAAGTCGACTTTTACGCTCCATTTCCAGCAGTTAAAATGACAAAAAAATGCATACTCCGAGAGCGCTCCACAAGATATGTTTGATTATACCATGGTCTGTCTGAATACTCTATTCTGATTGGCTGGAAGGTGTGCAATAAACCGTTTAATGCACAGGTAGTTCAAAGTCAGTTGAATCACTGTTATATATATGAATATATATATATATATATATATATATAATATTTCTCAGCAACGAGGGGATTACATCGCTATTTTAAAGTAATTAAACTCGTGCAGCTTCATTGTTAATAGAGAGAGAGATGCTGAACAGACGCAGGTACACATCTCTCTCTCTCTCTCTCTCTCTCTCTCTCGATAATTAATTCAAATAAATGCTAGAATTCATTCATTTAAATTCAAATGTAATCTTACACACTACTTTATCTCTGTGTCTGATTCAAAGCAGGCAGAATGCTAGACTTAACGAGCCGTAACTGACGAAAATGACCCTCAATTTTACCCTTACGGTCAAATATTGCACTGCAAACATCAATAACAGCTTTAGGTTGTCGATGCTGGCAAATGACCATGGTATAAGTGGGATAATCCACGGCTAGCTGTGCCTTAAACGATTTTAATGCACTTCACGGAGGCGACCCGTGATTAAAATCGTTTAAGGCACAGCTAGCCGTGGATTATCCCTTACTTATAACATCTGGACGCTCAAAATTGATCGGGTAAATGCACGTTTTAAATAGCTTATTGTACACATAAGTTAATCGCTGTTCCAAACTAATGCGCCGCTGCATTGTAACGCGCACACATACAGACAGTAGCTCGCACATCACACGCAGATCGCGTGACACAGTAACATTCAGTAGCGCAGAAATAAATTGTCAACACTGTTCTGTGATTTATCAGTATAATAGCTTAGAAACTGAAAAGTTTTAGCATATATTTCTTAGTAACTAAAACCACAGCTTCACTATTAGTAGAGACACGGTGTCAGGTAGAATTAATTCACACGCAGTCGCTCTCTATAATGCATTCATATAAATGTAATCTTTACTGTGCTACTAACAGCGAAATATAAAGGAAATATAACGACTCAAAGTCAAAAGAACTGATAAAAATAAGCTGTTATGTAGGAGCAATAGCGTTGTGGGAAGCGCTGTGTCATATGCCGTAGCTGTGCACAAGGCAACCCGCATTTGAATCTCAGCTTGAGGTTTAGATTTGTTCATTAACGACATCATCCGCGACTAGTCAACATCGACTAGTCAAAAGCCAAAATATATGAGGCATGTCATTAAATAAATTACCCTACAAACTTTGAGGAGGATCCACCTGACTGTTGATGATATACAGTATACTGGCCTTCAGATTGTTACAGATTGTTACTTGTGAGGAATGAAGCTTATCTGTATATAAACAAGGAAAAAGAATGTTCATAAAAAATATCTCTGTTATTTGCTACTGTGTGAGGCACATTTGATAAGACCACCTTGTAACAAAGCTAGAGAACTCCAGAGTCTATGCCTGTGTGTGTTTATGCTAGATGGGAGTATCTGAAAACAATAACTCAAGCTCGGTTAGACTGCACCGAGGCAGGGGGGTGATTCTTCGGTTCCAGACTTCCAGGTGTGAATCTGCTAGACGACCGAAGGATTTAGGAATGTACTGGATTTTTCCGCTAAGGAGGAAGATCATATTTTTCTTTCAACAGGAATAAGCATCCCACACTGACCTACTTCTCCACATCCCCATGAGATCTTTTAATTAGTCTAAAGTGAAGGGCAAACTGAAGGGGAATCTACACAAAAGACACCCACATGCTGAAGAAGATAAAATTCACAGATACCACTACTTGGAAAACAATAACTAGAATTCAGAAGCCTATGGTTTAGGAATTCCTAAAACATAATGAGCAATTTAGATATTAAACAATGAAAAAAAAGCTCAACTGTGAAAAAAAAGCCTAAGATAGTTTGCTGGTCTTTTTATTTGGTCATAACCAGCTTTTACATCTTACAATGATATCTTGAGCTAGTCATGCAAAACAGCCTCTGCAGAAAGTTGGACTAAGGCCATGAGAAGGCAAATGATCTGGAACAGGAGAGACTGAGAGGCTTCTGCATTGAAAATGGGAACTAAAGGCCAAAACGACTAGAATTAAACTCAATGAAAACATCAGGCCCTGACCTCTGTGATTCACGTTGGCATGAACCCGTAAGAGTACTTTACACCAACTCTGCCATGACTAAATAAAATCAATAACAAAAGCGCTTCAATCACGGAGACTCTGCTCTCAATGCCAAGCTGGATGTAAGTTCAGGGCCCCTTCGTCTAAGAACAAGACACTTATTGTTGAGGCAGAGCACAAGGCAGGGCAGTCAGTTAATGACGCTGAATACACACTAAAGTTTCAGCTTAAAATAATGAAAGTCTGCTGGATCATCAGATTCTGACAAGGTATACTCAAATACACCTTTACATCAGAGGCATGGAAGTGCAATCAAACTTGAACCACATTATTGCACTACTATGTTACTCTGCCATCTCTTACATTATTACTACTCCACATTCCCATAGTTCTTTGGTCTACGTAAGAAGTACATGCCATTATCCTTCCATTACTGTAACTATATTAGACCTCCTACTTTCGTTCCATCAAATTAGATTCTTTGAGAAAACTGACGAGTTAAAATCTCACCAGACATGATCTACTCACTATGCCTTTCACATCAAGCATGCTTTTAGTCCAGCTCATAAATACTGTTACTAAAAAAATCAAACTTCTCAAAATCATGTGAGCCTTCTTAATACAGCAAGAAAGAAAATGTGAAATAGAAACCATCCCCTACCCTTTCACAGATAAATGTTATAAAGAAAAGTCTAAATTCTGTGCAAGTGTAAAAACACAAGTTTACAAATTCGAGATATTACAAATATTACAGATATGACTTTGTTTATAATTATAACTAAGACAAATTTTCTTTGTTTAAAATCGGTATGAAAAGGAAGTTGCAACAGTCTTTTCTTATCTCTTCTGTCTCTGAAAATGTCCAGATTTTTAGATCTTCTTATTGACACTCATTGTAGGTGGCGTTTAGTCAACTAGGTGACTACAGCACATTGAAAATATACATAACTAAAATAAATGAGTTGTACTATTTCAAAATGGAAGTGTGTCAAGAAGCTCAGAGCAAATAGTTCATACCAGGGAGGTTAGCTAAAATTGCAGATTTAAAAATGGATGTAGTAAGCTACATCCCAATTTCACACTACACACATTCATACTATATAGAACATACCTTTTTAACATTCACAACGTAAGTTTCAAACCAAATGTACTATACAGTATGCAATTTCAGACGCAGTGTCCGTTTTGTTAGGGTAGATGTTAATGGAAGAGATGCTTCACTATACTGAATAAACTGCTTTTGTGTGGATACATTTCTGGGACCTGCAAACATGACTGAAAGTCAGCAAACTTTGAAGGCGATTTACGTTTGGGTGTAAATATTTTGGTCATAATAGTCCCAAATAATGGTCATAAAAAGGCCTAATTTTCTATATGCAAAATATTAGATTTTTCTTTTCTTTTTAATTTTGGAGTGAAATTAAGCTTCTTTTTCCTGTTTCTTTTTCATGGACTTTTGGTTTGTAGATCTTTGTTTCCTGTGTTTCCTTTTTGTTTTCTTGGCTCCTTAGCATGTTTTGATTTGTTGTCATAGCGACTCATTGTTTAATTAATTTGATTCACCTGCTTCTTGTTTAGCTATTTGGTTTCTGTGTATTTATAGCTATTAGTTTTAGTCATTCTTTGTCCGTTCTCATCTATGTTTAGTTTTCTGTTATTCTCCTGCAGTTTTTTGGTATACTCCTGTGCTCCTGCGTGTTTTTTTTCTTTAAGTATTGTTAATAAACGTGACTGTGTTTAGATCCTGCCCCTACTCTTCCTTTGCTGCAACCAACCCTGTAAATCCAAACAAACAAAATGTAAACTAATTAAATGAAATGAGTTCATTTCACTCAAATATTACTGAAAGTTCATTGTACTTAATAGAAAAAAAGTTAAGTGAACTTCTGATATGAAAATCTGATATTAGTAAGCGGAACTTAAACTGACTGAGTTACAGCACATTTCTAGTTCCCAGCATGCTTTGCGTCAGACTGTGTAAAGATAAAATGTTAGAATTGTGTTAAAATTAAGTGTTATTTTGCACTGTAAAACCTAACAGTGAAATTCACTAAATGAAATGTTAATTTTACTTAAATTTTTAAAAGTTAATTCAACTTAACAAATATGTGTGATGTGAACTCAAAAACTTATTTTAAGCAGAACTCAATCTAAATAAGTTACTAGAAATAATATAACTCTAATGGTTAAGTTATGGATATTTACTTAATCTACTAGCTTACATCTATGGCTAATTAAATAACTAAAAGCTCATCAAATAAATATATAAACAATGATAAATACATTAATCTACTTCATATTAAGCCTACAATCTTACATTAAGCCCTTTTAAAGTAATTACATTTACTCATGTCAAAGTATTATCCAAGTGAGTTTCCGAGGCAACAAAAACCGCACCATTTTCCCTCCTTCAGTCACAGCAGGACGGCTCGTGCCACAGTCAAGAAAAATAACAGGCAAGCATTTCAAACTTATTTATTCATATTTAGGGCACGTTTGAACGTGCTCTGTTTTATTCTCGTACCTCTTTATCCGAAGATTAACCAGCTCAGTAACGCTGTGTGTAACGTTACCTAGCAAACAATCGAGGAGCAAATGCGCCATTACATCAAAGTTATCAACTGTAGTTGTTAAATATGCTGTTTTTATGCGACTTTTATGTTTTGAGACGGCTGGCCATCTTCCACATCTCTCTTGCGCCACAGAAACTAAAGCAAAAGGTAACGTTACCTCCGGAGCTCCGGTGAACAAAGTGGCTCGAGGAGCATTTAAGATGGCTTTTTTGCTAACGTTACTTGACATTTTAGACTGTTATTTGCTCCTCGCGTTTTCTAATTTGAAACTCACACTAAAAAATTGTTGTCATGCTTTTGAAATGAATCTTTTCAGAGCAAAGACATCGAAGGGTGGTGCGATATCAATGGCAACAACATGGCTACAATACTATGAGTAAGTAGAATTAACATTGAACAAATCGATGGGCTTTAGTATTGTGCGAAATGCAAATGATCACGTTATGAACAGTTATTTAAATATGTCGTTCTTCAATTTTCATTTTTAGAAGAATTGCTATTTTTGCAAATGTAATTATGACCAGAAATTTCTTGCAGCACAAATGTTAAGTCTTCTGAAACAATACGATTTTTTTTCAATTATTAGAATGAAATTTAAATCTAAACATGTTGATCAATGCATACACAGCCCAGACGAAAAATAACACAAAGCTCAACTAACATCAAGCCACACCACATGAATGGCATCATGACACCCAAGGACCAATGATGTTTGATGTAATGTAGTGTGCCACCATTTTCTATATTGGCAGAGTGAAGAACAACTTAAATTTCAGTCTATCTATCATTCAAAGTCATTTTGTATTGCTTCAGAAGAATACCAGTCAAGTCTTGAAAGTTCTGGTTATAGTTAGTTGACTTTCCTAATATGAACAGAAAAAGTATCTTTCGTGTTATATTTTCACTGGCACTTATCCTGAAGTTTCCTTGGGTTTGTAAAAGTATCAGTTAATTGCAAATGCTAGGTTTGCAGTGGTTGAAAGTTGTCTTGTCATGCATCATAAAAATAAACTGCCCATAAATGTTGCTTAATTGTGAGTTAAATTACCCTAATAATGTTATATTTTGTCTTCAAGGACAAAAATGGCATTGATGTCATTTGAACTACGATCCTGGCAGATCTATTAGTATTTGAAAAGAAGAGTCAGCAGATGTTTTCAAGACACAAGGTAGGACACATGTCAAAACTACATTACATTTATTTAGCAACAAGTTAACCGTTTAACGTTAGCTGCCATCAGCATAAACGCATGGCGTGGGTACAGTGACTGATAGTTGAGCATTCAAGATGTCTTAAATGGATAGTCCACTTGCAAATAAAAATTCTAAATTAAATATAATCATTTTTGTCTATCCATTGAAATTCTAGTCTTTATTTTCAAGCTTCAAAAAGTACTTTAATTTAGGCTTTTATTCACATATACATTGAGCACAGCAAATATTGTAAATGGAAGCTCAAAGCTTGTTTGACACATAATAAACCAACCTCAGCTCAAGCTTAAAGGGATAGTTCACCCAAAAATGAAAATTACCCCATGATTTACTCACCCTCAAGCCATCCTAGGTGTATATGACATTCTTCTTTCAGACGAATACAATCAGCGTTATATTAACACATGTCCTGGCTCTTCCAAGCTTTATAATGGCAGTGAATGGCAGCCCAAAATTTGAAGGCCAAAAAAGTGTATCCATCCATTATAAAAGTAATCCACACAGCTCCGGGGGGTTAATAAAGGCCTTCTGAAGCGAATCGATGGGTTTGTGTAAGAAAAATATCTTCTCGCGATTCAAAACGCTTATGCAACGTCCGACGTCATCGTTGCGCCATTTACGTTTTTTTACGCTATGTCCGACGTCATCGTCGCACCAGTTACGCTTCTTAAGTTGAATACGGAAGGTGGTCCGCCGGAAGCTAGATATTTTACTATATAACGTGTTAAATATGGATATTTTTCTTGCACAAACCCATTGATTCGCTTCAGAAGGCCTTTATTAACCCCCCGGAGCTGTGTGGATTACTTTTATAATGGATGGCCTTCAAATTTTGGGCTGCCATTCACTGCCATTATAATGCTTGGATTAACCAGGACATATTTTAATATAACTCTGATTGTATTCGTCTGAAAGAAGAATGTCATATACACCTGATGTCTTGAGGGTAAGTAACTCATGGGGTAATTTTCATATTTGGGTGAACTATCCCTTTAAAAATTGTTAATCAAATCTGTGTCTTGTTTCACCGTGTCTACACCGGACGCGAGTGGCGCGACATGACAAAAGAACCCATATAATCAGTGATGTTGTCAACACTGGATGCGGCGTGATGCGAGAGACAAATCTCCGACAGTAAACTGATGCCTCTTTCTTTTTATGACATACTGACATGAAAAACAAATGCTTTGCAATGTGCGCTTTGTCACGTCCAGTGTAGACATCCTTTAACTTTTGTGACGCGAGCGACAACGGTCACGTCCGGTGTAGACATGGTGTTAGAAGACTTAGATTAAATTTACATAGTTACAATTTAACTATGTCTTTATGTACCTCTTGAAGCTAAATATTGATTGCCTAGACTTTCAATGGATGGACAAAATGATGAGAGAGTATTAAAAATATCTCCATTTTTGTTTGGTATGTGTTTGGTATGACATGATAGTGAGTAAATAAAGACAGAATTTTCATTTTGGGGTGAACTATCCCTTTAAGCACCACATTTCTTTTGTTTGTGTAATAAATAACTTTAAGTTGATGCCAAATTAAATTTTATGAAAATTAACATTTAATTCAAGGTCTAGAACATTCAGCTGATACACCCCTGAACATTTTTTTCCCAATTAAACCTTGCTGACAAACAACTCTGGAAGACATGTTGTGAAAATTAAAGTACTATAGGGTTTTAAATAAGCACACACCCAATTGAATAAACAATACTCTGTTCCTTCACAACGTTATTTTTATTTATGAAAATTTAAATATGGTGTCTGCCCTGACAAGGGTTATTTTTTATATGTGGTGATATAAACTAAAAATTTTTTTAATGCATATAGAAAAAGGAGCCTTTACCAGGTGCAGAAGGCAACAGTCACCATCATTGCTGTTGAGGAGGAAGACAGAACGTTACCTTTAAACCCACTGGATGCTTTGATTGTCTTTAAAGATGAGGTGGTGATGTCTGCCAAGTCTTCGGTCAGTGCAATGCACTTTGAGTACACTAACTAAGTTCATACAGTGCTTTTGAACCTTTAACCTTTTTACGTAAAAATTATCCACTCAGTTTCTTTTGGTGTTACAACATATTTGTTTTATATTTTTGTTATTTTAATTTTATAATTTTTTTTTAAACGTTTGTGCGGTTTTATTTGGTGAAAAAGTCTGATAAGATTGTTTTAATGTTATATTTTTGACTATACAGCATACTGATTTTGTTTTATGCTTGAACATTTTGTGAAGTAAATGTTATATTTCAATAAATTACTTAAGAATACCCTCCTGTTCTGTCATCATTTTGTACCAATGTTGGTTGTGCTTAGTCTTATGTAACTTAATTACTTTGAGTTTGATGAACTTAAATCATTTGCTGCAATCGGTTTCCTAAAACCATTTAAGTAACTATATAGTTGTTAAGACTTAGTTAGATTTGTTACCTGAATTCAAACTGAATGAATAAAATAAACTTAATCTTTAAGTTCGGTTTACTCTAATGATTGACTAAAACAACACTAAAATATAAGTTAATTTAACTCAATGTATATGGGTTTACAGTACTCATACTTAATGGTTTTAAAACTTAAATGGTTTAACACAATCGGTTTCCTCAAATGGTTTGAGTTAGCGTAACTTATCAGGTTTTACAGTGTGTTTATTAATCACAAGATTAATAAAGGGAGAGATGTGTTATTACATTAGCACATGCTAGTGTGCTGTTGCTAACTAGCACTTAACCATAAATGTTATGAGTTAGTTTATTGAATATTTCAATTAAAGAGTAGTACAAAATAAAAAAATAAGTTCCACTTACTTAATCTTTGAGTTAGTTAACTTAAAAAAATTGGTTATTTTACTTAAATGTTTTGAGTATTCTAAACTATCGGGTTTTACAGTGTGACACACAGACGCTTGATATTAGACTCAATGTCAAATTGACTAATTCCATCATAAGCCCAGAATTAAATTAAAATGGAAAAGTAGTAAATGGTGTGTAATAAGCCCTCTGCTTCCATTTACACACAGAACCATTTCCCAACAAAAACAGTAAGTCCATATGGGTCATGAAATAAAAAACAAGCCCCCAAAGTTCCACCAAGATGGACTTTACAGCAGTTCCAGTGAGTCATCTATTGTCTGGATGGGAGAGATATGTGATATGTGAACTGTCTAAACAACATGATGTCACAAGAGTCAAGAGTGCAAAACTTTCCCATATGAGAGAAACAGCAGAGTGATCACAAGTTGTATTTCAGTCACTGAATAGAAAAAAATATTCAATAAGATGCATTGTGAAAGTACATGTAAACTCATTAAAAAACTCTTAAACTCTAAAAATCTTCATCATCTGCAGTTTAATAGTTAATATAAGCTGTATTTTTCAAGTAGATTTCTACAATGCACCAAAAGTATTAGTCATGAAGATGTGTATCTTGGATCACTTATTATGGAAAGTATTTGGCATATTAACTCGATTGCGTTCATTAAAGACTTCAGTCTTGAACTTCAAACTTGTAAGTAATAAATTAAAAGTATTCAAAGAAAATGTTCCTGATCCAATTATGATACATTTGTTGGATAAATATCCAGTATTTTAGTCAAATTTTGAAATATTAAGCATTCAACCTTCTGCAGGACAGATTTCATATATCAGATTGCAACAGTCCGTATTTCCTTCAATATGGACTTCAGAGGATTCTAAACTGATACCAGATTTTCATGGATTTGAATAGAATCATTCACTAAGTTTCCAGCTTTCAACTTTAGGAACTCAAAGCTCTCTGCTTGTATTCAGTTATTCCCCATTTGAGCAGAAAATAAAAAACACAACAGGTCAATGTCTATTCCTTTCGCAGAAAGAGAGTGGGAGGGAAAAGGAAAAGCAATTTGGAAGGAATATAAATAAAACATGCAGCAGGAAAAAAAAGGAGATATTTCTCCAGTTATAATGAGGGAAATATCACAAATAGACAAAGAAAGAGGGTGTGCATTCATCTGGCTGTGATAAAAACACATAAGGGCTGGACCAACATCTGGTTTCGACATGCTTTCCCCCTGCAGACGAACTCTGAGGAATGGGTTGGAGGTGCTTTCTGAGGGAAGGAGGGAGGAGTGGAATATAACAGCTGGATTGCATACTGTCACACAATATGTGTATGGTTTATACATTTCAGACCCAACAGTAAATATACTATGCTTTATAGTTGCTATTGTCAGAACAAAAAAAATATGGGGGGCTGATGTATTGAAAAAATGTCTGTGAATAAATGTTCAATTCTGTGTTGCATTATACCTTTGGTCTGCATACAAACCACTATAACAGGTACTGATTTAAGTATGTATTCTGCATGTATTTATTCTTTAATCAAAATGAAATAAATTGCTCTGCCTCAGAAACAACTTTATTTTTTGATTGACATCACCACCATAGACATGCAGTGGGGAGAACAAGTATTTGATACACTGCCGATTTTGCAGGTTTGCCCACTTACAAAGCATGTAGAAGTCTGTAATTTTTATCATAGGTACACTACAACTGTGAGAGACGGAATCTAAAACAAAAATCCAGAAAATCACATTGTATGATTTTTAAGTAATTAATTTGCATTTTATTGCATGACATAAGTATTTGATCACCTACCAACCAGTAAGAATTCCGGCTCTCACAGACCTGTTAGTTTTTCTTTAAGAAGCCCTCCTGTTCTCCACTCATTACCTGTATTAACTGCACTTGTTTGAACTCGTTACCTGTATAAAAGACACCTGTCCACACACTCAATCAAACAGACTCCAACCTCTCCACAATGGCCAAGACCAGAGAGCTGTGTAAGGACATCAGGGATAAAATTGTAGACCTGCACAAGGCTGGGATGGGCTACAGGACAATAGGCAAGCAGCTTGTCCCATTCAGAATAATGGTCAACTAATATAGATTTTTTTCCTTGACTGATTCTTAAACGTTTACATTTGGTCACCCTCAGTAATTTTTTGTCTCAGCATACATTCTAGAGCTGCACGATTCTGGATAAACTGAGAATTTTTTTTTTTGTTTCAAATAGAGATTCTCCCACGATTCTGAACAGACGATAAACAAAATAACATGTAATTTAGAGGTTCTGTTAAAATGTTAATTACTGCCATTTATTTATAAATATTTAATTAGCCTAATTTGAAAGAATTATTTAAAAAAAAATAGGTTTGAATGAATGATTCAATGACTCACTTATAAATACTGCACTTGTTTTATTACTGAATGAATCAATGAATGATTCAATGACAAATACATTTTTAACAGCCACTTGTCAATCAAAAAAGAAAGTTATTTGTAACAATGTAATTAATACAATCATTATTTGAAGTGCCAAATTACTTTCAAAAGGTGATTTTCTCTATTTTGATCGCTTCCGTAGACATCAGTGTTTATATCTGAACTAGGGGTGGGAGATATAACGATAGACACGATTAACCGGTAGAAATCGGTCAACCGGTAGAGATTTTGGACTATCGTCTGTATGACATGACACATGACATTGCTGTGCTACGCAGTCACGAAAGCTTATCGTTTGTATGTTTTTTAAGCTTTGCAGTTTAAAAACAGATTATTTTAAACCACTGAAGCGCAATAAGCAGCGAAAGACAACTCATTTCAGAATATGCGCACGCTCTGAGAGACTTTTCTCAGCGCTGTCTGAGACGTGCGACATGAAAGAACTGAACTGAGTGCTTTTTGTCGCATTAGGCTTGAACGGTTAAATACACATACCTATGTGTCAAATTGACTATATATTTGCAAGAAAACGCACAAGTTTAATGGATCCATGCAGTCGGTCTTAAAGTGACAGCATCCAAATTTACCTGCTGTTGTTATTAATGCTAATCAAACAACAAAAAAAGAGAAAATCTCTCACTGCTCTTGACTGAATCACTTTTGTAACTTTAATAAGAATAAATGTATATTTAATTTACACAGTAAAGACAGGTTTATTTCACTTGTGTCTTTGTTGTGTTGTAGTTTGTTCTGTTTGCTCTTTCTTTATCAGTTTACTTGTCTTCAGTAAGCTTGAGAGGTGTTTAGGCTAGTATTAGTTTTTTAAATGATACTATAAAAACCTTATTTAAAGCAAAAATAACTATATCATGATATATATCATTATCGTGAAGTAAAATGACTCATATCGTGATATAAGATTTTGGTCATATCGCCCACCCCTAATCTGAACTATAAACTTTTATACTTCAGTACTTTAGTACTAGTGATCATTTGAATATTTGTAACAGAAATAACGATACTGTGTGGTTGAAAACATTGTTTGTGAAGCTGTTTCATACATATACATGATAACCGCTCTCTCTGGCTCAGCGATAGTGTCGGAGCAGATTAGTATGGAATGTTTCTGTGTGATTTTGTCAAAGTTTTAACAGATGATTTAACAATTAATTGTGCAGCTCTAATACATTCTTTCGTGTTAATTATCTTATTTGAGGAAAATAGGCTGTAAATGTAGTTTTGTGCTGAATAAAATTTCCATTCTTTATAGTGTGCATAATAAGGGTTGCAAAGACTCAAATTGAAAACAAACTACAACATGCAATGAAAACAAACCTATATAATTATAGTAAAAAAGGAAACAAATGCTAATCTACGATTTAAAATATATATAAATTTGTACATGTACATCCGATATGATCTAATAAATAAATAAATCTGGTAGAAAGTTTTAGGGAGTCCAACAATTTGTACCTGTAGGCTATGTATAAATTATTCAAAAATGGACTGGAAAATTAATACTGAGTATTGCTAATGATTTTTCTATATCTGTTGAAGATTAGCCTGATGTTATTTGTCATTTGTCGGATGATTTGAATTTCCGTGTCATAGCATGCAGCAGACAAAGAAATGACTATCTTTTTCTTTCTTAGTACCTTTTAATATATCGTCCGGGGCTGGACGTCTGGAGCACACATGTATCCACTTATGCTCTGTTTCCTGCACGCCACTCACCTTACTCTGGGCTAAGGCAGGGCCAGTGAAAACACACATTGTTTTCTTTGGAGGTGAAAGCATTGCCAAGAATCGCTGAACAGAAGTGCAACATATTGACCATGAAGATACACAGAAATATGGACGCAAAGAAGACAATGAGAAAAGGGGGATAAGAAGACTCATTACTGCCAGCTTGGACAAATCCTTAGGATTCGAGGATTGCATTATATTGGTGACACTGATATTGTAATGAATGACAAAATATATGCTTATTACCATTAACCAGACTTACACTATATGCAGGAGAAACATTCTAAAATAATCCATTATGACCAAAAACACAACTGCCTTCACATGCTCACACAATGGTGACGAATAGAGGTACCAGAAGACCTGGTGTCCCAACCATTATTATTGGCACATTAGTCTGTCCCAAAAAACTATTTATTTGCTCTAATTGGAGCAGCAATTCTCATTTAGAGAGTGAAAAGCAGCGGGCAACCACAGGTGCCATGAGATAAAAGTGCAACACAATACAAGCCTGAATTCCACATCCAGTCAAAGCCAAGCATCTAGAAAGGAATTTGGAATTAATGATCTGGAATCATGCGCTGCCATTATGGCAAGCCATATTAACATTTATTCCTTAAAATTAACTAGCATGTATTTTATCTTAATAGTACTTGTTTTTATTAATTTTCATAGTGGTGGTACATTACACACTAGTAATTAATCCAGTAGCAACTACATTCAATTTGTTGTTTATTTCTTTGCTACTACTGTCTCAATAGAAACAGGTAACTACACCATGATAAATTGCAGTTTTACCATTGAATAACAGGTATTTCAATTTGTGGTTTGCATATTAATTATTTACTTTAAATTAAATTGCATTCGAATTGTGCAATAGCCTACTTTTTTCAGTAACTTTTTTTAAGTAGGCCTATAATTATTTTTAGTTAGGCTACTATTATCTGTTCCACATAACTGAATAGATTGTAGTCACAATTTGAATAAGTAGGCTATCCTTATTTAATGAATAGTTAAATAGTAATGAATAATAATCACTATTGAATTGCTTATAGGCTACCAGTCATTTAAAAATAAGTTATATAGCATAATAAATACTAGTTAGTTTTAAGCAATGTGCTTGCCACATTGTGGTTGAACACATGAAGGCCATGAACTCACGGATTGTGGTCCTCTTATGGTTGAGATTTCGTACAGTGTCCTGCAGTGAATCCAGTCTATTCTGCAGTGCAGAAGCTTTATTGATCACCAGCGTTGATTCAGTCTGGATCTCCTCAAACATGCTGCTCGCGTGCCGCGACAAATCGGATAGCTGACGGAGGATGTTGCCCAAAGTTTGACAGTTCACAGCACCCAGGGAAATAAATACATCCCCGTTAACTTCCAGTCGTCCTCTGTTTGTTCTGCCCAGGCTCCGGGGCTCCACTATTCTCTTATGAAACGGCATAATTTTATCTGAAAGATCCAGTTGTTTGTTATAGCCTATTATAATTATTCTGCTTGTCCTTTAGAAGTGTCAGTTGTTCTTGTCCTGTCAGGTGTCGTAACCTGTTCTGCAAACATCCTGACATCCCGCCTCATGATTCAAAGGATCCTGCCCTTATTCTTCTGGAAGAGCGCTTTCTTAAACTTTCTTCTGGAGAATCGGTTCTCAGGACAAACTCAAAACACGGAATCTGGAGTAACAGGAGGATCTGGAATGCGGATCTCACGCCAGCTCCAGAGGAACTTTTATACAATAGCATAACTTTAATTAATTGATTGTGAATAGCTTTTTCACAATTAAATGTATGGTTAATTAATCTTTATTGAATGAACAGAATTCTTAATTTATATTACATTTACATTTCTCCAATAGCTAAACATTTAGGCTAGTTTGTCTCAGTCGCTTTGATAAGCCTACTCGAATTATCCCTCTCATTAACATTTGAAAACCAGTGTATTTCTCCAAACACTTCGTACAAACAGCACCACTGAATGTATTACTTTAAGTAACTTGCTCAAATTCCTTTCATTACTCAAAAGTAATTCATGTCAATGATATCGGTGACATCAGAATGACAATTCCCACACACATTGGACAAGATTACTGTTGGTTCGTCAACAAGTATGGCTACTGTAACGAATTATTCTTGCTTGACAGATTATGACATAGGCTAACTTCAACAGAACCTGTAGGCCTATAATAGCCTATGTTTTGATCAACAGAATTGTAAAGACAGTTGTGCATGAATGTAGGCTACCAAATCATTGGCGAAATTTCTTCAAAGGAATGAGAAATTGCTTTAGCCTACAAGTGACTAGATGATGTGGAGGTTAAACAAGCAGTTTTGAAAACATATGTATGTTGTGATCTGAGAAATTTACCTAAAACTATATCTAAAGTAGTTCATTAGTTTATTTATTTAGCAGGAAAAAGGAACACAGCAATGTTATTCTGGTAAAGTGCGCCCTCGTGTGGCATTTGATTGAAAATGTTATTCTTTCTTTCTTTCTTTCTTTTTACATTTACTTCTCTCATCTGAACACTTACCTTCAAATTGACTATAGGCTACTACACTTTTGTCTCAAGTTCGTGAAATACATGGGTTTCCAGAAACAATCTCTGGCAAAATAATGCTTTTCATGAAATGTAGGCATAAGTCTTTATGTTGCTATTTATGTTACTATTTTCTGTAGGTGGTAAGGTTTAGGTTTCATTAAAGCAATAAGTCATTCTAAAATTTTATTTTCTAAAAATTAATTTGCGCTGGTGAGAAGGAGCAGGAGGAGGAAACCATAATCACGATTAAGATTAAACATTATGATCTATATTTGGGACATGACTGAAAATAATATTTATTTGTTTATTTATTTGTGGTTAAGTAGGTCATTCAAATATAAAATATGTTGATGTAAAATTTATTTATTTGTATTTTAGAATAGTATTTGTGAATTGATATTTGGGTTGTTGACGTGACATGGCATTTTCACTGTCACATTTCTTTGTCTTACCTGTTGACATAAAAACTGCTTTGTTTTTTAGATTTTATATTTTTGAACTAAATCTCACAATTGTCCTATGGTGTGACTGTCTCAAGCATGGTTCAATAAATTGCAACTTTTATAAATTAAAAAGAAAAACATACAAATGTTAATAAATACCTCAGGCATAATTTTACAAGTGTCTACATTGATATTTGATACATTTTGTCACTGCAAACCATGTCCTCTGGTGTGACACCATATCCTGATTTTAAATCGGGCAATTCCACTGACAAGTTTAATTAGTTGACGGATGTCATGTTACTGTGAAGCCCATGACATGTGCACATGGTAAGATTTTGTCTCAGAATTGTTCAAATACTTTTTTGGAACCACTATAAAAGTGTTAAGTTTTGTTGTCCGAAAGAAAGAAAGAAAGAAAGAAAGAAAGAAAGAAAGAAAGAAAGAAAGAAAGAAAAGGAAATGGGCCTCACTGTGATGTTTTGTTTGGCTAGTGAGGGGGCAGCAGTGTGTCAGCTACAGCATTGCATTGAAACACTCTCGGCCCCGCCCTCTTAAAGGCTCTTCTGCGCTCAGTGCTCGCGCACATCCCGTCGTCAGCCATGTTGTTTGTCTGACAGGGTACAGCAACAGGTTGTCAAAGATTCTCAATAAAACACTGCATAAAATCGCTAAAGAAACACCGAAAGCCGATTGTCGTCACCTTAATTCAGAGGACAATGGAAAAGGATATGTTTTCCTCACAGGAGTCTTTGCAAAGTCAATAATGCTGTTGTGTAATGTGAGTACCTCCTGTAATACTGCTCAAATGTCCGCTCGCTTTAATGTTATGTGCTTTAATCATACTTTAAACCTGGCTGTAATGTAGTTACAATACACATATTATGTATATTATTTATGTTACATATAATATTGAGCATTTTTTGGTGGTTTTCATTTGGTTTTACAGTAGTTGTGTGATGAGTTGAGAAAGTGTCCAGTTTCACACTCTTCAAAGTCCTTCAGAGCTTCATATTACAATTATTAAGAGCTCATTGTGAGTCATGTGTCTAACTGCATGTTAAAGAACTGATTCCAAGTCCTTTCAAACATACTTTCTTCACACAAACCTGCCAGACAAGTGGCAAACTCGTCTGTCTGCCTTTCACGCAGATATGAATCGCTATAAGCAGTGTAATGTCTAGTAGAGCTGAGCAAAAAAAAAAGAGCGAGATTTATTTACTTTTATCTTGGTTATTATAATGCTACAATGATACATGACAATTACCGGAACATGATCTAATGGATGATGGTGGTGATGATGGCAGCATTTTTGGGCAGTGTCTCTGTCTGATATTCATGAGTCAGGTCAGTATTTCAGATCCATTCATTGATTCCTATCGAGTTGTCATCCTTTTTTTTGTACTGTGCTGTAGTATAGATTGGTGATCATGATCAGTTGCCCTGACCTCTGGCTGTTACCCTGTGCTGTAAACATTAACATTACATAACATAACAGTAAATGTTGAACTTTTGAATTAAGACTCTTTTAAGTTAATATTAATGTAGTTGATTCCTTTTAATTCCCTTAGTTGTTAAAGGGGTCATGAACTGCGTTGTTTTATTGTTTTATGATGTTTCCTGGGGTGCACTTATAATGTTAGAATGCTTTTTACATCAAAAATTGTCATAATTTATAAATAAAAGGCATTTTTCCTACCCTGATTTTAGCCCTCTGGTTTGAACGCTCTGTTTTAAGGGGCGTGTCTGCTGTGAGACTTCAGTGTAAACGCCCACTGCTGTGATTGGCTAACGTCATTTGAAATAGCTAAGTATTACTCTCTCTTTTAGCGCGTTTTTACTATTACAGCTCTCATGGTTAACTAATCGTGAAAAGTGTTGCATTACATTTAGATCTATGGCATTATATTCAGATCTATGGCATTATATTTAGAAAAAAATAAACATTGTAGCCAATCACAGACATGCTGAGCGCATGAAAGCAGTGATCTCGTCATTGCAACTCAGTTTCTGTACACTAACGAATGCTTTCATCTTCACTAACAGTGCAAACGTGATATAGTTAAGAGATTCGTTGAATAAAACGGGAGTCACTGATAAACTCTCGCCATTTGATTGACAGATTCAGCGCGCGCTGCGCCAACGATTGCAAAGGGAGCTTTCTTTGATCGCTTTCTTTATAGAATTGAATCACCGTTAAATAACAGATTATTTTCATCCAACTAAGAGAAACAACGCAAGTTGACGTTTAGTCACTGGTTTGATTTACTGACACACAGACAAAGAACATCTGACTGTACATGAATAATTACATTTCATATCAGGCATTAGAATTAACACAGTTACTTACATGTTGCATTACTGTCGAGCCCAGGCACTGCACAATATTTCGTAATCCTCAACGGCATGTTTATTGCTTGGTAGCTCGATCTGGTTTAACACCAGGTAGGCCTATGTTACTTTTAGGTTACCTATTCTATTGCATGTCATGCGTGAATCGGTGGGCGGGGCTAAACAGGCAGTGATGAAGTAGGCGTTGATCTTCTTCTGTAGAGGCAGTGCTTGCCTCCCTTTGACATAGATCTGCTGGGCCTGGTGTCAATAAAAGCTTTTATTGGACTAACAAGGAAGTTTTCAGTTCTGAAATTTACAGGATATTCTTATAGTATGATGACCTCTTGTATGTCAAAAGCTCAAGGAAATTTCTCAGTTCATGACCCTTTTAAGGAAATGTCAGTGTGGACCTCGGGTGACAATGATTTGTCAAGCCATAATGACTTGATTTTTGTCCTCTATTTTCAGGTGAATGATCAGAGACTTGTTCTATGTGGTTAACCACAGGCATTATGCTTACCAATTAATATTTTACATTAGAGATAGATTGGGTAACATAGTTGTTCAAGTCACAAGTATTTTTCATGCTTATCTTCATAGCTAGGACTTATCTGCCCTTCATCACAACTGCTCAAAACAGCGACATGTTATCTAAGCAGACTAATGAACCAATTCTTTCTGTGTGTGTTATTGTGTTCGAGCCTGCTGGAAAAAGAACTCCAATATTTGCTTAATTTAGAAAAAGAGACAGTTGGGGATTTTTGGCATCATTAGAGTATATTAGAGTATAGTGTTGCATGATATACCGATACTAGAAAGGTATTGTGATACCCTCCTTTTAAAACAGTATGATTCATCATTTTACAGGTACTTTAAGAATAAGAAAAGTGTTTTAATAAAAAATGTTTTTCCTGAGTTGCGTCGACATACAACAGCTGGGCAGTGTGTGTGTGCACACTCCCTGCTGGCACACTGGCTGTGCAAAACTTTATATATCCACGCAGGACTGCTTAAAGTTATTGACACGTTAAAGAAACATGAATGAGAAAATAAAGCATGGGACGTGCTTGATGTTAAAAAGCTAATATCAATAATAAATGGCAATAAGTCTCGAAAAATAACTCAATGCAGTACTCACATGCTATCACACACCCGAAACGCGTGCACAGAAAGCCGCCTCTCAGACAGCATTCAATCAGCAAAATGCCTGGTTTGGCGAGTATTCACGTAAACACATTCGGTTATAATTTAAGTGAATGTAAAGAGTTGGGAGATAATTTGGATGCGTGTCAATAAGATCTGTGCATTAGGTCTTAAAGTGACAGCAGCCTAATATAGTCAAGTCAAGTCACCTTTATTTTTATAGCGCTTTATACAAAGCAGATTGTTTCAAAGCAACTCTTTTGCTCTAGAGTTTTGTTTTGTGTGAAGCATGACAAGGGATTAGGGATGAACATAAATGGTGTTCATCCCTACGACATTATGTTGATTATGTCGATGCATTGTTCTAGGCCTAGTTGATTCAGTTCCATTTTAAAGATCATCAATTATTAAATTTGGCTATAAAAAGCTCTGTAGAAAACAGATGTGATGTCATTGCCCAGCTCAGTTCAGTTCTTATCAAATAGTGTCCGTGCTGTCAGATCAATATTGTCCCCAACTGAGCAAGCCAGAGGCGACAGTGGTAATGAACCCTAACTCCTTCAGGTGACAGAATGGGAAAAAAAACCTTGGGAGAAACCAGGCTCAGTCGTGGGACCAGTTCTCTTCTGGCTAAACAAAGCAACATGGTGTGGTTTAATTCCAGGCTGCATCACAAGTCAGAAGTCAGATTTTGGATTGGTATCATTGAAAATATTTCATCCAGTTCCTTCTGCTTGAAGATCGAATTCATCATGCCGGTATGGAGACTAAGCTGGCCATTGGGGTCTGTGCAGTGGACTTGTTTGGTTCTCGTGGTCTTTGCTGAGGATGTGTGCTGACTGATGGCTCTTGTGTCAACAAGGTCTTCACAGGGGATTGTGTAGTTGACAGGGCTGTGTTGTGGTCATGTCTAGGTGCAGGTCTACCATCTGATCCGGCTGACTACAGTAACCTCGGGATAAGGATGAGACAGACAGACTAATATTAGCGTAGATGCAATTCTTCTTACGATATAACAAGTACATTGGATGTTGTGGGGAAGTGTTCTCGGTTCCGGTTGACCTACTTTATGCAGCCTAACAAACGAATTTGAATTTATAGAAATGTGATAGTGTGTTATGTGTATGCTAGATTAAAGAGATGTGTTTTTAATCTAGATTTAAACTTGACAGTATGTCTGCCTCCTGAACAACAAGGAAGAATGTTCCAGAGTTTCAGTGCTAAATAGGAAAGGGATCTACTGCCAGCAGTTGATTTTTATATTTTAGGTATTATCAACTGGCCAGAATTTTGAGACCGCAATAAATGTGAAGGACTATAATGTGTTAAGAGCTCGCTCAAGTACTGAGGAGCTAAACCGTTTAGAGCTTTAAGTAATTAGCAAGATTTTAAAATGTATGCAATGTTTAAGTGCAGTGTTGACAGAACCGGGATAATATGGTCATACTTCCTGGTTCTAGTAAACTCTAGCTGCTGCATTTTGGACCAGCTGGAGTTTGTTTATTAAGCCTGCAGGGCAACCACCCAGAAGAGCATTACAATAATCAAGCCATGAGGTCCTGAACACATGAACTAACTTTTCTGCATCTGACATTGAGAGCATATGTCGTAATTTAGATATATTTTTAAGATGGAAAAATGTGTTTTTACTAGAAATGTAGCTTTCAAATGAAAGATTGCTATCAAATAACACACCCAGGTTCCTAGAGGAAGAAGATGTACAGTGCAGCCATCAAGTAATACAGGCCTACGGTACCTGCTGCTGTCTGTATCTATAATGCTAACTAAATGGCAATAGAAAAAGTGAAAATCACTCACTGCTCTTGACTGAATAACTTAAGTAGCTTTAATAAGATCAATGTATATTTAATTCATACAGTGAAGACTATGCAGTGCTTTATTTGTACGTTTTGATTACTTTATTAAATTTCGGCTAAGTACTGTTAAATAGACCTACTGTACCTGAAAAACTTGTTTTTCACACTGTTTTTCATTTGTCTTTGTTTTATTTTATTTGTCCTATTTGTTACTTGCATCTTTGTTCTTATTGTTAATAATTAATACAATTACTCATATCGTTAAATACGATTTTGTTCTTATTTCCCACCCCTAGCTCATGCCCTCAAATATGTTAAATTAAATGATTTATTTTGTTTTATTTTTATTTTATTTAAGTGAACTTTTTCACCATCTGAGTTTGACAGGGCATTTGAGGTCAGTAATAACTGTTTAAGTTTGCTTTTATTCTTTTAGCTAACTTACCAATGTTGCAAAGATCTATATATAGGCTACCTGTAGGCTTGGCTGTATCTGGTATAGGCCTGTGTGGCACTGGCATGTGATGTTTTTTTTTTTTTTAAACGGGGAGGAAATGCTAAAAAAGCAGGGCAGGAGTTTTAAACCGGGAGGAAATGCTCAAAAAGCTGGGCAGGCACACGCTGGTCAAGTGAAAGATTTCATAGGCTAGTTTTATTTTTAAATTTATGATTAATAATTTCCATGCGAGTCATCTATTATTCAATTACTTTTCCTGTTGTTTTAGGTTTTTGTCGTGTATATTGGTTCAGTAGTAGTATGGAGATATTTTAGTTGGGTATCGTATCGAAGTTATAATTTATGCATCGTGACAACACTACTTAATTTGTATACGGGGCTAAACAACAGTGTAATCCACAAGCAAGTGTGGAAACAATTTATGTGAAACAACTGTTGTAATGCACTCCAAACTTAATAATTTGGAATTTTTTGGTGCGGTGTTGATTGTTGAACACTACTCATTTAAATAGTCACTGTCATCAAGCTAAAGTTATCTAGCTGTCTTTCATAGATGAGGATTTGTTGAAATTGTGAGAATGATCTCTGATGATATTGAAAGCATCAGTCCAGAAAAAATTTAAAATGCTAAACAAACAATTTTTGTATGTATGCCATAAGTATATAAACAGTTAATGGAAAAAATATAAATACATTTTGTTCTGGCACATTTTATTCTTTACACATAAATAATAGTAAAATATCACTGACTTTTTAATCTATAGTACAGCCAGGTAAATTAAAAGGCAGGTAAAAATGTCAACTACTGGCCTGACGACTGCAGCAGAAAGATCCTTGTTGTTGAGCCCTGATGTATCTTTAAGAAGGTCCAATGATGTTTTAGTAGTGTGGTGTTTATGTACAGTGTGTATGTTCCTTTACAGCTGTGTGTGCGTTTGTTCAGGCTTCACTGACGTCACCTGCATGACCTTCTGTGCATAAAGCCATCAGACAATGTCTCTCAGAATATAGAAGAACTCTGTGTCAAAATATGAATGTAATTCAATTAAATAGATTACATTCTAATCACCAGAAATGAATAATAAAATAGCATTTACAACCATCTACGGACACACTGAAGCTCGAGTCACCATTGGCTAGTACATTTTTTTTTTTTTTTTTATTTATTTAATTATTTTTTACTCTCCAGACTTTTTACATGGAATGCAAGAACAATGCAAATGAAAAAATGCTATAAATATAATACAAAATAGGCTATACATTTCAAACATTATTCAATACAAATAAACAGTCTGTAATAAGAACAAATAATCAAACTACAAGCAATAGCACAAATAAACAATGGAACCAAGATAGAAATGAAATAAACTGTGCTTTTCAGGTAGATCTTAAAGTAGTTAGATACAGATTATGTAAATTAGGTACAGAAATTGAATAAAGTAATCAAATGTAAAATAGCTGTATGGTCTTCACTGTATAAGTAAAATATAGATGAATCCTTATTAAAGTTACAAAAGTTATTCAGTTAAGAACAGTGAGTGATTATCTTTTGTTGTTTGATTAACTTTAAAAACAGACAGCAGCAGGAATATTAGGCTGTTGTCACTTTAGAATGAAATTGACCATACAAGCGCATAAAGACGTGAAAGAGAACTCAATATAGTATTTGTGTACTGTCAGATGCGGCTTTCTCACACAGCACACAAGTACTGAATTGAGTTCTCTTTCGCATCTTGCACTTTTATATTTAAATTGGCAAGGCTTAAAATCACGTGCAAATTATAAACTGACGATGCAGTACCTGCCGGATTGGCACAGTGACAGTTCCCTTAACTCTTGTTCAAAGGCAAAAAATAATTTTAGCAAAGATAAAATTTCATTGCCTGTTAACTCAGCCAATGACAAGTAGCTAAATTTCACGATTTCACTCGCCTGTGACTAATTAATTTTTTAGTTGCCTAGGTTGAAATTTGGTTGCATTTGATTTTTAAAAAAAAAAGGCTCACAGCATAAAAATATTTATTTTGAAATGAATCAATTAATACAAATATAAATTAACAGTTTAGGGAAATAAAATCAGTACCAACCACCCTTAGCATCTCTGGTAATTTTGCCAAAGATGTTGTTTTTTTTCTTCTTCAATTGATCAAAGCGCTCTCTTTTACAATCAATGCTTTCATTTTCTGAGAACTGAGAATTCAGTGGCAAGCACAAAAGTGAAAGGTCTGACACACAGACAGGGTTTGTTGGTCTCAAAGGGGACCTATTATGCAAAATTCACTTTTACATGGTGTTTGTGCACTACCACCCTATAATGGCAAAAATCCAATCATTCATTTTTTTAATCCCCATAAATCATAAAGCAGTGTCTCAGAACAAGCCATTTGTAGATTCTAGCAATGTGATGTCACATTGCTTAGCCCCGCCCACAACTGCTGACGAACTTTGCCCTATTAGCATAGACCCCGTCCTGAGTGAGCTGTACATGTTCGCCATGTTTATCTCCTCGCCAGAGCATTCAAATAAGAAATGTATTCTTATTAAAGCTGCTAAAGTTATTCAGTCAAGAGCAGTGAGTGATTTTCTGTTTTTCTTTTGTTGTTTGATTCATATTAACAGCATATATAGCAGTAGGTACTGTATATTATGCTGCTTTCACGTTAATACATAGATCTAATATACACACACGATTTCTTTCTCTTCTGTTTATGTTCACAGACATAACTGACTATGTTTATGTGAACTTTGTGTGTTTTTGATATAACCTCGTGTGACAGTTTAAGCGCAATAAGACGTGAAAGAGAATTTAGTTTAATACTCACGGGACGCACAGTCTGACATCCAGCTCTCAGATGTGTGCGCTCAGAAAGACTTTTATCAGAAGTTTAGACTATGACTTTAAAATGCATGCAGATGATGAAGAACTGCGCGATAGAGATGATAATCAAAACCAAACAGATGTTTTAGTTTTTGGCAGAGTATCTGAGGCATGAGCTGTAAAGGCTCCGCCCTCTTCTGGAAAGCGGGGTGGGGATCAGCAGCTCATTTGCATTTAAAGAGACATGCACGGAAACAGCATGTTTTTCCTTCTACTCAAAAATGGGCATTTACAACATGGTATAATAAATGATCTGTTGGGGTATTTTGATAGATACATTCTGGGGACACCAGAGACTTCTATTACATCTTGTAAAAAGGGGCATAATAGGGCCCCTTTAATGTGGCTTAATGTCCTCTCTGACCACAAGGCCGTGGGCCCAGAGCATTTGTACAACATTGTTTGTGACCTCTTGACATCCTGTTTCATTTTTGCTTTCCTCCCACTTCCTTCGTTCCTTTGTGGTTGTTAAATCACACACAGGGTGGAGGCAGGAGGTGGTAGGACATGGCCAGCAATGACCTCACAGTCTATCTTTGCATCTCTCACATCATGCACGTCATTAATATAATGTGGTAGAATGACAAAATTACATTGTGCTTTGTTGGTGTTCCAATATTTCCGAAGAATTCACACAGTACCAGTTACTGAAACCAATTATTGACAAGGAAAATGTGGAGGGGAAATGTTTTGTTCATTATGAAGGGAAATGTTTTGTTCCTATTAAAGAGCTGAATATTAGATCTATTATTAGGTTATGCAAAATTTTACCCAGTTGCAATAACATGCAAAGTTTCAATGAAATACTACTGGTCTCTCGAAGCTCTCAGAAACACAGTGGTTTTAGGTGGTTTCCCTTTGATTCCATGCACTAGAAAGAGATATATGCTAATGAGAAATGTAAGTTTCTAAATTAAATATAGTTATTCTCATTAAAATAGGAATTGCACTCCATTTAAATGTTTGGGGTCAGTAAGATTTTTTTTTTTTTTTTTCATAAGAAATAAATACTTTAGAAAGGACACATTAAATTGGTCAAAAGTGACAGTAAAGACATTTGTTACAAAAAAATTATATTATAAATAAATGCTGTTATTTTGAACTTTCTACTTATCAAAGAATCCTTATCACGGTTTCCACAAAAATATAAAGCAGCACATTTGTTTTCAACATAATTGTAAGATAATTCAATATAATAAGAAGAAATGTTTGTTGAGCTACAAATCACCACATTTCTGAAGGATTTCTGAAGGACCATGTGACATCTGAAGGCTGGAATAATGCCATCACCGGAACAAAATACATTTTAAAATATATTAAAGTAGAAAACAGTTATTTTAAATTGTAATAATATTTCACAATATACTGTTTTTACTGTATTTTTCGATCGAATAAATGCAGCCTTGGTAAGCATAAAAGAATTATTTTAAAAAAAAACTTGCTGACCCCAAACTGTCTAGTCTATATAACTACATACCATTTCCTAACATCATACCTAACATTTGCAAAGATTTGCGTCATGAAAATATAGATGCAAATAAATTAATCTCTCAATCTGTCCATCACACTCTGAATAAAAGAACCCACTGCGAACACTGCCAGTGTGTCAGATGGGGAGAGAGTGAGAGAAAGGAGAGTAATATGACACAAATGACAAGCATGCCCCATCCGAGCAGTCTTCTGGAAGCTTGTCCTGCCTGACCACATTCTCTTCCTCTATAGACCTGCTCTCACACCCCTACTACGTTACTGCCACACATCACTTCCTGTCAGCAACTTTCCCACTGTTTTTATCAGTAATTGGTTTTCAGAAACTGACAGCTCTAAAATATACAACTGGTGTGTTGAATGAGTGTCATGATTAGTGGTAGGTAGTCCTTTATATTAGCCAGGCTGATGTTTGGACATTTTGGATTGACCGATACCTGGCCGCTAAGGGGTGTGTAAAACTAAACATTTTCATAAATGTGGGTGTTCTGAGTGACTAGTTGACTAGTCTGTGGTAAGGGCAGTCTTGTGTAATTAGGGTGCATCATCATGTCTACCTGCCCCCGGTCGGATGTGTTTCTCAGGGACATGTGGACACTAAGATACAGCTCTTCAGTATTCTAACAAATAGACTCAGTTTTTTTTGTGCTGCCTTTTTTCCTACAATGAAGCAAGAGAAAAAACGTCTCGTACCGGGTTTTGTAACACAAATAAGCTTGCATATAACCTTATATAAAATGTAAGTATTATATACACTGCCGTTCAAAAGTTTGGGGTCGGTAAGATTTTTTTAAAAATGTTTTTGAAACAAGTCACTTGTGCACAGCAAGGCTGCATTATTTGATCAAAAATACAGTAAAAACTGTAATATTGTTCAAATTAAATATATTTTAAAATGTAATTTATTCCTGTGATGGTGGCAAAGCCTGGATTACTCCAGTCTTCAGTGTCACATGATCCTTCAGAATTCATTCTAATATTCTGATTTGGTGCTCAAGAAACATTTCTTATTATTATCAATGTTGAAAACAGTAGTGCTGCTTAACATTTTAGTGGAAACCGTGATACTTATTTTTTTCAGGAATTTCTGATGAATAAAAAGTTCAAAAGAACCGCATTTATTTGACATAGAATTCGCTTGTATCATTATGAATGTCTTTACTGTAATCCTTGATCAATTTAATGTGTCCTTGCTGAATAAAAGTATTGTTGACCCCAAACGTTTCAACAGTAGTGTACATATTATACATGATATATTGATACATATAGAAATGATTTTGAGATTGTGTTATATATGTGTTTGTTTTATATATGTATGTGTTTAATGTAAATATGTATGTGTATAAATACGATCTGTATTTTTGTGCATATAGAGAGGTATGTTATCGGCCATTATGTCAGTACTGGTCTCAGTCTTTATAGACCCAAATCAGTCATATATAATTATCAGCCATTGGCCTATCTTGACTTGATCTGTAGATATGGTGGCTTAGTGCTTGTTTTGTGTTTGTGTGTGTGTGTGTGTGTGCATGCAGAGATAATGTCAGGCTAATTGATTTAATGTGTGAATCAGAGTTCTTGGCAGACTCCCACTACTGACATTTACTAGAAGAACTGCATTTATTCAGTAAATTTGCATGGGTTGTGCATGATTTTATCAAACAACGTGAGGCTTACAGGGATAAACCTAGAGAACATTTCATTATGGGACTAAGGCTTAAGGGATTTTTAGATTTTGTTTTGAGCGTCTTCATACTTTCACCTTGTTAAGCTCTTGTTTCTGAGAGGAATTATCATTACTTCTCAAAGTGTGACTCTTTAGTATGACTGTCATTACTCTTCCAGCATGAACTGGATAGCCTTTAAAATAAGTTTGATGTCATTAAGAGGAGGATAGCGATGCAGTCGGTCATAAACGTTGTAATGAAAGTGTCATTGTTTATTAAGATACTGCACAGAGCATTATTCTGTTGAAAGCATTTGTATGGGGAGTTTGGAGCTCTTATCCCCTCCCTCTCACCCTTCCTCTCTCCTTCACACATCCTCTCTCTCTTTCAGTCTGAGAGTGCAGGATGAAGATAGCGACAGCCCTGCACTCCCCTGCCTGCATTATTAATGGGTGGACATTTCTTCTTTCTCTGTGTGTGTGTGTGTGTGGTGCAGATGACTGAGCTAGCCAGCTGAGACGAGGAGATCAGGACCGCTCTCCTCATATCCCTGCCACCTGCAGCCATGAATGGTAAGAGCTCTGCTTTATATTTCTGTGTGTGTGTGTTTACCCACGTGTCCAAACCAACAGGATTTGTGTGTGTGTGTGTGTGTGTGTGTGTGTGCACACAGAGGACCTTTAGCCCCATAATGGCACTAGAGCATGAGTCTTTCCTATTTATCATGTCTCGTTCATATTTGCAGTGTGTGCATCGGTATAGCAGGAGCTACACTGCTTTCACACACTGAAGCATGATCACACACCAGTGGTCTGACCGTTCGGTCTGCAGCCCATCTGTCAAACTGACACGTCATTGCTTATTGATTTTGTTTATTTAATAACTGACTTGTGTTTAATAAAATATACATTTTTAAATCTTTTTTTCTCAGTGCATTTAGACATATTTGAGTAGTAGGACCGGACCACCCTGTATATATTTCAAGGGATGTTGTTTATTAAAGTTTAGTTTGAGTAATTCTTCGACATGTCTGCCCGTTCCATTTGAGAACGGTTGTTTCAGATTAATATTTTCTTTTTTGCTGTCTCAAGATAAAATCATTGAAAATAATTTGTTAGGATATTCAGACAGTTTGAGTCCAAAATGGCTGCTGTTCTCCCTGCTATCATTAGCAATCAAGAGTCAAAAATGACTTGTTGGTAGAAAAAATGAAATGTTTCTTTCTGTGTTATGTGATGGAGTGACTGTTATGCATGACAAATCAAATTGTGAATGTAAAGTGACCGTAAAACTTGCCAACTTTTGAACTTGGCTCCTCTGAAAAGTCTCTGTAATGATGTCACTTCCTCTTCATTTTGTCATTTAAAATGACAGCTCACTATTATTTCTATAATAAATTAGTGTGGTTGGTAGGAGGGGTTATTTTGTAAAGCATAGAACATTATTTAATTTTTAATAAGTTATAATTAAAATAAAAAATATATACTTTTTAACAAATTTTACAAAATTGTTTAAATGGAATATGTGTGACTGGTTATACAGAAATGGGCAGATGCATATAATTTTTTCTTTTTTTTTTTTTTTTTTTTTTTAAAAGATGAAAAATTCACGTGGAATGGCATTTCAATAAAATACATTTAGTATTTTTTAAATTTTGTATTTAATCTTGCAAAACACTTAATAAATGCATGTGTTGAGTGTGTATGTGTTCGAACTTAAAAATGTATTATGTCAGTTGCTGCTTTTAGCAGACTTTAACTCTGCAATTTCAATAAATATCAGAGTGACACTACCTGCTTTTACATCTACTTTAAAAGTTCAATATCAGTCTGACTAAAGTAATAATGTGTCTTTTTAACACATTATGGGGCTTGTCCTTGTTTGCTTGCTGCAAAAGAGAGAAGTGATGTGCCATGTATTTATCATTCAAACAACCTGACTCTGCAAAAGCTAACTGTAGCTCAAACTGTGCATGTAAATGTACTTGCTGATACTAGAGTACTGAATCTGTCAGCAGCATCACTGTGGCATTGCCTGCATTATTAGTAGTTTAATTCTCTTCTCTCTCCCTCTCTCTCATATACCTCATTCTTTTTGTGTTTACTTTTCTTTTAAGGTGGTCGGAGTATTTGGGCTATAACCCCAGAGGAGAGGGACAAACATGATCAGAAGTTTGATACCCTCTCGCCATTGCAGGGCTTCGTTACAGGTACTGTATGTGCTTGGGAACCTTTGCTGGTATTAAAATGTTAAAAACCTTTTGATATAAAGGCTTACTTTTATTTACAAGCATAAATGTTATGAATTTATTTTCCAAAACTTGTTGTTGTTGTTATTAATATTATTATTATTATTATTATTAATAATAGGGGAGAAGGCACGAAACTTCTTCATTCAATCAGGGCTTCCTCAGACTGTGCTAGCTGAGATCTGGTGAGAAATCCTGACCATTCACAATCTGTTTAAAAATAAATATATATACTTTTTTTTTTTTTTTTAATGAAAAAAGCTCTGATCGCTTGCCTGTTTGTTTGTGTTTGGCAGGACCCTGGCTGATATGAATAAAGATGGTAGGATGGACCGGCTGGAGTTTTCTATAGCCATGAAGCTGATCAAGATGAAACTGCAGGGACAGAATCTTCCTACAGCTCTGCCTATCATCATGAAGCAGCCACCTGTGCCAGCTCCAACCATGCCAGCAACACCTCTCGGTGCGCTGCCAAACCACACTATTACCAGCAGAGCAATGATCTGAGAGGGCATTGGGATCATTGCACTATGACAAAAATCAGCATTTTTACACAGTTTTTTGTTGTAATTGCAGATTATTTACGTTAATCTAATTGATATCCTTACTCAGTACCACAATACAGAACAGCCCAATGTTTTCTTCTATTACCATGACTGGCTGCAGTCACACATGAATGCTGTTCAAACATCAACATTCAGTGTTCAGCAACCTGGCCCGCTTTGTATGGAGGTCATTTATGTAAAAGGTCATTTAAGTCTTAAAGGCACAGTAGCAAAAGCCTGTTTAATGCTAAGTTATGACTTTTTCATCCAAAAAGACTTTTTGATTACAATTATTACAAGATTTTAGTTTAAAGCAATGCTACACAAGTGCAAAATAAGTGTAGAAAGATACTTCCCCATTTGCTGGGAAAACCTCATTCCTCATGAAAGTCCTTCTTATGACAGCAGGTGCACAGCTTGATGGCCACAAGATTCAGTTGAGTTGTAATGTGAAACAGATGCTATAACCACCTTCAACTTGTACTAGAAATAGTGTCTACAACTTGTGAGATTTGAGATGTAGCTCCTGAATTCAGTGCTTGTTAAACTAGTGAGGTCTTGCTATTAGAATGAATGGTTTGAAAACTTCTCAAGCACTTTATTTAGTGAATTATCATGTTTTGTTATCTGACAATATGTCTGTTTAAAGTCACCCTTTGTGCCTTTGCAGGAATGGGAACTATGCCAAATGTACCCATGATGCCCAACGTGCCCATTTTGACCCATATACCAATGACCAGCATGAGCCCCATGCCAGGCATGACTTCCATGATGGGCACAGGTCTGTCAGTGCCAGTGATTCCCACCATGAGCACTCCAGCCCTGCCTAACGGACCTATTGCCATTCTACAGCCGACCCAAATTCCTCTCACCTCCAGTAAGAGAGCTGTAACGTTTTAGTGTTTTTGATCAAATAAATGCAGCCTTGGAGAGCATAAGAGACTCTTTCAAAAACATTTAAAAAATGTTACTGACCCCAAACATTAGTAGTGTATATATCCATATATAGTGTGTCATTGTGAATATGTTGTAAAGCCAAGAGCCTCTGTGGGTGTACAGTGTACTAAAGGTGAAATGACACTGATCTTTCTCTTTGCTCTTATTGAAGTCAGCATTTCTTCTGCTTCAGTCTTCCTGTGTCATGACTAGCTCAACTTGTACCTACAAGACTGAGCTTATATGTAGATTTACCAAGAAGCTCTTTATGCATAAACAGTCTCAAAATGATGATTTGCGGCATATACTGATTTTGTTCACATAATATTGCAGTATTTTGACTTGTGCATGATATATTCTTTTCTTAATGGGTTGTACACTCTGTTATGGAAGATTTTAAAGAGCATCACAGGCTACATTTTTCTTTCAAATGTGTTTGTTTTTTTGTTTTTTGTTTTTTCGGTAGCTCTCCCGCTGTCAGGTTCCTTTTCCTCTTCTCCACTGGGCTTCTCTGCCACTCCAATGAACAAGACCCCATCTTTGCTAGACCTGGGCTCGAGCAGGTCAGGAACTTCCACACGTGGACCTTATAGTCTATTTATAATCCACTGAATGTGTACATAATACTATCTGAACACAAAGTGACTTGTGTACTTGCGTCTGCAGCTCAAACTCCTCCCCCTCCACATCGTTGGCCAGCAACTCTCCTAAGGGCGGCCCCTCTGATTGGGCTGTCCCACAGGCATCACGGCTGAAATACAGGCAGCAGTTTAATAGCCTGGACAAGCAAATGATCGGTTATCTTACAGGTACTTCATTGTAAATTATTTTCAAAGAATCAAATCGATAAAGGGTGGAGAAAAAAAAAATGGTCAGTTGTCTTACTGGAGTGCAAAAAATTGCCAAATGGATAGTTCAGCTAGTACTAAGTTACTGTAGATTTTCTTAATGATTCCTGGGGACAAAACATTTGAAATGCCACTGTGATAATCTCATGAATTTACCTAATGTAGAGACTTCAGCTGAAGGCTGCAGTAGTAGTGCAGTAAGATGGCAATCCACACCCATGTGGCTCATCTGCATAGCTTATGACTGTATCACTTACATACCTCATGACAAAGACACATCTACTAGAGAATTTCAGGAATGAGGAAGTGGGTTAAGCATGACTTTGTGGGGTTGATTTTATAAGTTTATGGTATTGTTTAAGTTTAAGCTCACTGCCTACATCTCGAGGGCAAGCTGTTTTGTTACACGTCATTTATGAAGAGCACTCATTTTTTCTATGTGAGAACAGTTTCTAGATGTGGTAACGTTGGCAGTTTAAGTGGATTCCAGCGTTGTCACATTAAGAATATCGATTAGCTAGTCAGACCAGTTATGTTAGTACAGCAACAGTATCAACTAGTTGGTTGTAAAAAAACAACTATAAAAAAGACAGTTTCTAAAACAGCTGATATAAAAGTTTTTTTTGTTTTTTTTTTTTGTTTTTTTTGTTTTTGTTTTTTTAAGTTAAGGAGAGAAGTAAGTTCATGAATATGGTAATTAGGATATTATTTCTTTAATCTTATTTCTGCAGGTCCTCAAGTAAGAACTGCAATGGCTACAACATTGCTTACTCAGACTCAGCTAGCTGCCATCTGGTAGGTGTTCCAGTAATTCCATGAAGCATTTTTTGTACAGGGTTCCTGTGGGGTCTTAAAAAGTCTAAAATTTCAAAATCAAAATTTTAGGCCTTAAAAAGTCTTAAATTCGCTTAAGTATTGAGTTCTAGGTCTTAAATAATTTTAAACAGGTCTTAATTTTCCTACGTCCATGTAACGCTACCTCTATTGCTCATTGAAATGCTCCCGCAGCACTTTAGAGTGTGTGTGTGTGTTTATTTCGGGGTGTTGTAGTTCTTTCTTTCGCTAGTCCAACTATAGTTCGCTGTATTACAACTACAAATGAGACCAACATGCATCTTATATTGCAGCCAATCATCTTTCTTGTTATTGGCGCGAGTCTCTTTTGGACTGTACCACAGACACATAAACGGATTTTATTCTTCAGCTAACAGTTCTCCAGTTCTTCCAGTTCCGCGATCGTGAGAGCGAATGCGAATCTTTCTCACCTGCCATCTCGCGTAATGACCAAATAAAAGTATGATATTCCTGATAGCGCTAAAAAAAGAGTTCATAAAAGCGATGTAAACCACGAATTCAATTCGGTACTGACACACAGGCCGATGTCAGACTGGCTGCGGATTCTGTGCACGCGTTTGCCGCCTGTCAGCGCTCGCGCGAGTATACCGAATGTGTTGTATTTCTAGGCTTATTGCCCTTGAACGATCAAATACTCACATTATTATGCCTATGTCCATATTGGCGGTTATGTCTTGAGTAAAAAAGTTTGGGACGTGTGTCATTATTGGATCTGCGCATTACTGTAGGTCTTAAAGTGAAAGCAACCTAATATAGCTTATACCCGCTCCTGTCTGTGTCGTTAATGTCATTAATGGGGAAAAACAAACAGTAGCAGTAAAGCACTGTTTGTATCTATATATTTATGTTGTATTTATTTGTTTATAAGTTCTTGTTTTATTACTGACCATTTACTTTATTAGTTAATTACTTGAGAACTTTTTACTTATATTAAGCATTTGCTTATTGCTGTGGTTTACTTGTAAGATTTTGGTCATATTTCCCACCCTAAGCGATCATGTTATTAAAGCTAGATAGCACACCACTGGACCAGCCTTTTTTTGTAATACCAAACAAGATTCATGCATTTTGTTTGTTTTTTATTGTCAGGTGTGACTATTGTGCATCTAACATAATAATATGGTAAATGTGGCATCCTAATTATAAAAAAAAAAAATGCAAATTTCTGGAAATGACCACCACAAAATTTTCATTCATTTTGATCTAAAAAAAAAAATCACACAAACAAAAGTGTGTGTGTATGTATGTATATATATATATACACTCACCTAAAGGATTATTAGGAACACCATACTAATACTGTGTTTGACCCCCTTTTCGCCTTCAGAACTGCCTTAATTCTACGTGGCATTGATTCAGCAAGGTGCTGAAAGCATTCTTTAGAAATGTTGGCCCATATTGATAGGATAGCATCTTGCAGTTGATGGAGATTCGTGGGATGCACATCCAGGGCACGAAGCTCCCGTTCCACCACATCCCAAAGATGCTCTATTGGGTTGAGATCTGGTGACTGTGGGGGCCATTTTAGTACAGTGAACTCATTGTCATGTTCAAGAAACCAATTTGAAATGATTCGAGCTTTGTGACATGGTGCATTATCCTGCTGGAAGTAGCCATCAGAGGATGGGTACATGGTGGTCATAAAGGGATGGACATGGTCAGAAACAATGCTCAGGTAGGCCGTGGCATTTAAACGATGCCCAATTGGCACTAAGGGGCCTAAAGTGTGCCAAGAAAACATCCCCCACACCATTACACCACCACCACCAGCCTGCACAGTGGTAACAAGGCATGATGGATGCATGTTCTCATTCTGTTTACGCCAAATTCTGACTCTACCATCTGAATGTCTCAACAGAAATCGAGACTCATCAGACCAGGCAACATTTTTCCAGTCTTCAACTGTCCAATTTTGGTGAGCTCGTGCAAATTGTAGCCTCTTTTTCCTATTTGTAGTGGAGATGAGTGGTACCTGGTGGGGTCTTCTGCTGTTGTAGCCCATCCGCCTCAAGGTTGTGCGTGTTGTGGCTTCACAAATGCTTTGCTGCATACCTCGGTTGTAACGAGTGGTTATTTCAGTCAAAGTTTCTCTTCTATCAGCTTGAATCAGTCGGCCCATTCTCCTCTGACCTCTAGCATCAACAAGGCATTTTCGCCCACAGGACTGCCGCATACTGGATGTTTTTCCCTTTTCACACCATTCTTTGTAAACTCTAGAAATGCTTGTGCGTGAAAATCCCACTAACTGAGCAGATTGTGAAATACTCAGACCGGCCTGTCTGGCACCAACAACCATGCCACGCTCAAAATAGCTTAAATCACCTTTCTTTCCCATTCTGACATTCAGTTTGGAGTTCAGGAGATTGTCTTGACCAGGACCACACCCCTAAATGCATTGAAGCAACTGCCATGTGATTGGTTGATTAGATAATTGCATTAATGAGAAATTGAACAGGTGTTCCTAATAATCCTTTAGGTGAGTGTATATATATGTATATGTATGTATGTATACATGTATGTGTGTGTCTATATATATATATATATATATATATATATATATATATATATATATATATATATATATATATATATATATATATATATATATATATATATATATATATATACACTCACCTAAAGGATTATTAGGAACACCATACTAATACTGTGTTTGACCCCCTTTCGCCTTCAGAACTGCCTTAATTCTACGTGGCATTGATTCAACAAGGTGCTGAAAGCATTCTTTAGAAATGTTGGCCCATATTGATAGGATAGCATCTTGCAGTTGATGGAGATTTGTGGGATGCACATCCAGGGCACGAAGCTCCCGTTCCACCACATCCCAAAGATGCTCTGTTGGGTTGAGATCTGGTGACTGTGGGGGCCATTTTAGTACAGTGAACTCATTGTCATGTTCAAGAAACCAATTTGAAATGATTCGAGCTTTGTGACATGGTGCATTATCCTGCTGGAAGTAGCCATCAGAGGATGGGTACATGGTGGTCATAAAGGGATGGACATGGTAAGAAACAATGCTCAGGTAGGCCGTGGCATTTAAACGATGCCCGATTGGCACTAAGGGGCCTAAAGTGTGCCAAGAAAACATCCCCCACACCATTACACCACCACCACCAGCCTGCACAGTGGTAACAAGGCATGATGGATCCATGTTCTCATTCTGTTTACGCCAAATTCTGACTCTACCATCTGAATGTCTCAACAGAAATCGAGACTCATCAGACCAGGCAACATTTTTCCAGTCTTCAACTGTCCAATTTTGGTGAGCTCGTGCAAATTGTAGCCTCTTTTTCCTATTTGTAGTGGAGATGAGTGGTACCCGGTGGGGTCTTCTGCTGTTGTAGCCCATCCGCCTCAAGGTTGTGCGTGTTGTGGCTTCACAAATGCTTTGCTGCATACCTCGGTTGTAACGAGTGGTTATTTCAGTCAAAGTTGCTCTTCTATCAGCTTGAATCAGTCGGCCCATTCTCCTCTGACCTCTAGCATCAACAAGGAATTTTCGCCCACAGGACTGCCGCATACTGGATGTTTTTCCCTTTTCACACCATTCTTTGTAAACTCTAGAAATGGTTGTGCGTGAAAATCCCAGTAACTGAGCAGATTGTGAAATACTCAGACCGGCCCGTCTGGTACCAACAACCATGCCACGCTCAAAATTGCTTAAATCACCTTTCTTTCCCATTCTGACATTCAGTTTGGAGTTCAGGAGATTGTCTTGACCAGGACCACACCCCTAAATGCATTGAAGCAACTGCCATGTGATTGGTTGATTAGATAATTGCATTAATGAGAAATTGAACAGGTGTTCCTAATAATCCTTTAGGTGAATGTGTGTGTGTGTGTATATATATATATATATTTGAATGAATAAATTTGCTTTGCAAGTAATTTCGTGATTCCGCATTTCCTTTTTTTTTTTTATTGCGTGATATAGGTCTTAAATTTAATTCATAATAGTCTTAAAAAGGTCTTAAAAAGTCTTAAATTTGACTTGGTGAAACCTGCAGAAACCCTGTTGTAGGGATGCACCGAAATTAAAATTCTGAGACGATTCTTTTTAAAAATGATTTATTTCTTATTTTAAATTAGCTTTTTTTTTTTTTTAATAATTGTATTAATATTAGAATTTTTAATGAAATTCAATCATTTTAATGATACTGAATTTAAAAAATGCAAGCCAATAAAATAAAATAACCACACTTTTATTAAAGTAACACTAAATTTGGTGATATTTAATATTTTTTTTAAATATTAAATATCAATATATTATTCTTTATTCAGTTCTATGCAACAGAATCAGATTTAACTTTTGACTAATTATCCAAATAATGTATAGCCCTACAAAGCTATTATTATCAGAGCATGTGAGTAGAGCGTAGCAGGGAGCGGATCAGTGAACGAGAGGGTAGAGTCTTTTTACCAGCGTTGCCCAGCACCACTATACCACCCCATGTTACAGCTGCACAGTAGGGCTATTGCAAACCGAAACAAGTCTACTACTACTACATAGAAATTTCATGTTGGCGCGTTATTTGAGCGGACTTTGCTTTTTTGATGAGCATGAGCGGTACATGAGTGGAGCTTTCGCATTGGCCATGAGCAACTGAGCTCCGCACTTGCATAGAGCAGAATATCGGACGCAGCTTCACACCACGCAGTGATAACTGCTAGAGCGAGAGTGAAACCTGAGCGCTGGGCGGCATATCTTTCCGGCTCATATTTTCAGCCATTTTTCTCTTTCGGCCAAAAATCGGAAATTCCACTATTGGCCGATAATTTTCATCAGCCAAAATTTCAGTGCATCCCTAATTTTACTTGGAGTCATTAAGATTTTTTTTTTTTATTTGCGATATGTTCAAGAGTAACTGCATGCAATATATACGCATTTTTTGACAGGCCTAATATTATGAAGCATGTACAAGGTGGGTTCAAAGATCCACTTTTGAAAAAGCTTTTATTGTGAAATTTTTCAAATTTATATTTTTTTCTTTACAGATGATATTGTCAGCATAAAAAATTGTGAGAAATCACAGATTGTCTAAATATTTAGTACATGCCCTAAAAAAAATTATATGAGAAATATGTTTGTTTGTTCTTTTTTTTGTCAGGAATCTGGCTGATGTGGATAAGGATGGCAAACTGAAGGCTGATGAGTTTATTCTTGCCATGCATCTGGTAGACATGGCTAAAATGGGACAGCCACTGCCTATAGCACTTCCTTCAGACTTGGTGCCCCCATCACTGAGGTAACACTGACTAGATAACCTGATCTGCTATTGGCTGAAAACTTTATTATATACAAGACTTTGGTCGTGAATGTACAATACATTTTGAATTAGTATGTGAATTGCTTGTTCTTTCTCCATACATATGAACCTTTAGGGGGAAGCTAGGTGACTCTGTGAATGGAACCACTCCCTCGATCTACGCAAGTCTGGCTGAAGACCTCTATGAATCTGAGCCTCCACAGAAATCAAGGAACAATTGTACGGCTTGTACACCACACCCATTATTACATAATACAAATATCTGTGACTCGCTTCTTTTACAAAAAATCCTCCCGCTTTTACATGGTGTATATCAAAACAGATGTCTTCTAATTAGGCACACAAGTTGTATAATATTGTTTGATTTGTGAAGGATATGTAATCAATTGGTTTAAATTTCCTACATATTGAATTATGCTCATTATGGTGTTCTTACTGACTGTGATTTACATCCTACTTACTTTAAGCATGTAGTATCCCTCCTTTCCACCCTGCATATTATTTAGACACTTAAGCCACAATAAAATGTATAAATTTAATTTATTGTGTTAATTACCTAAAAATAAAACAAGGCATAAGTTTGGTTTATAATCAGTATATCATATGCCATATATCTGGAAAGTTGTTGCTTGAACATTCCAGCTCACTTTAATAATTTAATTGTGTGTTCTCTGTATCTAGTGACTTTTGAAGATAAGTTTAAGAAAAATATGGAGATGGGAAATGCTGAGCTGGAGAAGCGCCGACTGGCCCTGCTGGAGCAGCAGCGCAGGGAGGAGGAGAGGAGGGCACAGAAGGCCAGAGAGGAGCAAGAGAGGAGAGAGAGGGAGGCACGAGAGCTGGAACTGAAGAGGAAGAGGGAGGAGGAGCTCAGACTGGAGCGACAGAGGGAGTTGGAGAGACAGAGAGAGGAGGAGAGACTCAAAGAGTTGGAGAGGAAGGAGGTGAGGGGGTGACCTTGTGAAAATGTGTCAGGTTCAGACCAATTTTACATTTCCCAAAATGTGTTTCAGTGATGTATAAAAAAAAAAACAAAGTTTTTACTGACAACTACTATGATGCTCCTTACAGGCAGCCAAGAGGGAGCTGGAGCGCCAACGGCAGATTGAGTGGGAGAGGAGGAGAAAGCAGGAGCTCCAAAACCAGAAGAGTGAGGAGCAGGAGGAGATCATCAAGCTCAGAGCCAAGAAGAGGAGTCTGGAGATGGAGTTGGAGGCTGTGGTGAGGCTTTAGAGATTGCTAGATTTCATCTAGACTTTAAATTTAACATATTTCTACTATGTACAATTACTGGATAATTCCTTATTTTTAAAATGGAAAATGGACAGAATGCTTGATAAAGAGATTTTCGTCCCACATTGTTTTTTAGGGCAACAAGCAGAAACAAATCTCTGACAAGCTCCGAGATGCTCAAGGCAAAAAGAGAATCCATAAAAACGAACTAGAAATGATCAACCAGAAAAGAGACTCCTGCATCACTGAAATCAACACTCTGCAGAAACAGTTAGAGGTCTGACTGCTGCATCCATACCAGCACACACTCTTCATAAATTAAAATGATCTCTATTTATTCTTTTTTTTTTCCCCACCCCCAGGAATTTAAGAGAAAGTTGGGACAGTCGACCACAGAACAGCAAAAACTCAGTGACAGACTCCACAGCCTGAGTATCAACAACCTCCCTAGTAAGATACATTGGCCAATTATATGTTTGTGCTGAGTTTTTTTTTTCCCCCAAGCGTTGCTATTTTTATTTTATTTTTAAATCCCATTTGTGATACAAGCATCTGAAATTGTGTAAGACAAGAATTACTTGTAGTGAGCATGAATGTGTTAAATATTTTTTTTAAAAGAACCTTGTTTCCTGTAATTATAAGAACATAAACAATTTGTTTAAAACAAATTGTTTAAAATGTTTCTGCTGGTGTTTTCCTCCATGTTGCAGCTGCAACAGTGAAGACTTTACAGAGGAATATGGAAGAGAAGGATCTTACCTGTCGAAAGCTTAAAGAACAGCTCAATTCTTTGGAGAAGGAGACTGCAGCAAAATTAGCAGACATGGATCAGTATAAGAAAGAAATCCAGGTAATCTATTAATATCACTCAGCCGTGATTAATAAATTCATGTGAACCAATCAGAGCAGAACAATTTGAACTGCATGTTTAACTAGACTAGTTACACTTTACAAGATGCCGATTAAACCACAGAAGATTTTAACTTGACAAAATATATAATTCCCCAGCTGTAGCGATTCAGCAAATCTTTCTTAACCGATCATTCTTAACAGCATTTAGACTGCTACTGGTGACACTAATGCGAATAACCCCTATGCTTTTGTCCCTGTGTCTTTATCACTAGCTGTAGAGCTTTTCTGTCTGTCTGTCTACTTGTCTGTCTCTCCCTGGCTTTCGCTGCAGTTTGAGGAAATGGATGACTGCATGCTTAAAGGCCTGCTCTCTTTACTGAGTTGCCTCAGCAATCTCTTCTTCCTTCTGAAGGTTGCACATCTCTTTTTCCCTCCTCCTGCTCATTCTTACTGTAGCAGCTTCACCTTTAGTTCATTACCAATTGTTCCTTACTGCACAATGATTAGGGATGTAAAGTCAATATAAAATTCCATTTGTAATGCGTTTAACTTGATTAATAATGTTTTCTGCTTATGCGATCTTGGTTACATCGGAAGTCATTTCAGAGGTAGAGAAATATTTTAATTTTTTTTCATTATTATTATTCAAGAAGGTACACAGATGAATTGTGTACATTAGGACTAATATTAGGTTAATATTTTGCGTGTTTGTTTTTTCATTTTTCTTCTGTTTTCATTTTAATTTTAATGTAGTAATTTTGTTTTTGTCATTTTTAAATGTTTGTATAGTTTTTATTAATTTGATTTCAGTTTTACTTATTTTAGTACAATAAAAGTTAAACTAAATGTGAAATTTCTGTCTTTTGTATTTATTTTATTTTAGTTAACATTTATTTCAAATAACAGAAATATTTTTTTTATGGTTTTTGTTTTAGTTTTAGTTAACTATAATAACCCTGGTTTGGAGTACATTCTGGCTTTAAAGTCAGTGTGAATCCACATCGAATCCCCCTTGAATCCTTCTATTGTGACATACACTATATTGCCAAAAGTTTTGGGACGCCTGCCTTTACATGCACATGAACTTTAATGACATCCCATTCTTAATCTGTAGGGTTTAATATGGAGTTGGCCCACCCTTTGCAGCTATAACAGCTTCAGTTCTTCTGGGAAGGCTTTCCACAAGGTTTAGGAGTGTGTTTATGGCAAATTTTGACCATTCTTCTAGAAGCGCATTTGTGAGGTCAGGCACTGATGTTGGACGAGAAGGCCTGGCTTGCAGTCTCCGCTCTAATTCATCCCAAAGGTGTTCTGTCGGGTTGAGGTCAGGACTCTGTGCAGGCCAGTCAAGTTCCTCCTCACCAAACTTGCTCATCCATGTCTTTATGGACCTTGCTTTGTGCACTGGTGCGCAGTCATGTTGGAACAGGAAGGGGCCATTCCCAAACTGTTCCCACAAAGTTAGGAGCATGAAATTGTCCAAAATGTTTTGGTATGCTGAAGCATTAAGAGTTCCTTTCACTGAACTAAGGGGCCAAACCCAACCCCTGAAAAACAACCCCACACCATAATCCGCCCTCCACCAAACTTTACACTTGCCACAATGCAGTCAGGCAAGTACCGTTCTCCTGGCAACCGCCAAACCCAGACTCGTCCATCGGATTGCCAGACAGAGAAACGATATTCGTCACTCCAGAGAACACGTCTCCACTGCTCTAGCGTCCAGTGGCGGCGTGCTTTACACCACTGCATCCGACGCTTTGCATTGCACTTGGTGATGTAAGGCTTGGATGCAGCTGCTCGGCCATGGAAACCCATTCCATGAAGCTCTCTAAGCACTGTTCTTGAACTAATCTGAAGGCCACACAAAGTTTGGAGGTCTGTAGCTATTGACTCTGCAGAAAGTTGGCAATTTCTGCGCACTGTGCGCCTCAGCATGCGCTGACCCCACTCTGTGATTTTACGTGGCCTACCACTTCGTGGCTGAGTTGCTGTTGTTCCCAATTGCTTCCACTTTGTTATAATACCACTAACAGTTGACCGTGGAATATTTAGTAGTGAGGAAATTTCACGAATGGACTTATTGCACAGGTGGCAACCTATCACGGTACCACGCTTGAATTCACTGAGCTCCTGAGAGCGACCCATTCTTTCACAAATGTTTGTAGAAACAGTCTGCATGCCTAGGTGCTTGATTTTATACACCTTTGGCCATGGAAGTGATTGGAACACCTGAATACAATGATTTGGAGGGGTGTCCCAATACTTTTGACAATATAGTGTACTTTATTGAAACAGGATATTCACTGAGGAGATGAAAATTGGAAATTGCATACCAGAATGGAGCCAAACATGTATGCAAATTTGATAAAACAGTGCCTAAATAACTATTTGGCTGTTGGTTAATATTATTTTATGGTCTAAATGACGTCAGCAGAAAAGGAAAGTAATTTCAGAAGAAAGCTTGTCTTTATTAAAGATTATGAATACAAAAATATGCTAATGTGCACCAATGAATGAAACCTGGTACCAGTGTTAAGCTGGGTAAATTTTGACTTAATTTTAACTTTAAGGACTTTTTCGGTCTCTCTTACATGAATTGTGACTGAATTGAGTTCAGTGTGTCATAATCTTGTGGTTTGTTTATCAGGATCTCAGAGAGAGCCAGAGGATGCAAGAGTCTGCTTTGGAAAAACTTCGCAACATTAAGGAAGAAAAAATTCGAGAGCTAAAGAAACGCAAGCAGGAGGAACAGGAAAAGAAGAGGAGAGAAGAGGAAGAGCAGAAGTAAGAAATTCTTTTCTCTCACATCTACAGAGCCTTTTAAAAGCATTCATGATTTCACAAGCCTCACATGATTTCTTTCCTGATGCAGACGCATCAAACTGGAGAAGGAGCGGCAGTGGCAGGAGAGACTGCGGCGTGATGAGGAGGAGAAACAGAGGAAAATACAGGAGGAGAGAGAGGCCAAACTTCGTGAGGAGGAGGAGAGGGAGAGACAAGCTCGGTTACAGGCTGCTAAAGAACAAGCGGAACGAGAGCGCAAAGCCCGGGAAGAGGAGGAGAGGAGGCACAGGGAGGAGGAGGAAGAAAGGAGAGAACAAGAGAGACAGAGACTTGAGGAGAAAAGGAGGCAGGAGGAAGAGGAGGACCGCAGACGGCGAGATGAAGAAAGGAGGAAACTTGAGGAGGAGAGGAGAAAACTGGAGGAAGAAAGGAAAAAACTGGAGGAGGAGAGAAGACGGCAGGAAGAGTTAAGATTGGAGGAGGAGAGGAAGCGTGATGAGCGGAAAAGGGCAGAGGAGGAGCGGAGGAGGAAAGAGGAGGAGAGACGAGAAGAGGAGAGAAGAAGGGAACGTGAGGAGGAGGAGAGGAGGCGACATCGTGCACAGGAGGCTGCCATGAGAGATGCAGAGGAGAGGAAGAGACTAGAAGAAGAGAGAAAGAGAAAAGAGGAAGACCGGAAAAGGCAGGAAGAGGAAGACAGGAGGCGTCGGGAGGAAGAGCAAAAGAAACAGGATGAGGAGAGGAAGAGGAAACAGCAGGAGGAAGAGGCTGTGAGGCTGAGAGACGATGAGCAGAACAAGAAGGCCACTGTCAAATCAGACATTGTTGCTGCTCTTCTGCGTGGCCTGGAGGAGAGGAAGGGTAAGAAAAAAAGTGTACCATGTGTTTTAAAATCTACTAGCATGGCTAGTCGAGTCGTCTCTGATATGATTGGAATGAATGTCCTCGTGATTTCAGGCAGCAAACACCCTCTTGGCACACAGCACAGAAGATCAGCAGCATTGACAACATTTAAAGCCCTCTACCCCTTCACTGCCAGAAACGATGATGAGCTCTCCTTCGAAAGCGATGACCTAATTGAGGTCAGTTTCACAGAAGAAATGTAGAGAAGAAAAATAAGTTTGTTTTTTTTTGTTTTTTTTTGTGTATTTGTGTATTTGTGTATTTGTGTGTGTGTGTGTGTGTGTGTGTAAGTTCATTGGTTAAAGGGTGTGGTAAAGTGCTTGCAAAAAAAGAAAAAAAAGTGTGTCTTCAGCTGCTCCTAGAAAGATATAATGCTCTCAGCAGTTTGGGTGGAGGTTGCCGTACAAAGTACAACATGCTGTGAAACTGCTCCATGTTCACAGTATAAGATTTAGAGTTTGTTCAGCAGGATTTGTGTTTGTTTAGGTGGATGAGAGCGTAGAGCGAGAGCAGGGCTGGCTGTACGGCTGTCGGCAGGGGAAGATGGGCTGGTTCCCTGAGAGCTATGTGGAGAAGCAGACCAAATCTGAGGCTCCACTCATGGCCAAACAAGCCCTGAAGCCACAGGTCTCCATTTCCGTCAGGTGCGGTCTCCAATCTGAATACCTCATATTGTTCAAATGCTTCATTTACACCTGTAGCACAATCATTTGTACAAACTTTTCCCTATGTACACTCACAGACAAAGTGCATGTGCCTACAGAACCATTACAGAAAACATTCACAGCTACAAACTGCATGTCTTTTTTATATGAAAGAAGCTAAATTCATTTGTAGTACAAGACCTGTTCACACCAAGTAAAGTATAAAATATTACTGATTAAAAAAATGAATAACGAAACGAATAAATTAAAAAAAAAGCTATCAATTGATTATAATGACTTTGTGTGAAATATTTCATAGAGATACGCTGTTTCATTTCAAATTCTTGAGCATGACAGTAGAACGTGGAATTTTCTAAAACACCTTCTTCACCAGCAAACTGAGTGACGGACAGAGTGGATCGCGGCTGAGCTCTGCTTTCACCCCAACCCATGCCACAGGCTCTGCCCCTTCCAACCATGGTCAGGTATGCAGGATTCCTTGAGGATTACCACTTAGTGTTTATGTAAGGTACAAGTTCCTTGTAGTGGAATGCAATGGCATTTGCTGCATGTTTTCAGGTGGTGGGGAATGTGCAAGCTCAGGCTCTGTGCTCTTGGACTGCAAAGACGGACAACCATCTCAACTTCTCCAAAGATGATGTGATCACAGTTCTGGAGCAGCAGGAGAACTGGTGGCTGGGAGAACTCAGTGGGGTTAAGGGGTGGTTTCCCAAAACCTATGTTACAGTGCTGAGCGGCAGTGATGCACAAGCAGAGTAAATACACACACCATGCTGAAGTGGTTGTGATGTTGCTACTTCCTTTTTTGACCTAATAGATGAGTGTGTAGCTGTGAGTGTTACATGTACTTTGTCTGTGGAAAGAGTTAATGTGAATGTTGTTTTTAAACTTTGCATACTAAAACTCACCGGTGTCCTGAGTTGCCAGTGTTTTTGCCTGAGTTTTTTTTTTTTTTTTTTTTTTGCTTTGCTTTCTGTTTGATCACTGAAACACTATTTGATCATCTTGTTTGGTGCTTGATATTTATTTATTTTCCCCCCATAGTTCTACTGATGGATCTGATACAGCAGATGGATCCAACTATGAAGGTAAGAGAAAACAGATTAGCATTTTCTATCAGTTGTGACATTCTGAAGGAGTTTCCCCTTACATGTAAGAGAAGATATCTATTTGTGAGCAACATGTTAAGAGACATTTATTATATCATATATAGATGATATAATAAACTACAACAACATGTAGTTTTGTTGTACTTTCTAAAATTTTCTAATGTCTAAAATTCACATAATGCAGGTTTCTGTCACCTATTATTTCATTTTTTTTTATTCTTCTTCTTCTTCTTCTTCTTCTTATTATTATTATTATTATTATTATTATTATTATTATTATTATTATTATTATTATTATTATTATTTGTATATACACTACCATTCAAAAGTTTGCTGTTGGGAAGATTCTTTTAATGATTTTGGACGAAGTTTCTTCCTTTGCATTTATTTTATTAAAAACGGTTATACTGTAAAATATTAGTACAATTTAAAAAAAGTTTTCTATTTTAATGTATTTTATAATGTAATTTATTCCTGTGATGGCAAAACTGAATTTTCAGCAGCCATTACTCCAGTCTTTCTAATATGCTGATTTATTTTGTATTATTATTATGATTATTATTTTCTATGTTGAAAACTGTTGTACTGCTTAATATTTTTGTGGAAATGTAATGTGTGTTTTTTTTTATTTTTTTTTTTATTCTTTTAATAGAAATGTCAGAAGAATAGCATTAATTTGAAATAGAAATCTTTTGTAAAATTATAAATGTTTGTACTGTCATTTTTGATCAATTTAATGTGTACTTGCTGAAAAGTATTAATTTATTTGAAAAAAAAAAAAAAAACCGCACTGACCCCAAACTTTGTAACGGTGATGTATGTGTGTAATTCGTTTTCTAGTAATTAGTTCTTTAATGCGATTTTTAAACATTTCTTGTGGGCAACCCAAACATTCAAACAGCGTGTGCGTGTGTGTGTGTGTGTGTGTGTGTGTGTGTGTGTGTATTAATTTCTAGTATGTTTTGTGTCTGTTATGCCTGTGAACACATCACAGGTTTATCTGTGGACATCAGCATTGTCCTTCAGTTCTGAGTTTCTATAAACCGTGTTTGTATGTTGATCCCGTCATCAGAATACGTGGCGCTGTACACTTACGAGAGCCCTGAGCCTGGAGACCTGACTTTCAATGAGGGAGACACCATCCTGGTATCAGAGAGAGAGGGGGAGTGGTGGAGAGGCAGCATCGGAGACAGATCAGGAGTCTTCCCCTCCAATTATGTCAAGCCAAAGGAGACTGATGTAATTTTTATTTTTATATATTTAGGGATACTGGCATTTATACATGTTGTTAGTTGTGATACAACTTGTTTTTCTCATTAGACTTCAAGTCTTTCTGGTAAACTTGGAATGCAGGGGAAGAAACCGGGTGAGTAACAGTGTAGCGTTCTATGACAGCATTAAAATGTATAGTATTTAATTTACAGTGATATAAATATATAGCATGTTATTTTGTTTGTAGAAGTGGCCCAGGTGACCACTGCACACACTGCTGCAGGTGCAGAGCAGTTAAATCTCACTCCAGGCCAGCTCATCCTCATCCTCACCAAGAACCCCTCCGGCTGGTGGCTCGGGGAACTGCAGGTGACTGAGCTGTTTATGCACAAAGACTTTAAATGAGTAATTTTCCACACTTTTGTAGCATGTTCCCCCCTGAAATCCACTTGCGTTAATCAAGGCACTAAAATCGCACTTTAAGTCGTTTTACAGACCTTTAGAGTTGATCAAATCTTTATTTCCATGATATGTCCCCAACTGGATAGTTGTAATTTTTCCATGTATTCTGCAAACAAAATGATAAAAAATTACTTTGATAGACAGACAAATAAAAATGAACATTTTTAAATTAGCTGCAAAATGTTCTCTTTGTCTCTTCAGGCCAGGGGGAAGAAGCGTCAGAAGGGCTGGTTCCCTGCTACGCATGTCAAGCTCCTGGGCTCAAACAGTGGCAAATCTACACCTGCATCTGCGGCTGGTGAGAAACAGCACAAGTATCCAAGGTTGATTTATTTCTCTGTGTATCTCTCCTCATTGCTCTCTCTGTCCTTCCTCACTCTAGTCGGCCAAGTCATCGCCATATACGACTACATCGCGGCGAACAAGGACGAGCTGAGCTTCTCAAAGAGTCAACTTATTAATGTGCTGGACAAAAGCGATCCTGACTGGTGGAAAGGAGAACTCAATGGGGTCACAGGCTTGATTCCTACCAACTATGTGAAAGTGACCACCTCAGATTCTGACCCCAGTCAGCAGTGTAAGTAGAGACCCATGAACAGACCTACTTTGGTTCTGTTTTGAATTATTATGCAAGTTTTTGATTGCCTTTTCATTTATTTTGAAAGTTAACTTGGGTTCAGATTATTTATAAAAAAAATAAATAAATAAAAAAGTTTATGCTGTTTGTGCTGCTTAAATATGGGTGTTTATTATCTGCAAGAGTTTGTGTTTATGACAGAGTGTATTACAATTACATTTTTATCCACTAGTGTAATTATCAATACTGGTGTTATTTTATGGTGCCTTTTTGGTTCATTTTATTTTTGGGGGTTATAAGAGAAAGTATATTTTCCAGTCATTTCCAGTTAGACATGTAGTATCTAATGTTAGACTTTTCTTTTCCTCCTCCATATTTAGCTACAATCATTTTTCACACGTTCTTTTCCCCTTCCACTTTTTTTCTCATTTGTGTTCTTCTCTGTAGGGTGGTAACACCTTTCCCTCCCTTCGCCCATGAGAGACCCACTATCCCCCTCTCACAGTGGAGGTGGTCCCGCTGAAACCTCCATTTACTCACCCAATCACCCTCCTTTATCTCTCCTCACCCATCTCATTTGTTTTAAACTAAAAAAACGGTTTCTCATTCAATTGACTGGTTGTCTGGACTGATCCTAACTGATTAGTAGAGGGATAAGTGAGTCTTTCTGTGGTGTTCCTTTTTTGAATTTTCTTAAATTTACATTTGCTTTAAAGTTTCTTAAGTGTGGCAGCTTCTTTTATAAGATGGGACTTTACAGTAAAACTGCTGCACCTGAGTCATTTTAAGGGATGTTACATTTTTAAGGGATGTTACAAAGTGTGAAACTGTGATACACTTTGCATGAATTTGCTGGTTATAATGCAGCTTTAAACAGTATTATTGGTCTCTGGCTATTGAAGGCACTTTGACATTTTAAAGAACAAACAACTGTCACTTTTTTGAGGCAGTTTCACCTTGAATCTTTAGATGGTTTCCATTCTTTTGCTTAAATTTTATTTGTATTCAGTTTGTTTGAAATCAATGTAAAAACTAAACGAAAGACAACTTGTATTACTGTCTATAGTGTATTTAGTGGAATAGTTATGCTGCTGCTATTTTAAGCTCAATGCTTTCGCCTTAGTTGGTATTGTTACATATTTAATGTGTTTTATGCCTTGTTTGTGCATGAATCGCTTCTGTATAAACAGATTTGTTAATATTATTCGAGAAACTATGCAAGTAGTTGTAAAATTGTGGACGAATGTTTGCTTTAGTATCATTTTATTGGATGTTGTTAATAATCATTCAAATATCTCAAATACTTTGGATCTTGTACTTATTTGATTTGAAGAAATCTAGACATTAAAGTCTTTTGAAAAAACAAACGTCGTTCCTTTTTAATTTTTGTAATATAAGAGTTCAGTGCCAATGTAAAAAAAAAAAAAAAAAATTATTTCCAGATACCCATGAAAAAAAAAACATAGCCCATAAATATTCCAACTTTTGCCATCTAAAGTAAAATACAGAAATGTTTTGGTCAAATTTTTTGATCATTATAAATAGTTTATTAAAAGTGTATATATAAAAACACATTTAAAAAAAGTAAAGTCGCCATGAAATCAAAATGGACATATTATATTGCATAATATTGCAGTGCTTATTATAAATGATTTATCCATGCACATCATTCTTTTTTTTAATTTTTTTTATTCATGTGCCCTTCATAATAACTTTCTCTTGCAATATCTCTTCTCTGATGATACGAGGGTGGGACAACCTATCACTCACATATAGATATATTTCACTCAGATATACGTCACAATAGGTAAGAAATTACTAACGCAACTTCCATTTCATGCAGACTTTAATAAATGATCAACAAATTAAAAGTTTAAATAAAGATAAAAGAAACTGGCTATATTGTCTCATATGAAACCTCCTCCATGAATTTCTAGAGACTTACTGACAGAATTAATCCAGCTAATCTTCACTTCCATCTAGTTATGGTTATCCTGCTGTTGTATTATGGGTGAAAACAGAATGAGTAATCCTGCATGCTTGCAGTGTTCATCACAGTAAATGTGCAGGTTCATAAAGAACAGGTCCAGAAAATGAGCGATCATTCAGGGGGTAAACTGCTGTTTTTGCGGCTATGGGATGTGAATGATGAAGACACCATGGATGGTCAAACGGACAGACCATCAGCAGGTAAGGATTCACGCAGAAGCAGTTTGGAGTGTCATCGATACACTGCAACTGACATTATTCTGCTTGGTTTTGAGTGTGTTTGGAGTAAGACTGTTGAAGGATCTCATGGAGCCGTCAATATGTGTGTGTTTTGTTGTGTTTATGGGATTCAAGTGTCTGGGTGAGTTCACCTGTACGGTTTTCTTGTAGGGTGTGCTGACCAGACCACTTTGGATTCAATGAGCCCGCAGGAGAGGAAACGGCAAGGTTACATCCATGAGCTCATTGAAACTGAGGAGAAATACATAGAAGACCTACAACTGGTCCTAGAGGTACACAGTCACAGATCACCTATTTTACATTCACATTTTATCCAAAGCAACTTTACCGTAAAGGCACCGACAGTTTTAGTGGTGCCGCAATATCAAAAAGAGTAAACCAAAATTACGCAAAGCTATATTTAACAAATATATTTATATGTTTTGATTATTTAGTATATTATTTAAGGAAAGTCTATACTTGTTTATTTGAAAATGAAAATGAAAATGAAAATTGTCATCATTTACTCACCCTCAAGTTGTTCCAAAGGAAGATATTTGGAAGAATGTCTGTAATCCAAGCAGATCTCAGCCCCCATTGACTACCATTTCCAGTAGGAAAAAAATACTATGGTAGTCAATGGGGGGTGAGATCTGCTTGGTTACAAATATTCTTCCAAATATCTTCCCTTGTGTACAGCAGAGCAAAGAAATTTATACACGTTTGGAACAACTTGTGGGTGAGTAAATTATAACAGAATTTTCATTTTTCGGTGAACTATCCCTTTAAACTTTTTTGCAGTTTGTGGTCTTTCATTGTGACTTATGATTTTTTGAAAGTACAAAAATCCCAAGTAGTGTAATAATAAAGTATAATAATTAGAATTAAACATTATTTTTTAATAATTATTTCATAAAATAAAGTAATTTTATGACTTTGCAAAAGCACTCTGCAGTGCATTTTTGTATAATATTTGATTTAAATAGTATTTTTTTTTTTTGATGATAAAATGATATTTACTTCCTTGTTCTTACTTTCTTGTCTCTTTTAAGGTCTTCCACAAGCCCATGTCTGAATCAGGCCGTCTCACAGAGGCTGAAATGAACATGATATTTGTCAACTGGAGGGAGCTTATCCAGTGCAGCTCCAAGATGCTCAAGTATGTGAGGCTAACTTGAAAATATTTGTTTCTTTTTCCAGTGTGCAGTGTATCATGCATGTGTGTATTGGCACAATTTGGCAGGGCCCTGAAGACAAGGAAAAAGGTCGGAGGAGACAACATGCCTGTTCACATGATCGGGGACGTCCTGGCCTCTGAGCTGTCACACATGCCGGCCTACATCCGCTTCTGCAGCTGCCAGCTGAATGGAGCAGCGCTGCTGCAACAGAGAACCGATCAGGAGCCAGACTTCAAAACTTTCCTCAAGGTAGCCACACATACTTAACTTGCAAAAAATACACATTAATATCCTTAAAATATTCATTTGAAAACTTAATTTAATTTATTCCAACTTATTAAAACCTCAATTTGAGGTTTTGGTTAGAAAATTTCCCTAATAATTATTAATCTTTTTTTTTTTTTTTTTTTTTTTTTTTTTTTTTTTCAGAAAATTGCAACAGACTACCGTTGTAAAGGAATGCCTTTGTCCAGCTTTTTACTCAAACCTATGCAAAGGATCACCCGCTACCCTCTCCATATTAAAAATGTGAGTACTGTGAAAAAGAAGTTTTGTTTTATTTTCGCTCATCTTTGATATTGATAGTGAAAGCAAATGATTAGTGTGTTTTTAATCAATACGTGTGTGTATTTGTGTGTCCAGATGTTGGAAAGTACTCCAGAGAGTCATGTGGACTATATTCAGTTGCTAGAGGCTTTGGAGAAGGCAGAGCTGCTGTGCTCTCAGGTGAACGAGGGCGTCAGGGAGAAGGAGAACTCTGACAGGCTGGAGTGGATCCAATCCCATGTGCAGTGTGAAGGCATAACAGAGGTCAGAAAGCACACAGTTTAGTCATGTGACATTTAAAAAAAGGTTTCTATATCATCTTTTTTCTGGTACAAGAAGTAGCTGATGATTAAAACATGCATTGCAAGATCGATCATAGGCTAACGTCTGAATATACAATACCGTTGAAAAGTTTGGGGTCAGTAAGATTTTCTGAGGAGGTCTCTAATGCTCTGTAAGGCTGAATTTATTTGTACAGTACAAACAGTAATATTGTGAAATATTACTACAATTTAAAATAACTATTTTCTGTTTTATTATGGTTTAAAATGTAATTTATTCCTCTGATGCAAAGATGAATTTTCAGGAGCCATTACTCCGGTCTTCAGTGTCACATGATCCATCAGAAATCATTCGAATATTCTGATTTGCAGCTCAAGAAACGCTTCTTATTATTATCAATGTTGAAAACAGTTGTGCTACTTAATATTTTTATGGAAACCGTGATACACATTTATTCATGATTCTTTGATGAATAGAAAGTTCAAAAGAGCATTTATTTGAAATAGATTTTTTGTAACATCGTAAATCTCTTTACTGTCACTTTTAATCATTTTATATAATCCTTTGTGAATGAATTTCTTTTTTTCTTTTTTTTTAAATATTACTGAATGGTGGTGTAAAATATTCTGAGGGCTGATTGGCTGAAAGACTTTGGCTTAGATTTCATAATGCTTTGAAGGTACAAGTAAATGTCTTACTTTTCTATTTTGTCACTTGTCTAGAATCTGACCTTCAACTCTCTAACCAACTGCCTGGGTCCTCGTAAATTGCTGCACAGCGGGAAGGTGTTCAAGACCAAGAGCAATAAGGAGTTATACGCCTTTCTGTTCAACGACTTTCTGCTGTTTACTCAAGCTGTCAGGCAGTTCACTTCCTCAGGAACGGACAAGCTCTTCAGCCCCAAATCCAACACCCAGTACAAGATGTATAAGACGGTAGGGTTCCACTCCTCTTTTTATCGTCAAACCTTTAGGGGGAAAAACCACTGGGATATTGTTTAATGTGTATGCTTGTGTTCCCAGCCTGTGTTCCTCAATGAAGTTCTGGTGAAGCTTCCGTCAGATCCGTCCAGTGATGAGCCCGTTTTCCACATTTCCCACATAGATCGCGTGTACACACTGAAGACCGAGAACATTAACGAGAGGTCAGTTTCAGCGATCACTTTTTTTTATCAGTCTTATCAGCAAGCCACTATTTACTGCATACATGGGATGTTTTATGAACCGTTCATGGAATGTTGTTATCGGCACACTGTACGAGAAGGGGGGAAAAAAAACAACCGCCTATCTCGCTGCTAAAATTACACTGCAAGAATAACTGACAGAATTTTAATGCAAACTATTTTATTCTAGGAAACTATGCATGCATATATAGTTTTTATTATGCCACAAAGTGTTTAATATCTTCCTAATATCCTGCTAGGACTGCTTGGGTTCAGAAGATCAAAACAGCATCAGAAGGATTCCTTGAGATGGAGAAGAAAAAACGGGAAAAGTCCTATCAGTGTAAAAAATTTTTTGGAACCATTAAATATGACTACTCACTTACTACTTACACAACCATCCAAAGGTTTGGGGTCTAACGGTTCTTATAGAAATGAATACTAGCAAAGAATGCAATAAATTGATCAAAAGTGACAGTAAAGACATTTATAATGTTACAAAAGATCTCTATTTTATGCTGTTCTTTTGAACTTCCTATTCAGTTTGGAAAAGTATGGAATTTGATTTGAGTAATTTCCAGGTCAGCCCATTTCACAGTGTGGTTTCTTGGCTGCCACAGTGAATGCATTAAAGCAGGCATAAGGCCTTGAAATATGACGTACTGCCCTAACAAAAGGCAATTTTTTTTTTTTTTTTTTTTTTTTTAAACATTACCAGTCTTTTTTATAGACCCTTGAACTTGGCAAATAGGACAATGCACACAGCCGTATTGTGCCATCAGCACATTTCGTGTCATGGTTTCTCTGCCGCCACAGATGCATTAAATTGGACATTATGCCTTGATATTAGAGGTACTTACTTAAGGAAGGCTAAATTGAGCAAATAGATCTCTATTAATTAATGTGCATCCATGCTCTCGTTTTCGTCATAGTTTGATGGCAGTGACGCACAAAGGAAATAGTTTATAAAACTAGAAATTTAAATGTAAAAAATTCCTGTGCGCATGTGAACAGTTTCCCAAGGGCACGATAAAGTTTCTTATATCTCTATCTCTCATTCATTTATTTTTTTTTATTTTTTTTACATTTTAGGGGTGCTGTATGTTGTCACTTCGTGAAAATCAATGAACAAAACCCTGAGAAAATAAAAATATTTGCAGATGACTACTATATACTAAATATAAAGCTGAAAATAATGTTGTATGAACCATTTATGTTAAATGTGGTCTGAAAATCTACAGAGAGGTTTGGAAATTTGAGTCTGACAAGTATGGAATTTTGAAGTGGAAAATGTTTTCATATTGATGATGATAATAATAAGAATTTTTTTCTTGAGCTCCAAATCAGCATATTAGAATGATTTCTGTAGGAAAATAATGGCTGCTGAAAATTCAGCTTTGCCTTCACAAGAATAAATTACATTTTAAGATATAATCAAATAGAAAACAGTTCTTTTAAATTATAAGACAATATATAAATATATAAAACAATATATTTTTACTGTTTTTTTTTTTTTTTTTTACAAATAAATGCAGCTTTGGTGAGCATAAGAGACTTTTTTCAAAAACATTAAAGAAATCTTAAATTTAAAGAAAAAGAAATCCCAAAATTTTGAACGGTAGTGTATGCCATGGTCTTTAAAATATAAATAATAATTACAACAGGTTGCCCAAGTTCATGTCTTTTATACTTCTTTTTTTTTTTTTTTTTTTTTAACAGCTCGATCAATGAAGGCAAGTGGAATTGGTCGCCTGCTTGTCACCATCTTGGAGGCAACGGAGCTAAAATCCTCCAAACCAAACGGTGAGTGATTTCATGATCTTCCCCTATATATGTATTAAAGGGATAGTTCACCCAAAAATGAACATTATCCCATAATTTACTCACCCTCAAGCCATCCTAGGTGTATATGACATTCTTCTTTCAGACAAATACAGTCGGAGTTATATTAAAAAATATCCTGGCTAATCCAAGCTTTATAATGGCAGCCCATTTATAATTTGAAGCCCAAAAAAGTGCATCCATCCATTATAAAAGTAATCCACACGGCTTCGGGGGGTTAATAAAGGCCTTCCGTATTCAACTTAAGAAGAAAGTGTAATGCCTCTCGTAATTCAAAACGCTTACGCTACGTCCGACGTCATCGCCGCGCCAGTTACGCTTTTTCCGTAAATTGAATACAGAAGCGGAAGCTAGATATTTTACTTTATAACGTGTTAAATATGGATATTTTTCTTTCACAAACCCATCGATTTGCTTCAGAAGGCCTTTATTAACCCCCCGGAGCCGTATGGATTACTTTTATAATGGATGGATGCACTTTTTTGTGCTTCAAATTTTGGGCTCCCATTCACTGTCATTATAAAGCTTGGAAGAGCCAGGACATTTTTTTTTAATATAACTCCGACCGTATTCGCCTGAAAGAAGAATGTCATATACACCTAGGATGGCTTGAGGGTGAGTAAATTATGGGATAATGTTCATTTTTGGGTGAACTATCCCTTTAATGTTCCACAATATCTTATAGTATATTAATACTTTTTTGTATTTGTATTTGTGTTTTTTTTTTGTTTTTTTTTAGGAAAGAGTAATTCATACTGTGAAGTGACCATGGGTTCTCAGGGCTACACTTCCCGAACCATCAATGACACTTCCAACCCCAAGTGGAACTTTAATTGTCAGTTTCACATTAAAGATCTGTATCAAGATGTCCTCTGCATTACAATATATGAGCGGGAGCAATTTTCACCAGATGGTCAGTATAAAAATAGCGAGTATAAGACTATTTCTAAATGATATAATTTAATTAGTCTTAAACCGAGCTCTTTTAATATTTTAACATGCATAATTATTACTCATTCCCTAAATTGTTCCATTTCTCTTTCTCCCTCTATAGACTTCTTAGGTCGCACTGAGGTTCCTGTAGCCACTATTAAGAAAGAGCTTGAGAATAAAGGTCCATCCACCAGGAGGCTGCTGCTTCATGAAGTTCCCACTGGAGAGGTTTGGGTTCGGCTTGACCTGCAGCTGTTTGACCACAAAGCCCCCAAATGACGAGGAGAGAAGATGACCCTTCAAAACGGCACTTCAAGCACAGCGTCTCACCACTAACTCGAGATCTTCAAGACTGACCTTTGCCTTAAGATGTTCTCTACTTCTGTGGAACATACTAATGAATATGTGATGATGGGGAAGACAAGTTAGCCTTCACAACTTTGCCAAGTTTTGCTTTTTATCAAGTGACAGGAATGAAAAGGGGAATTTTTTTTATTTGTTTGTTTTATTGCCTAAATAATAATTTACCACTGGATGCAGAGATATCTCAGGACCTATATTTTGCTTCAAATATACTGTCTTTTATTGCTGTATTGAAAGCTATATTTGTTATAATCGTAATTTGCCTAGATCTGAAGTTGATGAGAACTTTTTTGAACTTGAATTTTCTCATCAGGAACACTAAACCAGGTGGTGTTGTTTTAATTAATTATCTGTCTGCCTTACCTGCCAATTCTTCCATTTAACTTCACCGTTATAGAATTAATTTGCACCAGAAAATTGATCCTCTTTATTAAATATATCTTGTAACAGCTTATTTGTCTGTGTAACAAGAAAGGAACTTATTTTGCAGAGCTTACTAGTTTTATTTACGAAGGTACAAATGAGGGGATTAGCAAGGGATGATTGGTTGAAGGTCTAATAACTGTTGATTTTTGTGTGCTTGACTGAGTTTTATTTATGTTAATTTATGCGTCTTGGACTATCTGCACATTTTACGCTGCCCATTAAATCTGGATTGCCATAAAGCATTCAGAGGTCTTAATATTGTATATTTTTGCTGAGTTGGAGTAGTATGAAGAATGTTTACTCAAGAGACTGAGTCACTGAGTTTGTCTTTTAGATTTATTTGTTTTAGTTTTAAATATACATGTAATAAAGTTTGTTGAATATTCTGCAAAGTTTTTTTCCACCCTGCCCTTTTTCCTTTCTCTCTGTCTTGCTAGGTTTTTGTTGCCAAGTATTAGTTTTGAAAAATCTCTAGTATTGAATTGTACTAAAGCCCTGTAAGCACAAATATGCAACAAAATCAGGTTTCAGATGCAAATAAAATTAATTTAAAATGTAAAGTATACTGGGTGTTTGTTTTCAAAACAGATTAAATATTTTATCAACTTACTTGGTTTATAAAACGCCCACTTATAATTAGACAGCGAACATGTCTTGGTAACCTTGGAGATTCTGTTCAGTCAGGCGCCAGGCGGTTGTTGAGGGCGACCTAACCGCTGAGTGCGACATATCTAATAAACATTTTGAGCACTGTTTAAGTAATTTGTTAGATATTAATATGAACCCATTTCCAAAGTTATTAGAAGAAAGTCTCATTAACACGAAACATGTCGAGTGTGCAGCGATACTTGTGGCTAAAACAGGCGACGTAACAGCTGCGTCCAATTTTACAGTAAGTACTTCAAGTTTGTGCATTCATACAGATAAACATGTTATTTGAAGTTTTATGTGTAATATTTGTTCAGGACAAAGTGTCCATTTAGTTCAATCAGTTGAATGTCTTCAAACAGGTCTGTCCAGAACAAACACGAATGTTTATAGACTCATTCAAACATGTGAATGTAACCAGGGAGAGAGGACTCAACTTCAGGAACAAGCTCTACACCTGCGTGCGTGCTGACAAACACTCGATATACACAAAATGTGTAAGTAACACACTAAATATACTCTACATGTTTAATTAAACCTACTCAAAATATACAAAATAAGTAATAAGACTTTTTGTTTGTTGCTACAAACCTCAAAAAACATAAAAAATAATTTGGAAATTAAAAGGAGGTATATGAATTGCGTATACTTAAAGGTAGAGTAGGCACATTTTTTTTTATAAACACTTTTGTTATTCTGGTTTAAACTCTCTTCACATGCTGATAGCAATCAATAATAGAAGTGATTTCAATATTAAAACATACATCTTCTGTGGAAGTCTCAAGACCAAAAAATATTCGTCCAATCATTGCATTCGGTCCGAATACAATGTCCTACCTTCCTGTTAACATATGTATTTCCATACCTTCGCGCAGACATCACACGTTATCAGCGCGTTCCTTAAGGCTATGCAGAGTTGTAGACATAGTCACCAATCCCCACAAACAGCAGCTTTTTACAGTTCCTCCTGAACCAAAACAATGAGCTCCCAGCTAACAATTTTTGGTTCCCAAAACATTAGTTTTAAACTAATTTCAGAGCTCTGTATAGGTCATTACACAAAAACATCTGCAACGTTTTAATTGGAAGGTTATTTTACATGGTTATTAAATAATAACCTAAAAATAACCATTTGGGGTTCTGTAAAAGTTATTTTTAGGTTATTTAAAAATAACCACCCTGCAACGTTCTTGGAACATTATTTTATGTTTGCAAAATAATAACCTAAAAATAACCATTATGGAACGTTCTGTATGTTATTTTTAGGTTATTTAAAAATAAACACTCTGCAACGTTGTGGGAACGTTATTTTATGGTTGCAAAAAAATATGTTATTGACCCATAAGCGCAGATGAATTGTATATAACCACATCGTCACTTTTTCCATCATGTCATCACATCAGAATTCATTCACTGATTTTTCTTTATTGTCTTTGCTTAGGAAGGACATGGCCTGATATTGGTGAGAACTGCACTGTATGTGATTGTCGCCACGTACTCACAGAGCATGTATCCAAGTATCTGTGTGGAAGCAGTTGAGAAACTAGGTAGGCTACAATTCCAACCAAAAGTTCAATTAACTTTCCTGTTCTAGTTCAATGTTTTTTGATCATAGTTTCTGTATGTATTTCAGCCGAGTATCTGCGTGAAAAGGGAAAATGAAGCTCATCGTATCAGATCTGAAGAGGTGTTCAGTGTGATTGTAGTAGTACTGATGAGAAACTATAAACTGTACTCAATCTGCTTAGCTACAAGAACACCAAGGTAGGTTGTTTCAGTACTGCTCAGACAAACAAGGAAGCATGCTTCTGGATTCATGTAGTGGGATTTTAATTTACATATTGAGATTTGGCATCTTAAAATATACACACAACAGTAGTTTTACATCTCAACACTGAACATAATGACACACAAACTCAACTGCCACAACTTAGGCAACAAGGTCTTTCACAGAAAGAATATAAAACTCCATAGAGAAAAAAAATTAACTGAATGTTATGGCTGTTACTATTCATATGAGCAGGAAACATGGGATGGGAACCACAGTCTTATATTATTCAGCTATTTTTTTGTTTAGAATAAGAAATCTCAATTAACTGAATTTAAATATTGTAAGACAGGTAGAGAGAGCAGAAACAACTATTTTTGACCTGATCATTCACAGTGTTGAAGTTTGTAGCAGTCATCTGTCATTATAATAAGTCTGTGTTTGAACTGAACCAATTAAAGATCAGTACAAATTGCATTTTCATGTTCCACACATTTATATCATATAATCTATTTTTCTTTGCAGAACAATAACACGATTTACGTTAAAATACACAGTTCTTTCAAACCAGTCCCTAAAGCCCCTTATCATTCATGCATCACAACAGTGCTTATTTAATGTACTCCTTGATAACCTTGGAAAACCACAGATTATCCATTCACTTATGTTAAATAAAAGTTGGAGCAACAACTAGCGAGAGCTTGTTGTCCATTTACATATTACACAAAACCATTATTTTATCACTGGAGACATATATATATTCTATTATACAGTGCTTTCATAACACACTATCCATTTAATCCTTTAATAAGACAGAAACAATACATACCATTGGGTAGAGGTGTTTGGTGTTGGTAGAATATAAAGATTATAAAAAAACAAAAAATATGGATAGGATAATAGGATCACTTGACTAAAATGATTTTTTTTTTTCTCAGGTGTGTAATTATATTTTATGAAAATGATTAATATGTATTAAATATGATACTAATATAAAGGAATTAATACAGATAGGAAATACTTCATGACCTGAGTGTTCTTTGCATTGATGTTTGCTTTTGTGTAGTTTTTGTTTTTTCTTTAACATGCAAACGGGTATGACATATGACAATATGACATTTGCATGATTCATTTCTGCTGATCAGAGATATGTACTTTACATAAAATACACACAAATAATAAGGAATGCAAATTTATCATATACTAATAAACATTTGGCAAAACGTAGAGTGTGTGGTAAGAAGTTATCCAAGATGACACAATTAAGTAATAACCACTTGCATTTGTTGTTTTGTTCTTAAGGAAATGGAGTCATTAAATAATTTAGATGTCAAGGAAAATACAAAAACCGACATAGTTGATTTTTTTCTGTTATGAAAGGTCACTTTAAGTTTCAAAAGAATACCTTGTGAAAATTCTTTAACACCTGAGATATACTAGCTGGCTTTATACCTACATCTGAGTTTATTTATTATTGTTTTTATTTTCATGAAACTTTTAAATTTCTCTCAGAATATGACAAATGCTCAAATATGACAAATACATTTTTATACTATGTACTAAAATAATTGTATTCCCTCATATACATCTTTAAAACCTTGGACTAATCCAATGGGGAAAAAAATAATAGCATAGTGTAATAATGTGCCTTGTTGGTTATGAATAATGTGTTTGGCACTTTAAAATAACTACCATTATCAATAAACAAAAAACTAATTCCCTAATTTGAGCTGCGTGATATGCCACCAGATTCAGCCTATTGGCAGTTAAACAAAACATTAAAACACAAAGAAATGTTAAATGTTTGTTAAAAGAGTAAAATAATAATGAAGAAACAGAGGGCCACATGCGGTCTGCAAAGTGCTAAGTTGCTTGTGCGTAGAGTAATACCAATGGCAGTGCAGCGTTAGATCTGAGTTTGTAAGTGATGTCGCTTTATGTCCTTTCAGCTGCTCTCTGAATGTTCATCCTGCTTGTCTACCTCTGGTAACTGCTCTCTCCAGAAAGTGAACTGGCTGAAAGTGTCTGAACAGGGGAAGTCCGTGGTGTTTCCTCTGATCAGAAGAGGGAAGACATGGTCTACGACCTCACACAGACGGCCATAACTGTAAAACATGCAAGAATATTAGGATAAATTTACTTTGACTGTCAAACTCCAAACTACTAGACACTACTAGATTATCTACCATTAGATTCTCGAGAGAATCTTCGATAACAGTGACAAATGACAAAAACACACAAATGTAAAACATCAAGATACATTTCAATGAGAATTTGGAATGGAGTATGAGCTTAATTATAATAAAAAAAAAAATGTCACAATGATAAAAAAAAAAAAAACTGAAATCATCCCAAAGCAGGCTTAGTTTTAATGCAATTTTTTCTTTTAATTTTCGAAGATGGAAATTACAAAAACAATCGAAAGTAATACGTCTGGATGCATTTAAATGAGAATTTGGAAGGGAAAACAAGCTTTATTATCATAAAAAATAATGTCAATGCAAAAAAAAAGTTCAAAATCATCCCATTCTTTTCATTTTCGGTAACTGAACTTGAAAGTAAAACGTCCGGATAAATTTAAATTCTTTAAATTTGGAAGGGAAAATTAGCTTAAAAGGCTAGTTCACCCAAAGATGAAAAAAAATATCATCAATTACTCACCCTCATGTCGTTCCAAACCCATAAGACTTTCGTTCATCTTTGGAACACAAATTAATATATTTTAAATGAAATCAGAGATTTCTGTCCCTCCATCGACAGTCCACGCAACTACCACTTTGACGCTTCAAAAAGTTCATAAAGAGATTGTTAAACTAATCCATATGAATTGAGTGGTTTAGTCCAAATTTTCTGGAGAGACTCGATTATATGATGAAAAGATTGAATTTAGGCTTTTATTCAGATATAAACATTGATCAGCGAACATGAACAGAAGCGCAACCATACTTGCTTGACGTACGAGAACAAACCTCATTGGTTCTTGCGGAAGCTTAAACGTGCTGCGTAACACGAGAATGAACCTCATTGGTTCTCGCACGTCAAGCAAGCATGCTTGAGCTATTTTTTTATTGATGTGTGCATTGATGAATGTTTATGTGACTAAATTAAATCTGTTCATCATGTAAAGCGATCATGTCTCTTCAGAAAATTTGTTTCGAAGATGAACGAAAGTCTTGCGGGTTTGGAAGGGCATAACGGTGAGTAAATGATTGCAGAATTTTAGGGTGAACTAACCCTTTAATTATAATGAAAATGTCACAATGCAAAAATTAAAAATAAATAAATAAAATAATTTCCAAAACAGGTTTAGCTTTAGTGCAAAATTAGTTATTTTTCTTTTAAAATGAGAAAAGAAATGTTTTCATTAGATCACTTACGATGATATGTTGGTCTTTGCATGCTCTTGGATGAGTTCTCCCTTAGGATTCACAGTGAATATTCTGTTCAAAGGCACTCCCACCTCTTTATATGAATAAACATCCTATAGAGAAGAACGCTACTTAGAGATTTGCATATATCAGATGAAGGTAATGTTAGCAAATATTGCTACTAGCACTTACTGTTGCCCTGTTTCCGAAAGCAGCATAGAAAGGTTCTTTGTTTGGATAGAACAGATTTTTAATATCAGTCAGACATTCGATTTTAAACTTTTCTGGCTTCTTCTCAATGACCTCCCTGAAATTGAAAGAAAATACATCAGTTACTATATGGCATTAACATTATTTTTTAAAGCCTATATATGTTTTATGTGTGTTCCAACCTGTGAAATGCAGAGAACAGACTGCTAGGACTAAGCAGCACAGGTCCCATGGGTAGCATAGTGCCTCTTTCATTAACCCAGTGCAGGTAACCCCGGGTCATGTCAGCCATGCCAATAGCCCGAGCTGAACAGTACATAAATTTGTAGCCGTTCCTGTTTGACAATAGACAATAGATATATTAGACATATTAAAATGGACCAAAAATCTTTTTGCTCACATTTGATAGATGTGACATTCTCTGTATGTGGTGTGAGACTTACTGGCTGACTCTGTGGTAGAGTCGGGCAATACCCTGATGGGTCCAGTCTTTACCCAGAGTTGGTAAAATGTGTCCCAGGGTGTCAGACCTGAAAATGACTTTGCAATTTAGACTGCATACTTAATTTTTTGCATCCGTCTAGCCTATTATATTGCCCCAGAGAGGTGTCTCACCTTGTGATGGTGCCATCAATATCTGAAATCACTATCTTGTCATCCCAGTTCCACAGATAAATGGTGCCCTCACAGCGGCAGGTGCCCTGGTACTGGGTGGTGACGCTGAAGACCACATCATTGGGGCCATCTTTTAAGTGCAGACTGGCCTGAGAAAAGAGGAACATGCTTGTAGCGTGGGTTTCCATAACTTAGTGTAGTCTCTGATTGACTTTACTGGCTTTATTGAAAATGGAGATGCTTACTAGCTGTTCTGGGGACAAACGAAGAGTCTTCCTGTACCAGTGGCCTCCAGAGCTGTGGAGAACTTCAGGCTGATTGCTCACGGGGTTCTGTTTAGCACTTCCACTGTCATCTTCACTGGATGATGATTCATCCTTTAATCTAGTAAAAATATCACCAGACAGTCCAAAATGATGCGTACTTTATAAACCTACATTCTCAATACCATAAAATGCATTTATGTTAAAATTTTGATTGATATGATATATATTCTGATTTCGTAGTTACTGTGTATAGAAATCTTAAAGATACAGTACCAAAAACTGTAATTCTCTTTTGAGTCTGTTCAGTTCTAAAGGCCTGAATGACGGTGTAAAATGCTTATGTTAAACGTAACTTTTTCGATGCAAGAGACCTTGAATAAAGGCCTGTTCATACCAAGAACAAGGGCGTGTCTAGAGCATTTTAAATGGGGGGGCAGGCTGGGGCACTGCCTCACAAGAGGGTGGCTGCAAAATGAGCATGATGAGGGGGAAGAATACATTATTAAATAATTAAATACAAACCCGATTCCAAAAAAGTTGGGACACTGTACAAATCTCATAAACATATTTTATTCACAATAGAATATAGATAACATATCAAATGTTGAAAGTGAGACATTTTGAAATGTCATGCCAAATATTGGCTCATTTTGGATTTCATGAGAGCTACACATTCCAAAAAAGTTGGGACAGGTAGCAATAAGAGGCCGGAAAAGTTAAATGTACATATAAGGAACAGCTGGAGGACCAATTTGCAACTTATTAGGTCAATTGGCAACATGATTGGGTATAAAAAGAGCCTCTCAGAGTGGCAGTGTCTCTCAGAAGTCAAGATGGGCAGAGGATCACCAATTCCCCCAATGCTGCGGCGAAAAATAGTGGAGCAATATCAGAAAGGAGTTTCTCAGAGAAAAATTGCAAAGAGTTTGAAGTTATCATCATCTACAGTGCATAATATCATCCAAAGATTCAGAGAATCTGGAACAATCTCTGTGCGTAAGGGTCAAGGCCAGAAAACCATACTGGATGCCCGTGATCTTCGGGCCCTTAGACGGCACTGCATCACATACAGGAATGCTACTGTAATGGAAATCACAACATGGGCTCAGGAATACTTCCAGAAAACATTGTCAGTGAACACAATCCACCGTGCCATTCGCCGTTGCCGGCTAAAACTCTATAGGTCAAAAAAGAAGCCATATCTAAACATGATCCAGAAGCGCAGGCGTTTTCTCTGGGCCAAGGCTCATTTAAAATGGACTGTGGCAAAGTGGAAAACTGTTCTGTGGTCAGACGAATCAAAATTTGAAGTTCTTTTTGGAAAACTGGGACGCCATGTCATCCAGACTAAAGAGGACAAGGACAACGCAAGTTGTTATCAGCGCTCAGTTCAGAAGCCTGCATCTCTGATGGTATGGGGTTGCATGAGTGCGTGTGGCATGGGCAGCTTACACATCTGGAAAGGCACCATCAATGCTGAAAGGTATATCCAAGTTCTAGAACAACATATGCTCCCATCCAGACGTCGTCTCTTTCAGGGAAGATCTTGCATTTTCCAACATGACAATGCCAGACCACATACTGCATCAATTACAACATCATGGCTGCGTAGAAGAAGGATCCGGGTACTGAAATGGCCAGCCTGCAGTCCAGATCTTTCACCCATAGAAAACATTTGGCGCATCATAAAGAGGAAGATGCGACAAAGAAGACCAAAGACAGTTGAGCAACTAGAAGCCTGTATTAGACAAGAATGGGACAACATTCCTATTCCTAAACTTGAGCAACTTGTCTCCTCAGTCCCCAGACGTTTGCAGACTGTTATAAAAAGAAGAGGGGATGCCACACAGTGGTAAACATGGCCTTGTCCCAACTTTTTTGAGATGTGTTGATGCCATGAAATTTAAAATCAACTTATTTTTCCCTTAAAATGATACATTTTCTCAGTTTAAACATTTGATATGTCATCTATGTTGTATTCTGAATAAAATATTGAAATTTGAAACTTCCACATCATTGCATTCTGTTTTTATTCACAATTTGTACAGTGTCCCAACTTTTTTGGCATCGGGTTTGTAATATAATATATAATACAATAATTTAAATAATATATTAAATAATATTTTTGGCTTGAATAAAATCAAATAAATTGTTGCCACATGAGAAATTGTACATAATCGATGTAGAAAAACACTTAAGAGAGTTAAAGACTTTACTCAAATGAAAACACTTTAATCATCTTCACGACAGTAGACCTGCTGGTCGGGTCTCATACCTAAAGGCTGCAACACACCAGTTTTTGTTTTGTGCTGAGTTATAAGTTTGGGAATCCACTCAATATAACATACAGAGTGTATACACAATGTAAATAATAGATTACTTGCACAGTGTAGAGAGATTCATTGATCGTAACGGAACCTTGTGATATCGTAATGAACAAAGAGTGACAGCTTTTTAGTGATTACAAAGGGAGCGCTTCTGGAAGTGGGCCTCGTTGATACGCTTTTATTGTACAATTATATAGAAAAACAACAAAATACAATTTTAATAAAATAATTTAATTAATGCATTTTTACAATAAGCGCTTAACTCAAATAAATATTAAATAATAAAATAAATAACTAGAGAAGGCTGACTAAAACCAGCTTGCTTCCATTTAGTGGCATTAGCCTACTCTTCACCTGAATTAAAAAAGCCCTTCTGATGCAGGACAAAGTCGTGTCTGAAAGCTGTGTGCACCCCATGCCACCCTAGGCAGCTGAGCTGCCTATATTGCCCATGCCAGGATCCACCACTGCCAGATGCAGTTAGAAATTTACTAAAAACAAGCCAATCGCAAGACATCTGGTAGGTGGGGGGCACCTGGGGTGGCCAGCCAGATTGTAGTGGGGGCCGGTGCCACCCCTGGCCACCATGCAAACCTGCCCCTGACCAAGAAGAATGTTGAATAGCAAAGGAACCTACTGCATCTACTGTTGGAGAGTGAATTAGCATTTTCATTCACCCCATCTGACTTTTTTTTCATTGGTCTGAACAGAAAAACTAAATTTTTTTAATGCTGAACATTTCAGTTGGTGTGAACAGGTCTTAACATTATACAACTGTACTTCAGCTGAAAAGTGTTTTTCTAAATGTAATACATTAAGTTTAAATTTTACCTGCTCACAGTTCCTGTTCTTATAGCCTCCTCTCCACCTTCAATCTGGTCTGATGCTGATTCCTGTTGCAGTAAGAATCACAGATTTGATTGCTTTTATTACATAAGTAATATTTGCAAACCTGCGAGAAGTCAAAATGTCTTTGGATAAATCTGGTAACACTTTACCTCTAATTCAGTTCACAATTATCTCCTATATGTAATATTGCAAACATACCGATTTGGAGCTGTTGTTTCTGCCCCGCCATGAGAACCACCAGCGTCCTCCTTTCTTGGGCATCTTCTCCTTCATGATGTTCTCTACTGTGGCCTGGAGCAAACGCACAGAGCCCCTGATACTCAAAACTCAAAAACTAAATGGCAGGATGACTGCGACTGAACACACATGCAGCTAATAAATAAACACAAATTCACAAAGACGTACAGGACTAGAGCCGAACACGCTAGGAAAACAGTATGTGAAGAAACCAAGAGCAGAGTAGACGTAACTCAGACAGGAATACTTAGCGCAATTGCGCACAATGGGATGGGATGAGGGGAGATCAATTAAAAATAAGAAGAAAAACAAGGAGGAGGGAAGAGACAAAATTTAAATGCCCTGGAGTGCTATGAGAGCCGGGGTGCAGTATACACAAGGACTTTAAAAAGCAATGAAACACTCGCTGGGAGAAGACAAACAATACAGAAACAAAACAGTGTCTTTCTATCACTGTGATGTATTTCATCATTTACCTATTTAAACAATCTATTAATTGGGTCAGTACTGAGTTAGTGCAAACTTTTAAATAAAAACTGAAATGATAGATATTCAAAAGTGAGACATCCATTGGAGTACAGTAGTTTATTTTTATTATTATTATTATTATTATTATTTGTATATGCAGGACAAAGATGTTTCCAAATGAACATTTTCTTTGTTGTAATGCGCCTGCAGGGGGCACATGAATCCAATAAATAAAGAATTCTGTAAAATTAGGTAAATTGTAAAGCAGTGTAACATTACATTATTACAATTATTACATTTATTCTGAATTATTATAAATTAGACACTATATATAAATTATTGTGTCTTTTAATTTAAATCATTTAAATTGTATATAATAAAATGTATTATATTATCTTTTATTTAAAAAAAAAAAAGTGCTTTCTAAGAAATTCCTAATGGTTCCCATATTTCTTTGTTAAAAGATGCCATTTAATGTGTTGGTGATTGAAAACTTTGTATGATACCAAGTATCTTTTACTGATGGAACTAAAGTTAAGTCACCTAGTACATACAGTGTATATACATCACCAATCAACCAATGTTTGAGTTTGGTATTAACAAGCTTAAATGATAAGCTTTATTTAAACTACTATGAGGTCACATTGTCAGTGTTGGTTGAATACCTAAAGACCTTTCTGAACATGTGTGTGTTTATGCAGTCCTTACCTTTGGCAAGGGCTTCTGAAAAACCTGTACGGCCAGTACGATAGGAGCGGCTGTGGTCCAGTTATAATACCTTCGTGGGGAGAACAAAATGTGATAATTCGAAATAATTCATAAATGTATTAAATAAACTACTTAGTACTTTTACAATATTTTAGTAAATGACATTATGCTATATGTTTTTTTTTATGTGGCACACATATGACATACTTAGTTCCAATCTTTACAACCAGGTTGGGATCATCAATGATAGATGGATTATCTGCAAACTCCTGATAAGATATTGCTCGTTCCTCAAATTCCTCTGTGAATGAAAGATTATGAAGATTTGAATTGCTTAATTACTTCCCCAGCTAATGAAATCTAGAAGAAAACGGGATACAGAGTCTACAGAATAACAGAACAGGAACTGAAACTACATTATTTTACACTACCTTTGAAAAGTTTGGGGTCAGTAAGATTTTTTTTTAAAGTAATGAATACTTTAATTCCGCAAGGATGCATTAAATTGATCAAAGGTGACAGTAAATACATTTTACATCAAATTACATTTTAAAATATATTAAAATATAAAACAATTAAAATAAATGTATCTAATAATATTTCACAGTATGTTTTTACTGTATTTTTGATCAAATAAATGCATCCTTGGTGAGCTTAAGGGACTTCTTTCAAAAACATTAAAACATCTTACTGACCCTAAACTTTTGAATTGTACTGTACATGACAACTTTTACTAACCATGCACCAACTTTTACAACTCCTTTTACCTCTAGTGATCTCTCTGTTCTCTGTCAGTCCTCCACATAGAGAGATGGCAATATGAGGCAAGTCTCCTAACTGGTCAGAAAAGCTGTCCACCCCACTGTCCATTCCACTGCTGCCCACTGACTGAGGGGACTGATTTGCACTTCTCGGATCTGCCCCTCCCCTCACAGAAGTTGTTCCATCACTGAACAACAGAAATAAATTTGACAATTAAATATAATTTAAAATACATTATACATTATACCTAGCTCAGAAATGAACAAGTGAATGGCTAAAAGACTCTCTGTGCAGTCATGATATTTGATAACTGTTTGTTTAAACATAATCAGTGTAAAATTTACCTCTTTGGAAAGTACAGGGCTGCCACCTCAGGCTCCAACTCTGTGATGTCATCCAGGTATATTCCATCTGATCCCAAGTGCCGGCTTCTTTTGTCTAGGAATTGATGTTTTGTGACATTATATGTTTTAAATAGGCAAACATTGTTTTTCAGAGCTCATATTTAATGTCATATAAAATAAATGTGCAAATTATATATATATATATGCACACTATCAGTCAAAAGTTTGGAAACTGTACTATTTTGATTGTTTTTGAAAGAAGTCTCTTCTGCTCACCAAGGCTGCATTTATTTGATCCAAAATACAGCAAAAACAGTATTATTGTGAAATATTTTTACAATTTAAAATAACTCTATTTGAATATATTTTAAAATGCAATTTATTTCTGTGATTCAAAGCTGAATTTTCAGCATCATTACTCCAGTCTTTAGAGTCACATGATCCTTCAGAAATCATTCTAATATGGCGATTTGCTGCTCAAGAAACATTTATTATTATTATGTTGAAAACAGTTGTTTACAATTTTTTTTCAGGATTATTTAATGAATAGAAAGTTCAAAAGAACAGCATTTATCTGAAATATAAAGCTTTTGTAACATTATAAATGTCTATACTGTCACTTGATCAATTTAATGCATCCTTGCTGAATAAATGTATTCATTTCTTTAAGTTCTTTCCCAAAAAAAAAAAAAATTCTTACCAACCCAACTTTTGAACGGTAGTACAATGTTACAAAAGCTTTCTATTTCAGATAAATACTGTTCTTTTGAATTTTCTATTCATCAAAGAATCCTTAAAAAAATGTTTTACACAACTGTTTTCAACATTGATAATAATCATAAATGTTTCTTGCGCAGCAAATCAGCATATTAGAATGATTTCTGAAGGATCATGTGACACTGAAGACTGGAGTAGTGATGCTCAAAATTTAGCTTTGAATCACAGGAATAAATTACATTTTAAAATATATTCAAATAGAAAACAGTTATTTTACATTTTAATAATATTTCACAATATTACAGCTTTTTTTGTATTTTTAATAACATAAATGCAGCCTTGGTGAGCAGAAGAGACTTCTTTCAAAAACAATCAAAATAGTACAGTTTCCAAACTTTTGACTGGTAGTGTATATATATATATATATATATATATATATATACACAGTATATACACCTTTTCTCTTGGATGGAGAGTCCGTCTTGCTAATGCCATGAGCCCCAGGACTGTGACGCCCCTCCTCTAGGTCTGTAATAAAATGGGCGGCTGCACTGATGGCCTCCACATCTACAGCAGGGGCAGATGTTGCCTCTCCAGCCCTGAGATCAGGCACATACACATCATTTCTCTGAGACTCCCCTGTTCCATCCCCAGTGATGGCTCTGAAGTGCGTGCTTTCAGACGGTGGCATTGATCTTTGGGTCACCACCATGGGCTCTGACAGGGGCTGCAGGAATGAAGGCTGTGTAAAAAGAAAGACATACAGTTAACTGATTCAGATTTGTTCATTTGTTGTGGTCACGCGGCATGGCTGGTGACTACTGTACCTTGGCAGCATGAGGCAGCTCTCCCCATGTCCACAGCATCTCAGGGTTGTCTGGTTTTCCCTTCTGACTGTCCAGCAACTCGGAATCACTCTTGGGTGTAGATGGCAAAGAGCTATTTGGACTGCTTTAGGGAGGAATGAGAGATGGAGACATTGAGAAATATTTTGATTAATTGTAGGTTTGTATATACAGCTGTTGTGAAATAAGCTAGTAACAATGCCTTTTCATTCCTTGTACTGCAAAATCGAATCCCATGCTTGACAAACAAAGCAAAAATCTTAAAACTGGGCAATACAAAATTGGGCTTAAGTGAAACCTTATGGCTTTGTTGCAAATTTATTTACATAACATGGTGACTGCAGCGGTTACCTGTGTGTGGACTGGAACATGGCTGTTTGTTGAGGGCAGGAAAATGATAATCCTGCATTGGTGGGAATGGGTAAAGAGCATGTCTTCTCCAACCCTGTACTGTGGGTCAAAACAAAGCTTTAGATTCAAATGTCCATTATTTTGAATCTCATACATAGAAAGAATAAAATATAAGCACAACACTATATAAGTATGTTGTAGACTAAATACAGCTATATGTATTGGCATGTTTGTGGCATGATATATTATCAGTTTAATCATCATGCTGTAGCTGGGGAACAGTTTGCTGATGATGATTGATATATATTAATATAGCCTTCGATTCAGTCTCAGATACAGTCAGCAATACAGCATATGCTGTTTTTCTTTACTGTGGTGATAAAACAATCCCATTGGACTGAATTTTATTTTTACGATTCTGGATTTGTTTTCTTTTGTTTGAAATTGAATTAAATTTAAGTTTATTTGTATATTGCATTTCACAATACATATTGTTTCAAAGCAGCTTCACAGAAACTGCATGTTTTAATTTTACAATCAGGAAGTAATTTGTTATCAGTCAGAGATGAGTGTGTCAAAGCAATGTCCATATGGCAGTAATATACAGTTAGAAGATAATATATAAAGTTATGTGGTGGTGAGTAAACATCATGTATTCAGTTAAGCAGACACAGTGGACATGTTAGGCAATGATTACAACATGTGATCATAATGATTACAAAATAAGGACAAATTTTTTTAAATGCACACAATATTTGTCTGTTCTTCTTTCTAAAAATACACAAATTAATTTTTCCCAAAGATCAAGAATGGATTACAGACTGACTGACAGGGGTCTCCAGTTGAGAGGCTCTTTTGATGTTGTATTCAAGTCGTGGTACATTGTTGTCTCTTTTGCAATGTATTAAATACAGTACATTTACTGCAACTTTGCAACTTTATATCATGCAATTGTGACTTTGTCATAATTACGATGTGACTAGAACTTGGCTCCCTCTAACTACTCCTTTTTGAAAAACACTGGTAAGCATACCTTTGAACACCAGTCCACTTCCCTTCAGACTGTGTGTATGTGCTGCTAGTTCCTTTCACCTGCTCAGCAAACAGCTCATGTGACATGGCTCTGAAAACACATACAGTATAGGCAAACATATAAGTATATATTCCCACAAAAGTAAAGAGTGAAGGCCCATTCACAGCAAGGACGATAACTATAAAGATATAGTTCTAAAAATCGTTCTCAATATTAAAAAATAGTTCAAACCACAGCTATAACAATAATGGCACAGAGAAACAATATCGTTGGAATCACTTTCAGAACGATTTTATCCAGCTGATGAACGATAAAAACATTGACAGCCAATCAGAATCCATCCTGCTGTAACGAGCTTGAGGATTTAAAGTGACAGACAAGCACAATTTAAAGTACATTTAGATATTCCATGCACTTAGACATGCCCAGGGATAATCTGAGTGCTTGTCTTCAACAGGCTCATTCTTCCAGGAAGACAGAGAGCATTGTGGGGTTTCTAAAGAGCTAGTCTCTGGATTCAAAATGCTGCTTTACTGAGCAACACATTCTTGAGTTTGCATTCATTCCCAGCTGACTCTTTTTGGCCTTGTGAACAGCGCTTTCCCAGTGGCCTTTACAGTCACTTTTTAAATTTATTACTGGTACCTGGGAAACAGATTCTTGGTAATGCAAGGCATGTAATGTAGTGTAGTGGAACTTGCTTATCCAGATTGCATAGATAAAATACATAATTTGTAGTCCACTGGGACTGAAAGAAGGGAAAAGGATGTTTATGTTGTTTAACTGATTTATATTGAAAATCATTTATTTTCTTGGATATGTGTGGGTAATGCTAGATTGCCTAGCATTACAAAGGACTCCCCTCGAGCTGGAGCCAGAACTGGCATGGTTTCATGGATTTCGTGGAAAAACATTGGAGGGGCTGTTTGAGCCGCTTGTTTACTTCAGCAGTAGGACTGGCGACCTATTTTTCTCCACTTTGCCTCTCTCTCTCCATTGCAGAGCTTATTCGAAGAGTGAACAAACAGACACAGCCCACATCCCAAGACCAATGCAACTGGAATCATTCCAGCATATTTGCAGCAAACAAATTATGCCACTGTAATCACATAATTTGCAGTGATTTTAGGGGTTAAGAGAAGGAGGATCTCTCATTACAGAACCATCTGTTTTGTCTTTAATGTTGCATGTGTGTGTCCATGCTCTATACAGAAAATAAATTAAGCTCCACAAAAGTGGGATTTAGATTCAATGTGAGATCTTGGCAAGACCACTATCCCCATTTACCCACATATAATGAAAATGAATGGTGACCAGGGGCTTTCAAGCTCCAAAAAACATCACAATGCCATCCATTGCAGCTCTCAAAACTCAAAATGGCACATCAAAATGTGCCACAACAGGTTTAACGTCAGTGATACCAAATGTCATTGGATTTTACATGTCTCTAAAACAATTGCAATGTGATACATTTGAATATGCAAATAAGCCATCTTAAGTCTTAAGTTAAGATCTGACAAGTTAATTTAGGATTTTTCACAAATTCGTATTACAGAAGCAAATCTTGACTTGATTTAGGATTCTTATCCTATCTTACAAAATCTCTTCTTATCTGTAGTTAGGAAATCTCCATCGAGTTCGGTAATCAACTCTCAGGTCTGTTAACAAGCAACCAACGACACACAAGCAGCTGCTGTGAAGTAAATGCTAGAGATTAAAATGGAGAAACAAAATAGGTGTGCTTTTAATTAAGTGTTGCAGAAACAGAAGTTTTGATAAGCTTGATAGAAAAGGCAAAACCAATCACTATATTTCGCGGGACTCCGTAATCATTTATGTGTCTTGTTGTCAAAGTGTAGTACATCATTTGGGTGTTCAAAAAGTCTTTCCACCATCAAACATTGCTGTTCTTCATCTTGTATCATTAATAAATGTGACACCATTCTCAGACAGGGGTATTGTTGTGTGATTTTTACAGTTGGCTTTCAAATTATTTTGAAGATAGGACACCAGGGGGGTTATCCTAAAGTTAAGACAGTTTTTAGGATTTTTTGTCAAGTTAGGATGCTTCTGTAATACCCTTTTCCTATCCGCAGTTAAGATACGATTATGCACTTAAGAAATGTCATTCTGTAATAGCTTTTGTCCTGAATGAGGTCCTAACTGAAATTGCCAAACAGAGAAGAAGTTAGGATTTTTCTGTAATACGCCCCGTTTCTTTTCATTTTTATTGCTTGACAGCCCCTGGTATGGAAAAGAACAGCATAGATATTCAAATGTTCTGCTTTTGTGTTCCATGGAAGAAAGAAATTTATTAGAACGACGTGGAACCTAATGTGGGTAATATTATTTCTCAGATTAAAAAACTTTCTCCATGCTGTTTGTTCTGACCTGCTGCATGTAGCATCTGTGTCATCATCAGAACTCATGTCGATGGTAAACATGTCCTCATCTTCTGAAAAGTCTCCATTGTCCTCTCGCTTCATGCTGTCTACTTTAGATTTTCTCCTCCTCTTCCTCCTCTTCTTCATTATTGAACTGTCACCAGGGGCCTGCATGGGGCCCAGGGTTTGAATAGAGGTTCCGTTTCCAGACTCAGACAGACGGGACAAGCCTTTTCCCACTTGGGCCTGCATCAGGGCAGAGCCTTCTGAAATTATGGGTGATGTAGCCAAGTGGGACGGCACCATCTCCTGTAGACAGAGAAATAAATCGTATGAAATGTAGGCATGCTTTAGGGAGCTTTTTTATTATTGTTTTTAAATAATGCTAAATATACAGTTCCATTACCAATATTTAGAAATATGTATGGCCTGAAACTGGCAGGTGACAGGTGTTGCAAAAAGTTAATATTGGACCTTGATTGGGTTGTAGGCAAACTCAACCATTCATTCATATAAACATGAATGTAGACTGTAGCCTTAGATTTGGCTTGTGTCTGCTTAAATCCCAGAAGCACAACACTGTAACCTTAATGCCATGTGACAGATCGCTGCATGTTTCATTACAGATAAACTCATTCAACAGTTCTGAACCGTCTGCAAGTCATGGCTTCATAAGACATAAGTGCATGCCTGTTAGAGAGCAACAGAACCAAATAAATAACATAATGCTCAGTTGTTTACGTCACTCAGTGACCAGAACCAGACTACCTACACTGCCAGCTCATATATCAGTTATCACTCCCATTCAAGCAGACAGACCATTATCCTATGACTATGACTGTAGTCAACAGCAGGGACCATCACAACAATTAATACGGAAAACCACAGTTCCTTTAGCACTTTAACATAACTTTTCATTAGAGGAGATAAAGTTAGTTATTTAGTTGCACCCCAAACAAAGTCAAATCCAATCTTGTGAATGGCTAATATGCATTGATTCTTTTTTTGCCCTTAACAGAGCCTTTGGCTGACACAGAGACAAGTGTGATGTTTCAGGATACCTATTTGAGTAATAGATGTCATCTGACGTTTTGTCTATGGTATTCCAAAAAAAAAAAATCCCCTCCAGCAGCTTTAATTTCTTGTACTGGCAACAAGACGATTCCAAGTTCACTTCAGTGAAAAAGCCTCTCCTGTCTTAAAACTGATTCTATATGACACATGTTTGTGTAGTGCTCACACATCATTACCACACACTATTTCTCCACTTTCACTGTCAAATAAAGGCATACATGTCTGATAGATAGACAGATAGATAGATAGATAGATAGATAGATAATTAAGTGAAATTAAGTGCCATTACATCTCTAGATAATCATCTCCTAAAATACTACACCAAAGCATCCAATGTATTAAATTGCCCTCTCTAGAAATGTAACACTTGTATTTAAAACAGAATATCATATTTACATAAATTACTTTAGTCAGGAGGGTAGCAATTTCATATTCCTGTGCATGCAGTCCAGTGATAGCTCTCTGTTTGCTTCTGGCTATATTAGTCATATGAAGCACAAACATATTAGAACATATAAGCAGGTAATAAAATTAAATCAGGCAGGAACATATAAACACATAATATTGTTACACAGCTGTATGTCAAAAAGAACAACATTATTTCAGTAATATAAGGCAAGGGTTGAGGGATCTTAGGACAAGTGCTCTTTTCAGCCACTGTCACAATCCTTCAAAAGACAGAATGTTCCACATGAGCGCTAACCAGGGCAACCGTTCTAGCGATTACTGAACACAGGGTACCTCAGCAGATATTCATCTCAGGCATTTGTGCCTGTGATGAGCAAGAAACCATCTGTGGTCAGAAAGCAATGAGGAAGGGGAAGACTAAGCCAGGAGGACAACCAACATTACGCACGCAGAGCTTTTCGTATCTCAGCGGTCGGACAGTGTTTCAGGGCTTTTCTCCTGTGCATTACTTTGCCCTTTAAATTGGCCGGCTTTTTCTTTTAAGCTTGATGGGTCCTGTTTTAGACAGGACTACGGTGGCCTTGGCATAGAGGGTCTGTTCTAGAGCAAAGTGTTCAAGCTCAGGTAACAGAATGCATGCAGTGGGATTGTTTCCAGTAAACAAGTTCAGATTTCAAGCTATGGTACTCAAGAAGAGACTTGTATACATCGTGTTACATTTCTCAGTGCACAATGACCGCTATAAAAACAACGCTAGGATTTATTGTTTGGTACAGGACACCAGTACTCACCTCATCACTTTCTGTTTCTTTGACAAAGAACGCCTCTCCATTTTCACCCAGTTTCATGTGTAAACTGACCGGCTCCCCATTTATCTCAATGTCAACCTGAGGAGAAAGGGAACAGGGAATACTGTCACTATTATAAAGACAATTTACAACAGTAAGCCATGTGCAACACAAAGCCAATGACAATGCTAATTTTATCTCATCTTCAAACAACTGCTGTTCCCTTAAGTCTACAACTTAAAAGACTATATTTAAGTCCATATGTCCATGGCCGTGATAAATTTCTTGATATGTGACACCAGACGTTCTGGACATTGGACAGGATTACCATGTCTTAAATGGATAGTTCACCCAAAAATGAAAATTCTGATGTCATTTACTCACCCTCACGTCTTCGTAACACAAATTAAGTTATTTTTAATATACTCTCATTACTTTTGTCCATCCATTTAAAGTCCACGCAACCAAAACGTTTACACATTGAAAAGTACAAAAAGACATGTAAATGTTATCCATATGAATTAAACAGTTTAATCCAAGTTCTGAAGAGACTGGATCGCGTTATATATTGAACGGATTTAATTTAGACCTGTATTCACATATAAAAATTGATTGCCACACATACATAAAGCCCATCAAATATGGTAAACAGAAGCTTAAACATGCTTGCTTGATGTGCAAGAACAAACCTCACTGGTTCTTGCAGAAGCTCGAATGTGCTTGTGTGACATGTGACAAACCTCACTGGGACAAACAAGCACAATGAAAACACAATAAGACACTATTCCAAGACTTTTAAAGCCACACTTGGTGTTTGCTGGTTCTTTTTGGAGCTTGAAGAATCCAAACACACACACACACACACACAAGATGAATCAGTGAATTTGTAAGCTGCAAAAATATGAATATCTTGTACGCTGCAACCCTAAAGCATGTCTGTACTAGTGCTTACCACTTTTTCCCGCGAACGCAGCACTCCCATCTTGCCAAAACGGACGTGAAAAGGGGAACACTGCAGAGTGCCATCAGGCTGACGCACCACAATGACATCGATACAGCCAGACAGGGTGGCAGGGTTCAGGCCTCTGTACAGCTCCTTCACCTGCACGAAAACCTGACCGGCCAGCTGACCCACGTAGTTCATGGTCTGACTCTGAAACAGAGAGATTTCAAGCTTTTAAAGGGCATGGAGTGACTAAAATGAATAGCTTTTAGTGTGAAAGTGCACAGTCAACTCTGTAAATGCAACGGTTATGTTGAGGAGCCATCTGTGTGTTAAGAGAGTATGATAACATATTCAGCATTTCTACAATAAATAGTCTTCTACGATTGTGCAAAGTTTTGCAGCTGCAGGTTTACTGGAAACCTGTAGAGCAAAAACTTCTTGTCTTGCTTAAATCAAGCCAAGATCTGTTTAGCAATTTAGGTGAAAGGTAAAATATCATTGAGCCCCCTAAAGACTGCAAGTGATAGACACAATGACATTGCTCAAAAAAGAATTACAAGTGGTGTTCCTTAAGCATTGCCAAGGGTTTAATGAAGCCTGATTCTGGCATGCTCTACCAACCCAGAAAATGAAACATTTATATTTAGGACTGTACAAATGACCTTCAACAGACAAACAAGCCAGTGAAATATTTGAGGTAAATGCAAAACTAGTATTTATGTATTTTCACTACAGACTTATCCAGGCCTGGAAAATTCCCTAATCTTTCTAGGGTTTCTTTGACTGTGGGAACTCTGGCTCTTAGAACAACCTGACAACCTTATTAACCCAGATCATTTGCCCCCTATGTAACCCTGGGATTGTGTAAAAACCTTCAAGTAAACGTTCTTTGTTCATACACAACAGACTGATCCTTCACATATACACAGACACCATAGTCACATGGGCCTGCCTGACATGGCTGCAATGGTTCTGCTGTTAGATACTGGTGCCAATAATAGCACAGGCATTCAAATGTACAGTGCATTGATTCTTAATAGCTAGAGCTGCAGGACAACTAGCGCATAATTGCCCATACCCACAAACACTTAAAGACATTTCAACAGATCAAAACAGAATATCCACCATACAAGGAAGGTGAAGGTGCAAAGGTGACCTATACTGCTATATATATATATATATATATATATATATAGCAATCGCTGCTAAATCATGGATATTGTATAATAGATATATAATAACATAACATAATAGCATGCAGGTAAGTATACTGCTGTACATAAAAATGTTAGAATTGTTGTTGTCATTCGAAGTTAAATAATATAAAATGTGTATAATCGTCTTGATAACTGCATGATTGCTATAGAAACCGATTGTCACGGATCATTGCAGTCATAGATCCAAAGAATGTAAACAATCATCCCTTGTGCTATAAACAGAGAAGCCCCTTTCACTGTGTATATAAATATATTCACCCAAACAAATGCATGCATTTACGTTAGATGATGATTATAAACAGGATGGAAATGAAAAGCCAGGCAAGGGTGGAATTCCCTCTAATACATACGTGGGATGCGGCAGACGCGTTAGGATGAGACAGCCATTCAAATGCACTTAATGGATCTTCGGACGCTGCTGAATCCAGTTGATGTTCGCTGCTCTTCGCTCATGTATTTTGTCTCTACCGTTTGACACACTGTTCTCTGACTGTCTGTGTTGGCGTTGTATTTAAAGCAGGGTGGGAACTGCTTGCAGTGAGTAGCAGTCCCTGCCTCTGCAACTGACATCACAGTTAACCCTTTGCGCCCATCTACACTGCTAAATACGCGACGCGAAAAACAGCTATAAGCTCCCGTTGACAGTTAATGTAGCAGTCTACTGTATCCAATAGTATGCGCGCGACGCGTCTCTCACGTTTGTGGATGGAGTCATGACGTCGTCGTCACCCAGTGGACCAATCAAACGCGTGGTTTATGCGACTAGAACGCTCAAGCGTCAAAGGCATGATTTTGTCTATTTTCTGTCTCCTGTAATATGACAACTCTTTACATTTTAATTACTTGCCTAGTTTATATGTAATTATAATTACTTGCTGAATCTGGCACTGCGGTGGTGAAGTAATGCTGACAATGCACGCGTTTAATGGATTTAACACGCACACAATTCTGCTCACGTGGCAGAAAAGCAGCAGCAGCTGAACTGGCGATCGAAAGTTTACAGTAGTGTGAAAATGTAAAAATGCAGAAAGTTTTCTGTGATGGGTAGGTTTAGGAGTAGGTTTAGTGTAAGCCTTACACTAAACCTACTCCTAAACTCCTTACACTGTAAGGGGATAGAATATTTGTACAGTATAAAAACCATTACGTCTATGGAGAGTCCCCACAAAAATAGCGAACCAGTTGTGTGTGACTGTAAGTCATCATAGAAAAGACGTGGGTGGGTGAGTGGTGGTTTACTGATTATTATTCCACCACCATTACATGCAGTCAAAATAAAAGGTTTTTAATTACAGGCATTTATGTCTCAAATGCATGCTGCATACCAGATGTGTATACAGTAATCTACAGTAATTTTCGTCATGGTGATTTAATTTTATATCGAATTTAAAATATCAGCGTTTTCTGGGGATTTGATTTGAAAAGTACATGGTACAGTGAATGTATAAGATGGTAACATTAATATGTATCACTCTGATACTGAATGATTACCATATATAAATATACCATTTTATTTACATTACTTGTTGGTAAAGGTACTGCAAAGATTATAGTGGTACTATCATGGTAAATGTCTAAAACAATGGTAGTTTAAAATTTTAGAAGAAAAGTGCCACACTTTCTCTACAAACTTGACTTAATTTCTTTAAAAACAGTGACGTTTCTGCGAACTTCAAAGCCTTCATCAGACATCCATAGTAAACCATGGTAGTACAGTGTATTACTTAGCTTTAGTATTGCAAAGATGCATAGATATGCATCTTTACGGATTATATCTAGGCCTATGTTAAAAAATAAACTGGATGTTGCTTTAAATGCCATTTGCACATGCCACTGAAAACATACATTCTTCTCATTCTGATATAGCTGTTATTGTAGTGTAGCGTACTGTGGTAACCCTGCCTGTCCTTTAAGAGGAATTTCAGACCTTGTGTTTGTTTGAGTAGTTCAATGGATAATGTGTGTGCGTATTTTAAATTCACAAACTGCTGCCTTTCTCCGAAAAGAAAAAGTAAAGAAGACAAAAGTATGTGTATGTGTGTGTGTGTGTGCAAGTTTCTAAGAAGCACTGTTCAGGGGAACAACCTAAGAGAAGTTTGCCTGTACTATAGAAAGGACTGCCCACCTCTCCGATTACACAGTGTTCTCTCAGTACGCTCTCTATTTCATAATGATGATCCATTGATCTCTCCACTGGATAAACCAGCACACTAGAGTACATTCCAGAAACACTGGCGCGGTTTCTAAGAATCAGTGAATGTGATTTAGAGGGTCTGGGGTCTGAGTAGTCCAAGGAGACTTCTAATGCTCTGTGTGATTACAATGTCAGAGTGCAGAAAAATAGTAGTGAAGGAACTGAATAAAATTTGTTGACATGGCGGTCAAGATACTAATAAACACTGATATATTTATATTTCATACTATATATATTCTCTTGTCAGTCATACTGTAGCACTTTGTCTATGAATAGATAAAATATTCACTATTTACAGTAGATGTAAATACTATCTTATATACTCTAAAACCTGTCCATATGGCTCTTTACATTTTGGTCTATAAGCTTAGCACGTGACTGATTGTGAAAAAACTTTACCAAGAATACTCATAAATACATTCACGTGGAGAAAGGGGGAGCCATCTGGGTTGGGCCGTCTCCACCAATCAGAGGGGGCCTGTGACACAAGACGTGGGGTCATGTGTTGACTAAACTGCTGACCTTACTATTGTAAGAGGGAAGAGTGACACTGAGACTCTTCAGTGAAGTGGGGCCTGTTTTGTCCATCAATCCTTTGTGTTTTTGACGTCCCGGGGCAGCACAGTATGTACCATAGGCTGTAAAACGAGATCCTGCTCAGTTAGTATGAGGGATTGGTTTGTAAACAAGTGGAGGAAGTGTATTTGAGTGTGTGAATGTCCAAGTTCATAGGTCAAAAACAATGTGTACTAATAAGGAGTTAGGACTGTCACCTGATTAAAAATGTAATCAAATTAATTACATGGTATGTTGATTAATTATTCAAATTAATTACATATATCAATATTTGCTGAAATAAGCGGTTACACTTTATTTTAAGGTGTCCTCGTTACAGTGTAATTATACATTTAAGTACTGAGTAATATTAATTAACTACATGTAGTTACTATAGTATAGAAACTGCATGTAACGTGTAACAAGGACACTGTAAAATAGTGTTACCAAAAAAGCCCTCAAATTAAGATGATTCAAAAGACTACTAAATCAGTGATTAAGTAGTCACAGATCACTCTGCAGACTCTCAAAAACTCAAGTGCAAAATCAAACCTGAATTGCTCAGATACATTAAAAAAAAAAAAAAAAACAGCAAACATTTTATAATTAAAATAGTTTGAAAAAATTAACTTTATTTTTTGTTGCATATTTTTTTAAATTCATCACACTAAATTAACAGCCCTAATTAAATTAAATAAGACCTTAAATTGAATAAGTTCTCAAACATTTTGACTCCAAGGCCCCACAACAATATCCAAAGGCCCCCTAACCCTATACTTTTGTTTTCAAATCATATTTTAATCTATGGACACTGTAAAATAAAACACAATAACAATTATGCTTGCAATTAAAATAATTAAATTTCATGATTCTATACGTTTTGGAGTCTCATTGATCTATATGTTCATAAGGATAAGGATTTTAAAAACATTTTTACTCACAGTTTCTACCCGATAAAATATTTTAGGGCTTTGCGTAACTAGAAAAAAATGTATATTCATTATAAAAATGGTATTGTGTTTTCCATTGTGTTTTAAGAGTTCAAGGTCTACAAATCACACCCATAGGCTACCTCATATAGGTTTTCCTAGATATATGAGGAAGAGAATGTGGGAAACTGGTTGTTCAATAGGAAACAAGCAGTTGTTGGGGGTGGGGGTGGGGTTAAACCACTGGACATTTTGGTCTAAGTATACAGGAACATGTTGAAGTTGCAGGAACATGAGTGGTGATATCTTGTCTCTCCTAAACCCCTCACACCACACAGAGTGCAAAACTGGAAACCAAAGAACAGGCTTGTCTGGAAGTTCATGCTGATGTCTGTTTATAGTCAATCAAGCTAAAGAGCTGTTCTCAATCTCAAAAAACAGCAAAACCGTTTCCCTCGTCTCAGCACAAGCAGCTCTGCTGCAGTGGTATTGAGCTTTAAATCAGTTATTTCAGTCGTGACGTAGCATCAGCCATAATTAACTTCAAATGCATGTCTTAAAAGAGGGTTGAATTACATGAATCGCTATAAACTGGCATCTGTTGTAAAAAACAAAACAAAAACACATGAGGCCAAGGTACTCATGGTAAAATATTAAAAGCATCTGTTGTGTTTCATCAACCTAGCACAATTGAGGTTACTTCTGCATTCATTTTTTTTTTAAGAAAATGTAAAAAATCTAGTTTGTATTTGTATTTAATCACACCGCACTTCAGAACAAACACTAACAAGGGCTCTTAAAATACGAATCATTCATGAATCATAACCATAATGACCGCACCATTATGAATATACAACAGCGTACAGCTCCTGACCTTCACTTGCTCCTGCTGAACACTTATGATTTATCCAGATATTGCCTGACCTTTAATTAAACATCTGATGTTTCTTTTTTAATTAAATGATAACATTGTACTATTAACACCCACTTTGAAGAATGACATCGCTCAAATGTTATGCAAACCTGTCTATTTGGAAATGACCGTGTAACCTGACACAATGACGCAGTCAATGCTCTTTGGTTCTAGGTCACATAACAGACTGTAAGCAGACACACGCTCATGGTATCCCTGCCGATGACCGCCCCCCATTCGTGCCAAACGGACATTTGATTTGCAGACGGCAAAACTCCTCATATTCCGTAGACTAATTAATAAACATAATATAATAAATATTCAAATCATGTGCAATTCTAGTCATATATGCAACATATCTCAAATACATGCATATTATATGTACTTCTGTTGTAATATGCTGATGATTCATTCTTAAAATGAGAATCTTATTTGAAAATAAGAGCAATCACTGTTTCAGAACAACCATTCAGGCCACAATCAGCACAAAATTGCAATGAAGCTACACGCAAAAAGCTACAGTTAAAGCTTTAAATACAATAAAGCAATTAAAGTACGTCTCTATAATAATGTCAAATCCAGACAGACATTTTTCAGTGGTTTAGTCCATCATACTGAATATTAAACAAATCAGTGTGTGTTACCCATGTCCAGCTCGTCTCATTTGGACTGAAACTCTCATCGTAGTCTTCCACTTGATCCTCTGCTATCATGATTCCATTATCCACTCGCTTATATGAAATAAGCCTTTATTATGACGCTGACACTAGTCCTTACACAATGCTTGTGCTAACAACTGAGCAGTGAGCTATATACTGGGCTTGAAGGTGTTTTCGTATACTAATTTTACCAAGTGTGTTCTTGGAATGGTGTCCACAGGCGAAACTTGAGAGGTCTGGCATGAAGAGCCCCAAGCGGTCAGACCCTTTCTGAGAGAGGGGATATCACTATAGCTTTCTCACAATTAGTATGTAATCACCCACAAAGATGCACACATGATCTATAGACCAACCATAAACATGTGCACAACCAACTCAACAAACTGATGTTAATGAGAAAAGTTTTTCTGTAATATCATGTCATTTCCACATCTCAAATGTATTCTTTTTGATAACATTTTGTAGTGGACATGACATTTGAACCCATTTTAGACCTTTTACATTATTATTATTTTTTTTTGAGTTTGTGCATAAACTCTCTTCATGCTTTTTTTTCCATTTTACATCATTACACCAGTAGCAACAAGTGAGTCACTGAATCATTTATTAAACCGATTCATTTGAAACACTGATTCATTTAAGAACTAAACACACTACTGCTGCTTGTTGCTCAGAGACAGGCAACAGTTTCATATATATATATATAAGTTCTAGTTTATTGAACTGTTGTATAAAATCAATATCACACTCCTAATAACACTGTTGGTAATTCATATTTGGCACTACTGGTGCCAAGTACAATAACAAACACTGTAGGACAGTTGTAGTTTGTGTAAAAAAGTGATATAAACTATTTTCATACAAAAAAACATTGAATTGGTTTAAGTTGATTTACTTTTTGTTTAGTTAAAAAAAAAAGTTAAAATTGCAATGATGTTTTTATGATGGATTTTCATTTTTTAAGAAAAAGTTCAGTCTGGGAACAGTAATAATACAAATAAAAATAGTCTAAAAAGTCTAACAAAACAAGCATTTTTAAAAGACAAAAATGATAATGTACGTTTTCAAGTTAATAAAACTTTTAATAAAACTGTTTGTAATTGAATCTTTATAAGGTTGCAGTTTACCACAGAAATAATTGCTGAAGTTAAAGTTATTAAAAAGACATTAACTTACAATTAGGCTGCAACAACTGTGAGTCTGATTATAAAAACGTTATTTTTAAGTTGTACATGTTACAGTTCCAGGGATCCGTCAGATCATGTCACATGTCATTTCAGGAGGGGCCGGTTCTGCGGTTACTGTGACTCTCTCTGTGAGACTGACCCTTACCCCACCAGACACGGTCAGAATGTACACTTGCAACACGAGGCACCGTTTCCACATGCTTCAAAGAAGAAGCCATAAATTCACACCAAATGACAGACTGGATATGTCCTCTTAGTCTATATGTGTATAGAGATAGTGATTCAATTGTTTAACAGTTGAATGACTGAACATGAATGTGGTCAGCACAAATCCACGTACATGCACGTTCATACAAACATACACTGATCTGATTACAGGTACGCAATGTTCAAATGTTAATTTAGGTTACATTCCTGCAGAATTTGAGAAACTTTTTAGTTTAGCTTTTTCCCATTGAGTTCATATCCACAGCATTCAATACAATTAATCTCTCTGATGACCAGAAATGCCACATATACCTAAGTACAAGTACAATATGATGGGTATTTCGAATAAGCTCAGATAAAAGGTTGAGATACTCAGTAACCAGAGTGGATTCATTTCAAAGCGATTTGTGCTCGGAAGATATCTATTGGTGACAGCAATGTGGATTGGAATTCAATTTAAATATAAAGTATTATGCTTGAATTTAACTGCAAGCTGCAGTCATGTTTGTGGGTGGTCATAACCCCAGGATCCATATAAACATGACACCCGCTGTGGTTGCTGTAAAAAAATTTAGTGACACATTGATGTCCCTTATTAACTGAATGATGAATGGTACATGTACCTGTTACATAACATGCCCTGAGAACATGCCTATCAGGTAATTTATTCACCCGTCCTGCCATCCAGAGTATAATGTTGAGCAGATGTGTTGTTATGGAAACGGAATTTATCTGAGTATTACTAATAACCTTTTCACGCATAGATCACTACAGTGGACAGCTATTCAAAAAGCCATTTTTTGTATATGCATGGGTTTTGATTGCACAATTGTACATTAAAGGGGGGGTATAATGCTATTTCATGCATTTTGAGTTTTTTACACTGTTAAAGACTTGGATTCCCATGCTAATTTTGACATGGCCAAAGTTTCAAAAAATAAGTTGGACGTTTGATGGAGTATTTCTGTGCCAAAAATACTCCTTTCCGGTTTCTCACAAGTTTCGTAAAGTTTTTTTTTAGAGTATGGGCCTATGTGACGTCAACAAGGGCGGAATTTCCTTGTACGGGCACTTCTCCCCGAAGGGCGCGCGCGCACACGTAGACCAGAGAGAGTGCAAAAGTACGCCTATTAACGCGCTTTGCTCGGCTTTAGGGAAGTCGTTGGCTGCGCTGAACAGGTCACAGGACTTCACGAAATCAACAATGTCACCAAAGAAGTGTGTTTTTGGTTGTCAGGGCAAGACAACCCTGTTCAGCTTCCCAAAGAACCCAGCGTTAAGGGGACAGTGGATGGAGTTGGTTTTTCCGGAGCAGCAACGGAGTTGCGCAAGTGTTTTTGTTGCATTTCGGCGATGATTGTTTTATAAACAAGGCCCAGTTCAACTCCGGATTTGCAGATCGTCTAATGCTGAAAGATGGAGCGGTCCCAACGATAAAGGTTCACGGTCATCCGTTGGAACCGCAGGCAGTGAGTAAAACTGCTTCAAATGTCTGTGTGTTGTTGGCTATCGGCGCGTAAGTGCACATCTTTAACTCTGTAGCTCCGCCCGCACGATACGCCTCCAGCCGCTCGGTTTTGTTCGGAAAGACTCGGTACAGCGTATCTGTCTTTTATAAATATGATAAAACTTTATATACGAAAAGACTTTTCGGAGATATGAAGGATGCAATACTACTCTATAAGTACTCAAGATTGACATGAGATTGACAGAAACTGTGTGTGATACCCCCCCTTTAACCACTACAGTGAACACGAGCGCATCATCGGAATATCCATCCATTCCTTCTATCCTAGGTGACTCTTGCAGGTAAAACAAAATGTTGTAACATCAAGTAACATCTAAGGAGTCATATCTTTTTAAATTTTCCAATAGTGGTTTTAGATTGGGAGAAAATCACCTGTCCACAAAATAGGACATTATGCAGCTATATTTCAGCTACAATTCATACTATTTCTGTGACTCTTGCTCTTGAAAATACTTCATCTGCAGTAACTTTTGTGGTTGTAAATAAATGTATTTGTGTTATTAGAATGTAATTTGCAGTTACATCAAAAAAGTAATCTGATTACGTAATGCATGTTACTTGTAATGCTTTACTTGTAACATCAAAGTAATCCGATTATGTAATGCATGTTACTTGTAATGCATTGCTTTACTCCACAGTCTGAAAACAACAGATTAATATAGATTTCAGTCTGAGGTTTTCTAAGAGAGGAGCACTATGGTAGAAATTTATCCATTCTGAACATAATCATAATTATCAGCTAATAAGGGTAAATCAACATACTCTGGTAGACTGGAGGGAGCGTGAGCGTTATCTACATAGTGTGAGTTGGATTTCCATTGAGTTGTACCTCCACCAGTTCTTTGATGGAATCACATCCTCATGTTCTGATATCAAAGGCATGCAACGTTCAACTTGTATGAATTTCCTCTGTCTGCTGGTCGAACAGGAACAAACTCAATTGCATTTGCAATATAATACTGAAGCTGTATTATATTTTTTGTATATATTTTATACAAAGTTTTTACATGATTTTATTCATTTTGTTAAATACACACAGTATTACTGTTATTACTGTATTATGTTTAATACAGTATCTCTTCAGTTAAAACCAAAAACGCATACTGTCCATTCAAGTGGACATCTTAAAATATCTTTGAAAAAAATGTGTGTAAAAAAAGTTTAGATATTGTTTTTCATGCCGTAAGAGCAATAAAAACACATAGGGAAAGGGAAAAAAACCCTAACTGAGGTTGTCATAATTCATGCATGAAAGGGTTAATAATGTCAGGTTTTTTTGGAGGCAAGGACAACTGACATTGTGAACTGCAATGTCAATATTCCAAGCATATTTTGAAATGACTTGGAATAACCAGTTTACATTTACAATGCAGCGACCCCGAGGTTTAGTGCCCCCTGTCGGGCATATTCATTACCCAAGAACTATGGAAGCTCAATATAAAAATTAAACATTACAAACATTATCAAATTATACTTTTCATTATTTATAAGTTTTTTATAAAGAACACCTTAGATTTCTTAGCCAGTTAAACCATAGTTTTCAGCTGTATTAAAAGAATAAATTTGCTTTTAGCAGCTCTACCACAGCACATTTTTTAAACTTTTGTGATTGTTCTGCCCTCTAGTGTTCATATAGTGGTACAGCTTCAAAAGCATTTGGAACAGAAAAAATGTTGAGCGGATAACTGAGGAAATTTGAAATGTATGACATAAGTACTTTAATGACATTACGCCTTCATTCACACTTATCACAGAACTGGCCAAACACAGCTACAAAAATACTCTTTTCTACAAAATACAATCGTTTTTTTTTAACACTTCATAACTGCATAAAACTGACATTAAAAGATCAGACTGACACAAAAAAAATAAAACAATTAAAACACCAAACAATAAAACAGAAAGATAAAAACATAGAAAGTTCACAGTAAATAAATACATTTTAAACAATGATGAAGATGTAAATCTTGTTTTGAGGGTGTGTCCATAATGCAATGTAATCATCTTTTACTGTATCTTAAAAAGAGAAAAAACACCAACAGCTAGCAAGCAGGAAATTTACAGCACATCCAGTGCATTATATACAGAGCTAATATTATATACATACAGGATATAAGACCAAAGTGATTAAGTCTTTGGCTTTGAGAGTCATATGTGTTTTCCTGTAAGGAAAAAGAGAGGCTGGTCCTCTTTGGCGTTTGCGGTCTGAAACTCATCGCTGAGACGAAACCGCCATTCATCCTCCAGTTCCAGCCGAACTACAGTCTGACGTAGAGAGCTCCGGTTAGGACAGATCACACACAGAGTCGCCCCTGGAGCACAAAAGAGCAAATACTTATTAAACAGAAAGTCACACAAATAGATGCATACATTATTTATTTCCCTGGTCTTTACCTTTCAGGAACTGGAACTTTTTGAGGAATCCAGGAGACACAAAGGAATCACAAAAGTATAAGAGAAGGCCACTGAAGAGCAGTCCAGTAGTGCTGAAGTTAATGGAGTGAGGTCTGGAGCTGACAAAGCAAATGGTCACCTGGGAATGGACACAAATAAACCACAAATAGGTTTATTTTAATTGCATTTTTTCTGATGTAGGCTGTGCTTGTTTGTAGGGCTAATAATAATAAATAATAATAATGATTATTACTAAAAAATATAAAAACAAATTAAGAAATATTACTATTGTAATATATCACTGTAAAATAAAATTAAGAAAAATAATAATAATAATAATATAATATATTTCATATAAAATAATATAATAATTTCATTTTAAAATACAAAGATTTCTTAATTTTCAAACGAGCTGTTTATGGAGCTTGATTAAATAAATGCTTTGTTTATAATGAGGAGGATGTTTTAAGCTTTGAAACTTGCAGGATGTTTTAATGGTACAAAGACATCTTATTTATCAAAAGATCAAGGCAAATTTGATTTCTCATGTCATGACCCCTTTAAATCACAGCCTTCGTGTTTTGATAATCACACTAAGCCATATTGCGATTTTATTTAAATTAATTGTGCAGCCCTACATTGGTCTACTATGGATTTTTTTTATTTTTTTTTTAAAGGTACAGGAACGTACCTCTGGGCCGAGGTTCAGGTAGCAGTCAACAGAGAGGACTGGGTGGCTGTAGTTTTGGGCACTGAGGGGGAAGAGGCGATGGCTGGTGTGCTGGAGGTATTTCTCCAGCAGTAGCTGAGCTGGTGTGGCCAGGAACAGGTGCTTGCTGTCTGGAGCACAGATGTACTGGGACGGCTGGATTGTGGTGGGGACATCTGTCATCTGTGGAGAATTCAGAAGAACATCAGAAGGATGTTGTTTTAGTAGTTGCATGAAATGTGATTTTTGTCAGATCTATACAGTAAAATGGTTTTAGACGCTGACTAGAAACTTACCTTAGTCTTGATGATGAAGGTACCGTATCCACCAATGGCGATCTGCTTCTTCATCACACTGAAGTTGTTGAATCTGCAGATGAGGAGTCCTGCACTGTGGGCACGCAGGTTGAAGTCCACATCATCACATGTGAAACTATTGTGGAGAGAATGAGGGGAAGATGAGAATATTTGGACAATAATGGAAAACCAACCAAATTGGACATTCTCAGAACTCACCGGTTCTGGTTGTACTGCACATTCTGTGTGAGGTCCACATTAAGTAGCAGGAAGTCATGTAGGTGCCCACGCGAGAAGGGCTCTTTCTGCAGCCCAGCCCCACCTCCATGACTGGACCACTTCCTCATCCCGCATAAGCCATATTGAGTAATATCTGGAGAAGACTCCATGTGCTGAAGAACCTGCTTCAAGGACACGTTTCTTTCTGTCCCTGTGGTACCGCTGAAAAACATACACTACTTCAGACAGATGGTAAAAATAGGGATGAATCCAATATTAAAATTCTGTTCCCATACTTTTTGACCCATTAATTTCCATCAGACTTTTTTGATGACAGGATACATTTACTTAACATTTTTATTTAAAATGGTAGTTAATTATTATTTAATTATTTTTTATTTTATTATTATTCTCCCAAAAAGTAATTTGACTAAAACACTAAAAACACAATAATGATAAAAAACACAAACACATATACACATTTTTGCAAACGTATTAAAAATAAAAAACGACAAAAATCACATGTACATAAGTATGGCACCGATTACAGTCTTTTAAGTCTTTTTGAGTATAATGCTACAAGCTTGGCACACCTATTTTTGGGCAGTTTCTCCCATTCTTCTTTGCAGGATCTCTCAAGCTCCAGCAGGTTGAATGGGGAGCGTCTGTGCACAGCCATTTTCGGATCTCTCCAGAGATGTTCAATTGGGTTCAAGTCTGGGCTCTGGCTGGGCCACTCAAGGACATTCACAGAGGTGTCCTGTAGCCACTCCTTTGTTATCTTGGCTGTGTGCTTAGGGTCGTTGTCCTGTTGGAAGATGAACCTTCGCCCCAGTCTGAGGTCCAGAGCGCTCTGGAGCAGGTTTTCATCAAGGATGTCTCTGTACATTGCTGCATTCATCTTTCCCTCGATCCTGACTAGTGTCCCAGTTCCTGCCGCTGAAGAACATCCCCACAGCATGATGCTGCCACCACCACGCTTCACTGTAGGGATGGTATTGGCCAGGTGATGAGCGGTGCCTGGTTTCCTCCAGACATGACGCTTGCCATTCAGGCCAAAGAGTTAAATCTTTGTTTCATCAGACCAGAAAATTTTGTTTCTCATGGTCAGAGTCCTTCAGGTACCTTTTGGCAAACTCCAGGTGGGCTGTCATGTGCCATCTGGCCACTCTACCATACAGGCCTGATTGGTGGAGTGCTGCAGAGATGGTTGTTCTTCTGGAAGGTTCTCCTCTCTCCACACAGAAATGCTGGAGCTCTATCAGAGTGACCATCGGGTTCTTGGTCATCTCCCTGACTAAGGCCCTTCTCCCCCAATCGCTCAGTTTGGCCGGGCGGCCAGCTCTAGGAAGAGTCCTGGTGGTTCCAAACTTCTTCCATTTACGGATGATGGAGGCCACTGTGCTCATTTGGACCTTCAATGCTGCAGAAATTTTTCTGTAGCCTTCCCCAGATCTGTGCCTCAATACAATCCTGTCTCTGAGGTCTACAGGCAATTCCTTGGACTTCATGGCTTGGTTTATGCTCTGACATGCACTGTTAACTGTGGGACCTTATATAGACAGGTGTGTGCCTTTCCAAATCATGTCCAATCAACTGAATTTACCACAGGTAGACTCCAATCAAGTTGTAGAAACATTTTAAGGATGATCAGTGGAAACAGGATTCAATTTTGAGTGTCATGGCAAAGGCTTCGAATACTTATGTACATGTGTTTTTTTTTTTTTTTTTTTCCGTTTTTTTTTTTTTTTTTTATAAATTTGCAAAGAGTTCAAACAAACTTGTTTCACGTTGTCGTTATGGGGTATTGTTTGTAGAATTGAGGAAAAAAAATATGAATTTAATCCATTTTAGAATAAGGCTGTAACAACAAAATGTGGAAAAACTGAAGCGCTGTGAATACTTTCTGGATGCATTGTGTGTGTGTATGTATGTATGTATGTGTGTGTGTATATATATATATATATATATATATATATATATACACACACACACACAGTATATTGCCAGAAGTTTTGGGAAGTCTGCCTTTACATGTACATTAACTTTGAATTACATCCCATTCTTATTCCGTAGGGTTTAATATGGAGTTGGCCCACCCTTTGCAGCTATTTGTGGACTTTGCTTTGTGCACTGGTGCGCAGTCATGTTGGAACAGGAAGGGGCCATTCCCAGACTGTTCCCACAAAGTTGGGAGCATGAAGGGGCCAATCCCAACCCTAAAAAACAACCCCACACCATAATCCCCCCTCCACCAAACTCTACACTTGGCACAATGCAGTCAGGCAAGTACCGTTCTCCTGGCAACCGCCAAACCCAGACTCGTCCATTGGATTGCCAGACAGAGAAGCGTGATTCGTCACTCCAGAGAACACATGCTCCACTGCTCTAGAGTGGTGGCATGCTTTACACCACTGCATCCGACGCTTTGCATTGCACTTGATGATGTAAGGTCTGTAGCTATTGACTCTGCAAAAAGTTTGCGACTTCTGCACACTGCGCCTCAGCATGCTCTGACCCCGTTCTGTGATTTTTACGTGGCCTACCACTTCGTGCCTGAGTTGCTGTTGTTCCCAATTGCTTCCACTTTGTTATAATACCACTAACAGTTGACCGTGGAATATTTAGCAGTGAGGAAATTTCACGAATGGACTTATTGCACAGGTGGCAACCTATCACGGTACCATGCTTGAATTCACTGAGCTCCTGAGAGCGACCCATTCTTTCACAAATGTTTATAGAAGCAGTCTGCATGCCTAGGTGTTTGATTTTATACACCTGTGACCATGGAAGTGATTGGAACACCTGAATTCAATGATTTGGAGGGGTGTCTCAATACTTTTGGCAATATAGTGTATGTAAGATTAATAAAGTGTAAATTAAAACAAAATCATGCACCTTTTTGGATCAACATCGACACTGTTCCACATGACACAGGAATCATCTGCGAGGATGATGAAGGGCCAGACGTCTTGTGGCCGATTTCCATGCTCCACTCTCCGGCTCCTCTCTAACTCCAGGTTATGATGGGAAAGCTCTTTAATCAGAAAATGAGCTGCTCCTGAGAACGTAGGAAAGAATGCAACTTTATTAAAGACTTACTGACATCAACATCAATTAAACAGAATGATAATCTACTGGTGGTTACCTATTCCAGCTCCATTAAAGATAGTAGGCAGGACAAGCATTATATGGTTGGGCCAGTACTTCTTGTAGACGGCCATCTCGTACTCTTTAATCACTAGAATGTGCAGGTGGGCGGCTCCTTCCATGGCATGATACAGATTAAACAGGCCGTGCTCATGGCGACCAGTGGTGGGTGTGAAAATTGGACTTTTGATAGCATCGGGATTCTGCAAACATCAAACCTAGCTTTAATTGTTCTTTTAATTACTCAATTATATAGTCTGGAAGTAGTCAAGATTAGTTAACTAAAACCTTTTAGAAGACATTTACTAGTTTGTATAGTTTTGTAATGTGTAATTTTCATCATGCACTCATGGCAAGACTGCCTCTATTAGTTGACTACTAGTCCGTACCCAATCAGATGTAAGGGGCAGTCTCATGCTCTCCAACTGGCCTCCTGACTGGCTGAAGGAGAAGTGATGTTCTTTGGATTTGGGAATGATGAAGTAGAGCTGGATTTCCTCTCCCAGTAGAAGATGAGAAAAGGTAAAGGCATGCAGTGTGGACTCATACAGCTGCAAACAGAAAATCAACATCCCAAAATATAGTCAGGCCAAAACGCACATAATGATAATACAGATTATACTGTTTAAAGCCAAATAGTAAGGGATAATGTAAAGTCAGCCGGTCATTATTGCCCAAATTAACCCTGACAGAGTGATCAGAATCTCTATGCTTGTATTGACCAATCAAAATCAAGTATTCAAGCATGCTGTGCAATAAAGTGTATTTAGGACTCACCTGATACTGTGGATTGAAACCCATATACTGGTGACACTGCTCACAATGATGGTACGTGTTGTATGCTGCGTATTTAGAGAGTTTTATCCGTGCCGTTCGCCTGCGTAGATACACATCTTCCTGTCTCCTTGAGTGTCCATCTAAAACAGTAAAGACAAAACAAACTATTTTAATAATACCTACTTACATGCCAGAACTACTACAGCAGGGCTCAACTAAATCATATATGATTGTCTTGATGGTCTCACCATCTGAATTCGGAGTGAAGTCTGGTGAGTAGACAGTGCTAATGTCCTCGTATTTAGGGTCATGAATGGTGTAATCAAATGGCATCCCTTGTACAGTGTCTGTGTTGGGCCACGATGCAATGGGCTGATGATATTGCATCAAATCTGTCTCGCAATCTGGAGAAAAAAATATTAATCATTTCACTGATACCTATAGGACACCAAGACAGTTTTAAGACTTCAGTGCTTAAGGATTTGAATAAAAGGAATTCAGAAAAAGATTTTACAATACCAGAACCGAATTATGGTTCTTTAATGGTTCTCGTACGTGTACCGAAACACAGATGAATCTAAAGTATGAAACATACAGCGTGACCAGTGTGGTCTGATTCTTGAACAAATGACTCTTATGAGTCAGTTCTTTTAAGCAATTCAAAAACATACAACACGACCAGTGTAGTCCGATTCACGAATGAATGATTCTTATGAGTCTGTTCTTCTCAGTGAATCAAGACCCAACAGCACGAATAGTGAAATCCAGCCGATTCCTGAATGAAACACATGATTTTTATTTCCATCCCTAATACTTACTGCAGTTGATGTCCTCCTCATCGTAGATGTCCACCTCCATCAGTCTGATCAGCATACGAGAGAGAATACCCAGGAACTGCAGATACGCCCCAGTCTTCCCCACCTGAACATGCACAACAATAGCCATTTTATCCCACCAGTCTTATATCGACATTGTCACCCAGTGTTCCAGACCCTTGTTTACCTGTGGTGGCCCACTTAGCAGCAGCTTTCGTGGGTGGAAGTTATCAGTGCGTCCTTCAGCTCTGTTACTGCTGTCCATGTGGTAGGGTTTAGGGACAGTCCACTGGCGATAATACAGCGACTGCTCGGTGCAGGTCATCATCTTACTGAGGAGGGGTCTAAAGGAGCTGGCCCACTCGACCGAAGAGTGAGGAAGGAAGGAAGTGGACTTGGGCAGGCCACTGGAATCCACAGTGGTGATGAGGTCGTAGACAGCTTTAGGGAGCAGCACCACAGGCGGGCGGCTTAGATTGCATGCCCAGGAGCAGCTCTGCCGTAGAGGAGAGGCCCGCGTGGACGAAGAGCCGGACGAAGTGGATTTGGATTGCCGCCTCTGGTTGGGCTGCTTTTCTGGATCCAAAGGAGTCCAGTCAGACTGTGGGTGTTGGGAGCCAGCTGGGGAGACCTGGTTACCCAGTCTAGGGAGATCGTTGTTTACTATAGACCACCAGAGAGAGGTAAGGTCAGTGTGAGAGAATCCCTCAAAATACATGCAAGTAAAAACCTTTGAATTCACCAGTTTTGGGAACCATTCTGAAAGCAAAACCGCAGATCACTGTCCCAAGTCCCAAATCAGACCCATTTCCCATGCTTAATTAGTATTAAAGTGACGTTAGGCATTCCACTCAGGATATCAGTTTATTTGATCAGTTTATCAGTTATTATCAGAATTTTTTTTCAGTTTTTTCCAGGATGTTTTTGGAGTTAAATTAAAAGAGTGTTGCAGTAACTTACAAACAATTGCTAAAAGAATTACAAGCACTTTTTGTTTGATTTTAACTAACAACCCAAAGTGTGACAATTATAAGACAACTTTTACCGACAAATAAACAGGGATATCTGGGTGCAGGTAACATGGAGAAAGTACACATTGTTTATTCACAGACATTGTAACAATAAAAAGCTGGTTAAAAAGTTATCCTTTGATTTTAATTTTAAATACATTTTAGATATAGATTTTGATACTGATTCATCTATTATGTTTTGAATTATTGGAAATGTCCCAGAAGAAAGTTCTCAGTCATTGAGGTCCTTAATCTCCATTTCCTCTTACATGAGGTGTTAGAGGACAATGAGGAGATGCTGGAGTCTTGGAAGAGGATCCTCTTCCTCTCAAAAGCTGTGCTGAAGACTGTGTTAAAACACAGACGGCATGAGGCTGAGCTGATTAACAGCTTGATATTCTTTTTCTCTGACTATATGAATGTTTAGGGTGGTTGTGGTATGCCTTGACCATGAAAATGTCCGTCTAATTTAGTGTATAAATGGTGCACATACTCTCATAACGAAATGCTTTATGTTCAGTTTAGTATGAACTTCATGTTTTCTGGCTTTGCAATACTGACCATCCACCACAACCTCTTCCTCCTCGTTGTCAGTGCTGCTAAGTTTTTCAGGGTCACTCTCAGAAAGGTCGCTGGGTGGGTGGGGCCCATGCTGGGCGTCTTGTTTTGTCTTCAGTAGATACGCGGCCAATCCCAGTTCCTGCTCTAGAGTGGTGCGCTGCACAGACCAGAGGCTGATAACACGCAGGTCACAGTACTTCAGAGATCTGGGGACAACGGAACAACATGGGTGAGAGGTAAGCCTAAGTACAAACCATGAAAGTAAAGCTATTGTTTTAAGATCTATTCCTAAAACAGGCTCAAAAGAACAATTCAGTTCTCTCAAATTTGGCTCTCAAATCCAATCACTAAAACTTGCAAGCATGTTCAAAAGCTCTACATTCAGAATCAGAAAGAGCTTTATTGGAATTTGTTTTGGTGACAAGCTTCCACAGCACAAACAGAATAACAGTGACAAGACAGATAATAAAAATAGAATAAGTAAATAGGAAATAATATACAAAAATAGACTATATATACGGTATAAACCGATCAGGCATAACATTATGAGCACCTTCCTAATATTGTGTTGGCCATATTGTGTTGATCCCCTTTTGCTGCCAAAACAGCCCTGACCCGTCAAGGCATGGACTCCACTAGACCCCTAAAGGTGTGCTGTGGTATCTGGAGCCAAGATGTTAGCAGCAGATCCTTTAAGTCCTGTAAGTTGCGAGGTGGGGCCTCCATGGATCGGACATGTTTGTTCAGCACATCCCACAGATGCTCGATTGGATTGAGATCTGGAGAATTTGGAGGCCAAGTCAACACCTCAAACTCGCTGTGCTGCTCAAACCATTCCTGAACCATTTTTGCTTTGTGGCAGGGCGTATTATCCTGCTGAAAGAGGCCACAGCCACCAGGGAATACCATTTCCATGAAAGGGTGTATATGGTCTGCAACAATGCTTAGGTAGGTGGTACGTGTCAAAGTAACATTCACATGGATGGCAGGACCCAAGGTTTCCCAGCAGAACATTGACCAAAGCATCACACTGCCTCCGCTGGCTTGCCTTCTTCCCATAGTGCATCCTGGTTCCATGTGTTCCCCAGGTAAGCGACGCACACGCACCCGGCCATCCATGTGATGTAAAAGAAAACGTGATTCATCAGACCAGGCCACCTTCTTCCAATGCTCCGTGGTCTAGTTCTGATGCTCACGTGCCCACTGTTGTTGGTGGACAGGGGTCAGTATGGGCACCCTGACTGGTCTTCAGCTATGCAGCCCCCATACGCAACAAACTGCGATGCACTGTGTATTCTGACACCTTTCTATCAGAACTTCTTGAGCAAATTGAGCTACAGTAGCTCGTCTGTTTGATCAGACCACACAGGCCAGCCTTCGCTTCCCACATGCATCAATGAGCCTTGGCCGCCCATGAGCCTGTCGCCGGTTCACCACTGTTCCTTCCTTGGACCACTTTTGATAGATACTGACCACTGCAAACTGGGAACACCCCACAAGAGCTGCAGTTTTGGAGATGCTCTGACCAAGTCATCTAGCCATCACAATTTGGCCCTTGTCAAACTCGCTCAAATCCTTACGCTTGCCAATTTTTCCTGCTTCTAACACATCAACTTTGAGGACAAAATGTTCACTTGCTGCCTAATATATCCCACCCACTAACAGGTGCCGTGATGAAGAGATAATCAGTGTTATTCACCTGGTCATAATGTTATGCCTGATCGGTGTATGTGTGTACAGGTATGTTATGTACAAATGCAAGGAAATGTAAATAAGTATGGTGTGTTAAATAAATAAATTATAGCAATATTAAACTGAACAAATTCACAATATAATATATATTAATTATATTATTATAACATAATAATATATCGTAATATAATATTATATAGAAATTTCAATGAATTTAAAATTCATAAATACACTTTTCCAGGTTTGCATGGAGATGTGCATAGGTTAACAGTGATATTAAAATTTGGGCTAAAAGCCCTGTAACTCTGCTTGACATTTTGAATGTAATAAAACTCCAAATAGCCTGTGCTAGTAAAATAAATACATAAAATTGGGACAGCACAACAATTAATTTATCAAAACTATTTTGAAAGGGGCCTCAAATTGCCACAGGTAATTATTTTTCTGAGGTCATGCTGACCTTTGTACAAATTCACCAAATCTTTATTTGGGCAAACAAACAAAATAGATTAGAAGGCTTTAAAAGGCCCATTTCATGATTCATTGAATAATTTGCAGAACCTACTCTTAAAGGATGGTAGTTTTTAATTATATGAAATACAATAAAAAAGAACATATTTAACAGCTGGATACATACCTGTAATGTCTAAAATTTTACAAAAAAAACTGAGTTACTATGAGCGTTTTACCTGGGTAAAGACTCTCCAAGTGGATCCATGCCGGTTAAGATGAGGATACAGGGTAAAGCCTCCAGCTCTAGATATGTCCGAGGAGCCCAGTCTGGGTCTAAGATCTTCAGCCATACCTAAAGACATTTAAAGAGCAAAAGGATCCATGATTTAGGGATATCAAGACAAATACGCCAAGAATAAATGACACATTATTTTATTTCTATTTAAAAAACAAAGATTAAAAAATAAATACCCTCAGTTGATCAAGGAAGTGCTTTCCTACAGTGAGAGCAGAGCATGGATCCCCTAGAATGATCTCAAACTGCTTGTGGAGGCCGAGTCTGTTGCGGACATGACATAGGCGCTGGTGAGCGAAGACAGCGAGAGCTAGTGAGGGGATCCGCAAGAGCAGCATGTGACCGTGATGGCTGGGACACCGCTGAGATGTGTTGAGAAGGCACTGCACCATCTCCAGAGTCTCCACTGAGATGTGCTTCTGCAAAGCCTGTAAAGCCTGGCCGCCCGCTGTTGCCATCAGGGCCAGAGAGTAATGCTGGATCAGGACATGGGTGCGAATCACCGCGCTGTGTAGTTTTGGGAACCTGAGGAGAAGTAAAGAGAGGAGTTCATACAAAAACATATATAGAGAACGCTGAGGCAAGTTTTAGAAGTCTTTCATGATATATATTTTTATTTAATCAAAAAACTGTAAAAAATGTACTTTTGTGAAATATTATTACAGTGTAAACGAACTCTTTTCTATTTTTAATTATTTTAAAATATTAATTCTGGAAAAGCTGAGTTTTCAGCAGCCATTACACCAGTCTTCAGTGTCACATGATCCTTCAGAAATCATTCTAATATGCTGATTTGGTGCACAAGAAACATTTCTTATTATTATCAATGTACAAACAATGCTGCTTAATATTTTTATGGAAACTGAGATACATTTTTCTCAAGATTCTTTTTTGAATATAATTTATTTGAAATAGAAATCTTTTGTAACATTATAAATGCTATTTTACTGTCACTTTTGCTGAATAAAAGTATTCATTTAAATCTTACTGACCCTTTACTTTTGAACCATAGCGTATATGCACCGAAGTATATAAAATATACATGAATTAATACCTGTAATGTTAAAAATAACACTGAAAACATACCTCTCCTCCATAGCAGCAGCCATGCTCTCAAACGAACTGTCATATCGTAGCAGAGGAAGACCACTCCCAGAGCGGGTCGTCTCCAGCAGCTCAGATACACCAAAGTACTTTGTCTTCTCGTGATAAAGATCCACATCCTAAGTGAGAAAAACAGGGAGACTAAATAAAAAAGTTCTGTGGTCGAGCTTAACTTACTAGTTTAAATAGATAGTATGTGGCATTCTTACTTTATTGAATCCAGAGGGCCAGTGGATCTCATTGTAAGGGCTGATGCGTGTGTACTGAGTCTGCAAGGTGAAGGGGAATGAAGTCACATGGAGCGTCAGGATGTTGGGAGCATCTTGAATCTGCCTGCAGTTCAACAGACCATCCACTAGTCCTAAGTTGGAGTCTCCTCCAGTGCACTGCCCACTGTCATAAGAAAAAAGATACAGAGACTGTTCCACCAACAGCCAAGCAAAGTCGATACTAAGGTTCAAGGAGAATCATGGGAGGTCTTATACCTGCTGATGTCCGAGTGTGCGTGATCATGCACCAGTATGAAGAGTGTGTAGGGGTTCATCTTGGATTTCTGAATGAGGCTGTTGATCTTTCCCACTGCACTCTGGTTCAGCTTTACCACGTACTGCTCTGCCTCCTTCAGTGACAAGCAGTCTTGGTTCAGCCCTAACTCCCGTAACACCCCTGAAATACAACAACAGGAAGTGAGATCTATCTGCAATATTAATATAATTTCTCAATGGGATTTCTTCAAGTCTGTGACAAAAAATTCCCTATTTAAAAAGGAAAAGAACTTTAACTTTCTGTTTTAAAGGGAAATGTCAAAACGAGAAAGAAAATTGCTCTGTAGAAAGAAGAAAGGTAAGAAAAAGTTTATTCAAGTGCGCTATTTGTACACTTCTTTTAAACAAATAATAAGAGAGTATACTTTTAATTTACTTTATGTACTCATCAGCAGTGTTGGCAACCCTCTACAATGCAAGTAAATCACTCGCATATGCGACTAAATCTTCACTCTGGGCGACTAAATGTCTATCATTAACCATTGGCTAAGTATAATTTTAGCAAAGATATATTTTCACTCGCTGAACACTGAGCGCTTGAGAGTTTCGCACTCTGTCAAGCGATCTGTACTGTTTCAATTCAGCTCAGTGGATGCGATTGCGAGCGTACCTGTATTTGACATACCGTAAACTCTAGTGTGAAAGTGCAAGACTCGCCTTCGCATTGCTGAGAGCGCTAGCTGTGTTTCTCACACACACAGAGAGAGAGAGAGAGAGTCTTACACACGCAGAATCGACACGCTACATGTAAACGATATTCTTTGTTGCATTTTCCTGTCAAAATAACAGAGTTCATTTGGAATTATTAAGCTTTTAAGAACAAGCAGAAGATAGTGGGCGGAACTAATGCGCAAACGGCAATCTCATTGGCTGGCGCTCATCTATTACTGTCCCTGTTTTGATTTCAGCATCAGTTTGAGTGAACGCTGACAACATGATTAATATTCATGAACCCAGCATATCATCAATCCTTAGTGCATTGTATACTGTTATTAGTAGTAGAGTTAGTAGTATTATTATCTCTATTACTATCTTTTAATAATAATTACTATTATCTATTTTTATAACACCGAAACACTGAATGACCAACAATATCTTAAGCACCACCACCAGTCCTATAAGTTGTTAAAATGACAAATATGCATTCATACATGGTTACCAAGTGTTCAATATATACACTCACCTAAAGGATTATTAGGAACACCTGTTCAATTTCTCATTAATGCAATTATCTAATCAACCAATCACATGGCAGTTGCTTCAATGCATTTAGGGGTGTGGTCCTGGTCAAGACAATCTCCTGAACTCCAAACTGAATGTCAGAATGGGAAAGAAAGGTGATTTAAGCAATTTTGAGCGTGGGATTGTTGTTGGTGCCAGACGGGCCGGTCTGAGTATTTCACAATCTGCTCAGTTACTGGGATTTTCACGCACAACCATTTCTAGAGTTTACAAAGAATGGTGTGAAAAGGGAAAAACATCCAGTATGCGGCAGTCCTGTGGGCGAAAATGCCTTGTTGATGCTAGAGGTCAGAGGAGAATGGGCCGACTGATTCAAGCTGATAGAAGAGCAACTTTGACTGAAATAACCACTCGTTACAACCGAGGTATGCAGCAAAGCATTTGTGAAGCCACAACACGCACAACCTTGAGGCGGATGGGCTACAACAGCAGAAGACCACACCGGGTACCACTCATCTCCACTACAAATAGGAAAAAGAGGCTACAATTTGCACGAGCTCACCAAAATTGGACAGTTGAAGACTGGAAAAATGCTGCCTGGTCTGATGAGTCTCGATTTCTGTTGAGACATTCAGATGGTAGAGTCAGAATTTGGCGTAAACAGAATGAGAACATGGATCCATCATGCCTTGTTACCAATGTGCAGGCTGGTGGTGGTGGTGCAATGGTGTGGGGGATGTTTTCTTGGCACACTTTAGGCCCCTTAGTGCCAATTGGGCATCGTTTAAATGCCACGGCCTACCTGGGCATTGTTTCTGACCATGTCCATCCCTTTATGACCACCATGTACCCATCCTCTGATGGCTACTTCCAGCAGGATAATGCACCATGTCACAAAGCTCGAATCATTTCAAATTGGTTTCTTGAACATGACAATGAGTTCACTGTACTAAAATGGCCCCCACAGTCACCAGATCTCAACCCAATAGAGCATCTTTGGGATGTGGTGGAACGGGAGCTTCGTGCCCTGGATGTGCATCCCACAAATCTCCATCAACTGCAAGATGCTATCCTATCAATATGGGCCAACATTTCTAAAGAATGCTTTCAGCACCTTGTTGAATCAATGCCACGTAGAATTAAGGCAGTTCTGAAGGCGAAAGGGGGTCAAACACAGTATTAGTATGGTGTTCCTAATAATCCTTTAGGTGAGTGTATATATATGAAATAGTATATCAGTCTGGCGAGTAAACAAAAAAAAAAAAAATCACTAGCCAATGGTGATTCTATTGCCAAGGTGTAAACTAAGAGTAACTAACCGTATATAAAACTTAAATATAAACTAATTGTGTACTCAAAGTTTACTACTGTTACACTTAAAAGTATACTTTTATAAACTAAAAAGTGGGCCAATTAAGTTCCAAGAGAAACCGCAACTTATTAGGTCAATTGGCAACATGAAAGGGTATAAAAAGAGCCTCTCAGAGTGGCAGTGTCTCTCAGAAGTCAAGATGGGCAGAGGATCACCAATTCCCCCAATGCTGCGGTGAAAAATAGTGGAGCAATATCAGAAAGGAGTTTCTCAGAGAAAAATTCGGGTCCTTAGATGGCACTGCATCACATACAGGAATGCTACTGTAATGGAAATCACAACATGGGCTCAGGAATACTTCCAGAAAACATTGTCGGTGAACACAATCCACCGTGCCATTCGCCGTTTCCGGATAAAACTCTATAGGTCAAAAAAGAAGCCATATCTAAACATGATCCAGAAGCGCAGGCGTTTTCTCTGGGCCAAGGCTCACTTAAAATGGACTGTGGCAAAGTGGAAAACTGTTCTGTGGTCAGACGAATCAAAATTTGAAGTTCTTTTTGGAAAACTGGGACGCCATGTCATCCGGACTAAAGAGGACAAGGACAACCCAAGTTGTTATCAGCGCTCAGTTCAGAAGCCTGCATCTCTGATGGTATGGGGTTGCATGAGTGCGTGTGGAATGGGCAGCTTACACATCTGGAAAGGCACCATCAATGCTGAAAGGTATATCCAAGTTCTAGAACAACATATGCTCCCATCCAGACGTCGTCTCTTTCAGGGAAGACCTTGCATTTTCCAACATGACAATGCCAGACCACATACTGCATCAATTACAACATCATGGCTGCGTAGAAGAAGGATCCGGGTACTGAAATGGCCAGCCTGCAGTCCAGATCTTTCACCCATAGAAAACATTTGGCGCATCATAAAGAGGAAGATGCGACAAAGAAGACCTAAGACAGTTGAGCAACTAGAAGCCTGTATTAGACAAGAATGGGACAACATTCCTATTCCTAAACTTGAGCAACTTGTCTCCTCAGTCCCCAGACGTTTGCAGACTGTTATAAAAAGAAGAGGGGATGCCACACAGTGGTAAACATGGCCTTGTCCCAACTTTTTTGAGATGTGTTGATGCCATGAAATTTAAAATCAACTTATTTTTCCCTTAAAATGATACATTTTCTCAGTTTAAACATTTGATATATCATCTATGTTGTATTCTGAATAAAATATTGAAATTTGAAACTTCCACATCATTGCATTCTGTTTTTATTCACAATTTGTACAGTGTCCCAACTTTTTTGGAATCGGGTTTGTACTTAACACAGAATATAATTGGAAAATATACTTAATTTTACTTAAAGTATACTTCTTTTTTTGTAAAGGTGCAGTAGAGACTCATGTCATGGATAATGAGTGGCGGTACTCTACCTGAGTTCCACAGGTGAAGGACGACTTGATGAAAGGTGACCTCTGAGGGTGGAACGCAGATTAAGAACTCAACCTTGTCGAAGGAGCCGAGGTCCAGGTTCTGTGTGCTGGAATCAGCGATGGCACAAACGTGCGAGAGCAGCTTCCGTGCCACAGCAAGCTGAACGGGTCGAATCTCGTGCCACTCTACGGAGAATTCTATCGAAAAATCCGACTCTGAAGTGTTAACACACCTTACGCTGAAGGTATTTATTGCATTAAATTCATACTTGGATACTTGGATTCAGTCAGTCTCACCGGCACACTTGGGTTTAGGACTGTCTCCTGATGGTTCTATACCAGAATACTGGGAGGCGTTCTCAGGACTGGCTTTCTCCAGCAAAGCCTCCACATCTCCATCTGATGAGTGGTATAGGGGTGCATTATACACTGAATGGGGAAACTGCAGAGGTAAGATCCATGTATCAAACCAGAGGTCTTACCTGGACCCAAAGAACTGAAATAGGACTCCAGCTCTGATGACATCCCAGAAGACAGTTCATGGATGATCTCTCTCACACAATCAATGGGAGAGAGAAGACTCTCAGCTAGAGCACGAGTCTGATGCTTCCCTGTGTGAAAACATAGATATTATAAAATTATAATCCAATTTCAATTTCTTTTCATTTCACATCTACATGCATCTTACATAGAGTTATTAAAATTCTGGCCGATACAGCTAAAAATTATTTTTTTTATGTTAAGACCGAAAACCATAATTCTACACTATTTTGTACTAGTAATTAGGGCTGTCGCGATAACCGCAATATCGCAATACCGCGTTATTGAGGAGCCAACCGCAGCAACCGCGATATGTGTTTTCTTTTTTTGTTAAACTATGCCCTCTCGTTTTACACTTCGTGCATGTGTACTGAATATTAAATTAGTTAGTAATGATAACAATGTGTACAATGGTGATTTGTACAGAGGCTCCGTAGAGTTGCACTTAACAAGCCTAAACAGACAGTGAATGTGAGAGCTCGACTGAGCGCGTGCGATTACCTGCGTCTGTCCTTCAGGCCGAGACACATTCGTGAAAAAAGGTTGCCATGTCCAAGGCATGCGAAATCTCTGTCTTAGCATCGACGCATTGCTGGTCAGCTGAGTCTTCTAAAGGGGCGCTCAAAGTTAAAATGATTTCAACAGCCGTTTCATTACATCTCTCTTTGAAAGAATCAGTGTTTTTGAACGTGTAGTTGAATGAACGGCTTAAAGACTCACTCAAAGACAGTCCCTTGCCGCCACCTTGTGGCGAAACAACGTAACGGCACTGACTGACATCCCGTCTAGAACGCGCAGAGATGAGTAGTTCTGCTTTTACTGGTGAAATATTAGCAGAAAGTCTCTTGTACAGTCAGATTCGATTATCAGAACTAACTGTTATACATATAACAATAGCCCTACAATTTTATTGCCAGGTTTATGTTCTGTTATGTGGACCCTTATTTGACATTCTCTTTGGTTTACTTCACTTCCTGCTTTTTTAACGCTCTATTTTCGGTTTCTGAATATGACCTCGTTACATCGCAACACACACAGATTATATATATATATATATGGCGATAATACCGCATATCGCGCTATTGAGCCACTCAAAATTACCGCAAGGGAAATTCCGTCACCGCGACAGCCCTAATAGTAATATAAATAAATAACTAAAAACAGTTGTTCTAAATGCTACAAGTGAGTTAAAGCATCACAACATTAAAATGTACAGTGTGAAAAAAATGAGATTTGAGATCAAGGGACCTCAAGGGGGTGGAAAAATAAGATTTGTTTTGTTTAATTTTGCAGGGTTTTTTAGCATAAGTAAAGTTAAAGTGATGCACTTTAGATATTAAATATGTTTAATGTTATAATGTTTAGCTTACTGCTTTATGCTTTCTAAAAAAATAATAAATTTTATTATGTTGATAACTGTTTTTAACTGTAAAGCACCGTTTCCACTGAAATTACCCGGAACAATTTGTCCCAGGAACTTTTTTCCCCCAGACCTGTTGCTGTCTGCGTTTCCATCGCGGTCTAAAGTACCGTGAAGATTAGTCCGGTGACGTAAGACTGCACGCGACTTTCCAGAGCCCACTGGATTTCGTCTTCCGCAAATACACTTATTAAAGCCTGAACCTCGTCGTCGGTCCATCGGTCGTATTTTTTAAACTTCATTGTTGATTCGAATAGCAAACAACTCTTACTGCACGCACCGCAACAGACTTTTAGGTTGAAATAAAATGCTGGGTGAGCTCAACCAATCAGCATGTTCAGCGCCCAAGTCCCACCCCAGAAAGTTCCTGAACTTTGAAAAAGTACTACCTCGCGAGCAGGGCCGTTTTGAGGGGAAAATTTTTATCCGGAACTTCATTTAGACCCCGGTTCCTGCGGTTGAAACACACCGAGTACCACGCCAAAGTCCCTAGTTCCTGGGGAAAGTTCCTGCGGTGGAAACGCGGCTTAAGCCATTGTTATTTTAGTATAATTTATATATTATAGTATTTTAACTGTTATTAAATTATTAGAGTTTTTTTTAAAGATCAACTTGAAGTATCAGTGGTTCCCAAACTTTTGTCCTTGAAGCCCCCCTCATTACATATAAGAATACGTCCTGTTTACAAATATGGTACTGATATACTGTGCATTTCTAGTGATATTCTTAAATAAATATCTAGCATTATTATTTGGAATTCTGTAACCCACATACCTGTCACCACCACACATGACTCTATTTCCTGGCTCCTGTTCATGCAGATGATCACCACATAATTGGTCTGGCTCAGTCTGCCATCCACCAGTCTGTGAAAGGTGTCCTCCAGCGCTTTGGCCAGAGAGGGCGCCTTGTCCAGCACCAGAACTCCTTCCCCGCATGAGCTCGTGGCCAGTTTGGCCAGCCAGGGGAGCTGAGAGGGAGTGAGGGGCTGTGCGAGGCAGGGAAGAGGAGGTGGAAACTGTGCATGGGTCTGCTGATACTGCCGGATCTCCGTCAGGTGTGACTCTCGCCAGGAACGCATGAAGATCTGCTCCAAGTCTTCCATCAGAGGAGCGTGGTCAGGTGCTGTTGTAACATGATAGACAAATACACTTACATATACTGCTCATACACAAATACTTAATTGGAGAAATTTTTGTTTATCTATCTAATAATTTTATTTTACCTTCATTTCAATTAACAAAACACCTTTATACATACAATATTACTCTAATAGAGGGTTTTCCTGCTTAATTTTTTTCGTAAACAGTAGAAATTGATCTTTATACATGCATATATTTTAGGAAGGGACTCATATTGGGGGTTCCTGGAATCAAAAAGTTTACTATTGTACATAAACAGACTGAAATACTGTTGTTCTCACCAAGCTGCACTAGATAGTAGACAGTCAGCAGGATCAGCATCTCAGTGGAGATGGGCTGAATGGGAGCAGTGCCGTACTGCTCGTAGACGCGTGGGAGGTTTTGGGAACTGCGATAGCATTTTTGCAGCAGGCCACTCACCAGCACGTCCCCAAGGTTCCCACACAAACGCGGCAGTGTCCCGTGCCCTACAGACAAAAACCCAAACACGGTGTAACTGAACAGCTGGCCCAAGATAAAGTTGTGGGAACCGCTATCAGACACTGCTCACATCACACAGTAGACAAAACAGGCACAAACCACCGAAAACATTATTTTTTTTTCTTCTACAAGTCTATATACATTTCTAATATTTTTAATATTGTAAATACACTGCCGTTCAAAAGTTTTTGATTGGTAAGATTTTTAATGTTTTTAGAAGAAGTCTCTTCTGCTCACCAAGGCTGCATTTATTTTATTAAAAAATGCAAAAAAACAGTAATATTGTGAAATATTATTAAAATGTAAAATAACTGTTTTGTATTTGAATATATTTTAAAATGTAATTTATTTCTGTGATGCAAAGCTGAATTTTGAGCATCACTACTCCAGTCTTCAGTGTCACATGATCCTTCAGAAATCATTCTACTATGATGATTTGCTGCTCAAGAAACATTTATGATTATCAGTGTTGAAAACAGTTGTGTACATTTTTTTTCAGGATTCTTTGATGAACAGAAAGTTAAAAAGAACAGAATTTACTTTAAATAGAATCTTTTGTAACATTATAAATGTCTTTACTGTCACTTTTGATCAATTTAATGCATCCTTACTGAATAAAAGTATTAATTCCCCCCCCCAAAAAAAATCTTACCGATCAAAAACTTTTGAACGGCAGTGTATGTTATTTTTTTATTTTGTAATGTAATAAATATTAGTAACAGAAACTGCCATTATTGTAAATAGGGTCAGAAAAAAATAGTTTATCACCAGAATGCAAGAAGAAAAAAACTTGGAAATCTTACCTTTAAAAATGACAGGCCGTAGTCCACAAGTCTGGAGTAGGTGATCAGGCACTGTGACAGACTCCCCCGGTCCAAGGGGCAGAGAGGACCCCATAGACAAACACCCAGATGCCCCACTGTCAGCTGAAGACAAACACATCCACACTCGATATAGTTGATGTAATAGTGTATCAACACTCACTTGATTTATATGGTCTGTGCGCACAGACATACACATCCTTAATAATCACCATCCCAAAATTAATCCTAATACTAAATCTCTTAGGTCAGTGGTTCCCAACCTGCTTTGGAGTTTGCAAGGGGGCCCGGGAACTTGTATGTTTTGAGGTCAAATATGGATGCAAAAAAAAGCCTTGTCTCGTTTCTAGGGATGCTCCAGATGGCCGACCACTCCAGAACCAACTGATAATCACTTTCTTTTGTTCGATACATGGTCTATCAACTTTTGCAGATCACATTTTTGTGATATAAAAGACCTGAGTGTGGTCACACCGTGAGAGGTATAGCAAATATGAAAAGCTCAGCAAGCAGCAACAGTGTCTCAGTCTCCACTGGGCTAGAGTAAAATAACACAGTTACGAGGTGTGTGAAATTCAAAGTTCTGACCTATTCCCTCACACGAGCATGTTCCCCACCCTTTGCAGCTATAACAGCTTCAACTCTTCAACTCTAGAACCTTGTGGAAGGCTTTCCACAAGGTTTAGGAGTGTGTTTATGGAAATTTTTGACCATTCTTCTAGAAGCACATTCGTGAGGTCAGGCACGGATGTTGGACGAGAAGGCCTGGCTCGCAGTCTCCACTCTAATTCATCCCAAAGGTGTTCTATCGGGTTGAGGTCTGGACTCTGTGCAGGCCAGTCAAGTTCCTCCACACCAAACTCGCTCATCCATGTCTTTGTGGACCTTGCTTTGTGCATTGGTGCGCAGTCATGTTGGAACAGGAAGGGTTCATGAAAAATTTGGGAGCATGAAATTGTCCAAAATGTCTTGGTATGCTAAAGCATTAGGAGTTCCTTTCACTGGAACTAAAGGGCCAAGCCCAGCCCCTGAAAAACAACCCCACACCATAATCCCCCCTCCACCAAACTTTACACTTGGCACAATGCAGTCAGGCAAGTACCGTTCTCCTGGCACCAACCAAATCCAGACTCGTCCATCGGCTTGCCAGACAGAGAAGCGTGATTCGTCACTCCAGAGAACACGTCTCCACTGCTCTAGAGTCCAGTGGTGGCATGCTTTACACCACTACATTACAGTGCACTTAAAAAAATATCCATCCCCCACATCCACCATGACTCTGGGCTAAGCCGTCAATGTCCCTAAATACTATATGCACTCTTATTCAGAAGGAAACATTTGTTCACAACACAATAAGCGGTAAATGAGGGCAGGGGATTTTATGTCAGTAGAGATATGATTGTGCCAACCTGATTTAGTGCCATTGGTCGTGCTGTTGGGAGCAGCTCTGGGGGTTACTTCTGTAGGAGCAGAGGATTCTGGGGACCATCCCTTGTGTCTCTTTTTGGGAGGCCCAGAATTTGCCATGGAGCCTTGAAAAGCAGCAAAACTGGTCAGTGGTAAATATGACTAACAGAAATGTAGAAAAGAACAAACTAAATATTTACATTTTAGCATAGTTGCTATTTATCTGTCTGTAATATCTATCTATCTATACTGCTATATGATGTTGTAACTTCAAAGCTTTTAAAACCTTTTTAAAACTTTCAGACAAGTCTTTGCCAAGCTCACATCAAAGTTTACCTTGACAAACTTTCCTTTTTTTTGTTATTCTAAAAGCAATGGAATGTAAATTCGCTTTAAAAGTGGGTTTTGGTGTTACAGGAAGTGATTATTATGTTACACATTAACTAGACTGTAAACACAAGCGGATATGCAAAGAGAAACAGAAAAAAAGGGTAGATGTGTTAAATCCTAATGAAAACCAAAGCATCAGGAAGGAAGTCTCACATTTTACAATGCAGACAGAGAGCAGGGAAGAGACTTTACAGCACCACTTTATGGAGGTGATAGTCAGAGAGTGCTGAAAGAAAAGAGAGGGATCTTTTACAGCCCCAAATGCTGAATAATGACAGACACCAACAACAAAAGAGGAGGAGGAAAAGGCCTAGACAATACAGCTGCCTCTTTTTAAAGCATTTAAACATTTCAAAAGGGGGTCTCTCTTTCATTAGACGTGTGAAGTCTAAAGGGGGGATTAGTTTAGGGACCGCCCCTGTAAAATTGAGGTTTCCTTTTTCTCTGATCCAAGCTTGAAATATAAACACTGAGTGAATAATGACTGCTGGACGGCAGGATTACCTATTACTGTGGACCTTCCAGGGCCAGTGGCCACTATTCCAGGCTGTGGCGGTCCAGGAATATGACTGCCGTTGGTTATGGGAGGGGAGGCCTCAGATATATGGAGATGGGTGTTTAGATCTGTGTGATGGGGACAGGGTAAAATATATCAGTTTAAAGATAAAAGAGATTTTAATCTTGAAAAAGTAAATATATTCATTGGACATTATCAATTTAGCAACAAGACATCTATTCAGGGGGGTCACTAGGCCCATTTTAAGAGGGCTTTAGCCACCTTAAATTTCCACCCAGCCCCCCCCTAAAAATTTGCGAATAACTCCGTAATATGTATGCTATTTTGTGATAGCCTCAGTCCCCTTTAAAACTCATATGAAACTGGCGGCAGGCTTCGTCTCATCCCTGTATTTTAGTCAGTGATAGATAGATAGATAGATAGATAGATAGATAGATAGTTATGATATCTGCATCTGTGTAGTTCTTTGTCATAAACGCAGTTTACATAATATGATGCGGGAGCATTTCAAGACAGTTTCCCATCCACTGTAAAATCTGGATTTATTTATTTCATGAAATTCCATTTATCTAAATTTGTAACTTTTCCAACTCTCGCTATAATTCATACTTCAGTGCAATCAAATTGCTAAAAGTTGCTAAATTCATTTTATAATAAATCCAAAAGAAAAACACGCAAAAAGAACTATAAAAGGGAGTGGAAATGGCAAATTAGTTAATGAGTGGTCCTCTGCAGCCATCTACTGATTATAGTGGCAATTTCATGTAATTTTCATGTTAAAATGTTTGTTTTCCACCAAGTGACAAAAATTTTCCATGTTATCTCCATGAATGAAAATTATAAATGTAGATCTTCTGTTTTTACTGCGCAAATGTAGAGTAAAAAAAAAGTGTTTAAATTATTACATGTGTTGAAAAAAACAATATTTTAAAAATATTTTATCCACATATTGCCAATCTTGACAATTACAGTAATATAAAGTTTGTCTATATTCTTAATGAATAATAATGATTATTAGCTGGTTATTTAAAATGATTAGAAATTAATTCCATATTCAGGGATTTACTTGATAGATAGTGTAAAACCTATTGTATCGATCATGCCTACCCTAGTATTCAAACAACATATTAATCTTTTTTTTTTTTTAAATCATAACCTCATTGGGGGCTGAACCCCCCCTAACACTGAAATCCTAGAATCGCCCCTGCGATTCTATCTGAACACCCTGTGTTTCCTACCTGTGTGGTTAATTGTGTTCAATGCTGTGTGCGCTGAATTGGGAAACAGGTCAGAGGGTCCATGTCCTGATTGTTCCTCTGGTCCAGCAGCTACATTACAGACTGCATGTCTCATTCGGCTGTCTGCACATAACATGAGAAAATAAAAATCATCTAGGAAAACCCTAGCAACCACATATGCAACTTTTGTGCCACATTTTGGTTAGAAAATGTAAACATATAGTTTGCGATTAATGTTCCATTTATTATAAGCGTGTGTTGCAGTTATGTAAGCCGAATGTATTCTGATTGGCTGCCATTGGCTTTTATCATTCATCAGCTGGAAAATTCCAATGGCGTTGTTTGGCTCTGTGTAGCTGTGGTGTGGACTTTCCTATTTTCATAGAATTAGAATATAGCTATAGTTATCGTCCTGTGTGTGGACAGGCCATTACACTCATGTAGGCATTCTTTTGTAAATAAATCTCTGAATATGCGCATACACTGCCAAAGCTCTTTGGCCCAGTGTTGACTTTTCACCATGGTAGCAGTGAGCTCAACTAGGAGTGCTGGCCATCTGGCCTGTCAGACTGAGAAGGCAAGCGGTGGTGAATGGGTCAGGGTGACCCAGGATGCTGAACAGGGTCAAGTTAACCCTTCTGCAAATCACTGATTGTCAATAATCCATGCTGATGCTACACGCTGCCAAAATAAGACGCCATTCAACAAGATTACCGTAAAGTGTAGAATACCTTCATCGTCTAATCATTTCGGTTCAGTCTTACCTATTCTTTTCCAGCAGATTGGCGGTCCCTTGACCAGAATGCCCTGTGCATTTCTGAGCAGGTGGTACTTTAAGTGCTTCTGCTTCTTAGGCTGCGTGGTGAGCTTTAGGTTGATGTGGTTAGCAAACTCAGTGAAGTAGCGGAAGCCCTTTTCTCCACAGCCCATGCAGTTCCCTGAGAAACCTAGTTACAGACAAGACATCCGGTGAATATCTGCTTTTTTTGTGGATGTCTACGAGTGCACAGATGCGGTCTACATTCCTTGAGGACCAAGATCATTTATCTAAAATAGAGACGTACTGTAGTATAGACAGTACCCAGCTGAGCGCCCAGTTTCCATAGCCACAAACCATCACGGGGGGCAAGGGTGCTGAGCTGAGTGCCATAGAAACCCAAATTAAAGACCTAAAAATGTCCCACCGACTCCTACGAGGTTGGGGTACCCTGACCTAAGTCAGGGCTTTCCTATTTTCCCCCTCTCCTTCAAACTCTTTTTTTTTTTATAATGCAGGGTATTCAGATTCCGGTTCATCAGGTTCAGTGCGTCATACCTAAAAGTGCATTACGTCCACATTCATCAGGGAGAAAGCGCAGGTCCACCGCACACACCAGAATGTGATCAGGCACACTGGGAGATTTCGTGCCGACCAGCAGAAATCCAGGAGGGACTTCCAAAGACTCAGTGGCCATGGACGACAGCCGAAGGTCTTTACCCGCCTGACAGAACCCTGAAATGCAGAAGTCTGGTCACCATTGTATCAGGAGTCAGGACACAGTGACTATGTGAATGTACAGAATCACTGATCATCCATCAATAGACTGAATGGCTATAAATGTACTGACTTATGGCTTAAATAGTCACTACTGATCTGCTCTGTTACATATGGCCTATATGATCTAACCATCTGTAGTACAGGATCCCTCTGGTGGAGGCTTCATCTGATATGGGATTGGAGGGCTGTTTGAATCTGAGCCATCCTCTTCGTCATCTTCCTCATCTATCCGACCTGTTGGGAAAAAATAAAATATGTTTTTTTTTAAATACAACAAAATAACTAACTAACTTGCTTTGTCACCGCATGTCTGGTTAGGAGATGTATAAGATACTCAAAACATCAAAACAAATCAAGAGATGCATTCTAAAGAGTGTGATACCACAGAAGACCACCATTGTGAGCTCACCATCATGAGAATAAGGCCTTTGCTCTGCTTCCAGGTACAGCTGAGAGAACACAGGTCTGGGCACCACTGTGTTGGAGCGCAGTGACGCCTCTATGGAGTTGTGCAGCACTTCCTCAAACCGTGTGCTCTGAAGGTGTCCTGTATATGAATTCCCCATGACCTTTAATAGAATAGAGAGAATTTGTTATAACAAATTAAAATGGTTACTCAGAAAAAAATGATGAAAATTATAAACAAAAAATGTATGCCATCATTTTCTATAAGTGTTAATAAAGTTTATAGCCGTCATAGTGTCATTACTGCTGTAAAAATTCGTTTAGAATCTTTGAATGTTTGAAATGAATATCTAAAAAATTAAAAAGGAATATATTTTTTCTTGACACTTACAACATTTTATTTATTATAAAAAGGCATATAAAAACAAAATTAATCATTTTGTGTGGTGGGGCCAATAAAAAAAAATCCCTGTATTGTACATTACATTAATAATTATGGAAGCTTGTTTCTGCCACAAAATAAAACATTTTAAAAGATAATTGCAACTTTTGAGTTTGTGAGTTTACATCTCGCAATTCTGACTTTATAACTTGCAATTGCGACTTTATATCACGCAATTCTGAGAAAAAAATTCACAATTCTTTGAGAAAGTTTATCTCAAAGAATTGTGAAATAAAAATTTGCAATTACCTTTTTTATTTTTTATTCTGTGGTGGAAACAAGCTTCCATAAATAATACAAATTATTTTTAGAATTATTATTATATTATTGAATATTTTAAAGACTATTATCCCAGTAAAACATCACACCTGTAAATAACAAAATTACAGTTTAATTTGAGAACTCTGCAAGAAAGCAAACAGCTGTAACACAGGAGGTTATTTGAGGACATGTGATTTTAACTGCACACAAACACACTGAAATCAGCTCATATAAGCTGTTTTGATGTCAGTGACTCATCAGGCAATCAACCTCCTCTCCGTTGTGAGGAAATATATGATTAGCACAGAACAAGACCAAATCATTCACAACAGGCTGTGCAGAGAGGCAGTTTCCCCAAGATTTTTGTAGGGTGTCCAATTTGCAACCTCATAAAGTCACCATGAGCCAATGTCAGGGCATCCTGACCCAGACAGAGAGAGAGAGAGAGAGAGAGAGAGAGAGAGAGAGAGAGAGAGAGAGAGAGAGAGAGAGAGAGAGAGAGAGAGAGAGAGAGAGAGAGAGAGAGAGAGACAGAGAAGGAGAGAGAGAGAGAGAGAGAGAGAGAGAGAGACAGAGAGAGAGAGAGAGACAGGACAGAGAGAGAGAGTGAGAGAGAGAGAGAGAGAGAGAGAGAGAGAGAGAGAGAGAGAGAGTCGAGAGAGAGAGAGAGAGAGAATGACCTATCACTAACAGTAAAACACATAGTTGGAAACTGAAAAAGGCTGCGCTCACAGGATGAATAATGTATTTTATAGATTTACTCTTTTTATTAGAACATTGTGTGAGGAACAGACTGAAAGCTACGGAAAATCTTGACATATGCCCTAGCTTTTGTTTAACATCAACAAATTGTTATTTTTAGGCAGATGTTTTTAATGAATAAGTTCACATGAACTATGAATGAATCCAATAATGAATCCAGTTCACAAAACTGGTTTGAAAGACTAGTTCACAAATCGGACTGATCTGGGCTGTATTTCCCAAAAGCATCATAATCCTAAATAGATTGTAGAGACAATTGGTGCCAATGATTTCTACAATCTACTTAAGGTGTGGTCACATTAGTGACATTTTGGCCATTGTCCACTGTCAATATTGTAGTGATACATGAAGAATCACTCACACATAAGTCACTTTTAAACTAAAGCAGTTTTCTGTTGGATAACTTGACAAATTCGATTAACCAACTTGAACACAAGTGAAATCTGCGTGGGAATGTGAAAAGGGTCAATTACATGGAAAAGGACGACCAGCAAAATCTTCGAAATATCTGTTTTTGTGTCCCATAAAGGAAAAAAAATCTTGCGGGCTTGGAAGATGAGCAAATGAAGACTTTTGATATTTTGTAAGAACTATTCCTTTAATGTCTGCTTTTATTTTATATGTAGGTATAGGACACCAGTGAATCTAATTTGCCCAACCGTGTAAATGGCAACACACTGAAGCCACTAATGAAAAATCCTCTGGGGCAGAAAAGAAGCACCTTGGACATAATCCCCTTGCCTTTAAATGCTCTCTGCCATATGTTCCTTCTCTCAGCTCCAACACATCCCACACACTGGGAATTCACAACACAGTAACACCCTAAAACAATGAAGAAGACCAGCAACATGTCATATAAACATCAACCAGTACCGCTAATAAAACTTTTATAACCAGAAAGTGAAATTTACATGCTCCCATAATGTTGCTAGCCAGAATCTCTGGGATCTCATAGCAAAAACTTTTTGGACCTTTTTTTTTTTTTTTTGAGCTAGTCAGGAGCCGTGCTATTGCTCCTAAAAACATATTAGCATTTGTGCTGAGGGGGAGAAAACGGCAGCTAAATAAACAAATGCTAACGCAGACAGGCTCTGCAGATAGTCAAGGAGATAAAAGAGCAAGACGTGATAGCAGGGAGAACGTTCAACAGCCCCATCCTCCCGGACAGAGCTTCCTTACAGGGAGGTGACGAGGTCTTTCATCTTTCCCAGACTCCCCCCAAGACAACATCACCCAGCTATTGTGTCTCTGTTTATGGCCTTCTCTCTTACAGACAATCCTCTCTCTCAGTCTGTCTGTCTTACCTACACATCTTTCTGACACTCTTTACACTGCACTTCAAATGCTAAAGAATTAGCTAGAAAATATCACAGCTGAGGCACATCTGTCCCCTCAATTTCATGTTAAAGCTGGTTCACACTGGTCCAACAAACACCACCAGGTTGAACACACCGACCCAAGAAAACAAACCATTGGACATTAATATATATATATACTACCGCGTTTATGTATAAGTGACAGTAAAGACATTTATAATGTTACAAAACATCTCTATTTCAAATAAATGCTCTTCTTTTGCACTTCCTATTTATCAAAGAATCCTGAAAAATATATCACAGTTTTCACAAAAATATTAAGCAGCACAACTGTATTTAACATTGATAAGATGAAATTTTTCTTGAGCAGCAAATCAGCGTATTACAATAATTTCTGAAGGATCATGTGACACTGAAAACTGGAGTATCATCACAGAAATAAATAATTTAAATGGCTAAAATATTAATTTTTAAAATGTATTAAAATAAAAAATGGTTATTTTAAATTGTAATGCAGCCTTGTTGCGCATAAGAGACTTCTTTTAAAAACAAAATCTCACTGACCTAGTGTATAGTTTGTCACAAGGGGTTGTTTTAGACACAAAATTGAAAATTGCTGTTCAGGGGTGGAGATACACATAGTTCTTACAAAGGCTCAAACCACATTAGGGACATTTGGACAAACTATTAGTATCTTTAAAAATGGACATCTGAAGAGCTGAAACAGAAAGAAAGTGCTACTTTCACTACTTTTTTCTTCTCTAAAGAGGATGGAAGTAGGGGTTAGAATGCTTTTAAGACTTTTAGCCTTGGAAATTGTGTGTGTAAGTGGGGGCTAGGGTCATTCCATGCTCCTCACATACAATAAAACCGAGCAGACGACTAGTAGAAGAGTCCGAAAACAGAGAGAGAAAACTCATTTAACGTTATTATTGATCAGGGAGTGGGTGACACAGCAGGTTTCTGCTTCGCCTCTGCCCACTGTCTCTCTCTACCAGCACGCACACACACACACACACTCCTGCGTAAAGCTCGCCGCATAGCAACAGGTCAAAGGTCAGGGCTGGCAAACAATGTTTGGCCAGTGCTTTGATGTGCTCAGGCATGGTCCAGCCAGAGGCTCAATGGACACAAAGAGGCTGAGAAGGGCGGTCAGATAGCACTGCTTCATTCTTCTCATCACCTTTAGCCTTTGACCCCTGCACCCCTGCGAGAGATCACATTTCAAGGATGGCCTGTTGCATTCAGACAGGTCTTTTTGTCCAGTCTTAAGCCGTGTTGGGCTACTACGGGAATAATTTGTTCATTTTCAGCAGAAAAGAAGCATACATTGCTGGATAAAAATGAAGATATCTGGTAAGTATCAAAGCATGATGCTTATATAGCGATGGACTGAGTGTCACATTCACATGATCTGTACACAGACCACCTGTCCTAAATAACATTACAGGTCCACCAATGGCATCAGTCCTACTAAGTCAACACAGTCTACTGTGATATGTGCAGAAAATACCCCTCTGGCCCTGAACGTTGTGAAACATTTGCTTCACACAGTCCAAACACCAGCTGTTCCCACCAAAAAGCTGTTCTTTTCTATATCCATGTCTTAATAACAGATATATGTCATCTTTTGACAGCTGAAGTAATTGGTCAGTCCTGAGTTTCAAGATATCCTTTGTTCAAATAACCTGAGGCTCTTGTTACCAATTTCTATAATGACTACTTCAATCTGACAGAAAGTTTTCACTTTTGCAGGCAAAAGAAAAAGGCTTTTGTTTTCTTGTGACAGAGCTTGTGAGGAATAAAGGCTGTCTCCATCCAAAGGGCTGAGTAAGTTTTCCTTCCAGTGGTTGTGGGGTGGCTTTTGCAATACACTATCATGGCAATTTGTAACTATTTTAACGTTTTGGCGAAATGGTGGCTAATTCGTATGAATTTGTCCGTTTTCGTACGATCTGCTAATACACCACTAACGGTTAGGTTTTGGGGTGGACCTTTATGCTTACTTTTTTTTCTAGAAATTGTATTTCGTACATCATACAAATCACATTGCATGAATTTATACAGAATCAGCACCTCATCGAGTATAAGAAAGCTTCATATATCATATAATTATCTGTGAAAACAATACTGAAAATATACAAAAATTGTGTATTCAATGAGGCAAAACTACTAAGACACAGGCATCTAATATAGACATGCAACATCTACTCAAATTAATCAGGGAAAATGGCAATACGACTACAATATTATTAAAAGATCAGTCAAATTCAATATGTCAGCTTGATCAGACATAAGTGAGGGAGTTACAAATGACATTAATTCTTCCTAATGCAAGCAAACTTGTTTTGCAGCCTCAGCTCTCAAACCTTACTGCAAGCTTCATAAATATTGTTTAGTGCACTTTTATCACTTGGATAGTATGAGTGAATTTATTTGCAAATGCATCCACAAAACATAAGGGAAAATCTGTTGAATATTGTGTTGTGAAGCAAATGGTGGTGCTTTTACAGCCTTTTTTTTTTTTTTTAAAGGAAACTCACTGTGAAAGCAAAAGGCAATACTTGTCCTTGAGTAAAAAGAAGAGATAAACTGTCTGTTTGTGTTGTCTACAGTGGTTAATGGAGGGAAATCCAGCAAATCAAACATTCTACTCTTTCACATTATGAACAACAGAGTAGGCTATACTATTCATTTAAGGATAGCCATAAGTTCCTGATTCTTTCAGCAGTTATTTGTAATTTTATTAGACACTATTTAATAATGCAATACAAAATGTTTAATGTAAATAATTATTACAAAGTTCCAAAAGAGAATGAGTCCTGCTGTCAGAAATAAACTCAATCACATTATGTTCAGTGTGACTCTACAGGGAATTAAACTTCTGTGCAACAGGTCAGTTAGCACTGTCAACATGTCCTGATGAAAATCTACTGCAAATCAATATTTTGCCATTAACTCTTCAAAACATTTATATTGCTGATTATTACATCACAGATGGTCAGATAATATAGTAATAAATCTTTGCATTTCATAATGAATCATTTAAATAAATTAAATGATTCTTAAAAAAAATATTGACTTTAAATTATTTAATTTCTCAATCAAAAAGTTACATTAGTTGTAATTTAAAAGTTATATTATAGATTATAACAAAAATTACTTTTATTCAAAAGTCTTTGTAGTCTTTAAAAAAATACTTACTATGTCTTACTGTGACAGAGTATTTAGTGTATTAAAGTGTATTTAGCTATTATTTTCATTGGAGATGTGCTGGGATCAGAGTATTGATTGCAACAACATTCTTTCCTATATATTTACTATAGATCGCATAATGCAATAAGCGCAACTGACTAAATGCAAACACAAACTTACCGTTAATTGACTGGAAAAGCACTCAGATATTCCAGGGGAAATTGACTGGGATCGGACTGTTCATGTACATATCTCCGAGATGCGCGATTCAGCCGCGTCAGCTGAGCACGAGCGGTCGGATCAGACCTGCTGTGAAAATGCCGCTGGCCGCATGTGATGATTTTTTTTTTCACAGTGAACAGGACACCCCCCCTCCTTGTGTGGTGGTATCGCCCGTTCATCGTCTTCTGAGATGATTTCGCCCCTTCAGTCCCTGTCGAGATGGTATCACCTAACTTCACCGCTTGAGCGGGATTTTGGGAAAGGCCTTGATGGAAAGAAACTGTCAAGTGTAATTTAAACACCTGGTAAGTTGCTGCTTTTTATAAGTAAAAAATACGCAGTTCACAAATGCGTTGTCTTAGTGTGGTTACTGTGGTAAAACCATGGGTAATTTTCCTAAGGGCTGGTGATCTTGCCTATATATTATGGACCAAATAAATGCACAAACTCGGACTTTTTTGTGCTATTTTTTTGTTTTGTTTTTTGTTTTGTTTTGTTTTTGTTTACTTTAAATATATAGCCAGTGGTCCCAGAGTTTTACATAAACTTTAACGTTAAAAGGGTTGTTGACGTGACATGGCATTTTCACTGTCACACAAGATAAAAATGAATATAATTAGTATTCTCATTATTTAAAATGCAGTTAAACATTTCTTTGTCTTACGTGGACCTGTTAATATAAAAACTGCTTTGTTATTAGACTGTCTCAAGCATGGTTAAATAAATTACAACTTTTATAAATTAAAAAGAAAAGCATACAAATGTTAATAAATACCTCAGGCATAATTTTACAAGTGTCTGTTTTAGTAAATGACAATAACTTTTTTCATCCATATATTTCTAAAAGCGTAGGATTTTGTCACTGAAAACCATTTCCTCCGGTGTGACACCATATCCTGATTTTAAATCGGGTAATTCCACTGACAAGTTTAATTAGTTGAAGGACCCCATTCAAGGTCATGTTACTGAAGCCCATGACACTTGCACATGATAATGTGTCCTTTGGTGCGACACCCCTATATTTCTGTCACACCATAGGACACATTTCAGTAAAAATGTTCAAAAAACAGTGAAAGAATTTACGAAGTTAGTGACCCCTTATATTTTCTCAAACATCAGACTTCACACTACAGAATAATATGTATTTTTTCTTCAAAAGTGGTGTTTTACATTTTTTTTCCTGCTTATTTGTCAACTACCCATAAACAGACCAAGGGCATGAATAGGGTATGCAATTTATTAAACCATAAAGAAACTTGATGTGATAATGAATTTTATACAACGAGCACGTATTCAAACCTATGATACAGATATGTGTGTATCCATCAACTCTTTATGGCCATCTGCTGGACAAATTAAGTTACAACATCGATTGCGTTTAAAAGGTTGGAACTCCTTTCCTTTCCTTTCCTTTCCTTTCCTTTTAATTATCTTCCCAATTCAAACATAGGTCCAATTGTATAACCCAGACCATAGTATTACCACTTTACAGTATTAATCATTAATTGCTGGTTTAACTTAAGTAAAATCTTCTGTAGAACTTTTCTTGTGGCGTTATCTCACCAAATCAATATGATCACATGCTTATATCTCAATGAAATACACCTCAGCATGTGAAACAACAAAAAACACTATAAGAAATGAATTGTACTAAAATGTGATTTTAAATACATTGCAGTATATAGATCATTTGATTCTGACCAATTAAGCAGGAAGTCAAAGTTCTCATGTGGAATTCCTTCCCTAAATATTCACATTTGTAACATACAAACCTAGGCCTAAACAATGTGTTGTGTTTTTGAAATCTCTGAAGAGCTGATCTAACTTAACCATTCACAGAATATGGAGACCTGTAAGAAGTTAATGACTTCTCTCATACGTTCCCTCTTTTCCACTCGTCCGGTGACAGAATTATTAAATTGACATGAGCATATCACATAACTGTCACACATCGTGTGCCGCCGCCACCAAATGTTCATTTCTCATTTTTTCCCACAAGTCCCCGTCTTCGGCAATCTGTCATCCTGACGGCTTCTTATTCCCCCACTAAGTGCCCACAGGCGAATGTGACGCTCATTGGTGACAAGAGCATTTTAGGTTGTCATGCACTAATGCAGAAGTTCCCGGGAACCCAACCACTGTATTCATCTTCATCTGCTTGACTTTGCTCTTTCCGCCGTTGTCACAGCTTTGGTAAATTAAAGATAGTCCCTCCCTCTCTGTGAAGAGTACTGTCAACAATTTACCCAAATGCACCTCATTAGCTGGTCACTCTGCCACTCAACTGCAGATTTAGGCTTTTAATTCAGATGAGTTATTATTACTTTGTCATTAACAGGCTCCAGAACCTGATGAGACAACAAGACCTGGAGCCTGGCCAAAAAACGGAAAGCTTGCTGGTGATTCATTGGACCAGACCACACTAGGTTCCCCCACTCCAATGGGCGATAATAAGGCCATTTATATGGGTGTCAGTGGACAGGAAGCACAACCATATCTGGACTCTGAAGGGCAGACAATCAAGTCTTCTGAAGGAAATGTTGGAAGGTGAAAGCTGATTTTTTAAAAAAAAAATAATGCTTTGAATACTTTTGCATATGTATTTGGTGGTCTTCAACTTAGAGCGATATCAACATTGTAAAGCAACCATTTGCAGGACAGACTTTTTTTACCCAAAATGACTAAATGTTGCTGACTCTAAACTGGTAACATTTTACAGCAGTGGTTCTCAAACTTTTTTGGTCACGTCCCCCTTTCACTTTATGTTGTTGAATCATTGGAAAATATAACGGTAAAAGAGAATAATAGATCAGAGCATAACTTCTAATTTAAATAAACAATTTTTTTTTTTAATATTTCAGTGATGCTTTGGATGAACAAAGCATCAGTGGCTGCAGTGATCTCTTTTGACAGTCTTCTCGCCAGAGCGACGCAGCACGTTCACAATAGCAGCTTGTGATGACGTGCTTTTCTGTGGTGAGGAACTTTTATGTAGGGCTTGTGCAGACGGTGACAACGTTGTGAAGAAGAACGATTTGGTGGACTTGGCGTTCGGTACCGCTTTCTAAAGAGCGCTAACCGCTATTGTCGATTGTCGTTGCAATGGCTGTTATCTGGGTTTTTTTTTTTTTCTCCCATGCCCCCCCTAAAGTGTCTGTGCGGCCCACACTTTAAGAACCACTGCTTAACAGTAAAGTTCAATTAGTTAAAGGGACACTATGTAACCTTTTTTTGCTCAAAATTAACAATTTAAATGAGTCAATACATCATCAATCCATCTTCCAAAACATGTTTTTGTCTTACCCCGATTCACCATGGTAAGCCTATTATAAGTGTTTATATTTTAGACCTGACAGGATGGTTTTCACTGCGTACATACGCTCGCCCATGCGTGTCTCGTCATATCCGTAAATGGAGAAAAGTTGCTCCGATTACTTTATCGTGTGGGAGTGGCATAGGCTAGTTGGCACAAAGAGCAAGAAAGATTGACGTTGGGCACACTAAATCTTGAATCTCCAGGGATGATTTTTTAAAAACAGGAGAGTCTGCTGTGAAAAAGAGAATGCGACAGAGCTCGTAATAAAACGAGAATCAACATTGGCTTGGCTTTTCGGAGATGCCGAGAACTGAGGGATTTGAAATGTTGTAACGGCGACGTAGAGATGGCGTTTTTATTACTCAACAAGTGAGTAAGTTATTTTATTGAACAGATAAATTGCCATATGTAGCTCTCTAACAGAGTTTAAGCATTATCTACTGTGAAGGGTCATTTCATTATGGTTGTTGAAGTGCTGTGCTGGAATTTATTTTCAAGTACTGTGTCTATGAATGAGTATAGCTACAGTAACGTCTTCAGCTAGTCAGCTTGAGATCCTATCCATCTAAACTGCTTATATCTCTTAAGCCTAGTAGTAGCTTGAGCAGTTGGATAACCATATTCATCTGCAGAGCCAAAGCACAACCAAAAGTTCTTCTGCAAAATGCATGTAGGTATAGAGTAAATAAAGTTTACAGTATTTATTAATGCAAATTAATAAAAATGGTTAATTCTTGTTTGTTCATAATACATTAATTTAAATTTTGTAATTTATTATTTCATCTTGAAATGTTAAAAATATGCAAGTATATGTAAAATTAACATTAGGTAATGCATTAGGTATAATAAACTATCAATGAACAACAAATGTTTACGGCATTATTAATCTAGGTTAATGTAAATGAATAAATATAGTTAATTCATGTTTGTTCAGAATACATTCATAAGTCTATTTAAATTTATACAACTTGAAATGTTAAATGTATTTGTATATGTAAAAGGAACATTAACTAAGGGATTAATAAAAGCTAGTTATCACAAAGTAATGCATTAATGATACCTCTAAATTAGATAAGGACCTATTTCTTATGTAGAAACCATGGAGACTTTTGTAGTGTACTAGTAATTATAGTTTATAATTCTATATGGTGGGATGCTATCCCTTTAAATGTCTGCCGATGGGACAGGTATTTCTAATTTACACACAGTGATTACCAAAGTCATTTTAATGAATATCATTGCGATTTTGCAAGCTGTAAAGCATATCATTACCATTAAGCTTTTACACACTAGCCTAACTAGGGATGCGTTCAGCAAAGCCTTAACAAAGTCGTTAAATCCATTTAAAAAGAGCCTTATTTGAGAAGCAATAAAATTTTAAATTATTTTATTACCAAAAGAGTATTTAACAAGTAGCTGATTAAATGCCAAAGGCAGGTTATCTAAGTTTAACCTTCAGAAGAGAAAATGATCAGAGTCTGCCCCTGGCATTGTTGGATAGAAATATCATCCCCCATTATCCCGCCACACCTGAAGTTGCAAATGGCCTTTTGTGGGAGGCAGGGAAGAAAATTATGTGATTCAATTAATGACCGTCTTTATGTGAGAGGGGATAGTAGGGAGGGAGAGGGGCTGGAGCTGAGTGTACTGACTCGGAGTACTAGCAGTAGCATCTGTAAGATGGATTGCATTTGTATAATATAAGAATATAGGATGATGACCTCATATAGCTGCACTTATGTGTCATCAAGTGCCCCTCAGAACTCATTTATAAGATAAAATATTATTTATAGATGATGATAAGTAAATATCAGTAAAATTAGGACAATATTATTAAAATATTGTATACAAATATAGTTTTTTAGTATATGCATGTTGAATACAAAAATATTTTATAACCAAGTTACACATAATACCCCTTACGGTTAATTAAAAAGTGTCCTGCGCTTATTTGCATACAAAATACATTTAAACCATGAAAAATGGAAAATAAATACACAATCATCTATGAAATATGGCTCATACCTTGCTGACTGTTCATAATTATTGTTTTAATTATCTGACATATAATTTGAGTGCTGTGGCTTCTCGGGGTTGAGGGTATTAGGTTGTAAATATTAACGGACGGCGGCAATTCACTCACAAGAGGGTTGCAAAAGTAATGAACAATGTGACAGCTGAGTCTTAATTAAGCAGGAAACACCTAGACCGGATCAGGTCTGGACCACCAGAGAGACAGTTCAATAACACTGTCTAATCATCAACTTACCAATTTGTACTTGCTCATCCATTTATTTAAAATATGGTAATTAATTTAAATCAATAACATTGAAAAAAATGACCCCACAAATGAGCAGAAGTATTTTACCAAACCTAATGATTTGGTACATTGCGATTATAAATTATGTCTTTTCATGACTTTTAAAGCAACACAATAAATCAGTGCACATTTACAATATTCCTGTAATGTGTTAATTGTTGTGTGTATTTTTTATAAAATACAGAAATTAGTGGTTAGAAATTAGAAATTAATTGTTTTCTATTTTAATATACTGTAAAATATAATTTCTTTCTGTGATGCAAAGCTGAATTTTCAGCATCATTACGCCAGTCTTCAGTGTCACATGATCCTTCAGAAATCATTCTGATATGCTGATTTGATACTCAGTTATTATCAGTGTTGGAAACAGTTGTGCTGCTTAATATTTTTTTGGAACCTGTGATTAATTTTTTCAGGATTCACTGATGAATAAAAATAAAAAAATAACAGCATTTATTCAAAATAGAAATCTTTTCTAACAATATAAATATTTACTATCACTTTTGATCGATTTAATCCTTGCTGAATAAAAGTAATAATTTCTTTCCAAAAAAGAAAGATAAAAATTACTACCTCCAAACATTTGAACGGTAGTGTATATTGTTACAAAATATTCTTATTTTAAATAAATACTGTTCCTTTTTTTTTTTTTTTTATCATTTTATCCATCAAAGAATCCTGAAAAAAGTATCACAGGTTATAAAACATATTAAGCAGCAACTGTTTCCAACATTGATAATTAATTAGCATATTAGAATGATTTCTGAAGGATTATGTTACACTCAAGACTGGAGTAATGGCTCATGAAAATTCAGCTTTGCATCACAGAAATAAATTATATTTTACAGTATATTAAAAAAGAAAACCACTATTGTAAATTGTAATAATATTTCACAATATTACTGTTTTTTCCGTATTTGATCTGTGCAGGCTTGATGAGCATAAGAGACTGTACCAAATCATTAGGTTATATACATAATATCTAAAAATCTGAACATTAATATTTTTTTTTAAAATTTCCTTCTTTTTAATATATTGTATCCTTAAGCTGTGTGTGTGTGTATCAGGTGCGCTCAGTGGCTCCTGTGAGGCCATGGGTAGATGATGAAGTATCAAATGTTAGCCGGCCTCTGTGATGAAAGTCTGAAGCAATAAGCTCCAGTAGCTAAAAGGATCTGGTTCAATAGCGATTTACCTCTAAACTGCTTAAGGGTATCTCACAGGTGCCAAGAAGCTTTTTATTTGATACAGTACAGTAGTATTAATTCAGGTTTCTTGTTTTCATTTTTATCTCAATTTATGTCGTATGCCATGAGTCTCCCTGGGAAAATATTGCCTCAAAGCGCTGTCATATGAAACGAATAAAAATCGGTTGTTTGACCTGGCTGTAACAAGGTTAATTATATTTTGCCATCTCTCTTTTCAATTTTTCTGCCTGATGAATGAGTGATATGTGAGCTCTTGAATATTTCAAGGTGAGCAGAAACAGAATAATAGCTAGCAGTGTTTTGAAATACTTCATGTCACTGTGATCCGAATGTAATTAGGTCTATAGTTTTTTTTCCTTGAGCTTTTGGCCTGGACTGTCAGGCACATATTTGATAACACGGTCCGCCTATTTTAAGGTTAAACTAAGTTAACTTTTGCCTGCAGAGACACAATGCATTGTAATAAGTGGTCATTGCCACAACAAAATAGAATAATAGAGTATGCAAAGTAATACTCTATAACAATGGTTCTCAACCAGTGAGCCGGGACCCACTATTGGGCCTCAGCAAATTTCAGAGGAGGCTGCAGGATGACTTGAAATTATTGAATAAATTATAATTATTATTATTATTATTACATTAGAAATAATCTAAAACATGCATACAAATTAGAAATCATATTTCCTTATTTTTCCCCCTCAATAACAATTGTTTTCCAGTTTCTTACAAAAAGATTAAAAAAAATCATAATATATAGCAATATTGTCATAATTATATCAAAAATACTGTATGAAATATCTTACCTTTTGTAAGTAATAAATAATATAATAATAAAAATTACAGTATAACGTTTAACATATTTAAATTAACCATGCATTAACCATTGATCTAAATGAGATATCTTATAATGACTTTATTAATGATTTATTAATGTTGTAGTGTTAGCTTACGTTCTAAAAAAATAAGCAAGAATGAGCGTAAATTGGTGCACTGTACGAACGAGGCACAAGCTATTACAAGTACACAGAAACATTCACCCTTGTTGTCAATGGGTAATTAAAGTCCAACACGCCATTGGTGTGATGGCTTTAATTGCCCCTTTAAACACAATACATTGTAATTAAGCGCAGGGCGCGCGGGGTGGAGGGTGAAGGTGACAAACGGATGGCAAATGATCTGAGGATACGCGGATTTGATCCACAAGTTTAATAAGATGTCACGCTCGTGCTCCGCCTCGCAAGCGTCTGCTAATTTCGGCGCGCACGGGCATTCTCTGGAGGTGTATCAGCGCGCACGGCCCAGAGCTCCTACACACCTCTTTTCTTTTCTATTCAGAGAGCAAACAGCTTGCATTGCCCTGCAGGTATCGCAGGCATACGCTTTCACCTTCACTCTTTCTCTCCGGTCACTCCCCAGAAGAGCGCGCAGCAAAGTTTTGCTCCCCTTCTGCCCCTTTTTCCGCGCGTATGCCGCACGCAGGCAACGGTGCGTGGCCCCGCTCAGCCTTATTAAAAGTGGAAGGCGATATTTCACCCTCAAGAAATATAACAAGATAGACAAGTGAGCAAAGCTAATCCTGGGGATGAAATTAGCAGGCAGAGTCCGGGGCCTGCTGGAGATGATGAACGAGGTTGAACTACCTTACACAGGCGCGCGTCCGCTGGGATAATTACGCCAAGCTCCCGGGCTTGAATCTGTCGGCGGGACTTTTTGATGGCTCTATTTCAATGGGGGCTTGCCTGTGAAATACATAGTAAAAGCTATTAAAATTGAAATTGTTCTAGGTTGGTGTTAGGAGAGCGGGCTATTGACCCTATCAGGCAGTGTTTAATAAGGTGTGCCTTGCGTGGGGATTCTCAGGGCGCTCGCCGTGTCTTTGACAGTTTCGCACGCGCGCACCCACCCACCCGTGCTCCCACCCGTGCTCTCTGTTCCTCACATCCAACTTTTAATGTGAGACAAAATTCATGGAGATTAGTGTAACGACTGAAAAAAATGTTATCAATAACTATAGACCAGTCAACTTTTCTAAACTTTGGTGTGAATCTTTGTAAATTTTAAGTATTACAATGTCTAAATGTTGTTTCAATTACATTACAGATCTTTTTACAGTTATACAATATTGTCTTTTAAATGGATAAAGCACTAAATGTGCATAATTATTAAATGTTGTTATAACATGATAACATGTTTTTATATATATATTATATGCATCTGTTATAGTTTATTTATATATAAACTATAACAGATGTGTATATATATGTTTATTTTATTAAAATGACTTAGCACCGAGCACTGAATGACTTAGCACTGAGGAAAAAACATTTCAAATTGTACACAATTTTATATATATATATGTATGTGTATGTGTACAATTTGAAATGTTTTTTACATCCACTTATAAGTTATTGAAATCAGTTATTGACTGTCAAAATGTATTATCTTGTAGTCTTAAAATATGCTTAATTTAATATCTCAATTAACATTGTTGATTCATTTCAATGACCATGCAATTCAACCTAACTACACAAGGTTACATAATCAATAGAAACTAAATTTTAAGGATCATAAATAGCTCTTTAAGATAAATCAATATTGCGTTATGGTTTAAAACCAGGCTGTTTGCATTATTTTACACACTTTTACCCAGTCAAGTGTCTATAAATGACCAACCAAGTTAAATGTACATAGTGCACGGGGCAACGTCCTGATGCGTTATCGCTCTAATGATATATCAGATTCAGAATAACATTACACACATGGGCTATTCTACAAAGGCACAGCAAAGACATTATTTATGCAGGTAAACATCAAAGGACGCATTGCAAACATCAAGGAGATGTTTGTGCATACGATGCAGTTGGGAGGGAGATTTTACTCAAAATAAATGTGAGAATCCTCAGTGCTTGGCTCTGGGTGGAGGTGGTCGGGTGCACATGAGGATAAAGCACAGTAGAGTCGCATCAGGCTTTGACCAATATGCTGACCCGTCTCCAGGGGAACAATGACTTTGAACATTTCTGCACCCGGCTCTGGCACCTTCATTGTACGAGTGATGGTGCCAGCAAACCTATTCATCACTTTCCACTAAGTTACCACCTCTTTGTTTTAGTTCACAAATGTAGGTGGAGAGAAACAAAAGCTGAGAAACACACACGTTTACTCCACAAATATAAACACTAAAGCTCAGACGCATCAATACAGGGAGCTTAAATCTTTAGAGACAGACTATCCAGTGTACAGTTACAAAGTTGCTTTTAAACCATTGAATGACAAATGACATTATTTTTTTTTTACATGCTTATGCATTTAATATACATGGCACATCATTTACCTATAAATAGAAAGCAATATAAGTAAATATAAATTCTTGGATCAAGATCCAAGCTCTTTGGAAAATCTGTTGTTTAATATGACCAGCAGATGGCCCCCCCTACCATGAAATGGTGCATTTTTCCCAAGCACCTCTGCAAAAGAAGACCACACCATTTAGACAAAGCAGAAACTGTTCTTTAAGAGGATGGTCCCACTCTCGTCTTTTGTAATAATTTATGGAGTCTAGCAAAACTCCTGTCTTTTGTCCTTGGAAAATTAATTAGAGTGAAAATATGCAAGCTTTCACAATGATACCCTGCACCATGCCTTAGTTTTGTCCTTCTACTCTTCAAAACATTTTAAAAACCTAGTTATTTATTTTTTTATTTTACAATTTAAGACTACAGCCTCCATAATTGTGTGTGAGTGTGAGAACTAATTTTAATGGTTATAGGTTTGGTTGCTAAAGTTGCATAAACGATGACACAGTCTGCAGAATTTGTATGCATTTTAATTTCCCTGTTCAGCATGTCTGTTTATTCGAGTTATGACCGGAGAGTCTTTTTGAATTTTACTATTATGTTGAAAAATCTCTTCCCATCAGAAATGTAGCATTGTTTTCAGGCTTTCTGTGGTTAACGTCAAGCATGTTTGTTTGACAAGGCTGCATGTTTATGTAAATGAAAAGCTTGTAAATTGTTTCCATTGTAGTTTCATGGATTTCCAAAGTTCAGCTGCCTGGTACCTGTTTTCCTTCCAAAGAAAGCGGAAAATATATTCTCAGAGCACTTTTTGCTCATTCAGTGAGGCCATAATTTGACTGAAGATTAGAATTGTTGTTGGTGTTTATTCGAGTTACTTGAATGCTTACACGGATGAAAACACGGAGAGGAGGATGAAGCCGAAAGTTAGTAGTCTGCACGTTAGTTGTATAAAAGTGTGGCTCTGTTATGATGTTAAAAAAGAGCAAAAGACAAAATTTGGAATGTTAAATAAGCATAATGATATGTAAAATAATATAGGAAAAGCTGTAAATACATTTTAAACAATTAAAATCAAGTGATGTTAATGAAAAACTGTCCCATGGACGTGAAATGTCGCTACATCCAGCAGTGCTGAGCGAAGCTGCCAGTGAGGGTAAATGAGAAAGTGGGTTTGCGCCTCTTGCCACACTTAGCAGTTACGCAAATCCAATTTAATTCCCTCTCATATGCTCTCACAGGTATCTTTTGTCCTTTAATCAAATTCTGTTTACGGTTGAGGCAATTATTTCCAATTTACCCACTTAAAGGAGAATGAAAGTGGTCCACCAGGAGACTCGTGGAGGGGAGGGGTACAGTGCGCGAAAGTACACCGCTTGCAAACAGGTAACCTCTAAAAGAGCATTTTTGCTTTATCTATGCTCATTTCCCTCTGCTATGATTTAATTTCCCTGCCTTTAAACATGACGAATTACTGCTCTTGTCTTCACTTAATGCTTTTAACAGATCCCAATAAACTGCATTAATCGGTTATGTAGCTGGCCCAAACCTGCAAGCTGGAGCTGCTCATTTGCCCTATTAGTGAAGAGACTTGAGCCCATAACCAGGTGGATAATCTCTTGGCTTTGCTTCTTTAATTATGCCATAATCAGTGCAGCGGTTGGTCCTGTTTAAAAGCAGCTAGGAGCGATACCTCACTGAATCCTCCTTTCTCGCCGGTAGCCCATATTCTTTGTCATAGCCAAGCTCCTCTTTGACGAAGCATGATGAAGGGCGCACTAACTTTGTAGGACAAGACAAAGCTTAAACATATGGCAAGAATCCCTCAGGTGCCATCTTCAGGAGGGCCAGTCTGTGATCCTTCCACAGCTCAGTGCTGTTCCCTGACTCCAGCTCTTTCCTCTTGAACATCTACTATTGCCGGATCTCTAAATCATAATCCATTTTTTTTTTCCCGGGTGCATATAATTGCATTTTTTTTGGTCTTGCATCAAGTTCTAGAGCCGTCATATGGTAACAAATGTATGACGGGTTAAAAAGCGACACATTCTGTAAGAGCTTTAATGGCTTAATGAGAATATAGAGTCTCATCAGTGATCCGTGTGCTCAACATGGCAACATTTTATTTCAATATTTACATGTTTGTTTCCTCAGTTTATCTCATTAAATGCTTCAGTAAAATGTTTTAGGCCAAGAAATAAATATCTGCTATTTAACTTCATTATTATAAATCAAATGAGCACTTTCCAGTGCGTTAATGAAGACAAAGTGAAATATGGATGTTTTTCTCATTGCATTCGAGACCAATTAAGTGGCCCATTTAAAGCTAATTAGCCACTAAACTTCAATTTGTGTCATGTTATTCACTCTTTTGTGAATCATTTGAATTTCTCGGCAGTCATATGTTAGTTTTTGAGACAAATCCAATCAACAGACATCTGTTTCAAAAATATTCTCAAATGTTTTACTTCTCATAAACAGAAAGCACTCAAAACTACAGAGGAGCTGATAGTCTTCACAACAAAACTGCAAAAGTAAATGTAAAAAAAAAATGACAAGCATGTTTAGTGGAAGCTGACAGTCTTCACATCAAAGTGCATTTCTAGTCTAAGAATTGCATTTACAGGTACCTTGACAATTGCCACTTCCTTTTAGCACCGTGCTCTGTTATAAAAGCTGAAATGGACATTATTTTGATATTAAGAGCAACGTCAACCCTGACATGCACTTTCAAAGTCATCAAAATAAGTCAAATAATATTTTAGTTAAACTGACAGTTGTAATTTGAGCAGTCAATAGGCAATATGGTAAACGGTTCTCACTGGAATCTCTTTAAACAGTCAGAACCTGTTTAGACAGATTTGTGACAGCCACAGATATCTGCAACCCGGTTCAATTTCACTACTTGACATTTTCACAATAGGTGCTGGAAATAGCACAGAGCCATCCAAGATTAAAACAAGCATACTAATGCATGCTTATTCAAGTGTTTGATGTAGCCGCGCAGTTGTAGCGTGTGCCTTTAGAAGCGCAAAACACTCCTACGGTTTTCAAGTCAAGCCTTTTTTTCCTCTCTTGGCAGTCAGTGGTAAAGAGTCATATGGTAATTCTTCTGGATGAGTTTTGATGGCATGCCAACAGTTTTCTTTTCCGCTGAGTAATTTTCTCAGCTTTCCCCCAATAAAGTGTAATCCTCCTTTCGTCTGGCTTGCTGCGAGCTAAACACTGCCAGAGAGAAAGGGATGTGCACAATATTTTGACATTTATAAATGCCATGAATCGGAGAAAATATGTCTAGTTAAGAGAAGATCTTTTGGTGGTGAATGCAGATGTGTTAAATTATATTGTCAATGGTTATTATTACAGTTATCTCCAAAGTATGCAGGAATTGATGAGTTTTTGAATTGAAATAGACAGCGAACTAGTAAAATTAAAGTGACTCCACTATTTCATATTATTTATGTGCAGTTAATAAGGTTTGTGCAAACCTCATGCAACCATGATCTCCTATTTTCAGGTGTGTTTAAAAACCAAAGAGAAATAGCAAAATGTGTGAATGTACAATAATTGCTAGTTTGAAACTATAGGGTACAATGACACAAAATGATTATTTTTGTTTATGATGATTAAACTATATGTATATATGTGTATGGAGCTGCACGATTCTGTAAAAATTGAGAATCAAGATTTTTTTGTTTCAAGTAGAGATCGCGATTCTCCCACGATTCTTAAAAGACAACTAAACAAAATAACATAATTTACAAGAGGGTTTTACAAAATATTCATTGCTGCATTTAAAAATTTTTAATTAATTTGATTGAATTATTAAAAAAAAAAAATCTGTTTGAATGAATGATTCGATCATTTCACTTGCTTAATTACTGGATGAATCTGCGTTTTTGAACAAATCTCTTGAATAAATGATTCAATGACAAATATATTTTTTAGCCGTCACTTGTCGCCGCCTAGTGGCATAATGCATACCATACAATCGTTAATTGAGTGCCAAATTACTTTCAAAATGTGATTTACTGTATTTTGATACCGTAGACATCAGTGTTTATCCAAACTATACATTTTTATCTCAGTACTTGTATGATAATTTGAATATTTGTAACAGAAATAATGATACTGTGTTGAAGCAGTTTGTGAAGCTGTTTCAAACGCATGTGATTCGTTTTTTCAGTTTAACGCATTAAAAATATTAAATGCAATTAATATTTCAATTAGCATCCATTTTTCTTCAGCTAGCGTTACAATATATGATCACGCTCTTATTTATGCAAATGCTTTTACCACACTTAAGCGCGATAAGACACAAAAGAGAATCTCCTGTCTGTGCACACAGAAAGCCACTTCAGACAGCGCTTGAACAGACAAAAACACACAAAATTATGCCAAAATGCGTTATGCACATAATATATTTGATAATGCAAACAGCCTGTTTTTTAAATAAGATTTATATGTGTTTGTAGTGGTATGTGCTCCTTTTTTATTGTTTTGAGAGGAAATAAAATCAAAAGGGCTTCCCTGGGGGTGTTTTAGCCCTGTTGCACCGCCAACTCTAGCTATAAAATATCTCAAAATTAATACGAATAAAATACTTCTGTAAGCCTGACATTCTCCTAAGAAAGACAATATTTTAAAGTGATGTGATCTCTTACATGAACAGGCAGGCCAAACGATTACGGAAACATCTGCACGAAAGGATGGAGCAGTGGCAAGTGTTTTATCACTCCCATGCGTACCCTCACTCTTTCTCTCAGCCCTTCACCTGCTCTTCTCCTGGAGGGCTACAAATGCAGCGGCTGATATGCATGGGGCTCCAGTTCTCCCCTCCTCCATCATCCAGTGGCAGGGGAGGCAGGCTCTCTGTGCTGGCCCGTCGTGATTGATAGGCTAGGGGCGGCTGCGGTTTGGGTGGCTAGTAGGGTGCAGTTATCAGGAGGGTTGACACGTTTGCTAGCCCGATATTGGTGCTCTGCTGGGGTGCACATTGTGAGAGTAAAAGGCTGTGATTCTGTCATGAGGGTCCTCTGAACTATGAGCCACAGAGAGACCTGGCCATCATACTTTTCTCATTTAGTTGCGAGATAATTTTTAAATTATTTATTTATTATTTATCTTATCTATCTTATCTTATAGCTCTTTATCTTATCTTATTATTATATCAAAATTCTAGCCTCAGTAAGCCAATAATTATTATGTTATGGCTGATAACTGATAAGTAGTAAAAGTTTATCAATCTAAAATAGTTTTAAATGTGAATTTAGGCATCACATCATTATAATGTACAGTATTTACTAAAGCTTACATTTATCAGTGTTATTAATTTATTCACTTAAGCGTATGTGTATATATATATATATATATATATATCAGGGGCGTTTCCTCAAAGTGTCTCCTCAAAAAAACTAGATGAGAAAATAATGGATATTGCAAAAATAAAACAACGCAAATATTACAAAATGTGACATTGAAACGTATAGAAGTCACTGGTTTTTATAAAGTAGCACTGTCCAACAGCGACACCCGCAGGTAAAGTTACAGCGGGAGGCATGCCCCCTCTGTCCCCATTGACTTAAAACAGACACCCTAAAGCTTGCAGTGAGTTTTTTTGGGGGGTAATTAAAATGAATGGGGAAAAGTCACATGAGAGGAGGCAGTGGCCCCATCGCGCTATGATTGGATATGATGGGTTATAATTGGATATGATTGGTTTGTGCGTTAAATCCCGCCTCTTGTTTTCGTGCGCGTTCTGGAATTGGCATGAATGAAGACATAATGATGGCGTTAACGGGAAGGCTAATTAAAAAGTAAGTAAACAACTCAGCCACTTAGATATCACCGCTTTATGTCGCATCAAAATCAAACTTGAAATGGCCTGAAAACATGATGACTGGGGGTTTTAGTGATCAATCCCGGCACTTCTTTGTTTCTGTGACCAATGTGTACAAGCTTGATGACCGCTGAAAATAAGTTGACTATTAAAAAGAAAAGCTGAACATTAGTAACAAATAATATATATTGTTTAAATTGTTATGGCCTTTAGTTATTATTTTGGAATAAATGTAAAAATGCGTAAAAAAAATGATGAAATGTATATATTTTTTTTTTAAATAAATAGAACATTACATAGTATAAAAATACAAACTAGAATTGTATTTGTTCTCTTTTTTTATGTATTGTTTATTTACCAGGAAAATTAAGCGTAACAGGGACATAAATTTACATTTATATTTATATATATATATACACTCACCTAAAGGATTATTAGGAACACCTGTTCAATTTCTCATTAATGCAATTATCTAATCAACCAATCACATGGCAGTTGCTTCAATGCATTTAGGGGTGTGGTCCTGGTCAAGACAATCTCCTGAACTCCAAACTGAATGTCAGAATGGGAAAGAAAGGTGATTTAAGCAATTTTGAGCGTGGCATGGTTGTTGGTGCCAGACGGGCCGGTCTGAGTATTTCACAATCTGCTCAGTTACTGGGATTTTCACGCACAACCATTTCTAGAGTTTACAAAGAATGGTGTGAAAAGGGAAAAACATCCAGTATGCGGCAGTCCTGTGGGGCAAAAAAGGCCTTGTTGATGCTAGAGGTCAGAGGAGAATGGGCCGACTGATTCAAGCTGATAGAAGAGCAACTTTGACTGAAATAACCACTCGTTACAACCGAGGTATGCAGCAAAGCATTTGTGAAGCCACAACACGCACAACCTTGAGGCGGATGGGCTACAACAGCAGAAGACCCCACCGGGTACCACTCATCTCCACTACAAATAGGAAAAAGAGGCTACAATTTGCACGAGCTCACCAAAATTGGACAGTTGAAGACTGGAAAAATGTTGCCTGGTGAGTCTCGATTTCTGTTGAGACATTCAGATGGTAGAGTCAGAATTTGGCATAAACAGAATGAGAACATGGATCCATCATGCCTTGTTACCACTGTGCAGGCTGGTGGTGGTGGTGTAATGGTGTGGGGGATGTTTTCTTGGCACACTTTAGGCCCCTTAGTGCCAATTGGGCATCGTTTAAATGCCACGGCCTACCTGAGCATTGTTTCTGACCATGTCCATCCCTTTATGACCACCATGTACCCATCCTCTGATGGCTACTTCCAGCAGGATAACGCACCATGTCACAAAGCTTGAATCATTTCAAATTGGTTTCTTGAACATGACAATGAGTTCACTGTACTAAAATGGCCCCCACAGTCACCAGATCTCAACCCAATAGAGCATCTTTGGGATGTGGTGGAACGGGAGCTTCGTGCCCTGGGTGTGCATCCCACAAATCTCCATCAACTGCAAGATGCTATCCTATCAATATGGGCCAACATTTCTAAAGAATGCTTTCAGCACCTTGTTGAATCAATGCCATGTAGAATTAAGGCAGTTCTGAAGGCGAAAGGGGGTCAAACACAGTATTAGTATGGTGTTCCTAATAATCCTTTAGGTGAGTGTATATATTTATGTGTGTGTGTGTGTGTGTGTGTGTATGTATATGTATATGTATATTTATTTTTATTTTGGCACTGATTTACATTTACATTAACAAAAAGAGTCAACTGAATGAGAATATGACTCAAAAAAATGTGATAAATATTCAATCAATTTTAGCGTTAGCGTGTGTGGATTATGGCCCAGTTTTGAGTAGCACATGTTTTGGTATGTCTGCTGGAGGGCTTGTTTTCCGTGGTAGCGAGTGATGACTTTTTCTTGCAGTTTTCCAGATTCACGTCTTTAAGATGAGGGTGAAATTCAATCAGGAAGATATAGTGACAGTCTCTGGAGACACCAGGGTCACATGGGAGTGTTTTCTATACTAGCGCTACTTGTGTTACTATACTGTAATTCAGAACAACAAATGCCTATTCATCAGAATATTAAATAATTAAATATGATTGCTTTTGTTTAGAATCTGATTTTTTGTAATACTTACAGGCTGTAAGAGAAACACTTTGAAGTTTACTTTGAAATTCCAAAGGTCAAATACTCAAACTCACTAGAGAGACAAAAATTGCAGGAAATTAGAGGAAACATTAGGTAAAGAGAGAGAAAAAGGGAAACGTCCTACAAAAGAGGCACAGGGAGGTAGCCGGGGAACTTTGCGGGATTTGCTGGACTGCAGAAATTCCAGTGGAGTGTCTCAGTGGACCGGGTTCTGGGGGGCTGCTGTGTCCAGAGGGGATGGGTGTCAGGCAGGTGCGCGTGTCAGTGAGTAATGGCACTATCAGCTCGCCGTTGTGATCCATCATGCACGGCGGCCACGGCCAGCACAGGAATCACAAGCACAGCAACATATCATTACACAAGGTTATCACTGCCCCATTACAAGCCCTGATCAATCTACTCTTCCACTGGGCCCTCTGCTCTCTTGTTTTCTTCCCTTCTCTCGTTTTATAAAATGATGTAAGGAGTTTAATACTTGCCTAGCCTTTGCCACTACCCTTACTACATAACAAATATTTTGCAAGCTGTTGTCTGGCTTTTACAGGCTTAAGTTTTACTCTGGGTGGCCTCGATTTTGGTTTTAAGAGATACACTGTATTGCCAAAAGTTTTGGGACGCCTGCCTTTACATGCACGTGATCTTTAATGACATCCCATTCATAATCCATATGGTTTAATATGGAGTTGGCCGACCCTTTGCAGCTATAACAGCTTCAACTCTACTGGGAAGGCTTTCCACAAGGTTTAGGAGTGTGTTTATGGGAATTTTTGACCATTCTTTTAGAAGCGCATTGGTGAGGTCAGGCACTGATGTTGGACGAGAAGGCCTGGCTCGCAGTCTCCGCTCTAATTCATCCCAAAGGTGTTCTATCGGGTTGAGGTCAGGACTCTGTGCAGGCCAGTCAAGTTCCTCCACACCAAATTCGCTCATCCATGTCTTTATGGACCTTGCTTTGTGCACTGGTGCGCAGTCATGTTGGAACAGGAAGGGGCCATTCCAAAACTGTTCCCACAAAGCATGAAATACCATGCTTGAATTCACTGAGCTCCTGAGAGCGACCCATTCTTTCACAAATGTTTGTAGAAGCAGTCTGCATGCCTAGGTGCTTGATTTTATACACCTTTGGCCATGGAAGTAATTGGAACACCTGAATTCAATGATTTGGAGGGGTGTCCCAATACTTTTGGCAGTGTATTTCATTTTATATTTCATCATATACAGTTAAAGAGTAAGAAAATTTAGGTTATAGGTTGAGATTTCTCTATATAACAATGCAGATACATGTATGTACAACTGGCTAATGAGAAGTCTTTTAGAGAGCGTCATGTTTACTGAGAGTGACGGAATGGTTGTGGGAAAGGATGTGTGGAAAGCCCTTATATGGAGATGGGTTGGGCGTGTTTTATACAAATTACCAACCTCGGCCATGCGGTCACTCCATTTAGAATACTCCAAATTCATTAACATTAGAATGAGGTTAAGAACAAATTCATCAACATTCAACAAATTCGAGTCTGCACATGAATTAGACAGGACATTTTTCATGAGAAGTTCTGTGCGTACAAATACAAAATAGCATCCATGCAATCATTAGTGAATGAGTTTATTGTATTTATTCATAGACTACTTAAGAAAATGTCTGCATAATTTACTCGAATTATGCATAGTGTGCTCAGAGTGAATTTGATGATTGCTTATAGTTGTTGACTGGTGAGTTAATATTGGCTTTGAATAGCTCTCTTTGTCCTTTGGGCTGAATGAAGCTTCAGAAAAAGTTAATACATTGAAAAAAGCCAAATGAAAAATGGAATTTGATTCATATCAGTTTCAAAGAAAATCTCTGACTTCTCATGCAAATTAAACCATAAACCCATAAACAATTGTTTATTTTTAATATTTTAAATGAGAAGTAACGCATGGCTTCATCAGATTCTGCCTCTCTATATGTAGCTGAGTGCACTTTACAACAAAAGGCAAAAAGTCATTATCTAAAGGGGGTATTATAATTAGCCAAACAATAAAAGTTTATTAATGAACATTAAAATGCAAAATAGTGAAAAGAGATCCTATCAATCAAAGATGACTCCCTTTTTTAGTTTTAATTAGATATTGCAGTTAATGGCACGAGGGGGGAGTTTTGAGCAACTTAATTGCAGTGGTTTAATGGACCAACATCTTTTAAAAGTTGAGGATTCAAAAAAAAAGTATTTTATTTCTGCTTCTGCTAATAAAATGTCAAAGGACAAATCTCCCAGGCTTTGAAACCAGTGAGGCTTGAGGTTCATTTCCTTGTTGCTTTATTTATTGTAAACAGCTAGCCTAAATGATATTGTTTAATCACTTAGATGCAAAGTTGTTTTTAATGTCTTAAAACAGAGCAGATAAGCCATAAGGCAAATGCAAGCATAAATAAATTACACTTTCAAATTAAATGAACCTAGACAAAATATATATAAAAAATAATAACAGTGTGTGTATACATAGTTTTTTTTTTTTTTTTTTTTCTACTTTTCATTCCTCTCTGAAACTCCGCCTTACATGATTTGGGCTTTAAATATTGCAAACAGTACATCAGCTCTGGTGAAATGTTGAATTGGACCTAGGGAGCTATTTCAGAAGCAGGGCAAATTCAAATCAGAGCGCTCTACTTTCCATAGCTGGGTGGTAATTAGGACATGATTTAAACTCTCTTTAGCTCTTACTTGAGCAGTCAAAAGGTGCTCTGACTAATATCCATTTAAGAGAATGTGAAATAACTTGGTACGTGATTGCTTATCAAGCATTCATACTTCTGTATATATATTTTTTTCTTAGTCGTTTTTTTATTGTAATACAATTTTTTGTTGTTGTTGTAATTATTATTATAAACCATAACATTTAATTTTGAAGTTATATAGCCATGGTCATGACACTTTATAGTATTTCATGAGTTCACATGTGTATATATTTCTTGAAAGTGATAAATGTAAACAGTTTTGGCTTACAGTCCATGATGGAGGGAGTTAAGGATGAGACTAGACTCTGTGTTTCCCCCTGGACTAATGAATTAATTAATGAAGGAGAATTAATATATGACAGAAATATTGAATATAAGGGTAAAGTCATAGCGGTGGGATGCTGTAAGAACTGGTATTTTCTTGTGTTTTGTCTCCTTCCAAACATTTATTTACAAATCCACAATTTATTTTAGCTGACAAAAAGTACTGTTTTACAAAAAGTGAAAAATGCCCTTCATGACTTTTGTTATGTATTCAGGATACAAAAAAAAACAAAACAAAAAAACAGTTAATTTAGATGTTACCGCATGAAGCACAATTTAGTGTTGCTTGACAATTTTTCTTTTTTGGAAAATACCAATTTAGAAGAATGCTGAGACTTGAAAGCACTATGCCTAAGCTTATGGCATTTATTATTCTATAGAAATGTAACAATATGTCATAAAACATAGTTATGCTGTGGTATAATTTGTTGCTTGCCGATGAAGTGCATAGTCTTGAAGGGCACGAGTCTATTTCAAAACCATAAAAAAAGATCCTCCTATAATCGCACACACAGACTCCCTGATGAGTTCAGGTATGAAGAGAGTCTAAAACACACTCTTCTGCATTTCTCTCTGTCCTGATTTAGTCTCTCGTTTGGGCTCCCCTTCAGCCAGCCCGATTCATCTGTCAAAATCGCACCTTTTTGCAGTCTGTGTCTCCTTTTGTCCCAGCTCAGTCTAACACTGCAGGAAAAAAGTAACAAACACACAGCAATGGAACAAGCAGAGCACCGGCATGTTCAATCTATTTTTGCCTGTTCTTCCAGCCAGAGCCACAGGCCGCTGCACGTAGCTGCCACAATGTAGACTTCATGTGACATCCGACTCCAGCACACACTCGCTGACTTTCAGCCGCCCTTGTGTGGAGTATAGAGCCTGTTTCAGTTTGGGCTGTTGTTGAAGAGAGAGAAAAAGGGGTTGAAAGAAATACAAGCATCAATCTAATGGGAGTAGATAATTTTATCCAAAATGAAATGGATTTAAGGAAATCATCTGTAATGTAATGTAATGTAGTGAACTGACATTCAGGAAGTCAAATATTCAGGAAATCTGAATTTTTGTTTTGGACATTCAGATTAGAACACTGGAACTGTTGTTAAAATAAAATGAAAGCTAAGGAGCAAAGAAGAAAAAAGTTGTTCTATTAAAAGCCATCAAGGGAAAAAAAATACTCTTTTTCTGTGGCTACTTTTTGACAAGTGGAAACTTTAAAATCTAGCAGAGTGCAAAGAGCAGAGAGAGAGAGAAAACGAGCGAAAAATGGAGTGAGACGTCAAATTGAATCTACACAAACAGAAACAGAACACAGCAGATATCTGGCCTAAAGCCATGTAACTTGTAGCTGGAGTGTCTGTGTCACTGCTGTGTCCTTGAAGGCTTCAGGTAAAGATGAAGCGCTGGGAGTTGTAGCAACCAGAACCGATCACAATGTTTTAATGAACAGTCCTTTACTCTGTCACTCAAACTGCAGTCTCAAAAGAACACGCGCCACTAACTCAGTCAAATGCCCGCAAATACCATAATCTCATATAACACGCGCTATCAGACACAAAGCCAGAACGTCATATTCTTATATAAATTGCTGATCTGTAGCTTCAGCTTGGTGTATTTAATCATTGTGGTGCATATGCAGTAATTAATAGGATCTGAAGGTCTTAGCAAGTAATTTTAGTTGTTGTTGTTTTTCTTCAGCAAATGATCAGTGAAAGGAAATACTTAACCTTCAGGAAATGTTGATTAACACCACTTAGACAAACTAAATATGATATAAGCTGAGTGTCTTTGTAGCCCTATTTTATAAACTTTAGGGTATAAATAATTTGAAATATTTTACTACAGTGCATTGCAAAATTATGACACTGTATGATTTTGTGTGTTTTAGATTCAGATGTGAAAACTGACCTTTGAGGTGAGACCAGTATCACCATATTTGTTGCTGTTTTATTCCTCTTATTGTTGAGATAATCATGGAAAGCTGAGACTGAAAGCAGAATGTTCTGTCATATAAACCTAGATGGATGTTATAGTATTGTTGGGGAAATTCAGTATTTATGCACTTTTTTAAAGACTTTCAAACTTTTTACTGGTAAGTCTGGGAAAGCTGAAGAATATGAAATGTAGATAAATTCAAATGCAAAATCTGGTTTTGCTTCATTTAGAAATCCATTTAGAAACTACCAGCAGTATTCATTTGATTCTATTTATTACAGCGTTTAGCAGAATATATCAAAAGTTTATTTTTATTCACAAGCCTTACATCAGTGTGGCACATTTCCCCTTAAGCTGATCTGCAAGGTGTGTTTTGTATTTTATAGAGTAAATTGATCAGCTTGTTGCCTCACTTGACGGCAGAACAGGGCCAATAATTCAATAGGCAACATAATTAATAATATATTTAATACTTTGGTGCTGTCCTCTGAACGTGACAAACTCAATGCTATTTTTAGCATGTTCTACAAAATCTTTATTTAAGCCTTGTTCCCCTCCAATCACCTTTTTACGAGATAAATAAGGGAGACGTCAACATTGAGACAATATCACAGTTCTCTGTTAAGTTAAGCAACCAGTGTATTTTTTTCCTTCTTTTTCTGGAGGTGCAGATCTTGTGTTGTTGTTTTGACACTTTGCAATAGTAACATTTGTAACTGTTTATTTGTCTATGATGCATTTATTGTAAGCCTTTAAATATAGCTCAGCTTATTCATTAGAAAAAAATCAACATACAAAAAATAATTATTTTAATAATAAATTACTATACTATTATTATTATTATTATTATTATTATTATTTAGTTAATATATATTACAGTTTTCCTTAGACCTGTTGAGCACTTTTAGCGGGTAACAGATCCAGGTCAGTGGTACGTCCTGCCAGAAAGTCTCATATAGCTCCCTTGGAAGCTATATAAGGAAGGCAGGAAGGAGCCATAAATTAATCATTCCTTACCTCAGTGATTGACTACTTTATACGCGCTGGGATGCAAAGACAAATTTCTTTGCAGTAGAAATGAGGATATAGTGGTACCCAAGGAAAACATTTCCATTAAAATGTGTAAACTCATGCCACTGGCAGGGAAAGCCTTAGGGATCCTGAGAAAATATCACATGCTTTATGAGAGCGTATAAACCTGCAGACATTGTCATGTTAGCGGTTGGGCGGTGTGAGTGCAGCTTTAGTTTCTAGTGTAATGCGTATTCCCAATGAACATGAGGCTAAATTTTTCCCCCCTAACTATATTGTGGTTTTTCAGTTCTTTTTCATGAGAATAAAGCTGTGTTTTGGATTCTACAATGGTGCCTGAGACCTACCTGTCCACTTTGCTCAGTTCAACCTTGCCTTTATCTTATTTGAACACTCAGTTTTACAAACAGTTTAAGCTATCATCTACTCCCACCGTGGAGGAAACCTTGAAAAGTGCTTACGGGCAAGATTCTACCTGTAGAGACTTTAGCGTAGATGTGAAAAAGGAGACAACAGGCCCCAAAACACTGAAAACGGAGGCATTTGTGAATGCGTGAACTCATGAAATGTGACACGGGGACTCTGCGGCCATGATTTTCTCCATCCGATTTGTGTTGTGCGAGTTCATGTGACATTTAGAAAAAGAGAACATCTCTGGCTTGTCTCTTCACATTGTGTCTGAGCGGGGCCAGCTGCCAGACTGAGGAGGAGCGCGGGGATGAAGGCATGCACTCTGCCGGTGACATCCTGTCCACTCCTGTCATCTCCCGCCGGACAGCACCTCGGCCGTGCCACCCTGTTTCCCCGGGCTAGTGCGATCCACCAAGCTGCTGGCCTGCTTTAGCCCTTAAGTTCTTCGCCCTGCTCACCCTGCCCAACACCTCCATGTTATCAGGCTGGCAGGAGCCGTCCCTCCCTTTCCGACTTCATTCAGCATCGCATAGACACCATATGAGTGGACTCTAGGGTCAAGCCTACTTACACCCTTATTAATACTCTTTCAGAGGGAATATGCATCATCCTGACTTCTTGTGCGGTGTGGCAGCAGGCATTCATGCGTTTCTGCATCATCTAATCACTAACAAAAATGTTTTAGAGCCTCTTTGTAATCCTCCCTCTTGGTTTACCACAAGCCATTCATGCTAAAACCTCTTGGGCAGTTGTTAACATGAGCACACCCTTATTGAATGTTCAAGTGAATGCTGCAGTTTAATACACACATATTTACTGTAAAAAGTTTGAAAACATCCCACAAATTGACCTTTTTTTTAACTTTAACATTGTTTCACAGCTGTGTCCCTACTTTTTTCTCAACATGTCAGATAGTTATGAAAACATTTTAAATCAGGCACTATCAAAGTTGGTCCTTTTTCAAAAATCAGTGAAACTGGTTTTAATCTATTGACATTTTTATTGATGATGTTCTTTGACTGATCATCAGGCTCCCCGTTGTCGTTTCTGTTGACTCTATTAAGACATGTTGTACCTGCTCTGCTGGCATGGGCTGTCGGAACACAGAGTGCTTACTCAAACACACTGAGGAGCCTGGGGAGATGGAGAGAGACAGGAGCCGCCGAACCACAGACATGCCAAAGCACTCGGCGCGTGCCAAATCAGTTACATGTCTCCTACTTATCTCTCTCCTCAAATCTGTCTCTCCATCTCTCCTCCGAGATGCTCAATGCCAACCATGCTGCCAGTGCCAGAGTGCTGATGCCAAGTAGAAATGACACCAGCTCTCCCCACGGATTGACTTAATTAGACCGGCCTCGTCCCCCACGGTCCTCGTGGCAGCAGGGACAAAGGAAGTTTCTGTCATTTGGATGTGTGTGTGTGTGTTTGACTATCTCCAGCAGATGCTCCAAAGCATCCCAACTCTTTCATTGAGCTCCAGTATCATTAAAGTGTCATTGAGAAGTGACATCGCTTAATTTTAGCAGCTCCCAAAGTGCTTTTGCATCAGGAACAGCCTCAAACGCCAGAACTTGAGGGGTATTTTTACATTCTTTCATCAAACAAAGCAGTCGCATGGGGAAACTGGGGACAACATTAAGATCAAACCTTTATCCATTTTGATGCCAGTCATAGGTATTTAATCTTCTCCAGAAGATGTAATGAAGAAGTTGAGTGTCATGTGATGTGACCATTCTCTCTGTTCAGGGCACGGACTCTGTTATTGCATGGTCCTTGACCTTCACCTACTGGAACTCCCCGGATGTTGTCTGACAGTCCTTGGGATATGTGATCTCACCAGACATGTTAGGAACAGCTAAAGTTCTCCTAAAAATTCCTGTGTGTCAGATTAATTTTGTGCAGCACTTGTATAGCGTTCTGGGCATAGGCCTATATAAAAAGCACTGGTCACATTTGTATCACAACTGGATTTATAGGGATTACAGCCCAAATTATAGGCTTCTGTACTGGAACAACACAATCAATTTTAGGTTGCAATAAAATTTCACTTGACAGTTTATTTATGAGCAGGATGCAGATTAGACTTCAGCGGATGACTTGGCATGTGCTACAATTGCGAAATGATGTCATAGAAATGACAAAATGTGATTGGCACGCAGTTGCTATGAGACTGTCACCCTTCAGGAGTGTGAGAGCACTCTAATTGGGGTGTGACATAGACATCTGCATTATCCAACTGTGCGATGACTTCCCCCAGAGCGGCGTTGTGTTTGGTGAGAGTTTGGAGATTGACCGGTGGGACAGCTTCCTCATTTTTAATTGCTCTCAACAAGTGAAGCAAAAGGACTAATTAAAAGATCGTTTGACACACTGGAATTGGCAGCTATTGCACACAATATACTTGTGTTTCACAAGTAGTGTGATTTTAATAACAAGCACAGCGGGCTGTCACGATTGACTGATATCTGGTTGGAGCAGGGATATTTAGCCTATTGCTTTTACTAAAATGATGTATATTTACCCTTCTAATGTTTGGGGTCAGTACGATTTTTTTTGTTTTTAAGAAATGAATACTTCTGTTCAGCAAGTATTTAATAAATGGAGCAAAAGTGACAGTAAAGATATTTATAATGCTTTTCTTTTGAACTTTCTATTCATCAAAAATAATATTAAATAGCCTAGTTTTCAATATCGATAATAAAAATGTTTCTTGAACAGCAAATCAAAATGTTATTAATGCAATGCATTGAATTGAATGATTTCTGAAGAATTATGTGGCACTAAAAATAAATATATATGTATAGGTAAATAAATGTAAATGTCAGACATCAATATTTTGGTCATATAATTCAAAATATTAAAATGTCAATAATCAAAAGTTGTCTGGTTTCAGGCCCAGTCTTTTAACATTCTTTCTTTGAAATATATAATTTTGTATGCAGTCTCATCAAATTCCTCCCATAACATTTTCTATATTTCACATGAGATGTCTTGCAATCCTAAACATGCTATTTATTATCACATGAAGATAATAAATGTTTTTATTTTTATTATTTGAATAGTTTTATTTGTATATAGAGAATTTGTTGCAGAGCTTTAATGTCATCATGTATGAATATAATTATTCTGAAATGTTTAATATTTTATTTATTTAATATTTATTTTATTATTGTTTGAATAAGAAACATTAAGGTTCTTCACATATATACACATACATATGAGAGAGAGAATGCTATTTTGTTTCTCTCAAATGTCTGATTTAAAAATTTCTCTCAGTTGTGATGTCAAAGTCATTTTGCTGGTAATAAGTTTGTGAGGGTCAGGGTTTTTTTTATTTTGTATTTTTGCGTGGGATTTAATTAATGAGCCAAAGACTTCTCCATTGTGATCTGAGCAAATGAATAATAAATCAAAAGGGGAGATTTGTCAGGGAAGGAACATCTGTTTCTTACAAGCGTTACAACATGACTGGCGCTGGCCTGCACCGTGGCCGCATGGAGACGGTAGGAGTCCTGTGCTCTGGAGCCTCTTCATTTGCTGCTCCACTGAAGGTGAACAAGAAGCTTTCTAATGGGCCTGTGATGTTAATAAAAAAAAAAAAAGAAAAAAAGAATGACTGCCGCTCTCCTCCAATTTCACCAGAACCCCTTTTTCGCTTTTGGGTGTCACTGTCCTTAGTCTATGGTTTGTTAGGCAGGGCGCCCATACCGCTGTGTCAGTGCTTTACTGGATGATTAATGCAAGCGAAAGCAATCATAAGGCACGGACAATATGATCTCCTTTTCAGCAGAGTTGAACGGCGTACCCACTGTGTACATAAAGCCAAGCATCCAGGCATACAAGACTGGAGAGGAGGGGTCTCGTGCAGCAAGTCATCACGTCATTAACCGATGCAATTTCTCGTCTGGCGTCGTCTCAGAGGTGCTGTGTTTGAATCATTAGAGAGTGTCTGAATCTTATCATTAGAGGTTATTCTCAATTTCTCTCAAACCTGCACTTTACTTTCATCTCCTGCTGAGGGGGAATAAAACGGGTCACTAAAATGAAACATTAAAAATGTGCTTTCATATTACACCAGGCTAAACAGACCCATATGCCACCCGCGGATAATACACTGCGTGAGGTGTCGCTCTCCGGTTATTACTGAGAAAAGTACAGCCAAGACGGTTATAGTCTGGATTTGTAGGAAACTTATGCTTGCGATGTGCAAGGGCAAAACTCCGTCTCACCTAGACGTGAGGATAAAATGTGATTTCTCTACAACTAAATGCGCCACATAACACTTATGTACTTTAGCGGGAAGTCACGGCGGCAGATTGGATGGAAATTCCTCGTAATCTTTCCTTCACACAAATATGCCACCCATAGACGTGCACAGCGTTCTCTCGGCCCCCACAAGAGATGTGTCTAGAGCCAAATAAATCAGCATTTAGCTTGGGATGTACTCCTTTCCTGGAGCGCGCGGTTTTACGGCAAGGCCACGGAAGCTAATGTCCCCCAGCTCCCTTTGAAAAAAGCCTCCCCGTAGCCATTCATCAGCTTTCCAAGGGAGCGGGCATTGGTTCCACTCTCTGGTTTAATTGTTAATGCTAATTGCTATTTATTGGCTCAGATGCAAATGATAGGCCAGCCAAAGTGAAATTTTATGATGAGTGAACTCCCCCTTTCGCACAAATTGAAAAAGTGAAACAAGAAGAAGATGAAATGAGGCGAGGAGGGTCTTAATGGCGGCTTTTTAATGGGGAAGGCAAAATTAAGACTGATTTACGCGGCCGGATCCCCTGTTTTCCCTCATCAGCCCATTTGGCAAGAAAAATGGAAAAGTAATTGTTCGGCTTTTTTGACGCAAGACCTCAAAGCGTTATTTATTGACTGAAATTAATTGATGTTTATCCTATATTCACACGGAACATGCTCCATCAGCGTTATGAAGTTCAGCACCTCATTTCGCCACCTGCAATTTGCTCTGGAGGAGGGTGGAGGCACTTTGAGTTCTCCTGAAGCATGCCCTAATTTCCTAGCTGAAGTGGCTTGATACTGAATGTAAAGACGTACAGTGTATTATGCCTTTCCAGAGACCTGCCTCAGCTTAATACTTTATTTTTGGATTTGGTTCTTCGACTATACATGGGCACTTTTGGCCCTGTGGATTTTTAGAAAATAAACTCTCGTAAAACGCACTTTTCACACTCACACAAGTTGAATTTTTCTTAGTGAAGTGAATATATCACAGGCGAATTCAAAACTGTCATTAACGTTTCAACCACAAAATTATGTTTAATTCCATTCTGTGGTAAATGATGGTGAAATTATTATTTTTTGGGGAATAAAATAGCCACGTCTTTTGTCTTGGAAATTTCATAGACAGCATTTTATGTATGCTAAATTCACATAAATAATATTTTCTACACTTTCTTTATATAATGTGACTACATTTAAGCTTTAAGTGGAAATTACCTATCTTTTTTCCAACTGTTTTGAATTTTTGTAATTTTTCCTACAACTAGCCCAATTATTTTAATGTCAAGCCACCAAATTCCAAGCCTCGCTAATCACAGTGATTTAAACGTTCATTTCCCTTTGCCAAACGTGAGGACGTGACACCCCTCCTGGCTCTCGTCTCCAGGGAAGCCCACTCTTGGATGTGAGCACAGATGCCCAATGGTTCAAGCATGCAAACACAATGAAGCAATGAAAATGCAAACACGCACAAGTAAAAAGTCATTTTTGTCAAAGGCAAGCCACAGTGACCTTCCATATTCTAGCTCTAACCCTCACAACCCTTTCAGCCGTTACCTCTGTCTGTTTACCATATCTTTCCCTATCTCACCTTTCTGAAAGATTAAAATCTCTGCACTGCTGCCATGTGGACGCCTTGCCAATTAAAATTCAATCCAATCGCGTGGCGCCTATAAAGGCCTCTGATTTGAGGAGAGAGAGTGTTTTCCCCACCATGTGATCTGGGGAGGTTAATGCAGTTAGAGTTATTTCACAGTCCATTAAGGAGCTTATGTTGACCTTGTGACCTCTGAGCCAACAACACCGAATCCATTATCATCACAATGGAATAGCTGCCGGTCCAGTTGACATGACAATGGGCTCAGGAAATCCCACGTTAGCACTTAGCAACGGTGAAAAGGCAGACACCTTTTTTCCCCCCTTCCTCGCTTCTCTCTTTCTCTGCTTTCGGGTTTAGCTATTAATATAGCCAAACTGTAATTTGTATCATTATCATTCAAAAGGCACAGAGAAGGACAATAAAGTGGCCATGCAAAGTGATGAAAAGCGCTGACGTTTGGGGTTTCTGCAGCATTTGATTCCATTAGATGGAAAGCAAACGCTGGTAACGGTTGTACGTGACTGAGTGTGTGAATGTGACAGGATGGGAGCTTTGGCGGAGAAATCTAGCGGCAGATGAAGTTATCATGTTCAGGGGGGAAGTTGGTGACATGAACTTCCTGCTGTGATCTTGTTATGTTTGATGACAGCTCGGGGAGATGAAAAAGAATTGATTGAGGTCCACGCAGAGTCGAGTGCACTTTTAGTAAAGTCTAATTGAGATATAAAAAGATTATCAAAGAAAAAAGACACATGTTGTCACTTCACAGAAGATGTCAGTTCCAGCTTATGCAGGAACTAAAAAAAACCTACAAACAAGAAATGATAATTCTAAATAAATAAACAAATTGTCTAAATTTGTAGATCTACTAGTGCTAAAAACCACTAATAGTAAGTATAGTAATTCACAGGTAATTAAGAGTATTACTTTATTTTAATTTATATTAAAAAAAAATTTATATAAATGAAATTGATGATGATGATTATTGTTATTTAATGATGAAATTTGATGAATGAAATTTAGGATGATTATGATGATGATTATTATTTGATTTCTATTTGATATTGTTGCGCATAATATATAATATTACTTCTCCAAATAATAGAAAATATTAGTGCTGGGCAATCGATTAATCACGATTTAATCGCATCCCAAATAAAAGTTTGTATTTACATATAATATATGTGTGTGTACTGTGTATAATTATTATGTATATAAATACACACTCCTTCATGTATATATTTAAGAAATATTTGCATGTATATACTGTATATATATTTATATAATTTATCTTATATATAAATATAAAATTTTTCTTAAATATATACATGCATGTGTGTGTATTTATATATACATAATATTTATACACAGTACACACACATATATTATGCAAACACAAACTTTTATTTTGAATGCGATTAATCGATTGCTCAGTATTTGAAAATATATAATATTGCATCATGTTTAATGTTTTCCTGTACAGAACGAATGTGTATAATGTCTTAAAGCTTTTTAGTCAATCGCTAATCTAAATCTCTGACTAAATGACAATATTGCATAAGAGGCCATGTTGGTAAAGGAGGGTGAATGTGACCAAGTAATTTAAGTTCATTAGAATAACAGCTATTATGACATCGTGGTCATGCATTTATTTCTTTCCTTAGAGCTAAGCCAGTCATCATGACCTTCACCTTTGTCTGCCATCCACACCTTTGTACACCTATTGATTGGCAGCTGGTTTAATGTCATAGATGTTGCTAACAAGACAGGGGAAGCAGTTCATATGTATTTCAGCACAACGGGGGGAAGCTAGCCCGTGCAGCCTCATGCGGCGTACGGCCCGGTGTGAACAGCGTCAGCACAAATGAGTCCAGTATTAGAACCTACCATATTTAACCTGAAAAAGGGGAAAAAAGAAAAAGACATTAACAAACTTCGACTGACCCTGACCAGCCTTTCTAACTGCAAACCTGCCCCCTTCTCAATCCCCAGAGCCCTGGCTGCCCCCTCAAACCCCAGCAGAACTGCTACATCCTCTCTCCCCTTCACCTCCTCCTTGGCAGTCTGCACTTCCACCAAAACGGCGTGAGATGTTTGGGGTGGGAGTGAGAACGGCACGACAGTGAAATTGATATCCCTCCCCGTCCTCTTCCCAGGCAATATGTTGCCTTTCTGGGACTTATCATTGTGATTGATGGGAGGGGCGAGCAGCAGGAGGGACCCCTGCTTTAATCAAACGCACCACCCTCAACAAATTGGACAGTGGTGGACTAACAAGTCAGATACCCCTCTCCCTCAACTCCGGCTCCTATAAACCCCCTTCTCCTCTTCCCCTCCCTAAAAGTTCTCCTTGGAAAAACTCCTTTGGCAGACAGGATGGTGGGGAGGCTGAGTACGAAAGATAAAAGGGAGAAAGCATGAGTAAGCTATAGAACAAGACAAAAGATGGCAGCAAGATAACAGAGTATTACCGTAAGACTCGACTACACAGGAGACATTTGTCCTGAAAACTCAATATCTTAAAAGGATAGTTCAACCAAACATTAACAGTCTGTTGTTATTTACTCTTCAGTATATTGTTCCAAACCTTTTTATTTTTTTTTCTGCCTCTGTGGAACACAAATGGAGAAGTTTAGCATAGTTTCTTGCTATTCCTTTTTTTTATACAATGAAAATGAATGGAAAAATAATTTTGTTATGAAGACAGCAGAAAAGATGCATTACTTTCTACAATAAACAAGTTAACTCAAATGTGAAATTGAAATACACTTGATGTTGGTATTCCCAGCAAGGTTTTATTTGCTCTGTTGTTATTGTTGATGTTGTTGTCAAGTTTAGTAAACTGAAAGAATTTAGATTTACTCACTATATTAAATTTTTAAAAACTATTTTTAACTAATTTTATACCATTGGATGATAATTAAAGGGTCATGAAACTCTAAACCAAATTTTCTAAGATTTTAACTGAGTTATGTGTGTTGGACATCATAGAAGTCAATGTTATCATCCGTTAGTTTTAAATGTAGGAGAAAACTTGTTGCGCTATTTTCAACTTCCGGTTTTAAATTTGTCACAAGATGTGACGTTTGCTTGTATTATAGTACATCGATGACTCATCTGTGTTTCATAATTATTCATGAGACTGCGTGTCCTTATCCTATGAGAAGACGCTTTGCTTAATTATTCATGACAGCATGCGTTGATTTCCTATGACAGTGGGGAAAAAAGTGAAAGTAACCCATATTCTGAATTTGTCCTTTGCATTTAACCCATTTAAGTTGACTGCAAACTGTGGACACACACACCCGGAGCAGTGGGCAGCCATTTTTGCTGTGGCGTGATTGGGGGTTAGGTGCCTTGCTCAGTCATTTCCTGCCGGTATTGAGAATCGAACTCGCAACCTTCGGGTTACCAGTCTGACTCTCTAACCGTTAGGCCAACAAACGTGATTCATCCACACTGTGAGTGTAACCGGTCTTTACGACCCTTTAACTAATCAAACGGCTTATAAAAACATAGCAAAATAAGCCTCAAATCAAATCTTATCAAAGATGCAACAGCGTGTTCATATATATTTTCGATGTATTTCTGCAGTTTACAGTGAGCTTACAAAACCATGTTGTGTTGCGTGTAATGATAATGTGCAGTGTGCATTTGTGGGAAGCTTTGATGCTTTTAATGAGAGCGAAATAAAACTGCTCAACGCCCTCTTTTGTAGCATTTTTCAAAACTGTGGTGAGAACTGACTGCTGCTGAAACAGGGGGTTTAATGACCCTTTAAAACTGAAGATGAAAGATGAAAAGGAAATTTTAATGAACTCGTATGGAATACTTTTATGGAGCTTGACATCAACTGGTACCTATTAACTTGTTCAACTATAAACTGGTTGAACTAAGGTTGAAGGTACATTTTCATCTTAATGAAATTTCCCTCCCCAAAGACTTGCTGTAAACAAATTTGATAAGCATTATTCAAGAACAAATTCGACTTAGTATTTATTAATATTGTCCACTTTTGATACTTTCCTCTAAGAAATTTGCTCATCCATTTACCCTAAATAATGTCAAACGTAGCGGTATCAGTGTGACACCGTATCGGTTTGATGAATTTGCAAAATGTACAAAATGTGATAAATCATTTGTCATTTTTCGGTTTGCTACAGTAATGCCGTTCGGGGAGAAATGCAGAGCTTCAGTTCTCTGATGGAATGATTACAGAAACATCCGTAATATTAATGATGTTACTACAGCTGACACAGGGCTCCGCTTTTAAATTTGATTGTAAAGCAGGTCCAGGGAGGGATTTTCTTATTCCCTTTCTTATTTAAGTTCTCTCATTAATATTTCAGTAATATTGAAAATGCGTGAGAAATATTCACTTAGCTCATGCCCTCGGGCATTTGATTTACTGCTGTACAACACAGTGGTTGCATTAGAATATTCATGTGTCTCTGTTCAGCTGTTGCATTATTGGCTTTTGATTGTGTTGCTCTTTGAAAGCTCCATTCAGCTCTTCTCAATGCCGCTGCCACGTGCATCCAGCCAGACAAGGTAACAAAGACCCGGGTACTTTGCAATTCTCTCATTTGTCCTTCAAACGGCTCTCCATATTGACTTTGTCACAATCCCTTTTTTCTCACTGTTATTTTCAAATTGTTGCTCAAACGGAGCACAATTGCAAAGCAGACAGTTTTTCAATGCCTGCTCCATTCCGATTGATTACCAATAGCCTGACGCAGAATTCAGTATCATTGTGTTCTGCTCTTTGGACCTGAACTGACAGCTCTCCCTTTTGATTTAAATATCCCACTGTTTTCTCTATTAGATTAACATAACAAACAGTGAAATCAATTAGATACAATACCCAGCAGGCTTTGTTCTTGGGTGTGATATCATCTTTTGGATGTGAAAATGTTTTTCCCCTCTCATCTATCTGCTAGGAAGCATTCAAAGATGTTTTGGAAGGATCTCTTCTGACATTTAGAACATTTTTAAATGTTGATAGTACATGTACCAATGTTTGCATATTTCATTTAATTTTGCAATTTTTAAATTTTGCTCATCCACTAAAGCCTTATTTAATATATTTTATATATTATATGATATTCCTATATATGATACATTTTATATTATTTTCATTGACTAAAATAAATGTAATTTTTAATAAAATTATTGATTGTCATGATGAATCATTTTAAATATTTTCAGCAAAAGACAAGAATTATGACCAAACAAAAAAATAAATGTGTTGAAATTAACATTGCATGATCGTCGTTGCTCCTTTGGGACTTTTGAATGTTCCCAGCATGCATCTGTGGTGTGAGTCTGCCGCAAGAATGTGATGTGGATTTATATGCCCATAAGAATTTGGTTTAAGTAACAACTATTCTGCTGGCTTAGCAAAGGTTACTTTAATCGCTCAGGGATTCAGCCATCCCCTGTAGCGAAACCCAAGCCGTAGGCCACTTCACTGGTGGGTAGATGGCAACATTTTTGTTTTCTCCTTCCCTGTCCGTTTTCTCCTTGGTGGCCATTTCCTGCAGTAAATAAATTAGAAGGGGGAGTGAGCATCATAGGAGAGCTTGGCGGTGGCCACCCCAGATGCCTGCAGATGAGACAAGCTGCAGGTGACACAGAGGGTCTTCAAACACCAACGCAGGCCCCTCCGCACCTAACACTCTGACAGTATCTGAGGGAGCACAGGCGCCACTAGATTGATGGGTACCTCCGACTTGGCCGTTTCTGTGGAGAATGGCCGAGCTCCTTTGCCTAATGATGCCCCATCCATCCTGGGGGTGAGAGCTGCAGAGGACCAGGGAGGATGGGTAACCTGCCTCTGATCACTCTTTATTTGGCAGTCAGCTCTCTGTTCACAGGGAACCCTCCACAGTGCACATTAATATTATATATAGATACCCTTGTCAAGGATTTACATTCAGTGATCCGAAATCCAGCAGACAGGGAAATAAAGGGGGTGGGGGGGAGGCGCTGATTGATTGTGTAGGACGTTGGAGACCAGAGGAAAGAAAAAAAAAAGAGGGAAAACACAGGCTTAAATTTATCATGATGCCCCTAACATAATGCAAGCATGTTCTCTTTGTTACTGTACAATACAGTTGGTCCATCTTTTTTGCGGACAGACTGGACTCATAAAGGGTAATTCAATTTTTTAAGTTTGAACTTTGAATTTAAATGAACTTTTATTCTGAAATTCTGGTGGTTTTGAAACATATTTTTATTTACATTTTAATAATATAATAAAAAAAAACTATTTCTCTTATCTTTGTCTTATATAGGAATCTAGACTAGACTATAAAAAATAATTATCAAAGAAAGTGTTATTTACATGGTTACCAGCTTTGAGTGGCAAAAGACACTTGATGCTGTGCATTACTGTCTTAGCTTCAGGGATATTATTAGAAGAGTGCCAAAACAATCACTGTTGGCCTCAAGTGGCCCATTTTATGAAACTGCAGAACAGCATGAGACATCTATGGTCAAGAAATAATTATGTTTATTATTATTCATAATAATAACAATCACAATAAAACTTTTTTTTTTTTGAACACTTTTTGTTATACTGGTTGAAACTCTCTTCACATCCTGATAGCAATCAATAATAGAAGTGGACTAAATATTAAAACATGTACATATATATTCCTCTCAAGACAAAAAAAAAGTTTGATCCCAATGCAATGATATGATGTCCTACCTGCCTGTCAATATATGTATTTCCATACCTCCGTGCACCCTGCTCGCGCAGACATCCAATGTCATCAGATTCGGCGCCTATGCAGAGTTGTAAATAGACACACCAAGCCCCACAAACAAACAGCAGCCGCCTTTTACAGTTCCTTCTGAACCAAAACAATGAGCTTATGCTGCGTTCACGCCATAACTACCGTAATTAAGAGATGGCAACCCGTGACGTTCTGCCTAGAGCTGTTCACGTCCTTAGACTCGCATTTATGTGTTTCTGTGTCAACACTATTAACACCGAAATTAATCTGCAGCAGTCAGGTGCTACAAGTAAGAGCTCTGTAAGTTGTTTACGTTCATTATTATTATAATGTTATGTGCTTTGAGACATGAGGTAATTCAATGCCGTCTCGTGATGCTTTGCAGACTTTGCTGTATGAGTTCATGTGTTTTGAAGAAGGCATGGCTTTGGAGAGTGCTCTTTTATATTAGGTGTCGTTAACTACAGTGTACTGAAGTTTAAATTAATAATTTGATACAATGCACTTATTGTGTACATTCATGTTTTTACATTTGTACTTATATTTTAAAAATACCTGCATGTAATAACATCTGTAATTAATTTCTGTAATTACATCTATAATTACACTGTAGAGCCTTCCCTTACACCTTAAAGGATTAGTTCACTTTAAAATGAAAATTAGCCCATGATTTACTCACCCTCAAGCATCCTAGGTGTATATGACATTCTTCTTTCTGATGAACACAGTTGGAGTTATATTATACGAAAAAAGCGTAACTAGCGAGACGTATGACTAGGACGTAGTGTATGCGTTTTGAACTGCGAGAGGCGTTACACTTTCTGCGTAAGTTGAATACGGAAGGCGGTCTGGCGGAAGCTAGATATTTTACTTTATAAAGTTTTAAATATGGATATTTTCCTTACAAAACCCCATTGATTCGCTTCAAAAGGCCTTTATTAACCCCCCGGAGCCATATGGATTACTTTTATAATGGATGGATACACTTTTTTGAGCTTCAAACTCATGGGCCCCATTCACTGCCATTATAAAGTGTGGAAGCATCAGGATATTTATTATATAACTCTGATTGTGTTCGTCTGAAAGAAGAATGTCATATACACCTTGGATGGCTTGAGGGTGAGTAAATCATGGGGTAATTTTCATTTTAAAGTGAACTAATCCTTTAACCCACCCTTAAACCTACCCATACCACCAAACCTGTCCCTAACCTTACCCGTATCCCACCTCAATAGCAGCAAAAGTGTTTTGCAATACAATATGAACACAATAAGTACATTGTACTTATTTTTTTGATGTAAGTACATAGTAGTTAAAGACACCTAATATAAAGTGTGACCTCTCATGTTTTCATAGCTAACTTTCTATTGCTAACCTCTCCGAAATTGCCTACCCTACCTCTAATAATATAGTCCATTAGCCTAGTGGTAGGCTGTTTATAGTTGCCAAGCAATGTGATGCACTAATATAGATTTCATTTGAAGTGTGGTCGCAGGTGCTTGGCTATTTTACAACACTTTTCAAAAGCAGATTTTTTTGACAGTTAATGAAAATAAATAGTATAGGCATCATTATAAGCATGAGGCTAATACAGTGCCAGACCATCACTACTGAGAGCTGGAAAAAACGAATCCGACTATATTTTCCCACTGTTGTGTTATCTTGAAGAAAAACTGTCATACAATCAATAGGCTAGTGACATAATGAAGAAATAAGTCTTTGGATTTCCTCCTGTGAATTTCCTCCAGTCATTTTCCTTCACTGCATTTCTGACCAGTTGGTATACATTTCTTTTTTTGGAAATCTTGACGTGAATGGTAGTCTGTGAGGAACACTAGTCACACGTCAGAGATCATTCTTTCTGAATTCTAGAGCTAAACCTCAGCTAATCGCACTGCCACGCTGCATTAAAAATGTCTCCTACTCAGCTATATGATTAAGGCACTAATTAGGTGTGCTAGAGCAATATATAGATCATTTTGGTGACTTTGTTAGTTTCCAGAACTTAACTGGCCAGGCTAGGCAAAGAGTTCTTCAATTAAAATGACAAAACATTGAGGAATTTACATGGGGGCTGTATATTTTCAAATCAAATATTTGCTATACATTATATTCAATTAAATGTTTAGGATATTAGGTTTCTTTAATGCTGACAATTTTGTAACAAATAGTTTAAAATCCTACATTGTAAAGTAAAAATTCAATTACTGTAAATTGTAAAAATTCTTCTGAATAGCAATTAGTAGGGATAGGGGGGCCAATATGTCCATATAAGTCGTATGTGACAACATTTGTAAGCTTATTTTAAACAAAAGTTGTTAAACGATTGATCAAGTTTTGTAATTGTTCTTTAAAAAAAATAAGAATAACAATTTGCAGTTTTGGCCTATAATGTTGATAATGGCAGTTTTAAATTATAAAGTTAAGCCTATAGTTATCCATTTTATCCTCAGATTATCTTTATATAACGTCTGATTTAATATCAATATTGGCATTGTGTGTGTTAGCCATGGGATCCGATTGAAAAATAAGTGTTTTCACCCATTACTAGTAATTAGGCTACAAAATCTCTTGTTTTGACAGTGTGTATAGCATTCAGACGTGTGTCATATGAATTGACTGGTTTTCTTAACCCGACTGCTTCGTATTGAAATGCATAATTCACCTTGAGGGGGCGCCTCTTTAAGTAATCTAATATTAAACTGAAGGTGTGAACAAGGAAGTGGAAAATCAATATTATTTGATGTTGAGAGACTTCTAACTACCTCTTGCAATTTTCTGCCTTGTTTGTGAGGACAATGTCATTCCTTATTTATGAATTGATTTTCATTTGAGATACAGTGTGCCTGGTTAATGCATGTCTCCATCTTTCAATTAAGTCGGAACTTTTAGCATACACCAACCAATATAATGACATAAAGAAATGAATATAGCACTTAATTGTCCTCACTTCTAAGTGGTGCTTTATTCAGGTTGTTAAGCTATGCGTGCAGCTTCCCTTCCTGTTACTTATCCAGTACTTCCTCTCCTGCCTGGGCCCAGAGATGCGCTCGTCTCTCTGCACTGGCAGCCGAAAGCTCACCAGTGTGTGTTCTCCTCCTGCCAAGTTGTTTCTTCTCAGCAAAAACATTCCCGACATTCCAGCCGCTGGGAGAAAAAGTAGGTGAAGTGGCCTGGCAGGCGCGCTGCGCTTCAATCAACCAATTAGATAATCAAGGGCTTTCACATTGTGCAGGCTGACAATCAACTCTGCCAATTAAAGACCCGTCTGTGCTGCATGCAGCCCTTCAGCACAACCCATTACTGAGCTCTTGCACTGGAGTGGGCCCGGCTGATCAAGAAAAATTATGCCCCTAATAACAGCGAAACGAAAGAAATTTGGACAAAACGACTCTCTGCATCACAGATTTTGTTTACTAGTGGGTAATTAATTCTCCACATATGTTGGGAACATCTGTCGCGATGACCTGCCATCGAATCAGCGAAACAACTGCTGTGCTGCTCCTCCTCAGGTCATTAGCACAACCATTCAAATTACTCTTTCTCCCTCTGCCTTGTCCAAAACTGCTTCCAACTTTATTTTTAAAGAGCCACCATCCTTCTTCCTTCACGCTCTTGGTCTTGTGTCGTGTTTGCTGAGTGTTGTTTTCAGATGGAGACACAGGGGTAGCTGTGTATGCTGAGAGACTGCAGTGTTCATGAGAAGACAGAGGTTCAATAGCTATGTCCTGTATAATAGCCATATCATTTTAGCTGTTTAAGGAGGCATGTTCAGCATAGACTTGGCAATTTGACACTTTATCTTACAAATCCACTTGTTAAATGCCTATAGTCTATTGTTTTATATTAATAATAATAATAATAATAATAATAAATATTATTATTATTATTATTTGAATACCAGGGCCCTATACCATGAAGCCGGTTTAGGTGGCTAGCCAGGTATGTTTCAGTTTAGTTTGCGCAAACCCTGGGTTAACTAGGGTTAACTTGTGCTCCACGGCTAACCTGCTCCTGGGTAGGTTATGTTCTTTGTTAGAGATCGCAAACCAAAATTGGACCAATCAGCTGTGAGCAAAGTGACACATCTCTGATGCAATAAAGTCACTCCCCCAAATTAAAGGTCACTACATAGTAATAGATTTTCACATTCAAAAGACTTTATTATCCATCAACGAGTGATTGAAATTTGTCTTAGGTTATAAAGGCTCACATATACACATTATACACATATACAGTGGGGAGAACAAGTATTTGATACACTGCTGATTTTGCAGGTTTTCCTACTTACAAAGCATGTAGAGGTCTGAAATTTTTTCATAGGTACACTTCAACTGTAAGAGACGGAATCTAAAACAAAAATCCAGAAAATCACATTGTATGATTTTTAAATAATAATTTGCATTTTATTGCATGACATAAGTATTTGATCACCTACCAACCAGTAAGAATTCCGTCTCTCACAGACAAGTTAGTTTTTCTTTAAGAAGCCCTCCTGTTCTCCACTCATTACCTGTATTAACTGCACCTGTTTGAACTCGTTACCTGTATAAAGGACACCTGTCCACACACTCAATCAAACAGACTCCAACCTCTCCACAATGGCCAAGACCAGAGAGCTGTGTAAGGACATCAGGGATAAAATTGTAGACCTGCACAAGGCTGGGATGGGCTACAGGACAATAGGCAAGCAGCTTGGTGAGAAGGCAACAACTGTTGGCGCAATTATTAGAAAATGGAAGAAGTTCAAGATGACGGTCAATCTCCCTCGGTCTGGGGCACCATGCAAGATCTCACCTCGTGGGGCATCAATGATCATGAGGAAGGTGAGGGATCAGCCCAGAACTACACGGCAGGACCTGGTCAATGACCTGAATAGAGCTGGGACCACAGTCTCAAAGAAAACCATTAGTAACACACTACGCCGTCATGGATTAAAATCCTGCAGCGCACGCAAGGTCCCCCTGCTCAAGCCAGCGCATGTCCAGACCCGTCTGAAGTTTGCCAATGACCATCTGGATGATCCAGAGGAGGAATGGGAGAAGGTCATGTGGTCTGATGAGACAAAAATAGAGCTTTTTGGTCTAAACTCCACTCGCCGTGTTTGGAGGAAGAAGAAGGATGAATACAACCCCAAGAACACCATCCCAACCGTGAAGCATGGAGGTGGAAACATCATTCTTTGGGGATGCTTTTCTGCAAAGGGGACAGGACGACTGCACCGTATTGAGGGGAGGATGGATGGGGCCATGTATCGCGAGATCTTGGCCAACAACCTCCTTCCCTCAGTAAGAGCATTGAAGATGGGTCGTGGCTGGGTCTTCCAGCATGACAACGACCCGAAACAGCCAGGGCAACTGAGGAGTGGCTCTGTAAGAAGCATCTCAAGGTCCTGGAGTGGCCTAGCCAGTCTCCAGACCTGAACCCAATAGAAAATCTTTGGAGGGAGCTGAAAGTCCGTATTGCCCAGCGACAGCCCTGAAACCTGAAGGATCTGGAGAAGGTCTGTATGGAGGAGTGGGCCAAAATCCCTGCTGCAGTGTGTGCAAACCTGGTCAAGAACTACAGGAAACGTATGATCTCTGTAATTGCAAACAAAGGTTTCTGTACCAAATATTAAGTTCTGCTTTTCTGATGTATCAAATACTTATGTCATGCAATAAAATGCAAATTAATTACTTAAAAATCATACAATGTGATTTTCTGGATTTTTGTTTTAGATTCCGTCACTCACAGTTGAAGTGTACCTATGATAAAAATGACAGACTTCTACATGCTTTGTAAGTGGGCAAACCTGCAAAATCGGCAGTGTATCAAATACTTGTTCTCCCCACTGTACAACTATTCTAAGAAAACACCCTACAAATATGTAAATATGTTTCTTTTTGGCCAAAGGAGCAAAATCGACAACAATTACACATGAGCAGTTTTACTTTAACAACTATTATTAAACATTCAGTTTCAATTAACATAAATATATATGGATATTATGTAATATAAATAAGATTTGGAATTGTATACCTAATATATACACTATATTGGCAAAAGTTTTGGGACGTCTGCCTTTATATGCAAATGAACTTTAATGACATCCCATTCTTAATCTGTAGGGTTTAATATGGAGTTGGCCCACTCTTTGCAGCTATAACAGCTTCAATTCTTCTGGGAAGGCTTTCCATAAGGTTTAGGAGTGTGTATGGGAATTTTTGACCATTCTTCTAGAAGCGCATTTGTGAGGTCAGGCACTGATGTTGGACAAAAGGCCTGGCTCGCAGTCTCCGCTCTAATTCATCCCAAAGGTGTTCTATCGGGTTGAGGTCAGGACTCTGTGCAGGCCAGTCAAGTTCCTCCACACCAAACTCGCTCATCCATGTCTTTATGGACCTTGCTTTGTGCACTAGTGGAACAGTCATGTTGGAACAGGAAGGGGCCATCCCCAAACTGTTCCCACAAAGTTGGGAGCATGAAATTGTCCAAAATGTCTTGGTATGCTGAAGCATTAAGAGTTCCTTTCACTGGAACTAAGGGGCCAAGCCCAACCCCTGAAAAACAACCCCACACCATAATCCCCCCTCCACCAAACTTTACACTTGGCACAGTGCAGTCAGGCATGTACCGTTCTCCTGTCAACCACCAAACCCAGATTTTTCCATTGGATTGCCAGACAGAGAAGCGTGATTCGTCACTCCAGAGATAATAATACAGTGGGGAGAACAAGTATTTGATACACTGCCGATTTTGCAGGTTTGCCCACTTACAAAGCATGTAGAAGTCTGTAATTTTTATCATAGGTACTCTTCAACTGTGAGTGACGGAATCTACAAAAATCCAGAAAATCACATTGTATGATTTTTAAGTAATTAATTTGCATTTTATTGCATGACATAAGTATTTGATACATCAGAAAAGCAGAACTTAATATTTGGTACAGAAACCTTTGTTTGCAATTACAGAGATCATACGTTTCCTGTAGTTCTTGACCAGGTTTGCACACACTGCAGCAGGGATTTTGGCCCACTCCTCCATACAGACCTTCTCCAGATCCTTCAGGTTTCGGGGCTGTCGCTGGGCAATACGGACTTTCAGCTCCCTCCAAAGATTTTCTATTGGGTTCAGGTCTGGAGACTGGCTAGGCCACTCCAGGACCTTGAGATGCTTCTTACGGAGCCACTCCTTAGTTGCCCTGGCTGTGTGTTTTGGGTCGTTGTCATGCTGGAAGACCCAGCCACGACCCATCTTCAATGCTCTTACTGAGGGAAGGAGGTTGTTGGCCAAGATCTCGCGATACATGGCCCCATCCATCCTCCCCTCAATACGGTGCAGTCGTCCTGTCGCCTTTGCAGAAAAGCATCCCCAAAGAATGATGTTTCCACCTCCATGCTTCACGGTTGGGATGGTGTTCTTGGGGTTGTACTCATCCTTCTTCTTCCTCCAAACACGGCGAGTGGAGTTTAGACCAAAAAGCTCTATTTTTGTCTCATCAGACCACATGACCTTCTCCCATTCCTCCTCTGGATCATCCAGATGGTCATTAGCAAACTTCAGACGGGCCTGGACATGTGCTGGCTTGAGCAGGGGGACCTTGCGTGCGCTGCAGGATTTTAATCCATGACGGCGTAGTGTGTTACTAATGGTTTTCTTTGAGACTGTGGTTCCAGCTCTCTTCAGGTCATTGACCAGGTCCTGCCATGTAGTTCTGGGCTGATCCCTCACCTTCCTCATGATCATTGATGCCCCACGAGGTGAGATCTTGCATGGTGCCCCAGACCGAGGGAGATTGACTGTCATCTTGAACTTCTTCCATTTTCTAATAATTGCGCCAACAGTTGTTGCCTTCTCACCAAGCTGCTTGCCTATTGTCCTGTAGCCCATCCCAGCCTTGTGCAGGTCTACAATTTTATCCCTGATGTCCTTACACAGCTCTCTGGTCTTGGCCATCGTGGAGAGGTTGGAGTCTGTTTGATTGAGTGTGTGGACAGGTGTCTTTTATATAGGTAACAAGTTCAAACAGGTGCAGTTAATACAGGTAATGAGTGGAGAACAGGAGGGCTTCTTAAAGAAAAACGAACAGGTCTGTGAGAGCCGGAATTCTTACTGGTTGGTAGGTGATCAAATACTTATGTCATGCAATAAAATGCAAATTAATTATTTAAAAATCATACAATGTGATTTTCTGGATTTTTGTTTCAGATTCCATCTCTCACAGTTGAAGTGTACCTATGATAAAATTTACAGACTTCTACATGCTTTGTAAGTGGGCAAACCTGCAAAATCGGCAGTGTATCAAATACTTGTTCTCCCCACTGTAAATGTTTTCATTGTCACCTTTCCCATCCATGGATCTGACTTGATTGGATTGAGATCTGGGGAATTTGGAGGCCAAGTCGACACCTCAAACTCGTTGTTATGCTCCTCAAACCATTCCTGAACCATTTTTGCTTTGTGGCAGGGCGCATTATCCTGCTAAATATACTGTTTCCATGAAAGGGTGTACATGGTCTGCATCAATGCTTAGGTAGGTGGTACGTGTCAAAGTAACATCCACATGGATAGCAGGACCCAAGGTTTCCCAGCAGAACATTGCCCAAAGCATCACACTGCCTCCGCCGGCTTGCCTACTTCCCATAGTGCATCCTGATGCCATGTGTTCCCCAGGTAAGCGACGCACACGCAACCGGCCATCCACATGATGTAAAAGAAAACGTGATTCATCAGACCAGGCCACCTTCTTCCATTGCTCCGTGGTCCAGTTCTGATGCTCACGTGCCCATTATTGGCGCTTTCTGCGGTTGACAGGGGTCAGCATGGGCACCCTGACTGGTCTTCAGCTATGCAGCCCCATACGCAACAAACTGCGATGCACTGTGTATTCTGACACCTTTCTATCAGAACCAGCATTAACTTCTTGAGCAATTTGAGCTACAGTAGCTCGTCTGTTTGATCGGACCACACGGGCCAGCCTTCGCTCCCCACGTGCATCAATGAGCCTTGGCCGCCCGGCCGGTCCACCACTGTTCCTTCCTTGGACCACTTTTGATAGATACTGACCACTGCAGACCGGGAACACCCCACAAGAGCTGCAGTTTTGGAGATGCTCTGACCCAGTCATCTAGCCATCACAATTAGGCCTTTGTCAAATTCGCTCAAATCCTTACGCTTGCCCATTTTTCCTGCTTCTAACACATCAACTTTGAGTACAAAATGTTCACTTGCTGTCTAATATATTCCTCCCACTAACAGGTGCCGTGATGAAGAGATAATCAGTGTTATTCACTTCACCTGTCACTGGTCATAATGTTATGCCTGATCGGTGTGTGTGTGTGTGTGTATGTATGCATGTATGTGTATGTATATATATATATATATTATATTCTTCAGTCTTGTAATCTTTGGCAGAAGAGAGAAAATCTTGCTGACTCTCTGACGAGAATTGAATTGCAGTTTCCCTGTTTCAAGGCATGTGATTGGCTGTTCGCTGCTGATGTCACAGTTTCATGTGCAGCCGCTCCATGAACTCAAGATCAGGTAATAGTTGAATACACTGTGATCCTCATAAGTGTATGTTGTTATTGTTTTTGTTATGCAATAAAAAATCAATTGACAGAGAAAGTTGATATAAAGCGTCATGGTACCAACTAAGCCTGATTGAACTGGTTTGGTTTTGTCAACTTTGTCAACTAATTCTGTAACCCTGAGTTTGTTCAACTACCATCATGGTATAGGCCTCAGGTCAATATTTTTTTGATTACTTATTTTTTTTATTTGCCAAATTATTCATTATTTGGTGCAAAATATTATTGGGGATTTTATTTTTTTTATTATTATTGTTATTTATATATATACATACATTTTTTATATATATATATATATATATATATATATATATATATATATATATATACGTTTTGTTATTATTATTATTATTATTATTATTAATTTTATTTTATTATTATTTACAATTTTTTAATTAAAATAGATGGAAAATTTTACGGTGATGAACTACATTGTCAAACAATGACATTAGTGGACATGAAACCATGTAATGTGATTATTTTTTTAGGTATCTGCAATATCTAGCAATTTCGGTATTATTTTCCTTTGCTTGCGCACAGCCCTACCACATGGGGACTGCCCCTTTAAAATGGAGTCTGTTTACCCTAGTAATTCTGAGCTTGTTTAATGATTCTATGAGATGGAAAACAAATGCCCCCCATCCCCCAAAAAACTTTGAATATAGGCCCTTTCTTGACATCTTGACTTATGTTCAGGTCAATAAATCTATATATCAGAAAAATGGAAAGTCAGCATAATCATGATCAAATAAGTGGCTGTGGATGAACTGGGGTCTTTCAGCAAGAAGATGCAGAGATGGAGTTTGTGTACAGAAGAATGTACTGACAAGTGCTCTATTAAAGAAAATGGCTTTGAGTGGCGGACTGAAAAGTGACAGGTCTTGGGCTGAGAGGAGCCTTAGAGCACAGAACAGAGGGACTAACAGCATTACACCACTGACCTTTCCCATGATGGACCACCCTCACATGGGAATAAGGAGTTTTCTGCTCATAAAGTCTCATGAATTTCAGTAGCTTACAGTGTAAGATTGTCAAATACTGTCAAGACGGGATAGCAATTCAGAGCCTATGATATATGACTTGCTTCTAAGCGAGCAGACTTGCAATTTTTATCTGGAGGATGATAAAATGGGCAAAAAAAAATCACAAACATAAATTGAATTATTTTTTGTATTTAGCATTCCTTAAACAGTTGAAATCTTCTGAAATGAGTTTACATCTAAAACTTACATTTAAAATCTAAAATTTCAATTAGAATAAAGTGAGGTTTAGTGGGGAGGAAGAACGTATTTGCTGCTTTTCTGTAATCTTGACTGGCTTTTTGTGTACTGCTAGAATGTTCTGAGCAGCCATGAGATGTCAGCATGACAGGCAGCATCCTGAATCCGCCAGCGACTATACATGGCCACTGGGCCGACACATATGGCCATCCCTGCACCCCGGGCCAGCCTCCCAGAGGAACACTTTGGGAGAGGGTGAGACTGTGGAGGAAGGTCACGATAAGTTCGAATGCTGTTGTGCCGGGAGGGAGGAGGGTTGAGTCTGGGCTGGAAAAGAACACTGAGGTAGCAGCGTCAAGGTGAGATGTCACACATGATATCATCACCAGGTCTTGACAGCTGATGAACCGCTAACAGATAAATGAGCCATGAAAGAACCCTCAGTTCTTCCCGTATTTCTGTGTATTGTGTGTGTGTGTGTGTGTGTGTGTGTGTGTGTGTGTGTGTTTGGACACGTGTTCCGTTTCCCTGAGTTAAAATTGCTGAGGCCTGGATAGATTAGAAACTGCTGGGATGAAATCCTGTCTCACAGTTTGTCACATGAACAATAATGCCATTGTAGATCATTTTAAGGCAGATTTGCAGACAAAACTTGAGGTTGAGCAACATTCAAAATTGGTTCTCTTTTTAGTTCATAATTGTGAATTTGAATTGAATTAACCACAACCTACTGGAAGTTAAATCTATCATTCTTTTGTTCTCTGTCTGTAAGGCCTATATAACCTTCCACCTTCAACTTTTTTCAGAACTTTCAAGCAAGGCTTTGTTCAGCCAACTTCAGTTTTTTTTATTTTTTATTATTCTACTTTTTACATTCTGTTTTGAGATGCAGAATCTGAGTTGGAATTTAAAAGGAATTCCCAAATAAATTCTTAATGGTGCACAACCCTGACCTAGACATTAACACTTCTTTTCTTAAAGGTGAGATTAGTAATTTCTTCCAAAATGGTTCTGCACTGATTTTTTTCTATGTAGTAACTGGACTGATGCATTTTTTGTTGTATACTGTTAAAAGTTTTGGGGTCAGTAAGATTTTTGAATGTTTTTTTGAAATAAGTCTTTTATGCTCACCAAGGCTGGAATTATTTGATCAACATGACAATAAAAATAGTAATATTGTGAAATATTATTAAAATAAAAAAAAAATGAAATATCCATTTTCTATTTTAATATACTTTAAAATGTAATTTATTTCTGTGATGCAAAGCTGAATTTTCAGCATCATTACTCCAGTCTTCAGTGTCACATGATCCTTCAGAAATCATTCTGATATGCTGATTTGCTGCTTAAGAAATGTTTTTTTATTATTGGCAATGTTGAAAACTATGGAGCCCCACACATGACATGTGGACAGAAATATACATATATATTACTGAATATATTTTATATATATTTTAAGAATTCGTTCCCATGATTTATTAATTAATTCCCTCATTTTAGTTAATCCATAATTTACTAAACATGGCCATGTTGAACTAAGTTGTTCCGAATTATTATTATTATTATTATTATTATTATTATTATTATTATATTGTGCGCACAATTTACTTAAAACGAGGGAACAAATTAGTAAAACGTGCTGACAGATTAGCAAGTCGTGGGAACAAACTGTTAATTTGTAGCCACGATACACATTTTTTTCCCTGCATGTCATTTGCGGGGCTCCATAGTAAGCAGCTTTGCTTTTTAATATTTTTTTTGGAAACTGTAATACTTTTTTGAGATTCTTTGATGTATAGAAAGTTCAGTTTTTATTGAAAATTAATTTATTTTAAATAGAAATCTTTTGTAACTTTATAAATATCTTTACTGTCACTTTTGAACACTTTTGCACCCTTGCTGAATAATTTTTTTTTTTTTTTTTTTATCCTACTGGCCTCAAACTTTTAACAATACATTAAAATAATATGGTAAGGAATACTAGTTTGCAGTATCAAGCAGCATAACGAGCTGTTTTGTACAGCTAAAAATAACTGGAAGCGGATGATACTGGAAGCCAGCATCTCCTCTTACATTAAAAATCCTAGGTTGAGGACTTGGTTCTATCAGTTGTTGACTGGATTTTGAGATATGGGCGTTGCACTCAAAAAGTGGATGCAGATGTACATGAGTTTGCCACGTCAACAGAAAGTCCGTCAAAACATATGCACGGACTAATCTATAATCTAGATCTATAATATGCGTTTAGAAAATAAATCGGGTGAATTTTTTATTTCATGCCAACTTTAGTAATTAGATACACCGTAATGAGTATCAGAGTAGATAGCCAAGTAGCGTGACACAAAACAAACTGCACAACAGGGGTTACAGTCATTAACCCTTCCACCCCGAGCCCTCTCAGACAGTGACAAACGCCCTCCCCTTTGTCCTCACTGCTGCCCATAACAGCAAAACAACACTCCACCAGAGATGGGCAAAGAAGTCTGGAGTTTACTAAGTGGCAACAGCAGGAATTCCAAATCTGTCCCCGCTAATTTTATGTGGAATCAATTAAATCGTTTCGGGGGGTGGAGCAGAGGGGGAGCAATTCCCTCTACGTGATCTCATCTGTGCTTTAATGCAATTGTCCACTCTGAGCCATGCCGCACAGCACATAATAAAGTAATAAGGCTAATCTTGTTTCTCTGTCGCCTCTCTGGATCGACACGGCAGTTATTGTATTAGATCCGTAATGAGATTCTGCACTCCATCAACACGATGGTGCGCCAAGGGGGTGGATGCCTCTTTCCTCAGATAGAAATTTTGTCCATTTACATGCTATCATTAGTTTTATACAAATGTGCCCTTGAGCGCACCGCACCTCTGCACCGCGCTCGTTTGCAAACACTTTACTTTGGCAGCAAATGATCATCACTGCCTCTTTCCTTACACACACACAGAGACCTCTTTCTTTTGGGAGGGATAGGTAAGCAGGACGAAAAAGACAAGGGCAAACACGCTGTAGTGTGCTGTTCTACAGAGACAGCGTAATGTAATGTAAGCCCACACACAGGCACAGAGACAGAGATATGCACTCCAGTGGGACACACTCATCGGACAGGATATGAAAAGCACAACTTCAGGACAGAGCACATCTCAATCTTCTGACGCTTACATAACTAGACTATATGTAGTTGGCTGGCCTAGATAGTGGAAGACTGTGAGGAGGACCCTGCTATTCAGGGCTCAACAATAAGGATTTTTTTTTTTTAAATGCTGGCATGGCTGATTTGTACTTGTCCTACTACTAGCCCTATTTTTTTTGCTACTTTGCCACAATTTTTTTTGTTGTCACTGGGCCAACCACACACACAAAAAAGATAAATATTATAAAATACTATAGCATACCTTCGGCCCAAGGTGCTGGAATAGACTCCAACATCCCCATGACCCTATACAGAGGATAAGGAGTTTGGAGAATGGATGTATTATATTATATTACATTATTATATTATTCAGTGACTGTTTTAGCAGCTTACATCATTTTGCCAGTAGGTGGCGACCAGTGACTGTCTTTATGCGTGAGTCACTGAATCATTCATTCAGTGATTCTCTCAAAAACACTGATTCATTCAGGAACCAAACAAGTGGCATCTGTAGAGGCTGTGGCACACCAAGCCGACGCCAAAGAACTAGCAGTGACAAAAACCGACTGTTTTGTTGCAACGCGTCGGCTGCGTCTGGGCCAAAAAGCTGTGCTTGAACACACCAAAAGGACTTCAGGCGACTGTCAGCACATGTGTTCTGCGCTTGCGTGTAAGGAAATAATTGTCTATCAGCAGGTATCAGTAGTCTATATTTGTCATTCAAAAAGAGAAACTGAAACTAGGACTGCAGATATACAAACCCTAAACAAAGCAGCGCTTGCTAAATATTTTGAATATCAATCATGTTGATCACTTTCTTCATTCCTGGTGGCTCATGTTGTTATGAATATATTCTTGTATTGGAATGCTAAGATGATGTAAAATTATAACAGCTTTCATTCTGTGTTGTCCTTGACTTTGCTCTCACACTTTCACTTTTATTTTCATGCACTTACTCGTTCACTAAATTTAACAGCCAATAAGAACGATCTCTCTCACCAATGACCCAGTGAGATGGCCTTGGTGTGTCACGTCCCTGTGAGAGAGTCTTTGAATCATTCCCTCAACTGATTCTTAAAAAAAAAACCTTCGCCTTTTTGTTGGTGGAGAAAAGTTAGACAAAAAATATGTTATGTATAACTGTCGATATTTAATAAAGTATACATTCAGTAATATGAATTATATCTATAAATTAATTTATATTCAATAAATAAATAAAAATGCAGTTACTAAAAGAAAATAATAATTAACTATTGCAAGAATAGCTGGAAATGATATGGTTCCATACACAGCTATACATTTTCAACCCATTAATAAATTGTTGCTCCAATCATTCTCACAATTTTGACAAAACCTCTTCTACTGTGTTAAGCCGGGTTCACACTGTACTGTTTATGTTTTTCTACATAAATTGTGGGAAGCTTTTTTAACGTCTCCCATAAGCATCAACCAATCTCAGCCTAAAGTGGAGAGTTTACTAATACATTTATCTAAGTCTACTCAGTGAAGAAGAGATTAAAAAATCCCTCCAACATCATATAAGAGATAATATTTCAAGGTATTAATGTTGAATATCTAATTATCACTTTATTTGAACAAAACAAGATTGCACTTAATAAGCAAATTACCATGATAATAAACGGTCTGGATGGGAGCCAATCTGAATATATTAGGTGGAAACATCTTTAGCCCCTGGAATAGGAAACTAAAGTAGGAAATTTTCAAAGATACAATTATTGCACTCTTTGAGCCACTGGCAGATAGGAATCAATAAAAGCAAATGAGCGTGATCATATGACAAATGTTAAATGCATCATGCTCTGCTCATTGTGGGATGAAGGCACACTCATGTGGCGGTGCTGATAACTTTGAAGGCATTTATAAAGGAGAGCGAAGCTTTTGACTCGTAACTTGACTCGTGCTGTGGCGTGAAAATGAAGTTGCGCAAATGAGATGCTGTCTCTTTAAGGCAAGGCTTCTAGTTCGGAGAGGCGATAGATCATATCTAAAATAGAGTGTTTGCTCTTGGTGCAGATGCCATCATTACTAACTACTTGCCGGGGATCCTTGAAAGCTAAATCGTTTTGCGATGCATCATTGAGCTTTTACTTGCCTCACCAGCAGATGGGTCCTTGTGGTCCATCTGTTGGAAGAGATGTCTTCAACAAGCCCCCTTCACCTTCAACCAAAGAGATGAGAAGACATTTGAATATTCATCCCATCAGAAGAGCTGCCTGGTGGGACTGGGGTCAGCGGTGTGGTTTTTTTTCTGGTCACCTCAGGTCACTAAACTTTGGACGCTGAGTGAGGGGTCTCGCACCTGGTCCGCTGGCCCGCACATATATGCTGTTTGTGTTTATGGAGGAACAGATGAACATGTGGACGTGGGTGTATTAGAAAGAGAAAGGAGCAGGAACCATCATTTCCCCTGGTAATTAAGGAGGCTGCATCTGTTAAAACATCACAGCTTAATGTGCTCATTAATTATGTGCTATTTTGAATAGTTCATTATAAGTATCCGGTCCAGGGGGGCATATTTCATACACAAAGACTTTGCTTAACTTGTGGCCTCACCTAAACGTATTATCTCTTCATTTGTTTGGGTATTAGCCATGATTATGGAAGTTATTTATATTTTAATTACAACACTAGCATGTACATGGTCTGTATTGCTTCAATTCTGACTTGATGTGCTTCACAAAAGCCAAAGTTCAAAAGGTTTGTGGCATCAAATCTTTAAAAGATATTGAGAGTTTTGTTTGAGAGTCAGGCTTAGCTATGTCTATTGGTGCATTCAAGATTGTATTTATGAGCTGAACGCATATGAACATAAATACAGATGGGAAACTTGGGATTTTCTTTGAGTTTTGGGGTGTGTTTGTACTGATAATAAATGAATTTCTTTTTCATTAATAAAAAATATATATAGCATATACAAAATACAATAATATATTGTACAGTTTTCAAGTTGTGGCTCAACATAACAGACCCATTGACTCTGCAATACCGTAGGTGAAATGTTTTTTAATTTTGTACTATTATGAAACTCAGTATGATTTTTCGTCCAATGTAAAACAATATTTAAGATACTATAAGTAAAAATGTTTTTTGCTCTTTTATATTTTACACTGTAAAAAATGATATGATCAATAAGTTATGACAAATGCTTTACATTGCTTTAACTCATCAAAATAAGTTAAAGCAAATTTCAAATTTTTTATAAGTTATACAAGATTCAACTAAAGTAATTTTAATGTAAAAACAGCCAAGCTGATTGTACTTAACATTTAAGTACACTTTTTTTTTTTACAGTGTACTTTTTACTTAGAACAGTTGCTTCTGTCAACAATACAGTAATATCTGTCCATATATATACTTATATTCAAAAGTTTGGGGTCAGTAAATTAATACTTTTATTTAGCAGTGATGCATTAAATATATGTTTACATTTGTTACAAAAGATTTATATTTGAAATAAATCTATTCATCAAAGTTTCTGGAAGAAAATGTATCACAGTTTTCACAAAAATAATTTGTTTTAAATACTGCTAATGATAGGAAATGTAAAAAAAAATCAAAATCAGCATATTAAAATGATTTCTGAAGGATCGTATGATGAAAATTTAGCTTTGCCATCACAGGGATGAATTACATCTTAAAATATATTAACATAAAAAACGTTATTTCAAATTGTAATAATATTACTGTTTTTACTGTATTTTTGATCAAATAAATGCAGCCTTGGTGAGCATAAGAGACTTCTTTCAAAAACACAGAAATTCTTACCGACCTCAAACTTTGAAATTGTAGTGTAACAGTTTTTTTTTTAATATTATATAAGCCGTGTAGTGTCAGGAAATGCTAATTCAAGTTCCTTTTAAAAAGGATATTTACTTGGGCAATGAATACTGATACTAAAATCATGTGTGTGTGATGGATTGATAGTTCATAGCCCAGTGTGGTTAGGAATATGAGCGAGTCAGTAGGCACAATGCCGCGGTCCTTAGAGGATTTCTGGAAGGATGACTGACTCTTTATGATCAGCCCTTCCAGAACATCACATTTGAAGTCTCATCATTTATATGATTATGGAGCAGCGACAATAGACTGAACCCTTGACCCTCATTTTAGACAGCGTTGCATTATTCGCACCATAAGGCCTTTCAAAACTACTTCACTCTTCAGCGGTACAAAATTGATTTCCCCTCATACTATTCATGCATTTCCATGTTGCATTACCCTGCGTCAAGCTCTCGCTTCCATACACACGCTCTGTTTTACATAAGCCATTACTGTACGGTGTCACTTGTGTTTATTTCCAACACATGTCTGTGTTACATTGATATTTTGACACATACTTAGCGAGGGGAGAGGGGGCTCAGATTGGGACACATCCTTTTCAGCTCCACCTGAACTGTTCTGTGCCCCACTGCCAATCTAATGAAGCTGTTATGGTGTGGAGACTGACAGGTTAATTATCTTTTATGAAAGTGGGACAAATTGAACTGTGTCTTTCCATCAGTTTTTGATAGATCAGAAGGCTGCTGGAGGTCCTGCGGCAGTACTCCAGTGAATCTCAAAGCTAATCCACTCGATTCTTCCTCCGCTGCTCCAAAAGACAGGCGAGAAATACATGCACGCATGCTCTGTTCCTGGACAGCAAGGATTAGCTCAGTGAGTTACTCATCCTCATGTTGTTACAAACATTTATGACAAAAAGACACTTCAAATGATGCTTTCAAACTTCAAAATTATGCAAAAGCACCTTAAAAGTATGCATTGTGAATGAATTAATTGTGCACTGTATATTTAAAGTTTTCTGAAGCCATATAATATCTTTGTGTGAAGAACAAACTGAAATTTAATTTAAATTCACTGATAATCTTGCCCTCCTGTGAACTGTTAATCTTTGTGAAAAAATCAATAATGAGTCTCAGTGAGTTGAACTTCTGAACCAAATCATTCTGATTCATAATGAATTCTTCAGACCAGTTTTGTGAACTGAATAAAACGATTCATTGACAAGACCTGATTCAAAAGAATGATTCATTAATGAGTCAGACACTGGTCATTTTCATATGAACTCTCAAGAGCATGCTAAAGAGAACTAGGGCAGATCAGATGTCAAGATATTCAGTCAATAATAATTCAAAATTCAAATAATTCTGTTTCTTGCACAATTCTGTCATATGACTTCAGAAGATTTGGAATATAAGATATTTTTTGTCATTTTGAAGCTTGAAAGCATTATATTGAAAGAGTAATCAGAACTTTCTTCAAAAATTTGCATTGATTCATAATGTTGATACTATATATAAGTATTGATAATAAGTATACTTAACTTACAATATCAAATTAAAGCTGCAAGCAGCGATGAACGGGCCCTCGCACCTGTGCCACCGCCACCCGGTGGCTTTAGGAAAACAGAGCACGGTGGGCAATATGCATTTAAGTATAGGACTATGTCAGTCATTTGTATTTGCCACACTTCCTGCTACCAGCTGGTGGCGCTATGACTATAACTACATTTTGGCATGTAGATGTCTTCAGGCAAGGGCACTTATCAAACGTGAAGTTTGAGGCAGATTGGACATTGTATGCTTGAGTTACAACAACTTCCTTTCATGCTTTAGCACTCAGCTAAGTGTTGCTAGCATGTTTTAGAATGTTTCTAGCATGTTTAGTACTCAATTGCATATTTTAGTATGTTGCTAGTAGTGCATCACAGTGTTAAACACGTCACTTCCTGTTGCCAATGGGTGGCGCTATTACTATAACTGAATATTGTCATGTAGATGTGTTCAAGGCAGGATTCTTCAAATATTGTGAAGTCTGGGGCAGATCGGACATTGTATGCCTGAGTTACAACAACTTCCTGTTTCATGGCAAAACGTTGAAATTTGTCAGGCTGCCACAGACACACCCTTCAGGGAAAACTCAAGATCTTTGCAATTTAACGTCGCCAAGGCCTTTAGATTAGACTGACCAAATATGATGTTGATCTGATTAAATCTCTAGGAGGAGTTCGTTAAAGTACAACGTCTGGAAATGGCAAAAACTGCAAAACTTTTGCAGAGAAAATTCAAAATATCTCACTTCCTGTTGGGTTTTCATATTTTGCTCCCAGGGACTTTTTTGTAGGTATTGGGCTGTTACGTGTCTACCGAATTTCATACTTGTACGTGAAACGTAGCGCAAACGGCGCTTAATTGAAATTTTATAGGTGGTGCTATTGAGCCATTTTGCCACACCTAATTCTGAAACCCATATCAGACATAATTTTCACCACTTCTGATGCGTGTGCAAAGTTTCATGAGTTTTCAAGCATGTTTAGGCCCTCAAAAATCAGATTAATTTCGGAGAAGAAGAGTAATAGACCGAGCAATTCCAATAGGGTCCTCACACCATCCGTGCTCGGGCCCTAATAAAAGTATATTCATTTAGAATATTAATTTAGTAATGATCTATTTTCCTCATCAAATCTATAAACTTTATTCAAATCAGCAACAGTGAGGCAGTGCACTAGGTCTTGGAAAAGAACCACTTATTTTTAACATCTTCAATTCCTGTGTTAGATATCATGCTTTCTTTTGCCCCCTCTCCTGTTTGCCATCCTCATCCAATGTATCTGACCCCTACATCTCACTTGGATACCCCCTCCTTTCCTCATTTCTCTCTCCCAGCTCCCTCTCTCACACAGGCTGTGCCTTGACACCCATATGTTACCTGACAGGCCTGGCCCAGTAAATGATGGCTATATCTAAATGTTGATGAGAAGGAGATGCAGACAGTGGCTGTTTGTAAATGGAGTGTTGTTTGGACGGGGAGGCTAGGGAGTTTGGAGCTATAGCTGGCAGATGTCAAACAGTGGAGGGAAAGAGAGACGTGCTCACAAGACAACTTGACAATTCTCTCAGTGGCAGGCCAGTAGATGGGCACTGTGGAAGTGGCCTTTTACCCCTTCGCTGTGTGACACCTGACAGTGGAGTCCTAGCTCATCTTGCTGCATGGACAGCCCGGAGACATCGCTTACGTTCATGTCCAAAATAAGGTGGGAAATAGGAATATGTTAATTAATTTAGCGGTCAAAGGTCAAATAGATGAAGACACAGCCCATGCCTCAGGGCTTGCAGTATGAATTAATAGACTGCTGGTCAAACCTTTTCAAGACAAGGTCATTCAGTGGGAATATGAGTGGTACAATTATACAACAAAGACAGCTATTTGTGTAGGAATAAGACAAAGTGTCTAGCCTTACAAAAAGTTCTGTGTGAGTACCAATGGACAGTGATCAGATGGTAATATTCTGGTGTTCCTCTTGTCTTCAGTGACACATGATCCTTCAGAATATATATCATTCATTTATACAACATCTTTCTGATTCTCGAATCTGATTGGCTGAGAGCCTTTTCCAGCAGTGCAATATTCTCCCAGTATCAGCACTGGTACCATTTCACGGTTTGTATCACTCCGCTTGCGACAACTGTCATGGTGGTTGAGCAAATTCACCATATTTATTTATTTTATTTTTTTTACAAATACTACTGTTGTTGTGTCACGGAATGTAGTTTTAAGAGTTTTTTATGTGAGAATGTAGTTATTTAGACCTCAAATATATGACTCATATATAAACATATAGCAGATGTGAGCTCCAGAACGTCAGCGGCCGTTCAGCGTTCATGTACCCACAGAGAACAGCTTTATCTTGACCAGTCCTTCGGGAATTTGCCACTGGCATTCTTTGGTCTTATTATTCCTTGTTCCAGAGCAAATTGATTTAGGTAATCATAAATATCTGTAGGCTACTATAAAGCTGCTTTTGTACTTTTGCATGTTTGCTTGTGTTTATTTCCTATTGTACAAACTTCTTATATTTTTATAATGGCTAATATTGTTTATGTAAATATTATTGATCAATAAGTAATATTTTATATAAATAACATGCTGTATTTGGTTTTGAGAAAGGGTCCGTTTGTGATTTGTAAATTTGACTTCAGTGAAAGTTAGCTACATTATTACACCATTAGATGGCAGCAAAGACTGTCTTTATGAGTGAGTAGCAAAGACTTTTATATTGAAACGGAAGGAATCAAGGACATTGTTTTAACTTTAAACAACTCCTTAAAGAGAGAGTTCACCCAAAAATGAAAATTACCCCAAGATTTACTCACCCTCAAGCCATCCTAGGTGTATATGACATTCTTCTTTCAGACGAATACAATTGGAGTTATATTAAAAAATGTCCTGGCTAATCCAAGCATTATAATGGCAGTGAATGGGAGCCCAAAATTTAAAGCCTAAAAACGTGCATCCATCCATTATAAAAGTAATCCGTACGGCTTCAGGGGGTTAATAAAGGCCTTCTGAAGTGAACCGATGGGTATGTGTAAGAAAATATCTATATTTAAAACTGTATAAAGTAAAATATCTAGCTTTCGCCAGACCGCCTTCCGTATTCAACTTACGAAGAAAGTGTAATGCCTCTCGCAGTTCAAAACGCTTACGCTACTTCTGACGGCATACGTCGTGTCATTTACGCTTTTTCCGTAAGTTGAAGCCGTAAGTTCCGGTCCGCCGGAAGCTAGATATTTTACTTTATAAAGTTTTAAATACGTATATTTTTCTTACACAAACCCATCGATTCGCTTCAGAAGGCCTTTATTAACCCTCGGAGCTGTGTGGAGTACTTTAAAATAGTAAAATAGTAAGTAGTTCCTTTGTATGTATATATATATATATATATATGTTCGTGTTTCATGTTTAAAATTGTCTTACATTATCTAACTGATCTGATAATGAACTCATTTCATTATTTAAACATAATTTAAAGTTGTAATATTGCCAGAAGCATTTTTAGTTATTCTTTTAGTTCAATCAAAAAATTTCCAATGCTGAATTAAGTAGTTTGCAAGTACTGGACATTTATTCATAGATATGCATATACACAAAGATATACATTTATCTTAATACACTGTAACATTGCACAGCTGCTTGAGCTTTTTGAAACAAATTGAGCCAGGTCACAGACCAGAAGGCAGCAGCCACGATACGCTCGTGCGTTCTGTACATGTGTGTGAAAAAGTGTGATTGACTGGAAGGCCTATCTCTCCTCACAAGGGGGCCGGCAAAGAAGCACCGCACCTCAAGCTCATCGGACGCCTGTAGGCAGTGCAGGCATTAGCACCGTCGCCCAGGTGACCGATAGCGTCGCGCTAACTGAATGAGCCGCGCTTTTTACCTCTCGGACCATCTGGTCCCGCTGTCGGAGCAGCCTCCCCGCCTTCTCCCCGGTGGGCTTCTGTCTGAAAAGAGGAAGCAGGACGAGGGTCTGATGAGCGAGGCCTTGGGGCCCTCCATCACTCCTCGCCACCAGGAAGGCACCAGCTGTCTGCACTCATTTGCATTCTCTCTTTGCTTCCCCCCCCAAAAATAATGAAATTAGCCACAAGTTTCCTGAGGTGATGCAAGACACGGACTTAGGCAGGACGTGTCAGTGTTTGTGTAGATGCGGGTGTGTGCTTCAGGAACCAGAGAAGAGAAGGTCATAGAGCCTCTGATGCTAAAGATAGAGAAAGAGGGAGATTATACATGCCAGTGCGTTCTAATGTAAGAGCTTATAATGGTGCCTTTTGACTGGCACTGTTCTAGACTAACACTCAACATTCACTGTAAAAAATCTAGATACAGTTTACACTTTGTACTTTTTCTTAAGAAATGTTTGCATTTATAAACACATTTCTATAACAGCTGGTATAACCATCTAAGACTACTTTGTACAAATTGTACTAGCCCAACCATGTAACAACTTTTGGTAACACTATATTTTAAGGTGACATAGTTACACATTACATGTTCTAAGTAACAAAACCCTAAACCTTAACCCTATAATAAGTGTAGTTTGTTAAAATTACCAGTACTTATTTGTGTAATTACACAATGTCACCTTAAAATAATTTTAACCAACCTTTTCTTAGGGGGCACCATGGCAGTCCTGGGCGAGATAAACATGACCAGAGGAAAAACAACAACAACAACAACAACATTTGGGTAAAAACACAGTATAAAAACAGGATTTCTGCCATAAAATGAAATCGTCTAGTGGTAGTTTTTGTTTAGCATGCAAATACTTCAAGGTTTATTTAAAAAAATGTATAACAAAAATATATAAAAATGTTATTAAAACAGTTGATTATCCAAGTTAGTTGCTGTACCAAGACTGCTTATATAGTCAATTTTTAGTTTGACTCTTTCTGAAGGTAACATTGTTATGCCAGTAGGTGTCAACAATTTACTCTTTCGTTGAGCAACACTAATTCAAATGTCTTTAGGAGAGAGTTATTGAATTATTTATTTAACCAGTTTGTTCAACAACACAGATTCTCTCAAGAGCGAGTCACTGAATCATTCACTCAGCGGATTAGTTCACCAACACTTATTCATTCAGGAACAAAACACCATTGCTGTCTGTTGCCTCTAGACGCACAACTCATGATTCTGCTTGACAAAGCAAAAATAAAAGTAACAACTAATATTGTAAGTTACTCAACATTAATGTCTTGCTTATCTGTTACGTAAAAGCTATATCATACTTGCAATCATGCTGTTGGTCTGAATATACACCGATCAGGCATAACATTATAGGTGAAGTGAATAACAATGATTATCTCTTCATCACAGCACCTGTTAGTGGATGGGGTATATTAGGCAGCAAGTGAACATTTTGTCCTCAATATTGATGTGTTAGAAGCAGGGAAAATGAGCAAGCATAAGGATTTGAGCGAGTTTGACAAGGGCCAAATTGTGATGGCTAGACGACTGGGTCAGAGCATCTCCAAAACTGCAGCTCTTGTGGGGTGTTCCCGGTCTGCAGTGGTCAGTATCTATCAAAAGTGGTCCAAGGAAGGAACAGTGGTGAACCGGTGACAGGGTCATGGGCGACCAAGGCTCATTGATGCACGTGGGGAATGAAGGCTGGCCCGTGTGGTCCGATCAAACAGATGAGCTACTGTAGCTCAAATTGCTCAAGAAGTTAATGCTGGTTCTGATAGAAAGGTGTCAGAATACACAGTGCATTGCAGTTTGTTGCGTATGGGGCTGCATAGCCGTAGATCAGTCAGGGTGCCCATGCTGATCCCTGTCCACCGCCGAAAGCGCCAACAGTGTGCATGTGAGCATCAGAACTGGACCACGGAGAAATGGAAGAAGGTGGCCTGGTCTGATGAATCACGTTTTCTTTTACATCACATGGATGGCCGGGTGCGTCGCTTACCTGGGGAACACATGGCACCAGGATGCACTATGGGAAGAAGGCAAGCCGGCGGAAGCAGTGTGATGCTTTGAGCAATGTTCTGCTGGGAAACCTTGGTTCCTGCCATCCATGTGGATGTTACTTTGACACATACCACCTACCTAAGCATTGTTGCAGACCATGTACACCCTTTTTTATGGAAATGGTATTCCCTGGTGGCTGTGGCCTCTTTCAGCAGGATAATGCGCCCTGCCACAAAGCAAAAATGGTTCAGGAATGGTTTGAGGAGCACAACGAGTTTGAGGTGTTGACTTGGCCTCCAAATTCCCCAGATCTCAATCCAATTGAGCTTTTGTGGGATGTGCTGACCAAACAAGTCCGATCCATGGAGGCCCCACCTCGCAACTTACAGGACTTAAAGGATCTGCTGCTAACATCTTGGTGCCAGATACCACAGCACAACTTCCGGGGTCTAGTGGAGTCCATGCCTTGACGGGTCAGGGCGGTTTTGGCAGCAAAAGGGGGACCAACACAATATTAGGCCTAATATCATAATGATATGCCTGATCGGTGTATGTGTGTATATGTATGTATATGTATATATATTACGTAAAATGTCCACTTAACTAAAAAACTTAGGGGTCACTTATATGATTCCTCAGGTCCTCTTGACTTGGTGTACATGAGCAAAGCTTGTTTGTTAATTGCACAATATAATATTTAATTCTTGCAGGCAGACTAACTTGACCAGTGTAGCAATGCAGAGAATCAGCTTGAAAGTATCCGAGACATACCTGAAATAACCAGCAATACAATGGTTTTAACTAGCCATGTGAAGTGGTCATTTGCTGTTTTTCTCAGCAGAGAAAAGCTAATCTAAATAAATTTCCACTACCATGACATCCAAATGATTTTTTCACCCAGAGAATTGCAGATATGTACAGTAGGAGAAAAGGCTGAGTCGTTTTCTGTTAGGGTGGTTCTTAGTATTGGTCGTAGAAGTGTGTGGTGTCCCTGCGGGAGCATCTCTCTCTACCTCTCCATAGCCCTGCTGTCTGCTCAGGTTAGTCTCTGACATCTGGGCTGATTGATTCTCTGAGCAGAGCCAGGCAGGGGCACAGCCCTCACGGTGAGCTGTACCTGTCCACCCTGCCAGAGCCCGGGGTCACCGTCAGGGCCTGGGGTCACTCGGTGTGGGCCACAGCTGACACGTCCCTCCATTGCCCATTAGCATCATCTTTATTTCTTGTTATGTCAGGGCAACCACCTCAGCCAACTCATGTATCCTGACCATTAGTAATCCGCTGCTGTCATGCCCGGATAGCAGAGCCAGGCAGACACACAGTTCCTCAAATAGATACAATAGATGGTCAGTTTCTCAAGTATGGCGCTTTGTGTGTGATCATATGGGTTTCAAAAGTCTTTCTTTCTTTGTTTTCTCTCCCTATCTCTTCTTAAAGACATGTCAGCACATCCTATCTATCAATAATGCCTTGTCACTCAGATGGCTGACAATTGCCAGAGGTACAAACCTGTCAATACGTCTGTTTAAGACAGACACCTGTCTCTTTGTGATGCAGCGGGCAGAACAAATGCTTGTCAATACCTCTTCTGATCGGTATTCATCATTGCCTTGCCTGTTGGATTCCATTTGTATCCCCGATTTGGTGTGTGGAGATTCCTGTGTGTTTGGACTTCAAAGTGAAAACAAAAAGGCTTTTTGTACGTGTCCTAAAGAGATGTACCAGCTAATCTATGCCTGATAACATCACTGATGACAACATTATGTAGTTAATCTTAGTCAGTATTTTAGAGAACCATGATATTCAGCTCAAAGTAATGGTGTGCAAGCACATACCATCTGCGAAACCACCATTTTCCCATAGGAAAAATGTATTGCTCAGTGGTTGCTTTTCCTAAGCATGTGGTGGAAGAAATATAGAACATCTCTTTATCGTCTTGCTGCCATCTCTTTCAAGACTCCATTATAGGAATATTTTATTGCTCAGAGGTTGCTCTTTCTAAGCTCATGAGACTTAGTTGTGATTCTCATTTATCTCTCATTGTAGAATCAACAGTGTCTCAGATGTTTCTCTTCAAATTCCTTAGGAGAAATAAAAGTAGATATGAGAAATATCTGAGAGAAAGGAGTCCAAAATGAGAAACATGGGAGATCTCTTTATTTTCTTGCTGTAATCTCTTTCAAAGGGTTTTGTTTTCTTTTTTATGACATTTGGGTTTTTCACCTTTAATGGAAAGGACCATAGTATGAGAGACCGGAAACAATGGGAGAGGCGAGAAGGGAACAGGAGCAGGAAAGTACCTTTAGCTGGGACTTGAACTCATGCTGTCTGAGGTGCTGCTGTGCCTCAATGTTGATGTGCTGTCCACAAGGCTATGGTTCTGACAGAGCTTTCCCTAAGCTCAGGACACTAAGGGCTGATTATCTCTTATAGGTCTCATTTAGGTATCAGCTTTGCCTTCTGGTGCCAGTTGCATAAACTTAGCATAGTTGCATAACTTAAGAACTTAAGAACTGTAACTTAAGAACTACTTTGACTAAGTAGCAGTTAACCAAAGGGTAATCAGTCTTACCTTTCCCAATTAAAGGTTTGGGTTTGGGGGAAAAAATAATTCATGACTAATTTTTAAGACTAGTCTAAGAAGTTTTTGCAACCAACCCCAGATGTCTTAAATTTTATTTTAGGAGAAACATGTTACATTTAAAATTTTTACTAATATTGTGAATACTGAAACTTTGAACTACTGAAAGCATTATGCGTTTCAGAATATCAAGGGTTATTCATTTAAATGTATCTTCAATGCCCTGCATTTAAAATGCAGTGCTTATTCCAAACAAGGGATTAGACAAGTGTACAATGTTTAGTCTAGATAAATTTTTTCTTTATAACAAATTTAATACTATAGTGTACCAGTGCTTCATGGTTGCTGCATAACCTTTTTGTTCTTCGTTTAACATTGCAAAGTTTGTCTTGTACAACCCATTTTGCATGCATGTAAACATAGGTTATGATTGTTTTGTTCATTGTGCAACAAAACAATGCATGTATTGTGCTTGATTGAAATGGTGTGGATGAATGACATAAAAGCTACCCACAGGGAAGAAAAAAAACCCTTTAACAATTCAAATGTTTCTGCGAGACATGAATGAGGTTACATTAACATCAAATGGAGACTTTTCTTGAGTCTCCTGTTTCTCACACTTGTCTCCTGAGACAAAAACTCTAACATTCTCACATTTGTCTCCTTTAAAGTTTTAGAAGAGATCTCAACAACATCACACACTGTGCTCAGACTTTTCTCCTCAGCTAGAAACACTGGGGCTCTCACACTTGTCTTCTCTGAAGTTTTTATAAGAGATCTCAACAACATCACACACTGTGCTCAGACTTTTCTCCTCAGCTAGAAACACTGGGGCTCTCACACTTGTCTTCTCTGAAGTTTCATAAGAGATCTCAACAACATCACACACTGTGCTCAGACTTTTCTCCTCAGCTAGAAACACTGGGGCTCTCACACTTGTCTTCTCTGAAGTTTCATAAGAGATCTCAACAACATCACACACTGTGCTCAGACTTTTCTCCTCAGCTAGAAACACTGGGGCTCTCACACTTGTCTTCTCTGAAGTTTCATAAGAGATCTCAACAACATCACACACTGTGCTCAGACTTTTCTCCTCAGCTAGAAACACTGGGGCTCTCACACTTGTCTTCTCTGAAGTTTCATAAGAGATCTCAACAACATCACACACTGTGCTCAGACTTTTCTCCTCAGCTAGAAACACTGGGGCTCTCACACTTGTCTTCTCTGAAGTTTCATAAGAGATCTCAACAACATCACACACTGTGCTCAGACTTTTCTCCTCAGCTAGAAACACTGGGGCTCTCACACTTGTCTTCTCTGAAGTTTCATAAGAGATCTCAACAACATCACACACTGTGCTCAGACTTTTCTCCTCAGCTAGAAACACTGGGGCTCTCACACTTGTCTTCTCTGAAGTTTCATAAGAGATCTCAACAACATCACACACTGTGCTCAGACTTTTCTCCTCAGCTAGAAACACTGGGGCTCTCACACTTGTCTTCTCTGAAGTTTCATAAGAGATCTCAACAACATCACACACTGTGCTCAGACTTTTCTCCTCAGCTAGAAACACTGGGGCTCTCACACTTGTCTTCTCTGAAGTTTCATAAGAGATCTCAACAACATCACACACTGTGCTCAGACTTTTCTCCTCAGCTAGAAACACTGGGGCTCTCACACTTGTCTTCTCTGAAGTTTCATAAGAGATCTCAACAACATCACACACTGTGCTCAGACTTTTCTCCTCAGCTAGAAACACTGGAGCTCTCACATTTGTCTACTCTAAAGTTTAGAAGAGATCTTAACAACATCACACACTGTGCTCAGACTTTTCTCCTCAGCTAGAAACACTGGGGCTCTCACATTTGTCTTCTCTGAAGTTTCATAAGAGATCTCAACAACATCACACACTGTGCTCAGACTTTTCTCCTGAGCTAGAAACACTGGAGCTCTCACATTTGTCTACTCTAAAGTTTAGAAGAGATCTTAACAACATCACACACTGTGCTCAGATTTTTCTCCTTAAACTAAAGACTCTGAACCTCTCACATTTATCTCCTCTAAAGTTTAGAAGAGACCTCAGTAACATCGCATACTGTGCTCAGATTTTTCCTTAGTTAAAGACTCCAATGGTCTAACACTTGTCTCCTCTAAAGTTTTAGAAGAGACTTCAGTAACATCGCATACTTTGCTCAGACTTTTCTCCTTAGCTAAAGACTCTGAAGCTCTCACATTTGTCTCCTTTTAAAGTTTAGATGAGATCTCAACAACTTTACAAAGTGTGCACCAATAAGAAACAAACAAACAAATAGTCCATAATTTCAGGGTTTAAGCCTATATTAAGAGTGAAAATATGCAGAAATAAAGTTAACGTTACTCTTAATTGTTGATACAATAAGAAAGCTGGACAGTTTTTAGAGGGTACCAGTGGCAGTCCTGATTAACTTGGTACCAATAAAAAATAAGACATGACCAAAGGATTAAAAACTGCTGCTACAAACACCAACTTCTTTAGTTGTCACACTTCAACCCAAATTCAAGACTTGTTTTGGTAATTATTTTTTATTTAGTTAAATCAGTAAAAAGGCAGTACAACAAATAATACCATGATGTATATATTTATGATTTAAATTATATTTATTTAATAATAACAGTAATAAAGCCATTAATGTAGTAATAATAAGAAAAAAAATATTTTTCAAATTAAGGTAAAAAGAATGAATTTCTTTTTGCATGACACTAAGGAGAATTGGTGCATAAATGTGCTTAACAGAAAAAAAAAAAAATATATATATATATACAAACCCGATTCCAAAAAAGTTGGGACACTGTACAAATTGTGAATAAAAACAGAATGCAATGATGTGGAAGTTTCAAATTTCAATATTTTATTCAGAATACAACATAGATGACATATCAAATGTTTAAACTGAGAAAATGTATCATTTTAAGGGAAAAATAAGTTGATTTTAAATTTCATGGCATCAACACATCTCAAAAAAGTTGGGACAAGGCCATGTTTACCACTGTGTGGCATCCCCTCTTCTTTTTATAACAGTCTGCAAACGTCTGGGGACTGAGGAGACAAGTTGCTCAAGTTTAGGAATAGGAATGTTGTCCCATTCTTGTCTAATACAGGCTTCTAGTTGCTCAACTGTCTTAGGTCTTCTTTGTCGCATCTTCCTCTTTATGATGCACCAAATGTTTTCTATGAGTGAAAGATCTGGACTGCAGGCTGGCCATTTCAGTACCCGGATCCTTCTTCTACGCAGCCATGATGTTGTAATTGATGCAGTATGTGGTCTGGCATTGTCATGTTGGAAAATGCAAGGTCTTCCCTGAAGACGACGTCTGGATGGGAGCATATGTTGTTCTAGAACTTGGATATACCTTTCAGCATTGATGGTGCCTTTCCAGATGTGTAAGCTGCCCATGCCACACGCACTCATGCAACCCCATACCATCAGAGATGCAGGCTTCTGAACTGAGCGCTGATAACAACTTGGGTTGTCCTTGTCCTCTTTAGTCCGGATGACATGGCGTCCCAGTTTTCCAAAAAGAACTTCAAATTTTGATTCGTCTGACCACAGAACAGTTTTCCACTTTGCCACAGTCCATTTTAAATGAGCCTTGGCCCAGAGAAAACGCCTGCGCTTCTGGATCATGTTTAGATATGGCTTCTTTTTTGACCTATAGAGTTTTAGCCGGCAACGGCGAATGGCACGGTGGATTGTGTTCACCGACAATGTTTTCTGGAAGTATTCCTGAGCCCATGTTGTGATTTCCATTACAGTAGCATTCCTGTATGTGATGCAGTGCCGTCTAAGGGCCCGAAGATCACGGGCATCCAGTATGGTTTTCCGGCCTTGACCCTTACGCACAGAGATTGTTCCAGATTCTCTGAATCTTTGGATGATATTATGCACTGTAGATGATGATAACTTCAAACTCTTTGCAATTTTTCTCTGAGAAACTCCTTTCTGATATTGCTCCACTATTTTTCACCGCAGCATTGGGGGAATTGGTGATCCTCTGCCCATCTTGACTTCTGAGAGACACTGCCACTCTGAGAGGCTCTTTTTATACCCAATCATGTTGCCAATTGACCTAATAAGTTGCTAATTGGTCCTCCAGCTGTTCCTTATATGTACATTTAACTTTTCCGGCCTCTTATTGCTACCTGTCCCAACTTTTTTGGAATGTGTAGCTCTCATGAAATCCAAAATGAGCCGATATTTGGCATGACATTTCAAAATGTCTCACTTTCAACATTTGATATGTTATCTATATTCTATTGTTAATAAAATATAAGTTTATGAGATTTGTAAATTATTGCATTCCTTTTTTATTCACAATTTGTACAGTGTCCCAACTTTTTTGGAATCGGGTTTGTATATATATATATATATATATATATATATATATATATAAGTATAGGCTAGTCAAAATCAAAACAGCTTTTTTGCATTTTTATGTAATTACTTTTTGTTTTATTTAAATCAGCATGAATTAATACATTGACAAAGATTAATTTAATAATATACCTTATATAGTAATAAATATATTAATAAAATGTTTATATAATTATAATAATAATACTCAAACTACTAATGTTTTTTTTCCCCCCAAATTAAGGTAATAATAATGATATTTTTTGGAATACAGTAATAAGAATTGCCGCATAAATGTGCTTAATGCAATAAAAATAAATAAATTGAAAAGTGTGTTTACCTGTTGATGTTTGTTGGGGCAGTGTGAAAATGGTGTATGCGAGTTTCGAGCATTATTGTTCAAAAAATTCCGGAATCACTTTTATTAAGGGAGATATGAGAGGTATCAGAAAATGTCTGATTCAAACTCTCATCACACACACTCTAAAGTGTTTCTAACTGCTAGGCCACAGCTCCGACTACAAATCATCATTAACCCAAAGATTCATCATTTCCATAACACAAATCAAGCTTAACCACACTCTCGAGCTCCAATTGACACAGCCAAACAGCTTATCTGAGTTAAAACAGCACACAATCAAAACATGGATTGACAGCAGACCACAAACATCTGTTGCTGCTTGCAGCTGATGTTTTGAAACATATAAATCAATAGGATGATCAGTAAATCACACTCGGAACTGTCACAATATTATGCATTAGTCTGAGGGAAGTCAGAAGGGCCGAGGCTTTCATTGAAGCAGCATGAAATGCCTGCTCGTATCTGCATGCGAAATGTAATTATGGAATCACCCAAGTGAGCTGGGCCACACATCTGCCACAGCATCTGGCGGGGCTCTCATCTCGAGTCGCCCGCTCCGTTCTGTACAATTCAAATTCCATGCCTACAAGCACATTAACGCAGATTACAAAGCGCTCAATCTCTACTTAAGGTTCATTCTCCGCTCAGGGGACAATAGAGGAGATTTGTGTCTTTTAATTTTGCAGATTGCTGTGCGTTAGTCTCAAATGAGATGCATTTGCATGAAAGGCTGCCAACAGTTTCCAGGTTTCGGAAAGATGGATGAAAGCCGATGTGTTACTGTAGGCGGCAACACAGATTTTGGCATTTATTCGTGAATTGAAGCAGCCACAATTTCTTCTGAATCACGAATGCATGAAAGCTTGGTTAATTGCCGATCATCAGTTTAAACTTCAGGGTAATAAGATCACCGGCATTGTAGGAGAGAAAAGCATTAGACATCTTCCTCTCTCAATCTGCTAATCGGGACTTTTTATCCCTAAAAATCTAATGCTAAAATTTAATGCTACAAAATATGTTCAGGTCACATTTCACCCCCAAATCAAAATAAATATACTTTTTATAATAAAAAAATGTATTTAAATCAGCATAAATTAAATTCAGTACATCAAATACTACCATGATGTATAAATACTTTCCAAACCCTTTCACACGCAAGTTTAAAATTATTTTTTTATTTTAAAACGCATCACCTTATTATTATTATAAACCTTTATAATGATCATTTTAGCTGAGCTATAATGCGCGATGGGTGCCGCCATGTTAGTTTGCACCACAATTTAGAGAATTGTATTTGTCAGATTTACAACGCATCAATTCATCCACTTCTCCCGAAATACATGAAAGTAAGTGGCCGGTGAAGTGGGAGCAGATATATATCTTAACTATATGCTTGACTATATCTTAAAATCGTATCCCATTTGCATGGTGTGTAATCTCCAGGCTAATTACAAAGAAAAAGTAAGAGAGAGGCAGAGAGAGTGATCTGCTGGTAGGAGTCGAGCCAGCGTGGGCAGTGAGCCTGCTACTCTGACACGTCCTGCTGTGGCTCAGCAGTGAACTAAGACAGCCCATCACTTCACTGTCAGCACTCTGACCCCCCCCTCTCTCTCGCCATTGGACCCCCCACCCTCCATGCCTGGACCCCCTCTCTTCTCTGTGAGTGATGGCCTGAATGATGACTCTGACCCTAAACCCTGGACTGACCCAGAGTCTCACCAGCCTCACACAGTCATTCTCTCAAAGCCAGATACAATGAATGATAGCTCATGTTCTTTAGAAAGAACTGCAGCCAGTTTTACAGCATGCAGTCATGATGAATATCACAAGTAATACATAAACAAGACATTTTTTGGTTTAAGGATTTGTTCACTCTAAAAGTGAATACTTATGAATACCCAATTTAAAGTGAACAACATATAGTTTACTATTTATATATTATTTTTCCACTTTAAGTACTATGTTCCTATTTAGGTATTAATTTTTATACTTGAAATATACCTTTAACTTGTACTTTAACTCTTTCCACACCAGCATTTTTTAAAGTTGCAAGCCAGCGCGAGCATTTTTTGACCAGAGCCTCTGCTTTAAAAAAAAAAAACATTTTATTCTAGCTTCATCATGCATTCTTTTTTATGAACACTTGAATGTGGGTTTCATAAAAAAAGCAATATTGAACAAAAAGATGAGAAAATCACATTTTTGTCAATGACTACGTCATGTTTGGATTCAGAAAGAGACTGAGTAGATCGAGTCCATCAACACCCCCAAAGCTTCACAGTCCTATACCTCGTCCTGGGTCGACATTTCATTCGGTAACGTTAGGCAGTTTTGATTTATATGCTGTTTAATGTTTCATGATCACGTTATTTTACATGTGAGTAAGCAATGCTTCTATAGCTTGCTTTTGCTTCTTCTTTGTCTGTGTTTTGATCTGGAGATTCTGTACTCTTTCAGACGATGCGTAATAACGCCCCCTGCATAACAGTGAAAACATGGATTGCAGGAAAATTCCGTCAATGGCTGGGAAGTAAAGTAGATTTGAAGTAAATTCATATGTACACTACCAACAATAATTCACATACTCAAAATTAGAAACATCTGTTTTCTTTATAAATCAATATTTATTAATAAGACAGTATGTAAAACTATGTGAAAAAAGTATTTAATAGGCTACTCATTTAAAAGAGTAAACAACTACAAACCAAATATACTTAGAATACTTAGAATTCTGTCAGTATAAGCAAGTATACTTTTATATATTTATTTTAAGTATATTCCTGAGAAGTACATAAAAAGTAAACTAAAAGTTTACTTTCTTATTTTGTAGTTTAAAAGAAGTATACTAATAGCACACTTGAATATGCTTCTTCTTTTGTTAGAGAAACAATCCCAAGGGTCTGCAGGGGTCCTCTATATGATGTAATTTCCTTTTTTTGTGAAATTTTTTTTTAGAACATTTTAAACTACCCACTTTTTTGACCTTGATCCTTATTATTAGAAAAGGCATATTACAGTTAATGTATTTATAAAAAATGTTTGTTGGGGAAAACATAGATCCAAACATGTAGTTATGATAATATTACTGAAAAAATGTCATATCTATTACAGTTTTCCCAGAGACAGGGTTATGAAGAAAAGGCTTTTTGCATATTTTCCCTGTCTCTACTCATTAGCAAGCTTTACCGCTCTTCTTCATTCTTTCCCTCCTCAGTGGCGTATATTCTCTCTTGCATATGGCTTCACTCTGTGAAGAGGACGTCCCGCCGTCAGCGTGCCTCATTCTCTTTGGAGCATGTTGGCTGGGCTCCACAGTGGAGTTGAAGCCAAGACCTGTCTAGATAGCCCATCAAAAAGCACTCTATGTGAGCCCACGCTCAGAGATCTGGTGCTTCTGTCAAGTTCTTCATTACAAGTCTCATTATCTAATAAAAGAACGCCAAATTAGATGTATTTACAGGTCAAGAAAATAAAGAAGAATGCCTTTGAGACTCTTAAAAATTGCACATCTAGTATGTTGTTTTTAGCCAGGTGCTACATCATAATCTGAGTGAAAGCTTTTCCATAACCCATCACCAAGGCCATCTTTTGCGTCCCTCTACGAGCGTGTTAGCACTGGGATGTTGTTTCATGCCCACATGTCCGGTAGCTATAAAGCGGGGTGCTGCTTTTCCACCACGGGGTCAAACTTAGTGTTAAAACAGGGAGTAATCAGATCAGCCAAATAGGGCTTTTTCTAATCGTCCTGATGGAAAAGCGTAGTTTTTTCGGAAGCAGGAGTCAGCAGCAGGGTGAGTTATTGTGAAGTGATGGACTACCTCGGACCAGGAGCAATCAAAGAGATAGCCCTTGCATCTCCAAATTACTGCTGCCCATGTCTCAGATTCATCAACAGGGTGCTGGTGGCGATGCCGGCCAGGAGGCTTCGTTCAGTTGTGGGCCCACACACACACACACACACGATAGAACGAAGCACTCAGAATTATTTGTGGAAATGAAACCTCTGTAGCAGAAGACTGGATCAGTGCCTTCACCTTTTCCCACTCACTGAAATTAAATGACATTTATTTTCTGTGGCAACAATGCATGGGAAATGTTTCAAAATGGCTGATTCCGGGAGTGATGCGATGAGGTGGCTGCCTGCTCGGCCTGTATGCGTTGATTGATGGAAGTGAAGTAAGAATCCGCGTGTGACATCGGTAAGTGCGTAAACTAATGGACTAATTTCATTAGTCTCTTTTCCAGGATCAAAATCGTTGCTGTTAAAGAATTTTTTTCATCAACACAGCGGATATTAAGTGCAAAAAGCAATTGTGCATAATACAAATAGCATGTAATTATGCTAAGGGAACGAGACGTTTTTACTCTGAATGCGGCACCAAATGTTTTCTTCACCCCATCTCACCTTCGTACTTTCTGAACCAGACAAACAAATGATGCATAATTGGATATTTCATTTAATGTATTTATTGATTCTGTCTGTTTTCCACTCGGCTATCTCATACAATATTACCAGCGTTGGAGTACAGTTGTCCAAACTTGTCAAAGACGTGGCAGGTGGTGAAGACGGTCTTGAAGGGCTGAAATGATAAGCACATTGATTGGATGTCAGCAGTTTGGAAAAAAAAAAAAAAGTTTTACACTTTTACACTTAGATGGTGCAATTATTAGTTTTCCATTTAGCTCCCACACACACACACACACACACACACAGGGCCGGCCCTGACCAATTTGCTGCCCTAGGCAAGATTTTACCTGGTGCCCCTTGTATCAAGGTTTAGCACTACATGTTGTCTAAATTGTGGAAACACTGGTACTGTTGTATTTTTGTAATGCATTGATGTAGCCTGTGTGTGTGTGTGTGTGTTGTTGTTTATGTTTTAAAAATGTAAAAATGTTTTAAAAGCGTTCAAGCACAAAATTGAGAACTAGCAAAAGTGTTTGTTTTCCAGTAGATGGCAGCAATCTTCCACTAAACTATGCACATTCATGTTTTCACCATGAATGAAACTGAGAAATGCAGCTAGATCTTCTTTAATGTGAATTTTACATAAAACGTTGCTATTTTAAACAAACCCGTATATAAATATCATTACTAATTTCGGCAAATAAATTGTAAAAATGTCATATATCCCCCCAAAACTGCACAACTGAGTAAAAACATTATTAAAAAAGTGATGTTTAAAAAAAACTGACATGATTTTTACAAAATCACACTGTCTGGGGCTTCTGGAGAACCCAGAACAGCTGCTTGCATAAAGTTTAAGGTAAAAATAACTGCAGTTATTTAGCGAACATTAGTAGGCTATTTTAGTACTATGCAATTAGATAAACTGTTCATTCATTACATCACTTTTCCTCTGTCTTTATCCCCCTTTTTCCTCTTTTCTTCATCAGAGGGCTTCGGTCTTTTTGACACTGTTTCACATGAATTCGGCCATCCGTCACAATCAGGCAACTTTCACCAGGCCCGCACCCTCAAACTAAAGCAATCCTGTCTGCATTGGATGCGGCGAGACGACTCGACACAACAAATTCCCAACGTTAAACTGATCGCGCGTTGTATATCTGACACACTTCAAGCACTCGCTGGGCGGGGGAAGATTGATGCGGCGGACCGGGATGAGTCTGGGGGCTTAATTAATATTAATAAAATAGTATTAGTAATAAAATGAAGGGAAAAAAAAATCACTAATTTTGGCGCCGCTATGGATGAGTGGCGCCCCTAGCATTTGCCTATTCCGCCTATGCCACGGGCCGGCCCTGCACACACAAAAAAAACCACATGCTTCCAAAGGAAAATGTTATTGCTCAGAGCTCGCTCTTTCACAGCTCAGGAGAATGAATGGAGTTCTCAGTTATCAACTCAATTGGAGTTCAAGTATCAACTTAATCTCAGTTGTGTCTCCTAAAATTCTTTAGGAATAACTTTTGGGGTCAGTAAGATTACTATACTTTTATTCAGCAAGGATGCAATAAATTGATATAAGTGACAGTAAAGTTAGGTTTCGGTAACACTTTAGTTTAGTGTCCAATTCTCACTATTAACTAGTTGCTTATTAGCATGCATATTACTTGGATATTGGCTGTTATTAGTACTTATATAGCACATATTAATGCCTTATTCTGCATGACCTACTTAATTCCTACCCAATACCTATACTTAACAACTACCTTACTAACTATTAATAAGCAGTAATTAGGAGTTTACTGAGGCACAAGTCGTAGTTAATAGTTAATAGTGAGAAACTAAACTAAAGTGTGACCAAGGTTTCTATTTCAAATAAATGCTGTTCTTTTGAACAGAAAAAAAAATCTATTATGGTTTCCACAAAAATGTTTCTAGGCCACCAAATCAGCATATAAGAATATAATGAATAATATAATGAGTAATGAAGCTGAAAATTCAGCTTTGCCATCACAGGAATAAATTGCATTTTAAAATATAAAATATATCAGAAAACAGTTATTTTTAAACAGTAATAGTATTTGACAATATTACTATATTTACTGTATTTTTCATCTGTATTTGCCATCTATATTACTATATTTTTCATCAAATAAATGCAGCCTTGAGCATAAGAGACTTCTTTCAAAAACAAAATCCTACTAAGTCAAAACTTTTAAATGGTAGTGTAAATATTACAAATACATGTATATATTAAAGATATTAAAATGATAGAGATAACAATTTAATTTTATGAGGAGAGAATAGCTGAGAAAATGTGGTTTGTTAGGAAAATTAGGTAAATTCATGTTAGGTCATATTGAAATCTGACTTTTGATAACACTATTTGAGACATAATTGAGATCTATTCTGAAATTCTAGAGTAGTCAGATTACTAAACTCTTACCTAGAAGAAAAATATGGGGAAGATAGTCTCAATTTGTTCTCACATTAATCTTTTTGCTGATATTCAAGAGATCCCATATGTGATTTTCTTTCTTAAAGGCTCATATAAGATTTTAAATTTGAGCTCAAGACGTGGCCTGGCGAGTAGCGCTCAGACTCCAATGATGTGAGTATATGTGAGTAAATCGCATACAAATCATCCATTTATCCATCCATTGTCCAAACCGTTTGTCCAATGTAAGGTCGTCATCACAAGCACGCAAGTCACTTTATTTACAAAAACAAATAAAGTTAGTGCATTTTATTATAAAGTTTTACAGTGTAAAAGTTTATTCAGTTCATCAACTGTGCACTAACTCTCACTACAAGTATTTTATCCTGACTAGCAAAAGCTAATATGATTGTATCTCCAAAAAGAAACACTATCAAAAATCTCTCTTCCCTGATGCCTGGATGACCACGCTGACCTCACAGTAGTTGCTGTGACTAGCAATGGCTCTTTATCACTGCTATAATACATTCTCCCAGTCATCCAGTTAATGATGAATACATGAGCCACAACAAATCCTGCCCTCTTTTTTTGCAGCACTGCACAAAATATCTGCGTCAGATATTTTTAGTTGGACTGAATTCAGCTTTTGCTAGTGGCCTAGTTGCTGCAGCAGCTACACAGGCTGTCTTGGAGCATCTCTCAGAGCACACTGGCTCTCAGTGACCCCCCCTAGAGGCTGACCTGGTCTAAAACACGCCACCCTCATCTCCACAACCGCTTAATGCAAGAGCTGTGTTGGAATGGAAATAACAGACTGGAGTAAGAATGGGAAGAGGAAAGGGAGGTTGGAAGGAAGGCGATTTAATTATATATTTCATTTTTTTAAGACTAAAAAAAGCCGAAGTTGAGCAAGGACAAACTAATGTCATAGACTGGGGCACTGACTGTTTCCCTCTGGCAGGCATGCATGTGATCCCTCTGTCAGTCAGCGTACGCCACCATGACAATCATCTGTGTGTCTTGGCCTCGGGAAACGCTGCAGCTAGCTGTCCTTGTAAACAGCACTCCACACTAACTCTAACAACTGCACAAGAAACACAAAAGGACATAATCTCCAAAGTGGAAAATAGATTCATTCACATCGTTCACTACGCAACAAAAATCAAACTTCAGAAATTAGATTATTGCAAAAACTTTGATTTCTGTCCCATAACAAGGCTCAGTTTGTAGACGCATAATTAGATGACTAATGACTGATGTTGGTCGGTGAAAACAGGGTGGTGAGATAATAAGGATCTTACAGTAGCCCATTATTTTATCGTTGACCAAGTATCGAGTATTTCAGAATTCTAGTATCTATTTATAAACCAACCCATTTCTTTTAACATTAACAAATGGCCTTAATTGGAATCAGCAAGACACATTTCTAAAGTGCCCTCAGTCCTTTTGAATATATAAAATGAATCTCTCCTCTAGCTGATGTTCTTATTTGTCACGTCAACCTGTTCTCTTAAAATAGCTGTAGCCCATGTTCTTTGTTATCTTTCACCTCAGACTGCGTTTCATTTAACAGCTAAATAACAGCAGTGGAACAACAGCGGACTTCAGATAAGCACTCAGGGCACTTAGACACTTTTTAGCCCATGGAACCCATATTTTAACCAAGCATTTGTTACCTCTCTCGCCAACATTACCCAATAAAAACAGACAGGGATAAAAAAATATGAGATTGATTTATTTTCTCCAATGTTCTTCGGAATGAAGCTTTTCTATTTTTTCCCCCCTCACAACTGAAACCAATTAGCACAGCTAGCACTTGTAGTGCAGAAGGTAGGTCAGCCCGGAGTAATAAAAAAGTATTGACTTTTCTCTGACTGTAAGCAGGCTGAAAGGGGTGCCGCGGCCTTGTCGTACATGAAAAGAGCTCCATTAATTTCACTTATTTCAAGAAGGGCCCCTGTCAAGTCCTAATGTGTCCAATGCACTTTTCGCATTCATACACGCTGACATCTTAGCTGGGCCTCAGCCGAAATGAGTTTACATTATTTTAGCTAGTGAGAAGTTGACGGTGTAATTCCCACTGCACAGCTTTATACAGGCCGGTAGGGAAATGGCAGAGGACTCTTTCATACGTGGCTACTCCTGACCAGGCCTGGTGCCACAAGGGGGCAAAAGGGGGCACTGCCCCCTCAGATCTGATTTGGTCCCCCCTCAACCCTCGAAACCCTTTGATGTGTACGTTCACACTGTGTGATTAGAACATTCAGTGCATCACGTGATCAACTGCTAAATTCAAATGTGCTTTCGCACTTTGGCTGGTGCTGAGCCAGAGACGGACACGCTTAGCGCTTTTCATATATCTCAACTATTCCATGTTTTCAACCACATAATGTTTTATAGTTTGTTACACACTGTCTATGGAAGTGGCAATAATAATCCTTTCAATTATAATTTGACATTGTGTTTTATTCATATCAGATACACATTGTGTTAGTAACTATAAAGTTTAGGCTACTCTATTCTTCTCCTAGTTCGCCTGCCACTTACTTTTATGTATTTCAGGAGAAATGGATGAATTTATGTGATGTAAATCATCTTAACCCAAGGGTCTAATCTTTTTATCTTCCAGGGTAGATGTAAGGACAAATTAAGGTATGCAAAAATTATTTTGTGGATAATCACTGTGCTTTATCAACAGAATGCATTATGTAAATCCCTAATACATTATCATGCTCTTCAGAATGCTGTAGATATAACAATTAAGTCAGTGAAAATCATAAATTTGATATAATCAAGCTATTTTAGGTGACATGACCCCAATATGGCTCTCAATCAGCTAACACACACAGACAATTTCAGTAAGATTAACTGACAATACCAGAATGATGCATTTTTGGCGCAGTTATATAATGTTGTGTGGCTAAAGTAATCCTTCTGTGTCTATTGAAGAGACCTAGTGCATTCAATCTAAATGAGATTCCTGCTTAGCTATTACCTGCAACAGTCTCATATAATTGGCACGTGAACACAAATCCCTGTCCTTGGAAGCTAACGTACAGTAATTCGGATTTCATTACTTCAATCACACTGTGAAGAGAAAAATAACTTTGATTCATGCTATGCAAAAAAAATCCAATAGCTTTCAAGTAGCTGCACGAGACACAGCACAGATGAAATTCAGAAGGGTCTGTTTTCATTGTCAGAATGACAGAGGAAACCAGTTTATATCTGAATAAACATGCATGGAGGAAAGCACAGATGGAGGAGACAGTGTAAAAGAGCTGGGTGTTAGAAAAGTACATGGTACTGTGGAGTAATTTTATCTCACTCTGCCCTACAATACAATGTTTGCATTGTGATTTTTCTAGATACTAAAGTATGAAAGTATCATGTCTGAATGAAGGTGCAGATTTCTGCTGTTTAAGTGTAAGAAAAGTAGTTTGTTTTGTCCAGAGGCAAAGCAAGCAGTGCTTCCACAAAATAAATACATATTTTTTAATACAAAATATGAAATCATTACAATGCACATTATTAAACTTTGAGTCATCCAAAATTGACATTGTTACCTTTATTTGCTGCTGAAAGATGGCATGAATTTTCTAAACGTTTAAGGCAAATGCCGTTTCAAATTTGCAACACATTATATTTATTTACTATTTATATGAATGACGATAAAAAAGGAAATGCTGACATAATAGAAGAAGGTATAAAGTTAATTGATACATATGTAAGAAAAAAGTGAGAGGCATGTCAGGCGAATTGTTTATTACGTGGCAAATGAAGGGGCCGAGGGATTTTATATCCCAATAAAATGGATATAGTGAATCACCCAGAGGCTCTTGGTCACTAATGTAGTCCGGTCTGGGATATGAGCATGTGTGTGTGTGTGTGTGCATAATAGAAACACTCACATGCCATTTCCTATCCTGGAGTCAAAGCAGGTTGTCCTACTTTTATATCACTTATTTATTGCTCATTATGAATATCATTCGCATTTAAACACACCTCATATATCACACATATCATGGTGATGCATTATTCTGCCAGTGATTAACAAGAGCAGCCACTAACAAAGCATCATTTTAGGCTAAATATTCCAGTTGCCTACAACAATAATTAAAAAAAAAAAATCTGCTCCAGTTGTGCTTAGAGGCGATATTCAGGGGGGGACAATGGAGACGGGGGTCTAGCAGAGCAAAAAGCAATTACTGAAGCAACATTAGAAAAGAAGAGAGAGAAAATAAATGTAGGCCTGTGTTGGTATTCTGGCGCTAAGATATATCAGTTTGAAAACATGATTGATGAAAGTCTAATGCAAGGCGATGGAGAGGCTTTTTTACCGAAGCAATGCCACCGCCTGCACTTTATTAGCCACCGTAATTAGCCCTGGTGGTTCAATTTGTTAGAATCGGTGATGATGCAAAAATCAGATCGCAGGGCTGGCTAGTCAACGGCCAGCGTACAGCCTGATGAAGGGTCATCCTTGTCAAGGGGCTATTAAATAATGCACTAATTACAGAGAGGGAACAGCGCGGCACCCGTGCCTCTGTCTGTCCGCATCACTTCTGATCCACAACTGGGCTGACAACACACCGCTGTGGACCGTCACTTCATATCTTAAAGAGCTCAAATCATTGTAATGCCGCCTTTCACTGATTCCATTTAAGGGTGTTTTTTCAACTACCAGCATTTTGTAGACATTCATAAATTAAACTCCTCTGAAAACACACTTTTTTATATCATTATATTATATCATACCGGTGTATGTACTGTACATGCACCACAGAAATTTTCTGTCATTTCTTTTTCCCTGAACCATCATGAATAAATGTCATTTCCACCTCAAACTGCCATTCATTTTTGAAAATTTTAAGGAATAAAATAGCTCACTCTAGCTATATTTTATCAAATACAATTAAATAGTATTTCATACTTTCTGCATAAGTTGACAAATTTATTTCTTGATTCAGAAATGTCGCAAAATAAAAAATATTCTGCTCACAAGTGTACAGTACCTTAATTTTTATTTGCCACAAATCATGTCACAATCTCATAAAGTACACTCGTAAAGTACACTTAACTTTTGATAAAAACTATTAAAAAATAAATATTATTTTAAAACTTTATCATAACAACTGAGGAACAGTCATATATATATATATATAAAAAATCATGTGAGTCAATGCAGGGGAAAAAGTGATGGGCTTCACACTATAGAAATAAAAAAAAAAATTACATTTATTTCACTCTTTTTAGATTATCATATCTTAAAAATGTAAATATATTTATTAGCTACATTTTCATATTTTAAGATTGAAAGTCTAGGTCTGGGACAAGTCTAAATAAATAATGATACTAATAAAAATATTAAACCCTTTAAAAGAAGGAAAAAAAGACAATGCAACCATTATATAACAAAAAGTAAAAAAACTGTTCGTTTTGAAGTGCCTGTAAGTTGAAGAAACAGCCTTAAATGGAGGAGAAAAAAGACAAAAGGACAGACAATGCAAAGGTTTAATGTCTCTAACCATAACCATAGTTAAGTTCACTTAGTTCAGGAAAACTTTTGCTTTTAATGGACTTCGTTGTTCAAAGGAAAATAAAAAAGACCTCAAAAGGGTTTTATAAAAAGGACCTAGATTCAAATATCAGAGACAAAGTTCATTAGTTATGTATCTGAGCATGTCTGAAGCCTCTGTAATCCTTCCTGCATCACTTCCTTTTATCTCCACAATTGAGATAAATCACCAAGCACTGCTTTCAGGTTAAGACATGTTAATCTGGGAAATAACACATCTCAAGGTGTGGGTCCTATGAGGGGTGGGATGAACAAATGAATGGAGAAGAAAGGAAAAAGAGAATGGGTATAATTAAATCAGAGATGCACTTGGAAATTACCATATCCATCATTATCTTCACGAGTCAATGCAAGGGAAAAAAGTGAGGGGCTTAGGAGATTTATTAAAAAAAATGGTTTGCGTGCAACGTATTTCTCATTGGTAACCGTCAAAGGTAGGCAAACATAGAACATTTATCAAGCCACAGACAAATGACACTGGGTTACTAGTTAGACAGTGTAATAAGTGCCATCTAATTTCCTCTTTAGAATCAATTTATGTTTCAAAGCTTGGGATCGCCATCAAGGGACAAAGCTTTCCCTGTGAGAAATTAGAGTTTAAATTTTCTTTTTCACATAACATACCTAGCACAAACTGCCTTTTCCACATTACATTTTCACAGGGAAATATCTAAATATATAAACAGTGTCATATTCTTATGTTTATTTTTAAAATGTTTTTTTTTTTAAATATTAAACCAAAAAAATCCTTAATAATAAAAATTTCAAATTTTCAATTTTGTTATATAAGACAGAGATACATATTCCAATGGCGGTTTGCATAAATCTAATATCCGAATCAAACCCATCGAGAGTACCGTCATCTTAACATACGTAATTCTCACGGGAACATCAGTGCCTCTGGCGCCTGGGTCTCAGTGTGACCCGGGTTAAATGGAGGGCATCTTTTGGAGTACATTACTCTCTTAGAAGTCTAATGCATTTTGATTAATCAAAAACAGCTCGGCAGTCGCGCTCTTCAGAGAAGGACGTAAATAAATAAATAAGCAAACAAAATAATTAGACAAGCAAAACGTACCCAGCACCCCCCAGTGATAGAGGAATGGATGGGCTCCTTGATGATGAGGTGGAAGAGAATGAGCAAGTTCTTCCAGATAACTTATCAAAATAGCGTTGAGGGGGAAAGAATAATCCATTCAAAGCAGAAATGCTGTGTGTATGTTGCATGAGCTGGTTGCATTAATTACAGACACCGAGGCAGCTTTGTTAAGGGTTAATGAGCCTGGCATGTGCCAACAGATCAAACGCAAGAATGCCATGAACAAAATTGTAGTTGGTTACTTCTGCAAGCCTGTTCATGCTCAAGTAAAAAACTAAAAGATAATGGGAACTTTAATTCTTGTAATTTTGAGTTTATACAGTATCTCACAACATATACTATAAAAGAATCACAATACATTTATGTCTACAAATATGAATAGATATCATATATGATTTTATTTCCTACCATGTGTCTTTATATTTCACAATATCAATCAATAAAGTCATGTGCATTTACCATTCAAGTCTCCTATGCTCACTAAGCCTGTATGTATTTGATGAATAATACAGTAAAAACAGTAATATTGTGACATTACAATTTAAAATAACGATTTTCTAATTTAATATATTTTAAAATGTAATTCACTCCTGTGATGGCAAAGCTGAGTTTTTAGTATCATTACTCCAGTCTTCAGTGTCACATGATCCTTCAGAAATCATTCTAATATTCTGATTTGCAGCTCAAGAAACATCTCTTATTATTATTAGGGATGCACCGATAGGATTTTTGGCCGATACCAATTTTACCAAACAATTATTGGCCGATACCGATATTTGTCACTTGCTCTCTTAGTTGAACTTTTGTTAGTTTTAATAGATAGTGTTTTGATCATGTTTTAAATCAGCAAAGTTCAAAAAACCATGCATTAAGTTATACTAGCTAGTTTATTGCTGCATCATCAAATAATTTCTAATGAACATGGATTGGATCCATTTAACATTCCGCAGGCCAACATAAATACAACAGAACAAAGATACATATGAAATAAACAGTGCTTTTTAGGTAGGCTTAACAGTTTCAGGTACAGAAATAAAGTAAACAAATGTAAAATAACACTGCATATTCTTCACTGTATAAATTAAATACATATACATTTTTATTACATTGAGTCGTAACTAAATTCTACTGTTCAACAGTAATATATTTCTGTGAATTTCTTCAAGTTAAACCGAACTTTTATTTTGACGGGTTGCCATGAAGGCCTTCGAATTTCTGTGTGTGATATGACGATAGATTGTGTCAAATGAAACAGTAAAATGCTCATGAAGTGAAGTGGAGATGAAGTTCATGAGGCAGCAGAGGCTAAAAAAAAGTGTCACGCATGCTTCGGGCATTCATTCACACATAGACACGCAGAACATGCCGATACATCGCTGCATCTCTAATTATTATCAATATTTAAAACAGTTGTGTGATTTTATATTTTTGTGAAAACCATGACACCTTTTTTCAGGATCTTGATGAATAGAAAAAAGTTCCAAAGAACAGCATTAACTTAAAATAGAAATCTTTTGTATCATTATAAATGTCTTTACTGTCACTTTTGACAGTGTCCTTGCTGAATAAAAGTATTTTATTCATAGAGCGAGATTTATACTTTTTTTTAACCTTATTGACCCCAAGCTTTTGGTTTGTGTGGAACAGTCAGTGTGGTGTACGTATTAGTGTGGTAAAGCTCTTCTGGGTGGGGAATCACCCATGAGGCTGAGGGTTTGCCTCCTGTTTAGCTATGGATCAGTGATAATCCTTAAAATGGTGTCCTCTGCCACATCAATTATGCTGATCATAGGCACGCTCGTTATGCTGAGTCTTCATTACTGTCAGATGGTGTGAACACCAGCGTCAGACCATCATGGTATAAATCAAGACATACTGGGCCACTTTCCAAAAGAATCAGAGAGAAGCATGTACCACGTCTTTTAACCTGTGACATATTACGGAACGGCCTGGACATAGTTAAACTAGACCAGTGTCTGATGTATTCTGGGAATGACCTGATGAATTCTGTTCTGAATTTATGCCATAGAGATAACAATTAAAACACAGAGCGGAACCGAGGCGCCACATCTAGTATCAACCAAGCATACATGAGCGGTGTCAGCAGTAGGGGCTCTTATTTATTTCATTCCGGAGGAGGTATTTCTGGGCAATTGCGCTGGATGCAGAGGGTAGTGCCTGCTGGTAAGAGCCAATAAAGAACTGTCATCCATGAACGGCCTTCAGCAGAGACACAGTCAATTACCTAATGTGAGGACTTTGAGGGGGGGAGAAAGCCTTTTCTCCTCATTTACTTGTGGGTATTTATTAAATTGCTGTCGAATATGACAAATTTGCGACGCTCAACATGGAGGTTGTTTTGGTGGGGGTGCGTGGGTTCACCGGTCCCCCTCCCATCAGCATCACAGACCCCATATCCCTTTTCCAGATACATGCCAGCACACAATGCGTTTTTGGCAGTTCTACATGTGCATGCTAGCGAAACGTGTACCTTTTTCCCCTGGAGGTACTCATCGTGCTCCTCTCGGAAGTGCTTGGTCCCATATGCCACCTGCTCAAAGGGGGTGGAGGTGTGCATCAGGCCCTCGTACCGCTTAGTTCTGCTTGTGTTTGAAAATGGAAGGAAACTGTGTGGCAAAAAACACAAAAATAATATTACTTATTTGATCAAAAATACATTAAAATTGTGAAATATTATGCAAGTTTTCTATTGTAATAGATTTTAAAATGTAATTTATTCCGGTGATGGCAAAGCTGAATTTTCAGCGTCATTACTCCAGTATTCAGTGTCACATGATCCTGCAGAAATCATTTTTTTGCAGATTTTTTGCTCACAAAACATTTCTTATTATAATCAGTGTTGAAAACAGTTGTGCAGCTTGATTCTTTAGTGGAAACCGTGATTCTTTGATAAATAAAAAGAACAGCATTAATTTGAAATATAATTTTTAACATCGTACTCAATTTAGCGTGTCCTTTTTGGATAAAAGTATTAATTTAGTAAAAAAAAGAAAAGAAAATTGCACTCACCCCAAACTTTTGACCGGTAGTGTATATGAATAGGAAAAAAAAATAGGTATGGAAAAGAGCTTAACCTCAGTGTTACTGGCCTCTGGTATTGGCTAGCTCGACTGCTAAGAGCTAACGCTCTGCTATTTTCACACCACATGTTACTTACACATCATCACATTGCCTCATCCCTCCCTCGCAGGCACTTTTCATTCTAGTCCAGATCATTTCCAAACCCAAATCGCTTCTTAATCGTTGTGATGTCTTGTGGTTGTTTCTGCACATGCTGCGTGTTTGCTGGGCACACGTTCAGTGCAAATAGCGGTTACTTAGGAAAAATGCCAGATGTTAATTACAGCGAGGTTGATTTTGTAAATTGTACCCAAGACACTTTGCCTGGAGGAAGATTTATCCAGTGCGGTACAAGAGGTGTCTGCGCAAGGCTGGGTAAATGTCTGCTGGGCATTGGCTTGGCTTGTCACAAAACAAACAAACAACCAACAACCTTGGCACTTTCTGTGAACACAATCTGCAAAGAAAGGTTTTTTTATTCCCAATGCTTGATGTGTTCGTTCCCTTTTATGATGATGAAACCAGAAGTGCAGTTGAAACCCTGTCCTCTTTAATGAAATCAAAACAGACAAATATGGAAAATGTAACCATAAATGCTCCACCTGGAAAAGTTAAAAGTTTGCAATACATTGCAAAATTGGGACATATTCAGAGTAAAAAAAAAAAACAGATGGGACTGTCTAAACAGACATTCATATTTTTGAACTGACGCTTTCCGAAACATCTGTTTAGGAAAAATATAAAATAATACTGGCTGCGCCAACTAAAGTGAAACTTTCTAGCAGAACTGGAGTTTGTTTGACACTCTCTTTAGTCATTTCCTTAAAGAACCATCCTGAACAAGATCATTATTTATTAGAGGACTTTTCCTGTCACGTAAGTACCACATAAACAATAATGCTTGGTAAAGCTTTGATGGTGCAGGGTAAAAAAGGGGGTGACATCAAACACCACGCTGGCCCTTTAAATAATGGCCCAATCTCCCACAGACATCCTTATCCACTAGAGACACCAGCCTCCCTACAAGACAGATTACAGTGCAACCCATGCTAATGTGCACATGGGACGGACATCACAGAGCAAAAATTAATGTGGCCCCAATGTCCCAGAATACACAACGCTTCTGCTGCTTGCCGGCTGTTTCACTTACTGCTTTCATTGCCACTGAATTGCATTTTAATAGGGTAGTTTTTATTCATTGAAAGCCATTAAGGAAAGTTTGACTTCTCGCAGGGGATCTTTTGGCAGTGCAGACCAATGCCCAGTGACAACACCCTAGGAGGCCACCAAAACAGGAAAAGGGGGAGTGCAAGAGGAAGTAAAAGGGAAAGAACAGAGAAGAAGCAGGGGGAGAGTAAAAGAGAAATATGTATTCAGTCTTTTCCTTGCACATTTGTAAACCAACCTGCACGGTAACACTTTTAAATAGAATTCATTCATTCATTTAGATTTTAGTAAACTTTATTTTAAAAAGTAATTCAATTTATTTAAAAAAAAAAGTTTTGTTTGTGCAACCTGATGTAGTATTTAGATTAAGTTTAACAAAATATTTTACAGCGTAGTTCTCAATGATACTTTTGAAAAGCAGATAAACAAGAAATATTTTTAAAAATCAATAAACACTTCACAGTCCAAATACTTAAATTCTCTGTCAAACTATAAGCTAACTAGTTTAGTTCACTATGGAGCTCTAAATCATGGTAATCCATCCCAGCATTATCTGCATCTGAGGCTGAGGAGACATCACTAGGACTGAAATTAAGCTGGCGATGGAAAAAAAGGAGCAGCAACATTTTGGTGGCTCTTTGAAACATTTCAGAAGAAATTAGTGGGAAATGAGAGTAGGATCCTGGATCAAAAAGACTCTAATCATGCTTTGCCATGCCCTGCAGACACCACATGTATAATACGATTTACACAGTAACCACCTCTCCTATTACAGCCTGTTTGGGGTATTCTGTGTTAATGGGGTTAGCTAATTTACTGTTTAAAGTCGGAGCAAGAAGAAAAAAAAATAAACATGATTAAAAAACATTGCACATTGAGCTTGTAATTAAAATAAAACGGAAGGGTTTTAAAACGGAGATGGCACTGAAGTAACGTTAAAAAAATACAGTATTTATTATGGTAATCTGCTTCGATAAATATATAACAGAGAAGACTAATAATGCTAATAATGTCTCAGCAAGGATGAAACAGTATAGGGCTATTAATAGTTGCAGTTGTTTGTTAACTTATTTAGCAACTAACCCCACTTGAGATTTTACCATCTGCTTTAAACTGAGAGAATAAAGTGTGGGGCTTCTCTTGTTGTGTGATTAATGTGCGTCTACACAATGTCACATATAGAGTCCGAGCACTCAACAATTTACATTATTACACTTGGATGGAAACATAATTTTTTATGTTCATATTAACATCTACAGTGGCCTCAAAAAGTATTTGGACACTTAAGTTCACCAAAAAATGAAAATTAACCCTACTGTACAAGATAAGATATACAAATGGCTTACAGAACACTTCTGTACAAAACACTTACAGTATGCACTATGCAATACCATTCATATGTTTTTAAGTGTTACTTAAAGGCATAGTTCACAAAAAAAAAAAAAATTCTGTCATTATTTACTGACCTTCATGTTGTTCCAAACCGTCTCGGTTACGTATGGTAACCCTCGTTCCCTGAAGGAGGGAACGGAGACGTATGTCGGACGTCACAGACGAATTGGGATCACTTCTGGGAGCCCCTATCAGCTTCGAGATATAGAGAACGGGCCAATGGCCATTGGCGTGCGAGATTTGCATCTCGCGCTCTGCCCCGCACCGCGGGTATAAAGCGGAAGGAGATGCAGCACACCTTTGTTTTTCACTGAGGAGCCGAACTAGTGACTAGTGTGGTGACGAAACGTACGTCTCTGTTCCCGTCAGACGTTCCCTTTCAGTCGGTCACGTTCAACGTACGTCGGACGTCACCGACGAATTGGGATCCCTATGGAAAATGCCACAGTTACTACCACTTCCAGCGCCCAGCAAAAGCCCCTCAGACCCCCATCTGTTCGGGGCAGGGAACTCACGCAGGGAGAGTCACTGCTGCTGTTCCACTCAGCAGAGTATTGGATAACGCTGGGAAAGCGTGCCCAGGGGGGCCGCTGCGGAAGCCACATCCTACCCGTAGGGAGGTATCATGTGGAATATACACGTATGGACTGGCCGTGGGCAGTACAACATACGAAAGTCCCAGGGGTGGCCCCGGCCAATGCAGGCGGGGGACTACACCGCACAGAGACAGCAGAGCGAGCTCTGCCAAGGGAAAGACACGGGCTCACCGTAGGGAGCATGCATACGAGTCCATACGAGTGTTAGACCTGGCGTCGGACGCTCTGCCACGTCCGACTGCCGCGGGTTGCGGAGGACTCAACAGGGTTCGCCGTTCTGGGGAACTCGACTGGAGCATATCAGCGCACATATCCGGTCCATGAGGAGGGGAATGGCGCAGCAAGCCGACACAAGAACGGGCCCTTCGGTGTTACTGGCTATTTGAAGCGAGCACACAGGAAGATACCGGCTCTACATGAAGGCTATAAAATCTAGCGAACGTGTTAGGTGTCGCCCAGCCCGCAGCTCTACATATATCTGTCAGCGAGGCGCCACGAGCCAACGCCCAGGAAGAAGCCACACCCCTAGTGGAGTGGGCCCTTAACTCATACGCCAAGGCGATGGCATCCACTATCCAGTGGGCCAACCTCTGCTTGGAGACAGCCTTTCCCTTCTGCTGGCCTCCATAACAGATGAAGAGCTGCTCTGAGGTCCTGAAGCTTTGCATTCTGTCCACGTAAGTCCGCAGGGCACGAATGGGACAGAGAAAAGCTAGGGCTGGATCTGCCTCCTCCGAAGGCAGCGCTTGCAGGCTCACCACCTGGTCCCGAAAGGGAGTGGCGGGAACCTTGGGCACATATCCGGGCCGGGGTCTCAGGATTACATGAGAGTTACCCGCCCCGAATTCCAGGTATGATTCGTCGACCGAAAATGCCTGCAGGTCCCCTACCCTCTTGATGGAGGCCAATGCAGTCAGGAGTACTGTCTTCCAAGACAGAATTTTTAACTCTGCTGACTGCAAAGGCTCAAAGGGCGCTCTCTGTAGTGCAGTTAGCACCAGGAAGCCCGTCTTCATATCGGCTGGAGGGACTGGCTCTAACGCGTCCTTCGCCAGTAGGACTACGATCTCCGCCCGGAGCATGGGGGCGTTCTCCTTCGACACGGAGGTGAAGTGAATGCCCCTGAACTTGGGGGGACGCCGGGCGAACTGAATCGCATAGCCGATTCTGATAGTACGGATGAGTCAGCGAGATGGGCTGGGGAGCGCTAACCAGGCTCCCAGCGACTGTGCAAGCGGGACTAACGGCACCACAGACGTACCCGCAGCGGGGCAGCGCAGCGGCGTGCAGGGACCCGTTTCGGACGGCATAGCGGCCCGAAGTGGGGTCTGAGTGTGCAGTGCAACACTTACCTGCTTCTGCTGAGGGGGCGCACGGATGTGAGGAGGCCTCTTGTGTGCGTCCTGAGCACAGCCAGCACCCCCTGCTGGCGATTGGAGAGGCGCCGGAGGGTGACAAGGCATGGGAGCGTCGTACACCGCCAAGCGCGCTCTCTTGGCACCCAGAGATTTTGGAAACTGCTCTTTTGATGAAAATTTGGGCGGAACAGAAATCAAATGAAAACCTAAGATTCTCTCCCGGTCCTCCTCCGGGAGAAGGAGTGGTGCTGCTACCAGCTCCTGAAGAGCAGTTCCCTCCATCTCTGGGCGGCCCGTCTCAGGGTCTCTTACGACGACGCTTGCCACCTGGCTTGGCAGCGGCCTGAGCGGGCTGGACGTCCTTCCCACGGCCGGCTCCACGCGGGGGCGGCGGTGGGCGGACACCCTCGGCGACGAGCAGGCGGAGGCGCTGCGACCGGCGGCTGGGTGGAGGCAGCAGCTGAGGATGTGCTTGATGGCCTCCGTCTGCTTCTGGGCGGCCGAGAACTGCTGGACAAAGCTCTCGACCGCGTCGCTGAACAACCCGGCCGAGGAGATGGGGGAGTCCAGGAACCGATATTTATCGGTCTCCCTCATGTTGGCCAGGTTGAGCCAGACCACGCTCCTGGACCACGAGCGTGGACATCGCCTGACCGATGGAACGGGCGGTGACTTTCGCACCTGGAGCAGCGCCATGGCCATGCAAAAGCGGATGCAGCCTGCCTACAGGCCTTGTAAGCCTTCCCAGTCAGACTGGAAGAGAACTTACAGGCCTTGGAGGGGTGGCGCGGGTCACCGCGCCAGTTGGAAGCGGACGCCGGACACAGTTGCATCGCGACGGCCCGTTCCGCCGGCAGGATTCCCATGTACCCCTTGGCTGGCCCGCCGTCGAGGGTAGTGAGGAGGGAGGAGCCACTCGGCCGGTTTCTGGCAGAAAAAGGAGCCGTCCACGACGTCGTGAGCTCCTCATGCACCTCCGGGAAGAAAGGCACTGGGGCGGGACGCTGAGAACCAGCGCGACCCGCTCCGAGAAACCAATCGTCCAACCTAGAAGGCTCGGGACACGGTGGAGGGTTCCATACGAGCCCGACCTTTTCGGCGGCCCAGGAAAGCATAGCCGTCAACTCAGGGTCCGACTCGGCTGCCGCGACTCTCCCAGAGGGAGGCAGCGCAGCCGAGTCTTCATCCTCCGAGGACTGGAACTCCCCTCCGATGCAGCGATCGACATCTGTTCGTCTTCCTCCGGAAACTCTACCGGCTGCGGTGCTTCAGAGGGAATAGGGGAAAAGGTAGGCGAGTCTCGACCTAAGCGCCGAGATAGTCATGTTCCCGCAGTGGGAACATGAACTATCCACAAAAGTGAGTACGCGGAAGTGAGTACGCGGTCGCGCTGCAGTGTGCCTTTTCCCCAGCACAAGGCGATCTCTCTCGAATTCGCTCTCTCTCTCTCAACTGAACAGTCTGTCTTCATCAACACCGTTCGGCTCCGAAGTGAATGACAAAGGTGCGCTGCATCTCCTTCCGCTTTATATCCAATGGCCATTGGCCCGTACTCTATATCTTGAAGCTGATAGGGGCTCCAAGAAGTGATCCCAATTCGTCGGCGACGTCCGACGTACGTCGAACGTGACCGACTGAAAGGGAACTGTATGTTCCTTCTGTGGAACACAAAATATGATATTTTGAAGAATGTTTCAACTCATGACTTTAATTTTATTAAAGGGAGGGTCTAATGCTATTTCATGCATTCTGAATTATTTTTTCGAGCATGGCCCTGTATGACATAAAGGGCGGCATTACTTGTATGTGCACATCTCCCGGATAAGCGCGTGTGCACATCAGCCAGAGAGAGAGCAAGAGCACGTGCATCAACGAGCTTCGTTGGGGTTACAGAAGCTGTCGGCAGCGCTGTCATTTTGTTTTTAGACCACAAAATCAACAATGTCACTAAAGACGTGTGTTTCTCGTTGTGAGGAAAAGATAACATTGTTCAGCTTCCCAAATAACCCAGCGTTAAGGGAAGAGTGGATGCAGTTAGTTTTTCCGGAGCAGCAACGGAGTTCTGCAAGTGTGTTTGTTTGTTCCCGGAGTCGAAACCGCAGTCGGTGAGTGAAGCTGCATCAAATGTCTGTGTTTTGTTGGCAATCGGCACATAAGTGCATATAATGTAAACAACACAAACGTATAGTGAATCGAAAGTTATCCAGGGATAATGCGATGATGTATTGTGTGTGTGTGTGTGCGTGTGCTTGTGACTCTTTAGCTCCGCCTACTGCACGCCTCCACAAGTTCGGCTGTTTTCGGAAAGAATCAGTACAGCCTATCTGTCTTTTATAAATATAATAAAACTAAAGACTCTTCAGAGATATGAAAGATGCAATACTACTCTATAGGTACTCAAGATTAACATGAGACTGGCAGAAACTGTGTGTTATGTACCCTTTAGGATAAGATTTTATTGTCTTTTGTGTTCCACAGATGCCATGAAGTTGAGTAAATGATGACAGAATGTTCATTTTCCCCTTTAAGCCACACTTACATAAATGTCCAAATACTTTTTGGATCTTATTGAGATCTTGTACAGTGAAATTACACTTCATTATCAAGTACTGCTACAGAATATGTTCCATTGACTATATTTAGCTCCAAATCAATACATACAAGCATTTCACACAACCTCTAGTGCAGCTTCTAGAGATGTGTACATGTGAGCACTTGTGTGTGTGTGTAACTTACGTCTGGTCGATGACGCGAGTCCTCCACTCCTGCCGTTTGAGCTCCTCTCTGGCCTCCTCCAGGGCAGTGATGGATGTGGCCACGCGCAGGCTTGGCTCCAGGGGCCGCTGCCGCTGCTGCTGCACTTCCAGAGCTGGGCGAAAGGGCCCCTGACAGGTACGGGGGATAAGGTAAATGTTTTATTGCCCAGACCCGCCCGCCTCATTATTGATGAGGCCCCTGTGGACAGCCAGCTGGACCCTCGAAAGCCCCAGTCTTTTCATCTAAGACATTAACACACCTGACCAGTGCTGATATTGATATGTTGACCATACAGTGAAGGCCCTAAAGAGGCCGGGTGGTAAACGCACTAGATTACACTTATCACATATACATGCTAACATAGAATAGCCATGTCAAAATTGTCTTTTTAATTAAGAAAATACATTTTACAGGGACATTTTTACTCTTATGAGGGCTTTTGTTTTCTAGCCATATAAAGTTACTTGTTCATTTATGTCAAACACTCCAACTGAATCAGTTAAAGTGATTCAACTGACAAACTGAACTGCAATAAATTCTAAATCTATTTATTCATAAAATTAAATCAACATACAAATGTAAGTGTAAATAATGCATTTGATATACCACAGAACACATTTTAACTAACTGATTGGTCTGTATGTTCTCAGTCGCTTAATGTCACATTACATTTTGAAGAAATCTGAAGTTTTGGAGCTGTCAAGAGTGTATTGTTCTTTTACAGCTACTATATTGTTTTATTGTAAAGCACTTTGGGTCAACTTCTGTTGGCTTACATATACTCTAAAAATAAAGTTTGACTTGGCTTCTTAACCATGTCACTAAACCACTATTATAGATACATTCAACAATGCTAATAAAAAGTACCACTATACCTTGTAGTATAAAGTAAACACCATGGCATATGAATATGGTAAGCAAACAATACCATGTAACCTGTCCAAAATGAATAGAAATACCATGGTCTGGCATTCATTTTGGACAGGTATGGTATTGTACCACAAACATTATTTATTTTGAACACAAATAACTGACATGTAGATAAACAAGTTTTTAGATGTGTTTAGTTACCCAAATAGAAAGTTATGCTATATAATTTTGGAACTGAAGCAAGGTTTTGAACTGCGCAAACACACTTGTGGCATGGCTCCACATGCAAAACTTATTGTTTTGGTTGCTGTTAGTTTAAATGTGACCTTCAGACATTGCTGCTTTTAATTCATGCTGGCGCAACATTCCATGCCCTTGATACTATCAAGACCAGATCAGCACCTGGCACTGACCAATCCCCTTACTTCCCCTAACAATACACATAATCAATCTATCACTCGCAGATGCTTATCACACAGGGAGAGATGCCTAGGGAGGGGGCTCCACCTCAGACCACAAATAATTGGGAGAGAGAGAGAGAGAGAGAGAGAGAGAGAGGGAGAGATGGCATGCGGGAACGGGAGGAGAGGTTTGAGGGTGGAGGGTTGGTGCTTATTCTGAGTCTTTGTAAGGGCAAAATGTAGATAAATAATGCATCTTCATCTATTGCACATTCTGTGAAAGATGGGGCAGTTTTTTTTAAATGAATTCCGACTAACTGGGCCCAGCTGGAGTGAAAAGCCAGCCCAGGGAGAAGAACTCGGGCTCTAATAAAAAGAAATGACTCACGCTTCATTTCTGCTCACTTATGTTTTACATTAATAGAAACCAATAATAAGAACCAGTTACCATAAAAGTCATGGACCGTAAATAACACAAATGGCAAATACATATCATCAAATCTCCCTCACAGCTGGACAAGATGACATGCTAGATTTGGAAGTACTTAAAGATATTCTTTATCGGGGCACCTTTACATGTTGCGGTATTCCCTTGCTGAGAGTCCCTTAATGGGATCCATGGAATAAAGGGGCTTGGGTTGACAGGCATGCTTATCACCGGTTATCTGGCTGTCTAAATGCTTAGGCAGTATCCAGGCGAGAAGGGAGGCATGTTTAATGATATTATTCCATTTTTACAGCAAGTTTTTCAAAATGATCTCACAGTGGCAATAATTCCTGGCTTTAATCATAGTTATATCAGGATCTCTTTTGTTAATTGTCATCACACATTGTCATTTTTTTGAGGCCATTTCATTGGAATAGTCCAGAGGGACGTCAACAAATGCTATAAGTTGATATAATATCCTATAAATGAAGGTTTTAGAGTGAGTTTGCTTAAAGACAAATGAATGTTCCTATAACAACATTAAATTAAACAAACTACATGTATAAAAAATACATGTTTCCCTGAATTTCAGGACAATACAGCAATAGTTCACCAAAAATAAAAATTCTGTCATTATTTACTCACCCATATGACGATCCAAACCCATATGACTAAAGAAGGATTTTAAAGAATGTCCTGGTTGCTCTTTTACATGCAGTTTCCATAAATGGGGACTGGAAATTTCAAGTTTCAAACAAGACAATAGTCTTGTTCGATCATGAAATCATTCAGAATGGTTTTATAAACTTGATCTACTGATTCATTGACGAGATCTGACTCATAAGAACCACTTGTTCACGAATTACACATTGCTACTCATGAAAACAGCTAGGACAAAAGTCAAGATTTACAGTGAATAACAACAATGTCAGTCCTTTCCTCACTTATTTTAGGTCTTTAGAAGTTTTGGAATAAAGCACACAAGTCATATGGACATCGCTTCAGAAGCTTGAAAATCCTTTTGTGTTCCAGTGAAGACGTCATACATTTTTAGAATGACGAGGGTAAAAAAAATTATGAAAGATTTTTCATTTTTGCGTGAACTATTTCCTATAAGGAAATCTTGGGCATGATCTCACCTGTGGCTTTTTGTGAATGGGTGGTAGACGTTCTCTCTTCGGCATCAGGTTGGACAGATTGGGGATTATATTAGGGGTCTTCCTCTCTTTGGGAGCAGATCGCGCCAGAAGCGGTTTTACTTTTCTCAGTCTCAGCTCCATCTCATCAGGCTCTGCTTTGAACGGTGAATTGAAAACACCTGGACACTAAGATGAGCACACAAACACAAAAAAGGGTGTTGTTTGGATAAGCAAGGTGAACAAAACAATGTTATGCTTCTGTTAGCATAATGAAGAGAAAGTCTGTTTCTCTAAATGATTGCCCTTAAACCTTGCAGAGCAAAACTTCAAACACATCCTCATGCCCCCTTTAATAACTCATTTGCTAGCAATAGACTGCTAACAGCTTCCATTGTACCCCTCATCATAGGTATCCATGCAAAACCCACAGCAAAACACATTTAGCTTTCAGGGAAAGGAACCCACTTTATTCGGTCGACCACAGCAAAACAATTATACTTGTCACCTCCCCTGAATGGACACACATCCATCACTCTGGCATGTGTCATGTCTGCTAGCGTAAATGTCTGCTAGCTAACTATGAGCTGTCTGATCTTACTGTAGCACTTCAGTGGTTCTTGGTTTGGCCTGAGGAATAACAGTTAGAATAATTAGTCTCTAATCAGACACTTCCTCATATGTGCTTAATTAGCAGCGGAAGGTTTTTTTTAAGCTTTGTTACTATATATGCTAATAGCTTTCACAGGTAATACGCCTCAGTAATGCTCCTGCGCCGGTTTGGATAGTGTAGCTTTGGGTGTCACATGGTGGGGGGTACACCACAAACTCCCAACTTGCCTCAGACTTACAGGAAAAGAGCAATGATGTTGACCCTCGTACCGAGGAACTACATCTATGTCAGCACAGCCACTTTTGTCCAGCGGAATTTTCTCTGGTTAACGATGAACCATGGGAGACCCATCCATTTCACGGAGACAAGGTCAGACTGTGGGAACATAAGTTGCCCAGCGTAGAGACACAGAGTGAGAATGAGAAAATCAGGGAGGGGGAGAGCAGAGTTAGACTTGAGAGAAACTGAGAGAGTGAGAAAACTAAGAAGAGAGTTAAACCTTTCCTGCAACTGACAAGTCTGAGATTGAGGTTTGTGGTTTAAATGACTTTCCTTATTAGGATGCTTCATGAATAATGTGCATGATCATATGCACTATATTTTTAACATTTACATATGCAAGGGTGCCCCTATAATATAATTTAAACTATCAATCAAAAGTTTGGGGTCAGTAAGATTTTTTTATTAATACTTTTATTCAGCAAGGATGCATTAAATTGTTCAAAAGTGACAGTTGAAATAAATGCTGTTCTTTTGAACTTTCTATTCATTAAGGAATCCTGAAAAAAATGGTTTCCACCAAAATATATTAAGTGGCACAATTGTTTTTAACATTGATGATAATAATAAATAGCACCAAATCAGCATATCAGAATGATTTCTGAAGGATCATGTGACACTAAAGACCTATATTAAAATAAAGCAATAAGCCCCAAGAAGCCGTGATTTACAGTGAATTTATAACAGCTAAGGGGCATTGTTAAAACCTAAATATATATATAAATATATACCCCCTTATATGTTATAAAACCGTTTGCACACAATACAAATATTAAAGCCAAAATATATGTATCAATGCAACTTTCATGAAGTAAAATCTCTAAAAAACTTCCTTCCGCCGAAAAAATAGTCCCTGACCATGAACAGCAACCACTGATCTATATAAATGTTCTCTATATAGATCAGTGGCAGCAACAGAAGTTACATTATTACGCCATTAGATAGCGGCAAAGACTGTCTTAATGAGTGAGTCACTCAGTAGCTAAGACTTTTATATTGAAAGGACTAAAACTTGTGTGAACACGGGAACAAGACGCAACTGACAAATGAGCGCTGTCACTGTCAGGACACGGGAAAACCCCCTTTACTGCTAAAAGGACAAGATATTTCGCAGCGGACATTCAGCGGATTTTTTATTATGAACATAGGGCTGACCTTAAGGAATATGAATATGAGAAAGAATACCTTTCTCACAATAATACAAGCTTCAATGTGAGCAAACATATTTTTATGTTGCTAAGAGTGGTTGCTAAGGGTGTTGTGCAGTGATACAGAGAAGGTGAAGCGGTCATAGCCGTGTTTTATTGTGAATAAAACACAACTACTGACCAATCAGAATCAAGGACTGGAACTAACCGTTTTATAATAGGTTTTTTAGACGTTACTGTTTTTACTGAATTTATGCAGCCCTGGTGAGCTTAAGAGACTTCTACGTTCAAAAACGTAAAAAAAAAACAAAACCTGTAATATAATATAAATTTTGTTCTCATTAACAATTCATGACTAATCATAATTTAAAACATTATTTTAACATATTACATTACATTATAAAATGCTTATCCAATCATCAATTCATTTCAAATAATAATAAAGGAAAAATAATAGACTGGTAAACTAGGTAATACCAGTAACCCCAACCCACACACCCATATTTTATCCTTATCTCCCTCTAAAGCATCTTTTAACTAGCATGTGGTCCCTCGCATCTGTTGTCCATTAGCCATTAGCTGATGTGTATTATTTCTTGATTTCCTGCCTCAGACTGCAGGCAGCTGGCAGTAATGTCCTCTTGCCCTGTTCATGGTGTGGCTGGCACTAAGCGTCCAGTCACCAGAGCAGGAACATGGCATGAGCGGTGTGGCCACAGGAGGCTGTGTTGACCATAAAAGCATGAAGGAGAGGCCACAAAATGAAATATCGGCTCACCCTGCACTGCTGCTGAATCAACAACGGCCAGAACACTTCATCATAATTATCAAGACACATTATAGCCAGAGGGATTTCTGAAAAGAATATATATATCAGCAAATGATTGCAGCAGTTAGGAGCCTGCTGTAAGAATAAATGCAGGTCTTCATAACTCCATAACGGCACGGTTCCTTTTGATTCTGTGACCTCAAATAAATGCACATATACTGTATGTATGCAGGATATACGTGCATGTCCGTCTCATTGATTCAGCACTGACCTGTTTAGTGCTCAGGAGGAAGTGGAGCCTTTGAGCCTGGATGTTTTTCTCTTGTTCCTCTTTTTCCAGAGTGATCCGTTCTCTCTCTTTTCTCTGGAGCTCTGCAAATTCCTCCAGGTCTCTCCTGGGAAGCAGAACAGTACAAATAAACCCACCGTTTTTCCAACTCACACTTCTGTAAACTCTTGTCTTAGTCCCAAGACATCAGACGATGTTCAATACACTTGTGGATTGTTCAAGAGAACAGCTTCACTGACAAAATAATAGTTTGACAGTCTGGATTTCTGTGAAACTTTGCAAAACAGTATTTCTGTTGTATGAATGATAATGCATTAGGAATCATGACCAAAGGGTGTTGTTATGCATGGTATGCATACAGTTTGAAATATTGGAGGGTCTCAAAAAAAAAGAAAACTTGTTACAAATTAATTTAAAAAATATATAATAATAAACATAACATGCACAAAATACACTGACCTTTAAAAATCACCTCACTTTTCCTATTATGCATTTTTGTCTCCCATTTCCTCTCCGTAAAAGTAAATAGCCTAAATAAATCAAATACGCATAGTAGTTTGGTCTGTGAGTGTGTTTTCTATTGTGGTCTGAGGTCACAATGTTCAAACACTTTCTGACCAGCCTCGGTTTCTTTCGCTTGGCATCACGCTGTCTGTGTGACCTTTGCCAACCTATATCTCCCGCTTATTATTAATTGCACTGCAGTGGACAAAAGCCAAATAGATTTGTAACCGTGGAAGGGGATCTCGATCTGTGTCTAAGAGAAGGCTGGGGTAACACATAAACCTCATTAGTGTTGATGGGCCAGTAGGGAGACATGGGAGCAGCTAACACAGATGACCTTTGTGTGTCCTTACACAACACACCGCTATAAGCACCCTGGGCCCACTGAATTGCATCCACTTACTGTAGAATCCACCAATCCACCAGGTGCTAATCACCCTTACCTATCAACAGCTAGGCATGTAGTATTCAGTCAAAAATACAAGCCATTTACAGCAGATTCAGTCTGTCCTATTACTTACCGTAACCTTTTTTAAATGTGTTCCTTTTTCAATATGCTAGCATTGGCATATATGTGCTGTCAAAATTAACGCGTTAATGCATACGTTTAATTTTTTCAGTTTAATACGTAAAAATATTTAACGCAATTAACGCAGCATCCGTTTTTTCCACCATAATTTGGCTAGCGTTACATTATATAATCATGCTCTTATTCACGCAAATGCTTTTAAATCATTCAAGCGCCACAAGACAAATGAAAATGCGCTGTCTGTGAATGTCGTGTCTGTGTGATGCTTTTTAAATGAACTTGAAGAGTTGTGAGAAAATGAGATGCGGGTCATATCTGTGTCATGTTTGGCAACGGCAGATCTTAAAGTGACAGCAGCCTAATAAACCAGTTGCTGTGAGGTCTGTCATTAATGTCATTAATCAAAGAACAAAGGTAACAGAGAAAATTATAGTTTTAATAAGGATTAATCTTTATTTAATTTATAATTTGTGCAGCTGAGACTGTAAAGTGTTTGATAATTTTATTCAATTTCTGTATATTTATCAATTTCATAAAAACATGCCATTACAACAAATATTTAAAAAATATTTGTTGCCTATATATATATATATATATATATATATATATATATATATATATATATATGCGTCTGTCATGCCGCATATGAAGTATAATTACCAGAGTGCTTTTTGACATTTGTCTTAAAGGAATTTCAGTATTATCTATAAATTCTCAAATTTCCACTCACTGTAATTTAATTAAAACATTTGCAAAGACCAGCAAAAGCCACCTATCACGAGTTTTGTTTTAAATGAAAACACACCCACAAAAAAAGCAAAATATGAATAATTAGGAGAATTTAAATGCTTCTAAGGTGGAAAACATCAAGATCAATTTGCCCATAAAATGGGATTTGGTATACTTCTCTGTAACGAATGCAGTAATTTGTGTGATTAAGCATATGGCCTGTGTATTTTGGAGTCTTGCTTTGATAAAAGACCTGCCCTAAATACGATGAAATGTTTATAAAGAAAAAAAAAAAACATTTAATAAGGCCTGCAGTTAAGGAGTGAGTTTCACAGATGTCCTTGAAAGGGACACGAGAGCGGAAAAAGTAGCCTGAGCAATGGGAGTCCATAAATTCCCCCTGTGCTTCCAAAGAGTTAAAGATTTTCCATGCTCAAACATTACAGAGAGAAATTTATCTGATTATGGCAGTAATAATTACCCAGCTGTTTATTACAGATAGAGAAATAATTCATGCAGGCAATAGGCCATGGTGGCAATGACACTCCACATTTAGTAAATATGCAAGCCGCTCAGTTCTAATTACTCAAGCCCAGAGGAAGCCCTTATTAAGTGCTGGAACTTTAAGTGTCTTCTTGACAAGTGATAAATTGTTACATTGCACAAACTCTTGCTGTGGAATTGCCGTGGTGAACTCGGGTCTTGACTTCATTAAGGTATGCAGAGAAGGACAACTGAATGAAGATGGACACTGGAACATAGCGGGCCTTGTCGTCAGGCTAGAGCTAATGAAACGACACAGATCGTTTTGCATGGGGAGGAGTGGGATCCTTCACTGCTGGCAGGGAGAGAGAATGAGAGAGAGGGGCCGCCCTGACACGGGCAGTCGCTGGCCTCCTATCATTGGCATGCCGGGCTGGTCTACTTGTGCTAAATGGGAACCATTAGGAAAATTTTGAATAATTTATTCAAGCGCCGGAGCTGTACGGATTAAAATCCTGGCACTGAGACCTTTGAGGGGTGACTAATCAGTCAGTGGGTGATCCTGAGCCCAACGTGGAACAGATTGTCAGAATCAGCGTAGTGATCTTTCACTTCACATCTATGACTGATTCATCATGACCTCAGAAGCATTACATAAACAACTAATTAATGCACAGATAGGGTCTACCGACAGAAAGAGAGAGTGGAAGAAAATGAGAGAGAAAGAAAATACAATAAAAAAATGGGATGTTGTTTGTAAAACACAGCTGGACAGATATCCAAAACTTACTGAGACAAGACTGATTATTCTTATGTTTTTTTACACAAGAAGAAGCAACTTTGACTCTGTTTAATACTGACTAGGTGGATTACAATCTGACAATATTTGGGAATTTCTGAAATTATCAAATGAGCCAATAACTGATATATAATTAAAACATGTTTTATCTGTCCATGTGAAATTAAGTTAACATTTTCATTATACAATGAAACTTCTGAAACTTCTGTCCTATCTATGATACGCAGGGGCAGGGGGGACAATAACCAAAACAAGCAAGTAAAATTTATAGCCTACCATGGTTAATGGAACCATAGAATCAGGCTATTAATTAATTATATACATCGCACATTCAGAGCTTTTATAAGCACTAAGTTCCCGTAATTGTGCATGCGTTCACCAGCGCGCTCCAAAGGTGTGAAAAAATTTGTGCGAGCCGTACCTATTGCATGATAAAATGTGCGACCCATTTGAATTCTACTGATAACTTACCACTTTAAAACGCTATGGAGAAAGTCAAACATTATCTAAAACAGCCACATAAACTAAAAAGACTGATGAAAAGAGGAGAAAACATCATCCTGCACCAACATAAATTTGAAAGCTTTTTAAACTTCAGATAATACTCGAATTTATCACGTTCTATTGTATTTATTGTGGTAAATTTTGACCAACTTGACTAAATCTATAATAGACAATCTGTTCATGGAATAGATTTTTCACTAATGATATTACAACTGTGGCATATTGTAGTATAGTATATAGTGTAGTCGTGTAGTAGTGTATAGTGTAGTATAGTGTAATATAGTTTCTAAATGTGTAGGCTGCTATTTTTCATAACAAATGCTTTAGATAAAAAAGAAAGTTAAAATTGGCCATAACGTGGTAATGAGGAGCCATCAATGGTCTTACCTGTAATTAGTAGCCTATATCCTTATTGTAAACAAATGCTATAGTTAAACAATTACAAGAACTATGTTACTTTTTAATAAGGCCAAGTACAATTTAGAAAGAGCTTTAAAGTCTGAACCTTCTTGAATTATTGACTAAACAATTGGTTTTCCCCATGTGTAAATGTGTTCTGCTAATAATGACAGATATTAGGAAAAAAATGGCTTTTCAGATATTCCAAGAGATGACACTAAATTTATATTTTCAGTATAAGACAATTTTTAGTAAAGTTAGTTTTTGACCTATCATGGCACTTTGAGTTAGAAAATTCTGTCAAACTGCTAAGTTTTTAGGATCTTAAATAAAATAAAATAAAATACATTATATCCTATGTAAACAAGTAATTGTTAACTAGGCTATTTATTGCAGTTATGTTATCAACACATGTGGATGATACCACAAAAGACCATTTTGCTAAAATAAACACACACAAACAAATAAATAAACCTCACGACAAGGGAGCATGCCCTGGGACCCCGCTAAACGGTTCGCACTTCAACTCCCCCATTGTTCAAACCAAAACTACGCCCTTGATGATACGACTTCTGTTAATCAGTTACTGGTAGATCTTGCACTTTATGTTTTTTCCCCACTCTGCTCGCTGGATAACAACATATTGAAAAACTCATAATGGTTGATCATGACAATCACACTAAATTGTGGCCTCTCCCAAAACGGGGAAAAAAGTTTCCAACATTTAAGACAGTGTAGTACATGATGGCCCAGTGTTTTTATAGAGAAATGCAATGTGTTAACGTGATTCATAGGTGAGAAACCCCATTAAAAGAGAACATTCCCACTTAAAGAGAGGCTGGAGTAGGGAGATGGAGGGAGGGGGCAGGGTGTTGGGAGTCAGTGATCCAAGGAGCACTTAACAGATTTACATTTAATTTTAGCTAAACCCTTAAGATATTTTCCCACAAAATATATTGGTCACATAAAAAAAGTGACTTCGTTTTTATCAAAAGTAAAAGATGGCATCTTCCTTCGGCCCCTGAAGCAGGATTTTTTTTTATAAATGTGGGGACGCAAATCAGAGGCTAATTTTAAATTTCATAAAGTTATTCATTTTCAAGTAACCAGAGGCAATTTATGCATGACATGCTGCTAATGTATATGTCTTAAACATGCCGTAAAAGGCATGACATTCCTTTGTCTTTGCAAGAATTTCAGACAATGGTCATCTGTGAACACTAGTTTAACGCAATGCTGTGTACAAATATTACTTTATTTGGAGCAGTATATGTATTAAAAGGTAATAATTTTAATTCTTCTCACCTGATGTGCTCATTCTTCCTTGTCAATCCCTCCAAATATCTCTTGCGTGCATAATAATTGTGTACATACTTCCTCACATAATAGCCACGCCATCTCTGCTGTATCTGCAAAAGAATGGTAAGTTCTGATTATGAATAAATGTACTTGTTTATTATTTTGTTGCCTTTACTATTCCACTGTATGGCTGATAAAGAGTAGGAAGTTTTGTTTATTTGGAATTGCAAAAAGTAGTTAAGTTAAAAGAAGTTAAAAGACAAATCAAAGTCAGAGCAAATTAAAGAAGTTCCCAGTCACTTTAGAGCTTGCAGTCATTGTCACTCCATGAAGAATGAGAGTGCTAGCTAGTGCCACCATGACAGCACCACTGAGGACCCAAAACAAAAAGGACAGATGTCCTTCAGGCTAATTAGGTGCTTAAACAATAGCAGGTAAAAGAGAAAAAAAATATATAATAAGGCAAAAACTAAACAAAACAAGAATTGCCATTGATCAGTAGTCAATAGATAATTTTAAATAAAGTAATTGCAGGCTTGGATTCTGAGTTCTTTGTGACCTCTTAGACTAGTAAAATCAATGATGCATATTGCTCAATTAGATCTAATACAAATCAGGCCTCCCTTGTAAACACTGATTTATATTAAAAGGCTACCACATTGGCTTTTGGTAAAGAGTGCGATAAACACTTTATAGGATAAAGGAAATGACTAAACAGAAGTGCAACACTGAATGTATGTAAACTTATGACCACAATTGTATGAAGTGACATTCATTAGTAAACATCATGCATACGTTTCCATGAAGCTTTCCAAATTAACAGTCCATTTTTTCCATCCAACACACCCAGTCTTTGCTTGAAACTGATCCTTCAGTGACTGTTTTCACAGTCGCCCTTTTTTTTGTTCCTTCAGCAGATTTTTACATTACCGGTGCTTCCCGGACATAGCACTCTATCTTTTACAAGGGCTATAAAAGCTGTCTGTCCTGTTGAGCGACTTCTGTTTGTGTCTAAGTGGTGACAGGACCTTTAGTCTCATATTCTGTGACCCCTGAGAAGAGGTCAAGCTTCGTGTTTCAAATTAGACTCACATAACAGAAGTGGTAGTGAAGAATGCAGGGTTGGCTCTAGATTTAACACAAAAGATTTGCGTATAAATCCCTTCCTCAGTTCACATTTCTTGTGATGTCCAATCATCACAGTAGAAATATGCAATCCTCCATAGAAATGCAACATTCTTCAATAAGCTATGAAATTTTGTAAGACTTATAAAATTCTTTAAAAGTTTCACCTCAGGGAAAAACAATTGTAAAACTAAAGCTTCTATACATACCAATAGCTCTATAAAAGTGCCAATGTATCACTCAAATATAAACGTGTTTGATTTATAGGCTATGAAACAGAACATGCAAGATTGATATTGCTACCTTTTTACAACTTTAGGCCTTATAAAAGATGAGAAAATATGATAGCAAATTCTTTTCTTTCGGAAAGGTCCACGAGCCGGGACTCGAACTCGGGTCGCCCAAAGCGCAACAATGCAATATGTTATATGTAACAAAAGTATTTATTAAATAAAACAAACTCAGGTAATCCACAGGTATGAAGAAGGCAATGAAACAGCTTGTTGACATGACAATACCGGACCACTCAACTGAAAAAAAGAGTAACTTAAGATAACGAGCCTATGAAATGAAACTATACACACATGGATTGTGATGGAACACCCCCTCCCAGGAAGGCGAGGCCTCACGCCGTAATGGTAGATTGAGGGAAGAAGGGTGGAGGTTCTGGAGGTGGACGAGGGACCGGCGAGTCACTGGAAACTGGTAGGGGAGCAGATGGGAGGAACCAGGGCGAAGCAGACGGCAGAAGAAGCCATGGAGGAACTGACGGTGGAAGAAGCCATAAAGGAGATGACGGTGGAAGGGCCTATGAAGGAGAGTATGGTGGTAGGATCCAGGGAGGAACGGATGGCCAACGAGATCCCAGAGCAACCCAGGAGACGGCCATGAGGTAGACGATCCAGTGATGGAGCTCCCAGTAATGGAGGGAGGAGACAGCGGTGAAGCCTGGAGATGTAGAGGCCCAGGCGGAGTCCGTGGGACCGAGAAACCCAGTGACACCGAAGGACTGGGAGGCCAAGGCGGAGTCCCAGCAACGAGCAGCTGAGGTGGAGCCAGGGTGCCGGAGGACTGCAGTGAGTGAGGACTGAGCCTGAGGGATGGAGGAGCCCGACGGACAGCAGACAGCCCGGATGTCCGTGGCAATAGTGTGGCGATGACTGACCAAGGTGAAGCCGGTGGGACGAGGGAGCGAGGAGCCAGGGCAGAGCCAATTGGTCAATGGGCCGAGTTGGGGACCGGAAGCCCCAGGGCAGATCAGGGCAGGGCTGATAGCAGAGCTGACAGGCTGAAGGGAGTCAGCGTGGAGGAGCCGAGGGAATGGCTGGCTTTGGTGAAGCGTGCAGGAGAGGAAGACTGGGTGTGGAAGTAGGCTCTGTGATGGACAGGTATGGTGGTGATGAAGAACACTCTGTGATGGACAGGACTGGTGTCGACGATGAAAATACATAAATGCAGGAAGGGACCAGCAGCAGAGAAGGTTTGTGGGCGGGTAGGGTAGGAAGCACTACCTTGGTCTCCCAGTGTACTATCAGCCATTCCTTTGAATCCAAGTCCAACAAAAACCCTACTGTCACAGATGTTATGGCCAGCTCACACACCTGGTCAGCCGGGACCTCTGGCTTCTCCTCTGGGATGGATGTGGCTGCTGGCTCTGGCTCCTTAGTGGGCATTGGCTCAGGCTTGATCTTTGTGGTGGGAATCAGCTAGGTTTCTCGGTCTGCGGTGGGGTCTGGCTCCTTATCCGTGGTGGCCGTGGGTGCTGGGTCTGGCTATGGGGTGGTGACGGATGTAGAGTGTGACTGGACATTGGCCGCAGAATCCTCTTCCTCTTTGCCTACATCAAAAGAAGATCCGTCGACCCACAGGGCGAAGCAGATGTACTCCGCCAGCTTCCAGCAGCAGTTTAGATTCTGAGTCCGATCCAAAACCCCTCCATGAGCGTGATGTCGTTGCAATGTGCGAGGTTGCTGACACCGACAAATTCCTCCCCATACTCCTCCAGGTCTTTTCCTCTTTGGAAGATAAAAATCACAGCCCCATTGGGCTTGAGCAAGCTCCCCGTGGGAGCTGCATTAATGGAGGCAATCTCCATCTTCACTTCGTGGGTCCGGTATTCTGTCACGTTTAGTCCAGATGAAGATGACAAAGATGCAAAAGGTTCCAAAATAAAAGTATTTATAAAAAAAAAAAAAAAAAAACTCAGGTAATCCACAGGTATGAAGAAGGCAACGAAACAACGTGTTGACACGACAATACTGGATCACTCAACTGAAAAAAGAGGAACTTAAATATACAAAGATATGGAGCTCAAGGGCAAACAGTCTGCAGATTGAATGAGTGTCCATAGAAACCAATGATTGGCGGGAAAAACGGAACAAAAGAACACAGGAAACAGGTAACTGAGGAATACAAACTAAAAGTAAATATCTCTGTATATTCTGTTTATATATTTCATATATTTATAATAGCTATGGAAACATGTCACAGATGTCAATAAATACACACACACACACACACACACACACATATATATATATATATATATAAATATATCTCAAAATTATTGAATATATTTAAACATATTTTGATTTTATGAACCACTTTCACTTTAGATTTCAATGCAGTTATCACACACCAGTAAAATCTCTTTACAGGTTTCATCCAAATCAAATGTGTGACCTACTGACTTTTCACTCACTAAACAGCAAGAGAAATATTTACCTTGACAGCCATCTTATTGTAGAAATTCATCTTCATGATAAAATATGCTGTCTGTGAAGAGAGGGAGATAGCATTACATTGTGACTGGGCCCTCTGATGTTTTCCCAACATGCAAGGAATAAAATCCTCCTTATACATAATACATAAAAGTCATGGAGAAGCAGCAGCAGATAAGAGGGTGGAGTGGCAAGTCATACTTTGTATCGAAGGGAAGTGCCTGTTCTTAATACATAATGCAGACATGGCTGGGAAAATCTATGAAAGTCAGGCTGGTAACTAATGGAGATGTATGAAGGTAAAATGCTCTTTGCTGAGTTTGATAATCAATGGAATGCCGCTGAGGATGGACCGACTAAACACGGTGAGGAATATTCACAAGACACAAGGCACAAATGATTCACTCAATAAGGCCACAATCAAAAAGAAACTTGATATGAACTGCTCTATATGATGGTAGAGGAAATCGGACAAAAAATAACAACATGTAAAATGTTCTTCATTTTTTTTTTTTTTTTAAGAAAAGATTTATGGAATTCCTGGAAGTTATGTAAAAAAAAATACAAGACAATACTGAACTGTACATTATAGAAAAACAACATATTAGACAACCAACTGTAGGTCATGATTAAACATACAGCAGAAAACAGAGACAACAAAAATTTCCAAAACAATTAAGTCTAACCCTTAGGTTTGGTTTAAAAAAATGAACGAGCACTAATTTGTCAGCACCTTTAAAACATGAACGAGATAAAAGCATTCCATTGGAAATCAATAAGAATTGTCAAATTACAAACTTACGCCAGATATATGTAAGCCATGGCATGCCTGTTAACTACTAAATGTTAATGAGGGTTATCATAACATAATCAATATTACATGTCTTCACAACTTACCTTTACCCTTTGTCTGAAAAGCACCCGAGCAGTGAAACCCCTCCATATTTTTTGTATTAATGTTGCGTTTTTATGCAGATGACTGAAAAATAAAACAACACTTGACAAGTAATTATACTTATGTACTTTCAGACTGATTAAATCAAAACTTCCTTCTTCAAAGTCCCCTGTTTTCCTTCTGCCTGTCCGTGGTAGGTCTTTCTTGGACAACTGTACATTTGCATTCATCATTAACCACCCTCTAAATGCATGTCTATGGCAACTCTGAACTCAACATGGCCATCAATTTCCAAAAGGCCATTTATAACTCAAAAAAATCAATGCGTATAGGGTTGGTGGCAACCCTGGAGCTGCACTCAAGAAGCCTAGATTGCGCTTAATTAGCCACTTAACACATTGATCAATTAACTAAAGTAATCTAAATTAACCTACTGTCTGGGAGTTTGTCTGCTCACTGCACAGAAATATGTTGAGGTTACACACTGTAGCGCCCTGTGCACTGGCTAATTCTTGCATTTAAAGACCAAATGCATTAGATTAGGCTTCAGCGACCACTTACAGGTATATGCTGAGAATATAGAATCATACGCCTGTCCACATTAACACATCTGTCTACCCTATACAATATGGATTCTAAAACTGTCACGCCTATAGAGTGCAACAGTGCCCGCCTGCTTTTTCAGTGGCCTTGGTTCTTGGGTCTTCACTAAAGAGTTATTAACCATGAACCAAATGAACCTGCTACAAGGTGAATCACAACATTACAAACTTTGATTTGAAGCAAAAAATTATTTAAAATCAGACATAAAGACAAAGGTAAAAGACTAAATGGTTTTAATAAAGGAAAGAACTCCAATCCCATAAACTACTGCAAAAGACATAAAATAAATGGATAAATATAAAACAATTGATTTAAATATGTTGATTATGTAGAAACAGTATATTTTACATTTATTGTAAAATATGTATATACATGCAAAAAAAAATATTACGTCGACATGAAATGGAAGTTGCAATAGTCTTCTTTTACTATTTTAATGTATATCCGAGTGAAACGGCTTCTCGAACAAGAAAAAAAAATGTAGGACAGGCTTGATTTTGTCCATCTGGAATCGATTGGATGGTTGTGGTTTGCTATTGTTGTGATGTCATGTGAGTGACAGGTTGTCCTGCCCTCACTCCAGTAAACACGCCATCATAGAAGAGAAGAGATGTTGGTGCAAGAGGGAGGGGAAGCTATTTTGATTAAAGATTATGAGGGCACATACATTTTTAACAAATAATGGTGCGCAGGGATAAATAATTATAATACTGCAATATTCCATAAAAATAAGAATAGTAAAAAAAATATATATTTTTATGATGACTTAGTAGTTTGATAGCATAGGGATGTTGACTTGATTTCATCATTTGCAGCGCTTCATGGGAATGGATGAACGCTAAAGAGTTGCAACAAGCGATGGTTCCCTGATCGATTCCCTGATTGGTGGAGATTTTTTGACAGAATCATTGGTAGTTTTTCACTAAGAATTCCACTGTTAAACGTGATTATTTAAAAAAATAAGTTGAAATAATGAGGGCTGATGACTTCAACAAAAGCATTTACCACCGATTAACAACCTCATAGCTCACACTAGTTCTGTCTTTAAAGGTTTATAAAAATCAACTCCGCTAAGGAGAAAATGAATGGGATTTTTATTTCCAGACTGTTGCACTCTATTTACTGCCCTCAGATTGTAGAGTTAACTTTAAATAAATGGGGGAAAAAATTAATGAATAAAGCTGCATAATTATTATACGTAAAAAGTCTTATCTAGCCTAAGGAATGAACTGAAACAGAACTGCCACTTATTTCCCTCTAAACAAACAAGCAAATAAATAAACCTTAACTTAAAGAGTTAATTTTTTGTTTGTACACACTAAAAACCATATTGTCAGATGAAATGAGATGTCTTACCTGAGGTATGCCCTCACCTGGCAACCCCTAAACCAGCTCTGAATTCTGACTGCAGCCTCATTCTCTTTCTGTCTGTTTTCCTCCGCAATCCTGTAACATGAGAGGCTTTCATTGAGTTCACCGAATTAATGTGTTCTCTTATTCCCTAGACGTTTCACCAATATGTGTCTTTGTTATTCTTATCTAAAAACAGCTGTGAAGAAGGAACTTGTTGACATAAACGTTTTGATGTTCGCATTATTTCTCGCCTGCATCGACTGATACAACACAAGACCGTTCTCAAATGTAGCGAACTGAATATGTGCATTATTTCATTACCTGTTTCTGATGAAATATTGCTTTTTGATGTTATCAATTTGACTGTAAAGTTTCACAAGTCTCGCCATGTTTCCGGATGTTTAAGGGTCTCCATGACAACGGAAAGATCCATGTGCGCGCGGGATAGAGCGAGTGCTCGTCAGCAGTCACGCGCAGTGAAGGATGTGAAGTGCACGCGTCCATTCAAATGAGCGGGAACTGATTTGAGAGAACCAGAGGCTTTATCATGTGGAAAACAGCTCTGTTCAAAGTTGGTAAACATAATTCTTCTCAATAAGTCCTCAAAAAACGTTCACAATTTTGCCTCAAACAACTAAACTTTATACGTATGGCAAACGAATGTTTGCATGTAATTATATTTATTCCTGTGTTTGTTATTTCCTGTTGGACACTCGTTACAACCATTTAATTTATGCAAACTGCAGTCAAATGTATTTAATATGTAGGCTACATATCACTAAGTATTTTACTTTTGCAGGCTTTAGCATAAAATGTGTATTTATTTATTTGTAGTACAACTACAAACCAACTCATTTTTTTCTTTTCTTGTAAATTGGGTTAGTAAGGCAGGCCATATATCTGATTATTTAAATCCTTGGTTCATATAGTAAAAACACATTTAATAAATTCTTACTGCAAGAGAACATCCTGTTTTTTTCAACGCAACACAATTTTGAACAGATCCTTTGAGATAACTGACAATTTCATCTTTTCACAAAACACTTCTCTCTGTTTTCAGATATTCTGTCTGGATGTGATATAGGCAAGATACAAGACGTCTTGTGAGTTCCCGGCAAAACAGATAACTGCTGACAGACGCCAGCCAATTTGCTGTCCCGCAGCACCAGAGCAAAGCGTTAGAAATATGGGCAGAGGAGTGACCCTTTGGCTGTGTCGCCCATCCATCCGAACCCGGTGGTGGGCTGGCCACCGTGGTAATTGCCTGCGAAACAGTGTTTTGACAAGCCAGACGGGTGTAAGCCATCATTCTAGCAGCACGGTGATGAGGTGTCACCTGGAGAGAGCTGTTGAGAGCCCACATGTTTACATGCAGCCAGGTGACCCAGTTTTGCCCCGCATCAAACCACCACTACATTCTTCACATTGGTTTCACTTCTCTAGATCACACGTTACTGATTATGTGAATCACTTTGGATTGCATCAAGGTTGAAGGGGGTTTCATAGTCTGTATTGAAGCATCTCAAAACAGTGCAACAAATTTTTATATTTTTAATGTTGAATTTTTCATATTTTTGACATATTTGTTCCTGCGCAAAATCTTTATGAACCCTTTTAAAAAAACAATTAATATGCTATAGTTTAAATGTAACCTTCCTATATAATTCAAAAAACGTCAGTTTAGCAAAATAGTGAAACACCTCATTCAAGTACTATAATTTTTCAGAAATTTTCACTCTAAACCGCCACACATTTTTCTTTTTCCTCGCAATGGAGTGACCATGTAATTGCAATGATGGCCGTTATTGCTTTTGGATGATATCACCTTCCTCCTCTCCTTTTGTTTCCCTTAAAGGATAAAGGTGTGACTGTTCTGCTGCGAGAGAAAATCATATTTTTATTAGCTGGCCTTTATCTGGGGGAAAAGGTAATGAATTGAGTATTGTGTAAGATGGTTTAATCTGCAGGTGTTCTATCATTATTTGCAGTGTGGTTCCACTGAGACAGCAGTAATCCATTAAGAAGGGGGCTGATCCTGCGAGGGGTTTGATGAAGTTGAGGCTCCTCTGCCCCATGCAGAAGGGCGTTTAGTGCTGCCGGCTCCACTGCTAGTGTGCAGGGATATATCACCTGCATACTCACTGTTTCATCATAGCTCTCCGTTCCTCTACTCTCTTAACAATCTGCAGTGCTTCTGACTGGGTGACCAATGGAAAGGCATTTTTTTTTTTTTTTGGTCCCCTCAAAATATAATAGAGAAGAATCTTTTATACATCGCATTTATACAAAGCTTAAAAATCTGATTATGCTTCAGCTCTATATGACTTCATTAGAAACTTACACTACCATGCATGATGGGATTATCATGCAAGCTGTAAGTACAGCGTGTACGCCTGCTGCTTATTATTCATAATCAGGTAATTCATGTTATTTTCCATCCTCCTTCTGTTTTGCATTTCCTTTCTTCCCTCTTCATCTTCTCCTGTTTTCTGTGGCAGACGTAATATCAGCTAGAGGAGTGCTCTGTTTCATGTCCTGAAGAAAGGCTTAGCTTACGTTTGATTGAGGTCTCTCCCATCTCACACGGGCGCTGTGTTTGCGGATACGGCGCCAGAGAAGCAGATGCAAGGGCCTATTTGATGGCGGCAAATAATAAAACGTATCATTTGCGTTTGCAGTTTCTCCTCCACTGTATCAGGTGCACAGATGCTACCGCACAGTTTTATTTGCCAGAAATCATATGGACTGTAGTTAATGGAATAGGGAGTGTTTGCCATCCAATTTTGAAAAGAGCTGAAGAGAAAATAAATCAAGCCATGTTGCTCTCTGTTATCTCGCTTTGGCTGTGAACGTCCACCGTAAGCACAAACTTGCTTCTTTTTATCGTTTTACTATTCATCTGTCGGTTACCCCTTCATGTCTCTATTGAGTCAGACTGTTTTTGTTTTGCGGCTGCTGTGTTGTTGTCATATAGGCATTACCTAGAGGCCATGAAAAAAACCCAATTTAAATCCTCCTGGGCAATGTTACACCATAGTTGTATTTCTAAAGTGTTTACTTTCACTCTAAAATCCTTTTGTAGGAGAGGAACGTAGGACTTGAAATATTTGCAAAAAGTAGAATGGCTCTGTGTTGCCAAGATTAAGCAAGACTTTGATTTCTGGAGCTCACCAGTGCCAGAGTTACTGTGCTGTTGTTAATAACGGTGGTTTGAGAGTGAATAAGACTACAAGTCTCCTGGGATTTGCTTGTCACAGTGTTGTTTGGGTTTTTGAATTTTATTGTCATACAAATCCCCTTGTATGCACTTTTCTTTTGTCTATAGTGTACTGTACTTACACTCACTGAAACATAAAATGACATTTCCTTCCTGCAGGGAGCATCTTTCTGATGATAAAAACATGACAGTGCATTTATTCAAACATGGCTGTGTAGTGTGAATGGTAATCAAATGTGACAACTTTGGTTGTGACTTTGGTTTTGATTATTTCAATTTCTGTAGGGCTGAGACTGTCTGAGGCAACATAGTTCAATCTACCTGACTATTCTCATAGTGGAACAGTTTCATCCAGATATAAAAAGAATATATATATAAGATAATCATATAAAAAAATTAAAAATATAGATCTGTAAAAAAAGGAAAAAAACAACTGTGTATGCAAAATTATTCATATATATTTTTAATTTATTTTATAGATTTATATTAGATAATATATTACATTTTATATAGTCATAACATCTATTTTAAAATCGAATGTATCGATCTATAACGAGAAAGAACCATTATATATTTTAAGACATATTTATATCAATTTATAAGAATTTATACATTCACAAGTATATATGAATCACATATATATATATATATAAATACAGTCAAACCAAAAATGATTCAGACACCAGATATAATTTTTTTTACTAGTGGGTGCAGGACACTATAGTTCATTTATGTAAGTGAGGATAGCAAAATAATTATTATATTACATATTATACCCAAACATTCTTCATACAGTGGACTACCAGTAAAATTGATAAAAATTTGGGACCAAAATTATTCAGACACTTTGACCTGACCATGTTTTGCTTAAGTGTTTTTTCTTTAATTGCTAATGCGACCTTTTACACCACAGACTGAACAAAATGAAGCATTGCTTGGTTGACCTAAATTGGTATTATCTAATTGTGTACTTAAATTTAACAACTGATTGGTTGTTTGTTATCCATTACATACCTTTCTATCAAAGTTATCTGCCATTATCAAGATGAATTTGTTCTGAGTTCTTGTCATATTTTATTACCATTTTCTAAATTATAGCAAATAAACTGTGATAATGTGAGACAATGTTGAAGGTGTCTGAATACATTTTGGTTTCTATCTTTCTTTAAATAGGCTAGTAACAAGACAATGTTTTTCTCCTTATTTAATGATTATAAAATGCTATCATGAATTGATTTAAACCTGAAGGAAAAAAAAAAAAAAAACATTATCTTGTTTGTTACAGGCCTATTTAAAAGTGTTTGTAATTGCTGGGAATTGAATCCAATCTTAAACCGAGTAGTATACAAAGCTATCCATCTTGTGGATGGGAGGGGGGCAGCTCTCGTAAAGACCTTGACCTGTGAACTCTGGCCTATTTTAGTCATGGTCCAGTGTGCTCCATCCAGGGCCTGATCCCATTTCTAGCTTTTTGTTTGCTTCATTGCCCACCTGAGCCAAGCCAAGGATTTGTTGCCTGTTTACTTGCCTCTATATCAATGGCTCTGTCCACTTTTATAGGAGCTATTACTACTGAAAGATTAGTTTTCATGGGCCTGATGACATGGGACTTTAGTAAGTTGTTGGTTTAAAATACTATTTGACACTGAAAAGTTTTCTGCTTTCACTATCAAATCAGGAGAGTAAGTGGAGCACAGTGGCGGGACACAGGCACTTTTGGAACAAAATGGATTTCTGTTCAGAGACCTTGGTAGGCATTTGATCATTTATGGACTGAACTCATAGAGTGGTTTGTTGTGATCAATTTTAGGCATAGTGGTCTGTTTAAAGCCAAAATTTTATTTTGTGTATATTCAGATAATTGAATATTAGCTTATATTGTAAATTGGGTTTCATTTAGTATATTTTGAAGACCTTTATTGTTTGAACATCAGAATTTGCAATTCTGCCACATGCAACATCCTATTTGCATTGACATTAATGGATAACAGTTGACTTTGTGCTAATGCGTGTTTATTTTATTAATGTGTGTATCTTCAGTCTAGTAGCTTAATTGACAACGACACACCAGATAAATTTCATGAAATGTTCTTTTACTGCTTATCTCTGCATATCTAACTCTTTCTCTCTTGCTCTCTTTTGTTCTCTCTCTCTCTCTCTCTCTCTCTCTCTCTCTCTCTCTCTCTCTCTCTCTCTCGCACACGCGCACTCTGGTTCTTTTTCCTTCTCTCTCTCTCTCTGTGTATCTCTGTTTCACTTGATCTCTTTCCCAATCATTATTGCTATGAAATCATTCTTTAAATTACCCAGCTATCATTTAAAGAGTTAACTACTGCCAAGTTATTAAGCCGCAAAGGTCAGACTTGTTTCTAAAGGATTATCCTTGTTAAGGAGTCGGAAAACGCTAAATATTTCTAATCCTATGTTATTTGCCGCTTGGCTGGTTAAAAGCTACTTTAAGCCTCATAAAATTAAAACAGAGCGTTCCCTCAGATGTGGCGGCCATTGAATTTGGAGGAAGAGGTACAGAGCCAAAATGTTGCGACAGAATTAAATGTCAAAAATCTTCTCAAGTTGTAGATATATTGTTCACACTGGGTGGTTTTGATTAATACATTTAATCTAAATCATGTGAAGGTTCCTCCTCCTCTTATCCATAAAATGCAATGGGACACAAATCAGTTTTACTGTAGCTTGATAACAATTGGAAAATAATGCATTTTCCCACCCAATAAATTGTTGCTTACACCCCTAACCAAAATCAATTCATCTCCCTCGAATTTATTAAAATCCCAGCCATAAATCTTCCACAATGTTTGTTCATCTGCTTTTGTGATACATTTCTATCACGTTTGTTCTGGTCTAATGTTTTCCCTGTCGCTCCTGCGTAAAATGGAAAAATCTATTTTGGACCAATTGAATAGTTAAAGAAGTGCGATCCTGGTGAGGTGCTGTAAATAGAATCGATAAAGATGGCAGTGTGCGGTGAAGATAGCACCTTTCCCCTTGAGTTTTTGATTAACCCATCTGACAGTGAACCTGACAGCAATATACCGGTGCTGTGCACGGGAGGTATTCCCTGAGGCCCTCTTTTTGTCTTTTCATAAACCGTTCTAGACATTTTTGAAAGAGTTTTTATTGGCCTGTGTGTGTGCGCACATGTGAGCCTATACATGCTTTTCTGATTGTAGTTTTCTTTTTGTCCAACAAAGGTGGGCAACAGAGACTATTTTTCAGGCCTAATAACTGCATTCAGTATATTTAGAAATCATTTACACCATTCCATGTCATCAGATCTTGAGGCTATGAATTGATTGGCTGCGTTAGAGTATGTTGCACAGCAATGCCATTTAAAACATACTGTCAACATCCAGCTAAGACTTTGGTAGTTGCTATCTCATGCCAAAATTTTATATTACAAAGAGATGGTCTTCAATCCTCTCAGACTAATGATTTGGGTGTGTTTCAAATACGAGGATACAATACGCCTCATTGCTGCACATTGTCCAATTTACTCTTGATCAATTACCCATACTACACAGACAGGGTCAGTCGAGAGAAGCAGGGCTTTGTGATTTATTCTAGGTGTTAAAAAATAATTTGTCTGGATTAATTAATTATGCTAATTATATGGGACGAAAACAGATGTTTCCCCTTCTTAGACTTTAATTACATGCTCTTGCTTTACCTAGAAAACAACATTTAAAGTAGTTTAGTTCAGTTTTGAAATCTTAAAGGCTGTCTGAGTAAACCCATCATTTTAGAATTAGTGCTGCATGACAATTTGCATTGCTTATGAAGTTAATAAAAATAGGGATACTCAATTTATCATTATTATATTGGTTAGCAGACATTATTATTATTATTATTATTATTATTATTATTATTATTATTATTATTATCATCATTCTAATTACTGGTATCGTTCGATATTGAATATTTAATTGTGCAATGTGCATGGCATGCTCATTTGTTTTACATTTCAATTATCTGATGCTCCCTTAAAGTAATTCTTTAAAAATACAAATAATTTAATAACTGTCAAATGTACTCTTTAGCAAATCTCAAAATTGAATATAATTTTTTTTTTCAAACTGTACATTATAGTGTTGTGATGCCGAAATTCACTTCTAGCATTTGAAACAATTGATTTTAGTTTTACTGTTTTATTTTTAATTTATTTGACCAAAGTGCGATATAATTTTAACAGTGGCTAATGGCTATGTTATTGCTCATTAGCTATAAAGTGAAAATAATTATCATCTTATCAATATCATCTAAAATGTTAATATTGGTGCCTCCCTAAAAATATTATATATATTCTATATATATAATATATATATATTGGCTATATTCTGCATACATTTTGAGTAAATGAAAGAATAAAAGTATTCTTCCTGTAATCAGTTGGCCTACTGTACCTACACAAATGGTGAACACATTTTTGGATTCTCCCCAATCCTTTGGTTTTGTATGTGTGATAGGGCTGTCCTCTTCCTTCAACAGGAGCTGTCATCATAACGTGCCAATCATTCTGTTCTCTTGTCTGTCAGGCTTTGATATGGTAATTCACCCTGACTGACTGCAATAATGACCAGTCTTCTGGGTGTGATTAAGTGCATAGCTCTTCTGCCTGGCCCCGCTAAACCAGAGAGAGCCACACTGACCCTTGTGTGACTGCCTGGAGGCCCCTGCTGTCAGTCCCCCGACCACATTAGCACGCTCGACTTGAACGTATCACAGAATGAGCCTTGATGCAGCAGACTTGAACATTTGCTTCTTTATTTATATTCAGTTTATATAATCAGAGCCCTTATAAAATATATTTGATTTTAATGCCATTGTAGGCTGCCGCCCTTTCTTGGATACACATCTGCATATCTGCCTTCAATATATAATGTAGAAGAGCTTTAAACAAATTGCAATATACAAATTCCTAATAAGTCTTAATCATGTTCATGTTGCTTATGACATGCTCATAAATGATATAACATCACTAATTGCTTGTGAATAATGCACATAATGACTGCGTTTCATTATCCAACTCTGCGTGTTAATACGGTTATTAGTATGTTACATAAAAGCAGGGGATGGTTTAAGTCAGCCTGAATTTGGTTGTATTATAAGAAGGAAAATAATACCTTTTTGTACCTCAGTAATACAGCTGTTTTTTTATCCAGGCATGGAGGCATCTATCGGTTTAACGTCATAATGGAATTTGATAATATAGAGGTTGATTCTGAAACTCCTGAGCCAGTGACGTCCTGCATGCAGAGCACGAGAGAGGAGCTGCTGATAAAGACACAAGCTGTCTGCTGTGATGTAGTTAAACTGTTATCGATAGCAAGAAGGAGACATAGATCATTCTGGAGTGTATTTTTGCACATGCCCGTGTACATTCTGTGAGCGTTAGGCCGTTTCTCACATCGCTAAGCCTCAATGTCATTTAGCTTCAATGGCAGAGAGGTGTGGTTACAGGCAATGACTTCAACAAGATGTTTACTATTTTAACCTTTATGCTTAACACGTGATAACCAGGATATATCTGTACATTTAGCAATGTAATGTACTTTACAAGGATTTCCAATTTGGAAAATGTAAAGATGTTATAAACAGAAAATAAATAAATCTCACTAGTTTTGTAGACCAAGTCAAGAACAAGACCAGTGTGTGTTGAGACCAAGAAATGACCAATACTTTTGAGGGTTTTAGACCAAGACATGACAAAGACCAAGGCAAGGCGGAATCAAGTCAAGACCAAGACCAAACCAGCACTCGTTAAATTCATCTGAAAGATCTACATTTACTGCCTGAGAAATGTCTTATATTTAATCAATAAACACAATTAGAAGAATAAGACACTGTGCTGTTACCAATCAAATGAAATCACTAACAACAAAATTCATCTGTTCTGCAGAGGTGGCACAGAAGTTGCATCTGAATTGCTAAAATTATAACTGCATAAATAATTTGAAAAATATAATTTTGTTTATTGAACATTTGTATAAAATCAATGTCACATTTGCATTCATGCTCATATTTGTGAAAACAGCTCTTTTCCTCTTGTCTTGAGATAGTGCTTAATTATATATGTTAGTTTAGTTATAATATTAAAAACAAGTTCGCACACAAGTACTTTTTTGCAATCATATCTGAATTTTGTGGGAATTTGTATTAATTTTGGTGACATTATTGACACAATCCCTCATTGATTTCCGACCCGGCACAATAATAACAAAAGGAATCAAATTAGAAATAAGTTTTTGCATTTAAAACAGTATGTTTTACATCCAATCACATTAATGATGTTAACAAATAAATCAGACAGTGCACCGGCAATTTAGTGATATCCCTGCAGTTATGGTCTTGACCTGTTTTGAAATAAAATCTTGAGTACTTACATCACTAATGCTTATCAAAACTGCATTTATTTGATCAAAAATACAGTAAAACAGTAATGTGAAATATTATTACAGATTAACATAGCTGTTTTGTAATGTAATTCATTCCTGTGATGGCAAAGTCAAAGTTTTAGCAGCTGTTACTCCAGTCTTCAGTGTCACATGATCTTTTTTTTTTTTTTTAAGCTAGATCTTATTTGAGAAGCTTAGTTTTTAGCTATGAATATGTATTAAATATAATGGACTCCTCGCAGTCAGCCAGCACAGAGTGAGGAGCTAAACAGGCCTGTGTGACTCAGTGCTGAACCGCAGGTTAAAAAGTCACTTCAGCTAGTCTATATCATCTGACAGGAAATGTCATGCTGGAGGAGGCTGATTCTGGATCTGATCTACAGCAAATTTCTATCTCATCCACCCCCTTCCTTGCCCCCTCTCACCCACTCCCACAACAGCTTAACTGCATGGATTTGCTGCTGAAGTTTGAGCAGTTTGAAATTAAAATGTATTGCTCATTCTCAATGTATTGATTCACACCTTGCTGTGTCAATATTAACTGCAGCTAGTTTTTCAATAAGAAGTAAAGATCTACGGGATGAGCAGAGTGGGTCTCTCTCTCTCTCTCTCTCTCTCTCTCTCTCTCTCTCACTCACTCACTCACTCACTCACTCACTCTTGTTCATTCTCTCTCTATTAATTCTGAGTTAACTTGTCTTAAGTTTTAACACAACACTTTCATTTACAATACAGAAGCAGCTGAAGTCACTGGATATGCCATATACTAATGGACATTTCTAGGGCTGCAACTAATGATTATTTTGATAATCGATTAGTTGGCCGATTATTTTTTCGATTAGTCGGATAAAAAAAAAAACCTTTTTTTTTTTTTACTGACAAAACACACTATTCCCCATCCTGCCCAATGCTGTCCTTCAAACAAACGTGTCAGCTGAGTGCTATGAAAACATACATAGTGAATATATCTACCCGTACAAAAATTAACCATGGTTTAATAACAAATAAAACAAACAAACAAAAAAAGTATAATAATAATAATAAAAAATAAAACAGGGTTATTGTAGTTATTCCAATGGTAACCACTAATTAACCATAGTTTAACTATGGTATTTGTGTGGTTATACAAATGGTAATCAATACGCCAAAAAACATGGTTTTACTATCTAATAGAACCATTTTCGTAAGGGTATATCTGTGCTATAGCCTACATTATGTGCTAAATAAGTTACTACGCAAAAGGACAGTTTAAATCCCTACATTAAAATATTAAAAAACAAAAACACAAAAAACACAAACTCAGTGTTAACAGATAAGAGGAATGTTCTGCAGGAACACACACACATTCGCTATGGACAAAGTAACCTGTTACTGTCATTTCTTTATCCTGTAGAAACGTCTTGCATTTATATTCAATTACACGCTGTTATCCCTTTACAGTTACTACTCTCATAAAATACGTGAATTACATGTTGACTTTTAAACCTAAATTTAGCGTCCTAAAGCAGATATTTCAGCTAAATTAATGTTTTTGCGCTGAATAGTCTCCCTCTCAACTGCGTTCTGTCTGTTTGACGCGCATGCGCGCGCTCGCCACACCGGCGCTCGTTCAGGGGAGTTTGAAGCCGTCAAGACGCGCTTTCATGCTAAATGGAAATACTCGCGTGGATTAGTAACATTTACAGATAAGGATATAACCACTGTTCTCTATATATATATCAGTGGATATAACCTGTAAAATGAATGTTTTGCGCTGAGGACGCACACGCACCAAAGCGCATGACCGGGTATGTTAAACACTAATGCATTCGCTTGAAGCTTAAAATACAGAATTCTCATGTTTTGGGCGCTTGGATCATGTACCTTTCCCGCAGCAGCTCGCTCTCTGTTTCCACTCCACTATTTTTAGATGCATTTTGTCCACAGAAATACGATATTCAGTGCTGTAATTTGGCGCGACTGGTGGAAGCTTTGCGTACAGAGAGCAGACCCGACTAATCGATAATGAGATTCGTTGTCGATGATTTTCATTATCGATTATTATCGATTTTATCGATTAGTTGTTGCAGCCCTAGACATTTCCTCTATAGAAGTCTGAACATCTTTGAATATCAGAGTGTGCAATAATGTCTCTGCACTTGGTTTTTGTCTTTTGTCCCCAACCCACCACCCTGATTTGCACATCTGTAATCCTTGAGCTGTTTAATTCTTTCTCAGTCGCCATTTGCGTTCTGTTATCGAAGTGTATTACTATCACCGCTTCCACTTTTTAAAATTGTAATCTATCTAAATGCATACTACTACCTCAGCTGCTGAATGACAACAAACTGCTTGACAAGAAAACTTTTATTTATTTTCTTTTGAGCCAAAGTTATTTATTCCTTTGGTAAAGCTGAACTTTCAGCAGCCATTACTTTATTCTTAAGTGTCACGTGATCCTTTAGAAATCATTCTAATATGTTGATTTAATGCTCAAGAAACATTTATCAACCACACAATACAATATATTTTCAAGAATCTTTAAATAGAAAGTTCAAAAGAACAGGATTTTTTTAAATACAAATTTCTGTAACATTATAAAAAATCTTTACAAATTTCAAACATGAATTTATGAATTAACCTCAAATATGAAGACACTATGTCAGATCCATTATAAATTACCAAGGGAACCCATGACAGGTAAACTTTCTGGGTTGGCCTGCATCATGACTAAACAACTTTATTTGTGCTCAACAGTGTATGCTTAACTCTTAACAGACTATTTTCAAATTAGTATCTCCTTGTAGAAATCAGATTATCTCATACATCTCATATGCAGAAAGGAAAATCTACAAGTTGTTCCATGTTTTTAACCAAACAGTAAAAAAAGTAAAACATGAACCAGCAAGAAGTTTGACACATCCTTCATCTCTCTCTCTCTCTCTCTCTCTCTCTCTCTCTCTCTCTCATCTCTCTCTCAGTGCAGTGGCCCTGTCAGCCTAATCCTATTCCTCCTCTCATTGTCAATACCCATCTAATTCTACTTTAACAACAGTAATTGTCTGGTAGAGTAGAGGCTATAGATTTGCTTTCCTGATGACTCCTTGACTTTTTTCCATTGGTAATACTAATAGAATTCCAAATCCTCGCCACTGTGATCGTGTCATGAGTAGGTCAACAGTTATGTCAAGGTCCTATTGGAAACTACACATCTAACATCTTAATTTAGATTTAGACACCCCCCCCCCCCCCCCCCAGTGCTCTCTCGACTATTCCTCTCTCATTCCGTCTTTCTTCTTAAACTAGTCATGTATATGAGAAATTGTGAGCGGCGCTTTCAAGCTAAGGTGCTCGTTCCATTATTACAGAATTCATTTAATTCTGCGACATTCAATTCTTGCATGTGAATTATTTGGCCTGGGCCATTATTGGATGCGTTCCTGTCGGCAGTTGAAGGATTATAGATTTGATTTCCATACAGCTGGCATCTTCTGGGAGGGACCGGGTGACTACTGCTCATTTATTTTTATTTATAGACTTTTGAATTGAATTTCTGATCAATGAGAGAGGACGGTTTGTGCTCGCACACTAAGTTTCAACTGAAACAAAGAGCGCAGGAGAGAACTCAGAGGAACACACAATTGATTGTGTCTTCGTGTGGGGCTGGGTTTCGGAGGATGATGTACACTGTACCATCCCGATATAGCTGAGCCACGGCTAGGCTCATGAGAGTGCAGTTACCTTGTAAGGACTGTGAAGGGCAAGAGGCCGACTGTTTGTGACTGGAAATAGCTAACATTGTGTAAAAACACTGTCCTCTGGGAAGCAGATTTCATATTCCTCAACAGAATAAGTCTATTTTAACAAATGACCTAAACGTTACTTATTTTTTCAGCTCCTTTGGTACATATTTACACCCATGTTTATCATTTCTTCCGTAGGTGTCGTCGTTATTCAACACAGGTTTTGACATGACTTACTGTATTAAGACTCTTTTTTTTCTAGTAAATACCCAATTGAAAATTGTATTGCTCCAAGGTTGCTTATTTCTAACTTTGGAGATTTATTTTCTCAAAACTGTTTAAGTATCAACTCTAGAAGAGACTTGTGTGAAGTTATTGAGGGTCTTTATCTCATGAGTAAAATGTATAAAGCAGGAGACTACAGCGAAAGTCTCCATTTACTTTCTATTTACTCTCATTATCATGGACTGAAATTTTTAAGATACTACCAGAAAGCATTTATTTGAAATTTCAGTTTTCAAACTACGGTTCGGTAACTAAGGAACCAACATTTACCATTATGTTTTTCTAAAGACTGATCAGAAATCATTAATTTTATTTTTAAATGAAAAAGTTTATATTTTTAGAATTAGAATTTAGAAACTATTTTATAGATATTGATTTTTTTTTTTTAGAATTGGAATGCTTATTTAATTTTTTCACAATATAAAAATGGTACTTTATAAATGAAATATAGAGATCCCTTATATTTAGGAAGTGGATCCCTCAAAAGGATATCATAATATTTGAGTGTCTTTGGCAGTAATTGGAGAAATAATTGAGAGATTAAAGTGATATTTTTTTCCTCCTCAGAGAAGCTCAATACAGCGAGTTCCACGCTCCCTGCAGCTTTGAAATATTTTTCCAGTTTCCGTCCCTGATTTTACATGTCTAGCACCTCAAACCTCCATGTTCAGCTGCCTTCATCTCATATTATGATACATCTACTCCCTGCTCGGGCCCACCACCTCAACACAAGGCCACATCCAACCATGTACGGTAACAAGGTCAGTGATGAGAACAGGCTCCACAGACTGGGATTAATTTTCCTTTTTACAGTTGCTTTTTATGGTTGCCTGTCTTTTGTTTCATGTGCTCTGGCGGTGCGGAGCTGTTCTAAGTAGGCAGCACTTCATTAGGTCAGCCTGCAGGCGTGAAGGTTCCTCTCATTACTGAACACCGTACCTCCAGCGCCCCTGCGCTGATGGAGCTTAATGGGACTGAGTATGGACTTAAGGACCTGATTGAGGCCATTTTCCAATTCCTCAATAATTAATATAGTCAGACATTTTGAAAATATTATTGGTCTTGAGTCAGTGGGCTTAAGGAGGAATTTGTGCTGACCAAGCGATCCCTTTCTCCGCCTTTGTCCCCTTCCGTCTGTTAGTCTGTCCGCTTGTCTCTTCCAGTATATCTCGATCAGATTTTCACCGGCGTTGGGAAGAGGAGCAAGGGAAGAGCGTATACTTGAGCGGGGTGAAAAGGTAAATTAGGTTGTCATGCTAATTTAGTGTCAGGTGACTGTGTAATTGAATGCATAAGGGAGGCAGTGGAAGTAGGCTGAACTTGACCCAGCTAAAATGAGCTGACCTTGAACCCCCCTCCCCCTTCCGTCGCTCCTCGCAGACCCACTTGCACCGGCGGCTGCCGATTCACACTCGTGCTGCCCTCAAGATCCATGTGCTAGAGGTCAGCAAATTAAGCCAATAAATCTCTCAGCCTCTCCACGGCTGTAGACATCACTTACATTAAAACAGGACGTTTGCAAATTTTGACTCTTGTCTAAATGTAAATGCAGCTGGAGTTTCCCCCGAATGTTCGCGTGAAATGTTACATTAACTTTTGAGCATTCCGTTCCATAGCTGTACTTTGGTGTCATTTTCGAGGACATCGTTCATGCATAGTCCATGTGTGCGGCCAAACGGTGTTTTGCACATGCAGTACAAACAGTTTTTTGATCGAAGCGGAATGAAAATGGTTTTCTAAAGCTCTTGTCTTATTTGCTTTAGCGCTCGTGCTGGAACAGATCCTTCCTGCCGCTTCTCAGAATGTCTTTTAAATAATTCACAACACAATCACACCTGTTTCCCCTCGATCAAAAGATGGATATCACAGGTCATCCATTCTTCCAGATAAAGGTGACCTCTCCTTTCTCCCTTTAAAAGACCGTCTCAGTTAGGCTTTTTCCGAAAGCACCTTTGCTCTTTGGAAAAGACAACTTTTACCTTGTACTCGCTCTCATTATGTTTTGCGTCCAGGCCCTGGTGACCTTCTCCTAACTGTGCGGGAAATTTATTGCTTGAAACGCAACTTCTTCTAAGCATGGGGAAACAATGTACTGCCCATATCATTAGGAGAAAGAGAAAAGGAGGAGTGTGTGGAAGGTGTGTGTGTGCGGGTGTCGAGGTATAGGATTTAATCAGAGACACAATGAGGGGACAGAAAGAAGGAGAGGACATCTAAGGGATAAGGGCACAATGAGATGCCAGAGATTGAAAGTAGCATGGAGTATTCCTGTGTGTGTATGTGTGACACACAGACCGAGCACAGAGAATTCATTAACATGGAAAGGCAAGATAGAAGCCTTTGAAGGACAGCCGCGATCCATCTGTCTGTGTGTGAATTTAAGAAGAGCTCCTATAAAGACTGTGTTGTCTGTATTGGTGCAAAATAAGAGGGTTCATTAAAAATGCATTTTTAAAAAAATATTTTTTGAGAAAATATTTAAAGACAGATTTTACACAAAGTATCCAGTTCAAAAGTTCCCACACCATTTGGTTTTTAATATGTTCCCTTATATGATCATCAGTGACTGTTTGTAGTCTTTTGTGATAGTCGTGCATGGTGTCTTGATTTGTCTTAATTGTGACACCTCCATGTCTAAGTTCTTTGGTTCCCCACATGCTCTGCACATTTAAGTTATTTCCAACAGTTACTGTACGATTCAGCTTTGCCATACACAGTAATTGATATACACACTACCGTTCAAAAGCTTGGGGTTGGTAAGACATTTTTGATAAGATTTTTTTGTTTGTTTAAGTCTCAGGCTCACTAAAGCTGCATTTGTTTGATTAAAAAACTGTAATGTTGTGAAATATTACAGTTTAAAATAATTTTTATTTTAATATATTTTAAAAATGCTGATTTGATGCTCAAGAAACATTTCACAGTTGAAAATAGTTGTTGCTTAATGTTTTTTTGCAATCCGTGATTCTGGATTCTTTGAGTAGAAATATCAAAAGAACAGTATTTATTTAAAATAGAAATCTTATGGAACATATAAATGTTTTTACTGTCACTTTAATGCACCATAATCAGTTTAATGCATCATTGCTGAATAATAGCATTAAAAATCTTGCTGACCTCAAAATTTAGAAAGGTAGTGTAGTTATGTATTTTATTGATGTGTTAAGGAAGCAAAACATATTAATAACCAATGGTAGGTAAATGTTCGAACAGGATACATTGTATAAATTTGTTTTGTCTTGGAATATCTATTTTTATTTTATGTTTTTACTTTATTATTTTTCATCTTTTATTTATATTTCATCTTAATTTGATTATAAAAATGCTAAACCTCTTACAGATGTAAATATATGAGCACAACTATATAGTATGTTCTGAACATTAGGTTTTACAAAATATATACAGTATATTCTGAGTAATAACAGTAAATGGCGAGCTATTGGCCAGTGATTAAACTCATTGTAATGCCAGAGTATTTTCGCATAATCATCACATTCCAGAGCAGTCATGCCCATTCATGAATGCACTCATTTCACAGGCTAATCAAAAGGAAGATTCATTGCTTTCCTTTATTTTTTTCCTATGTTATGTCACTAGACATTTCAGTGTGACAATATGGATTGCGCTGTTTTAGAGATGATGGTTCCTGAGAGTGGTTCAGTACTTGTGATGACAGGCGGTCCGTTTCCACCACTCGCTGGCTGCTTTCTGTGTCATTGTCTTTAGCTGCGGCACAGTGTGTGGAGATGGATGGAGCCATGTGGGTGAAGCCGCTTCAGTTTCCCCACTGCCAGTGCCTTCCTGTCACGCCAACTCTCACTAGACCAATTAATTATGATGGCCTACTTATGATGTTTAATTGTGATGATTTATAGAGTAAATAAATATATTTCCGAGGACAGCATCTGCTCTATCAGGATGAAAAAAGGTGCCGCTTTATTTCTGTTGTTGTTTTTGCTTTGTTTGTTTATTCCAAAGAAAAATAGGACATGAAGCAAAAAAAAAAAAAAAAAAAAAATGTATGTATGCTCATTAGGTGATGCAAAGGGAGGGAGGAAGAATTATAAAAATAAAAATTATTATAAAGCTTACAGATTAGTATCTTGAGGAGTCACCAGCAATGATATGTCGCTGGTGTCATAAACCACAGATTGAAAGGTGGATCCGGATGGCTAAAGGGTATTAGTGGTACAGATATGAAAACAGTTTAAATTGCAAATGGAAGAGAAAAAAAAAGTTACTGTAAAATAATTATGTGAATGTTTATATAGTGTTTTCTTAAATTCTCTTTTGCATTCCCAAGTAAAATACTGAAAATATAGCTGCTTTGGATTTAACTTTTTAGTGTTGACATGGTGGCAATGCTTTTGAAAAAATATTTTGAGTCCTTGGTATGTTTTTGTGTATGTGTGTGTGTTCAGAAGTTCAGGGATGCATGAGGCGAGCGGTCCCCCTGGTGAGCAGGGCCGGCTGGGACAGGGGCTTGACCCTTCCTCTGACCCCTCATCATTTCCGCCGGCAGGTGACGCTGGCAATTACAGCCCCGACTACTGGCCGCGTCCGGCTGCTTCTGTAGGGCCGGTGATGAATTGCAAATGGCTGGCACCCAGCGTACAACTCCAAACTCAAATAAATCTTCAGCGTGTAATAATGACAGGAGCAGGGAGAAGACTGGCAGCTATAACAAGGCAGCCAGTGTCACCCACTTACGCCAGGCTTTCAAGATCCATCATTACCTGCCAGGCCCCACGCTAAGGTGAGCCGGACATGCAGGCCCAAAAGAAAGATGTGTTGTTTGCAGTGGAGCATCCAGCCAGTCCCATCTGGCATGCTGCAAATGGGATTTTTCCCCCCGTCTTCCTACCCCCTTCTCTGACCAGTCTGACTGAAGCTGTCTGTCACCTCAGGTAGGTTTCGGACGTCCAGTCACGGCGAGAAAAGACCAGGCTGTGTGCTCTGGTTATTTTTAGCATATTAGCACAATGGGAACATAGTTTTGTCCTTTTTACTTCAATTCATTGATTTTTATATTTAATTTTTAGGCCTAGATGCCACTTACTTTTTGAGTAGTTGAAGGAGGACAGGAAATGAGGAGAGGGAAGGAAACAAGTTCAAAACAAGCCCAACGGCACATTTTGTCGAAGCATGAGCGCTAACCACTAAAACTTGACTCCAGAATTCTGTCTTCTCATTTTTTTGTTCATATTTATTCTTATATTCTACTATTCAAAAGTTTAGTTTCTTTTTTTTAAAGAAGTCTCTCATGCTGACCAGGACACAAATGCACGACTGCATTTATATGAACAAAAATACAGTAAATACAGGAATATTGTGAAATAATAATTATTATTATTAATATTGCAATTTAAAATAACTCTTTTCATAACTCTTTTCCTTTTTTTAATATAAACAAATTTATTCCTGTGATGGCAAAACTGAATTTATTAGCGGCCGCTACTCCAGTCTTCAAAATCACGTGATCCTTCATTTCTTATCAATGTTGAAAACAGTTGTGCTGCTTAATATTTTTGGTACTTTTTGATCAAAAATAAATATTTTAATTATAAAAATATAATATATTATGGTTTATAATTATATTTTATATAATGTAAAAATATAATTTAATAAATAACATTATACACCATCATTTTTTTTTTTAATTCAAATATATATTTTTGATCAACCTATAGGAGACAAACTGCCAACCTGCAGTTTTTCTTTTTAATTAATCTCTCACACAGTTAGCACTAACTGATCACAAATGCCTTAAGTCAATACTTCCTGTGAGTAATAAACTCTCTGTGAGATGGAGCAGCTTGCCGTAACGCTCATGTACATGGCTCATCAGTGACCTGTGAGTCCTGGACCCAGACCCTGTGAATCCCCTCTCCTCTTTGTATTGTGTGTGGTGATAAATCTTTAGCTCCCTGAGAGGTGCGGGACTGATGCAGATGGGTGAGAGGGTGATGAAGCAGGACCTAACCATGGCCCCTCTCTCTCCTCCACCCTCTCACACACACACACTCTCTCTCTCTCTCTCTCTCTCTCTCTGGACTCTGATTGCTGTATAAACAGGGATGTCAGGAGCTGCAGATATCACAAAGTGAAATTTAGGCAATTTGTTTCCACCCAGTCAAAGGCTGTTCTGTGGCCTATTTTTGGAGGCCCCTTTGGTGGCCTTACCATACGTTTCCACATAATTTATGGTGGCACTGTAACATATGGACTTTTCATCACTGTCCAGCCTCTCTCTCTCTCTCTCTCTCTCTCTCTCTCTCTCTCTCTCTCTCTCTCTCTCTCTCTTCTCTCTCTTTTACACACACACACACACACACTCTGAATCAATTTTTGAGCTTGAAGATTTTCCTTCTCTAAGTTTTGCAATTCCTCTTATTCTTTGTATACTCCAGAAAGTACATAGTTCATAACAGAATTTGAATGGCAAATTATATCATATAGAGCACACCAAGTCTAGGTTATACCTCAGTAACTGAGGTTACGTTTTCTCGTTTTAGTATGTTGGTTTCAAATGCCTAGTTCAAAGCCCTCTTTCTTATTATAAACAAATTTCTGTGAATTTGGCCCTCCAAACAAAATTTTAGTATCATATTTTTGTAATCACTGTTCGATAACAAGTGAACACCATAAAAACTATGCTGGTTGAATTTTGTTCTCAGAATTTTTTTTGTCAGTCGGGGCAAGTTGTCACGTGTTTTAAATTTTCATAATTTACAATACTGTTTATTGTATTTTTTTTTAATTGTAACCTTATATTTTTGTGCATAGCCTTTTATTATTAGTGTTACATTAATTAATAATTATTTTGCATGTACAGTAATAATCACTTTACGTAAAATAGCTTTAATTAAAATAGCTGAAAAGCCTTGCAGGTTCCCTTGTGACGACGTACCTCAAAGTGTGACAACATCCCAGCTATTTGTAACCAAGACTTTAAGATGTATGCCTATGCAGAAAAATTACTCCTGATTAATATCCACTTTGCACAATTATGATATTTTGTTTGTCTGTTGTTGAAATTGTGCAGCAGTTTCCTTATGGAATCTTATTTTTAGCTTTAGAAATTAGTTTAGTTGGTGCAGCCATAGTCAGGTTGATTCAGTAATGTTGAATATTTTCACATGAATAAGATCTGTTGATTTAATTTCATATATACATACAGTATACGTTAACACACTGCTAATTAAATAGCGGCCAGCACACGTTAGATTCATCACTGTAATGCTGTCTGGTAATTTGCTGGCATTTACGTGGCGGATGTCTCTAAGAGCTCTAACGATGGTATGAGAGAAGAGTGATTGATGTGTGGCTGGACACCATTTCAAGGACTGCATTTTCTGTGTATGTTGAATAGAAACTAGCTTCATACCGGCTCACGACTGTGACATATTTATGTGTTATCACAGCATTTCCTGCCATTACTGAAGCCTTGTCATACTGAATGTAAATGATTGATCATTGCTAGCCTGTAAAAAGTGCTTGCATCACTGAAATGAAAGTGAGCAAAATGCATTTATTTAAAATTAATATTTAAGAAGCTCTTGCATGGTTGTTTTGATTTCCTGTGTTTATTTTAATATCAACTTTAAAAGAAAAAGCATTAATAGTTTTAAACACTAAATTATTTTATTATATTAGCCATTAAAAACAAATTCTCCAGTTTTATTGGATATTTGTATAAATATACCTTCCTCAAAATTTTAATTGATTGTGCTGGATTACTATGAAATGAAAACTGTAAACATCACACTGATTTAAATTGTGTTCTGCCAGTGGGAAATAATTATTTTGGTTCATTTCAGTATCATATTTGACGTGTCAGTCATGCATGTGTCTGTGTAAAACACTTGCACGTATTAGGCATGTGCTGTAATTTCTCACTGAGACTCTTTGAGAGATATTCAGTGATGCTTAGCATCAGTCTGGCTGTGTTTAGTTAATGGATGAGACATGTTACTGATGTCTCCCTCTCTGATGTGCTGGAGCCGTAACCTTCACAGACAGCATAACAGTGTGTTTCTGACTTATCCTCCTTACATTTATAAACATCAGCATCAAAGCTTTGGTTTGGAAGTGAAACTGGAAATCCCCTACCTTCAGATGCATACTGACGTTGATGACTGTTTTTGTCACATGACTGCGTTCATATGAGGTCATGACATTGTCACCTCAGCACTTGGTCTACTTCTTTGCTGTATATTTATGTATGGGGTTTTACAAAACTCGCCTTCATCAAAATATAAAAACAGAATATAATCAATAATTATATAGTCAATAATTGTAGTCAATAATTTTATCCCTTAAAACTCATCTTTGATCACAAAAATTACATATTTAAATGTTTTTTTTCCCCTGTGAAAATAAATTCTTCATGCCTTAAAATAGCTTGAATGTAACTCTACACCCTTGCTGCTTTTAGTATATGCAGATATGCAAATTAGCCCCGCCTCCACTCAATCGCACAAGCTCAGAATACCTGATCCACTCTGTCAACTTTACTGTAGTAAACGCTGCACAATGGCAAGCGGAAATACTGGTTTAATTCAGCCAAATATGTTTGAACCAGAAACTGATTCAGAAGAAGAAGTGGAAGAGCAAATTATACGGGGTCGTATATAAGTCGATGTATCAGAATGGTAATGACGTTTTACGTATCGCTCTCTTCGGACACATGATGATAATTAATATTAGCCTTTTGCTTGACTACGTTATCAAACAGCTAATAATGTGCTTCTAATGTTACACAAACCATCTTCCCGTTCGCCATCTCAGTCTGCCTTCTAAAAATCAGCATCCTTAGAAACGCTTTGTACAAGAACGTCAGTGGAAAAAGGCATATAGTTATCATATCATATCATTGTAATATACGTCATATACATAATTCACCCGCTATATTACTAAATGTACCTGATTTGTCATATCAACAGAAAAACATCCCGGGATAACCTGGCTTCTCTTGAGACAATTACATAGTAATGATATGCTACAAGGTAGTTTGTGACGTAAGGAACACCTGCGATTTCAAACCACATTGAGACTTTTTTCACTGCAGTTTTAAGGAGAAAATACTCAGCAATGGTGTTGACTTATGAATTTGCACATGGTTTGTCTTAAAGCATATTAAAAACTCCATACAGACATATAAACAACATTCAAAACTTGATTTTCACAGGGGGCCTTTAATATATATTCCTCATTTTTTTATTAGCATTACTTTGACAAGAATGAATGATTGTGATTCTATTTTAGTTTCATCAAATGAAAAGTTTGCTGACTGACAACTGAATTCATTGTAGTATTTTTTTCATATAAATCTAAAAATATAAATGTTTGTAGATAGTGGTACTTAATCGTCACTTAATATCTGTTTGATTTGTGATTTAAGTAAATATGGAAAAGTAGCATAATTTATTTTTATCAAAGTGGTACAGTAAGAGAATTATGTGATTTACTAGATTAGATTATTAGATTTAAACTATTAGGCTTACTATTGAATTAAAGCAAAATACATCATATTTTGAGGATTATATTGTTTTATTTTTTTTGAAGTGAGTACATTTTTGTAAAAACCCCACAGTTAAAATAATACTTAATGGCAAAAAAGAAATGTGTTATGAATTACTTCTACACATTTGGTTTGGTAAACACTTTGCCTTTTGTTATTGAGGACTGACTTCTCCCTTTGACATTGAGATGATTACAATTGTTTAAAGTCCTCTGTGGGAATGAACTCAGTCTCCATTAAAACACTGAAAGCGGTACAATTTTGTAATGCCTCACAAAAAATGGAAAGAGTCAAAACTGAGCCTCTGATGAATTTTCCTACTGCGCCGTGCTATTGATTATTTCTGCCAAAAAGCTCCCCTGGGGACCCACTCTCTGTTTATATCGCCATTCGTTCACATCAGTATATCTATCCTGTGTTTTTATGCTCTTATGAAACCACTGCGTGACCACATCTATCCTGTTGGCTTATGAAAGCCAAACTTTAGATCACTTTAAAAACAGCAGCAGGACTCATATAGATCTAGCTGTGGGATAAGTTGTCAGGTTGTTGCTTTACGTTTTACTGAGTGTATGGAAGGAAATGTATAGAAATGTGGATTGGTGTGGTGAGTGTAATAGGGCAACATTCGGGGGATGTTATATTGTACCCCATGCAACCTCCAAGCAACCTGCCCCTCATATTAGCCCAGTCTTTTGTTTCATTGAAGTCAAATACAATAGTCTCCTATATATCGTGCTACAGTGCTGTATGAAAAATAGATTGTGTGTGTGTGTGTGTGTGTGTGTGTGTGTGTGTGTGTATGATTGCAGGGTTGCTGCTCTGTGACTCATGTTGCCCTCAGTTAGCCAGCAGAGGCCACTCACAGCATATCATACAGCTGACAGTCAGATGCTACACACAGATCTGACTGCGTTCGCCAGCACACACACATTCCCACAATCAAACATCCACATGCATACTCCTTAATATGCTATGCTTAGATAAAGCATTTCCTTTTAATGAGCTCTGCATTACATTTTAATTCATTTTGCATTTATTTAGCTTTTTCCTCAAATTTGCATCTGTATTCTAATTATTTTAACATTTAACTTTATTTGATAATCATAATGTCTTTGTATTATTTTTAGAATTACTATATTCATATTTAATATCTTTATGCATCTAGTCTTTTGTTCCCATTTTAGCATTTCAACAAGCTTTCTAGGCTGATCCGATGCAGACGATCAGTCAGTTGCTCGTAAAAGCTGATAAATGATTTATCCATGAAAAAATATTAACTGGAGTCCAGACAATTGATCGGCCGATGATGAATGCGAGGCATGTGGATTACAGGGGAGAGCCGAAAGGCAGTAAATACAGGTGTCATTTTGCTGAAGCACACCATGTTACGCTGCCATCACATGACTCTAAAATCACCTAAGAGTGTCATCTTATAGATTCATCACACTCACATATGGCTTTTTTTAACCCTTGTATCTTTATGCCATGATATTGCAGTCCTGTGAATCTTAAAAATAGTCCATGAGCCTGTAATGGCTTACATAATCAAAATGGAAATAAGTAGATTTTTTTTATTGATTAATTTAGCTATGCTTTAAAAATGCATTCATTTTCTAGTTTTAGAATTGTACAGTGAAAATTGAAAAATTATTATATTAAACTAACAATACTTGTACTAACAATATGTACTTATGCTTTAAAAACAGAACAGTTCTGGTGTAAAACGCACAGTGCCAGTCTCGTCTCCCCGATCAACTCAGCGGCTCATCCCGTCACACAGAAGCATGCGGAAATTAAAAAAAGGGAAGTGTTTCTGTCAACCTAAGCCCAGGATTCACGACCCAATCCACCACGGAGGACTAATGAAATCATCCTAATCCTTCCACCTCCCCTCACCCTACTAATGCACATTCATTCACTATTCTATCTTTACCAGGGGAAAGGGAAGCCGAATCAATATAGTCCACAGCTTTGAAAACTGTCAGGAAATAAAGCCTTAGAAATAAAGACATATGTGCTGGTTTCGTGCATTGCATTTCGTCTCATTCCGCATGCTTTATTCAATTGGCAGTAAGTAAAGGAAATATCTCACTGATGAAGGCATATAAGGGAATAAACCTAATCACTCTTCAGCCCTTTTTCTTTCTGGCATTCTTTCTTTCTTTCTCCCTCTCTCTCTCTCTCTCTCTCTGAAGGTGGAGGAAATTCCAGCCTTCAGAATGAATCTTTTCCTGTAATCGGTCCCTGAGGCTGTGTCATAATTCTGTATACAGTATCACGATAATGACATTCCAATAATCATACGCATCATAAACCCAGGCTCTCGGGTTCGCAGAGTGAGAACGATCAGACGCTCTGTGTCACGCGGCTGACCTGTAATGTTACAATGATATGATTGGCCATAATCCCACTGTGAATATGGGTTTCATTAACTTTTAATAATGGTTTTCCCCCTCATTTACAGTAATTTAATATAAATAAACAATATGTTTAAATAAAAAACACTTAAAGTTGAAGAAATTTCCACTTTCTGAAAAAATCAATGCAAATGTCTTATTTTTTTTGTGCAATAAGATGAGACTGGAGAAAGCATTTTAACATTTTAAAATTTTTAGATATAATTAAAATGTAATTTAAATTAAAAAAAAATATTGGTTAGCGTAAATCTACACATTATTAATTCTTTAATTTGAGTGTATTCATAGTGTGTATCACGCACAGCTTCACCTAGCACACACACATCCTTTCCACTCTGTTACTCCCACTTCTCAAAAGACTACTTTCTTAAACCCACAGGTAGTAAACAGCCAATTTTATTCTCTAGAATAGCCTCAGCTTCCATCAACCTCATGTTTATTTTCGAGCAGTGCGAGGGGAGAGAGCCCAGCGCAGAGTGGTATTGTGATATTTGTGCTACGATAAGTCCATAAATAAGATTAATACGGCATGGAGGAGGTTGTCGGCAGGCCGGGCTAAAGGAAATAAGTTGGCTGTGAACAGAGAATACTGTAAACTGAATGAATCAGTGGGGTCCAGGGCCAGATAATGTGATCATGAGTCCATGTAACTCAGCATGACAATGGGCGCAGGCTTCTCTGCCTCCATGCTTCACTGTTGAGAATGGATTACAGAGCTCCAGTGGCACGCCGTAGACCCATTTTCAACCTGCCACAGAGATAGCAGCCAGATTAAAGTCCACACATACACATGCGTACACACACATGTAGCCAGCCAGAGCAGAACCAGACGTGACACTAACATGGACATGTCCATACACTCCATGAACACACATACTCAACATACAGTACATAAGCATAAGTAGAAGTGAGCAACTTGTGTTGATGTGTTTCCTGTTGAACAGTTTGGGTGGGACATATAAAATGGCTTTTCTCTTTTGTTTTAAATGGTTAATAGGCTTTAACTTAATCAGTCACAAACTATCATTTGCTACTCATCAGAAGGTTGTGCATTGTCATTCTAGAAAGCATTTGATTGGATAAAAATCATTCTTTTAAAAATGTGTATATACAGTATTTGCTAAAAGTGAATTTTTTCAACTATTAGGGGGACGTTAGCATATACAGTACCATTCAAACGTTTTTTTCTTTTTATGTTTTTGAAAGAAGTCTCATGCTCACCAAAGTTATTCAATCAAAAGTACATTAAAAACACTAAAGTTGTGAAATTATTATTACATCTTTAAATGAACTGTTTTCTTTTTTAATATATATTTAAAAGTAATTAATTCCTGTGATGGCAAAGCTGAATTTTCCTTCAGAATGATCCTTCAGAAATCATTGTAATACTGTATGCTGTTTTTTTGCTCAAGAAAAATGTTCAATTGAAAATAGTTGTGCTGCTTTTTTTTTTTTAGGATTCTTTGATTTAATAGAAAGGACAGTCGTTATTTGAGATAGAAATCTTTTGTAACATTATAAATATCTTTACTGTCACTTTTGATCAATTTAATGCATCCTTGCTAAATTGAAAAGTGTTCATTTCTTGCCTCAAAAAGGATGCCTCAAACTTTTGAAGGGTAATGTAGAGGACCTCAAAGCTAATAGACAGGGACTAAAATACATAAAACTCACAGACTATACACATTATCATAATACAATATGCAAATCAATCCAGATGACACACTTGCATGCCTGTACACTTCGATAGTCTGCAGGCCATGGGCGCATATGCACATCACACAATGTGAGAAACACTCGCACAATCCCAAAGACTACATCTGACAAGTTTTCATTGGCCTGTTGTATGGATTGGTATATGCACAGAAGTAATCCTTATTACCCACAGTCCTCAGGGACCCATTTACATCGATTTCTCTTCCTCCCTCATTTTTTCTCACTTTTTAATGCTTATTCCATGAATCATTTGCCTTTCCACACTCTCGCTCGCGGATTACACACATTCGCCTCCTCTCCCGTTCTCACAGTGCTCACATACTCTTTATCTCCGCATCGAGCTGCCTCCTGGTGCTCGGCGGCAATTTCAATAAGTTGTGGGTTTGACGCCCTTATTTAAATCACTTAGAGCGGAATGGCACATAACAACAATAACAAATTACTATACAGTCAGTCTCTGGTGCAATTAGGTTACAGTATGATTAAATACGAATGCCGTCTAGTTGCCAGTGTGTAATTTGGGCCTAGCAGGAGGTTGTGGGAGGCCAAGATGATAAGAGTTTGTGTGCATGTGCGTGTTTGTGCTGTCTGCCGGTGGACCACTTCATTACTGGTGTGTGTACACTTGGCACGCGGTGGGAGGGAGATAGCCTCCCTGAGGAAGAGCGCACTGCATCTTCCCCCTGCTGACAGGCCTGCATACATCACCACCCTCCTTCCAGTCAGATGCACTTCTCCCTCCGCACTCTCCCTTTATTATCCATTTATTCCCCTTGCTCTTTCTGTCTCTTTGCTTCTCTCTCCTTCTCTCTCTCCCTTTCTCTTATCCACCCCTTTTTTGTCACCCCTTTGATTTGTTTCTCTTGACTTTCTTGCTCAACAGTCTCATTATTATTGCTGAGTATCATTAACATTAATTATTATTCTTGAAGTTGCCCTTGTGCTGTTTTAAACACAGAGATGGGTCCAAAATGAACTTTTTTTCAACACGTGCAAATGTTGGGTAAATTGAGAAAATCAAGATTATTTTTTTTAGTCACTTCACACATCAGTGAGGATCAGACTAATTATGACAAATAATGCTGATTTAATATTAAAGGGAAAATTACCTCATGATTTACTCACCCTCAAGCCATCCTAGGTGTATATGACATTCTTCTTTCAGATGAATATAATCAGAGTTATATTAATAAATGTCCTGGCTAATCCAAGCTTTATAATGGCAGTGAATGGCTGCCCAAAATATGAAGCCCAAAAAAGTGTATCCATCCATTATAAAAGTAATCCATACGGCTCCAGGGGGTTAATAAAGGCCTTCTGAAGCGAATTGATGGGTTTGTGTAAGAAAAATATCCATATTTAACACATTATAAAGTAAAATATCTAGCTTCCGGCGGACCGCCTTCCGTATTCAATTTGCAGAAAAAGCGGAACTGGCGCAACGATGACGTTGGATGAGAGGCGTTACACTTTCTTCGGTTTTATTTATTTGCCAAAGCCAACTTTTACCTGCAATTGTTCCGTGCTGAGTGTTAGTTTTAGACTCTTCATTTAATCAAATTTTTAAGCTAATTTTCAGGTGGACGCAAGAGCACTTAAATTTAAAATTGAATCAGAGCCTCTTTTCATTTCATCCTCTTTTTTTTTCCTTTTTAATTTTTTTTGCTTAATGTGTTACACCATCAAGGCAATCAATACCATCATGGCAAATATTGATATCAGATATTTCCCAGACTATGAAGCAGTATCCCATTGAATGCATAGATTACCATGCTTTGTTTTTTTTCTGCTGCCTTTTGCTAAGCAGTAGCAGCAGGCATGTAATCATGCTAGAGAATAACTTAATGATATGAAAGAGAATTGATTTTCCAGAAAGAGATTCAACTTTGATAAGGTATTAGTGTAAGAGAGAAAATGCTGTGAATCTTCATTATGGCACTTTGATATGCACTGGCACCATTATTAATAGAGAAAAAGAAAGACAAATGAATCTTGAAAATAGATTCTCACATTTGAGAAGGAGATAGAATTAGGTGTCTAGTTGGAGGAGTCTGCTGCATGTTTTAATATCACTATTTTTTTGAAGATAATACTGAAATTAGACAAAAATGGAGATATAGTGAGATCAGTTGGGATCAGTTTTGACCATGTTGGTAATGAAGAGCAAACAATGAGAACCCAAAGGAGAGATGAAATGGTGTGAAAGCTCCAGATGAAATTTACTGACTTGACTATTCATTTTCAAGAGTATTACTGAAGATTGGAAATACGAGTTTGAGGATCATGGGAAACTGACTTTAATGGGGGATCTTTTCTTCCTCTGAAAAACATGTGACATTACTAGGGTCTTTTTCTCAGGGAAGCAGGAGACTTAAGCAAGTGTCAAAGATCATGAGAATAATAAATTCAGTAAGGTGCGTCCAAAATTTCTGTGTCTCATCTGGCATATGTCCATTCTGACATGCACTGTAATGGAATAAAATGCACATTATGTACATGCTTTGGACTGTAGCAATTAATAGTTCCCCCTATGTTCCATTTTAACTTTGATTTTTTTATGAATCAGTTTTTATATGGCACATTAGGATATATCATTACTGCACATTGCTACTACTCCATATATAATTTGCCACATGAATTAGGCATGTGTTATTGTGTGTGTGTGTGTGTGTGTGTGTGTGTGTGGTTGGCCATCAGAAGTGAAGTGCTCATTAAAAACTGCCAGCAGGTAAAACCTCTTTCCTCTTCTACTCTTCTGCTTCTCATCCCTCTCTCCCTTCATCTTTCAGCATCATAGTCTGTTTTTCTGTAGAGTTGGTCACCCTTGTTGATCCTGTCCTGGCTCAGCAGTGTTTGAACTGCATTGTGTGACTGTCAATCATGAAATATACGGTCCTCAATGAAAACAGCACTGGTGCAAAATGCTGATGGAGCACGGATGTCTGGGAAATAACTGGCTTTGGGGTCCAATTACAGTAGAGGTACCTCAAATCAGGTAAAGTGACCAGTTAAAAACATTCATAAATTTATTTCATTCAATCAAACAGAGAAGTCTTGTTTAAAAATTAATTCCACATTTTCGATTTTGGACTGATATAGGACCTCCTATATGGCTGATTTGCTTTGCTACAATTAAGTAAACCCCAATCTGTGTAAAGTGTCGACTTTCTCAGACTCAATGACTTATGCTCATATAAAGGTAAGACAAGTGCTGGTCTTTGAGGGATTGTTTCATTTACAACTCTGAGGTCTTTCCCGATGTTCATCAGTGGATACAAATCACTACCTTTTATCACTCTGGCCCAACAAAGCAAATTATTCAGCTGTTATTTATCTTCAAGAACAACTTGATATACAGTTGCAGCTTTATCATCTGTTAATGAAGGTTTAGTTCATTTGTTGGCCTTTGACACATTTTATTGATTTATAGAGATAATTTGATAATAGGAAACGTCTGTTAGTCAAATTTATTTGGTTACAGATCTAGGGTGTCGTTTTTGTGGTGAATTTATTATGAAGTGAATGCAATTTGCTCTGCCACATGATCATGTATAGTTATTTTAAATGTTTAAATTTTTTTTTTTTTTTTTTTTTTTTAAAGTACTCTTTTCAAATTGTTTGTTTTTACATTTACATTTTTTTAAAATACACTTTTAATAATTTTAGAAATTCATAAAATTTACACTTGCAGTAGCATATTGTGACGATTAGTAAAACAATGTAATTAATGTTTGAATTTTTTTAAAAAGGTTTTATATAGTACATTTCACAGTATTTCATTAATATTGTAATAACTAAAATATGTATTACTATTATGTTATTATTGTTAATATTATTATATTTTTAATTAATATGTTTAAATAATAAAGTATAATTAATGTTTAAATAATAATATAAATGTAAATAATATATTTTGTGTAGTCTAAAGGCCAAAGTATACTTCATTTTTACGTGTACGCGAGGGTCAGTGTACAGTGTGCGTGATGTGAATTTCGTCATCAGAAGAGTACGCCCGTACTGAACGTGCACCTCTGGATTTTTGTACTTTGTACGCACAGGTTGCACATGCGCATTTAAATTTTTTCCAGTATCTACATGGGTTGTAACTCGTGGCGAGAGATTGCTCTAAACTGCGCATGGGTCGAACGCCTGTGTACGCGTACGAGTCAAAAGAAGTATACTTTGCAAGGCTGTGCGTTCAACTGTGCGCATACACTCGCGTACACGTAAAAAAAAAAACGAAGTATACTTTCGGCTTCAGGCTAGATAAAAATTTAGGTAGCACTTTATTTTAGGGTCCATTTCTCACTATGAACTAGTTACTTATTAGCATGCATATTACTAGGATATTGGCTTTTTATTAGTACTTATAAAGCACATATTAATGCCTTATTCTGCATGACCATATTTTACATCCCTTAATCCTAGTTAATTCCTACTCAATACCTAAATTTAACAACTACCTTACTATTTTTATATATATATATATATAAGCAGTAATTAGGAGTTTGAGGCAAAAGTCATAGTTAATAATTAGTTAATAGTGAGATAGTGACCCTAATCTAAAGTGTGACCGTATCAAGGAACAGCTATATATGCACCATGTTTAAAATTAAAGTTAGTGACAGATATATCAGTAATCGGATATTTTTACTCATCCATATCGGAATCAGTATTAGGCCCAAAAGACCAATGACTGTCAGGCTATAATCAATCAAAATATAAATTTGTAGTGTTTGAGATTGTTGTAATTTTTGTGGTGATGATTGGCAGCTATTGTGAGCTAATGGATCATTCGTCATGACGTTTGTTGTGTTACACACAACAAGGGCTTGAGGAACACAATCGAGGGTTCGATGCTTTCAGTGCGGTGCCAGTCGCAGCCTAATGAAGATTAATGCACTGAAGCTCAGACAACAGGCGAAAGAAAGAAACTTTGCTCTGTAAGTCTGAGCGTGTCTGCAGGGCTCCCCCTCTCCCACCAGCCACACCGATGAAACTAGACAACTGTCACACCACGACACGTCACACTCCTGACACAGACTGCTCACTGTCACATGACAGCTTTTTCACACACTCTATCATTGTTGTTTCGTCGTGCATCACATACATAGCATTACTTTTTCGTTCCAGCAACGCAAAGACCCTCCCTTTGCAAACGATTCAGCGCTGTTCAGATGGTTTTATTTTCTATTTGTCCTCTTAAGCTAAGGCCAAGACTTACATCTTGCAGATGTCTTCAGCAATTTCCCCCTGTGCCGATCTGACCACGGGTTATCATCTTCTTGCTCTTTTCTTTTCGTCTAAATGCTGTTTTGTCTTCTCCTGCAAGTTTGTTTATCTGGCTTTGGCAAGCTCTACTGTTTCCGACTTGGCAATGTTGAAAATTGCAGGGTGAAAAAAATCACCTCAAGAGGATGCATGTAATATCGCATGTGACGGCGCCTTTTGCGGCCACTTAGCTTGCTAGCACGAGCGCCCAATCCTCTCCTCTTCTTCCTCTGTGCTGTGCACTTGCAGTTTCCCCTGTGGGGCGGTGATGGCTTGTGACAGTGGCCGCTGCTGGCTTAGGCGGCGCGTGATTGTGGAGGGAGAGTTGCGGAAGGAGGCAAAGAGAGATAGGGTTCTCGGCCCCCTTATGTTGTGACACTACCAGGGCCCCCTGCACTGGCGCTACAGCTGATGCTCTGTCCGGCCCCATCCCCGTCTGCTTGACGCTGAGCGGTCTTGCCAAATGCCAGGAACCATAGTCACATCTGCCCGTTTCGGGCGGCCTGGTGGCGGCAGGCCGCCTTTGGGCCGGTGCCGGCCGGGGGGCACGTGCTAGCCGCTGCTGCTGATCCACTGACTTACGAGAGAGAGAGAGAGAAATGGAGAAACAGAGTACCTGTTGTCTACGCTTCACTCTTGATTGCTGTTGACACATATATCTGTCACCACTGCATCAGACGCCAGGCTCTCGGGCTATGCAGACTATTTTTTTTTTCAATAGCAGATATCTCATGTGAGGTGTCTCTGCCCTGCTCAGATGCTCTAGCTTGCAGCACGAGGTTAACAAACTGGAATAAATGCAGAGAGAAAAGGCTACCAGGAGCCAGATGTGTTTGTGTGTGAGCAGATGCATGTCTTTCCCTCATTGCTAAATTTCAGTTTCAACATACAGTTTACTCAGTGTCCACAAAACTTGGCCTAATTGTGGTTCATGGTTGAAATAGACATTGCATGCACCTTTCTGTACTCAAAAAAGTAGTTGATCATACATGGGGAATGTGGACAAAAACAAGTAGTAGACTGGCTGCAAAATGCACTCAAGCACTTTTTGTTTGTTGTTTTTATACAGTTTACATTTTATAAACTCAAAACTGAATATTTAAATCCAATTTAATTTCATAAAATGATTTTTAAAGTAGATGTTACGGATAAAATGTTTAGTTTTCCATAGTATAAAACCTGTTGATTTTAGTTATGTACATAAAAACTACATTTTTTGTAGTATTAGTTTTTTATATGCAATCATCGTATTGTTTGAACATTCTTAGTCACTGAGCAAACGGAAAATACTTGTATAAATACTTTAGGTATTCCTTTTATAATATTTGATATGAAAAAGTTGGTAACACTTTATTTTACAGTGTCTTTGTTACATGTAGTTACTGTAGTAAAAACTATAAATTATGCATAATTACATGCAACTAAAGGCCAAAGAATACTTCACTTTTTACACGTGACGCGAATATTGTCATCAGAAGAGTATGCATGTACTGAACGCTCAACGCCGGATTTTTGTAACCGTGTGTACATTGTACGCCTAGGTCGCACATGCGCATTTCATTTTTTTGCAATATTTACATGGGTTGTAACTTGTGGTGAGAGATTGCACAAAACTGTGCATGCGTCGAACGTCTGTGTATGTGTACAAGTCAAAAGAAGTATACTTTGCAAGGCTGTGCATTCGACTGTGTGCGTACGCTCGCGTATGTGTAAAAAGATGAAGTATACTTTCGGCTTAACACTAAACCAAAACCTAACCCTATAGTAAGTACATGTAGTTAATTAATAAGACTCAGTACTTAAATGTATAATTACACTGTCAATGTCATGATTATGGACTTATTTTAAAATTCTATTTTGTTTCACTTAGAGTACGCTGACACAACAATGATGTACTAAAAATGGAAAAGTTTTTCCTTTTGCGTTTTTCGCGTACAGATGACAACGTTGTCAAAACACGAATCTGCGAAAGCGATTAAAAAAGCTGTATTATTTATGCCAGGCCAGTAGCTGTTGAGGTCACTTTGTAAATAAAAACTAGGCGGCTATAGGCTAAATGCGTAATATGCATGTGCTTGACGTCACATGACGTCGTTTTTTTTTAGTTCACATGGAAACGATAATATAGTTTTCAAAAACTTGCACTTTGAAACCCGTTTTTAAAACTTAGCATTTTCAGGCCCCAAAAATGTTTCATGTGTAAATGAATGGCCAAAACGCATAAAAAGTTTTCCATTTTTAGTTGAAAACAGTGTTGTGTAAACTGCCCCTTAGTTCCTGTATCCCTGTATGCTCTGTTTAGTATCGGTTTCCTTCGTTTCTGATTATGTCCGCATTTGTTCCTATTGTTACGTATAATTATCAGTTGTGTCGTATTAGTTCCTTGTTAATCCCTGTGTATATATACTCCCTGTTCAGTTTTGTCCTCCGTCAGTTATTGTCTTATGCAATGCGTTGTGTTACCCCTGTGTTCATCATTCATGTCTATTTAGAGAATTTCTAGTTTGTGTGTGTTGCTTATATCCTCCCCAGAACGTTACAGTAACATGGACATCTTAAAATAAAAAAAAAGTGTAACCCTTCATTTTAGGGTGTACTTGTTACAGTGCAATTATAAGTGCTGAGTAATATTACTTAACAACATGTACTTAATATAGGTTTAGGAAAAGGTTTTGGTTTAGGGTTTGTTGCATGTAATTTTTATTTTTATTCATTAATGAACATATATGTAATAAATATATAACAATGAATTTGGTATTGCTGAACTAACAATAAACTTTTTTTACTTAATAAATTAATCAAGATTCATGTTAGATTATCAGCACATCAATATCAATACAAATTTACTATTACTATATTCTGCTTCGTTGTTAATTCATGTTCCTTCATAATGCATCAACTAAAATTAATTTATACAACTTGAAATGTATAACGTAGACTAATTCTGTAAAAGTATTGTTCATTGTTATTTCATGTTAGCTATTTTATTAACTCATTTTAACTAATAGAATCTTATTGTTAAGTGATCAACTGATATGTAAGCCAGTTTTATGATAGTATGTTGCTTTTAATGTTATTTGCAGTAGTTCTTCTCTGAGCATCTGCTCAACCAGCTTTCCCTCAAATTCATTCCATGGAAAAAAAGCACACAACTGAACCTTGCGGAGACAATGTACACCATCACGAGAGCTGTGATGATGTCACCTTTGGCATAAAGCGGGAGCTGTGGTGCTCATGTTTTCATCATAGCATTTTCATATACATATTCAGGCTATTCAGGTTAATTTGCAGGCAATTTTAAACAAAATTAATGTAGCTGATGTGCCCACCTCCCTCTAAAAAAATGTATAGGCTGAGGTTTTCCACCTTACCTCCAGGGTTGCCTTCCCCTCCTTGCTTTAAAATGAACCGTGTGAGCTGCACCTATGCAGTGAATGCGGAGGAACTGAACTCGTGCCCCACTCGCTCCCCAATGTGAGGGGCTGCATATTCTGCTTAATGGAAGTAGAATTACATGTTTTCACCAGGGGAGCACAGGAATAGAGGGAGAGGGGATAGGTGAGAGAGAGGGAGGTTAGACTGTTTAGGTTTTTTACACTGGCACTGGCTTTTATGATAAATACATTGAGGTGCGCAGTGACTCTCCATTAGGACATTAGAGTCAGAGCGCACAGAGGTGATTAAAGGCCTCATCTTGTGTGTGTGTGTGTGTGTGTGTGTGAGAGAGTGAAAGGTTGAGGGGTGTGGATTGGTGTGTTTGTCATGATGCCATGTCCGAAGGTTCAATTTGAGTCAATTTGAGCTATGGAAAGAGAGCATCAACAGAGAAAATAACAGAACGGGCGTAGACACTATTGTATTTATGCAGTATTTACTATCAATAACGTAATTAACATAATTTGTTTTAGTTACTGATATGAACAATCAGGTTACCCGAAAAATGCATGCTCGTTTGTTTTACAAGCAATACAATGAAAATAAATGTTTTCTTTATTTTTATGTAGATAATAAAGAATATTTAAAATAGGTCTGTCACGATTCCTTAATTAAATTTGAGTACTTGATTATAAAAATCCTAGATTGCAATTTACCGGTGTCGAGTAACTGGCAAAATACCGGAAGTGGCACATTCCAGGGACGAGAATCCATGAACCGCATTATTAGACCATTTTCTAAGGCTGCACAATGTATTAAAACCATTTAAAAACCATACTATGGCATAGTGCTATTGTGAATTCACAAAGGCTGCAATTCAGTTTAATAAATATGCGCTTTAATTACTTACATGCGTGTAGGTTTGCATGTTTTTATGTCCACATGTTCTTGTTTTCTAAATTACAGTGGCTGTAGCATTTCTATCGTAAAGAAGTGGCCAAATATTAAAGATTAAGTGAACATTTGAATTAAATGCTGTTTGGCCCGTATTAAATAATGATTTGATCTGCTGTAAAGTGTAAAAACACCAGGCCGCTGGCGCCCTCTGCAGGCATATGTTATAATACATAATGTGTACATAAGATGATTTTTAAAATACATAATATAAATAATATATAAACAGTGTTGTTCTATAAAACCATATGATACACTTGATACTTTATTTGAACCAAATATTATTGCCTCATTGTTATTATATATCTATTATAAGTAGTGCTGTCAAACGATTAATTGTGATTAATCGCAACCAAAATAAAATATTGTTTACACAATAATTGTGTGTGTACTGTGTATAATTATTATGTATATTTGAATACACACACATACATGTATTTAAGAAATATTTGCATGTATATACTGTCTGTATATTTATTATGTTTATATTATACATAAATATAAATATTTTATATATAAATATACATTTTTTCTTAAATGTATACATGCATGTGTGTGTATTTTTATATATATACGTAATAATTATACACAGTACACACACATATATTATACAAACACAAACCTTTATTTTGGATGCGATTTAATAATCGTTTGACAGCACTAATTATAAGTAATTTTAAAGGCTTAGGTCTTTGAATTTTTATTACCACAAAATATCTGTTTACTCGATTAATCGTCAAAATAATCGACTGATTACTTGATTACCAAAATAACCGTTAGTGACAGCCCTAATTTAAAAACACACTGATCAGTCCTATCTTAACAACTGTTGCCATCTGTCATTTTCTCAGAAAAGCTTTTGCTCTTTTTTTTTTATTTTTTTTTATGTATAATATAAAGACTATGGAGGATCTGCATTTTTGGATTTGTATGTATGTATATTATATGTATATAATATAATGTATGAAAATTAACCAAAATTACAGTAAAATGTTGTTGCCAGGTCGCGTATAATGGTGACACGAGGTGCCAAGAGAGAATACACTAATGCTTAAACGTTAAAACGTTTACGTTTTAAAAATAAATATTTTTGAAAGAAGTCGCTTATGCTAACCAAGGCTGCATTTATTTTATCAAAAAAATACAGTAAAACAGTGATATTGTGAAAAATTACCATTTTAAATAACTGTTTTCTATTTTAATGTATTTTAAAATGTAATTTGTTCCTGTTATGGCAAAGCTGAATTTTCAGCATCATTACTCCAGTCTTCAGTGTCACATGATCCTTCAGAAATTATTTTAATATGCTCATTTGGTGCTCAAGAAACATTTCTTATTGTTATCATAAATGTTGAAAACAGTTGTGGAACCCAAGATGCATTTTTTTCAGGATTCTTTTGATAAATGTAATCCTTGCTGAATAAATGTATTAATTTCTAAAAAAAAAAAAAAAAAAAAAATCGTACTAAACCCCAAACTTTTGAACAGTAGATAAAAACATGATTGGTGGCTTCGATTTGTTCATCGCCTCAGTCACAGTGACTTTGTCATGGTGTAGTTTTGGAGTTACATGCATGTTTTATGTGTTGTTTTGTGGCTCATTTATGGCCTGTTATTTTATTTTCTTATTTGCCTGACACTAAGAGCATCTTTTGCAAATTAATGTCAAGGCAGACAAGCTTTTACTGTTACATCTGCAGGGGGAAAAATTAAAATAAGCCTTGAGGATTTGACTGTGTGTGTGTGGAGGGTCCACAACAGGTAAATTTATACCACTTGTCTCCCATCTAACATCTCCCGACCTAGGCCCTTTACCGCAGTGAGCCTCTGACAGCCTGATAGTTTTGGAGTTTCTATTAGGCATATTGCATGGTTGAGGGCGTCCAAAGATTGGTTACATTTTGTTCTGACGGCATTAGCGCTCTTCATATGGCCCATCAGCGCCTGTCGACTTGCTGTGGTGATCTATGATTCTCCCATCACACTCGTATAAATCACACACTAAAAGCATTTTCCCTTCCATATTCTCCCCCGTCAAATTTATAATGTTGTAAAAAAAGAAAAAGAAAAAAAAAGGAAAAATTACTCATTGACGAGTTCCTCACTCCTCCCCATCCCTTCTTCGCTACATCGCAATAAAAACGGCATATTTTCAAATTACACCATTCCCTTATCACCGCTGAAGTAATTATCAGTATTTTGAGGGTTTAAAATCTGAATTGTGTTCTGAATTGTTTCTGATCACTCACAGAAAGTCTGGTCTGACCCTGAGGTGTTGGAAAGCATCCTAATTACCAACGTCGCGCCGCTTGACCACAAACAATTGGACGTACAGCCCAGCCCCATTTATGTGTCTCAGTCACTAAATGCAAATCATGGAGGCACTCAAGTGTAACGCCTTTCAAATCCTATCGCCACTCTTTTCTACCCTCTCATCTGAGCGCACTCGCTCAGTTCAGCGTACGAGACGAGGGCTCTTGGTTGACTTGTTTGTTATTACTGGCAGTCTCGAAATTAGCAATCTTCCCCATTCAAAATAAATATATGTCGCTGTTGTTTATAAACATGCCCTTTTTCATACTAAAGATTGATGCTGAAATCTCACTCTTAGTGCATTAGTTTTAAACTAAGAGGTTGTTGTTTTAACCTCGGTACATCTTTAAGAGAGCATAGATGTTTTGTTATACATGTAATTGGATTGATGATTGTGGGTTAATTGATTTAACCTTCAAAATATTTTATCCTTAAAAGTGCTCAGTAGAGGGAGTACCATACAGTGAAGTTAGATGTGAGGATGCAATGCAAAGTTAAATACCCATAACGGCTGTTTTTTTTGTTTGTTTTTTTTCAAGGGTACAGCATCATGTTCGCCATTCTGATCCACCAGAAATCCTGAACATTATTGTAGATTTCAAAAAGAATGTTATCACTTTTTAAAAACTCAATCTAGTCTTTGCTATTCCTGTGATGGCAAAGCTGAATTTCCAGCATCATTACTCCAGTCTTCAGTGTCACATGATGCTTCAGAAATTATTCTACTATGATGATATGGTGCTCAAGAAACATTTCTTATTATTATCTTATTATTAGTGCTGGTTAATATTTTTGTGGAAACCATGATCTATTCTATTCATTCTTTGATGAATAGAAAGTTAAAAAGAATAGCATTTATTTGAAATACAATCTGTAATTTGTAACAATCTGAAAGCCTTTACTGTTACTTTTGATCAGATTAATGTGTCCTTGCTGAATAAAAGACTTCTGACCCAAATCTTAATGACCCAAAACATATGAATGATAGTCTATATAAACTAAAACTGAAACTATTGAAGTGTTTTTAGTACTTATTGAGTTAATTTTAGTACTTTGGGTAAGCATTTAAAATTTTATGAATTTCAAATTTGTGAATGTCCAAGTATTTTTTGTCTGACGTGTCGTGGACTTAAAGTGCCCCTATAATGCTATTTTAAAGGCTCATAATTTTGTTTTGGAGGTCTCCAACAACAGGTTTACATGCATCAAAGGTCCAAAAACAGTTTCATTTTCTCATAACATACATTGCACATCACCACAATGTTCAATGATTCTCAAACGACTCGATAGATGACTCAGTCTCTCTAAGTCCCTCCTTTCCGCGAGCCTACTCTGCTCTGATTGGCCAGACGGCCCAGTCTGTTAAGACTGGTCTACCGAGTACAGCGTATGTTTCGGAAGCTAAACGGCATTACCATAACTGAATTTCAGCTGAGGCTTCCTTAGTCCTCAGTGATTGTACACACTGTAAAGACAGTAACGATGATTTTACCATATCAATCCGAGCGCGAGTCCAATGATGAAACATTGGAACAACTAGTTATTCAACCCGAACCTCCATCGCAAGGACGACTTGAGCAGGACGTTTCTCAGTAGTACACTACTCATTTTGAGGTACATTATGAGATGCAACTGTAATTCCTCACCATCAACAAACCGATGTGTATATTTCTAATTTATTGCGGTGCACATGCAGGAACTGTACCAATAACAGCGCATACTTTAGCCGAGCACTAACGTGAATAACTGATGTAACATTAAAGTTTGTAAAACAAATCTTGCTCCATCCTTTATCTTTACTCAAAGTAGTAAGAACAACAGACAATCTGCATTACTAGACACAGTTTTAGGTAATAGTGGCCCACAGCTGATTAGCTGAATAATTTCAGTATGACAGTAATAACGTGAGTAAGCCAGTTAGCCAGAAACTTACACAATATAAAACACAAAACTCTGTATTTTGAACACCCGGTAGAAAATATATACATCAATAATTATTCATACTTACAGGTTGTGATTCTGAGGAAAAAGCTGGTCCAAATAAACTGGGTACTGACCCGTCTTTCAAGAGCAAGAGTTTTGCGAATCACGCGTTGAACACAGAGATTTGAGAAGTAGTCGTCAGTAAAATGACGTTTGAGGGCTGCTCAAGTTGTTCGAGGGTGGACAACGTACAACATAGGTGGGCATTATGCAAAAGTCTTTTCTAGTGACATAGAACCGTAACGCAGTGGGATTCGAAATACAAACGGTGCTTGTACAGTTCAGAGTCGATTCTTTCTTTTGGGAGACAATAACTATTTATCGTGCACTTTCGACTTTACATCTTTGCAGAACTTTTACATTCACAAACAGCTATATTACACACTGCATGAAAAAACATAATAGGGGCACTTTAAAATATTGACATTTTTCTGTTTTCTAAAGTTACAGTAGTGCAATGTTAAATTGAATCTGGATTTCTTTATCCATTGATAGTGTAGCCAGCATGTTGTAATCCAGATGATGATAGTGGACTGTTAGATGTTACCACATACATAGGTGGCCCTGTGACCTTTGGCCATCTCTGATTGCTGCTCAGCTGGTGCAGATACAGTAGCCTTTTTAGGCATGGTTCAAATGGTACACCCAAAGCTTTGGACATATAGTGAGCCCTAAGATCAAGATCAGATTGGACCCCATGAGTTCTGGCTATTGCCCTCGGAGATTGACCAGACAAGGACATTCTTTGCCTATCAGCACTAAGGTATGTTCTAGCACGCTGTGTTATCTTCACCAATCGCCTTGAATACAAAGCTTTATCAAAGGGGGTCTTGACTGGATGGCCTGACCCCTCTCCAGAGCTCGGGGGCAGCTACAGGATGGCTGCTGAGAGGCTAAAGAGCTGATTAACTTCCTCTGCAGGCAGGAAGTGCCCTGCAAAACAAGGAGAAGACACAACAGGAAGTCAGAGAAAAGTTTTGCCCTGGAGGGATCCAAAGAAAAGAAAAGCATTTAAGATGCCAGCAGATTACAAGAACTCTTCCCCCTGGACAAATTGGAAATGGGATGTTAATAAATAAATACATGTAATGGACGATGTTCCGTTTTATGCTTCTGTCAGGGGGCACCTTGAATAATAACAAATATTGTTGTGGTCTTCATAATAGCATTAAATAAATTAATCTTTTCTCCATCACTACCCCTAAAAAGTAATCTTTTTTTGTCGCTTTAGCCATGATTTATTTTGAGCTTCAATTTAAAAAGAATCACATTCTTCTTCTCAATGAATCTCAATCAATAAATGAAATTTTCTTTTGCATTTTCCAAAACATGAGAAAGTCTTGATAGGGAACAACTTTTCTGTCATGTCTCCTCCACATCAGGGCAGGTTTGGATGACAACTCAGGACCCTTTGGTAGACCCAAAGAAATGTCAAGGATCCCCAAAAAACACCAGCAACAGCTTTTTCAAAAAGGTATGTTCCCAGACCTTTGATGGTTGTTTGGCAATTGCACCATTTTTTTTAAATAACGTTCAATCAACAAACTAAATTGAGTTAGAGGAACTTAATTTGTTGCATAAACACATTTTTTTTTAAGTTGATTAAGTTTTCGATAATATAAACCTTGAGATTTTTCCCAAAATATACAGTGGGGAGAACAAGTACAACCCCGATTCCAAAAAAAGTTGGGACACTGTACAAATTGTGAATAAAAACAATGCAATGATGTGGAAGTTTCAAATTTCAATATTTTATTCAGAATACAACATAGATGACATATCAAATGTTTAAACTGAGAAAATGTATAATTTTAAGGGAAAAATAAGTTGATTTTAAATTTCATGGCATCAACACATCTCAAAAAAGTTGGGACAAGGCCATGTTTACCACTGTGTGGCATCCCTTCTTCTTTTTATAACAGTCTGCAAACGTCTGGGGACTGAGGAGACAAGTTGCTCAAGTTTAGGAATAGGAATGTTGTCCCATTCTTGTCTAATACAGGCTTCTAGTTGCTCAACTGTCTTAGGTCTTCTTTGTCGCATCTTCCTCTTTATGATGCGCCAAATGTTTTCTATGGGTGAAAGATCTGGACTGCAGGCTGGCCATTTCAGTACCCTGATCCTTCTTCTACGCAGCCATGATGTTGTAATTGATGCAGTATGTGGTCTGGCATTGTCATGTTGGAAAATGCAAGGTCTTCCCTGAAAGAGACGACGTCTGGATGGGAGCATATGTTGTTCTAGAACTTGGATATACCTTTCAGCATTGATGGTGCCTTTCCAGATGTGTAAGCTGCCCATGCCACACGCACTCATGCAACCCCATACCATCAGAGATGCAGGCTTCTGAACTGAGCGCTGATAACAACTTGGGTTGTCCTTGTCCTCTTTAGTCCGGATGACATGGCGTCCCAGTTTTCCAAAAAGAACTTCAAATTTTGATTCGTCTGACCACAGAACAGTTTTCCACTTTGCCACAGTCCATTTTAAATGAGCCTTGGCCCAGAGAAAACGCCTGCGCTTCTGGATCATGTTTAGATATGGCTTCTTTTTTGACCTATAGAGTTTTAGCCGGCAACGGCGAATGGCACGGTGGATTGTGTTCACCGACAATGTTTTCTGGAAGTATTCCTAAGCCCATGTTGTGATTTCCATTACAGTAGCATTCCTGTATGTGATGCAGTGCCGTCTAAGGGCCCGAAGATCACGGGCATCCAGTATGGTTTTCCGGCCTTGACCCTTACGCACAGAGATTGTTCCAGATTCTCTGAATCTTTGGATGATATTATGCACTGTAGATGATGATAACTTCAAACTCTTTGCAATTTTCCTCTGAGAAACTCCTTTCTGATATTGCTCCACTATTTTTCGCCGCAGCATTGGGGGAATTGGTGATCCTCTGCCCATCTTGACTTCTGAGAGACACTGCCACTCTGAGAGGCTCTTTTTATACCCAATCATGTTGCCAATTGACCTAATAAGTTGCAAATTGGTCCTCCAGCTGTTCCTTATATGTACATTTAACTTTTCCGGCCTCTTATTGCTACCTGTCCCAACTTTTTTGGAATGTGTAGCTCTCATGAAATCCAAAATGAGCCAATATTTGGCATGACATTTCAAAATGTCTCACTTTCAACATTTGATATGTTATCTATATTCTATTGTGAATAAAATATAAGTTTATGAGATTTGTAAATTATTGCATTCCTTTTTTATTCACAATTTGTACAGTGTCCCAACTTTTTTGGAATCGGGTTTGTATTTGATACACTGCTGATTTTGCAGGTTTGCCCACTTACAAAGCATGTAGAAGTCTGTCATTTTTATCATAGGTACTCTTCAACTATGAGAGACTAATTTGCATTTTATTGCATTTTTTTTGCAAGTAATTAATTTGCATTTTATTGCATGACATAAGTATTTGATACATCAGAAAAGCAGAACTTAATCTTTGGTACAGAAACCTTTGTTTGCAATTACAGAGATCATACGTTTCCTGTAGTTCTTGACCAAGTTTGCACACACTGCAGCAGGGATTTTGGCCCACTCCTCCATACAGACCTTCTCCAGATCCTTCAGGTTTCGGGGCTGTCGCTGGGCAATATGGACTTTCAGCTCCCTCCAAAGATTTTCTATTGGGTTCAGGTCTGGAGACTGGCTAGGCCGCTCCAGGACCTTGAGATGCTTCTTACGGAGCCACTCCTTAGTTGCCCTGGCTGTGTGTTTCGGGTCGTTGTCATGCTGGAAGACCTAGCCACGACCCATCTTCAATGCTCTTACTGAGGGAAGGAGGTTGTTGGCCAAGATCTCACGATACATGGCCCCATCCATCCTCCCCTCAATACGGTGCAGTCGTCCTGTCCCCATTGCAGAAAAGCATCCCCAAAGAATGATGTTTCCACCTCCATGCTTCACGGCTGGGATGGTGTTCTTGGGGTTGTACTCATCCTTCTTCTTCCTCCAAACACGGCGAGTGGAGTTTAGACCAAAAAGCTCTATTTTTGTCTCATCAGACCACATGACCTTCTCCCATTCCTCCTCTGGATCATCCAGATGGTCATTGGCAAACTTCAGACGGGCCTGGACATGCGCTGGCTTGAGCAAGGGGACCTTTCGTGTGCTGCAGGATTTTAATCCATGACGGCGTAGTATGTTACTAATGGTTTTCTTTGAGACTGTGGTCCCAGCTCTCTTCAGGTCATTGACCAGGTCCTGCCGTGTAGTTCTGGGCTGATCCCTCACCTTCCTCATGATCATTGATGCCCCACGAGGTGAGATCTTGGATGGTGCCCCAGACCGAGGGAGATTGACTGTCATTTTGAACTTCTTCCATTTTATAATAATTGCGCCAACAGTTGTTGCCTTCTCACCAAGCTGCTTGCCTATTGTCCTGTAGCCCATCCCAGCCTTGTGCAGGTCTACAATTTTATCCCTGATGTCCTTACACAGCTCTCTGGTCTTGGCCATCGTGGAGAGGTTGGAGTCTGTTTGATTGAGTGTGTGGACAGGTGTCTTTTATACAGGTAACGAGTTCAAACAGGTGCAGTTAATACAGGTAATGAGTGGAGAACAGGAGGGATTCTTAAAGAAAAACTAACATGTCTGTGAGAGCCGGAATTCTTACTGGTCGTAGGTGATCAAATACTTATGTCATGCAATAAAATGCAAATTAATTATTTAAAAATCATACAATGTGATTTTCTGGATTTTTGTTTTAGATTTCGTCTCTCACAGTTGAAGTGTACCTATGATAAAAATTACAGACTTCTACATGCTTTGTGAGTGGGCAAACCTGCAAAATCGGCAGTGTATCAAATACTTGTTCTCCCCACTGTATCTAACAAGCAAGAACCATTGACATTAAAAATAAATAAATAAAAATTTTATAAAACAGTATGTTTTAATGCTATAAGCCTCCCATATTTGCCATAAAAGAGGACCTGTACTCTTCACAAGCCTTTGTGGATGCTGTTATGCAATCTGGGCGATCTGATCTGAATTTACAACATGAACACAGCCTGTACTGAACACCATTAGATGAATTAAAGGAATTACAGCGCTTTAGCCTTCATTTGAGATTATCCCTTCCATATCCATTCTGTCTTCTTTTCTTTTACCAATCTGTTTTACCATTTATATAGTTTCATATCAGTGGCCTTATATGCCAGACAAAAATTCTGTTCTGATACATAATCGTGCTTGATTAACATACAGTATGTATGTCATTGTTTGTTTGTTTTGTAATGATCACCGAAGGAATACTATAGACTTACCAGAGATACACTAGGTGATACTGAAAGGGTGACTTGGCTTCAGCGCCTCATCTTTAAATATTGGGAGCGAGAGGAGCCAGGCACCAGATGTCGGGCTTCTAAAGTCAGTCTTGCAATATGGCACCCAGCACACAGGTGTGTGCGGAGGGAGAATCACAGCCTCATCTCCCATTATTTACCGCTATTAATCACAGTGTCACTCACAGAGCCAGATCAGGAAAAACAGGCTTTAATTAGCTGTGCTTAAAACCATGACAATGTCCACTTGTCAGCTGTTTTATTCTTTTAAATGGTGCCCATCTCTCTTTTCAGGGCATGTTACTCCGGGTGCAATATGAAAAAAAAGAAAGAAAAAAAAAAAAAAAAAAAAAAAAAAAAAATATATATATATATATATATAATTTTTATATATATATATTTTTTTTAATGTATTTAATTTAAAATCTAATCAAATTAGAAATGTTGCTTTGAACTGAAATAAATGTCTAAGTACTAAAATGACTAAAACTGTAATAACATTTCAATAAAACTATATAGAAATATTTACAAAAAATATAATTAAATAAAAAATTACTGAAACTTACAATTAAAACTTAAAATATTAATAAATACTATAATAGTATTACAAATCTAAAAGAACACTGCATACTGTATGAGTTTTTTTTATATCTAATATTGTAAGTACAAGTTATCTTTAATTGTACAATTTGAGTGCATTGTGTCAGCATGCAGCCTACTGTCCTTTTCTTGTTAATCTGGGGTCAATGCACACAGCACATTTTCTAACTACCAGATGAAATACTACAAAATTAATGACTGTCGGCCACTAATGGCTTCATTTAGTACTAGTAGTAGTGATAACTGCTATGAAATGATCAGCAAAAATCTGTATTGATTTGAGAGTTTATGACCACTCAGCAATATGGAAAAAAAAAAAAAAAAACTGTTCTCAACTATCTTACGGTATCCAGTCAGATCATCTGTTACGATGAGATTAAAACAAAGAGCGGCACCAAGTAGTGGTGACAATGTGATATTTTAAAAATGCTCTTACAGCAACAATAGCACATGCATAGGATGTTAGAAGGACAACTGTAAGAATTAGCCTGGGGAGGTTTGGCATTCTGGCGTAACTTGAGCTTTTAACAACTCATTTATTTTACTGATTTGCTGTAACTGATATGCAACTAACAACTGGACCATGAAAAGTCCTGCTGGTGCCCAGCACAGTCAAGCCTCATTGACTCCACACACCTGACATATAGAATAGCAGATTTCCCTCGCCTCTCACCTCAACCTTTGGGCTTACATTCGAAAGCACTTCACATCAGCATTACACCGTAACACAGATTTCTGTGCATTCAGTTAATCAACATTGGCATCACATGAACATACTGTAGTTTTGGGTTAATTATAAAGTAGCATAGTGGCTTTTAGTTATTTAAAAATAACTGAGTTGAATCTAAACCCTAATTGAAGTACATAATGAGACCTCTTGGTGAGGTCAATCATATGGGTGTTTGTGTGATGGTAAATATTTGTAAGAGATGTATATTGATGGGGATAGCCTTTAGACACTATTTTTTCAAAACACACACACACACACATATATATATATATATACACACAGCTCTGGAGAAATCAGTGTTAAGTGGTCTCTTAATTTTTTTCAGAGCTGTATATATTGGGGAAAAAAAATAAAATTTTATATATATATATATATATATATATATATATATATATATATATATATAAAATCTCAAATGATTTTCAAATTAATCTGTTATTTAGTTTCTTCATGTTGCTATTACACACTCACACACACATATATTATTTTTATATTATTATTATTATTATTATTATTATTATTATTTTTTTTTTTTTAGGTTTTGGTGGGTTGGAATTTTAAATGAGTCTGTTAATTTTTGTGTTGGGTTTTTGTGAATATCTGTTGGGGAAGAAATCCTAAATGTTCATTTTGTCTTGGTCCTGTCACTATTTTAAAATCTGAATAATCATTGAAAGAGCTGAGAACATCTTTATTAGCCTGCTGTTGTTAGTGAAATTGGACATATAGGAAGCCTTTCATTTGTTATCCCAAATCTCCTAGTGCTTCATTTATTCATTAGCACAGGTATACATGGGATAAACCACATGATTATTCATTAGTAAAGGTATGGGGTAAACGGCATGATTGCCTTTAATTACTGTGCCAACACAAACACCACTGGATAAATGAATGAACAATTAAGGATGCAGGAGTCAATACTCAGTGACAAAGGCCTCCAGTTCCGAGAGCCATCCCTTCCTATTCAGCTTAGTTATGCTATCCCGTCCCCCTCTCTCTCTCTTTCGCTTTCTCCCTGTCTCTCTTTTTTTGTCTTGCCGTTGGTAATTGTCTACACAGCAGTGACAGATGTGCAATATCGCCACCTCTTCTGGAAAAAATTCACAGTTTGTCCGGTATGTCAGTTCCCTCTTTTTAGTGCTCCAGAGGTCCTGCCCCCATTACGGCTGATTTAAAAATGGAGAAAGCGCAGATACCGGTGAGCCCGAGAGCACTAGTTAGTGCAGGGCATAATCTGCATTCCGCCATTCACTTACTGCAAAGAAATTGTGGCAGGCCCCTCTGGCTGGGGAGATGAGTGGGGGAATGACAGTGCCTTGATTTGTTGAGAGAGAGAGAATAAATGGGTTTTTCTAAAGCTGAGGAAATATCGCCATTACCAGCCAATTTATGTCTTTTTATCTGTTCTTCAAACATGTCACTTTTGGTACTCTGGCATGGTAATTGCACAGCGTCCAAAAGAAAAGTAGGGGGTGGGCAGCATAGCGAGAGGGAGAGAGAGTGTTCAGATGGGCTTCAAAATCCTCTAATCCTGATAAATACCCATTTATGATACTCCCGGCTGATAGACTCATTTTAATTTTGAGTAGCCACACTCGGAGTAAATAGGATACAGAATTGGATTCCAGAGATTATGATTATCTTAAAGGCAAATCAAAATTTGCTTATTTATTGCCCTCTGTCTGATTATGTGAAGCCAAAGGGGTCATTCTTATTGGCTGAAAAACAACACCCAAACAAACCTCCTCGTGCTTAAGATGTGTCTGGTGCGTTTTTATATCCCTGAACATAATTGCCTTAATTTTACAAAGGTTTCACGAGCATATTGTGGTAATGAGTTGTACTAAAAGAGCTAACTGTCTCTAATAGTATTTACAGTCTCCCTGTGTATCGATTGGACAGCACATGAGTTCGTGCCCTTGGCAGAAGCTCTTATTGATGTCCCAGTTTGTCTTGGGGTTGAATGCGCTGTAACATGTTATAGATAAAACTCAAATGCTGAGGGCAGTGCATTAACATGAGGTTATAGCTTCAAATTGCACTGTCACATTATGAAACGATACAAAGGACAAAGATGCGCTCTTGAGACATGTTTAGCTCATCAGTTGCTAGCCTCGCTGAGCCATGTAATGCTTTGTAGACGTGATGAAACCATGGACTGAGTATTGAAGCTGCTCTTAGCTTGTCAAGCACTGTGATCTTATTAGTGCTCGTAGGTATTCGTACGGAAAGGGTGTTTCTAGCGCATATACATTTAGAGCCATACAAATCCTTTCAGGTTCATGGATTATCGAATATCTTTCTTTCTTTCTTTCTTTCTTTCTTTCATTCAGCTGTGGTTTATAAAAACATAAAACGTATAGTACTTGTTGTATATTTCAGAGTATGCATCCAAACATACAAGTGGTAGTAATGTTACATACAAGTACAAATGAGAGAAGGCTTTGTCGTCATACTGTATAAGGTGAGCTTACCATCTTTTAAGACTGCTAAAACATGGGATTCACTTTACATTCTGTTGGATATTGAAGTATGATCCGTAAGGAGCTTGGTGGAAGGGTGCTTGAAGGTCACTGTAATGTGCATTTCAGAATTCGAGACTTTTTTCATAGAGCGGAGAGAAAACGCTGTGGATTTATCTTACTTGAATTGTGTGAATTGTGCCAGCCAGAACTCTTTGTCGGATTGGGATAGAGTTCTCTGCTAATGTGTCTTTTGTCTTATGGCTCCTTCAGCTCTCATTTGCATTCGCCGGGGTTATTACAAGCGCACAACAGCCCGATTCATCATTTCCCAGAAAGCCTGTGTTCCAAAAGTCGCAGACGAGTATTAAGTGCTGATGGCCTTGCGATGAATTTCATCTTAGCCACGGCAAAGACAATTTCACCCTCCTCGTGTGTTCTGCGGAGCTCAAAAAGGCAGAGCTTTCAAAGTAGCTAAATGTGATTGGTCCTGTTACATTGAATCCACTGCGAGCATATTCTGCTACAATACGAGAAACAATGCGTCTATGTTAGGACCTAGTGAGATTAGCAAAAGTTTAACCGAACGAAGCCTGCGTAAAGCGCCTCTCCACTCGTCCAAATCCTGTTAGTGGACTTGTACTCATCATGCTCACGTATTGCCCATAGACTGCGCTATTCAGACAGGAACACTGGAAATTAATTTGAACTATTAACTCAAAGTTTAAACTATTAAACTCCTTCTGTGCGTGCATTGTGGGTATGCTTCAGTCAGTGAAAAGGTAGATATTTTCCTTTTTCCCTTTTTTTTTAATTTAAGCTTTTAACATCATTAATTAGAGTCATTGTAATGAAGAAGTGATCTATTGTCACGCCGTCTCATTGTCTGGCATGCTAATGAGATCTGCAGGCGTGTTGTAAGCGGATGCTAGGCATTCCGGAGGAGATGACGCTTGACATTGAACAGGATTAGAATCGGAGTAAGTGGATTTTTGACAAGTTTGTTAGATTGATGAGTTTTTATTGATTTCATGGAGAATATTTCTTTTTTGTTTTGATATTTTTAGCAGTGGTGATTTATTTAGCGTGCAGTTCTTTTGCACTGTCAAGGCCTCAGAAATGTTTAAATCCGTCTTCATCTTCAATCTTTCAATTCTTCCCTCTTAAAGCGCTGCCACTACAGCCATACCCATTCAAATAGACATCTTTGGCCATTGTGTTGCATTTTATGTTGTTTTTTTGCAATGTTAATTAATTCGCAGATTATACATATTCCTTAAAGGGGTAGTTCATCCAAACTAAAATTTGATCTAAAATGTATATAATAATATAAATATATTTAGCTTATCTTCAAAACACAAACATTTTTAATGAAACCTAGGAGAAATTTCTGTCCCCCATTGAAAGTGCATGCAACCAAAACTTTGATGCTTCAAAAAGTTCATAAAGAGATAAAAATAACTCCATGTAATTCAAGCAGTTTCAAGTCTTCTGAAGTGACACAATCACTTTATATGATGAACAGATTTAATTTAGGCTTTTGTGTGAACTAACCCTTAAAGGCCTTCTGTGCAGGCATTGTGGGTAAACTTCAGTCAGTGAAAAGGTAGATATTTTAAATTTTTTTTCAATTTAAGCTTTTAACATAATTAATCATTAATTAAGGCCAATTGGTCGACTAAACGTTCAGGCAAACCACACAAAAATACTATAAAAGAGCTTTTTTTTGAGGAGGAGGATACCCTGGTAATACTATGTTTTGGGGATATTTATTGGACAACTTAGTGATCACCAATGCAGTACACAGGACAGACTCCAACACAACCTTGTTTCATTTGCATCAAATTAAATATGCATTTAAATATAATACCCTAACTAAAGTCTATACACTACACTTTAATCAGTAAATTGTCTGCTCTCTGACTATTGTTTTGTAAATATTTTATTGCAGCTATGTAACTACCTTGCTAACTAGATCCTACAAAACTTTTGACCTAAAGTTATTAGTGTTTTGTTCTTGTTTCTTGTTATAGCATTATAATGTACAACCCCGTGCAGATCTGCAGTTGCTTCTCTTCAGCATGCATGTATTCACATCTGTTAATTGTGTGCGTCAAGGTTGCTCTGTGTGCGGGAGTGTGTAGACAGAGAGAGGGGGCTACTCTCAACCATACGCACTCCTCATGCTCCATTTAAGACGATGATTATTTGCTTTGTTCTCCTGTCCGTAAATTATCATTATTCTTTTGACAGCTTGTCTGCTGTGGAGCCTAGTGTGTGAAGCAAAGTGTTTTTAGAGCGTTCTGCTTTCAAGTTGTTTGTGTTTTTGTATTTGTGTGTGTGTGACCACAGGCCTTGTACTCGCTCTCATGTGTTTATCCACAGCAATATGGCCTGACCACTCCTGACAGGACCATTGATTCAACACCGTGAAACAAACAAATCAAAAATAGCACGCGGAAAACATCCAAGATGGGATTTCACTCACTGGTCATCCTTTCTGACAGATTTCCTCATCTTATTATTTCCCCACTGGAGCCAAAATGCTGCACCTGCCGAGGATTTCAAAAAGGTAAATTTTTATAAAGGTTGTATACCAAAATATTCACCCTCATATCATTTCAAATCTGTGTAACTTTCAATATTTGTATACATTATAAATACATTATTTTCAGTATAATAAAAGTGAATGAAGACTGAGGGCCCTATTTTAATCTGAGAGCATGGTCTGAAGCGCATGGCGCAGGTGCACTTAGGGTGTGTCTGAATCCACTTTTGCTAGTTTAACAATGGAAAAAATTGTCGGCGCGCCAGGCACATGGTCTAGAAGGGTTGTACCTAGTCTCTTAATGAGTCATGGGTGTGTTTTGGGCTTGACGTGCAATAAACCAATCAGAGTCTCATCTCCCATTCCCTTTAAAAGCCAGTTGTGCTTGCACCATGGCGGATTTGCTATTTACATGGTGGAATTTGCAAGCAGAAAGACACTTCTCCAGAGAGGAATCCTTTTATTTTTAATATTTAAAAATGTTTGTGTGCTGCTGCGCGTCCCTGTGTGTGTAATAAGCAGAGTGTACGCGCGTTGTGCACCCGCCTATAGGCGCATATTACTAACTCGCCCTTTAAATAACACAAAAAGTACTGCGCTATTGATTTTAGACCAGATTTCTGTTGGTCAATGGCGCAGTCATTTTCAGTTGCCTCAAAATAGCAAAATGCGCCTGAACACACCTCGTTTTCAGACCAGCACACCCATGGGCAAACATATGGCCGCAAGTGCATTTGCTATTTAAACAACGTGCCGCTGGACGTGAAAATGATAACTGTGTCCGGCTGAAACTAGCAAAAAACACTTGCGTCTCGCCTAGCATCGCATTGCACCGGGTGTATGATAGGGCCCTGAGGCTATTAAGCTCCAAAAAAGTATTAAAAGTGGTTCATATGATTCTTACACTATATTACAAGTGTTCTGAAGTCATACGATATGGAATTGAAGTTGTTATTCACTAAAGATCATGACATCTGCCCTACTGCATCTTGCCACATTCATGAGAGAAGCAGCAATGTGTGATTCATGACCAAATGGTTCTTATAATTCAGATTTGTTCAATGAGTTAGTTGATCCAGTTCATTCAGTCGGTCTGAATGATTCATTTATGATTCGGACTGATGCAAAACTCAATGATCAAAGGTCAAATCAGTTTAAGGGATAGTTCACCCAAAAATGAAAATTACCCCATGATTTACTCACCCTTAAGTCATCCTAGGTGTATATGACATTCTTCTTTCAGACAAATACAATCGGAGTTATATTAAATAATGTCCTGGACATTTTTTAATATAACTCTGATTGTATAATGGCTTGAGGGTGAGTAAATCATGGGGTAATTTTCATTTTTGGGTGAACTAACCCTTTAATAGTAAGTAAAGAAAGAATATCATTGAATAAAGACTTAAATTTTGGGCCACTTTTATAAGATGTAAATGGTGCTTTTGTGTCGTTAATTATAACAATAATTAGTTATTCAAGTCACACATGATATGCTATATGTGTTGTTCACGTGGGGTAAACAACACATTTAAGCAAATATGTGCCATTTCTCATCATGTCAATATAAGCATGTTTCTGTCATGTTTGAAAGATGCTTCCGAAGTCTCCTGTGTTCGTCTCCCACTGTCAACTCTATGCTGAGGCCCAGCAAGCTGGCAGGGGCTGACCCTGAGGTGCTGTGAATTGTGGGTAGTGAGATTACCTATAGTGGCATAATCTTGGGCTTCCTCTGTGAGACTAGCTGGGCTGAGCAGATGGCAATGGCCTGGCAGTCACAGCATGGTGTAACCACAGTTTCCCATTGAGCAGTTCAGTGGCAGCTGTATGTCAATGTTTTACTCTAAATATTACTTTCAATTTTAGTGAATTTATACAGTGTTGAGCACATAAAATATACAAACAATTGACAATAATAATTCACATTATTATCATGCATTTTTACATATGATCAATGCTTTTTACTTGCATTAAATAACGCAACATAAATAAAATCGAGCTTAAAAAAATCAGTATTCTCAAACTGTTAATTAACTTAATTAATGGTAAAAACTTGTAGAACCAAGATATTGATGATGTATAAATTAGAGCACCGATGACTTGTTTACTTAATTAGTAGATTGATAATCCTTTAACTTAAGCCTGGCGAGGAGAAGCAATTGATTGTCTTTTAGTTGTATATAGATCGCTGTTTGGCTGGAAAATCTTTAAGTAATCCTTTTTTTTGGATCCTTCTCCACCTCCATTCTTCCCTTTTCTCATCTGCTTTAGTATACCGTGGGCTGCTTTGAGCTTTACATTTCTTTTGTTGTGTGTTTTTAGACTAAACAAAGATAATTCATCCAAAAGGCTGTCATAATAAACTAGCTTGCATTTATCCGGTCTGTTATTTGGCCCACTTTGCATGACTTGCTCAATGGATGGGGTTTTAATGCTATTTTAATGCTATACTTTTTATGTATCTTGTTTTTTTTATTTTATTTCTGGAAAATCTTTAAGTAATTCTTATTTTTTGGATTCTTCTCCACCTCCATCCTTTCCTTTTCTCATCTGCTGTAACACATCGTTGGCTGCATTTCTTTTGTTATATGGTTTTTTTAGACAAAACAAAGATAATTCATCCAGTTGGCTGAGATAATAAACTAAGCTCTTCTCAGGTCTGTTTTTTGGCCCACTTCGCATGACTCGCTCAATGGAGGGTAATATTTATGGCAGGGATGTTTGGGAATGAAAGCCTTTTACATTTTAATGAGCACTAAATAGGAGCGGAGAAATATTGTTCATTAGGCGTAATCTGTGGAATTGCTTGAGTGAACTTCCTCATGAGGGTGTTTTAAACGCCTCGCTCAAGTAGAGCAGTTTGTATGGTAATTAAGCCGCCGTTTCACAGTCAACATCTGTGTTGTATTTTGAGGCCTCTGATTGTGTTGTGTCTGTGTCAAACATTACCGAAAAAAAGTGTACGTTTGTTCGCCACGCACCTACATACTCTTTTTTTTTTTTCCTCTTTCTTTCCTTCCCCTTATCCGACACACACTCCTACATAAACACACCCAGGACCTCTCAAGTGACAAGAAGGTTCCTTTTTTTCCTTCTGGAGCACATTAGAAAAAATTACAGTGCTGACATTTCTTCATTAATCATGGTGGCCGGTGGTGGCAGCGAGCGGCGCGGAGCCTTGGCAGACGCGAGTGTCCCCGCCGCGCTGGCAGCAGCGCCCCAGACGCCAGCCTCTCAATGCCACAGCTGTTGCTGCCATCAGCCTCGCAAACATATGACACCCACCCCAGATCAGCCCCGTCCACACCGGCTTCATGTGCATCCCAGAAGGGCTGAGGCCTGGTCTGGTGTGGCCCATGTGTGCATGGATGGATGGAAGCATGAATGACCTGGATGGATGGATTAGGGGATGTGGTATTCCTAAAGGCCAAAGTGGGGTGTCGCTCCTCAGAGAGAGTCTACTCTGCTTTGATTGCTCAGTCTGGGCTGATGTCTGAGAGCTAAAAAGATGAAGGGTGTTGTATTAATTCATTATTTTCTTGGTCATCTACCAGTTTGTGTGACCCACATGAGTGGACTAGGTGCATTGTCTCCTGTGAATGGGTTGCTTTTTTATTGTGTCTCTTTGTACATATAAATTACTTTGTATGTGTTTATTTCTTCTCAGAAGTGGCAGGGATGCAATAAGGGGGTATGCATAGGGGAATATTTTAAAATATCAATTATACATGCATCTTATTTATTAGCATTTTGCCTTTGCATCTAGCATTGCATATATGCATCTTAAATGCATCCTATTTATTTGCAATACTGTATTTTATATTTATTAATTTAAATAAGTTCATATGCCTTTTATTTTTATTTAAATTTATTTTTTTATTTTTTTTATTTTATTTTCATATTTTTCCAGAAAGATCCCTGTAGCTTATTCTGCAAAAAAGCTCATTTAAATTGTCAAAGGATTCTTGTCCATTTGTGCATATCCCTCACCAAATGCACCCCGTATATGGGTGGCAAAGTCTGGTTCACAGTATGCATGTGTGAGTCATGCGTTTTTCTTTGTGTATAAGTGTATATAGGAGATATTTAAGTCAGGCTTGAGGCTAAGGTCCTCATACCACTACTGAGCTCTGTGTCCCGCCATATGGTGGAGACCGCTGGGACTACATGGGGAATCAGGCCAGACTGCTCTCAGAAGAAACCCCCCCATTTCTTATCCCCATCTTATTCTCTCTCTCTCTCACACACACACATAAACGCACACTTCTATATGTGAGAGGCCAGACCTCCATCCTTAGAGTCAGAGAAAGTAGGACAGGTTGAAGGAGTGTAGCAAGTACAGATCCAGATGCGACACACACACACTCTCATACATTAGACATCCGCCCCAACCTCTCCCTATGACACACACAGCCGAGTTATTCCCCTCTAGCATCTCCTTATGACCACTTTACAGCAGTTTCCTCTCTGCCCTCCCACACCTGCCTCTCCCAGCATACCCACCCCCCTATTTATAGACTATATTGGCCTTTTCTGCATCACATGGCTTCGTATAGTGTTTTTTTTTTTTTTTTAAAACAGCGCTTCACTTTCTTAAAGTACAGCTGTAAGGATTGTCCAAGTAGCACCATGTACATTACCGTTCAAAACCTTTGGGGTCAGTAAGATGCATTAAATTAATCAAAAGTAACAAAAACATTTACAATGTTTCAAAAGATTTCTAATAAGAGTAATAAGAGTTTTAGCACAATATCAGCATATTAGAATGATTTTTGAAGGGTCATGTGACACAGAAGACTGGAGTAATGGCTACTGAAAATTCAGCTTTGCTATCACAGGAATAAATGAGATTTTAAAATACATTCATATAGAAAAAAGTTATTTTAAATGTATTAATATTTCACAATATTACTGTTTTTAGTGCGTTTTTGATCAAATAAGTGCAGTCTTGGTGAGCATAAGAAACTTCTTTCTAAAACATTAAAGAAATCTTACCAACCCCAAACATTTGAATGGTTGTGTAGCTGTTTGTTTTAGCCTGTTTCTTGTATAGTTATGTTGATTATGGAGTTCTTGGTGTGTACTGCATGTGCATGCGATTACTAGGCCACAAAAAAACTCCACAGATGATGGAATTCTCATCATTCATAAACTGGCCCTTGCATGTTCATTTATTAAATAATTCAGGTGATTATGTATTCAGCTAACATACCATTAAATCAAACAGTAGAGCATGGCGCTTGCAACCTCATAGTCATGGCTTTGAATCCCAAAGAACACAAGAATTGATAATGTATAACTTAAATGCAATGTTGCTTTTTTCTGCCAAATGCATACATGTACCAGTAGGACTTTAGTATTCTCAGCTCTATCTAACACTTTTTATATTTTATATTTTAATATAGTATAATATAATATAATATAATATAATATAGTATAATATTTTAATATACTTTTTATATTTTAAATCTATTCTGTCTGAGACATATTTTGATTGTTCATACTTCAAGAAACTTGAATTTTTACAATCAAATTTGTCTTCACATTCATACATCAGCCAAAATGACTTACATTGCATTCAAGTTATATATTTTACATTTGATCAGTTAATGCATTCTCTGGGAATCCAACCCGTGACCTTGGCATTCCAGAAATATTTTAAGTGTATACTAAAATTCAGTAGAATAAATGAAAATGGTCACAAATTTTTGACGTACAGTAATAACAACAAAAATCAATGTGTGGGTAGCAATGCACAAATAATTTGGTCTTGCAAGAATTTGTGCAGACTTTGGGATATTGGCAAATCTAAATTTAAGAGTTATGTGAGGTTACCAAGTGATTTATTATTTTTTATTTATTCTTTCAGGTATCGATTAAAGGAATATTCAATTTTTCAGTTTAAATGCCTATGGACCGCATCGTTGGCATGCTGTCAATTACCACAGACTTGTCCGTCAGTATTTAAAAGCGTTTACAGTAATACACCTGCGATGGAAGCCTACCATATGGAGATGTCAAAGGTCAAGAGTATCAAACGTCAGTGTGGATGTATCCTGTTTACCAGACTACTGCGTTGTACTATAAATATCCCATTATAAACATTTCCACTACCTCAATCAAAATACATGAGTGCGTTACGAGACTCCCATCTGTCTGTCATTGTATCGCTGCTTTGTTTCAATTTCCCTACAGACAGGGGTGGGGGCGGCTCTGTTGTGTCGCGGGGAGGGTTTTGACTTTGTCTTTGGATCTCAGCTGTTTCCAACACGCCTGTCCTATCAGTCACAACGTCACCATGCTTTTCCCTTCTGGCATTGGTCCGGCCCGTGCCAGGTGTCCCTGATGGCACTGACATGACCACTAATGTGCTGCCAGATTTTTTTGCCCACCCCTGCAGCTCAGTTTGTGGGTGATGTTCCTGGTTCTTCAGCGCATCGTCCATCTTCCTCCGCCCAGTTCACGGCCTTCCTGTGTGCGTGTGTGTGAATGCACACAGCCAGTTTTGCACATTTCCGTCACTCCTCCTCCATTACAATCGTCTCAGTGGCTGAATAATTATAACGCTGTGTAGCTACATAAAGTAGTGAATGAAAATACAATTAGTGTAGCAGTTGGTGAGAGCGACTGCTAATGTAAATGTGTGACTGTAATGCACTTCTAAATTAAAGAGAAAGTGTTGTTCTCCGGCATTGCTTATAGCATCCAGTTACTTCTAAATGCTCTCTGAATATTCAAACAAGCTCATTTATAATGTCTGCTGCATGTTTGAGATGTCAGCATCCCTCCGTTGAGCATTAGTTATCATTCTGAATGCTTGTCGCATGGAGTACAATGGGATATAAATGAGAACACACACACATATACACACACATATACACACACATATACACACACATATACACACACACACACACACACACACACACACACACACACACACACACACACACACACACACACACACACAGAGTTGTCTCTTGATTTTTTTTCTGCTGTGTTTGTCACTAGATACCACCATTACTGTTAACTACGCTATTAAATCCAGTTCCTATGCTGCATTTCTCCACTTTTTGTGTGGTGTGCTGGGACTCATAAAGCAGCAGCAGATGTTAACAGTGCGCACATTTAAAGATTAGCAGGTTTTAGACAAGCAGTAAAGCTGCGGTGGGAGAAGCGATATTAATGTAGTGGTTTTATGTTGCAACACAGCTCACAGTGAAGGGGTAAAACATGAGCCACGGTGAGACTGAGGGGTGTGAGAACACGCTGTGTGGTCATTCATGAACGCACTCCTCTGGAGAGGAAGAGAGGGGTACGTTGGACAGAAGAAATGGTAACTGAAGTTGTGCATGGGCCAGAATCCTGCTAGATTTGGTGATGTGGTTTCCTGAGACAATGTCCTTCACCATTTGCTCTGAGTGTGAATGCTCCCATTAATGCAGAAAACGCAGCATACATCACTAATCCAGTAGAATAAAGATCTAAAACTTTAAAGTACTGTAGATTTTTTTTTATGTAATGCATTATATAAAATGTAAGTGTAATGTTTTCAATTGAAATTCCCACTTATATCAAATTTTTTTTTTGTTTTTTGTTTTTTTTGTTGTTTTTTTTGGGCTGTCTCTTATTCATCCTCATCCGGTAACACTTTATTTTGATGGTCCACTTTAGACATTCTACTATAGTAACTTTGCACCTACATATCAACTAACTCTCTACTATCACTAACTCTCGAGTATTAGTAGACTGTCTGCTTAATATCTGCTAACAATTTATTTTGATGTTCTCCCAACAGACATTCTACTTACTATAAGTAACTTTGCAAGTACATGTCAACTTATTCTACTTACCTTTTAACCCCTTATTCTAATAACCCTAATCTACCCCTAAAAGTCTGCTAATACTCAACTAATACTCTAATGAGAGTTAGCTGACATGTGGGTGCAACGTTATGTCAACGGAATATCTAAAGGGGACCATCATAATAAAGTGTAACATTCATCCCAATGGTCTTGGACATTATACTGACCTCTATTGGCATAGATGCATGAAAGCTTCAGCACTTTTGGTTGTTATATTTTTATATACACTTTTGTTTAGATGTAATTATTTTTTATATATATATATATATATATATATATATATTAAATAGTATAGTTTTTATTAATATTTTTTAAATTGATTTTTATTTAATTGTATTTAGGTTTCATTTATTTTTGTTTTAGTTTTTAACTATAACTATATATATATATATATATATATATATGGGCATTTTACATTTTACATTTATGCTAACGTATTTCATTACAGAATTTGTATTATTTCATGAAGAAAATTTAGATGAAACCAAAAACTCATAAAATCAAATAGGAATCGCAAATTGTGGCATGTTAAATGTAAGAAAACAAGGATGTTATAGTGATGCAAGAATCTAATCAAGTTAGTCTTTTTTTTGTTGCACTTTTTGCAAACATGAAAAAAAGTCAATACAATTTTTACAAACAAATAGAACGCATGGCACGCATGCTTTTCTCAAATCTTGTGCTATCTGTTGTGAAGTCCTATACTTTTTGTGTCTCTGACTGTGTGTGTTATAGGACATAAATCAGCAGGCTTTGGATCTGTTTACTGTCCTTTATCTTAGCTGAATATTTATGCAGGCAGAAATAGCTTGAGAGTAGATGGTCATAGTGAGGCTAGCCTCTCCTCCTTGAACCTGCAGACTCCTTTAATTACTCCTGACCTCCTTGTGTGGAATGTGTTGTGCGGTGCTGGATTCAAGCTCACAAATCACACACTACTATATTGTTGTGTCTGACAGGAGACAATGAGCGTAGCTGTGATTTAGTGCAGGAGATGGACACCCAGAGAGCCAAATACCACTGAGAGAACAAACACAGTATGTTACTCTATATTAAGGTACTCATACTGACAAAGGTAGTGGTCAAAGGATGTACAGTATATTGAGTGTATAGAAGACTTGAATGTGATTTACTGTATCATTTTTTTTTTTATATATATTAAACAATTTATATAATTACAAATTATTTGATGTATATTACATAAATATAAAATTATTTTACATGTCCTTACATTATTAATTGTTAATAGCTTATTATTATTAAATTCATATTTATTAGATTAATATAATAATTAACATGGTGACAAAAACGTTTATTTTTAAAACATGTATCCTGCACAAACCAAAATGTCACTCTATTAAAGTTTTTAAATGATTTCACAGGATTCTGTTCTATAATATATGTCATATGTATATGTATATATGTGTGTGTATATATATATATACACATACACACACACACACAATAATTTTTAATTAAAGGCATGTGATTTGTCATACACAGTCAAATTCTGCCATTTTTATTCACAGCTTGTTACTTTTACAGATGACCTTGTTAACTCTACAGTGTCATATTTGTTACTTTTTGTTGTCATGCGATTTGTTGCTGTTCATTTAAATCAAGAATTGAAGTGACTGCCCCTGGACAAGGCCTCCACACACACCTGCCAACATTTCTACATTATTTCTCAATATTCCCTATAAATCACTCTGTCATTTATGCATCCATATCATTCAGGACAATACTGATTTAAATGGAGGAAAGTTTTATAAATAAACACCTCACAGCATGCATAACTTTAAAACAGACATTTCTGCCCCTCACTAGTTTGACACAGCTATAACTCAAAGAGTGAGTTCGGGGATCTTGAGTTATGGTGGTGGCTCTGTGTTGAAATAGCCTTTACGTTTTGTCCTTGTCTGGATTGTATAAACTTTGCCCACCGTTTTCACTGGGCATCACAATAGCTGTTCTATGTAATATGACTTTTGCTTTGTCTTTCTATTATCGCCAAGGAATGGATAAATGACGAAGTTACACATTGAAATTTAACACGAATTGGCGTTTCATTTAAGTTTCATTTTCATGTGGTCAGTTCACAATCTCTCCCTTAGGCCTGAAGATCTGAGCAGAGGGCAACATTTCACCTTGACCTGAAGCTGAGGCGACTAGGCAAGCACAAAAAAACCCATGGCCTGACTGTTGTGCACTTCCCGTGGCCTCGGTGTGGCTGCGGGGTCTCGCTGGCTCCTCCAGCTCTGTCTTTCACATGAGATTTGAGGAGACTGAAGCGCTGTTGCCTGGCCCCTGCAAGGCGGTTCTGCTTGCAGGCCGAGCGGAGGATGTGCACTTCTGCAGTAGGAAGAGAGGGAGAGCCCGGAGACATCAACACCAATTGGCACTAATTAGGAGGCCTGGGCTTGCTGGGGTTGCAGCCACGTTCATGTCAGGAATACTGATGCCAACCGAGTGTTGAGACACTGCTGCTGTCGCCACTGAACTCACAAGTGGTGTGGGGAGGGGCAGAGGCCTCGGTAATTATAAATGCCTCTTGTCCTATGAGTAGGTTCATTACTACTGCTTAACACAATGGCTATCATACTTAATTCCCAGGTTTTGACCACTTACACAGGGATCAGTGATCTGAAGTAGTTTGCATAGCTTTTTATTTGTACTTTGGGAATGAATATTGTGTTTACAAGTTACTAGTGGATTTTTCAAGTTTGTGAGTTTTGTGTCATTGAATATATAAGAGACATTCAGGCTATGTTCACACTGTCAGTCCAAATCCGACTATTTGTGTATCCGATTGGAATCTGATCTAAAATTATTGACTGTCCACATTGTGTTTTGCAACTGTTCAGATCCGATTTGTGTGTCCATGCCGCTCTTTTTGGAGGGGTTTGCAATAGAGAAGTTGTCTTATTTACAACATGACAATGTGTAACCGCCTTATGAGACAGTAACAGAAACATATGAGGCTGATATGCGTGGCTTTATTCTGTGCTGTCGTCTCCGCCGGTTTCAAAACATCTGTTATATTGTAATTTTCTGCTCATCCGGCATTTTGCAACAACACTACCTTGTTTCTGCAGCGACTTTCAGCATGTTTCCTATAACAACATCTGACGTTTATTTTTTACGTGCCGTGAGAAAGTCACATAAACCACGTGAAATCCGATCAGAGCAGTCAGACTGAAAGGGATTTACAGAAATGCTATTTGAATAGGATTTCAAACCACATATGAATGCAGCTCGAAATGGATTTACAAAAATCTTTTTTTTGTTGTTGTTGTTCACACTTGCTAAATCTGATTGGATTTAGTCGGATATGCGCAAAAATCGGATTTGTTCTGACAGTCTGAACGTAGCCCACACTGTGAACCCTAACACTCAAAATAATTAATTGGTTTGAGTAGAGTCAACTCAAATTAAATAAATTAGTTCAATCAAATTAACTTTTATGAGTATTTAGAACTTTCTTTTTCTTTTGAGTTCACAAAACGGACACATTTTAAGTAATCCGAATTGTTTCATTGTTTTGAGTTTCATGAACTTGTTTCCTTTAATTTAGACTAACTTAAATTGAACTGAAACTGTGCTGGGATTTCTGTTTCCCAGCATGCTTTGCCATGACACTCAAAAGGGAGAGTAAATGCTAAAATTAAGTGTTATATAATGTTTTTTTGTGTGTGCAAGATTAATGTTAAGGTGGAGAGTGTTTAATGTTTTGTTATGTTAGTTTAGAAGAGTTGTTATGTTGGGGTTATATACAGATATACAGTATATTAAATGTTCTATATTGCTGTACTCATTCAGCAAGTGCTATGCTAGGCTAATGCTATCAAAACATTGTATTACCAATTAGCAAGGTAGCATTTATTGAATTAGCTAGTTAAAGCTAGCCAAGTTTCCACCACTAAAAATATTTAAGTTGATCATTTTAATTTAAATGTATGAATTAGCTTACTCAAATATTTGAAGTTAAGAGCAATTAAAATGTATGAGTACAAAATAAAAATCACCAGACACTAACTTTATGAGATAGTGATAGATTATGGCAAAAATTGAAACATTTAAGAGTACTGTCTTGAAAAGCGATTTCCCTGTGTGCTGAGTGCGTGCTGGTGTGAGCTGTTGTGCATGTACATAAATTATTTAAATACTATTATAGTTTTTATTAATACTTTTTTCAGTTTTCTTTTTTAATTGTATTTAGGTTTCATTTATTTATTTATTTTTGTTTCAGTTTTAGTTGTTTTTATTTATTTCCAGTTAGTAATTTTAGTGCACCCACTTAAACTTATTTAATTTCCAATTTTCGTTTAGTTTTTCCTCTAATAGTTTATTATATCTAATGTTCCTGACTTCCTAACCCTGCTATTCCAATGCCAATTTAGACCCTGGCTGGTCTGTTTTCCATCCAGCTGTGTCTTAGCCCCCGTTCTGGCCAATCACTGCTCTTTATGGGATTATCCAGCCCCCATAATGTCCTCTGCCCTCATCGTCCCCAGAAAAATCACTCTGGGCAAAAACAGCAGGGATCTCAACTGCAGGAGAGCATGGCTCAGATAACCTGCCGCGGACTGGGTTGTTTATTGGTAATGTGCCTTTGAGAGATACGAGAGGGGATGTATATGAAATGTGCATTCATGGATTGCTGTTTCCAGTACACAAAACCTCTTGTTTGGAGAAGAAAATTGCCAGGCTTAGCCGGTGGTAAAGAAAATCGTTGGCAGTGAAAGCACTTCTTTGACCAAACAGATGTTGCATCTCATCACCGCATCATATGCATTTCTAGCCTGGTGTGTTTTTAGTCATTTAGACATCATGGAGTTGAGGTTTATTGAGCTTAATCCAAGAGGAAAAATGCATCTCATGCAGAGAGCATGATAGAGTCTTTATTTATCTTTATTTATCGCCACATGACTAGGGCCGCTGGAATTTGTTTCTAAAAAATGCTTAGCAAGGCAAGAATCACAGAGCTTGCATTTCTTCTAGTGTTTGTTTCAGTGATAGTATGGCAAAACAAACTGAATGTGAGGTGTAATTTAATTATTGTATAATACAGTGTAACCGAACGCAACTCTTTTCATATTCATAAGGCTGCTTCCTTTTATTTGCTTACCCACAAATCACTGTTGATATCTGATCATTTCACTGTGGTAAGCCTGTGTTTGCTACTAAGTTTAGTTCAGCCAGCCTATTTTAGGAAAGTAGCTCTTGACACAGGCCTGCGCCAGTGAAAAATCTTCCCCAGATTGGATTCCATAGGAGCATCACCAGGAAACAATCAATAAGTGAGCGGAAAGAGGCCCGTCTCCCTTGATCGCTATGTCCCAGCGCCCTCAGAGCCAAAAGAAGGAAAGAGTCAAGCATTTGTGCTTTCTAATGAACCCATTCCCCTCTCCCTTGAAAAGGCTAGCATCACTATTGCTTATTCTTGGGGTTATGGGATATAATCAGACACCATTATTGTTTTTTTCCCATAGATTTCTAGTTAGTTTATTCCATTTTAAGTTTATTTGTTTATTTATTTAATTTTTGGGGGATGGCGGAACTCCAGCTGAAATTAATAAGAAATTTAACATTTCTTTGGCATGTAACTTCTCTCACAGTATTTATGCTATATGGATTTGATACCTCAAATCTTTTTTTAATATAGATATTTTTAATCTATTGAATCAAATAAAATAGATATAAAAAGTTTTTGATCGGTAAGATTTTGAATGTTTTAAGAAGTCTCTTATGCTCACCAAGGCTGCATTTATTTTATTTAAAAAAAACACACACACAAAAAAACAGTAATATTGTGAAATATCATTAAAATGTAAAATAACTGTTTTCTATTTTCATATATTTTAAAATGTAATTTATTCCTGTGATGCAAAGCTGAATTTTGAGCATCACTACTCTAGTCTTCAGTGTCACATGATCCTTCAGAAATCATTCTAATATGATGATTTGCTGCTCAAGAAACATTTATGATGCTCAATGTTGAAAACAGTTGTGTAAAAATCTTTGATGAATAGAAAGTTCAAAAGAACAGCATTTATTTTAAATAGAAATCTTTTGTAACATTATAAATGTCTTTACTGTCACTTTTGATCAATTTAATGCATCCTTGCTGAATAAATGTATTCATTTCTTTCCCAAAAAAATTAATGAAAATAAATTCTTACTGACCCCAAATTTTTGAACGGTAGTACAATGTTGCAAAAGTTTTCCATTTCAGATAAATACTGTTCTTTTGAACTTTCTATTTAAATTAAATTAATATTTATTAATTAACCTGCAGGTTGTAAATATTCCAAGTTTTATAATACCATGTAATCATGAAAATGATTTTATTTTAGTTTTACCCTGTTATGCTAGTTTTTATTTTTATTTCTGTTAACCAAAACATGTAGTTATTGTTTTAGTTTCCATTAACACTAATAACTCTGCCCAGAACACCCTAGCAGCTATTTAGCAATGCCTAGTAATTTCTCAGAGCACCGTCACCGTTGCAATGAGTTTTGGGCAACTCATGTTTTCTTTAAATAATTTGTCTAGGTGTGTATTATTATTCATTTAAAGCTAGTATAGAATCTAATGTGACCTATTCCTTTCAGCATTTGTTATATGTGCACAACCAGCCACATTCACAGTCACACATACTTCGTCTTGCAAAAGCTGTCCTCATCACAAAAAGTTAAAGATGACAGACATCTAGAGGGGCAGGAAACCCTCAATTTTCCTTGCCTGAGCAAACAATCTCCATCAAGAGCAATTAGGAGCCTGTAGTACCAATGGCTTCAGACAGGTTCAAGTGTCCTGGCATCCTCCTATCATGCCTGCTGGTCACACCTCCCTGTGGCTGGTTCCTGCCAGCAAACACTTTTTACCTTTCTCCTCACATCTGAGATATTCACTCTTTTTCATAACAGGGATGTGGGGTTATTTCTCTCTGGCCAGTTTATGTACCTGTGTTTAATGTCCTTTATTTTCTCTTTTTAATTCTGTCATCAGATAAATGTCTATATTTCTTTCTTCATTATGTTATTTCTTTCTCTCTAAACCAAATTATATTTGATAGCAGTCTATTGGTGAATTTAAGAAATATATTTTCAGCACACGTTATAAATGTTTCTTTTAATGCAGTAATCTGTGTTCTAATTCTTAGCTCAGCACAGTTGGTGTAAAACATGCACAAATCCCCATATACAGAATATCCCACTTCAACACTTGCATAAGGAAATGTCATTTCTAGTACTTCTCTGAACCACTGAAACAACTAATTTGGGTTAAAATTCAAAATAAAAAATCAATTCAAAATGTAACAAACAAAAATGAATATACATTATTATTACAAATTATAACATTAAATTGCATCCAACAATGGACATTCTTGTTATTTTCTGTTTTAAATTCATTATTGACACAAATTTTTGACATCTGCTCTAGCTCTGCGTTCAGGTGAGTTTAAGAGAGAAATATTGATGTTTGATTTGAGAACATTTCATTCTTTTCAGATCTTTTGAATTAATTAATTGATTGATTTAGTTCACAAAACCAGTCATTAATCTCTCTGAACTCACCAACTCAATGATCCATTACAATTCGTCACAATTTCTCCTTTTGTGTTCCACAGAAGGAGGAAAGTCGTACAGGTTTGGAGTAACCTGAGGGGAGAACGTGATTTCACCAAGTAGTTTGTTGATCCTGGAACAACATTCCAATCAACCAATCAGATTTGAGGGATTCATTTCAGTTCATTTCAAGTTTAGACTTACAACAAGGGTTAGGGGCTTCACCATTCTCTCACCTATCATTCCCCTCTGATTTTAGGGATACATTATGGGATTAGGGTTAGGGTTAGGACTATGTTTTTTGACAGGAATTTTGTTCCAGGATCAACAAAAGATGTTTGATCCTGGAACATGTCTTACTTGGCATGTGACCAAGTAATCACAGTGACCTGACTTGAGGGTAGGAAAATGATGGCAGAATTTCATTTGAAATTCCTTTAAGATTTTGGCCCTTATCTTATCAGTGTTCCAATCTTGTTACATGACATGATGGCAAACGGAAAAACCAACATGCTCTGGAAAAGAGAGTGTTTTCTTACACAACGTCTTATTCGGTTAAAATAAAATCCCCTTGAGTGTTGTAACCCATTTTAAGCACTACCAAGCAGCTTGTTACTGCCTTTCTCCTCTGGCTGCCTGTCTGCCATATCACTCCGTCATTCCACACTTCTGTTGCCATGTGTGCAGACAGAGATGGACTGTGACAGCAGGCGGTGGGCAGTGGCTGGTCCCAGACCTGCGCCCACCCCCCATCACCCCACAGGGAGGGCAGGAGATGAGCCCTGTGTGCCGGTGGCCGGAGGAGCTCTGCAGAGAACACATGTATCACTGTAATGTCTTGTGAAGGGCCACTTTGCCAAGAGTATTAATTAGAGGTCAGGCTTTTGGGGAGCTGCTTTGTTTCAGCCCCAACTCCACGCTCTGCCAGGTCAGGGCTCCACTCCAGCATGGCTACAAGGGAGGCTGCTCAAGGCCTCTCTCTGTGTGTGTGTGTGTGTGTGTGTGTGTACGTGTTGGCAGGAGGTTACGCTTCACACTGCTTGATCTCCGTACAGCATTTTATGTGTGGAGAAATTGAGACTTTTAACTACAAACAAACAAACATGTAAACGCATGATTTTATTTTTCTGATCTTCCGACAAACAGTTGAATTTTATGTTGTTGCATGTGTGTGTTCTGTATCGTCTTACAGTACATTCTTATAGTGCATTCTAACCCTTTTCAATGCTAAATAACAAAGCAACAGTTAACTGCTAGTATTTTATGTTATGAATGTGTGATTCATTAGTAAATTATTAAAAATATATAGTTATTTAATATATATTTAATATACTATAATATATAATAAAATAGAATACATAAAGTTTATATTGTATATTGCAAAATAGATTATATTATAATTGTATACAATTATTATTTTTATTATTATATAATATGTGACCCTGGACCACAAAATCAGTCATAAGTCACACAAGTATATTTGTGGCAATAGCCAACAATACATTGTATGGGTCAAAATTATCGATTTTTCTTTTATGCCAAAAATCATTAGGATATTAAATAAAGATCATGTTCCATGAAGATATTTAGTAAATTTCCTACTGTAAATATATAAAAAATGTATTATTTTTAGTAATATGCGTTGCTAAGGACTTCATTTTGACAACTTTAAAGGCGATTTTCTCAATATTTAGACTTTTTTGCACCCTCAGATTCCAGATTTTCAAATAGTTGTATCTCGGCCAAATATTGTCCTATCCTAACAAACCATACATCAATGGAAAGCTTATTTATTCAGCTAAATCAATTTCAATGACCCTTGTGACTGGTTTTGTGGTCCAGGGTCACATATGAACTATCATAAGTTAACAAATATTTAAACTTTAGTCTTATGAAGTCAAGGATACCCTGGAAATAAGTTTCGAATCAATGATAAATATTCAGTTATTCAGTAATTTATTTATTAAATGAATCAAAAGTTACGCTTCTTTTTGTTGTTGTTCTTCTTCTTCTTCTTCTGGGGGCAGGGGTTCTTTAACTCTTTTGCAAACACATTTTATGTGGGTAAAGTGAGTATGCGACTGTCTTTTGTCATTTCCTAATTTTGTTCCCCTTACAAGTTGCAAAAAGGCCAAATGTGAACACGTTTTTAGAACTCCAGTCCTTTCTCATTTCCTCTCTCAAATACACATTATTTCCACAGGAAAATTTCGACAGGCCTGTACAGGTGTTTGGGAGATGACCGTGTCAGAAGTTAACAGGATTTCGCCCCGCTATGGAAACCAGAGATAGAAATCGGAAAATGTTTATGTGATATTGCATCCAGAGTGACAAGTGTCAATAGTTTCTGGAGGGAGGTGAGGCAGGTATGGATTTTTGAAAGGCGCTCTTCCAACCCTGCCTGTCATTAGATAGTGACCAACTCCAGTTTGCCTGTGCATGTTGAAAATTTAATCTGTTGACAAATGCTGTATTAATAGGGCCCAGTGAGATGGGAAGAAAAGGAGGGGAGGAACATGCCAGGCCGTGTAGAATCACATCCTAAAGACCCTTACATTATGAAAGAAACAGTGGTATAACATGTATACTTTTAAGGTGGAGAACAGCATCTGATGAATAATATTCTTCATTTCTTAGAGAAGTATTGTGTTACAAGAAAGTCCAGGTATCACATGAGATCGTGGGATTGTGAGAATGTGGCTGAACATGAGGCCTGACCATGGACAGATGAAGTTTCCTTATAGTGTGAATTATTGAGAATATTTCTTTTCATTAATACTCTAGATAAATAAGTTCATATTGGTGTTAACATATGATACCATGTGGCGGTGGCCATTTCAGTTTAATGTAAATTCAAATTCGTAAAAGTGTCTAACCAGTACATATAGGCTGAATTTATTTATTTATTTATTTTATTGCATAATATCATATAGGCTTTTTTTTTTTTTTGCATGATGCAAAATATCACTTTCATCAACCTACAGTAGTGACCAAGTGATGTCTGGAGGGGATTGGTTTGGGGATTTGTTTTAATGACCCTACAAGTTCAATTAAACCATCAAGATATGAGGAAAATGTTTTGTATTTTTAAATATTTTAAATATGAGGGAAGAATAAAACACTAAACTTGTTTAAGGTACTTATCTGACAAAAGTATTTGGCAAAAAAATGGGTAAACAACTACAGGTTTAAAAAAATGCATAGAAAAACTAAAGGCTCACAGGAAAAAGCATACATTGACTACAAAATCAGTTATTAATATTTTGTTGTCTCTTTTGTTTTTGCATGCGTTCATAAAAAATATGACAGGCTGGCCAAAAATTTTGCCTGCACAATTTGGCATGTTTCATTGCGTTATAACAAATAAAACAATTGACTCCAAGCATAACTACGTAATATGCTTACAGTATCTTTAAAAAAACATTGTAGTAATAATATGTAAATTTTCCTAGGCCGGACATCACTTTTGGCCACTACTGTATATGTTTGAATTCACTGAATATGTGTAAGTATGATCCAGCTAAAAAAAGATTGGATCGCAAATGTCTTTTTTTAATGAAGGGCCAGTTTTAATCAATATGATGCAGTTTAATTTCTGGTTTAATATACTTAATATTAAATAATAACAGTCATTATTATTATTATTAATAATAAGTAAATATTTAACAAACATCCCCTTCCCCAATTCTGCCATTATTTGCTTGCTCATTCTGAGTAAAAGATGTTAATTTTAATTTTGAATGAACTTGTCCTGTTTAAACTTCACCATGTTTTAAATGCAGTATATGTACAAGAACACTAAACTCTCATCTTGAGTTTCCTTGTATGTTTTTTCCTGATAAATCCCATATTTGTGATGCAATTTGTGACAAAATCCAATCCTACTTCTTATCTCTAAATTTCACACCTCTCCTACCACAATGACAAGAGAGAGAAATGACAATCTTCCTACATAAAAGCAAATAAAGAAAATTAAATGATGACCTTATGATTAGCCTGTGTTTATCAATGCCATTATATATGTTGTAGATGTCTCTTGTAGAGTTAACTCTATGTTCCTTTATCCCGTGTGTCCAGGAGTCTGTTTTACTGAGCACTCATTCTCTGAAATACACACTGTGGGAGTGAAGAGGCATGACCGCACCAGCAATTACTGACTCCGCACCTCTTACTCTTTAATTTGTTCCTCACGGACTTGCCTGCAGCCAATACGCAAAATCAATAGTCTCTCCTCCAGAAGAACTACTGCCAGCAGCTCCACTGACATATGAAGATACATGTTCTTACATGAGGTCAAAAAAAAAGAGTTTTTTGTAACATGTTTTTGTAATGCTGTATAACATGTTCAGTGATGAGCTTAATTGTTTTTTTTGTTTTTTTTTCTTCTTCTTCTTCACAGTCTTCATTCTTCTGCAAATCCGCTAAGTGGCTGTCTGTCAACACGAGGTAAATTGTTCTAACTGAGCTGTTAATCTATGCTAGATCCATGAGCTATTTAGTTGTAGTGCATTAAGTGTTTCTCTGTTCGGAGGAAACCACTCATTAACACAGCATGTACCAGGATTTGCTCTTAGCACTTAGCAGTTGACAAAATCCACTTTACCTGGTTTTTCTCATTATGTGATAATGGACAGAGAATCATAGTGGCCTTGCAATTAATCTCATCTGCATTGTGTTAACTGTGTTACTGGAAGAGTGTTGGTGCTCCACAACATTCTGTTGCCAGCCACTTTCCTTAGTGCACATAGTAGGTTAAAATCAGAGAGGCTTTGCACTGGGGCCGCCAAACAATGCTTTACATTTTGATTAACATAACTTGTATAATTAAATGGAACAGGACATGTTTTATTGATGAAATCACAATTGTTTTCCTCCCTGTTGTAAACCAATACCTGTACGGAAGAGAAGACCATGTTAAGACGACATGAAACAGAATGCACAGCTCTTTTAAAGGGTTAGTTCACCCAAAAATGAAAATTCTGTCATCATTTACTCACCCTCATGTTGTTCCAAACCTGTAAGACTTTCGTTCATCTTCGGAACGCAAATGAAGATATTTTGAATGAAAAAATCTGTCCCATTGACTACTACCAACTACCACTTTTTGCTTCAAAATGTTAATCGAGATCGTAAAACTAATCCATATGAATCGAGTGGTTTAGTCTACATTTTCTGAAAAGACAAGATCGCTTTTTATGATATATAGTATGTTATATAAATATATACATAAATATTACATATTACTTTGTAAAATTACATATTATATTGTAATAATTTCACAGTTACTCTCCAAATTAATGTAGAAACAATTTAAAGACCGTATATTTGAAATACTTGTTGTAATGGTATCTTTTTATGAATGAAGGCTAGTATCACTGATACTACTGGTACTTATGTCTCTATGAAATTGATTTTTTTAAACAATAATGACAGACATTCAACATCACAGTATAAGTGAAAGCTATCAATTTCAACATTTATTAGGCTTTAAAATATAACAACTTTTAATTTAAGTGAACTTAAAAAAATCTTCACATAAACCCATTATAATAAATGTCATATTTACCTGTGGCCTTGCTACCTGTTAGACATTAAGAAATGTATCAAACACCTTTCTTAACTGCATAAATTATAAATTAAATAAAGATTAATCCTTTTTAAAGCTACAATTTTCTCTGTTACCTTTGTTCTTTGATTAACATTAATGACAGATCCCACAACAACTGGTTTGTTAGGCTGCTTTCACTTTAAGATCTGACGCACTGTCACGCATCTCATTTTCTCACAACCCTAAGTTAATTTAAGATGTTATTAAACTAATTTAAGACTGCTCTTATGAGGATATTCGACAAAACGGGCATTTTGGCATAATTCTGTTCGTTATTGTTTGTTCAAGCATGAAAGCGAACTCGATTCTGGCGCTCTGTCTGTGCGCGCAATATTGGCGCGAGTCTTTCTGTGCATCGTTAGTGTGTAACATAGACAGAACATTCACAGACATAGCGTTCTCTTTTGTCTTGTTGCGCTTAAATGGTTTAAAAGTATTTGCATGATCATATAATGTAACACTAGCCGAAGGATGTTAGAAAAACAGATGCTGTGTTAATTGCGTTAAATAATTTTAAAGCGTTAAACTGAAAAATAATATATATTTATATATAGTCTTCTCTGCCCTGATTGGTCAGATGGCCCAGTCTGTTTTGATTGTCTACAGCACGTCGGAAATGAAATGCAGTGCCTATTACTAGGGGTGCGTGAGAGTGAAATTGGCATAGAATGTGCCACCGCTACGTTTACATTACATCATCCACTGTCGTTTTGCTTTTTTATAGAAATAAAAACCATTTAATTCAGTTGGAAAACGGTCGCTTCAATTGTAAATGTCTGCTCTGCTCAGCCAGCGCAAGCTGCAGTCGCACGCAGTGCAGCAGGAATCACACTTCACTGATCACGTGACAAGAGTGAGGTGAGATGACTGACAAGAAAGACCATGGCGGAGGATTTGTTGTGCAACAGAGCCTAGCGTCTGATAAATGTCTTATCTTGTAGAATGTGCGCTTAGCACCACCGCTCCCTATACACAGAGTACGTGCGATCGCGAATCGAAAGCGAAAGTGAACGTGAGCTCCGTGATGTGCGCAAATTAGGCGACATACAATAGCCAGTCTCCCAATATCAACGCTATCTTATCCTGGGCTGTGTAGTTGTAAACACCTCTTAGCTCTGGACTCTGTTTTGCTCTGTGTTTGCACTTTTATATTGAGAGAGTACTTTGATTATGGTTGCACTTACTAAAACTGTTATTTTTTTGTTATTTTTACTGTTTTAATTTCTATGTTCAATTTGTGGAAAGGATTTCAATTAGGAGGTCACACACAGCCTCAATCCGAAGTTCTGGAAGCTCATAATTCATGTACAGTAAGGTCTGAAGAGACTCATGTGAAATCATACAGGAGAGAAGCCAGTCATTTGAGTTTGTGGCAAAACCTTTTACAGTGCTTGAGTATTGTTGTCTTTCAGTGCATTTGATAATTCATACTCAGAAAGTAGAACTGAAATCACATTCAAGATGATTAGTTAAAACATTTCAAAATGCACCTGCAGACTATTTTTCTAGTCATGAATTTTGTCATTGAGGATTTCTTAAAAATACTGTGCAAAGATCTTGTCTCGTCTCGTCCTTGTGAACCCAATCTCGTGTCTCGTGAACTAAGTGTCTCGTCACACCCCTACCTATTACCATATCTGAATTTCAGCTCTGGAGGCTTCCTCTGTGCTTGATAAACAGTGATGCGATCAGTAACAATGGCTTTGGTTTTTCCATATCAATTCCAGAGTGGGTCCTCATCTTTTTGAAATGAAAAAAACCCGCTGAAAACGGCGTCTTCTCAACATGTCGACAACGCGACCCAAACTCTTCCAGGTCTCAGCTACAACTACAGTGTTTGAAGGCGGGTCAAAGTAGACGTTTGCAGGCAGCCAATGAAGACCTTAGGCTGGCATTATGCAAATGTGTTACATTGTTACGTAGGTATGTAACAGGAAGTGAGGCTGGAATTGCTGACAACTAATTTTGGCAGTTCAGAATCTATTCTTTCTTTTAGGAGACAATAACTTTATTTGTTATGCACTTTGATCTTTAAAACTTTGCAGACCTTTTATATTCACAGGCAGCTATATAACACACTGAATGACAGGAAACATTTGAAAAAGCATAATAGGGCAGTTTAATATAAAAACAAAATCATCTGCACTAATAAATTGTATTAGGGTTGATATTAAATAAGTGGGGGTTGATTTAATGCCTTTAAACTACAGAGACTTGTTTAATTTTGCTCTGCCATTTTTTCCCTAAAGTTCTTCTGTAACTTTGTGTTTTTACTATGAGTCGAGTGATATCTCTCTCCCTAAGCATCTTATTTTTAGACATTGTACATATTGTCCCTCTGAACATAGGCTAAAGAGACCCAGCAACATTAATTGTGACTTCAAGCTAAGTTTACAAACTTTTTGGCTCAGAACGTGACCGGTGGCCTGGCGTTAGAGTTGGGGAGCCCCTGTTCATTAGCGTTATGGGCAGGGGGCGATCCGTGGTCCTTATGTGTGTGCGTGTTGTGGCTTTTTCAGGGCCAGACTGTAAAATGCCAGTGAGGAAGCAGCCTGCAGACTGTTTGTGCTGATGTCATACAGAGGTATGATGACGTGTGTACACCAACAGTGCAGTTAGGTCTGTCAGTGCGCATCCATCACGGACGTGGCTGGTCACTGGCCTCTCTCCATCCCCACAGCTGAGACCAATGTGGACAGACAGTTGGAGCCCCTTGTATTTAAAGTTAAGAAGTTCAGACAGATGACACCCCTCAGGGAGGGCTGCAAATGTGCGTCCCCTCCCCTGCACTTTTTGAAATTCCCGAAGTGAGGCGAGAGAACCTGGTTATTGCCTGTCACCGTTTCGATTCGGTTATTGACTAGCTGGTCATCCAAGAGTCTATTTGATCTCAGCTATGTTCTCTGGTTGCGTCTCTCCTGGAGCTCTTCAAATGAGATGTAAAGGGAGAAAATAATGCTCTGTCTCATTCTGGTTGCCATCTAGCCTAATACTGAGAGACACTTTGAACAAGTCGAAACATAACCCGTGGACCACAAGCCACAAATTCTAAATCATTGATGAGATGCTCCTCTTAGCTATATACTCTGGCCGCTCCTGTCAATCTTCTTCGCCAATTATGCACCACCACCCTTTATGTTTTTCAAGGAAGAGGATGGGTTTTTGCTGCGACCTTCTCTTTATGCTGGATTCACGCTTGAAGCGTCCTGTGATATTGTTCCTTTCCGTCACATCAGAATGATCGCTGTCATATTGCATCTTATTTGATTGCCTTCTACCAAGATTAACTACATGGCTGAAATGCATACATCTCCCAACTGTGCTCACTGAGAATGCCCAGAGGATCATTTTATTCCTCAGAGGTTGCTTTTTCATAGCTCTGGAGACTTGGTGGAGTTCACAATTATGTTTTATTAAAGCATCAACTTTGTCTCAGATATTTTTATCTGAAAATTCCTAAGAAATAGACTCAAGTAAGTCAATTATTGATAAGTAGTAAGACTGTAGAGGTATAAAATTAATATAATAGCACAGTGCAGATTATATATTTTGTAGGAGTAGAATAAACTGAAAAGAGGAAAATGACTCTTCTGAAGTCATTGAATCATTCATTCAAGCAATTTGTTCAAAATGGCCATTCATTCAGTAACCAAACAAGTGATTGTCTTGATGAGTGAGTCATTAATTAATTAATTCAACAGATTCATTCAAAAATGCTAATTCATTCAGGTTTGATACACCTACTGTTACTCAAAGATACACAGTGGTTTTGCTGTGATTTTATTTGGAATTGTGTCCTTTCATGGAGCAAAATTAAAGTGCGCCTATAATGCTATTTTAAAGGCTCCTCATTTTGTTTTGGAGGTCTCCTACAATAGGTTTACATGCATCAAAGGTCAAAAAAGAGTTTAATCTTCTCATAATATACATTGCACATCACCACAATGTTCAATGATTCTCAAACGACTCGATGGATGAATCAGTCTCTCTAAATCCCTCCTTTCCGTGAGCCTACTCTGCTCTGATTGGCCAGACGGCCCAGTCGGTTGTGATTGGTGTACCGTGTACAGCGCGTTTCAGAAGCTAAGCGCCCATTACCATAACTGAACTTCAGCTCCGTTTGAAGGCTTCCTAAAGCTCAGCGATTGAGGTACATTATGAGATGATGCTGTAATTCCTCACCATCAGCATTAACAAGTGTATGTTCATCAATAAACTGATGTGTATATTTCTAATTTATTGCGGTGCACATGGAATTGTACCAATAACAGTGCATACGTTAGCCGAGCACTAACGTGAATAACTGATGTAACAAACGTTTGTAAAACAAATCTTGCTCCATCCTTTCTTTACTCAAAGTAGTAAGAACAACAGACAATCTGCAATATTAGACAGTTTTAGGTAACAGTGGCCCACAGCTGGTTAGCAGAAGTATTTCAGTACGACAGTAATAACGTGAGTTAGCCATTATGCAAGTCTTTTCTAGTGACGTAGAAACGTCACGCAGTGGGATTCGAAATACAAACGGCTCGTATAGGCAGTTCAGAGTCGATTCTTTCTTTAGGGAGACAATAACTTTATTTATCATGCACTTTCGACTTTACAACTTTGCAGAATGTTTACATTCACAAACAGCTATATTACACACTGCATGAAAGGGAATATTCGAAAAACCATAATAGGGGACTTTAAATTAAGTAACCTGCAATATTGTATCTAAAATGTAAGTTACTTAGTATCAACTTGTTTTTTTTTTTTTTAATATGTTGTATAAAAGCGGCATCACACTCGCAATCTGTTTTTCAGAATATCAGTACCACTATGGCCGAATTACATATATTGCTTATAGAAGAAGAAATAATGGAGATTATATATATATCTGTCTTGCCCCTTAGAAGTATCAATAAATTCTTGACCATAACTCTTTCAAGCACTTTTACACATTTTCATTGTCATTCAGGTATGTTTAGGTGTTTTTACGTTTCAAAGAAACATGACATATTATTAAATGTAAATATTTTAAAAAGGGTAACAAGAGATGGAGAGCAAACGCTTAAATCTTCAGATCTTTGGATACACTGGGCTTGTATATTCATTAATCTCCAGAAACAAATGTTTTCTGAGAACTTCAGATTGTTTATTGATTTTCATCTCTGAAGCTTGAGTAAGTCTGTCTGAGGGGCTCCCACGGGAATCCAGGGGTTCGATGAGGGGTGTCACGTTTCAAACCTGGCTGCACACTGTGCCATGTCAACCCCTGGGATATGATAACAAGTAGAATGAGTGGGGAGGACAGCAGTCCTGTTTCATCTGGGTTCCTCACTGGTTCTCATTACAGGGTTGGAGTTCACCATGACGTGGTCTTTACTTTAGATTTCTTTTAGTCCTCGCTGCACTGCTGTGATCCAACTGAGAAAAAATACGCTGTAAAAGAGTTGTTACTAAATGTATTTATTTATACTTGATCTGACCGTCAAACATTTCTTTGTTGATGTGACCTAATGTATTCATGTTAAATAATATTTTTGACTTAAATAAACCACTTTACATGTTATCACATGAAGCACATTCTTAAGTTAACTGACATTTTTACAGTGTACTAAGTAAAACTAAACAGTACATAAGCCAAAAATTAAACAACCTCTTTTTTTTCAAGAGTTCTTGTCTCAGGACCAGGACTACCCATTTTATAGAAATTAAAAAATAATAAAAGTATTTCTATTTTCTTTCTTTTTTTTAATTCAACATGAAACAGTTTGCAGCCCAGTTTACTTCCGTTATCTAATATATTTCCAATAATATCAAAGGTAATTCTGATGCCGTGCTTCTGATGCATGTCGTTGTCATGACAAGCATATATTTTATTAGGGTATGTTTGCACGACACCGTTTTCAACTACAACCGGAAAACTTTTTATGCATTTTGGTTGTTTATTTACACAACGACAGCGTTTTGAGGGCCTGAAAACGCAAGCTTTTGAAAACAGGTTTCAAAGTGTTTGGTTTTGATAACGTCGCCTTTACCGTCTCCATGTAAACAACAAAAATGTGAATTTGTGAAAATGTCACAAACGTGTTACATGTTCATGCATGCATATTACGTGTTCGCGGGGTGTTTCTTGACAAAGTGACATCGCCAATCACTGGCCTGGCATGCATAATACAGCCTTTTTAGTCATTTTTCGCAGATCCGTGTAAACGGGGATCATTTTGACAACGTTGTTGTATGTTTTTAGTATATCTCGCGTAGCCAGATCTTCAGACTGACGGCAGAAGGTCTGGACTCCATGGCAGCTTTAATTGGCCAAGGACCGCCCAAGAGGCCATCTGACTGACATGTAAAGCAACCAATCACAGTTTGTTTTGTTCAGCGTCATGTTTAGGGGAGTTGAAATGTAAAGTCGATGTCGCTAAAATGTAAAATGGACCCTTTTCACATTTCCGGGGTTTCTCAGAAGCGGAAGTTGTCATAGTTGGGTAAACTTCTATAGCGATGAATGAGAGACTAAATTAAATATATTTTTTGTGCTCCCATTTGCTCAAATAGCAAAAGAAAAACTTCACAATAGTGTTTTCACAACTTTCAAAAAGATGAAAAAAATAGAGTGATCGATAACGGCAGTCAGAAGAGAAAGATGTCAATTTTACCGTCACTCCCACAGCTACTGTATTATGGCTCATTTCCACCGAGCAGTACAGTACAGTACAGTACGCAATTATTTCCGTTTCGATTCTCAGAAGTTCTGAATGGTACCAAAATACCAAACCGTACCGTACCACTTTTTTAGGACCCTTCCGTTGGGGTACCTAGCACAGTAGTCCGGTACCTAAAGGGTGGAGCTAGACTCACTGCAGAACGTTGATTAGGTTGACAGAGAATCGTCACGCGTGCTACGAGGGGAATGAAAACACAAGAGGCTCCATTTTTTTAATATACAGTTGAAACACAATACCATTGCAACACAATGCATTCTTGTCTTGTGACAAACAACCACATGCCGAGAAGCAAGAACAAGATCTGTTGTATGTCCTCCATTGTTGTTTATTGTGTCTCTTTCTTCTTCATGTGAGAATGACGCTGGACACTACTTTCCGGCATACACCAAGCCTATCAAGTAAGCGTATTGTTGGCGGTGGAAACGCAAGCCGGATCAGGGTTTACGATGCTGATGACAGTTAAAGGTGCGGTAGGATTGACAGCTAGTGGTCGAAATAAGTACTGCAGTCCAAATTCAAAATATTGGAGATCCTCCGCCTCCTCAGACTTGACGCTCATGCGGGTTGTTAGCTTGAGGACACGCAACAGGAGCGAGCGCAATTGACAATGAAAGCCACACTGTAAGTTGAGTTGACATATCCGCGTTTTAATATGCTCTCGTTCATAGAGATTTTTAGATGGATGCCTAGACTTTTTAGATTGGGTAAAATCTGCGATCTCTGACCCAGTTTGTTTGCTGGCTTCCATGGCTTCTGCAATACGCTGTGTTTTCCGCCAACTGGCAACCTGTGGTGTCGAAATACTATTGGGTAAACTGGCAACGTGCGTTATCTCACAGACCCAAACAAAAACAGACATTCCGACATGGAACGCACATTTCAAAGTAAAATAACTGGCTGTAGCATTATTTTCCAGAGAAACAAGTAGGTGAATTTAGCATATTACGGTATTTTTATGCTTTAGTAAAGTGAAACACTTACATACAGCACCTTTAAAACACGTCATTACAGTCTGTGAAAAAGGTCCATTAAAGACCAGTGCGTAAAGCTCTTGGACGTATTTTAAAGAGTCTATAACATGAGATTCACATATTTCACATACTTTTGACAGACCAGTGTTTAGTTTATCCTGATAAGCGCTCATTTTTATAAATGCATATTTTTATTTTTATATTATCAATAATCCTGACGTTTCTGTGTTAATAATTATAAGCAATAATTTCACAATATTATTTCTGCAGTAACTGCAGCTGTAAAAGCAGTGTAAAACTATGTAAATGCACCTTTTTGTGGTGTACATGTAACTTCAGATGCAGCTTCAAGTAAGTGTAAAGACATGACAACGACTTGTTTTTGTGTGTGTACACATGTGAGAGCAAAGCAAGCCAGACACAGAACTGGCACATGGCACAGCAGCTACTTAACAGACATACTCTGCTTGTTTTCTTACGCATGTCACTCTCATATAAATAGCATTGATTTAAGTACCAACTATTCACAGCATCTGTGCTTTTTGGCAACCACCTCCTTTTGGCTCATGGACTTCCTTATTTAAGTCCTTGCATTTTCTTCTCAAATGGACCTTGAGGACAAACAGCCACCTTGCCAATTGCTCCATGTTGACAATCCCAGATTAGGATGATCTGCGGCCTGACCTTAGTGCACGCTGTGTCTGAGCGTGTTCCTGGTATCGCATTACCAGTCATAATGGTGCGTAAGCCACATTGGGGATGCTGTCAGCACTGTGCTTCTGTTCACTTTGCCTACTCAGAAACCATTGGCCAGCACCTCTGGAAAAGCAGATGATGGTTTTAAACAATCCTCAACATTTATTAAAGGAAGAGGTTTGAAAACAGAATAAAATTCAACTCTCAGGCAAATGTCCAATGAGATCTACTGACATGATAACTAACAAATATTGCTGTCTGAGATGCATCGCAAATATATTTATGCAACAACTTGGAGCACATCTGTTGCTGTGAATCATAATTTGAGTCACAGCTTGATGCCCTAGTAATTACAAAATCTAATATATTTGCTCTCACTTAAAAGCCTTCATGTTCCATGCACATGAAACAGCAAACAAGAGATAAGACTTCAAAACACGGCTGCTTTCAAGGTAAACACTTAAAAGGCAAGATCCAGGTCTAGATGTTTAGGATTGTTTTTCAGACTACCTTCTTAGGCTCTGGTGAGGAGATATGTTAGGCATGTATTAATGCATTTTATATACAAAATTGAGACATTTTGAAATGTCATGCCAAATATTGGCTCATTTTGGATTTCATGAGAGCTACACATTCCAAAAAAGTTGGGACAGGTAGCAATAAGAGGCCGGAAAAGTTAAATGTACATATAAGGAACAGCTGGAGGACCAATTAGCAACTTATTAGGTCAATTGGCAACATGATTGGGTATAAAAAGAGCCTCTCAGAGTGGCAGTGTCTCTCAGATCCTTCTGGGCAGAGGATCACCAATTCCCCCAATGCTGCGGCGAAAAATAGTGGAGCAATATCAGAAAGGAGTTTCTCAGAGAAAAATTGCAAAGAGTTTGAAGTTATCATCATCTACAGTGCATAATATCATCCAAAGATTCAGAGAATCTGGAACAATCTCTGTGCGTAAGGGTCAAGGCCGGAAAACCATACTGGATGCCCGTGATCTTCGGGCCCTTAGACGGCACTGCATCACATACAGGAATGCTACTGTAATGGAAAACACAACATGGGCTCAGGAATACTTCCAGAAAACATTGTCGGTGAACACAATCCACCGTGCCATTCGCCGTTGCCGGCTAAAACTCTATAGGTCAAAAAAGAAGCCATATCTAAACATGATCCAGAAGCGCAGGCGTTTTCTCTGGGCCAAGGCTCATTTAAAATGGACTGTGGCAAAGTGGAAAACTGTTCTGTGGTCAGACGAATGAAAATTTGAAGTTCTTTTTGGAAAACTGGGACGCCATGTCATCCGGACTAAAGAGGACAAGGACAACCCAAGTTGTTATCAGTGCTCAGTTCAGAAGCCTGCATCTCTGATGGTATGGGGTTGCATGAGTGCGTGTGGCATGGGCAGCTTACACATCTGGAAAGGCACCATCAATGCTGAAAGGTATATCCAAGTTCTAGAACAACATATGCTCCCATCCAGACGTCGTCTCTTTCAGGGAAGACCTTGCATTTTCCAACATGACAATGCCAGACCACATACTGCATCAATTACAACATCATGGCTGCGTAGAAGAAGGATCCGGGTACTGAAATGGCCAGCCTGCAGTCCAGATCTTTCACCCATAGAAAACATTTAGCGCATCATAAAGAGGAAGATGCGACAAAGAAGACCTAAGACAGTTGAGCAACTAGAAGCCTGTATTAGACAAGAATGGGACAACATTCCTATTCCTAAACTTGAGCAACTTGTCTCCTCAGTCCCCAGACGTTTGCAGACTGTTATAAAAAGAAGAGGGGATGCCACACAGTGGTAAACATGGCCTTGTCCCAACTTTTTTGAGATGTGTTGATGCCATGAAATTTAAAATCAACTTATTTTTCCCTTAAAATGATACATTTTCTCAGTTTAAACATTTGATATGTCATCTATGTTGTATTCTGAACAAAATATTGAAATTTGAAACTTCCACATCATTGCATTCTGTTTTTATTCACAATTTGTACAGTGTCCCAACTTTTTTGGAATCGGGTTTGTATTTTTTTTACTACTAGTGGATGATGTTTGTTTGTTAGGAATTGTTTGTTTATATATTTATTTTACTATTAGAGGATTTATTGGAATTAATAGAGAGAATATAATGTTTAAGGCTAAGCATTTATCACTACATTCTTGTTTGTTTGTTTGTTTTATACTACTAGTAGATGATGTTTGTTTGATGCTAGTGTAACGGATATCGAAAGGATCTCAGTTCCCGCTTTTAGTCTCGTTATATACTTATGTATGTTGTGTCCTACTTTATTGATATGCACTCTACAGACCGACAAGGGTAAGCTTCAGTTAAAATAATGTCACAAGATGGTTTCCTGAAGTAAAAATATATGTGAGACACAGTCGAATATACTCCTCCCTCCCCTGGTCTAATAAAGTAGGTAAGACGCCCCTACTCCCTGACAGCTCTCAACCAAAAAGGGTACACTGAAGGTAAGTACAAAAATTAAACGGTATTTATTTTCTGTGTATATTTTTATTCCTTGTAAGGAAGTGTTACTTCGGTTCTAAATAATCACTAAATAAAAAAAAAATACAGTCTTTGAGTTCTTTCAAACTCACTTGGACACGAACCCCTTCAATGTAAAAGTTATAAACTTTTCACTTGTACAATAATCAAACCAAATGGTACTTCAAAATAGAAAACACTTGTGATTGTTTTTCGTAAACCCCACTTAGAATGAGTTTTCACTGCTCAAATGATCACTGTTAAAAACAATCACATTTACAAAAAAAAAAAAACAAGGGCATACACAATGAAATTTCACCGTTGAAAAAAAAAAACACTTACGTGAAACGTCCCTTTAAGTGCTCACTCACAGTTCACTTTAGGTTCTGTAGTTCAACTGAACTCTCACAGTTAACTGCCCATTGGATCAAAATACCAAAAAGGAATAACTTGAAGAAAAACACAGTCCATAGAAAGATGATTTGAGTGCGTTGTCTCGACGTAGCGTGCGTTGAAATAAACTTGAGATGTCCCAAAAAAATGAAAAGATGATCAAAACGAGTCAAACCCCTAAATGAATCAAACTGAGATGTATCAATCTGAAATGTCGTTTGGATGGCAGGGTAACACAAAGCGGTCTGAAGCGTGAGTCTTCTCAAAAACTACGTTCCGCACCAACTGCAACGCACAGCATTTCTCATCTCACGCGCAACTACACGTGCAGAACACTCAAATAACGCGTGACCAGTTCAGTTGAATCGTTAGTTCGTAAGGCTGCTTCTCAATCAAAACGTAAAAAGTGCAAAACGCTGCAAAAATGTAACAAATCTCTTCAATCGTGATCAATCAAGAATTTTTTTTACTTTATATGCACTTACGGATGCTTCACGAAGCATTACTGCGTCACTCCAGCAGTCCAATGCAATGCAATCTATGGAGCAAAACGACACAAAAACTCTTCAACGACGAAACGCGGTATACAGTTCACAAAATCACTTGATGCTGTCATCCTTTATTCGACTACAGCCCCAATTAACTTCCGTTAAGTAACTTTATCGGACGAGCTTCTCGAACACGACACCACTCAATCTCTCTGCGCATCACTCTCATACACCGCGCTCTTCTTATTCTCTCGCAGCGCACCTCGAACGCCGAAAACCAGTCCACCCGTCAAAATAAAAGAAAATAATCATTTTTAAAAATATCTACCCGTTACATTTCCCCCCTGCTAAACCCTGCCAGTCCATTGACATTTCCAGCAGGTTCATCTCTGAAACACAAACAACATATTAGGAAGACATCACATTATAAATGTATAACTCCATATCCCAATATCTTAAAAGTTACAGAACACTCTGGACTCTTATTTTAGAATGTAGTCATCCCTGAATTTCACAGGTACGGTACCCTTGTTTTGCCTCTGAGAACGTCTGATCTCAGGAACACTTTTTCAACTTCTGAAATATCAGCATCATCTGAGTTATCTTGTACCCGCAACTCTGATTCTGATATTACATCCTGACCCCCACTGCTGTCATGTTGTTCTACTTCCCCTGACTCCCCTTGATCCACCCTTGTGTGTGCATGGTAAGTGGAGTGTTGCGCAGTTTCTGGAAAGCAGACAATGTCTGACATGTCTGTGTCTGACTCATTCTGCACCGGTGTACATACGGTGTAGTGGGTGACGGGAATGAACAGTGCTGAAGCTGATCTCTGTGTACTACCTTTGCGGAACCCCCTTTTTCCGGGTTTAATAGTAAACACAGGTATGTCTGAGTGGTTTTGCTTTACAACTATGTATGGCATGTCTTCCCATTTATCCTGAATTGTATTTCTACCTTTGTGTTTGTGATTAAGCAGTAGCGCCCGATCTCCAGGCCTCACAAGAGCTCCAAACGACTTGCGGTCGTATAACCTCTTTCTTCTTCTGGAAGCCTCTTGAGACACTGCGTTTGCAACCTCCACAGCCGTTTTCAATCTTGCATGATGACCTTTCATCCTTTTCCCCAAGCACATCCATTGGTAAACGTGCATCCCTTCCGAACATCAGATAGAACGGGGAATAACCAGTGGATGAATGGACGTGACTGTTGTAAGCCATCACCAGCTCAGGAAGGTGAGTCTTCCAATCTCTCTCTTTCTCTGGTGGCAAGGTTCTTAACAAATCATGCATGGTACGGTTGAATCTTTCGCATTGAGCGTTCCCCTGTATGGTATGGGCTTGTTCGGCTCTTGCCTATACCATAGATTTTGCAAAGCTCCTTGATCACGTTGGCCTCAAAACACCTGCCTTGGTCTGAATGCAAGCGAGCCGGACAACCGTAATAAATGAACCAGTGCTTAATCAGAGCTTTTGCCGTTGTGTTTGCTGTCTGATTCTTGGTAGGAACAGCAACCGTGACTCTGGTGAACATATCGGTAAGAACAAGCACGTTTTCATACCCCCCAGAAGACTGCTCAAGATGTGTATAATCCATGGCGAGGACCTCTAATGGGGCTGAGACATTACTACATGTCATAGGAGCTTGAAGTCTGGGAAAAACATCCTTGGCCAGTATACATCTTTTGCACTGCCTTATCCAGCATGGAACATCCGCAGACATAGTAGGCCAGTAGTAACTTCGTCTCATTCGAGTCAGCGTACTTCTCTCCCCGAAATGACCTCCATGTTCATGTTGGCCCTCATACACTTAACGCTGTAAAAGTTCAGGAACAACCACCTGCCAGATCTCCATTCCTAGGGTCGAGGATGCACCTGAACAGCACTCCCTGCCGCAGCTTAAGATGATCAAACTCCTTGGCAAGCTTCTTGAGTTTCGGTTCCATACAACTTTGATCCACTCTGCTTGGTCTCTTGTTCTCGGACACTGCTTTATAAATGGGACAGGTCACAGGGTCATTCCTTTGCTGTTTCCCAATTTCACTCCAGCTATAACCACTTATTTCCCCTCTAACAGATGCTTGCACCCCAGATTTACTTTCAGGTTCCTCCTGGTCAATCCTTTTGCCCGGCCACAAACATGCCCTCACTTCTTCAGCTCCTAGCCGGATGAAATCCTTGCCGTCATCATCCTTCTCCGGTTCCTCCCTGGAAGGTATTCTCAATAAGGCATCTGCATTAGTGTTAAGTCGGCCAGGTTTGTAGCATACTTCAAAGTTGTACTCTGCCAGCTGTGCTACCCAGCGTTGCTCAACTGCTCCGAGGTTAGCCGAATCAAGGTAACGTAGCGGGTTATGGTCAGTAATCACTAGGGCTGGACCAAAATATTTGAATATTTGTTCGATGGGTTGATATTTGATTTTCAATTTTGGGATTCATATATTTGTTTGTTTTTTGCGCACACCTGGCATCCCCCTCGAAATGGTTCTCATTGCATATGTTTACACTATAAAATCTGGCGAAATACAATTTTTTTTTTTTTTTTTTACAATTATCCTATAGCCTAGCAGTTTTTAATAGGATGGACAGTTGAATAGTAACCCAACCTTGTTATACTTAATAAATATATTTGCTTTTTCTTAGTGTTCCCTGCAACTGGAGTACATTCTCTGTCTGGAGCGCACAACTGCATGAGCTTATATGGAAGAAGCGCATGCCTGAGCTTGCATTTTGGGTTAAGCTGAGTTCGTTTGACATTGTGGAAAATAGAATAATAGAATCAAAATGTATTAGCCTTTTTACCCGTTAGGGATGTGACGGTGAGAAAATTTTCCCTCACCGTCACATTACAGTGCTTGTGCACTAAGCGGCTATGTACGAATTACAGTGCAGCCGTGCACAGTTTACTTTTGGTTTGCCAATTCTGGGGTGGGTTGCTTGAATGGTGGATTCATTTTCTTAATGAAAAACAACAACAAAACAGTACAATGACAAACTCCCTTAAATAGGGGCTTTTACATTTCACTTTGAAACCAAATCTTTTGCGATCATCTTGTCATTCAGCTCCTCACTCTCTGATGAATGAAATCTGACTCCTGCTGCGTTTGAGCTGCGACTCTCGTTCAGCTCACGCGGCACATTCAGTTTTTAATTGTAGTTAATCTGTTCTCTAACTGAAAATTTTTTTTTACTACTATAAAATATCAAAACGACGGTGGAGGCGGTGCCGCGGTGGGCAAGTGATGTAACCGGTGTTATGCCTGAACACTGGTAACACCGACTATCGCAGCAAGCCTAATATTACCCGTTATTATCAATCTAAATGAATCTACTGCGAAATATAGGAGCTTGTTACTGGGATGTAACAGACCTGTGTGTTTTGTATCACTAGTGCAGTGTCCATTCTCAGAGCATATAAGCCCTGGCCGCGTGAGGCGCGCTGCTTCTCAAGATTCCTGCCTTTATTAGAAAGAAGAATATGTTCAGCCCCTTCCCTCCGAAGCTTTGAATATTCAATGTTGATTACTACCGAAGCTTCGAAGCTCAAAAAATGGTATTCGGACCAGCCCTAAGGTACATAAGGTACTCTCTGAATTTTTCCGTGACCACCCACTTCAACGCACTATAGTTTTTGTCATTTTTCTCTTATCTCCTCAGACCTATGCTTGCATATGCCACGACACGCTCAGTCCCTCCTTGCTTCTGGCTGAGTACGGCCCCTAATCCATGATGAATTCCATCTGTGGCGAGTGTAAAGGCCATACTAAAGTCGGGGTATGCAAGGATGGGGGGTGACATCAAGCACCTCTTCCTCTTCACTTTTATGCCTTCTGCGGAAATCTGTTGCCCCAAAAACTTCACTTTCCGATCTTAGGAGAAAGCATTTGCTTGGCTTTAGCTTGACCATGCTGTTTCAGACGGTTGAAGACAAGTTCCAACCTCTCACAGTGGGTTTCAAAGTCTTTGGAGAAGATAAAAACATCAAAGGTCAAGTCACCAAGCACCACTCCCTTAAGGCGCTGAAAAGTGGCCGGGGCATTGCACAACCTGAATGGCATCCTGGTCCACTCAAACAGGCCAAATGGGGTGGTGACAGCTGTCTTATCTCGATCCCTCTCACTCACAGCTACCTGAAAGTACCCAGCCGTCAGGTCTAGTGTAGAGAACAGTTTAGTATTACCCAAAGCGTCCAAGGACTCATCCACCCATGGAAGCGGATATGCATCCTTACATGTCACTTGGTTCAGCTTTCGGTAATCACAGCAGAAACGCACACTGCCATCTTTCTTCATTACAATAACTGTGGGCGATGCCCAGGGGCTACTGCTCTCTTTGAGGATTCCCTGGGACACCAGATCTTGGACATGCCTTTTGACCTCTTGGAATATCTGTGGTGGTACTCTACATTGTTGCTGCTTTATTGGTGGCATTTCACCTGTAGGAATGTTGTGCACAACAGTCGTGGTGTAGCCATAATCTTGGTCATCCTTGGAGAAAACATCTCTGTGGTTTAACAACTCCGTGAGCCTCTCACATTGTTCTGGTTTGAGTCCTTCATAGTTCACTTCAACAGGTACTGGTAGCTGCACAAGTGAGTTTTTCTCAGCTTGAACCTTGTTTTGCACCAACTCCTTGACATTTAAGTACACTGTCATCTTCTTCAAATTTGAGCACATCCTTTGTGATCACCTCCTTAAGCTTATACACAGAAGCAACTCTGGATCGGGGAGCAAGTCTAACAGCCTTTCCACTCAAGTTCACCATACGCACAGGGACCTCTCCACCCTCTGTTTTAGCAAGAACGTGAGCCACTAGGAGTCCTTTTGGCAAACTTGTTCCAGCTACTGGCTCTACTAGCACATGACTCGTCACCCTAGGTGACACTCCACAGCGACCTTCCAGCTCCTTTTCACAGCGGGGAGGAATAGTGACAGCCTGTCTTCCGGCAATCTTGACATACCAATCCTTCCGTCGTGCCCCAGATGTCCTGCTTCTTTCTCAACTCTAGCAAGAACCCTCCGGACCTGGGCTTCATCTAGTCGATTATACTTGTCAATCCTCTCCGCTAAGATGAACAAAGACTGAACTTCATTGAGTACATTCACCCCGATGATCCCAGACACCCCTTTCATTTCCTTCACATCAGGGCTTGTGTCCGTCAGAACGAATATACACTTACCCAAAAAGTACTTTTCCCAGACATTCTACATCGGCCTGCAAGCATCCCAAGACAGGAATGTCCAGTCCATTGGCTGCGGTCAGCTTAACCCAGCACGCAGAGGATAACTTCAGCTTTTGCTCCTCAAAGTGCTGCCTGAAGTGTGACTCAGATATGGTACACCTCTGACCCTGTATCTAAGAGGCACTTGGTCTTGACACCAGCTATCTTCACCTCAATGGCCAGGAAATCCCCAAAAGCACTGTCCTTCTGTTTTTTAGCAGTCTCATCAACCAGCCAATCAGTGATGGCCCTGGGCTTTTCTGCACCACACCCCCAGAGTCATTCTCTGTAATTTCAGCTAACTCCATTGTATGCTGTGATGCAGCTGGACCCCTCCTCAACTTGCCACCTTGCGGACAATAGTGACTGGTGTGTCCGGGTTCACCACATGAATAACAAATATAATGGCATTCACTGTCTTTTAAAGGTTGCTTCCTTGGATGTCTCTGCTGTGGCCTATTTCTCTCTTTCCCATGGACAGCTTGATATAGTTCCTCTTGACAAGGCGCTATTTTCTGGATCGCCTCATGCAGTTTCTCCAGCGACAGAGCAGAGGAAGCATCCTGTGCTGCAGCAGCATTCACTACCCCTCTGGCACAGGTACTGGACCTTGCATTACTAGGAGTCTGCGTTTCCTCCTCTTCTGACCAGGTAATTGCCGCTTGCATCAACTGAACAAAACTCAAATCTGGCTCAGCTTTAACTCTGCGCTTCATCTCTCGTCGCAATAAGTCGTCTTGTAAGCCTAACACCAACTGCTCCTTCAAAACATTTTCAGCATCCGCCACTCTATTTGGCTCTCGGCGCTGCACACAATTAAGTCTTTCTCGAAGGTCGTACGCATAGGAGCGTATCGTTTCTCCTGCTTTCTGAGCACGATCATAGAAATCTTTAAGCCTCGTACCAATGGGCACTTTATCTTCATAGGTATCAAAGAGAACAGTGAAGATGTTGTCAACCGTCTCTTCCTTTCCATCCATCATGAACTTAACTGTGGCTTTGGCCTCGTCTTTTAAATTCTGTTTTACTAGCTCAATCCGGTCTTCAATGGGAACCCCCATGACCTGAAATGCAGACTTCATCTATTCTCTCTGCTCTGCTCTGGCTTGATCAAGCACCCCTGCCTGCTCTGCAAACCATCTTTGCCATGTCTCGTATTAGTTCCTCAAGCTCAGACATCATCTTCCTTGACCAACAACTTGTGGGCCTGGAGACGTGTGACTAATTCAATGTGCTTAATGCTATCCTGTTCGTGACGACACTTTTGTAACGGGTTATTTAGCCCACCTTGTAGGGGAAATTTGTTAGTGCTGCCCTGGAACACTGAATAACGAAAGGATCTTAGTCCCCGCTTTCAGTGCTTTTAGTCTCGTTACATACTTATGTATGTTGTGTCCTACTTTATTGATATGCACACTACAGACCGACAAGGGTAAGCTTCAGTTAAAATAATGTCACAAGATGGTTTCCTGAAGTAAAAATATATGTGAGACACAGTCAAATATACTCCTCCCTCCCCTGGTCTAATAAAGTAGGTAAGACGCCCCTACTCCCTGACAGCTCTCAACCAAAAAGGGTACACTGAAGGTAAGTACAAAAATTAAACAGTATTTATTTTCTGTGTATATTTTTCTTCCTTGTAAAGAAGTGTTACTTCAGTTCTAAATAATCACTAAATAATAATAATTATTATTTTTTTTTAAATAGTCTGAGTTCTTTCAAACTCACTTGGACACGAACCCCTTCAATGTAAAAGTTATAAACTTTTCACTTGTACAATAATCAAACCCAATGGTACTTCAAAATGGAATTTTTTTTTTCGTAAACCCCACTTAGAATGAGTTTTCACTGCTCAAATGATCACTGTTAAAAACAATCACATTTACAAAAAAAAAACAAAAAAGGGCATACACAATGAAATTTAACCGTAGAAAAAAAAAAAAACACTTACGTGAAACGTCCCTTTAAGTGCTCACTCACAGTTCACTTTAGGTTCTGTAGTTCAACTGAACTCTCACAGTTCACTGCCCATTGGATCAAAATACCAAAAAGGATAACTTGAAGAAAAAAACAGTCCATAGAAAGATGATTTGAGTGCGTTGTCTCGACGTAGCGTGCGTTGAAATAAACTTGAGATAGCGTAGTTAAACCTTAATTAAATGTCCCAAAAAAATGAAAAGATGATCAAAACGAGTCAAACCCCCAAATGAGTAAAAAACTGAGACGTATCAATCTGAAATGTCGTTTGGATGGCAGGGTAAAGCAAAACGGTCTTCTCAAGTCTTCTCAAAAACTACGTTCCGCACCAACTGCAACGCACAGCATTTCTCGTCTCACGCGCAACTACACGTGCAGAACACTCAAATAACGCGTGACCAGTTCGGTTGAATCGTTAGTTCGTAAGGCTGCTTCTCAATCAAAACGTAAAAAGTGCAAAACGCTGCAAAAATTTAACAAATCTCTTCAATCGTAATCAATCAAGAATTTTTTTTACTTTATATGCACTTACGGATGCTTCACGAAGCATTACTGCGTCACTCCAGCAGTCCAATGCAATGCAATCTATGGAGCAAAACGACACAAAAACTCTTCAACGACGAAACGCGGTATACAGTTCACAAAATCACTTGATGCTGTCGTCTTTTATTCGACAAAGCCCCGATTAACTACCGTTAAGTAACTTTATCGGACGAGTTTCTCGAACACGACACATCACTCAATCTCTTTGCACGTCACTCTCATACACCGCGCTCTTCTTATTCTCTCGCAGCGCACCCCGAACGCCGAAAACCAGTCCACCCGTCAAAATAAAAGTCCCCGAAAATAATTTTTATTATTCACCACTGTTCCTTCCTTGGACCACTTTTGATAGATACTGACAACTGCAGACCGGGAACAAAGTCCAAAATTCAAAATACAGGTAAAACACCTGTAAAAAGTAATACAGAAAATTCAGTCAAATTAATACAGTACATTGTGCCCTATTTTTGCAGATTTTTTAGCTTATGAAGTTTGTTTGCAATGACACAGAAAAGTGCCAGAAATACCATGGTACCATTTTTTAAATGTACATTATTATCATAGGTTTTTGGAAATCTAATGTCATCCAGTATTCCTTTGTGTTTCAACTGGAATTCACCTATACAGATCAAACTTTGAGAACTTTGACAGTGTACAAATGAATACCCCCATTATGTCTTTGTACAAGTCTCGGTCAGCTGGAAACTTGCTCAATGAGCACCTTGTTATGGCATCTCAGATGAGAAAGAAGGTTCTCATCACTGAGGCATGTCCTGTATAAAGAGCATGAAACGGAGAAGACGATGTTTGTTACATATTGATGCCTATCAGCCTTGAAGATGGGAGCCATGTTTCATCCCCCCTCCGCCGCTTGGCAGACATGCCCCTTGCCGCTGCATAATCATATTAATTTATGCCCTGAATCAATTATGCATTCAGATTCTCCTGATAGCTTGTCACTTTTTATCCATTAGTCTTTGTGCGCCGGTTGTGGGATGGTAAATAAATAGAGAACACAACACGCCCCAAGCCGCTAGAGGTGTGGTGAGGCATCCGAGTGTATTTGTGGAGATTTAAGGGTTATTAAGCGAAAAGGGGGCAGTCTCTTTAATTTTTCTTATCTTGTTTGACACCTCGGCGAGTTTGTTAATGGCGGCGAGGGAGGGGCCGACAGGGTTGAAGGTGTCACATCTGAGTCGTATTTAACAAAGAGAGAGGAAGTTCACCAGGACGCATGCCATAAACGATCACGCCACAAAATGCAAATAGTTCCTCTGATGAGGCATGTTGCTGCTCTCTTGACAGTGTCAGAGTATCGCAATTACCTGGGAGAAGAAAGCTGGCACTGGAGGGAGGTACGAGCTGGAGGAGACAGGCCTCGGCATCTGGGCTCGTGTTCACAAATTGTCTTATAGCCGAGAGTGTTGATGTGGAATCGGTTATCCGCCTCCAAACTGACCTTAAACAAGATATGTAAGGATGATTCACAAGCACTGTCATGGACTCTTTGTTGAGAGAGTGCACATGATAAACTCTTCTTCTTCTTTTTTTATTTTGTCAAGAGTGAGGCAGACGGTACTATCACTGTGTGTTTTTTTTTTGCTAATGGCAAACCTCATTTGTTTAAATGCATATTATCTGGATAGAGAGCTAACATTGAGCGGCTCTCTCGGGCTAAAAGGGCACGTGCATGTTTGGTGATACAGCAAACTGAATGTAAGCTGCAGAGGGGATCAACATTTCTAAACCAGACATTTCACAGAGACGACAGGGGCAATGTGGACTGTGCTGTTTTTGCGTTCAACATAGCCACAGCCATTTGCATTCCATTGCAAATTACACCATATATATACACCATATATCCAATTACACCATATATATACTGTGTGTGTGTGTGTATATATATATATATATATATATATATATATATACAGTATATACAAAGCAAATATTTCTTAAATACATACATGTGTGTTTATATACAGTATACACAGTACACACACATATGTAAACACAAACTTTTATTTTGGATGTGACTAATCGATTTGACAGCACTAATTTTATATATATATATATACACACACTACCAGTCAAAAGAGAATGGGAAAGTGTATCCAAACTTTTGACTGGTAGTGTGTGTATGTGTGTGTGTGTGTGTGTGTGTGTGTATGTATGTATGTATGTATATATATATATATATATATACACACACACACAGATCAGGCATAATATTGTGTTGGCCCCCCTTTTGCTGCCAAAACAGCCCTGACCCGTCGAGGCATGGACTCCACTAGACCCCTGAAGGTGTGCTGTGGTATCTGGCACCAAGATGTTAACAGCAGATCCTTTAAGTCCTGTAAGTTGCGAGGTGGGGCCTCCATGATCGGACTTGTTTGTTCAGCACATCCCACAGACGCTCGGTTGGATTAAGTTCTGGAGAATTTGGAGGCCAAGTCAACACCTCAAATTCATTGTTGTGCTCGTCAAACCATTCCTGAACCATTTTTGCACTGTGGCAGGGCGCGTTATCCTGCTAAAAGAGGCCACAGCCACCAGGGAATACCGTTTCCATGAAAGGGTGTACGTGGTCTGCAACAATGCTTAGGTAGGTGGTACATGTCAAAGTAACATCCACATGGATGGCAGGACCCAAGGTTTCCCGGCAGGACCCAAGGTTTCCCAGCAGAACATTGCCCAAAGCATCACACTGCCTCCGCCGGCTTGCCTTCTTCCCATAGTGCATCCTGGTGCCATGTGTTCCCCAGGTAAGTGACGCACGCGCACCTGGCCATCCACGGGATGTAAAAGAAAACGTGATTCATCAGACCAGGCCACCTTCTTCCATTGCTCTGTGGTCCAGTTCTGATGCTCACGTGTCCACTGTTGGTGCTTTCGGGGACAGGGGTCAGCATGGGCACCCTGACTGGTCTGCGGCTATGCAGCCCCATACGCAACAAACTGTGATGTACTGTGTATTCTGACACCTTTCTATCAGAACCAGCATTAACTTCTTGAGCAATTTGAGCTACAGTAGCTCGTCTCTTTGATCGGACCACACGGGCCAGCCTTCGCTCCCCACGTGCATCAATGAGCCTTGGCCGCCCATGACCCTGTCGCCGGTTCACCACTGTTCCTTCCTTGGACCACTTTTGATAGATACTGACCACTACAGACCGGGAACACCCCACAAGAGCTATAAAATGTTCACTTGCTGCCTAATATATCCCACCACTAACAGGTGAAGAGATAGTCAGTGTTATTCACTTCACCTGTCAGTGGTCATAATGTTATGCCTGATCGGTGTGCGCGTGTGTGTGTGTGTGTGTGTATATATATATAAATATATATATATATATATATATATATACTGCATATATACTGTGTGTATATATATATATATATATATATATATATATATATACACATAGAAAAAAATTTGGTATAGGATTTACTAAAAAAATCACTAATTACAAAGCGGTAGGTAACACGCTAAGATTTTATAACTTTGTAACACTCAATTAAAGACTGAAATAGTCTTTTCTTGGAAAACTTCAATAATTTTTGTCATTTGTTACAACTTTGACAAAAAATGTTACAATGTGTGTTGAGAGAGAGAGAGAGATGGATGGATGGATGGATGGATGGATGGATGGATGGATGGATTGTATGAGAAGGAAAGCAGAGAAGCGATATAAAGCAAATGGCATTCCCTTTACGTAATAATAGGAAACCTATCGAGTTTCCACAGGGTTGAGGTTACACATCAATTAATGCCCAAATGCGGAGCAATCTGATCCATTTTCAAGCTGTGAGCTTCAGCAGTGTCTTATATTACGCAACGATGAGCTAGATATCTAACACCTTTCATTTCATTTTCTGCTGCTACAAAATGTTCAAATAGAAATAGCATTCCTCCATAAGACCATGCTTGATATACCATCTGCATTGATGGTATTGCTTGATATACCTTTTGGGTGTAATTTAAAACAAACAAACAAAAAATACAAAACTTTCTCAATACTAAAGGAAGAAAGTTTTAAATATTTGCTTGATTATGCATGTGTCTATATAATTAATATAAATGTTTTTTTTTTTGTTTTTTTTTTTTAATAATGTTTGAATAAATTCCCATTAATTTAAATAGCCCTTTATTTTATTTGTCCAATTTGGTAATAAATAAGTAGGTGGTGAGGACATCTGATGTTCAAAGAAGCAGTTCTTATGTTGATGTAAAGGCGCTGATTAGACATACAGTCACAAACTGAAGTCTTGTTTGATATTTGAAGTCCAATAAAAGAAAGACAAAGAATTCAGTACCAAAGTGTGATCTTAAGGTATGTAGGTGTGTAGTATGAATGTATTTCTAGACATACTACTACTGGCAAATTGGCTTTCACCTATGACTTACTAACAACAACTGCAAAAATGATTTACTTGGGTAATGTTAAGTCCAATTTAACCACAAATAACTTTCTTTTTTGCAAATCTGAGGACTCCTCTGCTCCTGTGGCCTCATGAGGTAGCAAAATATCCACTGGTTGCATACTTCAGATTCTCAGCAGATATATTGTTTAATATACTGCATATTTGGATACCCTATTTGACATACTCGGTTGCTTTTTGCATGCTATAGGAAAGAATACTTATAGAAACTAAAAGAAAGAAACTTTTCAAGAGAGCAGATCAGGACCATGGACAGCGGTCAGGATCTAGTGGAGGCCTATATATGGGGGAAAAAAATTACTGCTTATATCTCAATTTGTAAACTGTCATAAATATATGTGACCACCAAATGCATTCATTATTATGTATATAAAGTAAAAACTTCCGGTTGCAGTATAATAAAAAAAGCTAAAACTTTTTTGCAAGCGCCTTACTGTTCATTTATTCATATTAGCGAAATCAATGAGTGATGGTGAGAAAACAGATACACACACACACGAACGGGTGAGAAATAGTATCGGCCGGATATTTCCATTAACCTAAAGCTAAATAATGTACAAATTATAAAATAATGTTTTATTTCACTTAGAAGAAACTATTTGAAAGTTTTTTTCTGCATACCAAAACTCTGCAAACGCACCTCCGTTCTCCTAAAAGCGCATCTCGTGCCGCTTGCTCTTATCTGCGCGAGCAGCTCTCACCAAGCACTCTCCTATACAAAATGACGCGTAATTAGGTTTAACGTTAATTAAGAGTCGAGAACGTGGCTTTAACGTGAGGCTCGGTGTGCTATACACGTATGTAGAACGAGAATAGCTTCACCAAAACCTAAGGGAAGTATTACATAAATGGACAAGATGTAAAGGGTCTCGCGCGCGCACACACACCCCACACTGACAAATAAAAAAAGGATATAGGTTGAACTCTATAAATCATGACGCAAACATCCGCTTGCCTTTTGTCTGTCTCTTGTCACTGAATGGATTAATTCGAATCGTCTTTATGTTATTAGTTTATGGGCCATGAGATTAGATATGAATATGAAACAGTCAACGTGCACTGCGACAATATATCAAAGGCAATATAAAGGAATTAATACCTAGACAGGGTAAGGTGTATGCTTACAGACTTTTAACAAGTTAGTGATAAAGACTGCTTGCTGAATGATTACAGCTAAAATGTACACAAAATGTATCATGGTGGAGATTTGACTTTTCTTTCTTTCTTTCTTTCTTTCTTTCTTTCTTTCTTTCTGTCTTGCTTTCTTTTTAGATTTTCATGAAGACATTATTTAGCAGTGTTGTTATATCAGTATGCATAAGTGCATAAGTTCTAATGTTCTGAAACATGGTTCTGCCTAAAATGGTTTAGTTTCATTGCTGCATTGACGGTCCAAAAACAGCGGGAAAACTTTTCTGTCATATCCGAAACTCACTGATACTTCAAAGTTAAGATAATGTGTGTAAAAACTAGTATTTGTAGTAAAAATATAGTATTTGTTCTGTCAGGGAGAAAAAAGTAAAAGAAAACCGACTGCCAGACGTGTTTGTTTACTTCATGTTGGTTCCTTGACGAAATCAGCCGACGATCTGTTGAAATTTAATTTGATTAGGCTACTTGAATAATTCATCTAATGATCTGTTGAAATTTACATGGAAGATTCCGGGGGCAAATCTAGCTGAGAGAGGGAGCTCCTGCGCAAAATTACGCCATCCCTTCTCATTTGTTAGCCGTTTTATCTAAAAAGTTACCTATTTATAGCCAAGTGTACACAACAACCCGAAGGCATCATAAACTGCACCGCACCGTTTGAAGCTGAGCAGTGATCGACACCTGCACTGACTGCACACTATAGAGAAAAGACACCACGCGCACCAGCCAATTATCCCTCAGCAGAAGTGACACCCAGTGACCATGTGAGTACCGACATACTTGCGTTTATAGATTGCGATCATAGCGATCATCAAATTATCTTTGTGTAAATTCACTTAATTATATTTGCATATCAATGGCAGGTTAACCAACCAGCCCTCACTGCGCGCGTCTGCACAGCTCTCCACACCTCTAACTGATAAAGCGCGCGGATCTAACGGAGACTGATGAGAACTGCTATGGACGTGATTAGTAGTGTTGCGTTACTGATACTCTTGTCAAATTAATCAAATCAAATGTAGCGTTTGGATTGAATAAAACTTTAGTACATTTAATAAAATCTAGATAATGAAACTTTAGATGCAATAAAAAACAAGTTTATTAAAAGTTAAACATTGAACATCATGCATTAGAGGAAACCAGGAGTGCTGTAACACCGAGTGAGTTGTAACGTCATCAGTTTAACCAATTAGAAATGAGCCACAGGGTGAAATCACTATCATGCACGAGCATCATCCTCCTGAGTGACATTAGAAGTTGTAAAAGTATTTGTAAAAATATAAAGGATTGCACTTTATTTTACAGTACGTGCACTTACCTAAGAAAGGGTTATATCAGGTAACTACATGGGTTAAGGTGAAGTTTAGGGGTAGGTTTAGGGTTTGTACCTAGTAATAATATAATGATACCCAGTTATTGCAATTACTATAATAAATACATAGTATATACACGGAGAACATGACTAAAATAAAGTGCTACCTACAGGATAAATTATAACTTCATGTTTGACTTGTAATACTGGACGTTAAATTGCAGAGCTGGTATCTGAATCAGCCGGTTTCCTTATTTAATTTGATTTAAAACATCCACACAAGCTTTTCATCTACAAGTCAAATAAAACATGTAATATGTCTAAACATATATTGAGGGATGTACAAGTTTCCAACGCAGTTCTAACGGACGTTCAAAGATTATGGCACAGATATTAGGCCAGATTTGTCTCGGTTGTTAGATTGATTAACACATACAGATTGTTTGTTACTTTTTTAGCTTTTAGCTTAGGTTTTATTTGCTGTTTGAAATTTGAATTCCTATATGTTCACCATTTTGGGTGGTAATAGAAGTTCCCATAATAAGTAAATTGGATCATCACAACAATTTCATGCACAAAATTAAAGTTTTTTTTTAGTGTTACAGGGTGGATAGGCATTCATGGTACTTGACACAAGTAACACCGTTTTCTAAACTACTTAAATTTGTTGCAGATACATATAGGGATATTAAATCAGTGTGCGATACAGTGAAAAAAACAAAACAAAATACGACACTGCGCGCTCTCCTCTTTATTTATTCAAATGCGCACGCGCACAAGCCAGCAATCCTTCAGACCCCCCCATCCCCCCCCCCCCCCCCCCCCCCCGTCAACACACCGGGCCTACATACAGAGGATTATACGGAATTTCTGCGCTTCAAGAAGGTCCGAACAATAAACCAAAACTGTTCTTTTAACCAGACATAATTTACAACTTGAACAATTGTAGATTGCTCTCCAGGAAAAATAAAAGAGAGAGAAAATAACCCAATAGTTTTGTGCAATGGCGCGTTAATCGAAAGAGCGCGAGCATGACAAGTGCTCCTAAAGATTTATAGATTTATATTGGCGTTGCTGAATTATCTCCGAGGTGCCTTTAATCTTGATTTAATTAACATTAAAGTGAACCATCAGTGAGAGGGGCCACGTCGGATCAAAGGCCGCTGTAGTATTTGTGCACGAGAGAATGCTGATGATATGATTAGACTGATAGACAGCAGATTAAATGAGCAGATCTCCACAGTCCTGCGCTTGTTTAAAGCCCTGTCGCATGTGCCCATATGAGGCGCTTCCAGCCCGGATCAGGAGAAGCTTTGGGTCGGATATACATTAGGTGGCAGCAAAGAGACTCTATTTTTGAGCAAAGGACATACACTAGGCCATGCATGACTTTATGCGGTAGATATTAAATATTGAGAATAAAGGGGTGCAAAAAGTGATGTCATTATTTTAATACACAAAAGAGGGATTTAAAATGCCAGTACGTGAATCTGCATATATTAGAGTATGTTTTTTTAATATCATATATAACTAGTGTAAGCAATATTAAACAAAATAAGATTCAAATATAAAATCGGCAAGGGTTTAATAATTTCTCTTTATATAGGCTAAAAGAAAATACAGGTGATTAATAGTGTTTCTTCCTCTTCAGACTGATAGCATTGCTATGTTTGAATTTATCTGTCATTCTGTGTTTGTTATATTAAAAAAAATGTATACAGTAATGGCCAAAAGTGATGTCCGATTGGTTTTTAATGACACTACAAGTTCAATTAAGCCATCACAATATGAGGAAAATATTTAGTATTTCTGAAAAAATTAGATATGAGGGAAGAATAAAACACTAAACTTGGCTAAGGTATTTATCTGACAAAAGTATTTGTCAAAAAGGGGGTAAACAACTAGAGTTTTTTTTTTTTACTATGCAAAAAAAAAAAAAAAATGCAGACAAAACAAAAAGCTCAGGAAAAAGCATACAGTGACTACAACATAATCAGTTATTAATATTTCATTGGTTCTCTCTTGTTTTAGCATGTGTTCATAAAAGTATGACAGCCTGGCCAAAAAAGATGTCTGCACAATTTGGCATGTTTCATTAGATTATCACAAATAAAACAATTGACTCCAAGCATAACTATACAGTATGCTTACAAAATCATAATCATTTGAATCAATTTCGAAAGTGTCACTTTTGGCCACTACTGTACCGTAAAATTATTTTTTTGTTTAAATTATTAGTCTTTTATTATTATCCTCCATCTAATATACTCTTTGTAATTTGAAATGATGAGACATCTGGACACCTTTAGTTAAATTCAGTGGTTGAAAAAGTGCAATGGACTCATCACAACTGCAACTTTTGTCTCACTTTAATTTAAGGAAGAAATTAAACCCAATTTTAATGTTAGTGGGTTGAATTTTTTTATATATAGTTATCTGTTTGATAAGGCAGAATTGATCACACAGGATAGCTCGGAATAAAGGCATGATGATAAATTGTTGTTTTTCCACACCATTACATTTGTAAAAAAGAGAATAAGACAAGCTTTGCCTGACAACTCATGTTTGCCTAAATTCACTGTTGTGGGATCTGTATCTTATAGACAGTTGTTTCCTTTTAGGCAACTATCTGAAAGTGTGCTAAAGCTATGCAGTGTATTGCAGAGTCTCTTGTGTGTGGAGCTGTCCAGGGTGCTGAATTGTTGTTGCAATCCTCAGAATTGAATTCTGCCACTGTTAAAGCTGCACAGCAAGGAATGACTATAAGTACAAGAAATAAAGTCAAATAAACCTAAAATTCCTTAATGTACGTGACTGAGCATACTAACAACGATGAGCCATTTTACCTGTTGATATTCAACAAAATAACTCAGGTTAACATAAGTTTTTAAAAAAAGGGGATATTTCAACTAGTATCACAAATACATGCAGTTAAGGTATAAGAAAGTGATGAAGGCAGAAGAGAGGGAGAAACATTTAGCCTTCACATATGACATTGTCTTTGTATTGCTTTTTACCTTCAAATATAAAGGTACACTTAAAAACTTTTATCAGGAGACCTAAAATATGCTTCATGTGATAACATGTAAATTAACTGGCTTTATTTAAGTCAAAAAGTACTTTATTTCAAGTAGAAATAAATCTTAATTGCAGCTAAAATATCTTTATTTTAATTTCACATGCCTGTCAGTATTTGAAATCATAAGTATGGGTTGTATCTTTTGTATATTTTTTTCATGTAACATTTATTATCTACCAAAACACCACAGCAAAATTACTTTCCATTACATGCATGAGGACACCATTATTTCTAAAATCAAAAAAGGACGTTACTTTGGAGACGTCGACTCGGTCAGCATTAAAGACTAGTCACTTTACAGAATTTATGGCCGAGAACTAATTAGTCTTAAGTTTAATAAATACATCATAAATTCAATCAGAGGCATATTATTGGATTAAGATTCATGGTTTAGGTCATTGAAATACATTTATTTCCACCAACTGAATTATTAGCATGGAGACATAAATAACCTGGTCTAGCGATATCATTGCTGCATAAACAAAGACCACACGGCTGGCATGTGACTGAAGAGACAAGGTGGAAGGGGCAAAAAATAGGAGGGCTACTAATCCTGGGGTGTAGGATGGGGGTTCGGGGTCAGGTTTGTGTTTCCCCCCAGGGGAGAAATACATGCCGGGACACTTGAGGGATGGACAGACCGGGACAGTCAGTAACACTCAGGCTACTCTCACCTCCAGCCCCGTGCAAAATCCAAAACAATACACCTGAGCTATATCCGTCATCTCATGCTGGCGTCAGTCTGCTGTCGCCTGCCTCTCCTCTCCCCTCTCTCTGCCCCCGCACTGTATCGAAATAACAGCACGGTCAGTATGGCAGCAATGAAGCGTTGTTACACAATGTATCTTGCTTATTATTACCCTAGCGTTCCAATGAGCACTGGAGACTGAGGTTGGGATGTGACCTTTGGCATCTTGTTCTCTTTGAAGTGTGCAGTGGAAGTTACAGGGGCAGGTTGCATTCGAGATATGAAACTTTTCCTCTGCGTCAGCAGGATTTAGGGATTTGGTTGCATGTTAGTCCTCTGTTTGTGTCTTGGAGCTGATTGATTGTTCTCTTTAATTAGGAACGGTCTCCTTCAACTCTTCACGCTTCCTGTTTTTATGTCTGTCACTTTGCCATTCAGTTTTCCAGGGTTGCTAAAAGAAAATTTTTTTTATGATAGATATCCATGATAACTCCTTTTAAACTTAACTAAAATGACCTGGATAACCTATATTTCTTAATGTCTGAAGTCAGTTATACACTGTTCCAAATTAAGTGATTTCAGTACAATAAACATTCAGATTTTAGTTTTTCAAAGAAAGTGTTTGTTTGTTTTGTTTCTCTATATCTTTTTAGATAACTCGTATCAGTCTCAGGCAGGTTTGTTGAATAGTTTAACTTTTATTATGTATTGACATAATAATGATATTGTTGATCTCTTACTGCTATGAAAGTATAAAATTATGTTTTGTTTCAAATCTTTGCTTTAACTATGAAAACATTTAGCTTGAGTAAACTGGAGGTTTACTGTGTTCCAAATTATTATTTAAGTGACATATCAGTAGGATTGCAGTAGAATAAACATTCAGATTTTAGTTTTTCAAAGAAAGTGTTTTGTTTGTTTTATTTCTCCGTATATTTTTAGATAACTGGTATCAATCTCAGACAGGTTTGTTAAATAGTTACTTAGGTAAATGGAAACCCTACGTAAAGAGGTTGTTCCACATTATTAAGCAAGTCACAGTTCTCATGCAATATGGGGAGGAAGAAAGATCTTTCTGAAGATGAAAAGCATGACATGGTGCAATGTTATGCAAAAGGCATGAAAATAACTAATATTGTGTGAAAACTGAATGGAGATTATTGAACTATCATAAGATTTGTGAGTCATGCACAAGAGAACTCGGTCAGATAAAGGCTTATTAAGGAAAGTTTCTGTAAAAAAAAATTGTATTAAAAGGATAGCTATAAAAAAGCCACTGTTGAGCAGCAAACAGGTATTTGAAGCTGCTGGTGTCTCTGGAGTCTCAAGAACCTCTCCATGCAGGCTGGCAGTTGTGCAGAAAGTTGCATTTCAGCCACCTCTAACCAAAGCTCACAAAGAGAAACATTTACAGTGGGTGTAGAAATACATTTTCAAACAGTTTTATTGCTGTGGTGTTTTTTTGCAGCATGGGATAGTCTATTGTCCTGAATGAAAATCCTTTTATTTTTGAAGGCACTATTCTTCTTTTTATAACATACACTGTAAAACCGAATAAGTTGGCAAAAAAAATTAAGAAATGTAATGTTTAAGCAGAACTTGCAGATTTTTATTTTGTAATCTTACATTTGAATTGCTCTGAACTTGACATATTTGAGTAAGCTAATTCATACATTTAACTTAAAAATATCATGCAATCTTAAATTTTTAGTAGTGGAAACTATAGCTTTAACTAGCTAATTCAATAAATGCCACCTTCTAATTGGCTACACAATGCTTTGGTAGCATTAGCATAGCACTTTCTGAATGAGGACAGCAATAAAATACATTTAACATGTGTGACCCTGGACCACAAAACCAGTCATAAGTCACACAAGTATATTTGTGGCAATAGCCAACAATACTTTGTATGGGTCAAAATTATCGATTTTTCTTTTATGCCAAAAATCATTAGGATATTAAGTAAAGATTATGTTCCATGAAGATATTTTGTAAATTTCCTACCGTAAATATATCAAAAATGTATTAATAGTAGTAATATGCATTGCAAAGGACTTAATTTGGACAACTTCAAAGGTGATTTTTTTTTGCACCCTCAGATTCCAGATTTTCAAATAGTTGTATCTCGGCCAAATATTGTCCTATATTTATATTGTCCTAACAAACCATACATCAATGGAAGGCTTATTTATTCAGCTTTCATATGATGTATAAATCTCAATTTCTAAAAATTGACCTTTATGACTGGTTTTGTGGTCCAGGGCCACATATGTTCTCAAACTAAGCTCATGCTCCACTCGTCACCATGATGGTAACCCTACAAAAAAACCCAACATAACAGAAACTCTTCTAAACTAGCATACCAAACATTAAGCACTACTAAATCTCCCACCTAACGTCAAACTTGCACAAAAAAACATAATATAACACTTAACTTTGGCATTTACTGTCCCTTTTGAGTGTCATGGCAAAGCATGCTGGGAAATAGAAATCCCAGCACAGTTTCGGTTAAATTTAAGTTAGTCTAAATTAAAAGAAACAAGTTCATAAAACTCAAAACAATAAAACAATTCAGATTACTTAAAATGTGTCCATTTTGAGAAAGTTCTAAATACTCATAAAAGTTCATTTGATTGAACTCATTTGTTTGAGTTGGCTCTACTCAAACCAATTAATTAATTTGAGCATTAGGGTTTACTGTTTAGCAGAAAATGGTCAGTTATAAACTCCGCATATCTTGCAGAAGTCATTTTGACAGCCTCAGAGACCCTAAAGGGACCTTCCGTCTCACTTTCCAATATTCCAGACCAAATCACCAACCATCCAGAAATCCATCCATCTAGACCATCCATTGTAGTACGGCATTCGTCAGTTAATAAAACTATTTAAAAATGAGTCTTGAAAAATGAGTGTAATTCTAAACCTACTGTAAACATTTCTCTTTGTGAGCTTTGGTTAGAGGTGGCTGAAATGCAACCTTACGCACAACTGCCAGCCTGCATGGAGAGGTTCTTGAGACTCCAGAGACACCAGCAGCTTTTTTGACAGAAACTTTCCTTAATAAGCCTTTATCTGACCGAGTTCTCTTGTGCATGACTCACAAATCTTATGATAGTTCGATAATCTCCATTCAGTTTTCAAACAATATTATTTTCATGCCTTTTGCATAACATTGCACCATGTCATGCTTTTCATCTTCAGAAAGATCTTTCTTCCTCCCCATTTTGCATGAGGACTGTGACTTGCTTAATAATGTGGAACAAGCTCTTTAAGTAGGGTTTCCATTTACCTAATTAGACCTGGCAAACTATTTAACAAACCTGTCTGAGATTGATACCAGTTATCTAAAAAGATATGGACAAATAAAACAAACTGAAATCTGAATGTTTATTGTATTGAAATCCTACTGATATTTCACTTGCATAATAATTTGGAACACATTGTAAACCTCCAGTTCACTCAAGCTAAATGTTTTCATGCATAGTAAAGCAAAGATTTAAGCAAAACATAATTTTATACTTTCATAGCAGTAAGAGATCAACAATATCATTATGATGTCAATACATAATAAAAATAAACAGAAAAAGAGCTTTAGAAATTTGAATATACGGTGGCTTTTTTCTGTCATCATAGAACATATTTGTATGTCCCACAACTATAAAAACATCTAAAAGTGAATAAACAAACAAATAAATAAAGCTCCCTTTAACCCTCCAAGTGGAGAAGTTTACCAGTGACTGGTAACTGGAGCAACTCTTAGGATCCCTGTGAGAAGGTGTGTGTGTGTATGTTTGTGTGTGTGTACTGAGGCCCAAGGATGAAGAGAAATTAAGTGAAAAATGTTGGCAATCATAACATGAATAATATGAGCATTTTTGTGTGTGTGTGTGTGTGTGTGTGTATGAGGATATAAATATGATATGTATTTCATTATCCTTAAGGTTATAAAATAATGCACTTACAGATTTTGCACAATGACATTTGGGACACCTTGGGCATTTTTAGAACTGCCTATCCTGCATCTGAATATATGTAGCCTACTTGACTACTACAACTACATGTAAAAATGCTGTATGTCACATGAGTAGGATGCCCAAATATGCAGTTTTCATGATACACTAGAGATGTACAATAGCCTGATGATGACGTACTCCACCTGCTGAAATTCTGAAGTGTGCAGAATATATATATATATATATATATATATATATATCTCCGATATAAATCCCATAATGACTGAGAACTGAAGAGCCATGAAAAACAAAACAACAACAATGACAAAATAAAAACAGAAAACAAAACAAGCCTTAGTGCATTGCAACTACAGGTAATCAGTGTCAAGAATTATTAACTTTCAGTTAGGAATAATATATATCGACTGTTTTGAGACTGCTAGAGGACTGTTACACTACCATAATAGGGGATTAAACAAACTTTTCAAATAATTTACTATCAAAAAGCTTGAGTAGGCTCAGCCTAAGATACATTTTTTAAATATTTTATTTTCTATTGCACTTTAATGCCACATCTGGGCGTATTTGTACCAATTAATATAAATATTGACCAGAATATTTCCATAGGACCCCTATTTGCAGAATGAAAACGTCCCGTTAGAGGCAGTGCATGAATGTGAGTGTACGCCGCAGCTGATTGGACAGGAGTTTTAAAAAGCAGGAGCTGTCACTTTAAGAAGCAGTTCTTACCTGGACACCCGCCACACAAGGTAACTGACGCTTTATATCTTCAACACGCCTACATTTATGTACATGAAGCTTTTAATCACCCACTTCTGCATCAAAATGACATACGGTTGCCATAAAAAGAAAGAAAGAAAGAAAAAAAAAGCATGTAACACCTTCACATGATCAATTTCACCCTCGTTTTAGTTTCATTTCAGTGTCGCGCGAGATCCCGAAATGAATAAATTCACCCAAAACATCAACTCGAGAAAGTCAGGGAGATGTTGAGAACGAAGTGCGCGTGAATCAGATGCATGCGATTTTGAGATTGTCACACCATCCCTGTATTCGTAACTTTAGCCCCCGTCGATTGAAATAATGCGCATTGTTTCAGCGAATGGAGCGCTTGTCCTTGAAATGTTTAGTAACATTGAGATGAAGATAGACAGCGACGCGGCCGCGATGAGATCGATTCATTCCGTAAGCTTGAGAAATTGCTCAATTCTGTTGCAGAGCGACGTTTCTACCGAGCACACGGTAGTGTGTCAGGTGAAAAGCACGCTGGATGTGTTATTGTATTTGATGGGACACCCACCAGGATATAACGTGAGCTGAGAGCTGCAGTTTCAGCCAATATAAATCAGCAACACATCTCTAGCTGCTCTGATGCCACATATGCCCTTGTTGAGCTTTGTTTATTTGCAAAGGAGCCTGATTCCAATTCACAAACAGCCTCAAAATGTGCCATATCACTACACCTTTAAGGTACTGTATTTTACAGAGCCTCACTGGACCATGTAGGAATATTTATGATTTTTTTTTAAGATCTGATTATTTGTGCCTATGATTTTGTAATCAGCACTCTACTCATAAACTTTCCTCACAGATTCTGTATTCTCAATTTTGCAATTTCTATTAATAATTGCACCTACTGATTTTGTAGATGGTACCCTCAGTTTAGAAATATGTGTATTTATCAGTATCTACATAAAAGATTATGTTTTTCGAACACTAACTATTTTATGTTTTGGCAAATTGTTGGTGAATTCACGCAATGTTTTCATATGATATGCTCACTGAGTGTTAGGTTTGGGGTAGAGCTTCAAGCTTACTTTTTATGCAAATCATACATTTTTGTACAAAAATCAAGTGGTACAAATTTTTATGAAAATGGCAGTTTGGGAAATACAGTAGGTTCGTTGAACTCGGATTGGTTTGTCATACAGCAAAAGCTTTTCGGGTCACACTGGGCTTATCTATATATCATCTATATATTATTGTTACGTTCCTACTTATAATCTAGGGGTATGGTAGGAATAAATAATTTGATGTTCCCATCTCCAGACCCAGAGTCACAACAAAACACATTTTTTTCTCTCATAATGACAGCCTTAAAGCGATTTTTTTTAATTAACATACAAAAGAGAAAAAAAGTTGTGAAAATAAACATAAAACAGATTACCCTTAGGAAAATTGGACCCAGAATAACAAACAAAACAACCCGCTAACTAATACAGGGAGAGAAAACTAACTTGCATAAAGAAAAGAAAAATCCCAAAAGAAAAACAATCATCTACCCTTTCTCCCTTTTCTTGTTTGTATTATGAATAATACAATTAATAATAGTTTGTAAATGCTCTAAATTGCACATATTTCTAATTAATGGAACAACAGTCCACAAATTATTGGGTAATTAGCTAAAGTGATGATACAGTATAAATCTGTGAGCATGAATGGTTAAAATAAGTAACAGTTTACATCTGAGTACTGTTTACAAACTCGTAGAAAATCATGGGCACAGATTGTCCTACCTCAAAAAAAAAAAAAAAAAAACAACAACAGGAAGTGTCCATTGTATCTTGCATACAGATTGTGGTGTAATTTCCCCCCCCCCCCGCCCACAGATTTCATTGGTCATGTCAATCATAGTGCTGCTGATTGCCTTTACAATGCTGAAACAAATACTAAACTATAACCTTAACCTAACCTTCACCATAATCTTATCCTCAGTATAACTTTTGTTAGCTCACTGAACTTGACAGGTCACTGAGAGATTGAGTTGACCAATGAAATGACACCAGACTGTGAACGTTAGCATTTGCATACATTTTTCAAGAGTTGTCGGTTTTATTAAGAGGAATTGTTCACCAAAAAAGAAAAATGCTGCCATTTACCTGTCTTCATGTCTTATCTTTTTAGTTGTTTTATCTACAATTATATTTTAACCTGAATTTCTTTATGAAAATAGCAACCCAGGCTCATTAGAAAAACGTGCCTTTAGCAAATATTTCTGTAAAATGTCAAAGTGAAATTTCCAGGGGCTGGCGCTAAATGTATATATTCAGCTTTATCCAAAACAGATGAACGTGAATCTGGCACGTTTTATTACGCTGGTTGTTGTATTCACGAGGTAGTTTGGAAAAGTAAATGTCCGGTGAGTTGAAGTTCTATGCTAATAATCTACCACCTATACTAAACCCTAACCTAAATTTAACCGATCGTGTTAACGAGAAAATGTGAAAAAAAAAAAAACACATTTGCTGAAGTAAGCATGCCATTTTAGCTTGGTGCTACAAGTCTACAAGCTTGTTTATCGTGACTCCTGTTTCACAGGATTTGTCGCAAACGCAATGTTACCCAGCATATTTACTATATCAAAAAAGCCATGCAAAGTATTGTGGAAGGATCTGGGTGAAAATAAGTCTTGATTAATCAATAATCTGCACCTGTAATAATAATTTGTGTGAAAAGGACGATTCTGCATCGATTCAGTAATAAACCATAATCGATTATAGTCTACTGACGTTTCTCTGACATCATTTGTCACATACGCGCTTCTCGTGCTAGCATAAAATGGTGGAGGGAGGCAAAACACAAAAGTGAGTAATAAAAAATGCACCCACTATTTAACAGTACTATACTATACATAACATTTTGTATACACAACATTTACAGCGTGTGAGTGTGTGCGTGTGTGTGTGTGTGCGAGGCTGCATGTGTGCGTTCTGCTGTGTTCAGACTTAAGTTGTGTTTGATGTTTGCTACATTCAGGAAGTGTACTTTCTTGGAGCAGATAAAATAAAAAGGGAGTTCATATATCTGACTGCTTATTCATTGACAAAAATGTAGCCATGTGCAGTAATATTGAAAATTGAGGATGCAACGCATTGTGATATCGAATTGAATTGTTGACATGATAATCGTAATCGAATTGAATCGTGAGACCAGTGACGATTCACACCCCTAATACGTATGTATTTTTGGAATTTTGGAACTTTTGAAAAATGCAGGTCTGTGCACGTTTTTCCAATGAGCTTTTGTCGGAAAATAGCCATAGAAACTGACATGGCGATAAGAAACAAAACAAACTTGTTCTCAGGTCATTCATAACATGTGTGACTTTCTTCCGTTCTCTTTTCCATACAGTCAAGAGTCATATGGACTACTATTATATATGCTTTCCAAGTATTCTGATGCCATACAGTCATCTAAGAAACAGAGTGAAATTTAAGAAATAGCTCTCAAATCACTTTCATGTTTGCAAATTTTTAAACTTGGCATGTTAAGATGCACTGCACCAGTTTTGAAAGTACATTAAATTAGCGTTGTTTCTCATTTATCAGTAACAAGATAAGCAGAACATGATTTCACCAAGTGCAACATGTTCCTGGATCAACATCTCGAACAACATTCCAATCAACCAATCAGATTTGAGGGACAAGTTTACAGTTTATGTCAAGTTTAGGCTTACAACCAGGGTTAAGTGCTTCTACATCAGTGTCATTCACCCATTGATTTTAGGGAGAAGTTATGGGTAGGGATATGGTTATGATTACATTTTCAGACAGGAATGTTGTTCCAGGATCAGCAAAATATGTTGACCCAGAAACGCATCTAACTCGGCAAAATCAGGACGTGCACAAGATAATATACAGAAAGATTTTTAGAGAGCAACATACTGAATTTTTTTGTCCTTTTTGTAGCTTGACCCCTTCTTACCGTATGATATTGTTGTGTGGAAAAGAGCAGCGTGAACATGCATCAGAAGTTCTCTTTTTGTGTTCTACACAAGAAAGATAGTCATACAGGTTTGCAACAACATGAGGGTGAGTAAATAATGACAGAAGTGTTACTTTTAATGTCTATTTTGAGTAATGCTTTTAGCCCATGTTGTAAATGCATTGTTGTAGTATGTAGCAATACATGTAAATATTGCTCGAACACAGTCAGGTGTCATCCTGTGCTTCTGTTTAATTTGAGAGTCACAGGCTCTGCTCAAATCCTGTGTTGTGAAATGAGCAGGAAACACTCAAGAGTATTTCCAGAAACGTGAACCCTCTTGAAATAGCTGTTTGTTTGTTTATAGAAGTCTGGTTTTGGGAGGTTGAACAATCAACATTTTTCACATGAGACAGGCATACATCAGGGACCACAGATCCCAGAGGCTCCCGGCTGGTGACAGTTAGCTCCCTAGTCCGGAGATCCAGGCTCCCACTTCCTTGAAACGTGATGCTTCTGCTTTTCAGTAAAGCGGCTCTTTTCTGCCGGCTTGCAATAGTAGATCAGCCTGCGCTGTGTACTAGTACACAAGCGAGAGGGAACGAGCCGGTCAGCTTGCCCAGCAGCCTCTTTTCTCTCTCTCTCTCTCTCTCCTTCTCTCGCTCTCTCTCTTTCCTCCCTCCTCTTTCTAACCCTCACTTGCCAAGCTAGGGTCCTGCTTAATGATTTTGGAGAAACACACAGCCCCTGATTCAGGCTAGCTGAGGGAAAGCAGGCAGGCTTTTTTTGTGTGTGTTTGTGGTCGCTGCACTGGGAAAGGGGAGGAAAAGCGAGAGGCAGCCGGCGGGCGGACGTCCTTGTCCTTGAAAAACTGCACCAGAGAACTCTTTGAGGGAAGCCAGGATCCAGCGTAAGTAAGGCACACCTCTGACGGGGAGGGACAGAGGGGTGCATGGGAGACCTGCTGCTCTGTGTTGACCCGCCAGGCTTGACTGAGCCACGGTGGTTCTGGATATGTGGCGCTTGGTTCTTTAAATGCTTAATGTTTTTGACAGGGGATTAGGTGAAACATAAAATGCCTTATGTCTCCGAAAAAGCCTGCCAAACTTTGTTCTGTGAAGCTTACACTCGGTTGTAGTACAAAGCCGGGTAATCTCTGTTTCTCTGCGAACTGAAGCATACTGCCACAACATTGTAGTCTAATGATTTAGATGTTTTATTTTGTGTTATAATAGGACAAATGACACTGGGTTACATTCGTGCAAGGACTACCTGCTTGTAGGCCATGATTTTGTTTGTACACAATGGAAGTATCGCTTAAGATTATGCATCTTGCACATCATGGCAGTGATTTTTCAGACACAATACAAAACATGCAAATGAGCGCTTGTTTTAATCCCACTGTATTTATGTTGAGCATGAGGGATCTCGTCGTAGCTCTGTGACTGCTCTGCTAGCCAATCCAGGTCAGCCAGTCAATAATTCCCACATACTTGCAATACTGAAAATCTGACACCAGCTAAAGAGGCTTTTCTGATCATGTTAGTACTTACGTTGTACAACCAGACAGGCTTGGATGAATTTTTTTTTTTTGGGGGGGATAAACTCACCCTTTTTGCTGTGTATGCATCACTCCCTAATTGATACCCGAAGCTTTCTGAATGTGGATCGTCTATTAATACACACACCAGTGATGCCTGCCACAGCTCTGCCGCATGTTTGCAACGAAAACTACTGATTCGCTGTCTTGTCATCTCTCTATATTGTCTAGTAGTTCTACTTGTAAACATCAAAAATAGATGTCAGTGAATGAAAATCAGTGTCGTCGTGCAGATGTACTGCTTGTGATGCACAATATATCAGTACCATATCGGTTATAAGTCGATATTGGAGTGTTTAAAAAAATATATATATATTTTACAATGTCCTTGTTACATATGTTTTATGTACTTACCATAGTAATAACAGTAAAGTATGCATAATTATTACATGCAACTAACCATAAACCAAACCCTATTCCAAACCCTAACCCTATAGTAAGTACATGTGACACCTTAATATAATGTGTAACCAAAAATTTTAATGCAGTAAATTCATATATATTGGTCGATTTTTTTTTTTTTTTTTTTTTTTTTTTTTTGTTTATGCTCATTTCTTCTATTTGTACATTTATATTACCTTTGCCATTATATAATGCTCACTTAAAATTAATCTTTATTACTCAAATTGATTTAATACAGTTAAATGTATTCTTTAACAAATGTCAAAATAAATATCAAATTTTATGCTGTGATGTTGTGATGTCTAAATTCACCTGTTTAAAATTTGTGTTTAAGTTTTTACTGTTTTTTTTAAAAACAAAATATAGAATTTTAATATCAGCCATTTATTTATCGAAAGAAGTAAATATTTATTCAGCAAATATTTAAATTTGATCAAAAGTGACAGTAAAGATGTATTACATTGTTACAAAGAAGTTTTCAAGTAAATGCTGTTATTTTGAACATTCTATACATCAAAGAATCATGAAAAAAAAGTTTTTTCACAAAAATATTAAGCAGCACAACTGTTGATGATAATAAGAAATGTTTTGAGCACCAAATCAGCATATTAGAATTAGGATTAGGGGTGGGAATCAGGGTATCTCACAATACGATACAATACACGATACGTGGCTCACAATACTGATAATATCACGATACAGCAATTCTGCGATAATCAATATATTGCTAGACAATCCTATAATAATACATGACGATATCTGTCTAACTATGAAAACAAAATGCTAGTGAAAAGGTTAAGCGGAGGTTTTCCAGACTTTGGACTTACTATCCTTTTTTTTTTTAGGCTAGGTAATTTATGTTCACATTTCTCTCATTCATGTGTTGAGCGCCACCTCGAGGAGCCATGAGGTAGCGACGCTGGGAGCAGGGAAATCTATTTAGAGTGCCTTATTTTATTAATTAAAGTATCGATATTTGGTGCCAGCGTATTGATTCTCATATCGCATGGAGAAGGATATATTGCCCTATCGATATTTTGTCCCACACCTAATTAGAATCATGTGACACTGAAGACAGGAACTGAAAATTTAGCTTTGCCATCACAGGAATAAATTACATTTTAAAATATTTGAAAATCGATGGATAATTGTAAAAAAGTAAAAAAACAAAAAAACAAAAAAAAAAACAATAATAATAATATTTTACAATATTACTGTTTTACTGTATTTTTGATCAAATAAATGCAGCCTTGGTTAGCATTAGAGATGCTTTTCAAACTTTTGAATGGTAATTAACAATATATATACAATTATTTTTATGGGGTTTCAAGTCTTGAGTTTATATACTGAATATCTCTGTTCCTGTAAAATATCTATTTACTGCTAATCCTCGGTTTGCTTTGCAGTGCAAAAGGCCTCTGAAATCCTGTAGACTTTGAGCAAAGATGATCTTCTGATTAGTATTCCACTGTCATAATGTATCCGTCAAGTTTACAAGCTCACCCTCTTTCCAATGTATTCTGGGGCATGGTACACAGCATGTCGCTTTAGTTCAGCAGGATTTGACTCTGGAGTTGCCAGAGTAGCCGGTGCATTAATTTCTGAACACTGAGGTCTTTTGATTTCCTGTGAAGCTCGGGATCCACATAACATGCGGTTACTCGTTCGCATATGCGTCAATTCATTATCTTGAAAGAGGTATTTAGATTGTTAATCCTGAGGATTAACACTCTGAATTAAGAAATGTGTATTACCTTGCACCCACTACCATAAACGCTGTGGCCGCGATAATCCTGTCCAAGTTATTAGTATATTATCTCAGTTTTGTTTTTTTTTCTGTGTGAAAGGTGCAGACATACTTTGATGACCTTTTAGCTACAATAATTTTTCTCTTTTGTAATGTGTGAGATGTGCAGGTATCCTGTGGTGACATTTTTAGCTGTTATAATATAATTTTTTTATTTGTGAGATGAATTTTTAAAAAAAAAAATTTTTTTTAGCCCAAATTATTTATTTTTTTGTTTGATGCTTTAAAGGGATAGTTCACCCAAAAATGAAAATTACCCCATGATTTACTCACCCTCAAGCCATCCTAGGTGTATATGACATTCTTCTTTCAGACGAATACAATCGGAGTTATATTAAAAAATATCCTGGCTAATCCAAGCATTATAATGGCAGTGAATGGCAGCCCAAAATTTGAAGCCCAAAAAAGTGTATCCATCCATTATAAAAGTAATCAACACGGCTCCGGGGGGTTAATAAAGGCCTTCTGAAGCGAATTGATGTGTTTGTGTAAGAAAAATATCCATATTTAACACGTTATAAAGTAAAAAGTTAAATACTTCCATATTTAACTTACGGAAAAAGCTAAGTGGCGTGACGCATGACGTCGGACGTGGTGTATGCGTTTTGAACTGCGAGAGGTGTTACTCTTTCTTCGTAAGTTGAATACGGAAGGCGGTTTGGCAGAAGCTAGATACAGTGGGGAGAACAAGTATTTGATACACTGCCGATTTTGCAGGTTTGCCCACTTACAAAGCATGTAGAAGTCTGTAATTTTTATCATAGGTACTCTTCAACTGTGAGTGACGGAATCTAAAACAAAAATCCAGAAAATCACGTTGTATGATTTTTAAGTAATTAATTTGCATTTTATTGCATGACATAAGTATTTGATACATCAGAAAAGCAGAACTTAATATTTGGTACGGAAACCTTTGTTTGCAGTTACAGAGATCATACATTTGCTGTAGTTCTTGACCAGGTTTGCACACACTGCAACAGGGATTTTGCCCCACTCCTCCATACAGACCTTCTCCAGATCCTTCAGGTTTCGGGGCTGTCGCTGGGCAATACGGACTTTCAGCTCCCTCCAAAGATTTTCTATTGGGTTCAGGTCTGGAGACTGGCTAGGCCACTCCAGGACCTTGAGATGCTTCTTACGGAGCCACTCCTTAGTTGCCCTGGCTGTGTGTTTTGGGTCCTTGTCATGCTGGAAGACCCAGCCACGACCCATCTTCAATGCTCTTACTAAGGGAAGGAGGTTGCTGGCCAAGATCTCGCGATACATGGGCCCATCCATCCTCCCCTCAATACGGTGCAGTCGTCCTGTCCCCTTTACAGAAAAGCATCCCCAAAGAATGATGTTTCCACCTCCATGCTTCACGGTTGGGATGGTGTTCTTGGGGTTGTACTCATCCTTCTTCTTCCTCCAAACACGGCGAATGGAGTTTAGACCAAAAAGCTCTATTTTTATCTCATCAGACTACATGACCTTCTTCCATTCCTCCTCTGGATCATCCAGATGGTCATTGGCAAACTTCAGACGGGTCTGGACATGCGCTGGCTTGAGCAGGGGGACCTTGTGTGCGCTGCAGGATTTTAATCCATGACGGCGTAGTGTGTTACTAATGGTTTTCTTTGAGACTGTGGTCCCAGCTCTCTTCAGGTCATTGACCAGGTCCTGCCGTGTAGTTCTGGGCTGATCCCTCACCTTCCTCATGATCATTGATGCCCCACGAGGTGAGATCTTGCATGGTGCCCCAGACTGAGGGAGATTGACCGACATCTTGAACTTCTTCCATTTTCTAATAATTGCGCCAACAGTTGTTGCCTTCTCACCAAGCTGCTTGCCTATTGTCCTGTAGCCCATCCCAGCCTTGTGCAGGTCTACAATTTTATCCCTGATGTCCTTACACAGCTCTCTGGTCTTGGCCATTGTGGAGAGGTTGGAGTCTGTTTGATTGAGTGTGTGGACAGGTGTCTTTTATACAGGTAACAAGTTCAAACAGGTGCAGTTAATACAGGTAATGAGTGGAGAACAGGAGGGCTTCTTAAAGAAAAACTAACAGATCTGTGAGAGCCGGAATTCTTACTGGTTGGTAGGTGATCAAATACTTATGTCATGCAATAAAATGCAAATTAATTATTTAAATTTCATACAATGTGATTTTCTGGATTTTTGTTTTAGATTCCGTCACTCACAGTTGAAGAGTACCTATGATAAAAATTACAGACTTCTACATGCTTTGTAAGTGGGCAAACCTGCAAAATCGGCAGTGTATCAAATACTTGTTCTCCCCACTGTATCTTACTTTATAAAGTTTTAAATATGGATATTTTTCTTACACAAACCCATCGATTCGCTTCAGAAGGCCTTTATTAACCCCCCCGAAGCCGTGTGGATTACTTTTATAATGGATGGATACACTTTTTGGGCTTCAAATTTTGGGCTGCCATTCACTGCCATTATAATGCTTGGATTAGCCAGAACATTTTTTAATATAACTCCGAATGTATTCGTCTGAAAGAAGAATGTCATATACACCTAGGATGACTTGAGGGTGAGTAAATCATGGGGTCATTTTCAAAACAATCTTGGGTGTGAACTATCCCTTTAAGACATTTTTGCCTTTATCATGGAAGGCATTTTAACTCTGAGTTTGTTGTGCGGCTAAGGTGTGATGGTGTTTGTAACTTTCAGCCTTGTGAGAGGCCAGTTTGAAATGTGGCTTCCTGGAGGAAATTAATCTTCTATGGTTTATTAGTGGAGGCCACACTCTGAAGTATCCTTCACCTTTTGAATAATTAACAAGCAAGCTAAACAATGTGGTAGATAGATGCCATAAATCTGAAGGCCGTGGAGGAATACTCCTGGTCCAGCATTCATAAAGAGTCTCAAGCGATCTAAACAACGGTGAAATGAGATGAATTAATTGCGATGTTGCTTTTGGCATCGGCAGTCTTAACGTTACTTGTAAAAAAAAAGACCCATCAGTCCGGTCAGCCCCTTTCCATATCCTCTCTCCTCATCCTTGGTGGATGGCTCCAGTGTTTTCTTTAAGACTAAGAGCTTTGTGTTAAAGCTACTCTCAAATTCTCGACAGATCGATACCTATAGATCCTCTAATTGGAAGCCATTAGTTATGGGGTTTATAAAGCTAGTAATTATTGTGTGTAATCTTGCAGAAAATTAAATTTGGAGTTGTGTACAGTGTATTGGAGAGAAGATTTTTTTTTTCTGCTGCATTTACTATCTGTCAGGTGCTGCACGGTCCTACTTTTTAATGTGCAGAGCCAACTTTAGTTTTTCTAGCATAATATACTGCATTTATATGGAAAAGCTGAATAAGAGGAAGCGGTTTCGGGGACTAGGCTTTATGAAAGAATGAGTAAAGTGGGGTCGAGCTGTATTCATTTGAGAAAACAAAATGCAAATAGAAAGTTTAAAACAACAGCATTTATTTGAAATAGATTTTTTGTATCAGTGTGAAAGTATTTACTGTCACTTTTGATCAATTTAATGCATCTCTGTATCAATGCATCAATTTTGGTCTGTATAACGCACTATTCTGATATGACTTGCGTGTGGACTTACCCAAAAAATACTTTTTATGCTCTTATATATCATAATGCAGTTGCAGTACTCATAACATGAATAAATTCAGTACAGGAGATTCATTGTCTTTTTGGGAGTTAACACCGATAGTGAATATCTGAATATAAAGCCGTTGCAGTGGATAAGATGATGACAGTGCCTAAGGCAAACACACTTTTTAAAAATGGAGGGAAACTAGAACTTCTTGAGTGTAATTCTGGTGGTTCTTTAATTTTACTTGTTAGTTATTATATGTGGCTATTGAAAGTAATTGAAAATGTTTTAAAAGAAATGTTTTGTGTTCAATATGAATTGTCCTATTGACAAATTCTTAAAATGGAAGTTTCAACGCAAACCAATTTAGCATGAATGCTAAGTGCATGTTTTCATAAAAGCACTGATACAAATTCTTTCGCACACAGAAACATGTTAATTGAGTTGCAGGGGTCCCCCAGTCACGGAATCCTGCAAATCCTGGATCAGGGGATTTTTAAATAGGTATTTCCAGTGGATAGTGGATTTTTTTTAGTTCTTTTTCTAGAAATATTTTGGCTAGAAATTGCTTTTTGTAAATGCAAACTCTATTAAATAATTTTTAAAATGTATTTATGATCAACAGTAAAAACCATGGAAAATTTAAAATTTATAGAAATTAATTGGTGAAATCCCTGGTGCTTTTTAAGTTGTCTACTGTATGTCTAAATCACCCTAAATGTTACCCAACCTGTAATATTCTTTTAAAGTTTAGATTTAAAGGTGCTGTATGTAAGTTTTTGACTGTACTAAAGCATAAAAATACCATAATATGTTTGCAGATATTTAGGAAACATGCTGAGTTCAAATACTAATTTCTCTGAAAAACAATGCTACAGCCAGTTATTCTACTTTGAAATGTGAGTTCCGTGTCGAATGTCTGTTTTTGTTTTGGTCTGTGAGATAATGCATGTTGCCAGTTTACCCAATAGTATTTCGACACCCCAGGTTGCCAGTTGGTGGAAAACGCCGCGTATTGCTGCCATGGAAGCCAGCGAACAAACTGGGTCAGAGATCGCAGATTCTACCTGACCTAAAAAGACTCGACATCCATCTAAAAATCTCTATGAACAGAAAAATCAAACTCATCAACGGTGTGTAAGTCTCCTCGCCTTTCATTGTCAATTGCGCTCGTTCCTGTTGCGTGTCCTCAAACTGGCAACCTGCGTGAGCGTCGAGTCTGAGGAGGAGGGGTACTGCAGTACCCATTTCAACCACTAGCTGTCATTCTTACATACAGCACCTTTAAGAATTCCCAATGTATTCCTGATTTACAGTTTGTTTTATTGTGGTAAGTAGAGTAAATTCAATGTGAATCAACGTTTAATTAAAGGATATGTTGTTATGAATATTATCTGTCAATGCATAGACCCAGAGATATGTGCGCAATCAAAAAACATCTCAATGATTACCAAAATAGCAGCAAGAGACCACAATTGCTATGCAACAATAGGATCAAATGATATTGTGTCTTTAACATTCTGAGCATGTTGTTCACCAGTCTAGATTTAGAACTGGACCACTAACAGAAAGCATTGCACCTGGTACAGTGTGCCTGCTTGACCACCTCTTTTAAAATAGCTCTTGTTTTTTGTTCAGGAGTATCACCTAAGAAAGTTAGGTCCGTTAGCTTAGCTTCACGCATGGTATTTTCATCATAAACTAACCAGGGTGATATGCAAAGCAGCTTTTGTTTAGCTGTGTAAATGAAAATTGCTAATCAATTTTACCCCTTATTTCATGGCCTGTGGTTTCTGCCCCACCCCCACCAGCTGGTTAATCATGCACAAGCTGAACACTTCATTACCCAGGACATGTTTGCCCCTTAGCGCTTTCTCGCTAGTAAATTAGTTCTTTCTATTTATACAGGTAAGGCAGGTCAGAGGTCTCCGGGTTGCAAAAGGTAAAGGGATGAAATTAATATAGCGCCAAGCTCTTCTGGCTGAGAGCCTCCCAGAAGAAAAGCCCTCCAACTTAAACAGTTTCATAAGGAGAAATGAATTGGCACTGTAGGAGTGCGGCTCTTTTTGTTCTAGCCTCAGATTGGTCCTGCTGTGTTCTTTCTGTGCTGCACTGCATGTCCTTTGAAGCCATGAGCTCAAATCTTGGAAGCCTCTTTCCTACCCAGTGCCTGTCCTATCTGCCTCCGTACCTTCGTCCATGTAGCTTTTGCGGTTTTATCACGTTTCTTTTGTAGCTGCGTTGAAGTGATTCACTATTTTGCTCTTGCTGCAAAGAGTACTTGTGAAAATTGAGGGAGGACCCCAGAGATTTGAGAGAGCAGTGTTTTATCTCCATGTAATCCCAGAGTGACAGTGTGTCATCTGTATGACGAAGCTAGTCGAAGTCCATGGAGCTTCATCTGAGCTTTATAGGGGATGAGGTGAAACCGATCCGTTTCACAGGTGCTCTGGACTGAGGTATGCATCTTTTAGGTTTTGTTGACCTTGTCAAATAATGGTCACATTTGGTGTTCTTGCAACCTACTTAGAAACGGGTAATTCTCCTTATGCTCCAAAACCATTCTATTGACAAAGACTGACATTAAAGGAATAGTTCGCCCAAAAATGAAAATTCTGTCATTAATTACTCACCCTCATGTCGTTCCAAACCCGTAAGACCTTCGTTCATCTTCGGAAGACAAATTAAGATATTTTTGATGAAATCCGAGAGCTTTCTGACCCCTCCGTAGAGAGCTATTTAATTTAACACTTTCAAGGTCCAGAAAGGTAGTAAAATAGTAAAAATCGTTAAAATAGTCCATGTGACTCCAGTGGTTCAACCTTAATTTTTTGAAGCGACGAGAATACTTTTTGTGCGTAAAAACAAACAAAAATTAGGACTTTATTCAACAATTTCTTCACGTCTGTGTCAGTCTCCTACGCAGTTTCTGTTGTAAATAGTGCAGCGCTCTCAAAATCTACAGCAGCCGATGCTGTTCACGTGAGCACTACAACGTATGCGCGGGAGCTGCAACCAGAGTATGTGAGCGGAGTGAAGCGGCAGCAATTTCCACTCCACGCTCTAAGCATTCAATAATCACTCCGCTCCAGCTCCGCTCCGGGTTCACCATTTCCCACTCCCCGCTCCACTCCTCGCTCACTGATATCAGAAACACCGCTCCGTCTTTGCTCCAAGGAAATTTGCGGCTAAAGTATTTAAGTAAGCTCTGAAATATCACAAAAGTTTGGTTTATAACATGCATTAAATGGAAAAAAAACCCAAAAACAATAGGAGATAGTTTCAACGTGGTTTATTGGAACACTAGTGTGCAAACATTTTTTCCTACGACTTGCCAAGCTTATTAGGCTTTATCAGCATTAAAAGTTAAATATCATTGCTGCTTTTTGCAGTGCAAATTTTGTTTGGAAAGATGAAAATAGTATGTTTTCATCAATTATTTTATCTACGGGTTACTACATTACAGATTCCTGCTCATTCAAAATCAGATACAGATAACTGTAAGCAGATAAGCACTGTAAGATTACATTTGAGAGAACGATTGCGTGTGTGAATAAGTGCTACATGTTTAAAATGTGCTTTCACCCAATCATATTCAGTATGTAGAAGATACAAAAAAATTCCTTGAACTATAACATCCCGCTCATGTCCATCGCCGTCATCATAACCTTTACATTCTTTCTGATTTGAGTGATCCATCTGTATCAAGCTAGTTAAATGTGTTTAACGTGTGAGTTCTGGCTAAAAATGCAGTTATATTATGGGTTGTTGGCATGAATTGTACTCGCGATGGAGCGGTAGTGGAGCGCACTTTTAAAAAATCCGCTCCTCACTCCATTCAAAATCACGCCGCTCCGCTCCCACTCCACTCCGCTCACATACTCTGGCTGCAACGTAAACAGCGTAGGAGACCGAAATTGTTGAATAAAGTAATTATTTTTGTTTGTTTTTGCACACAAAAAGTATTCTCGTCGCTTCATTAAATTAAATTAAAGGTAGTAAATGTTTTTACTACCTTTATGGACCTTGAAAGTGTTAATTAAATTGCTGTCTATGGAGGGGCCTTAGAGCTCTCAGATTTCATCAAAAATATCTTAATTTGTGTTCCGAAGATGAACGAAGGTCTTACGGGTTTGGAATGACATGAGGGTGAGTAATTAATGACAGAATTTTCATTTTTGAGTGAACTAACCCTTTAACACCCACCAACCTGCCAAATGCGGGTGGATTTCAGCAGGGGCGTGTAACGCAGTCTCTCCTACTAGCCACTCTGGTGGGTTGAATTATATACATTTTTCAGTTGTAGTCTTTTAAAAAGGCATCTGAAATAATAAGCTAAGTGCAATGTAGTGTTGTCAAAAATGTAGTTTTCTGATACATATCGATACTGAAATATCTGAAACGCTTCCAATACTTATTTTCCACAGAATAGATACATGATACCAGCTGCGCTTTCTCGCTCTCACTCTCTCATCTCTCCGACAACGAGTTGACACAAACCCGCCTCCCCCCACTCACTCGTTTCATTTGCTCAGGATGAATATTGTTGGTGCCCAGCATTGTTGCGTGTATTGTGCATAATTTTGCTCATTCCCACAGATTTTGTGCTCACACCCAAAGTGCGCGCACATAAAGCCGTCTCTCGGTACTAAATTGAGTTCTTTTTTGCTGCTTATTGCTGTTAAAAATGCCGATCTTCTGCGAGTATTCACGTAAACACAGCCAGTTATGTTTTAAGTAGGGCTGTCAAGCGATTACATTTTTTTTATTTAATTAATTACATGATGTGGTGATTAATTAATCGAATTAATCGCAAGTCAATCGCACATCAAATTTGGCTGAGAAATTACTCCCAAAAGATAATTTAAAGTCATTATTGTGTAAAAAATCAAATAGACATTACAAAAAGTAGCTTCAGAAAGAAGTATTTTTGGTTGAAATATACCTTTTAATGTTTGTTTTTATTAATATGGAAATATGAAATTATTTTTAATGAAATTATACTCTAAATAAGAAACTAAAACTGCCAGTAGGTGGCGGTAAATGTCTAATTGAGTAAGTCATTGAGTCATTCGTTCATTCGATTCGTTTACATGATTCATTCAGGAGTGAAGTAAATGGTTATCTTAGTTCTCTTTATGGTCCATTGAATCATTGGTTCACCCGATTCGTCCAAAACGCGGATTCAGAAATGAAACGCCACTGTGTATTGTTAGGAGTCGGAGGCGAACAGTTCTGCTTTGTCTTTATATTTTCGTTGGCAAAACAGACAATATTGTGTCTAAAACAACACAATATTAACTTAGTTATTTATTTTATTAAACTGTTGTATAAGTTTAATAAAGTTTATTCTGGACAGAAAAACAGAACTCGTGTGATATTGCTTAGGCATACCCACTACCCACTACTATATTCACACTGGCAGTTAAGTTCAAAACGGGCACGGGGCACGGTTCACATGAAAAATTGGTAATATGAAAGCTGTCATGCGGACCCGGATGAGCTGAGCTCAGGGGTACCGAATTCGAGACTGCCTGAAGGAGGTGTTCTGAGTTCGGTTGCGCAACTTGCGCTCGAGCTGTGCCGCGATTCACGTGAATGTGAAAGCAACACGCACTCGGGTGCGCAAAAAAGTAACCTGCGCATGCGTTTTATCAGATGACGATGTATTTAGTGCAATAAAACACATGTAAGGGATGATAGTGTTGATAATTTATCTTGGATACGAGCGAGAGTGAGCCTGCAATTGTATTCGTGCATAGTACCGGCGGGAACAACTGTATGAAATGTAATATGACCTAAGTAGGTCTGGGGCGGGGCGAGTGCGTTAAATGCGTTAATAATTTTAACGCCTTATTTTTTATCGTAACTAATTTAATTAACGCATTAAATCGATAGCCATAGGCTGAATCCGAAATCGCCTCCTATACCCTTAAATAGGGCACTATTTGAGGGGACAGCCATTTGTAGTGGTGTCCGAAACCATAGTGGACGTTATTGAGTGCACTCATTCAATCCCACATTGCACCGCAATAACGAGTGTACAGCCGATGTACAGCGGCTGTCCGAATTCGCTCACTTGTTTTCATTCACTCCTTCAAGTGAACTGTATTAGTGGACTAAAGTAGGGAATAGTGATTGAGGGTTTCGGATTCAGCCCTAGTTTTAAGTGAACGTCCATGCGTCAGGTCTTAAAGTGACAGCAGCCTAATAAACCTGCTACCAAATTATGAGATAATATTAAAAATATCTATATGTTTTTTTTTCTATAGTTAATAACTATAGTTTCCCCCCCATGGTATCAATGTCAAAATTGTGGCCAGTGAAAATGCTGAGTGGCTAGTAACTTTGGAAAATAACTAGCCAGTTCTGTGTGTGTGTATATGTATATATATATATATATATAGTTGACAACAGCCAGTTTAGGGAAGATGGTTGGCGCATGTTGCATTTCCGAATGCACGTTATAAGTGACCCAAACTCACAGCACATGCAAAGATGGATGTTGCAGAGACACTGAAAACACTGGATAATGAACTGCTCATAGAAGATAGAACACAGTAGGCCTACTGCGCTTCACTCTGAAACACACAACATATATTTAATTAAATCGATTGATAATCGCACTAAGCCAGGTCTCGTGTTATTTTGATTAATAATGTCCTACTTAATGGTGTATTTATTAATGAAAATATGCTTTGTTTTTTTTAAATTTCATATCACGTATTCCATATATTACTTAGGCTAAAAATTAAATTAAATAATTAATGTATTTTTTTTTCTAGCTTTGCATAGTGCTAACTGTAAAAGCCCTTTATTAGCTAGATCAATATATCATTTTAGCTTACTACATTATGTTTTTGATCAGGCTTTGAATAAGAGGCGACAGGATTCTTGTGACAGTGGTTTTCAGTCCTGCTCATGTGCGGGTGCCGTTTAGCTCCAACCCTACTAAACACCTGAACCAGCTTATTAAGGTCTTCAGGGTTACTAACTCTTTGTTCGAATACCTACTTTCCTACTATACAGAAGGTGAAAAACAGTCAGTGAAAATGGTAGTATGTCTGAATTCATCGTCATCATAAAACAGTGGGCGAAAAAAATCACTATTTTGGGCTCTGCAAAGAACCTTTCAGTCTATTAACAGTCACTTTTAATAACCACTAAACAAGAACCTTTTGTAGAATGGAAAGTTTCCATTGATTGATGTTAAAGTTTTTTCATGGAACCATACATTCCATTAAAGAACCTTTATTTTTAGGAGTGCAGGAGCAGGATCAGACACCCCTGGCCTATGCAAGTTTTGATCACCGTTTTCACGTCTGTAACTACACCATCAAGCTTCTTAAGAGAAGCAGATTGTTTTGAGGTTAGAGCAGCCCCCTGGTTCCTCATCAGAGAAGTGGACCACAGCACTTGACCCAGTGCAGTTATAAGAAGTCTGGCTTGAGGAGCCCATCAGCTGCTTAGGAAATGTTCTCATGAGGTCCCTCAATCTGGCTTTCCTCATCATCTGTCCCCCTAAAAATATGACCAATGCTGCCTTCTTACCCTGATCCTTTGGCATCTGATTTCATCTTGAAGGCCTATTTTTAATCGCGGGTGCAGTGCAAAGACATTCCTCCATTAATTCATTAAATGACCCAGCTGTGCCTTGCTGTGTCATATTTTCCTTTGGCCCCCTTGCTATGTATTGCTGAGGACAGGGCCCATCTCCGTGCTGTTGATTCGTTCCTGGTCGCAAGTCTTTGGATCACATCACAACTTGAGTATTTTCATTGAAACAAGAGCACCCTCATCGCGTGTATTTACATATAAATATACGCTTGCAGTGCATGGACAGATGGCTAAAAACAGGGCACTGGGGTGGGGGAGTCATGCCTTTTTCCAGTCCGTTTTGAGGTTACTAATGTTTACATCCAATAATAGCTAATACGCTCATCTTATCGCATTTGGGAGCTGCGACATGCATGCGATGCTCTTCGGGCTTTGCAATGGAAAGTCAGCGTTTCAATTACTTGTACCAAAGATTTAGATTAGCTTGTGCCAAACTAGAGGAGGTAATTCAGCCTTGATACATGGATGCCAGTAGCTGCTAGCGCTCCTGTAAAAAGGTAAATAAAAGATTAATAAAAGACTTGCAGGGGTTTTTTTTGTGTTTTTTCTTCATTGTTGATGTTGTACACCATAGATGGCTCCTGCCAGAACGGTTAGCATCTAGCTGACCTGAATTCTTTTGCTTATAACAGCCCTGGGTCAGATGACCCTTTCATGCTAGCACAACATCCCAGCATGATTCATGTTGAAATATGAATAAGGCTATAGGCACAGGGGTGAATCTGGAGCCAAAGGATGGCGGTGACTTCACCATGTGTTGTGTAGATTGATGAAGTCAAGTGACGAGATGTTTCAAGAAGTTGTACTGTATGTGTACAGAGTGACAGAAGGAGCTTGCCTACACATAATTAGCCATGTGTAGGCAAGCCTTCCTTCAATGTAATTCCTTCCTTCAATGTAATTCCTTCCTTCAATGTACCGCTGTTTCCCTTTGTTGTTATGTCAGGAGAATGTAGTGTAATCATGTTGATTGCGCTTTTGCATGTAAATGCTTTTTAAATGTAAACCAAACTAAATTGAAGGGTGGTGGAAACTAGTTTATCTAGTTTCTTCACAGGTTCTCCATTAATGAAATGGAGAATGGCACAATTTTGTGCCATATTTTGTAACCATAGTTAACTCAAAAATACAATAAGCTGTTTCCATCCACCTATTTTATGCGCATTTTGGGATATTGCATAAAAAACGCTGGATGGAAACACCAAAATTCTAAAAATGTGCATAAAAAACGTATGCGCTCAATTGAGTCGGATATATTTTTTTATCCGATAAGAACACATGCGCATAAACTACGATGGAAACACATTTACAGAATAAATTCATCAAAAAAGTCATGTGACTTTGCGATGGGACGGCATAACTGGAACAACCAGCAGACCGATCATCTGAAATGCTGTTTTGTTCGTTCTGAAATGCCTGAGCAAAGTCTGTTACCAAATTGGTTTGGTATAATTATATCCCAGAACTGTCTTACACGGCTGCGTTCCCAAACAGCACGCATCCGAAAGCAAGATAACATGACCGTGTTTGCGTTTCGTCAAGACATTTATGTACGGAAATTATTATATACAGTGGCCTTTCCTGCTGCAGCAACTTCAATGTTGCTTATATCTTTCTGATATTTATTGCCAGTTTATCAGGAAATGACGATTTTATTCTCTTTGGCTCACTGGAAGGAAAAGCTGCTTTATTCGCAAATATTTTATGCGATATTCTAATTTTGTGCCTAAGTTAAATTCACAACTTTAGATGGAAACATAGCTATAGTTTAGCCATGGTACTACACTGACTAGGTGGACTGTCTGTGCTTTATACAGTGTCTGGTAGTATTCAGCTGGCCATGTGATCTCATCATGGTGGCCCCCATGTACTGACCAACTCAGTGTGAAATTAAGCTGCTTTTATCAGGCTTCATTTTGTGTGTACATCTTTTAAAAGTACTATTTGTTTAAAACTGTAACTGATTGAAACAATTGCATTTGCGAGTTACTTGCAGAGTTGCTATTTTGTGTGTGTGTCCGTTGTGTATGTGTGTGTGCGTGTGTGCGTGCGTGCGTGCGTGCGTGCGTGTGTGTGTACACTACAGTTCAAATGTTTGGGGTCAGTAAGATTTTTTTTTTTTAAATGAATACTTTTATTCAGCAAGGACATGTTAGATTGATCAAAAGGGACATTTCATTTATTATGATTTCTTTTTTTTTCTTTTCTTTTTTTTATGCTGTTATTTTGAACTTTCTATTCATCAAGGAATTCTGAAAAAAATGTATTAGTAAATTAGAATGATTTCTGAAGGATCATGTGAAACTGAAGACTAGAGTAATGATGCTGAAAATTCAGCTTTGCCATCACAGGAATAAATTACATTCTAAATATATTGAAATAGAAAACTAGATAATATTAAAAAAAATCTTACCGACACCTAAACCTGAATGATAGTGTACATGCATACATACATACATATTTATTTGCTCGCTCATTGTCACGCGGACAGCGCAGGAAGAAGACGAGGATCCAATAGCAAGTACAACTCAAGTCTTTATTTACTGACAGGTACTCAAAAAGGTTCGAAACACAGAGAAACATGAAACCACAGGAGAATGTGACAAAGTCCGGTGCAGGCAGAGGTAACCAGAACGGTAGGAGCTCCGGAAGGCCAGGAAGTGACACAGGGCAAGGACCAGGCAAAGGGAACCACCAGGAAGCAGGTAACGTCCACACACGAACTCCACAGAGGTCCGAACTGCACGCGAGAGATCCCTGGGACAGACTGCAACGATCTGACAAACACAGATGGAAAGTGAGGCATGATAAAGGCAGGTAAATGAGGTGCAGCTGGCGGTGATGATCAGATCCACTGTAATCAGTGACCACGCCTCCAACACAACCACACACACATACAGAGAGAAATGAATCAGTGAATTCATGAACCGTGACAGTACCCCTTCCCCTAGGAGCGCCTCCTGGCGCTCCCAGAGGAACCTACCTGTCGATTGTAATCATCGATAAGGGAGTGATCCAGTATGTCCCTCGCAGGAACCTAACTTCTCTCCTCCGGACCGTAACCTTCCCAGTCCACCAAGTACTGGAATCCGCGTCCCCTCCACCTTGAGTCCAGAATACGATTGACCGAATAAGTTGGTTCCCCATCTACGAGTCGCGGCCGGGGAGGAACCGGAGCAGGCGGATTAATATGAGCATGAAATACGGGTTTTAATTTGGACACATGGAACAAGGGATGAATTCTCCCATACGCGGGAGGCAGTTTGGAGGCGGACTGTCACCGGGCTAAGGATCTTGGTGACAGGGAATGGGCCAATAAATTTGGGAGCAAGCTTATTACAAACGGAACGGAAAGGAATATTCTTGGATGAAAGCCACACTTTTTGACCCACGACGTAGACGGGAGCCTTAGACCGGTGGCGATCGGCTTGGGCCTTGGTGCGCGCCCCCACCTGAAGCAGAGTCTCGCGGGCTCTGCTCCATGTGCAGCGACACCTCTGGACAAAGGCGTGAGCGGAGGGAACCGCGACCTCGGATTCCAGACTAGGAAAATTAGGTGGCTGGTAACCTAAACTACACTCAAACGGAGAGAGACCTGTAGACGACACTGGCAACGAGTTATGTGCGTACTCAACCCATGAGATCTGCTGGCTCCAGGAGGAAGGATTCTTGGACACCAAACATCGTAACGTTCTCTCAAGGTCTTGGTTGGCTCGCTCGGTTTGGCCATTGCTCTGGGGATGAAAACCCGAAGACAGACTGACCGTCTTGAATTTACAAAACTCTCGCCAGAATTTGGACACAAATTGGGGCCCCCTGTCGGAAACCACGTCCATCGGGAGGCCATGTAAACGAAAGACGTGGTCTACGACAGCCACCGCTGTCTCCTTAGCAGAGGGTAATTTAGGCAAGGGAATAAAATGAGCCGCCTTCGAGAACCGGTCTACGACAGTCAAAACGACAGTCTTGCCCTGGGAGGTCGGTGATAAAATCTAGCGCTATGTGAGACCAGGGTCTCGAAGGGACAGACAGCGGTTGGAGTAACCCATCTGGAGGACGATTAGAAGTCTTACCAGTGGCACAAACCGAACAGGCCAAGACAAAATCTCGAACGTCCCGAGCCATACCTGGCCACCAGAATCGTTGCTTAACCAAAAATTTGGCCCGACTGACTCCTGGATGACAAGCTACATTGGAGCAATGACCCCATCGACAACATCGGACCGTAACCTCTCCGGCACGAATAATCGACTCGGTGGCCCACCGGGCAGAGGCGTTACCCCTTCTAAGGCCGATTTGACCTTCGACTCGATCTCCCATGTGAGTGTGGAGACAATGAGTCTCTCAGGAAAAATGCACTCAGGAGTAGACGGGTGTTCGGATCGGTCAAAAAAAACACGAGATAAAGCATCGGGTTTGATGTTCTTAGAACCCAGGCGGTACGAGAGTGAAAAATCAAAACGTCCGAAAAAAAGAGCCCACCGAGCCTGCCTAGAGTTAAGTCTTTTAGCTGATCTGATATATTCCAAGTTCTTGTGATCTGTCCAAACTATAAAAGGAACCCCCGCTCCTTCTAACCAATGACGTCATTCCTCCAATGCAAGTTTGACTGCCAACAACTCTGTTACCAATGTCGTAATTGCGTTCGGCTGGCGACAAACGATGGGAATAAAACCCGCAGGGATGCATCTTGTCATCCGAGGAAGAGCGCTGGGATAGAACCGCACCTACCCCCACCTCTGACACATCAACCTCCACCACGAACTGACGTGACGGATCAGGGGCAATAAGAATGGGGGCCGAAACAAAGCGACTCTTGGTTTGGCAAATGTAGCCTCAGCTACACTAGACCACCTGAACGTCGTTCTGGGGGAGGTCAAGGCTGTCAGAGGAGCGGCTAGTTGGCTAAAATTACGAATAAAACGTCGATAGAAATTGGCAAACCCCAGAAACCTCTGCAGGGCCTTACGGGAATCCGGACTTGGCCAATCTATCACAGCCTTAACCTTGTCAGGATCCATGCGCATTCGCTCGGACTAGATGATGTACCCTAGGAATGGAACAGACTGTGCATGAAACACGCATTTCTCCGCCTTGACAAAAAGCCCATTCTCTAACAACCTCTGGAGCACTCGCCTGACGTCATCCAGGTAGACGTAAATGAACTGATCTACCATGTCTCTCAGCACGTCATTGATGAGTGCTTGGAAAACAGCAGGAGAGTTGGACAGCCCGAAGGGCATGACCAAGTATTCAAAATGGCCCCTGAGGGTATTAAACGCTGTTTTCCTTTCATCCCCCTCCCTTATACGAACCAAATGATAGGCATTGCATAAGTCCAATTTTGTGAATATTGATGCTCCCTGCAACCTCTCAAAAGCTGAAGACATAAGCGGCAAAGGATAGGTATTCTTTACTATGATGTTATTCAGCCCTCGGTAATCAATGCAAGGTCGCAGAGAACCATCCTTCTTACCCACAAAAAAGAACCCTGCCCCCGCTGGAGAAGAGGAAGGACGGATGAACCTGGATGCTAGAGAATCAGAAATATATTTCTCCATGGCCTCCCTTTCTGGAACCGAAAGTGAGTATAACTTGCCCTTAGGCGGAGACGTACCTGGTCGTAATTCTATAGCACAGTCATAGGGACAATGAGGAGGTAGAGAAGCAGCCCGGGACTTACTGAACACTTCCTTCAGGTCAAGATACTCCGTGGGCACGGTTGACAAATCCACCGACTCATCCTGCAACACAGAACTAGACACAGACGGACAGGCAGACACAAGACAAGAGGCATAGCACTGATTGCTCCAGGCAGAGATGGCATTGTGACCCCAGTCAACCCTGGGGTTATGCTTAACCAGTCGGTGATCAGGAAGTTGATACCCTCTGTGTGGTTACCTGACGTTACCAGAGTGAGAGAGTCAGTGGAGTGAGTAATGGCTGGAAGAACTTGACCATTAAGGGCGTGAACAGTGATGGAGTGACGGAGAGGGTTAATGGGAATATGGAGCTGACTGGCAAAGGAATAGTCCAGGAAGTTACCTTCAGCGCCAGAATCCACTATGGCCTGGCAGCTGTGAGACCTGTTTGCCCATTGCAGTCTTACCGGGAGGAGAGTGGTGGACGAGGATTTCCCCAACCTGGAACCGCCCGACAGTAGACTTCTTCTCTACTGTCGGGCTCGATCTTTTACCGGGCAGTTGTTGAGGAAATGCCCTGTCCCACCGCAGTAGAGGCAGAGTCCTCCTGCTCGACGACGTTCTCTCTCCTCCCGGGAAAGCCGAGCTCTACCCACCTGCATGGGCTCCAGATCGACGGGTGGACTGACCATGCTTTCTCTGGAACTCTCTTGAAATTCTGAGAACAGTCTGGGTTGAGAGCGTTGATCCCGCTGTTGTATGCGCGCATCCAAGCGCAGCGCCAACTCCATGAGAGCGTTGAGCCTTGTGGGAAGCTCCAGAGCGTAGATCTCCCTTTGTACACGGTCAGCCAGCCCATGCAGTAAATTTGTCCCACTGCGCCTCCTCGTTCCACTTGCACTCTGCAGCCAATGTCCGCAATTCAATCATATAGTCAGAGATGGGTCGGTTGTTCTGGCGGAGGTCCGCGAGCCTCAAAGTCCGCACGGTCAAAGACCGTCTCATCTCCTCGGAGAGTGCCGGGAACGAGGAGCAGCATGGATTTTCATTCTCCCACACCGCCGTTCCCCACAGAGCCACGCGTCCCGAAAGCAGGGTTAACACCAGTGCCACTCTTGACTCCTCTGTAGCAAATGTCTGTGGCTGCTGTCCATACGCTGGTTATTGTTGGACAAAAACTCCTGTAATTCCGCTGCTCTCGCTGGATCCATCGGGTCAGATCGTTATGTCACGCGGACAGCGCAGGAAGAAGACGAGGATCCAATAGCGAGTACAACTCAAATCTTTATTTACTGACAGGGACTCAAAAAGGTTAGAAACACAGAGAAACATGAAACCACAGGAGAACGTGACAAAGTCTGGTGCAGGCAGAGGTAACCAGAACGGTAGCAGCTCCGGAAGGCGAGGAAGTGACACAGGGACGCAATGGGCAAGGACCAGGCAAAGGGAAACACCAGGAAGCAGGTAACGTCCACACACAAACTCCACAGAGGTCCGAACTGCACGCGAGAGATCCCTGGGACAGACTGCAACGATCTGACAAACACAGATGGAAAGTGAGGCATGATAAAGGCAGGTAAATGAGGTGCAGCTGGCGGTGATGGTCAGATCTACTGCAATCAGTGACCACGCCTCCAACACAACCACACACACAGAGAGAAATGAACCAGTGAATTCATGAACTGTGACACTCATAATGCAGTTTTGTTCAATTTTACTACAAAGATATTCATAGTACACCTTTATTGATGTGGTATGTACAGTATATATGGTATTACTTAAGTGCAATTATGGTATCTAAATTTGTGTATCGCTCACTCCTAGAGTTTACTATATGTGAAGGTTTACTACTTTCCATTCCATGCAGCACTTCAGATTGTATCTAATTAGAAACATGCCAAAATAAAATTTACAACAGGGAAAAGGGAATGATTTTAGACATTGAAACAGAAGTAGAGCACATGTGCAGCAGTCTCCAAACAGGTTTCTGTGGCCCCAGTGCCATAGATAAGACAGCAGAGTGCAGTGCGAGCACCATGGCTTCCCGAGTGACATCAGCCGCTCTGTGATCTGGCACACTTTCATTCGGTAACAGATTAAAAAGCCTCTTGGTGCGCCCCAACTCCGGAGCGCTCGCTCTCTCTCTCTTTCCATCAGGCAGAAAGAGGGTGAGGGAAACGAGTGAATCAGAGTGATACTGGAGCTCTGTGTGCTTGAGGCTGTCCCTAACTGCATCTCTCTCACTATCTCTCTCTCACTATTCATCTTTCACATATACAGCACACCATCACACTCCTTAGTTCACAGCAAGCGTATAAGATGGGGAAAATACATAGGCAAGCTATGGACAAAACTTTTTTTGTGTACGCACGTGGTGTTGGAGACGGAAAGCTGCTAATCCGATGCGCTGGCCGAATGGAAAGGGCAGACATATTTATAGCAAACTGAATCACTCGCCTCACAAATGCACAACGAGCTCTGGCCGTGATATTTCAGCTCTACAGTGCAAATACAGCAAAGCTCCATGCAAACTAGACTTAAGACATTGGATTCTGCAACTCTTTCAGTGCAAAGATGTTCTGGGGAAACAGGTGGTGTAGATATGAAGCATATGAGCCTTATTCACCCTCAGATGTTGTTTTACTGTTCTCTCAGTTATGAAGACAAATTAGATTACGTTTTCTTAGACTTCAATAATTTTTAAGATTTGACTTAAGGCGTATCTGAATATTGTTGAATAAAGTGCAAGTTGAAGGCCTATTTGTTTCCTTATTAACCACAGCCTAATAGAGTTTTGTAGTAAAGGACTTTTCAGTGTGAACTTGGTCCCTCTGTTTATCTCTGACCTTTTCTGACTGTCTCCAATGGCATGTGTGAAAATTTATAGAATATATATTCTCTTATGCTTCCAAAAGCTTTTTTTTCTAAAAAAAAGTGCTAATTAAGAGCAGTGATTTTATATTTTATGTGGTTTTTCCAAAAGTTATTTACTTGTTTTTTTAATACCAGTGGCTTTTCTGGATACCCAGAATTCATGCACTTGTGCTACTTAATTACTTAAATGTGTAATCAGAATAATTTATTTGCACATATATTAAGGCATTTTAAAGGGTATATTAGTGTGTAGAATACGGTTTAATTAATGATTTTGCTATATTTCTTTAAGCTGTTGAGTAGGATGAAGAATTCAGTGTACTTATACATCATTTATTCATTCATATATAATAGTTTGTGGTCATAAATACATAGGCCTATACAATACAAAAAAGTAATATTGCTGAATATTACAGCAAAATAATTTTTTTTAAATGGTTAGTGTGGAAAGTGTAGAAGTGTTTTGCAAGATTCTCTGATGAACAGAAAGAATGAAAATAAAAATAATAATAAAATAAAAATGTTAATATAATGAACAAGTGCCCACTCCATCTGAATTGACATGTGAGTTCTATATTAAAACGAATAAGTTGAATATTTAAATATGTCGTAATTTTACATCTTACAATCCTCCAGCTTCTTTACACCATCCGATCAATATGAACCGGAATAGTCATGTATCACTATTGTTAATGATAACTGTCACCATACGTCTGGTCTATTCTAGTGTAAGGTGTGGACCAGTGTTGCTCAGAACGAGTCTGTACTATTTAAAGGTTTGAAGGTCGCCGCTTTCTGATCGTCACAGCAAATGTGTGTGTTGGAAGTACACCTGCGTTATATACAGTATATGCATTTGTGTGTGCATCCTGCAGTGGCATTAGTCAGAAGAGGTATTTTAGGAGTGCAAACTGTTGTCTCGGTTTGAGCCCTGTCAGCATGACATTTTCATGAATCATGTTGTTTCACTGAGATGTATGACTCTTACTTTTTCCCTTGCTCTTTGACTTTTCATTCCTTTGTTTTCTCTCTATTTTCCCCCTCTCTCTCTCTCTCTCTCTCTCTCTCTCTCTCTCTCTGAGGTCAAGGAAATAGTTCTGACAGAGTGAGGGGAGTGTAACCCCCAGTGCGTCCCAATTCACATACTATCTGTCCTAAATAGTATTCGAAATTAGAATTAGTATGTCCCAAATCGTAGTATGTTGAAAAGAGTATTCCAAAGATACCTGGATGGTCTACTATTTCCGGTTAGAATTCGAAGTGCAGATCAATGCACACTCTAACGGCTGATATTGCCCACAACCCATTGCGAGTTGGACGAGGATTCAATTAAAACTACAAAGATAAAGTGTTAAAAACTACAAATATGACGGATGTGCAAGTCCGTTGGTTAAGTAGAGAGGTTTAGATAAAGGGGTTTGAGTGAATGATTATCAGTATTTAACCTGACGAAAAGATGTTTATTCAACGTTATCCACATTATATTTCACCTGCAACAGCATTGTGAACTTTTGTAATGATACGTTTGGCCATTAACTTTTAAATGCATCATTATATTTAAATTGCGAACACATGAGGAGAGTCTCTGCATTAAAGACCCACAAATGGCAGATCAACGTGCTACTAACTACATTTCTCTCCGATACGGTAGGAAATTAAATTGAATGTGGAGGATTTGAACTGTGGCGATGATTGACTGGGCAGTTTAAACGGTGACGGGATGCATGTAACTAATTAGAAGAACATTAAAGATGTCGAAGTAGTATGTCCCAAAGCTTGCATACTCTTCTGCTACACGCTCAAAAGTATCTACTTTTTCTTCACAAAAAGAGTACATACTTTTAGGTCGTAGTATAAGTAGGCGAATTGGTACACAGCACCCATCTCCACCTCTTCAGGCTCTTCCTGCCATCCAATGATTGTGCAACTTTATGGACCCACTTTATATTAGGTGGCCTTAACTGCTTTGTACTAACATTTAAATTAATCATTTGATACAATGCACTTATTGTGTACATACATGTTTTTACATTGTACATACATTTTTAAAATTACCTGCATGTAATTACATCTGTAATTAATTTCTGTAGTTACATTTATAATTACACTGTTGACACTTCCCTTACACCTAACCCTACCCTTAAACTTACCCATACCACCAAACCTGTCCCTAACCTTACCTGTATTCCACCTCAATATCAGCAAAAGTGTTTTGCTATACAATATGAACGCAATAAGTACATTGTACTTATTTTTTGATGTAAGTACATAGTAGTTAAGGCCACCTAATATAAAGTGGGGCCAACTTTAATATCAAATAAGCTTAATAAAATTGCATTAATAATCCACTTGAATTGACATGTCGGTTCAGTGTGCAGTTTGAAAACAAAGTTTGACATTTTTTTTGCCATCTTTACTCACCTTCATGTCGTTCCAAACCTGTATGATCTACTTTAACCTATGGGACACAAAAGAAGATATTTTGAATCATGTTCTTTTTTCCTCTCTTTTTGTCTGTACAATCTAAACTGGACACCGCTTACTTTAATTGTATGGACACAGACGTTTTCCAAAATATCATCTTTTATGTTCCAGCCACTGAAGAAATATAGTCAGTACAGATTTGGAACAACATGAGGGTGAGTCAATACTTTAATTTTTGAGTGAACTCCCCCTTTAAATGAAAATAACCAGTGAGAACAACCTCTTGCCATTTTATTGTTGGATCATGGGTAACAAATGTGTGTGAATTATCTGTAAATTCCCATGATGGAGCAGCCAGCATGAGGGTGTCAGTAATGTGCAGTAGTGAAGATGCTTATCTTGTAGTTGTGATGACGCTGTTGATTCCATGTGAAAGACTGGAGATTTTCTCATGGCCCTGCTTTCTGTGTAATAGTCTGCCATTGACAGGATTCAGTGGCAGTTCTCCGAATCTCTTGGGGGAACGTTACTTTTTATACCGCCCTGCTCTAATGCAGACGATTTGGGTATTTTTGCACACGTTGTAAGTTTTGCAAACGGTGAGTCATTTGGCAGATGTCTCTTGCGATGGAACATGATGATACATAAGGCAAAGATTACCCTAGAGCCCCAGAGGAACACTGTCATTTTCTGCCACCACTGTCCTGAAAAGAGACGCTCCAGCTCTCTCTCCCACTTTCTCTCTGTCTCCTGCCCGCTGATATCTCTCTCACATCAGCAGTAGTGCAGGGAAAGCAGAAATGCTTACGTCCAGCTTTCTTTGGCTCCCTTCCCTTTGCTATTTCCCTACACAATAGGGCCGGTGACTGTCTCCACCTGAGATGATCTGAGAGATAGATGATGAAGCAGGAAGGAAGAACTCTGAAGTAGTGCGTCATTATGCAGACTCTGATCATCCCTATAAAGATTGGCCATTAAATATGCCTGATTTGGAAACTAATTGTTCTTTTGATCTGATTGTTATTGATTTGTTCGATTATTTTGTAAATCACTGAATTGTAAGGGGATTACTTTGTCTGAGAGTAAAACATTGCTGGTGGTTGACATTTTGCAAACATAAATGGAAATCTCTATAATATCATCAAAAACATGGTGACAAACAGCAGTATTAAACAGGGTTTCCGCAGGTCTTAAAAAGTCTTAAGTTGACCTTCCAGAATTTAAGGCCTTAAAAATGTCTTAAATTGGAGCAGAAAGTCTTCAATATCATGGCATTAAATTAGGGCCCTATGATTTCTGCGATGTAGAAGACGTGAACGGAATTGCAGAATTCATTCATAAAAATGGAATTTACTGTATAATGTGAAATGTTATGGAATTTGTCAAATTTTGGATAAATAAATCAAAAGTAGGTCAGAACACTTAAAGGGATAGTTCACCCAAAAATTAAAATTCTGTCATCATTTACTCACCCTAATGTCATTCCAAACCCGTTAGACTTTCGTTCATCATATAAAGCGATCGAGTCTTTTCAGAAAATTTGGAATAAACCACTTGATTCATATGGATTAGTTTTACGATCTTTTTATGAACTTTTTGAAGCGTCAGTGGTAGTTGCTTAGACAAAAATCTTTCCGATTTCATTAAAAATATCCTCATTTGTGTTCCGAAGATGAATGAAAGTCGGTTAAATTTAATTTAACCATTACAAATTAAAACAGAATAAACTATAAAAAACAACAAAAAACTGATTTCATAGGGCCCTAAAATTAATTGCATGCACTGCAAAAAATGATGTTCTTCCTCAGGATTTTTGTTTTCCACTACAAATTCAAAACATCCTTAAATCAAGATACTTTACTTGACATGCAAAATGAAAAAAACAAGTCTTGTTTTCTGAGAAATTGAACAAAATTAAGTGAGTTTATGCTTAAAACAAGAACAAATATCTGTCATTGGGTATGAAAATTGCTTTTGAATGAAGTTGATTTTTATGAACCCATTGGTAGATATTTGTTCTTGATTTAATCATAAAATCACTTTCACAAGATCTTACAACTTACAACTCATTGTGTGCTTAGACATTTACATTTAGGGAACATATGTTTTATGTTCCCTTCTATTTATTCCTTAAATTTTCTTTAATTGGTCTTAAAAAGTTCTTAAATTTACCTTCATAAAACCTGCAGAAACACTGTTAAACCAATGTATTGGTACCATATTGGTTATCGTATCAGCCGATAGAATTTTTTTTAACATTTATTTTAAATGTATTGTTATCGGACAATATTTATTCACTTCTTCCATGCAAACTATTTAAGTCTGAGGGGGCGATTTCAACTAAAAACGGAAAACTTTTTTATGCGTTTTGGCCGTTCATTTACACAACAACGGCATTTTGGGGGCCTGAAAATGTTATCGTTTCCGTGCAAACTACAAAAAAAGCACAAATGTGAAAACTGTGACGTCATGCGCAGTCTATAGGCGCATAGAGTTTCTTTACAAAGTGACATCGCCAACTACTGGCCTGGCATGCATAATACAGCGTTTTTAGTTGTTTTCGCAGATCCCTCATTTTGACGATGTTGTCTTCTGTATGTGAAAAGGGCAAAGGAAAAAGTTTTCTATTTTCAGTACATTTTTGTCGTGTAAACGTACCCTTAGTAGGTTTTATTTTCATTTGTTTTAACAAATTAGTATAGATTTATTATCAGATAGAATTTTATGTCAGTACATCCCTTCAAAAGATGTGTGCTGCATTGTGACTCATGGAAACTGGATCATTTTGAATGATGACTCAATGTGAATTGTTTTTGTTAGGGATGCACTGATATTAAAATTCCTGCTGATACAAATAAGGTGTTAATTAGTGTCATGTTATGGGCAATAACTGATAGAAGGCCGATATTATATATTTTATACTATTTTATCTGAATAAATTATATATTTAAAATTTTATTTTTACAAATAAAATTAGGCATCACAACATTATTATATACAGTATGAAAAATTAATATTCATTTTGAGATTTGCTTAAAGCCACAATATGTAATTTTTCGCCTCTAGAGGTCGCTTATTCAAAACAAAGGCGTAGCTTGATGACGCCTTGATTTCGCGGAGCTTTTATTATGCCGCAGACGAACAATTCCGCTTCTTCCGGTCATGTGTATGTGGGGTAACGCAGCGCTGTTTTATCATATTAGATACATTTGAGTGTGTTGAAAGTTATGTTATAATGCTACTCTGTGCGTTCGCTCGGCGGCTACTATGAGACACTTGTTGCACACTGCAGGATGCTAGATCGATATTAGGCATGGTAAAACATGGTAAAAACGCGGTAAATCAAGAAAACGAGATTTAAACAATAAGACTAACTGTGTTGAGCGATATAACAATGATTAGTTTTCTGTCGATTAATGTATCCAAACAGTTGGTCACCTGTCTAATAAAACACATAATATATGAAAGCGTCTTTGATGTTTCCATGGTTTCTACAAAATAAAACCAGAAATCGAGGGTAACGCGGGTATTGTCATTTATATGCGACGCATGGACACGGTCCGTGTCCTGGTTAAAATTGCTTATTTCTCTGGATTTAAACATTCTTAGAAACATTTGGGAAAACGTAAGTACACAAGTCAACTAAATATATAACATTGTTCTATTGTTTTTTTGGATATTTTAATCCACAAATCTTACATATTGTGCCTTTAAGATTACGTTTAACTGTATTATAAAATTAGTGTTTTTAAAGAATAACATTAGGTGAGCATTAGATATGGTACTAATATATTGTGCATTTTTATTTTTTTGGTTGAACTGAAAATGAATCTGCTGTTTTGAACTTTCCAAGGGTTAGGAAATAGATGGTCTTATTACAGATAGGGTTATGTAGAGAATGAGATAATGATTCTTTGGAGTTATGTAAAATATCAATAGCACTTACAGTGAAATAAAGTAGTCTAAATTCCATTGAAATCTCTAACCTTGTGTAAACATGACATTTTTTTTCCCTCCATGGCCTTATAAAAGAATCTCATGTCTACAGTATCATGTATGTGCATACCTGTCATTTATGTTCTTTTTAATCAATTTATTTATTTTGCTAGGTTTGTTTTTGTGTCTGTCAGAGGAAATTAATTAGTGCTTCAGCCTATTGCTAGAACAGATATAAAAAACAAAACAGATACAAAAAAAAGTGTTCCTCCATACAAGCACATTACAAAAGCAGTGACATCAAACGCCAGCTTTTCATTAATGTAACACTATTTGCTGATATATTTTGATAAATGTTAGCTAATGCCTTCTTGTTAAAACTTTAAAAAGAAAGATATGAATATTGAATTTTATTGGATTAAACAGCACCCATGAGACCACGTCAGTGTAAAATCGCTCATTTAATTCTTCAGTTGTATCGACGATGCTTGACATCTCCACAGAGACGAGATGTACATCTCACACAGATTAATGGATATGAATGTTTTTTCCCCCTCCGTTTTAACTACACCCAATTTAAGGGCTCAAATGAAATTTTTTTTTTAGGATGAAAAATCCACAATTGGAGGAACTAAACTAAAATATTTTCTTTAAACTAAATAATCTAACTGAGATTGTGCCATACAGGTAAAAATATACTAAGAGGTCACGCTTTGTGTGTCTTTTTCTCGCTGTGTCTCATCTTTTCATTGGCAATTCTTTGCAGACATACAGTATCCACCAGCTCTTTGTTGTAGTCACTTCTGTAGTAAGAGTGAGAAGTTGTTTTGCGGTGCTGTATAACAGGATTTTAACCTGCGTTGCAGTCAGTAATAAAGAGATGACCACAGAGCCGAAGTTATTCACAAGGCTAAGGTCCGAGAGCCCGAGGGATGTCTGTATCTACAGGATTACTGCCGTAAATCTCTCCTCTGGGTCAGCAAGCTTCCCCTGGCCCCCTCTCTCTCTAGGAAGTGTAGTCATACCTATCTTTCCTCCTCACTGATCAGAAAGGTGGAAGTGTCATCAGAAGTCTCATCAGAGCAAGCAAGCTTATACTTCCTGACAGTCTTACTTGGCATACAACAGAGAAGAATATATTATTTTTTATGTGTAAACAAAACTTCTGTCAAGGCAAAGAGAGATATGTATAATTATATAGTGTACTATACTAGTAACACCAAATGAATGTGCAAAAATTAGAAGTTTTCAAACAGGATTCCAAAAACAAATATCTCTGGGTTGTTGGACAAAACGGATAGTACCGGCTCAAACTCATGCCATTGTTTGCTATGTAGGGCTGGTAGGGATGTTTAAACAAACAAAAAAAAAATTCAGGGGCAAATAGTGTCCACAACCCCTTCTACTACCATTCAAAACTTTGGGGTCAGCAAGATACACTTTATTGCCAAAAGTTTTGGGACGCCTGCCTTTACATGCACATGAACTTTAATAACATCCCATTCTTAATCCGTACGGTTTAATATGTAGTTGGCCCACCCTTTGCAGCTATAACAGCTTCAACTCTTCTAGGAAGGCTTTCCACAAGGTTTAGGAGTGTGTTTATGGGAATTTTTGATCATTCTTCTAGAAGTGCATTTGTGAGGTCAGGCACTGATGTTGGACGAGAAGGCCTGGCTCGCAGTCTCCACTCTAATTCATTCCAAAGGTGTTCTATCGGGTTGAGGTCAGGACTCTGTGTAGGCCAGTCAAGTTCCTCCACACCAAACTCGCTCATCCATGTTTATGGACCTTGCTATGTGCACTGGTGCGCAGTCATGTTGGAACAGGAAGGGACCGTCCCCAAACCTTTCCCACTAAGTTGGGAGCATGAAATTGTCCAAAATGTCTTGGTATGCTGAAGCATTCCTTTCACTGGAACTAAGGGGCCAAGCCCAACCACTGAAAAACAACCCACACCATAATCCCCCCTCCACCAAACTTTACACTTGGCACAATGCAGTCAGGCAAGTACCGTTCTCCTGGCAACCGCCAAACCCAGACTCATCCATCGGATTGCCAGACAGAAAAGCCATTCCATTTGGCCATGGAAGTGATTGGAACACCTGAATTCAATGATTTGAAGGGGTGTGCCAATACTTTTGGCAATATAGTGTATATAAATTAATACTACAGCAAGGATGCATTAAATTGATCAAAAGTGGCAGTAAAGACATTTTATAAATTTACAAAAGATTTATATTTCAATTAATTCTTCAATAAATTGTTCTTTTAAACTTTCTGTTCATTAAAGAATCCTAAAACAATGAATCATGGTTTCCACAAAAATATTAGGCAGACGTTTTAAGCATTGCTATTAATAGTAAATGTTTTTTGAACGTAAAATCAGCATATTAGATTGATTTCTGAAGGATCATGTGATACTGAAGACTGGCATAATGGCTGCTGAAAAGTCAGCTTTTCCATCAAATAATAAATTACATTTTAAAATAGATTCAAATAGAAAATATTTCACAATATTACTGTTTTTGCTGTATTTTTGATAAAAGAAATGCAGTCTTGGTGAAAATAAGACTTTAAAAAAAAAATCTTACCGATACTAAACTTTTGAACGGTATTGTGGTTATTCTTTTTAATTGTTTGACAATGAATTTAAAGCCTGACCTGCCCCATCAGTTTTTATATAACGAAATCGACTGCAGGCCGACATGTATTTCATTGAAAGGCACAGTTTTATGTGGAGTTTAGACACACAAAATGTCTGCAAGTCTTTATATTCTTCTATATGTGGACCAAAGCTGCTGTCTTAAGGTTTGGGATTCACTCTCAGGGTCACACTCAGGTCTGGTCTCTCTGCATTAATCACCCCTCATCTTCTTAGTGCCTGACCTGGGTCTCTAGCAGCATTCCCAGGGTTGCACACCCCCATGACCTGCTCCTTGACCCACTGACCCTTTGGTAAACGCTGGGCTCCTCTTCACCTGCAAATAAATACAGTAAGGTGCACTTTTCCATCCGCCGCAGCCCGAGAGACCAGACCCTATCGTTTTTTGTCTTGGAAACACTTCTCTGTGTTTCTTGCAGCAACACAAACCTGCCTATAATCGTTTTCAGATGCTGTCCGATTGCTGGATAGGAACAGCACCTTTCTGTTAAATATTTTGCTATTAACTCATTTAATTTATATATATTTTTAATACTTTCTTCATTTGATATTCTAATGATTGATCTGTTTGTCTGTGTTGATACAAAAATCCAGAAAACTCCAGGCTAAATCCAGAGTTTAAAGATAAAAACTAAGAGCTCTCACTGGAAAAAGTGACGCAATGGCCGTCTTTCTTGTTTTTCCCACCTCTAGGATCATTAGCATGTTGGTTTAGCACTCCTTACAAAAAGCAAAGCGGTCTCTTGGGAGCGTTCCCACAAGTACAAACCCACCTCCTTCAAAAGAAAACGCAGCAGGCGCTCTTTTGTTTAGGTTAGCCGAATAACAGAAGTCAAGCATGTCACCTGTGTTTTGAGTTGCAGTCATGAATATTCAATGTTCTCTCCTTCATAGTAAGGCAGAGAGAGACAGAGATGGAAAAAGTGTGAGAAAGAACCACACACTTCTTATTCTAATGCATCGTTTTGGTCTTTTGGGGTAGCTGCCATGTTTGAAGATTCAAGAAAGCAGTTGGCTTTCATTCAGCGTTAGCAGTAAAGAAAATGTTAGTGCCCAAAGAGGGAAAAGCAAAACCTACTTTAGCATAAAATTTGTGAATTTTGTTCCTGCTGATGAAGATACACAGCTTTCATACACAAATTTTGGCACACAGTCTTAATGTATTCGTTTTTATATCCTTTCTTTCCGGGCCCTATTTTCATTTGAATTATTTCCTTATAACATGTTCCAAAATTACAGTGCTGACCCATATTTCTGATTTGACTAATTTGAACCATTTTAATCATGTATACCGTTCTGCTGGTCGGGTAGGGATAATTGTATGTTTTCTGCAGCATTGCCGTCTTCATTAGTATACTTTGATTACGTGTTTTCCAGAACTACAGAGAATACCTATAAGTTCACATAGACAGTTTAACTCTATCAAGTTTTATGCCCTCTGCTGATTGAGTAATGTTAACAGCAGTTTGGCTGCTCTTTGAAAAAAGTAATACTAGCAATTTAAAGGAATAGTCCACTAAATGACTTTCTTGCTTTTGCAAAATGTACATGGAGATTTCAACACTCGCCAGGACGATATATGTTGATAATACAGATGATCCACTGTTTGAAATGTAGCTATATTGTATTTATTAAAGCTTATAAACCAGTGCCACTTTTAGTGCCATACAAGCACAATACAAAGTATCATAAAAGTGATCCTTATGATTCATGCGATATATTAGTTTTATAGTATATTAGTTTTCTGTAGTCATTCAATAAGTGAGAAACTGTTTCTAGGTGTGTGAGAAACAGGCTGAAATATAAGCTGTTGTTCACTAAAAATGTCTGAAAGGTTCATTAAAAATTGGGCTGATTCGGTTTTGGCGTTTTAACTCACTCACTCAGTGAACTGCTGCAGTTAACAGCTCACTCAAGGCGAATATTATCATTGAGTAATATCCTAATAATTTAAGTCTATTCCTCATTATTCTATGGCTTTAATGGTGCTTTTTAAATTCTTTTGAAGCTTGAAAGCTTTAGTCGTCTTTCATTGTCATTTCATAGAAAAGTGTGACCAGCACAATTTTCCCTTTAACTATGTTGAGTATCATCCTTTTGTGAGCATCGATGAAATAGTGTATGTTCTGTTGTTCACCAGAGACATGCTGCTTGTATTTGTGTATGTCTGGTGGGTCACGTGGAGGCCGATGGCAGCGTGTCTGGCTGTATGTTAAGCATTATCACTCCGTGAGCATCGATGAGATGGTATATGAACAGATCTGTGGTTCACCAGCGACATGGTGTGTGTATTTGTGTATGTCTGGCGGGTCACGTGGAGGCCCATGGCAGCATGTCTGGCTGTGTCCCTGATTCAGTGCTGCAATGGGGGGACAGATGGGGCCGCTGAGAGCCGCCTGAAGCAGCAGAGCAGCACAGACAGGGGAGCACCCCATTCACACCTCACCACGACGCTCAGATCAGCATGGGGAACCAGGCCACACTCCACTGTCTGCCTCTCTGTCAACCATTCTCCATGGCTTCTGGTCTTTTTGGTGAGCATGAAAGCTCAAACACATCCAACTCATACAAAAATCATGAATTTCTTTATTATTCGGTTGGAAAAGACATCCACTTAAATTTAAGTTAAAACTATAATTCCCACATGCGTAGACATGAAAGTTTAACATAGCGAAATTCAGCATCCTAGTGCAGCTACAAACACCTTCTTTAACAGCTTCTGTACCCCATTTATCTACAGGGCACAGTACAAAGAACAAGTTTTTTTTGCTGGAACGTAGTGGTTCCTTAAACATAGGCAACATGAAAATATGAATACTAATTACAAAATTAGGAAAGACAATGTAATTTGTTGGGTGCTCAGTTGAGAGAGCATTAAGCCTGAGGAAATTCCTTCTCGAGAGTTTGCCATAGCTCACTCTACATAACTCTTTGAATATTTGCATACACTGAGTTAATGAACAAAGTTTTCCTCCTCTGTGAAGGCGCATCACTTTCAGCCCTGCTGCACACTTGTAAATTAGCCACGGAGAGTGCAGCCTTCACCTGTTGAGAGGCCGTCTGGTGTGTGAAATGAGCTCCCTATTGGGAGTGGGTGTTGCCTCGTACCACTGATCCGAAACCAGGTTTTGCAGTTTCTCCTGTAGCCACTGAACTCTGGAATGAGGTAAGGGCTTGACTTGGGATCAGTACCGTATTATCACACTATCTACCCGGTGGTTGTCTCAGAGTCAGAGATGGACCATCATTGACACAGACACAGAGTCTTGTTTTGCCTGCTGAAGAGGTTCATTCAAGAGCACATGGTGGCGTCTTGGACTTGACGGCACATATGGAGTGCACGAGGAGTCCTGTCTGTCATTACGCCTGCTGAGTTGTCTAGTGCAAATTTGTACTCAAAAGGGTTAAGCAGGTCTCTCCGACTTTGATCAGTTGTAGATGTCGGCCCTGGAACAACCCAGCTTAGGCCAGCATGAATTTCCTGGTTGATGCAGGATTGGTGCTGGCCATGCTGATGGACCAGCATCGCCTTAGTTGGTGAAACTTGCCAACCAGCATGGCCTTTTTTGAAACTGGTTGGCCAAGGGATTCTTGCTGGTGAAGCTAGTTAAAATACCTTGTAGGGACACCTGCAAACTAGCATGTTTGCAAAGTTTAATGGTTAAGGTTTGGATTAAGTTTAAAATTGGGGTTAGAGGCATTGACAGCATCTTACCAACCTATAATTGCCCTCTGGATTTATAAATCCAAACTGGAAATTGTCCTATATTACTTGGCAAAGTCCTACTTCACCACAACCCTGCTGTTGAAGTCCATGGGTAATGATCTTGGAGAAACATGGTCAATATGTTTTTTCATTTGTGAGATCTCTCCAAAAACCTGTCTACCTTTGTTTGTTGCCACTTTGTCTTCTTTTTTTAGCCTTGCATTCTTCATCCTCAATGCAAATGGGACACAAGAAAACCAGTTAGTGTGTGGAGAGCGAAAGTAAAAATGAAGAAGAGAAAGGTTTCAATTTCTGACGGAGTCATGAAAACCCAATTAAGCCTCTCCACAAAGAAACATCAAGTGCTTTCACACAGCGGCCGCATGCCTGTGGGAATTTGAGTAAGTTCAATTACTTTGGGATTAATTTGGGGTCACGAGGGTTTGCGGAGCTCTGTTAAGAGAGAGAGTGAGCAAAGTCAGGGGAAGGAGGAGGAGTGGAGGTCTCACTGGTTTTTAGGACTGCAGGTTTGACAGAGACCCCATAGCTGCTGTATCTACTGTAACGAAGAATGAGGTCAAGTGCTAAAGACTGTCTAAACGCTCAGGACAGTAGCAAATATTATTTGTGATCCTTTGAAGCTTGACATGGTAAGACCATGCTAACGTCATTGAGTTTCCCATGCTGCCTCTCAGCCTACTATTTTTGCTTATAGGCCTAAAAATGTATAATTTACAATAGAGATGGTCTTGTTCATGAAAACATTCCCCCCCCTCCAGTGTTAAAGCTGTAAGATTCCTATTCTAGATAGCATCTTCACGTCAGAGCGCTCCCTGATAAGGTGCTTTTCTTGCAGAATCCCGAGTCAGCATTTTGGACCCGTTTCTAAACTTAGGTTAACAAAATGCAAAGTTACACAATAATATGGAAGGAAAGTAGAATACGAGACTGCAGAACTCCTACAGGAATACAGCTATTGTTATTCAAGACACTTGCATAACCATCCAAACAATTAGATTTTTTTTTTTTTTTTTTACCTTAGCCTGAGGTGTTAACGGTTTAAACGTATAATTTAAATGTTTTCAAAGAGGAAAGGCATCAGGGATCCAATGAGACAGTCAATTGTGGAGGTCGCTGTCCCTCTGTGCTAACCTCATATACTTTAATCCTTGACTCTAAGGATTATAAATATATAATTTTTTTGTCTTTCTTTTTTTGAGGATCTTAGATCTCATTTCCATCAAACTTGCCGTTTCCTGGTGAAGAATAACAGAATTGCTTCGGCAGGACTTATAACGTACAGCAGCATGAAGGATTCTTTGATGCACCGAAAATAATTATTGCCGAAACAAAATTAAAGTTTTTATTTCATTTAGTTTATTTAATAGTCAATTAATTAATCAATTATTGAATAATCAACACTCAAAAACTGAGTTGTATGTAAACATTTAAATTGCACATAGGGCAGTTTTTATATTAACCTTTTAATGATAGAATTATTTACACTCCAATTTGTTGCTGAAATATAAACATTTATATAGTGTCTGAATATTTTCAGTTGCTGAAATTTCGGTGCATCACTAATTCTTTGTGTATTAAAGTAGTAAGTATGGTACCACATGGAGCACCACATATTAGCTAGTCTTGCATAGCCAGACCTTCAGACTGAAAGCATAAGATCTGGACTTAATGGTAGCTTTCATTGTCCAACATATAAAGCAACCAATCACAGTTCGTTTTGTTCTGCGTCATGTTTAGGGGGCGTGAAAATTCTAAAGTCGATGTCCCTACGATAACAGACCGGCGTGCATTTAATAAATTATTAATTCAAGAACGTTGTGCAAGTTTACTGCAACAATGGAGCTACGAACTTCACGTACTTTTGAAAATCCAGCGTTTAGTTGATCCTGATAAGCGCTCATTGTGACAGTTGTAAACACGATGGCTTTCTTCTTCAACGAGAGGGTTTGGCATCACAATGGCTTTGTTTCCAGTCGGACCGTTAAAGAACACGACACGCACGTCTCCCAGAAATCCTGTAGAATTCAACCAATCAAATGCTGACTTTGAAACTTTTAAGTATTTCCCATTTTGTGTGCCTTATGCATCAGATGTTCAGCCATTTGTCCATGGGCGTGACGTCTGAGGCTGAGACTACATTTTAGCATACAAGTTAATTAATCATAAACCAATATTGTGTCTATTATGTCGGGCTCAAAAGATCTAGCAGTTCTCTATTGGCAGAGATATTTCTCTCTGAAAGAAAAACTAGCAGCTGTTAATCTGATGTCATGGCTTCTTGCTAAAGAGGTGACTAGGTGGCCACAAAGACCCCACCCTCGGTCATGTTTTTGCACTCATCAGGGTGCAAATGATGTGCCTGTAAAGTGAGTAAATTGGGTAACCTGTCAAGTGATATGGTGCTCGCTGCAGAAGAGAGGCGCAGAGACCAGCCACAGCTGCTGTTCTACTGTTAAAGAGCCTCTTACTGTGATGTAACCCCTGACGGATTGAGAGAAAGAGAGCGAATCCTCTCTGGATCAGATAGTGAGGTCACACAACTCACCTCTCTCGCTTTTTTTTGTGGAGAGCTGCACTAAAGGCGCACAGATATTACAGGGTTTCCTTTGCTCCTATTTTAATGGTAAGTGTTATGGGCAGGGGTCAGTATTTCTTGTTGAAATCACTAACAGAAGAAGGCCCCTCTCATAGATGAGAAAAGGCCACTGGAGGAGTGATCTGACATGTTTTATAAAACAATGTCATGAGCCAGCTCATTCAAGTGGAAAAATGACTTGGAGTGTCTAAACTGCCACAGAGGGGGAAAGATGGAGAATAGAAAAGAAGGGAAACCAATAAACCTCTGTCATTTACTATATACATGTGTAGACACCTTAACACTTCGTGTGGCCCATGCAATGATGTCATCATTGTGAGATTCACAGTACCAATGCATACGTAGGTATGTCAACCCTGAGAAATTCTGCTCTGTTTAACAGAAAACTATAGCCCACTCTGTCACAATTGGGTGTTTTTAAAAGTAGACAGCTTCACTGACATTATAAAGAATGTGAGTTGATATTGCGCTCATATCCTGTGTAATCACTGTGTAACTACAGGTTGTTTACAGTTGCCAAGAAACATTACAGTTTGACAGAAATATTAGCTGTGTCCGAAAGCTGAAAAAATGTTGCCCCCACAGGCAGCATACGGAGATAAAGGCAACAAGGCACGTCCAAATCCAATGATTGTCACATCCTGCCTACTGAGATACACTATATTGCCAAAAGTATTGGGACACCTCTCCAAATCACTGAATTCAGGTGTTCCAATCACTTCCATGGCCACAGGTGTATAAAATCAAGCACCTAGGCATGCAGACTGCTTCTACAAACATTTGTGAAAAAATGGGTCACTCTCAGGAGCTCAGTGAATTCAAGCGTGGTACCGTGATAGGTTGCCACCTGTGCAATAAGTCCATTCGTGAAATTTCCTCACTACTAAATATTCCACTGTCAACTGTTTAGTGGTATTATAACAAAGTGGAAGTAATTGGGAACAACAGCAACTCAGCCACGAAGTGGTAGGCCAAATCACAGAGCGGGGTCAGGCGCACAGTGCGCAGAAGTTGCCAACTTTCTGCAGAGTCAATAGCTTACAGACCTCCAAACTTGGTGTGGCCTTCAGATTAGCTCAAGAACAGTGCGTAGAGAGCTTCATGGAATGGGTTTCCATGGCCGACCAGCTGCATCCAAGCCTTACATCACCAAGTGCAATGCAAAGTGTCGGATGCAGTGGTGTAAAGCACGCCGCCACTGGACTTGAGCAGTGGAGATGTGTTCTCTGGAGTGACGAATCACGCTTCTCTGTCTGGCAATCTGATGGACGAGTCTGGGTTTGGCAGTTGCCAGGAGAACAGTACATGCCTGACTGCATTGTGCCAAGTGTAAAGTTTGGTGGAGGGGGGATTATGGTTTGGGGTTGTTCTTCAGTGGTTGGGCTTGGCCCCTTAGTTCCAGTGAAAGGAACTCTTAATGCTTCAGCATACCAAGACATTTTGGACAATTTCATGCTCCCAACTTTGTGGGAACAGTTTGGGAATGGCCCCTTCCTGTTCCAACATGACTGCGCACCAGTGCACATAGCAAGGTCCATAAACATGGATGAGCGAGTTTGGTGTGGAGGAACTTGACTGGCCTGCACAGAGTCCTGACCTCAACCCGATAGAACACCTTTGGAATGAATTAGAGCGGAGACTGCGAGCCAGGCCTTCTCGTCCAACATCAGTGCCTGACCTCACAAATGCGCTTCTAGAAGAATGGTCAAAAAATCCCATAAACACACTCCTAAACCTTGTGGAAAGCCTTCCCAGTAGAGTTGAAGCTGTTATAGCTGCAAAGGGTGGGCCAGCTCCATATTAAACCGTATGGATTAAGAATGGGATGTCATTAAAGTTCATGTGCATGTATAGGCAGACGTCCCAAAACTTTTGGCAATATAGTGTACCTTCATCTTCTCAATTTTTGAAGGAAGCATAGATGTATCCTTTGCTTCCTATGCTATCCCACTATCCTGTGGGTTCGATTCTGTGACAGTTGAGCTAAAAAAATTTAAAAATGGTGTCTGAAAATTGCAGTTGGTGTCAAGTTTGTGTGTAAATGTTTTTTTTTCCACTTTTGATGTAATTTCTAGAGAGAAGTTGGTATTGTGATATACCTTACAATACAATACAATAAAAATATATTTGCTTAGTTTGATAAAATAAGACACTGAATTTACTACTGCTATATATATATAAAAAAGAAAACTGACTCATGCTGTATGGTGCAAATATTATATTGAAAGTCTTTTATATATTTATATATATCATTTTTTTGTGTTCAAAATTGGAAAAACTTTGTTTAACCTGGTAGTTTTGCTTTACATCATAATCCTTATTTTAGGTTTTGGTAGAGATAAAATGTATTCAAATTGCTGTTGGAACATACTTGGGCAAAATACAGCCACTTACCAGCAATCTGTCACAAAATTCCTCCTTTTTTAGGAAGAACCTGGTCAGAATCACTACACGCACCACTGGTCAGATGTAATCTGTAAACATTAGACTTTCATGTTTGGTTCTCTTTCCCGCCGTCAGCAGAAGAGGTGTGAAGGGAACTATGTTTGAAGCAGACTAAAGTACAGGTTTGGAGCCTCGCTACCTCTAAATGGAGTTCAAACTGTCATTATCTGTCCACACAGATAAACTCAAATTACACCTCTATCCTTGGCTGTTAAGTTGTTTTCTTTTTCGCAGCCCTCTCTCTCCTTCTTTTTTTTTTCGTTCTTGCTCACTTGTTCGCTTGGTAGGGAAGGGAAGCTTGAGCCGTCTAGCAGGTGCATTCACGCAGAGGTAAGCACTCAGCATATGTAAGTGCAATTCTAAAATCACTGTCTTGCTGCGAAACACTTGAAATTGTTCTCTAATGGCCCCGGCTTTGTCATATGGTTTTGATTATAATGTGAAGATTGCATTGCCTTGCCTTTAGCGAGGGTGAGATGGAAGAGTAATTGGTACGTGCATCGAATGCTTTGCCCTCCTCGTCACAGAGCTAAAAGGGGAACCCCCCCCTCCCCTTGCCGAAGACACGTGCATGCACGAATACATGCAACAGCACTGTGTCTCCTCTGGTCATTGCTAATGTCTCAGTCGGGCTGTCAGGAGTTTTCTAAGTGGGTTATTTATCAAGCCTTGCCCTGTTAAATATGCATATCTGCTACAATCCCAGACATGTCGCCAGTTTCCCATTCTAGATTACAGCAGTTGGAATACAATTGCCAGGCGGAGGGTCAGCAACCAGCCATTTTTAATATCCCTTTTATTTATTTATATATTGATTCATTTATCTCTAGAATGGGATGAGTTTTACTTGTTAGATGAGTGAAAAGTCTTATCTCAGGTCTTCTCCCAACTTGTGGGCTTTATCTGAACACTGCACTATTTAGCATGCATCAAGGGTAGATTGTGGTGGGATTGGAAATATTTTGCACTTGTAGTTTTCTGGATTTATTTTCTGCGTTGCTTGTTTGCTAATTGATTGGTAGCATTACTGTTGCTAGCACTCATTTGAATCATTTTTTTATCCTACTGAAAGGAAACCCCAAATTGAAACAAACAACCAACAAAACAAAATCTTTTTTATTAGATGCCATAGAGATGACATTAGCATCCACTCATCTGTGTGTTTACTGCATGATCTTTATTTAGTTATTTTTAGAATGAGCCAATTTTTGATAGTAAGCAGTGTAAATCTCACTGGTCACATACTCTAAAACTTAGCCTAGCCGAGTACACAATACAATGAGCATATATTATCAGATTGTCAGGGCTATATGTGTATGAAACTCTTGTCACTGTATTATTTACCCATGGACTTTGTTGATCTATTACTTATATTAAAGATAATTCCTAAGCCAAAACACAATTACTTTCCATACCTTAAACAACTCTAAATCATACCTACATTTTGGTAATCTACCACAGAGTGGAGTTTATATCATCCACTTTCCTCATCAAATTTCAGATGTTTCAGAGCTAAAAGCTTTGGTTTATTTTTAAATATGCTTTTCTCTATAGTTTGTCTATCCGCAGCTTTCAAAGGAGCCTCTCTCTCTTTTTCCCTCAGCCGTTTGGGTCATCTTACAGCTGGGCAAAACTGCCAGCCTGCTTTCATTTGTTTTTCTGTTTTTCATTCCCCCCAATTCTCTCCTCCATGCTGCATAAACCCTTTTGAGGAGGAATATTGTTTTTAGGATGAATGCACAGCTGTGCTCCCTACAAATCCCAGTCGGAGTGTGAACAAACATGCCATGAAACAGCCTGCAAAGAATGCACATATAAAAAGGCCTGTTTTATTGATGAGCCTTTTTTAAGGCACCCCCAAAGACTCTGATTCTGTGCATGTTTTTCATGCTCAAGCTACGTGGCTTGTGTTTACTGATATCAGCCGATGCAGGCAGGCAGTAGACTGTAGCGTTGAGGCCCAGTGTTTTACTCAGACACACACTAATAAATTCTCCCTAATTCATTTTTTATTGTCTCAGGGGACCGGCCTGCAGATTTGCCTCAACAGAGGAAGCATCGTGTTACCTCCTCTAAATAATTGATGCTTCTTGCTTCTCTACCAGACATGGCCGAAATCTCAAAATATTCACTGGCTTGACTAAATATGAAGATTGCTTCTGAGAGAGAGAGAGAGATTGGAGATTGTGTGAAGGATGAGCTGGCTTGGGCTCTGGTTTTGACATAGTATTTTGAGGCACGCCAATGTCATTTGCTTGTGTAAGTGATGAAGCTTTTCTCCGCCACGTTAGAGGTGCATCCGGGGCCATTCAGGGGTTAAGTGCTGTGCATCTTTATGGTGCTAATGTCGCTTGCACACATTCATGCACTCGTGCCACGCAACGGGAGATGGGCACACGGTACACCTCGCCTATTGTTCGAGCTCACGACCCTCCGCATAACTGCTTGGCGGGAAAAAAGGCTCAAATGCTAAGAAAGCGTAAATGATGAGGGTGTCTGTGGTCAAGCAAACTTAATTACTCAGAGCTCTTCATTTTAGTGTATTTTAGCCTTAATAGCGTGAAATGTCACGCTGTGCCATTGTTGATGCTCACATTCTGTATCGCTCATCTCCACCATCATTCACTCTTATTCTGATGAGTACTATTATTATTTTCTGTCTCTGTGTGAGAAAGCTCAGAAATCAGAAAAGAAGTCTGATGATGCCAAGAATAAAATAACATAATATTCTGAAATAAGAGTCATGATGGTTGACAAATCGAGTATCACCAATATAGTTTCATGACAATTCATAACAATTTTCTCACTCATTTGTACATTATTACTTTTTTTTTTATACAATTCATACATTTACATGATTTACATGATTTTACAAATTTGTACAAGATAGCCGATTTGTTAAATAGTTAAGTTTTCTTGTAAGATCGGGTTGGTATAACTTCAGACGTTGTGTCAAAACTCTACTTGCAGGCTTTATTCAGTGTGTCAATTATGTATTTCCTTAATATTTAATTTAATGTAAAATAAATGAGGTTGAGACCTTATTCAGCTGAAGAAAAACAGTTTTCCAGTGGACAAAAAAGATGTAAGACTCATAATAACAAGCAGAATTCGAATTGTGTAAATCATTCTGATGATGTTGCTCAATTTTGACATTTAGTATTGTCAATGATGTGGCAATTTGTTTGTAAAGCATTCTAACGTACATTGTTGCATCAAAAGAATGCAATCGGAAAGATTGACATAAAACAAGAATAGTTCAAGAAAAGTACACAAATTTACATATGGTTTTACCATTGTGACAACTTACAAAAGCATTGTTTCATGAAAAATTTTCTTGTGATTTTTATGAAAAAATTGTCATAGTGTGGCAATTTTCCATGAGGACAGTTTAGCGAATAAATTGTCGCATCAAGGTGACATTTACAAAAGATTTATTTGTGAAAAGATTATCACATTAATGCAACAGCTTGCACAAGAATAGTTTCACGAACAGTTTACGCAAAGTTGTTCTGCTTGATTCATGAACAAAACCCATTGAAATGACTGTAATCCTTCCACTAATAGCCTCAGCTTAATTTATTTTAAATTGAATGATGTTCACTCAAAGTCTGCGCACTTTGATATTCTAGGTTTCTGTCTGACGTCAAGTGTTCCTTAACACATCTGATGTAATATCTCTCTTCCATTTTTTTCTGTCCTAAAGAGACGCCTGTAGTGGACTGTTGTTGCTATAGCTTCCAGGTTCCAGGTCCTGGACTTTGTGTAATATATAGGACCCATTCACCTCGGCTCTTGTACTAAATGGTCAGGACAGGAAAACCGAGCCCCTCTGCACAACTTCCTAAAGGAACAGCGTCTGCAGTTTATGGCTGCATGAAGAATGCAATATTAAACGATTAACATGCTGGGATAACGTTTCGGGAAGATAAAAGTATTGTGGTGTGGGAGTACATTTACCACAGGGCCTCGGTTGCAGCCTAATGGAGGAAAGACACAGGCATTGTTGAAGAGCAATGTCTTAGGTGACTGTCCCTCACTTCTCCTCACAATTTTTATTTATTTTATCCTCTCCCACCCCCCACCCCCCACCTCAGGTTGCGAGCCCATTTAAGCACTTCTTACAGACGCACACTTATCCTAATGCCCACCCAGAAATCCCACCAGATTAGCTTTTAAAGAGACCTGTCATCCCAAATGATGTCTCTCTTTCTCTCTCTGGGTCTCAACCCCGCTGACCCTGGCTACCAATTAGCTTCCTCTTGCACCCGTCTCACCCACACCAACCTTGCCTCTAGTACCCAGCTGATTGGTTAACCGGTTAGGTGGGAATCTTCTGTACTCTGGCTAAAGTCGTCAGTGTGAGTCCCTTGCCGATTGCCTAAAGGTTAGACCACCTTTCTGGAGGTAAAGGTTCTCTTCTTCAGCCAATGGAAACTGGGTTGACTATTGTGGCTCCCCTTTAAAGACCCCATGACATCAAATTGGGAGATGTGTGGTGTTTAGTCCATGTTTGTTAGCACTGAGGCTATCTGTACTTCTAAAAGCTGACAAAGTGACTATTTAGAGTTGTATCACAAACTGTCACACCACTACAACAATTTATATAAGAATGTTTTTACGAAAGCATTATGTCAGTGCAGCAATTTGTGTATGAATGGTTTTCTGGGAAAAAAAATGTTTAGTCCATGTTTGTTAGCTTTGAGGATGTCTGTACTCCTAAAAATTGACACAATATGTTTTGCAAAATTGTCCCAATTTTTGAAAAACAGACCAACAATATTGATGACTCTTGATGAGATTTAGATTTTAATTTAAAATTATCTATCTAATCTATGGAAGCTTGTTTCCGCCACAGAATAAAACATTTTAAAAGATAATTGCAACTTTTTATCTCACAATTGCGAGTTTACATCTCGCAATTCTGAGAATTGCGAGAAATAAAGTCAGAATTACAAGATATAAACTCGTAATTGCGAGAAATAAAGTAAATTCTGACTATAACTTGCAGTTGCGACTTTGTCACGCAATTGCGAGAAAAAAAGTCAGAATTATGAGATAAGTCACAATTACCTTTTTTATTCTGTGGCAGAAACAAGCTTCCATACTTATCACCTGCCTCTGATTAGGAGTAGATAGCAAGGATATCTACAATAACCTGGAGAATGCTAATTTCTATAGCAATTGAAAACTCCATATTCATGATGTCTTAAAGTTTAGATCTCACCTTCTTATGAAATTTATAATAGCTGATTAGTTAGAATAGAAACAGCCATTTGGTGCAATTGGCTGACTAGAATTGTGCTGATGGCTTTGTGGTTTCATACTAAAGTGTTGTGTTTGAGCATTTATTTTAAGTTCTGTTTTTGACATTAATTGTAACAGATTCTAAAGACTTTTTGTTATGATTGATGTGACTACGTACACACTGTGTTGCTGTACCAAATGCAGTTCTGTAATCTGTTTCAGGGCCTCTGAAAATATACATATTGATTGACAGACTGCCCAGCCAACGCTTTGGATTTGGTTCAGAGAGAGCGTGACAGAGTCTTTGACACTAACACTATAGTTTGTGCCTGGCACTTGCACTTGATTTTCTGCGTGTGTGTGCTGCGACGCTGTACGAGCATACGATTTGCTTCACCACACACACACTCTGTCTCCGCAGCAGTCATGGTGGGGAATTAACTCGGTGGCCCTGTTTGATCACGCCTCAGCAGCTCCCCTACTCACCCTGTTCTACCCCCAAAGCCCCGGGGCCTCCTCCTGCTCCCACACGCACTCACATGTTCAGCTGTCATGTCCAGCATTCATGGCTTTTTTATGGCAATAAAGTGATGGTAGGGATGGGGGACATAAACAAAACATTGATAAGAAAAAAAGCTCAGGCGGGTCTTATTTGTGTTTTCAATGCCTGGAACATTAGAAGTTTCGGCTGGTTTGTGTGTGGACTAATAGATTATGGGTAGTGAATTTGATGTTTTTGAGAAGCATGGTGTTCTTTAACATTGAAGACCTCATGAAATCAAAGTTTGTAGTGTTTAGTGCATGTATGTTAATGACATATATAGACTTACATAATCCAATTTAGCAGGTAAAAATTATAACATTAAGCAAACATTTTCAATTTTTTATTTCCTTGTAAATGTTCTTTTGTTCTTGTTTTGGAAAATAAACCAATAGTTTTATTTATTGAATATCTTTTCTATACAGACTTTTAATATAAAACTATTTATTTGTATTTGTTTGTTTGTTTGTTTACTTGTGTAGATAGGAATATTAAATATGCTAACATAGGGGAGAATACGATTAATTTCTATGTAAAAATACTGTAAAAAATGAGTCATATTTATTTATTTATTTTTACATGTGTAGATGGGAAATATGCCAAAATAGGGAAAAATAAAATATATTTTTCTGTAAAAATTGAATGACTAAAGCAGGGGTCTTCTATGTTTTTCAGGGCAAGGACCCCTTAGGCATGAAGCAGGGACCCCTGATACAAGTTATCTCAAACAGAGCTACATATTAGGCATATAGCCTTCGATATTAATAGAAACCAATCATATTATGATTTTTATATTTTCATTGTTAAAATTGATATTTATGCATCATAACAAACATACATGATACGATAAAAATCACAATTCATTAGTTGTTCACAGTTGCTGTAAATTATTTTAATGGATTTGTTGTCATAAATTTAAATTTTACTGTCAGATGGACAATGAAGTATTTACTTGAACTTTAGCTTAAAGATGTCACTTCAGAAATTTTGCGGCATGTAATTAGCTGTCGGTCCTCTTAGCAGCATGAAAAACAAAACTTTCATTCAGTGGATTATATAGCCTCGAAAGCTGCCTTTACAATCACTAAAAAGCTGTCACTCGTCTGAGTTCGCAGTCTCACAAAGTTCCATTAATATCAATGAAGTTGTCTACACTGCACAGTGAATCTCTTACATTGTGTTTTTGTTTGTTTATGATTATGGTTTAGGATTCGCGAGCGTGCAGAGCGAAAACTGAGCAAAAACTCTGGTGTTTTGAGTGATGAGTGGATTCTGACTAAATTAAACACCTCTGATTGGCCATTGCGTTCAAGAGATCAACAAATATGACTGCTATTGGCTACATTTCACACCTCTGCAAAAACACATAGAAACATTTGAAGTTCTCCAGAGTGCAAACACAAAAATGCGAGCCCACTGTCTGGAGTGTTTGCCAAATCTGTTTCACCAATATGATTTTATTACAGTATCAACTGTTATAGGGTTCTCTTGCTTTCGTTTAAGGGTGCTTATATTTAAATTTTACTTTGATGTTTTTACCCATGTTTTAATTTTTTAACAAAAAATTATTTGTGATCAAACATTAATTGGCGGACCATCTGCAGTATTCTGCGGACCCCCGGTCGAAGACCCTTGGACTAAAGTAGGATTAAAAGTCAATATACTTAGCTTTCGTAGTGGTTTGGCAAACACAAAGATCTGATTTTGTCACCGTCTGAAAGGATGACATAAGGTCCACACGTCGCATGCTAGTGTTAATCGTGTTTTATGCGGAAATCTTTAAATCCCGACATGAACTGCTCGATAAGCCCAAACCTACTGCTGTTTGTGTCCACCTCAATTATGTGATGTGGACAAAATAGCAACTGTGCTAATAATGGGAAAGCAGGATTTGTTTGGTTTGTCTGCTAGGTTTCAGGGTGTGTGTTTAGCAGAAAGTTTTTTTTTTTATTATTATTAATTTACTGGATTTTATTTGTTATTCCAGAGAGGGGTGGAAAAAAGAAGAGGGAAGCCAAATGCACAGGCTGTTTGGGTTGTATGTGTGCTGTCTGGGGAGCTTAGCGTTATACACAGAGGAATAAACAGAAAGGGCAACGTCTGGGCTGCAACACTCTCTTTCTCTCCCTTGGTTGTGCCTATCCTCTCTCTTTCTGAGCTTCCTCTCTCCATTAGTATAGATGTCTTTCTGCTGTTTTATCCTCACAAATTCTCTCTCTCTCTCTTCCTTTTTTCTCTACTATTTCTCTTTATATTTCTCCCTCTTTTTCCATCTTCTTGTCTATCTGAGGCATGTGAGCGGTGTGTGTGTGTGTGTGTGTGTGTGTGTGTTGCTCTGTGCTTTTGGGACCAGCAGAATGTCTGTTTTGAGGACAACAGTGGGGGGCTAATGAAAAGGCTTTGTTGATTTTAACGAATTACTAGCCACTGTAGCCAAAATAAATATAATCTGCTTTTTGGATTAGTTGTCACAGACGATTTTACCTACTGACGGTGATTAAAGAACCAGGCAGACAAGCCGGCCAGCATCTCTCCAGTGACCCCCCTCAATAAAATGCCAATAAATAGCAGCAAATAAAGACTTAGAGCATTAGTTATCTGTAATAAACAGTGACACCCTATATAATGTTGGGTTGGACTTCAAAGCAGCCGGGTTTATAAGCAGAGCAGCCGTAACCCTGTTAGCTGAGCTGCATGCAGGAGGAGCCTGCTCTTCTCTGTCACGTTTTAGTGATTGTGATAGAGCATCTTTTTATTGTGAGGTAATTAGATATATTAGATGATTTTTTTTGGATGTTTCAAAGCAATTTTTTGGTGCATTGTAAATCTGATGGAATGATTTTAGAACTTAATAATGTGACTGCAAAAGCTTGTAAAACATGCTGACCACTTATATTGGCATTTATTTGTTGATTACGTTGATTCAGCCACTGTAATCCAGAGAATAATAGTAGTCAAAATGAAAATGCAGATTTTAGATAAAAGATGTTCATCTGAGGTCATATTTGATGAGTGCATTTTTATACCAGACCATGGTATGTAGTGTATCTTTGTTCATGTGTATATGTACACACCGATCAGGCATAACATTGTGATCACTGACAGGTGGACACTGATTATCTCTTCATCACGGCACCTGTTAGTGGGTGGGATATATTAGGCAGCAAGTGAACATTTTGTCCTCAAAGTTGATGTGTTAGAAGCAGGAAAAATGGGTAAGCGTAAGGATTTGAGCGTAAGGATTTGAGCGGGCCAAATTGTGAAGGCTAGACGACTGGGTCAGAGCATCTCCAAAACTGCAGCTCTTGTGGGGTGTTCCTGGTCTGCAGTGGTCAGTATCTATCAAAAGGTGAACCGGCGACAGAGTCATGGGCGGCCAAGGCTCATTGATGCACGTGGGGAGCGAAGGCTGGCCCGTGTGGTCAGATCAAACAGACGAGCTACTGTAGCTCAAATTGCTCAAGAAGTTAATGCTGGTTCTGACAGAAAGGTGTCAGAATACACAGTGCATCGCAGTTTGTTGCGTATGGGGCTGCATAGCCGCAGACCAGTCAGGGTGCCCATGCTGACCCCTGTCCACTGCCGAAAGTACCAACAGTGTGCATGTGAGCATCAGAACTGGACCACGGAGCAATGGAAGAAAGTGCACTCGTATTACTATGAATGGGAGAAAGTGCAAAATGCAATATGGTGGAATAAGTCCCTCCTTTTAATAAAAGAATTAATAATCACCGATTAGTAAAGTCATCGCGTCACTGCAGCTGCCGTTAGAAGCTCTGGTTCCTATAGAAACAGTCAGTGTTCTGAGATGCACGCTTACAAGAATTAGAACTAATGGGAATTAATAATATATCTCTGCAGATGCTATTAGGAAATAGGTTAATGCAATCAAAAGTATTTGAGGAATTGAAGTATCTAAAAAAGACAGGAATACAATTTTCTTTCATTTCCTATTCCCCTTATCCCTTGTCATATTCTTAGATAGTTAATCCTATGTACGCTCCACACCTTGCACCTTTGCACCTTTTAAGTTGGTTTGCCAAACCGCCATAAAACTCGAGGAGAAGAAGAAGACGACCACAGAGCAATGGAAGAAGGTGGCTTGGTCTGATAATTTGCGTCTTCTTTTACATCACGTGGATAGCCGGGTGCGTGTGCGTCGTATTACCTGGGGAACAGGCACCAGGATGCACTATGGGAAGAAGGCAGGCCGGCGGAGGCAGTGTGATGCTTTGGGCAATGTTCTGCTCGGAAACTTTGGGTCCTGCCATCCACGTGGATGTTACTTTGACACATACCACCTACCTAAGCACTGTTGCAGACCCTTCCAGTATTTTCTAGAGGTGTATATAATAAAGGTTGTAAAATAATTGACTACTTTGCTGCTGCACGGATATTGCACAACTCCAAAATAACTGACCTTCTCATCTGAGCATCTGAGTCAGTGGTCAAACACCGCTCATCAATGTCAAAATGTTTGAGATCATGAGATCATGATGACCAATTAAATCAAAGTAGGCAGGCTTTATATTCACAGAAGCTGCTGAATGCTGATCACGAATTCCAGCATGACTCTTCAGTAAACGACCATAAAGTGTGAGATAAACTCAACATAGAAATGTTAAATGACCAACAGAAATATTTAAGGATGCAAACTTTTCTTTTATTTCCTATTCCCCTTATCCCTTGTCATATTCTTAGATAGTTAATCCTATGTACGTGCCACACTCCAAACCAGTAGGTGGTGGAAATGCACCTTTTAAGTTGGTTTGACAAACCGCCATAAAACTCGAGGAGAAGAAGACGCACACTTAGGACTTCACATGCGCATTAGCTTGGTCCAGCCTGAAGAGTGCATTTTTTTTTTTTGTCATGATTTGAGCGTTTAGAAACAAAATTCATGAGACAGTTGTTGTCAGATTTCATTGGTGATTTAAATTATGAAATTTAATCGTAAGCTTGGCGAACAGTTTTGGAGAATTTGATGTTTCCCCATTCAAAGAGACAGGAGCTGCACATTTCAAAGATGGCCGCTGAGTGAAATGACTTGTCTTAAAGGGACTTTGGCTACTTTCTGTTTCTGAACACCATTTAAATATTTCAAACAGCCATTCAGATTTTAGTATTCACTTTGGTGTTTATCACAGCACCAAATACTTAAAATACTTAATAGGCTATACTTAACTTAATAAGCTATTTGTTTTAAAACAGTTGTTTACTCTCCTAAACATTTTTACATTCTGGAATAAACCATGCCCTCGATATTGATTGAAAATGTCCTGATTCTTTGTTATTGTTCGATAACATTTACAAAAAGGTTCCATTTTGTTAACATTAGTCAATTCTTTAGTTAACATGAAAAATATGCCTATTTCTAAAGCATTTGTTAATCTTAGTTGATGTTAATTTCAACATTTACTAATGCTTTATTAAAATCAAAAGTTGTATCTGTTAATATTATTCAATGGACCTGAGTTAACATGAACTAACAATGAACAGTTGCATTTTAGTACTGTAAAAAATGTAATACATTAACAAACATTGACTTATGGGACCTTATTGTATGTAAAGTGTTAACAATTGGTCATTATAGTTCCAAAAATACTGATATTTCACCATTATCAGTAGCATTAAATAGCCTCTTCTTTATATCCAGTTTGTATTGTGGATCATTCATTGCAACATTTAACCTGATTCTCATGTTTAAGTATCTGTTATCGGGCTGTGCTTGACAAATAATTTGCTGTTTTTTGGCCATCAGACGTCTTAAAATGCACATATGTAGCCCAGGGAAAGCTAAATTGTATACCCAATATTTTTGTTTATCCAATTAAATGTTTATGCTTACTGCCAGTTTCATTTTTTGCGCTGGTGCTGCCTGTTCTCCACATATCTCTAAATATGCATCAGTTCGATGGGAAAGCAAGCCCTATTTCTGTTTTCCCGGATTTGGAAAATTTTGACAGTGGGCCCTGCCCGTGTTTGCACTGCGACATGAAGCAAAACGATCAATCAAAGTTAACGGCAAGTATGCAGAAAGTCAGGAGCCTCAGAAGCCGAGATCTAAGAGGCAAAGAACAATGAGCCTCCCCTGACAAACAGTTAAAAAAGCCTTAAGACTACAGTTTAGATCTGTAATGTCATGGAGAATACAAATGAAGGAGCTGTCACTCTCAATTTTCCTGAAAGCCTTTTGATGTTTTCTTCTAAGGATGGCTGTGAGGGGAAACAGGTACCCAAATGTGTCTGGGGCTGCCTGCTCCACTCCTGTGGATTGCTTGGAATATATTCACATGAAAATCAGCTCCACAGAGGTTATTCCCATGTTTAAAGCTCTTGCTCTGTATTTTAAAAAAAAAAAAAATTTTTAAACTAGGTTTTAGAATTAAACTCCAACCGTAATCAGCTTACACCCCAGCAAAATTAAACTTGTATAGAAAGTTAAAAACTGAGTTTTTCAAACAAAATGTTATGGTGGGAAGGGAGTTTAGCAGGGCGAGTTAGCTTTGGACCGCAGTACCAGGGGAATAGCATCACATGGACCACTTGATGCAGCTTTAGAGAGGGTGTGAAGCCTGAGACATGGCCGTCAGACAGAATAGAGACGAACGAGGCACATGTTTGGTCTCGCACTTAAACTTCAGCTGGAGCTGAGTGGGTGCATTGTGGGGAATTCTGCAGTGTTGCGTTCACTTCATGTGAGGTTTGCATAAAAATTTCACATATCTAGCAGCAAATGTGCAATGACGAAAGTGGATGAGCACAAATATAATTTTGCTTTGGGAGGATTTTAGATCTTATGAAGTCACTTTATGTAAAACATTTAATTTTATAGCATATATTATTAAAAAATAAGCATATACTGTATGGAAAACTAACACGTAGTTGATCAGAGGTAGTGTGTCACGTGCTCTTTCCACTTTCTCTGACATCTCTGCACAGGTGATGGTGCCACGGCGCCCATAAGTGAGGATTAGTGTGTGCGGCTCTGGACTCATTACCAGTAGGTTGTGGGTTCAAATCCTAATGAATATTCATGCCAGATGATAATGATGATCCCAGGGTTCTGTAGGCCCCTCCCTCCACCCCCCTCCCTCCTTCAGCAGGTTGATAAAACACTTGCCAAGCTGGCATCCCCTAAGAAATTATTAATTATCTGGTTAATGTGCATCAGGCTGTGTGTCGGTTGATTAATCACCAGTGAGGGGGCTGTGTGCTGGAGGGGGGGGCTTTATTTTCCTTTCTGAGTTACTTTACCTTCCACCTTCCTCCCTCCTTTCCTGCCTCCCCCAGCTACTCGCACAGACGCTTTTGTCTCCTTCGCTTCGGTGCAGAGGTTTTCAAGGTTTCTGTATTGATACTGTGGTGGCCAATCAACAATGTCTGTGATTTTATACTTTCTCAATGTCTCTCTGGCACTGTAGTTCAATGAAAATATGTTGCCTTTTCTCTAGGTTTTGTGGTGTAATGTTTCTCAATATAGTAATTTTTTAATAGCATTTTTTTTTTTAAATTTCAAACATCTTATGATTATAGCATGCAACAGGGTTTCCATGGTGCCATAAAACCTTAAAAAAATAGAAATTTTATAAATCAAATAATTCATTTTTTTATTTATGCATTATGCGTTTCATCCAAAGCAATTTACATTGCATTTTGTTAGTTTATGCATTCCCAGAGGATCCATGACATGCTCTGCTGTGGAAGACACAGGAACTTGGAACCTGGGTTTCCAGGTCTGTACATTTTAAGAAAATGAATAGTATTTAGAAAGTGGAAATATCTTTAGTTAATATACTTTTTTCTCTTGGGAAATTAAGTACTGCCATTCAAAGGTTTGGGGTCAGTAAAAAATTTTTTTGACAAAAATTAATACTTTTATTCAGTAAGGACACATTCAATTAATCAAAATTCACAGTAAAGACATTTATAATATTACAAAAGGTTTCAAATTAATATTCTATTCATCAAAGACTCCTAAACAAAATGTACAGTATCACAGTTTACACAAAGATATAAAGCAGCACAACTGTATTCAACATTGATAATAATAAGAAATGGACTTGCTGATGGTGAGATCTCTGTGTGGAGCATACTGGCTGTTGTCAGACTCCTTGTGCATACAAAAATCTCACTGGATTATTACAATTAATGACAAAACGAATGTTTGGAAATGTAAACTGATATTTCCTACTGACACACTACAAAAAAAGATATAAATAACTGGCTTAAAACCTTTTTTTGTGGGTGAATATACTAACGTACCTAAGACTTTTGCACAGTACTGTATATATTTCTTTTATTCACTTCAAGGCTTGTATTGACACTGTACGTAGTCTCTTTAATTTTCGTGACCGTCGATTTGAACTGAAGTTTACATGGACTGATGTCAGCCGACAGTCCCATTTCTTTTGTCGGAATCAGTCGCTGCTGCTTGCAGTTAGAGTTTGAGTATGTGTGTGTTTGTTTGGGAAGCCATTGATGTCTCACTGTATTATCCACAGAGAGCGTCTCCTCAGCCCCAGTTGAGATTAAACATTTAATAGCGTATTACAGCATTTAGCCGTGGTTGTGGCCTCCGTAGGCTTACGCCTGTTTCCCACAGTCCACTGCTCTGTTTCTGCAGTCTGTGAAATCGGGAAGGAATAGGAGAATTGCATTGTAAACAAAATCCCACAGGGTGGCATGTGATCTCTCTTTCAGGCCGAGCTAGTTAAACGGTGGTGCTAGTTGGATAGAGAAATGGGTTGCCCTGTTTGTGCTGTGAAAATCCCAACAAATATCATATTCCCTTTGCTGACGGTGACTTGACGGTGCCAACAATGTTCGTGGCTCAAAGTTCAGCATTTGCATTCGAATTATTTTATCCCCTATTCCTTACAGGGCTTCCTGAGCACAATATGATAAGTAAAACCAAGTTTACTTTGCTTAATCTCCGCTATTCCCAAAAGGGCAGCAGATAAGGGAGGGAGAGAGAGAGAGAGAGAGACAGAGAGAGAGAGAGAGAGAGAGAGAGAGAGAGAGAGAGAGAGAGAGAGAGAGAGAGGAGCCACAAACAAATCACACAAAGGAAATTTGTTTACTTGCTGTTAAAAGTCCACCACGGTTTTTTACTGATCATTGATTTTATTCAAATTTCGTGGGGTCCTGTAATGGCAAACATGCCATTATATAATGGCAAACAGGCCGTTCTGTATAGGAAAAAGTAGTTGAGCGAGCCTTCAACGCTCCTGTAATTTCATATCATTTACCCTATTTAACCTAGAAAGCCGTGATTGGGGATTTGAGACTTACATCATTAAATTGAAGTCTTAATAAACTGAATAAAATGAACAATCATGCATTTTTTTTGTTAGTACTGGGACATCTGGGAGATTAAATGAGCTGGTTGGACTCCTGAACTGTTGATTCAACCCGTACAATCTTTTGGGAACGTTTTCACAATAAGAAAGGTCAATGAATCAACATACAGTAAGATCATGCCCTTTCACCATGCATCACCTAATTGATTCGTATATGGAGAAACATCATTATTATTATAATATGCTCTATAGTTGACAGTTCAGGACTAGCATGTTGTTGAGACAGTATTTTTTTTTTTTTTTTTTCTCTCTCTCATCTGGACACGCACTCCTCTAAGACCAAGTCGCTAATGAGAGCAGGGAACGGAGGTTACGAGGGACTAAAAATAAATGGGTGTATAGAAGTTTGCTCAGTGATTTTTCCCATTGATTAGTCGCATAGCTAATGCACGCTCATTCCTCAGCTCAGCACTAATTAGCATGCTCAGCTCAGCTTCAGACCAGTTGACCAGCAGCTTCTCCGCAGGCTTCCCGCCGCCACTGTGACTCTACCACCAGCCTCGCTTAGCCCAGCTCTTGCTTGACAAGACGCTTTTGTTCTTTTTTAGTGTGTTAATTCGCTATAATTTAGTGCTAATCATAGATTTCAGGGTTAATGACAGACAAAAAAATCAAATGACACTGGACAGCTTCAGTGCAGTTACAAATTTTGGAAGTTATAATAAACCTTGATGTTTTCACTGCATGGGTTACTTGCATTGACTTGCGGCACAAAGTCTGTCCTCCATTGCAGCTTATTCTAGCCAAGAACTGGCCACTCAAACAGGAAGAGACCGTTTGACCTGCATGTAAAGCGACCAACCACAGTTCGATTTCTTTTTATGTCATTTAGAGCTGGGATTATCTGAAATGCATTATAGCATGATAATAGATTGGCAAAAAGAGACATTAAAATAGACATCGTTTTTTTTAAGATTTTTTTTTAAATAAATAAATTAATACTTTTACTCAGCAAAGATACATGAAATCAATCAAATATGACAGTAAATACAGTCATTTATAATGTTACAACATATTTCTATTTTAAATAAATGCTGTTCTTTTGATTTTTCTGTTAATCAAAATATCCTAAAAAAAAGTATTTACAGTACGAAAATATTAAGCAGCACAACTGTTTTCAACATTGGTAATAAAAAATGTTTCTTGAGCACTATATCAGCATATTAGAATGATTTCTGAAGGATCATGTGACTGAAGACTGGATTAATATCTGCTGAAAATTATATTAAATAAATATATTAAATTATAAAACAGTTATTTTAAATTGAAAACTTTTGAAAGGTAGTGTATGTAAAACTCTCAGAAGTTGTGTGGAGCCAGCTAATCACCTTTTCATGAACATTTTAAGCATAATTTGAGCTAAGATAGATGCATTTATGAAAACATTCATGTCAAATTTTGTTATTGAAAAAGAATCTGAAAGTAGAATCCAACTGAAAGTAGGACTCCATGTCTATCTGAACAAATGAAACAATGCCAGTACTTCCTATAGTATTCACTGCAATTGATTCAAGCCACTCGACATATGTAATACACCACTATAGTATTGTATCACACTTACATGGAATGACATGATGTAGTTAGCCGCTACGCTAATGATTAATGGCGATAGCAACCTGAAGGCCCTATAGTGCTGCGTGATGGCTTTATTTGACTCTCTTCATGCCTGTTCTCAGTGCCTGGCCAAAAAAAAATAAATCCCTGACGCGATGCTATGGGAAGCGTTTGAGAAAGTGCATGGCAGTATCATAGCGGCACTTAGAGGGGGATTAGATTCTCGTCAATGTGCCTCTGAGGCTGTGCTAAAGTTACCCCTCGCAAGCCCTGGCCATTGACTGCTACTCTAATGGCCTAGTCTGTTTCCTCCTGATGGGCATCGACTGTAGGCCTGATCAATATGGGTTTCCATCCAGAATCCGAGTGGGATGCTCAAAAACCAATAAGCGGGCCGAACGGCATGAGTGAACCCCGGAAGTGAATGAATTAGTTATCAAGTGGTGGTCGCGCTCAGGGTTTTTGTGTTTTTCTCAGGAGTGTAATGGTCACAGTGGTGTAAGCTTTTAATTTTGGGTTTTCCCTCCTCCATGTTTTGGGCTAAATTAGCTAGTTAAAGTAATGAAATTTGCTATTACATGCTTCAACCTTGTGAGCTCATAGTTCAAAGCCAAAAATGAAACAAAGATTTTCACATTGTACCGTACCACTACTAAAAAAGTTACTGCGGCACAAAAAATGTATCATACAAACAATTTTATCATTTTACAAATTACAGTACCTGTCCTAAATGGATAATGTTTTGGAGGAAAATTACCACACCGTAAAAACAAATTTGTTTAGTTTACTTAATTCAATTGTGCAAACTCGTTGCCTTAATTTAATTAAGCATAACTTAATTGCATCAAGTTTTTCTTACTTAAACCATTTAAGTTTCGTCAATTTAATTCTATCTGCGATCTGAGGAAGTGTACTCCTAGAGTGCATTGTGGCATGAATAAATTAATTGCTTTGTTTTACTATTTTTGGCTTTATTTTACCATTTGTCTTTTGTCAGTATAACCCCAATAACGACAGCAAATAAAATTGTAAAGGTCTTATTAATAATAATAAAAAAGAAAAAAAAAAAAGAAAAAAAACCTTGTTACCATTGTTGTGTTTTGTATGCTGAATGTTGAAGTCTGTGTATGACTCAAGCATGGTTTATTGCAAGATATTGTCACAAATATAGAGGGATTATATCAACCCAATTAAAAGTTTATGCCGTAATAGCAAAAAAAAATTAAAAGATCATTATTTGACATGAAATATAGTTATGTTATATATCATTAATTCACAAAAATTATATATATATATATATATAATATTTATTACTTCCCTTCCTTTATAATCAGGTAACTGTGATTTCTTGTTGCATCAATAGGAAGAGAATTACAATAATATGAATGAAGTTCCAAGTGCTCAACCAAAGGGAACACTAATCACAAAAATGGTGAGAGGAAGTGGAGGAAATGAGTAAAATAATTTTTTGCTTTGGCAAAATGGTACTCAAACCAGTCAAGTAATGTTTACTTGGGTTTTCTAAGTAACGAAGGCATAGCATACAAATTGTTCAGATTACTAAATTGTTTTAAGTAAGTTCAACAAATTATTGGACATTAAGTAAAGTTTACTAAAAGTCTTAGTAAGAACAACTGTTGGATTTTACAGTGCAGTACCTTTTCTATTAAGTTTAAGGACATTTCTTTCAACTCTAAAACAATAATTCAAAATACGGGTGAAAAATCAATACAGAAAATTCCTTCACATTGACATATTACATTGCTCTGTATTTTTATGGACATTTCTTAGAGTGTTTGACAGTATAGCTGAGCACAGGTCAGCAGTTTAGGCAATATGATGTGAAGCATAAAAAAGTACATCATTTTTACTTAATTTGATATTTATAACCGTTTCATATATATATATATATATATATATATACATGGGGCTTGACATTAACACCCACCAACCCGCCATTTGCGGGTGGATTTCAGCTTTGGCATGTAACACAGTCACTCCAACTAGCCACTTTGGTGGGTTGAATTTTATTGTAGTCTTCTCAAAAGGCATCTGCATTATAACCAATCACATGCGATTCTGTTGAGCTTATGAAAGCAATGTCTAATAATCAGAGGCGTTCAGATTAGTCATCACTGACACGCCAGAGTTTTGTTCAGCGCGCGCTCTCACTCACTGAAATCTGCACTCTCATCATAAACAACAAAGCAGAGATGTACGTAGGAGATTCATTCATCATACAGTGATTGACTGTTTTTGTTCTATTTCAGCAGCGAAAATAGTTTCAAACAAAGATCACAGCGGAACCAGAGCAAATCTAATGTGAGTGGCATAAAGTTGGCTTGACGTTGGACGTTCGACATTCGCAAATTTAGGGACCGTCTTTAAAGTTACATACGACATTGGTATACACGTTTCTAACTTCAATAGCATTTGAAGAGAATGACTTACAGGCATAAAAACCAACTGTAAAGTGTTCATCTAGGTGTCAGGTATGTCTGACGTCATCGTCACGCCAGTTACGTTTTCTTTCGTAAATTGAATAAGGAAGGCTGTCCGCCGGAAACTAGATATTTTACTTTATAACGTGTTAAATATGGATATTTTTCTTACATAAACCCATCGATTCGCTTCAGAAGGCCTTTATTAACCCCCGGAGCTGTGTGGATTACTTTAATAATGGATGAATACAATTTTTTGGTCTTCAAATTTTGGGCTGCCATTCACTGCCATTATAAAGCTTGGATTAGCCAGGACATTTTTTTTTATATAACTCCAATTGTATTCGTCTGAAAGAAGAATGTCATATACACCTTGGATGGCTTGAGGGTGAGTAAATCATGGGGTAATTTTCACTTTTGGGTGAACTATCCCTTTAAGGAGCTTTACACACAACCTTATCAGAGCTAAATAGGCCTATTTGATGATCTGTTATGTTATACATTGTGTAGACTTGATTTGGGTGTGTACAGTGGTCATTTACATATAGCCAACAACAAATTTCCCAACAACAAAATTTTGGCCAGTGTAAAAGATGAGTGGCTAGTAACTTTGGAAAATCACTCTGTAACATTAAGGTTGAACCACCTTAATGATGTCTTTACTACCTTTCTGAGCCTTGAAAGGGCCTTGTGGGGTCAGAAAGCTCTCAGATTTCATCAAATATATCTTAATTTGTGTTCCGAAGATGAACAAAGGTCTTACGGGTTTGGAACGGCATGAGTAATTAATGACAGAATTTTCATTGAACTATCCCTTTAAGGTCACAGTTACAATAACTTAAGACATTAAAGAGACCTTTCTACTGACTCTGAAAAACACCAGGAGAATGTATCCCAGAATCCCTGATCACCTGCGTGAACATGCCATATTCCTGCTGCAGGAGGCATTAGGACTGCAGATGTGGACAGAGCAATAAACTGCATTGTCCGTAATGTAAGATGCCTAAAACAATGCTACAGGGAGACGGAAGGACAGCTGATCATCCTTGCACTGCCAAACCATGTGTAACCATACAGTATGTCCACCCAGACCTGTTCGAGATTTTTCATCAGTCATCTGAGGATGTTTATTCGTTGCTTAACTTATCAATTTAGTATAAGAGACTTTAGTGTTGATTACGCTCTAATTTCACTTTCAGTTTTAGTTTTGTTTTTTCTTTGTTGTACCTTTACTCAAGGTGTACTGTACGTTCAGTCAACACTTACATACAGTAAGGCAATATGAATGGCAAGATGGCTGATGCCATGGTGGAACTGGTAAGAGTGTGTATTTTCAGTCCCATGATTGCATTTTTTTCCCACCATGTGTCTATTATTTGCCACATTACCTCACCATCTTAGCTTAGCTCGAGCATCTCCCTGCGTTGGAATCCAGTTTCCAGCCCCATTCACGGCAGCCAGGGATCAGATCTCAGCCCCACTCAATCTTTACCCTGGAGAATGTGCATTCTTTCAGTCAAACCTATCGATCGACTCTATTCCTGGACCTCTAGTGAGCCTGTCCCAGCCGAGTTTGGTTCCTCAGCGAACATTAACTCTGACGGCTCAGGATCGCCCCATGGCATCTTAGCAAATGATGGTCTCTCGTTGTCTCGCTCTTTACAATGACGCAAAATTTTAACTCCGATCTCCCTGATCAGTCTCAGTGCTGTCTGTTAAGAGCGCTCTTTGTTTTGCAGAAGTCGCTGGTTCAATATTATGGCATCCCTGGTGACATGAGTAGAAGAGCTATTATGAGTGATGCTCCAGAGGAAGGGGAGGAAAAAGCCAACGGTGTGGTTTGGGTTCTTCACTGAGAGCTCTGGTAACCTGACCCTTACTGTCCAACCGGAACAGGAGGAGGGATGATCAGGGGACTTGTTGCAATCGCGCAACCCTATTCCCAACCGCACGCACATACACACACGAACACACTCCTTCTGTCATGCCCACCTTCTTTTTTTCTTCTTCCTTTCCTTTTTTTCTGTATGGAAATACGTGCCTGCCATTATTGGTGTATTTCTTTAGACGTGTCAGGAATTCGAGGCTCGGGGCTATAAGAGTGGCAGAGCTTCAATTGGCAGCAGTCAGGTTAATAAATTCTGAATAGAGATGCATAAATCAGTGAGAAGGCCTCGTTTTTTTTCCTCCCAGCTTGCTTTTCTTCCTCCTCTTTAAAAAGAGGCCTTCAGAGGATTGTTGTCTATCAGTCCAGAAAATGGAGAGGAGAATGCCTTCAATACCCAGGGCTGGTTAGCAGATTGTCATTTTTAGGTTTGATGTTCCTGGGTCTAATTGTCTTTCATGTGAACAATGGCAGCAGCTCTCTGGTGAGACGCGGCGAGCGGGGTAGAGGGAGGGCGGCTCGTGCATAGCAATGTCCTTTTTTATTATTAGCTTGTGAAATTAGCAAGCTGGAAGTCGTTACAAGGATTTTCAGCCATCCGCCATCTCATTCCCTCCACCCCCCTCAATCCGTTCGCTCTATTCTTGTTAATTGTAATGCAGGGTTTGAATTTGTTTGTGGACTCGCCGTCAATAGCGGCGACGAAGTCCGCGTTAATAGACTTTTACTCATACCCCTGCACTTCCAGTCCGAGTCCTAATAAGGTGTCTGTCGTAGAGGCGGAATTTGTTTAAAAAGCGTGGTAATTGATGTATTGCGGCGAGTGCGCAGCCCTTCTTGATTAATGTATGAGTGTGTGTCTGTGTGTGTGTGAGCGAGCTGTGTTTTTTTTTTTTTTTGGTTGAGCCGATTTTAAAAAGGCCTCTTAACTGGGTCTGGGGATAGTGGCAAATGCTCTGCTGTAAACTACTTCATAGCAGCTGTTAAAGGACCTGACAGCTGCTGATGTCTCACGGGGTTTCGTGCTTTTTTCCCCCGTCCTGATCAGAGGAGGAAAGAGGTGAAAAAAAGAAAAAGAAGTGTAGGCGATATAGTCCTTGTCAATAATTGCAGCACTTAAAAATCTTATAGAGGGATTTTTTTTCTCATAGTGACTATCCCCTGAGATGCAGTTTCAAAGGTTCATTTAGTTTCACTTTTATGCCTTAGGGCTGGAGCAGAGAAAAAGAGTTTATTTTCACCAAAGTGATTTATCTTGGTTTAGTCATTTTGAAGTTACCATAGTTGCAAATAATGGACACTTAAAGTTCACCTAGGCGGTTGGCCAGGTTAAAGCTTACCTCAGCAATTTATACCCACTGGTGCTTTAGTAGATTTTAAAGCCCATAGGATTGTTCACATATATTTGCGGACACTTTATTGTAGAAATACTCTCCACAGCTTTCTGTGTTTGGTTTATTGGTGGGTCATATGACGTCATGGGTCTCTGTGCTATAAAGATGGTCACCCCTTCTCTGTCACTTAGGAAAAATGTTGAGGGGTTGATATAATCTAGTGTATGCATTTGTTTAATATTGCAAAAGTACCTTTATTTAAGACTGCAAATTGGTAGTTGACATGAAATAAGTTCCTGGAGTCAAAGTGATGACGCATATAGTTATTGTTTTGGTTCCATGAAAGTTTACACATCTTGCGATGTGATGTACTAACTAAAATTATTTTCAACCTTATTTATTTATTGCAGCTTTTATGACCTCATGTTAATTGAGACTATATGGAGTATTTTTTTAATCATTCATATCACATCGTAAGACCATTTATTATTTATTATCATTTTATTGTTGTTGTTATTATTATTATTATTATTGCAGATTATGACCTCATATTAATTGAGACTATATAAAATATTTGTAGTTTTAATAATTCATGTCAGATCGTAAGACCATTTAATATGAGGGTGTTTTAAAAAATTATGATAAAAAATATTGTTTTTAATATTGATCATTTAAAAAAAAGTCCACCACCTTTAAAAGTAGAGCATACCATTTTAAAGTAGTCAAAATATTCTCTTAACTGGAAACTATCTTGAAGGCCAGTCGTTCGGTTGCTCTGCTTTTAAAGTGATGTGACATTTTGTGAACCACTTTCTGGCCTGGAAATAGAAATGCAAAGAACATGGTACAACGCTAAAGCTGGAATATAATGTTCCGTTCAGTCAGTATAACACTGTATGCTTTTTTTAAACGTCCTCAGCTTGCGCTCCATCCTTTTCTGCAGCTCATCATCTCCACCGTCAGCCTAATTCAAAGCCCAGTATCAGATACGGTCCTAACAAACGCTGTGCTCAAGGCAACGGGACCTCAATTATAAAACAGCTCCACCGGTCATGGGTTAGCCTGCGCGAATCTGACGTCCCACCTAGACACACGTGTACACATACACACTCTCACAGTAAGAGTGGCCCGAGGCTTTCCATTCTAATTGCCACTCCACAACAATGTGGCAAAGAAACGCCTTTGTTATCGGCCCTTAGTGCGTAAGAGATCTGCCAATAATTAAAGCTAAAAGCCCTGGAAATTCTCTTTGATAAGGCATAAATATTATTTCCTTCCTAATGCTTTATTGAAGATAATATGCTATTTAAACAAACACTTCTGGTATTAGTAGACTCAATAAAGAGGGTGCTTGCGGCCAGAATGTGAGGTCTTCCCTTTCAGTCATTTCTTAATCAGTGTATTAATGTAGATACACGTAGATAGAACGAAGGGGTTTTCTGCTTTTTATAATATTCAAACAAGATTTTTTGTGGTGTGTATGAGTATTTGTGTGCCCTTTCACACCCCAGATAACACTCTCTTGATGGAGTCAGGTGTCTGGCCTTTATCAGTTCAGCAGATTAGAGTGAGATTAGGGGAATAGAGGAATAACACACACAGTTTTGGCTTGTCTGAATATGGAGAACGGCTCTGCAGTGCTGTTCTTTGGCTGCACAAATTGACTACATCTGAAGTGGCAATTTCACTGTTTAGATAAGCTTTATTGGCTTTTTGGAAGAATATGTCAAATTGACAATTTTATAATTATGCTCTGTTTGAGAGCTATTGTAGCAGTTGAATAAAACCTAACGGCACCAGTTCAGCATTCACTGTAATAGTCTGAACAAGCAATTGTATTATTGAGAAGTTGGTACAATTTAATTGTATTATCATGCACAGTGTATGCTAATACTTTTTTTTGTGAATATGCATTATGAGGCACATATTACACAGCGTTTTTGCCTTTTTGTATGCGTCACCAGCTGGCGCAACTTACTATTCAAAGCGAATATAAAACAGTGAGCGAGTACACAGCCTAGTTGAGGCAAGAATTGTCGCTGCTCAGCAGTCTGACAAGGAAACACAAAGAAAATTTGAAGATGTAGTATGTGATTTTTAATGTTAAAATGCTTTCTCCTATCCCAGCTTAATATGTCAAGACATGCTAGAAGCAAGTTGATTCTCTCAAAGTATAAACATTGTCATGCTATCAAAGCATTGCTGTATTTGGTTGAGCATCCTGCCCAGCAACAGCAGTATTGACTCTACCAATGTTGTTAGTTTGGGGCGGGGCTATCTGATTGCCTGACCAATTGGAACAGAGGTGTTTTCAGGGGAAAAAAATGTTTGAAAACAGTCATTATTATTCGTTTGGTGATGCTAGCAGCACATAAATTACACATTTCACCTTGATTTAAAGGGATATTTTGAGTTCAGTACAAGTTAAGATCAATCTACAGCATTATTGTTTGGTAGGCACAAAAATTATTATTAATATTATTATTATTATTTTTTTTTTTTAAAGAAGCAAAAATCAAGGTTACAGTGAGGGACTTACAATGGATGTGAATGTGAAATTCTTGGAGGATTTAAAAGCAGATAATGTTGATAATTTTATAACAGAATTTTCATTAATAAACTTTTACAATAAACTTTTGTATTTGAAATGTAAACGATTTAACTGATCATTTTTACTGTCATTTGAAATGAGATATAACTTTAGTAGAAAAATAAATGTCAAATTATGATGCAAATGTTTATGTCTTGTGTCTATACTATTGAAACAGTAAGTGTTTTAACGGTTACAAATCGGCTTTATTCACCTCAGTTTCAAGTGCCTTACCCTAACCAAGATTTTGCTTTCTTGAAGAAAAAGAGGGACAACTGGAAATTAATATTTTTGGTAATTAACTTAATGTCACTACTGCTGTCAGTTGATCTTAACTTAAATCATGGACTTCCAGTATATAAAAACATCCAGGTTTTCCTAAAGACAAAGTCAAAACCACACACAATCTCCCCTCAGCGGAAACCTCCCTTTGAGGCCCCTCCTGCTGTAATTTCACTACCCAATTACAGTAATGTGGCATGGAGGAACGGGTTAGATGTTCTCACCCTAAGGCAGAGCCTGGCATTCGTAATCCTTTAGAAGCACTTAAGAAATTGATGTTAGCGCCTCTGCGTCTGTTAGCTAGCCTGCGGCCGGCCTGATTGCATAGTCTCCTCCCTTTAATTGGATCATCAGAGTGTGATCTGAGTTTTGGAGCTCAGATTATGTTAGCCTGACTTTGAGTCTGCTAACCTGAGCGGGGCTCTGCACTCACTACCTGTGCTGACCTCAATGTGCCTAAGTGGTTCTTCTCATCAGGGTCTTTGGCCACTGTATCAAAGCAATCCCAGGTGCTTTATTAATTTCTTATGTATATTTATGTGTGGTATCCCCAGGTTGTCTATTTGAGTGACTGTTCCCTCTTAGAGAGTCAAAATTGATCATTTGGAGAGGTGAAATCGTTTGTGAGGAGGGAAGGAGAAGGCTGTTTTTACTTCAGCTCAGTAGGATGTTTTTGTAAGTACACTGCTGACTGATTAATTGATTTATTATATTAAAATATGCATAGTTTGTCACAGCCGTGGTATAATTGTTAGTGCACAGCTCAAGATATGTTGAATTCTCATCCCTGCTGAAAAGATGAGCTTCTTTGACAGACATGAACTTTGTTACTGCAACGGGGCGTTCTTTTGTTCAAAAAGTGCTTACGACTGAATCAGAATGGGGGTCTTGTTTTTATCTTTTTATTTTTATTTAACGGTATCACTTTACAAAAAGGTTTCATTTGTTAACATTAACTACATTAGTTAACATGCAACTAACAATGAACAATACTTGTACAGCATTACTAACATCTTAGTTAATGTTAATTTCAACATACATTTTTAAAATCAAAAGTGGTATCTATTAATGTAATGCACTTTGGACTAACATGAAAATGAACATGAACATTTTTATTAACTAACGTTAACAAAGGTTAATAAATGCTGTAAAATTGTGCTCATTGTTACTTCATGTTAGTTAATGCATTAACCAATGTTAACACATGAGATCTTATTGTAAAGTGTTATAGTGTTAAAGTGTTAAAAGTCCTTCTGTTTGTGTACATAGATTTACAATAAATTAAATGAACTTTTCGTTAAATAAAATTAACTTTTCATTGCGCAAAAACAGAGACATATAATAATCGTCATAATAATAGTAACATTGCTTACAGCAGGTAATTTGAAGTTCGGCATTTATTGTCTTTTAATGTGTTGTTGAAGGTGGTTATTAGTACTTTAAAGGGCATGAATTTAGAGATGCAACTTTTCTAAGAGAGCTTACTGCTCCACAACATCTGTATGCTAGAAACTTTTCAGAGAGGTTGTGTCTCTACATTCACTGCCTTGACAGAATTGTAAAATATGTAAAGAAGCAAAAATCTAGATTAATTATTTGACCATCCTGACATAATCCCCTTATTCTGGTCAAAATAAATACATAAAAATGAATAAGCACTTGAAGCTGCCTCACATTATTATGTCACACACTGATCATAAATTCACAGATGGATGAGGATATGCACAGTGATTGGTTAGTTTATCCCAACTGACCAAGCCTTGTGTTTGCCGCTGTGGTTGCCACCTCTAATTGGACAGGATATTGCCATGTGGCGTTGGATAGAGGTAGTTCACAATCCCTTGCACCTTTTAAGAGCATCAGCAAGTGTGAAAAGAAATGATTACTGTAAATGGCCTCATTGTGCCTCCATGCTGGCTTAGTTGTGCTTGACTGAGCCGAAAGCAGAGAAGGAGGTGGGAGCGAAAGAAAGGAGGGGGAAAAGGAGATAGAGGGGTCCTGTCACTGAAGAGCAGAGAGAGGATGTCTGTCTCTGGTTTACATGGGAGTGTGTGCAAACACCAGGGTTGGGCGAAATTTAAATTTAAAAGAAGTTGAAAGAAGAAAAAAAAAATCTAGATTAGATCTATATTATTTGACCAACCTGACATAATCCCTTCCAATAATTTATCTGTAATTCTGGTCAAATAAATAAAATAAAAAAATACTCTGCTCTCATTTTAAGCTCCCTCACATTATTAAATCACACACTGATCATAAATTCACAGATGGATGATGTTATACACAATGCTGCACACATCTCACTCTCTGCATCTTTACATGGGAGTGTGTGCAAACATCAGGGTTGGCCAAAATTCTGAATTGAAGAAGTGATTCCCATTCAATTCATGAATGTGAATTTGAGTTTGACATACATGATGTTGAATTGGAATCATTTTTCTGAATTGAATATTTGGAATATTCTGAATTGGATATTTGTAATATTTTGAATTGCACGTGATGAAAAAGAAAACACTCACACAACTTGTTTTGACTAATAATGTTAGTTTATTTAATATAATATTTTATATATATATATATACTTTTTTTCTGGGGGTTTTTTGTCAGATAACCAACAACTAAATATTGACATAAAAATGTATTTATACCTGTATATTTATGTTTGGAGTTTAGAGAAACAGAACATTCTAAGAGAATTAAGTGTATGGATTATTAAGTTTACGGACCATTATCTGTAAAATGAAAATCTATAAATTTTTAAATTTTCATATATATATATATATATATATAAGATATATATTCATATATATAAGAACTGTACTTAATGCAGTTATACTTTCTTGGATTCAAATTTAAATTACAATTCTGCATATTTTCCTATAACTGTTTGGTTCAGGAATATTGGCTTTAAAAGGCCTTCTTAATTCAATTCTGCATTTTGCACAACCCTGGCAAAAACTCCAAGTTGTATTTAAATTTGTAATATTAAAATCACTTGATGTTGTTCACCTTTACTTGCACACATGGACTTGCTGTTTCTGTTTGACTGACATTGTTACAGCTCCTTCTCAAATCAAATCCTATTTCTCCTGTTAACCAAACATGGAGAGGTTCATTGTGCTGGATGAGGGCCGCCCGCTAGCCAATGAAACCAGCAACGAAACAGCTGAACTCACAGAGAGCAGTCTGCGATTGCTTCTGTCATCATCAGCCTGCCTACAATATTTGTGCTCTGATAAATGATCCAATTCAATCAGAGCACCCAGTTTGCTCTGTGTGGGTATTTGTAAGAGTATGTGTGTGTGTTTATGAGGACATTGAGAGAGAAAAGAGAGAGAGAAAGCATATTTACCTCCCTTTATTAAATCTCACAATTGTCTCAAGAAATGTTGGAACCATAAATTCAGTTCGTGGTTCAATTTAGAATATCAAAACAGGCCTCTCCTCTCTGCCCATCTGAATAGGCTGTTTGTGGGAGGAGAGAGACTCCAGCAATGTCATGGAGGTTAAACTAAGATCTGACACACTCAAAGCGCTCCTAGCGTGTATACCAGATTCTACAGCAAAGATGGCACGTCAAATCATGTACATAGGAAATTGTGTGTATTTACCTATATATGTTAATATGCCCTTGATTGTGATGTCATAACTAAAACTTCCCTCCCTAAGTTCTATTTCCTGTAGGCGAAATAGAAGAGCTTGATCTACTTTTGTTTTCATGATATGCTGTTATATATTTAATATATGTAAACAGAAAATCCTCAAATTGCGTAAGCAGATGGACATCAAGACATGGGGGCAATGGACTAGTTACAAGAAGGTCAACTAAACAAGCAAATGTCAGGGCCTTTGCCTCTTTGTTGTATACATAAAGGTTCTCTCGGATTTATACTAGGACACAGAGACTCAATTGAGACTCATCCATCCTGAGTTGGAGGTGTAAACAACCCCACTCTTGCTTTTGGGGGTGAAGTGGAGGGTCTTTTCTCCCTCTTTCCTCTAATGGGGTCCCCTGATACAGGAAATGTCATCAGCTCAGAAATAGATGGACCCTAACCACCACTGTGGACCAGCACACACACAATTCTCAGATACAAAGACACAATAATAATTAGATTTTCCGACCAAGTCTCATGACAATTCAAAACTATTTTATTTTTTTGACAAATTGCATGCTGACAAATTCATATGAATTTGTATGATCTCATTTCTATCATGACAACTCTCGGAAGATTTTTAGCATGGTGATGGATATGACAATGTTAATGTATTTGTTCTTGGTGGAATAGATCTGCTACACTGCTGCTGTTGAATTGCTGCTGCTGCAGAGCAAGTACAGGAACTTGCTACTGCCAGTGCATATGCTGATATGCTGCTGTGAGTATGTAAGACATATATCAATTACCCATAGCAGATCTATACAGGTGGAGCTAGGGAAGGTGGAGGGTTTTAGGGTTAGGGTTAAGGTTACGCTGCGAACTGCTATAGTAAATGGTAACCAGCCATTTAAATGTTAAGCAGCAAGCTCATTGGCTGCAGATGTGACATGAACCAATCATCTTGTGCCAAGTAGTTAACGCTGTAAATATCATCAGCTTGTGTTAAGGAACCCATCAGCCTGCGCCATCTAGAGTTTCATTACAAAACTAGCCATTGTACATTTTTGTACAATCTCGTCTATTCATTTTCGTTTGACCTGCTCATGCCCCACTGAGGGTTAGGTTTAGGGGTGCAAGTTCAAGCTTACTTTTTTCTTTGTTACAAATTGTAGATTTTCATACAAATCACATCATACTAATTTGTACAAAATTGCAACTTTGTAAAATACTTAAAGGTGCAGTAAGTGATTTCCGAGAAACATGATTTCTGTTGATATTTGAAATCAACCCAAACAAACACACCCCTCTCTTCATTGCTCCACCCCCAAAATACACGAACACACAATGCAAGAGTGGATGTCTCTTTATCATAGCTGAAGTGAAGCAAAATAATGCTTTGTGGAAAATAAAGTGAAGACAATGAACGAATGACAAGGAAGGACACCAGCACCAGACAAACAATGGCACTCAAAACTGTCCTGTTACTATAGCTATAGCTGTTACAACAACAGCATATCTTGGTTGTGTGAAACATAGCAAAACCAATGTTACTCACATCCGTTTTCAGGCCTTCCTGCTTAGGTCTCTCCAGCGCTGGAAAGCTTTTCTAATATTAACGCGGGTCCTAAAGCTCTTGCCTGATCATGAGCCTTCTTTTTCCAGTGATATTCCTCTGACCCTTTCTCTTTTGTAATGTCTCTCAGCCATCTCTCTTTCTACAGTCTTTCTTCAAATCTCCCTCTTTCTCATTCTCTCTCCTCCCCCATCACGAGTGTATGTGCCCCCTACTGCTGACTGGTTACAAGTGTGTTGTGCTGCTTGGTCCGATCCATTTTTAAGAGCGTTTCTCAGAAATCACTTACTGCACCTCGCATTTTCATGAGATGGGGTTGGATTTTAACATAAAGGCTAAGTTTAAGTAACTGACTTGGGCTTGGGCTTCTAAAAAAAAAACATAATTTTTACATAATTATAAATTGTTTAAAAAAATTGTGACCTAATTTCATGATCAATTAAAATAATATCAGATATTTGCTTGCAAATAGGGATGCACAATATATCTGATATATGTTCATTTTTAATGTTATCGTTATCGGCCCAATAAGAAAAGTTGGCCGATATATTAAAGCCGATAAATAATGGATTGCGCACTGTTCACCATGACAGGGCCATAACCACCATAGATATTGAGGGGGACAAGTCCCCTCCAATAATTAGAAATGGCCAAATTGTCCTGCCCAATATTTGAAATTATGCAGCGCTCTGTATGTTGTTAGGATGACAAAAAGATTTAAAAGTTACATTTTTAGTCTGGTCTGCCTCAGCAGTCTAACAGTATTCATCAATGTCAAAATGATTGAGATGGCCAATCAAATCAAAGTAGGCGGGGTTTACTGGTCACAGAAACAGAGTGTGAATTCCAGTGTAAAGTGTCAGTTTAACATTGAAAGAGAGTGAGGTAAGAATCGAAACATTTAATACGCCAAGCGATCGACATTAACATCCAGTGATGCAAACATACTCAACATTTTTTTCTCAAATATGGCCGTTTTGAATTGAAAATATGCATTGACATGATTCATGGAATTCCTGAGTGTGAAGAAACGTTTTATGTTTTTGACATATTAGGCATACAAATAAAAGTACATATGTGCATATTTTAATACAAATTAATGCAAATATTATTTGCGAATAGTTCAAAATGATTATTTCCTACCTAGAATTAGACCTAGAATTTCCTTCACTGTTCTGTTTCTATAGGCTTATAAGAATTTAGATTTATCGGCCAAAATATCGGTTATCGGCTTTCAAATATAAATATAAAGAATATATATTGGTATCGGACAAAATTTTAATATTGTTGCATATCTACTTCCAAACACCCCCTATTATTCCTGTTAACTTTATAAGATATTGCAACTGGCTCATCTTTTTCCCTTGTAACATTTGAATTTTGAGACTGAAGTTTACCTGGAGATTGAATGCTTTGCCTGACTACGCTTTGATTTACCTATAGTCTTACCTATCATTACCTGCATCAAACACACAATAATGCCCACATCCTTTTTATTCTTTTCTGCCAAATTGACACCATTAATCAAGGCAGATCTCATTAGGATGAAGTTGGGCAACTGGAAAGACCTTGAGGAGTCCTGTGCCCTCCCTCTCTCCTCAATGCCCTCTCACCCTTTTTTCCCCTGTACATTTTCCTCCCCTTTCTCCATTTTTGTGAACCTTTTGTGCTTGCTTTGGTCTCTTCAGTTTCAATGCACTGACAAAAGCAGACGGTGGCTGCTTCAGTAATAGCTCAAGCTCTATTGGCCTGTCAGATCCGTCCTCCTGCTGTCGTCTTCTCGACTGAAGAGCTGAAGACTTCTCAAAGTCCCACACTGAAAACAAATCCTTTGTTACAGGAAATATTTGAGAAAAAAATCGGTTTAATAGATGAAACCCCTTTAATGCTGCCACAAAGTGGGCCCCCCATTCCTCCAATCACTCACTCAACTTCCTCCTCTATTCCTCCATCTTCTCTTGTTAGTCAGAAGGTGTTGTGCATGCTGATACACAAAAGGCTCCACATCTTTTTCTGCGGGGCATAAATTACGCCCGTGCGGCGGATCGTCTATGAGTGCTTTCCTCAGTTATGGATTGCTGCGTTCTGGACTTGACAGGAACATAATTAGAACTCTTGATGAAATCTACAAAATTATTCCTCCGTGGCTTCAGTGGTCCTGAAATGTATCCATATTTGTCACCGTGCACTTGAAGGGCCTGTTAGCGCACAGCAGTAATGGCTCCGTTCATTTATCCTGTAATCTGAGGATGATAGAGGAATAGTTAGTCGGATAGATAGATGGAGACCAGGAGTGGTGGGGGGATGTTACATACTGAGAATGAGAAAGTAGAAGAGGGGGGCATGTTGATTAGTTGCTGTCTCATTCTTGGTGTGAACAGGACAATATGGACAAGGAGAAGGGCCAAGATCAAAAGACCACTCACAGGACACAGTGAAGAGGCTTGCCTACGAAAATCTGTTTGTGATAAAACACAATGAACAACATTTGTATAGCGGTTTTTTTTTAAATTTTCACTACCATTTAAAAGTCAGGGGTCAGTTTTTTTTTAAATAAATTAATACTTTTATTCAGAAAGGATGAATTTTTTGAGCACCAAATGATTTCTGAAGGATCATGTGACACTAAAGACTGGAGTAATGGCTGCTGAAAATTCAGCTTTGCCATCACAGGAATAAATGCATATGTATATTAAAATAGAAAACAGATTCACAATATTTCACAATATTACTGTATTTTGATCAATTAAATGCAGACTTGGTAAGCATAAGAGACTTCCAATATAAAAAAAAAAAAAAATACAGATCCCAAACTTTAAACAGTAGTGTAGGTTAATGTTCATTTATAAATATAGCTTATACTATAAATGTACTACTGTAGCTAATGCATTAATAAATGTTACTTGTGTTAGATTTTATTACATGGCTCTGAGGAATACTTGATTCTGATTGGTCAATCACAGCATTCAGTGGTCCAATATTTCCTAATGTTCACAGTCGTCCATGGCAACGCTCAGACCTCTCATCAGGGTAACTGAAACCGGTGCTACTTTCTTGACTTTCGTATCACACCGCAAAACTTGCTCTCTCTTGTTTCATACAAACACAATACCGCTAGTATCGATTATTGTGAAAATTAGCTCAGATTGTGACACTGCTATATTAGGGCTAAGAGAAATATACATACATTGTTATTTTACAAAAATGAAGGAAGATAAGTTAATTTATCCCTTCACATAAGTGACTTCAGTATTAATATTACTGTAATATTTTGCAGTAATTATCTTGTTGTTAGGCAGATTGTTTTGTACACCTTATAATGGAGTATTTTCTTCACTAAAGCTTAAGATAAGATACAATTATAAAATTATTCCACCTCAAATTATCATTTCATGCACATTTTATTTGGTCAGTAGCTGTAATAAGAGGGATGATAATGTTCAGTTAACCAATCATAAAACCCTTCAGGGTGATACAAACCCCCCTGCTCTGTGTCAGGGTCCCAATCATTAGGGTTTATTTTGCAATAATGGCTGTACATTTTCCCTCGCAAATTTTCCCTACTGATTTAATTTTTTTTTCTCTTTTGGGTAATATCATATATCCACACTATCTTGCTTTAGACCACAAAAATCCATAGGTATCTCTCATTTCAGAGGTGGTCTGTGAGATGCCTCCTTTTCTCCAAGTCTTATCAAATGCACAGCTGAGCAGACCTCATTCATCCATGGGATCTTTTCAGATGAAGACGCCTGGTGTTTACTTCACCCTCTCTGTCTTATCTGCAGTCTTGTTTCAGGGTACCGTTTTGCATTTCTTAAACGTCTGTCTGTTCACTGCTTGATTTTGACCCGCACAGTCCTCCATCCTTTTGTTTTTTATCGAAGTAGGAGGAAGCCCTCGCCCTGTCAGGATGGTGCAGTGGGGCAGAAAGAGAACGTGCGTGTTTAACGTAGGAAGAGGGAGGAAAGGAGCGACAGAAGACTCATTTAAATGAGATATACAGCCAAACCTCATATGCATGGCCAAGGAGAGAGGGGGGAAAATGAGAGGCAGAAAGAGGAGAGACAGAAGAATTGAATATGGATTAGAGGGATGAATATTCTATTATTTCGCCCCATTCTGCTGATCTCCCTGTTGCTCCTCGGTGCTCGAGCTGAAATATATTGATGTGGCGGAGAGATCGGTTTCTGTGGCCCATGTAGTCTGTGTGGGTGTGCCACTTGAGCCGTGGATTATGGGTACGGCACGGTATTCGTCTACCTCCCTCAGACCTGAAGCCAATTTGTAGCCAGTTTTCCAGGTGCACGGATCTGGTTTAGAGTAATGAATGCCGATGAGCTAGTTTTCCTATGGTTGGCATTAGCTGTGCGTGTGTACAGCGCCTTAAATCCATGTTGCCGGTGCATCCGTGCTGCGAGACAGGAGATCTGCCTCGGCCTTTGTCTATGTTTGTAATCTCTGAGATGATTAGGGAAGTCTCTTACCCCCTGCGGAAGAGCCTAGAATGATCCCTAGGGCCCGGGATACGTCCGCACAGATTGCTGAAGCATACAGAGTGTCTCAAAAACAGGGACAGCGAGTTCCAATGTGGGTCATGGTAGGTGTGTAGAAAAAAAAAATACAAGTTAACCCTACAGGATGTGGTGTTATGTTTGTGCTAATCTCATTTAAAAGTGGCTGCTCACAGAGCTTTAGCGTGTTGCAGCTAAATAGCATTTACGAGATTTGCCTCCTCAGAGGTCAGGTGGGGTCTGATCTTACCTAACACAAGCCTCTACAACCCTTATTACAGGTCACGAAACTCCACAATTCATAAACCGGCAAAACACCTTCCTTAACTTACTAACAATGACAATTGGGAGACTGGAGGTTCAAGCTTTAAAAATGACACAAGCACTACTTGTGCGTTATGTCTTCTGAAGTGTCAAGACGATCAAGACGAAGAGTCAAAATATAGTCTTACATATTCTTATATACAGGAGATAGCTTTGTGTGATGAAATAACTGCAGTTTAAGTTTGTTTTTCATTTATATAAACTGTGAAAAGTTACTATAAGATAAAGCCACATTGTTTACTTCGTCAAAGATGAAGCCTGAGGCCTGACTGAATGCAAATACGTTGCTGTGAATGTTTGTGTGTGTGTGCATTGTGCAGACAGCTCCTCTACATCCTTTTAAAGCACTCTAGTTGGTGAGTCTACATTGGCTTAAGGACTCCATGTATTCTTCAAGGGCAGCGTCTTCCTATATAAGGTGAGAGAAATCTGACCCTAATGGCTTTGAAGGAAAGAGTGATCACAGGGAGAGTAAGGTCAGACAGAAAGAGTAAGACAGAGATAAAGTCCCACCTCTCTATCAAAACAGCACTCTCAAACTCTTGTGTTTACACAAACGTCTGCCACTAAAGGGCAGTGGTTCACTTGCAAAACCATAAAGTACAATGTTTTACAGTTGCCATTGGTAGCATATAGGTGACCACAAGATTTTTTTTTCTCCAGCCTCATGAGATGAACTCGCGGTGGCAACTGGAGCATGTGCCATATGGCCAGTGGTGCAAATACCAGTGATGGCTGAGTGTTCAAGCAAAAGTAGCAATCTGGATTTCATCAACTGGTGTCAGTAGGAAGATATTGAAATGTCTTGAGCCACTTTATAGCCTTTGGTTGAGTCAAGCATTAGGGATGAACGAGATGAGGAAACCCGCCATGATGCTGTGGTGTTGTGAGAGGCTGTCAGGTCGTTGAAAGTGTTCTGAATGTATTTTAACACTATGTGTTTGCTACACTTTAAAAAAATACAACTAAGGCAATACAACAAAATACAACTAAGGGCCCTATCATACACCCGGCGCAATGCGACGCCAGGCGCGAAGCACGGGTTTTTTTGCTAGTTTTAGCCCGACGCAGTTATCATTTTCATGTCCAGCGCCACGTTGTTTAAATAGCAAATGCACTCACGCAAATCTGTTCGTCCATAGGTGTGCTGATCTGCATTGTTGTCGCGTTGCTATTTTGAGGCAACTAAAAACGACTGCACCATTGACCAACAGAAACTTGGTCTAAAGTCAAAAGCGCAGTATTTTTTGTGTTATTTAAAGGGCGGATTAGTAATATGCTCCTATAGGCGGGTGCACAACGAGCATACACTCTGCTTATTATACACACAGGGACGCGCAGCAGCACACAAACATTTTTAAATACTAAAAATAAAAGGATTCCTCTCTGGAGAAGCATTCAGGCTTTCCGCTTGCAAATTGCGCAATGTAAATAGCGAATCTGCAAGTGCAACTGGCTTGTAAAGGGAATGGGAGGTGAGACTCTGACTGGTTTATTGCACGTTACGCCCCAAAACACACCCATGACTTATTAAGAGACTGGGTAAAACCCTTTTGGACTATCCGCCTGGCGAGTAGACCGTTTTTCCGTCGTTAAACTAGCAAAAGTGGATTCGGACACGCCCTAAGTGCACCTGTGGCATGCACTTCAGACCATGCGCTTATATAATTAAAATAGGGCCCAAAATGTAAAATGTAAATGTAAAAAGTAGCTTGAACAAAGATTATTTAGTAGGATGAGTCAGTTTATTATATTGAGTGAACTAAACAAGAATAATCTAAACATGTTGCTGAATAAATGTCATCACTATGTCTTTATTTCCCCGCCTCTCCCTCCCTCCATCCCCCTGCCATATATTAATTCTCTATTGCCTTTTCAGGATCCAAAGAATAAGATTTGAAGTTTGAGCAATTTGTCCTGACATAAGGAGATGTTTAGAGATGTGCTCACACAGAGAGAACGAGAGAGAGAAAGTGACATGCAGACTGACTTGTTTTCGGGGACCTCCCTCTCCCCATCGCCCCTTCGCATTGTTCTCATGTCCTGCTTGACTGCCGGCGTCTAATCTTGAGGGGTAAGAGAGCAGAGACTCCCTTGGGTTTCTGTGCTCAGCACCTTGTTAGACAGCTCCTCCAAGTGCACTGGCTCCTGCCTCTCCTGTCAGCCTCCACTCGCCATCTCCTCCATCTCCGTGTCTCTCAGTCGTTCCCTTTTTAAATCTCACTTCTGCCGAGACACGTCGGCCTGTCGTTTGGAACTGCTGTATTACAGCAGCGTTGAATGAGGAGCTGTCAGCGAACGCGTCCTGTTGAAGAGCGCAGCGTGTTCACATTAAAAAGAAGTGTAGGGTGGGAAATAATGCAGTGTTTACAGAAAGATCAGGATGTAGGTGCGCGCTGTGTGTGATACGGTTTAACTGTATTAAGCCAGATTTACCGCCGCTTTCTGTCGTGTGTATACAAACCAGTCTCTTCCTCTCCGACTATGTCATCAGTGTAATAACTGATAATAACTGATAATGCGGCTGTCATCATTTACATGTAGAGGCAGTTAATTAGAGCTGCAAGTTATTTAATAAGCTGAATTTCCATCTTCAAAGTAGATGAGGCTGCTGAAAGCATGAGAATGAAATCATTTGCCAGTTATTATTGCATATTAATATATCATAATAATAAAAAAGCATGGAGTAAAACAGAGTACAGCACAATAGACTCTCTGTTACTATTTTTGTATCTTAATAAAAGAATAGAGTAGCACTGTAAAATGTAGTGCTGGGAAGTATACCAGTTCATCCGATATACCAGTTTTGTGTACAATATGTATTTTTCAAAAAACCCCATACCGGTGCATATAGTAGCTACTGTTAAACAATTGCTTCATCTATTCAGCGACCACGATGAGTGCTATGTAGAATGTTTTGAGAGGAGGCCATTATTAACTGCGCACCCGTCCTACTAATGGTTATAACTTTATAACAACAATAAACAACACACACAACTAACTCTTTTTAACATGGCAAATATCATGTAGAGACCTATGATTTGCTCTATGAAGCGGAATGTCACAAAATTTGGCAATTTTTTTAAATGAATAAATTAAAAGTAGGGCCGTACAATGAATCAAATCGTAATATGGATAGTGTCTGTGAATATTAAAGCTCAAAAAGACTGCTTTTAAAATCTGAAGTCTGCATGTTCTGCGTGTCTCTGTAAATGAGCGCCACAGTTTTGCATAATACACATATAGGTTACTGAAGCATGCATGATGCTCGTGGTGTTTTCAGCGTCTGTCATCTCACCATGAGGACATGAACACATCCTTCAGATCTGCTCTGAGTCACCTAACAAGCATTTCACCATTTAATTTGGTAGAACTATTGTCATATCATATACACACAGAGACTGTTTTCACAACAACCCGTCAAAATATAACTTTGGTTTAACTTGAGGAAAATGTAACAGAAATATATTACTATTGCACAGTACTTCAAGTAATAATAATAATAATAACAATAAATAGTTTATAAAATGTATTAAAACATCACAATCACAAGTTTTCATACAAGTTTTAATTCAAACAGTAAACTTACCAAAAAAAAAAAAAAAAGGAATTATAAAATTTTTATTTGATTACATTTTAAAAGATCAACTACATTGTTAGTTTTATAAATTGATTTGATTACCACCATTTTTTTAAAGGAAATTCTGTGTTCTACTGACAGTAAATTAAGACATTATAAACCTATATAAAGTTCCAGGCATGAAAAGAAAAAGAAATCCACCAGAATCTAAAAAATACCGTGATACAGATTTTTGGTCATACCATCCGGTAGTAATGGAGCATAACAGAGAAGAATGAAGTAGAGTAGAACAGAATTTGCTTAACACTTATTATTGTTGTATCTTAATAGAGAAGTAGAATAAATGGAATAGAATAGTAGCATAAAGCACAATGGAGAAGAGTAGAACTGAATAGAATTGAATATAATACGAAAGAGAGAGAATAAAGCGTGGTTTAAATATCTGTAACTTTTTAAAAAGAAAAGCATCACTGATAATCTTAAAAAAAAAAAGTTAAACTAAGAATGTAAATCAATCAATCAATCAATCAATCAATCAATCAAATGTCCTATAGAAAACATGAGAGCACAATTTTAGAGCATATCCCCCTTAAAGGCTAGTTCACACTGCCCTAGCAAACAGTTGGGTTTTGTTGGATCAGTGATTTTAAGGCAGTATGAAAATGACATTTGTGTTTTTCACCATTCAGACAACTGAAAATAGTTGAAATGTTGGTGTTAGTTTGGGAATCATGAACCAGCCTTCAAAAGAAGATAAAGGACAATCCCCATTTGTCATTTGCTCTCTAAACATTGTTTACCGACAATGTAAAAGGTGTTTAATATAGCCCGGGGCTCTCGTCTCTCATCATGGGAAAGCCCTTTGTCAGTTTGAAGGACAGGACATATGTTATCCTGATGAAGAACATATCTTAAAGTGAGACTAAGATGAGAACGTCGCACTGTAGCAACAGCGAATATCATTTAGGCTTGTGTTCTCTGCTAGTTTTGACCGAAATCCTTCAGTCAATTATTTTGTTCCTGCTCAAAATGCATTTTAAGCTCAGATGAGAGGAAGAGAGCAGTGTTCTACCAAAAACTACACTACCCCTCCTCCCCCTCCTTCCATCACTCCTATTGCAATTAACATGTATATGAGGAGTCTCAATGGTGTCAAATGGAATTAATTAAAAGTGTAAAACGGCCATTAAGAGAATGTGGAGGATAAAGGCAGCAGGCGAATCCTCTCTCAAGGGTCAGCCACACAAGAAACAAGAGTTGCTCACATCCCGCAGGACACGCACAATCATTCTGGCAAATGCCACCCTCGCCTTTTTATTTATTTATTTATTGTAACTTGCCTTCCATTACCTTTTTTAGGTGACGATATGAGCGGCACTTCAAATCTCTCTGTAGCGCCTTGTGGTTTCTGTACTATGTGAAATCACGGAGGCTAAAGCTTGGAAGAAGCCCGCTAGAATAAATTAATTGAAAGGATTAATGATGGATTTGCAGCGGCTACAGATGAGAGGGAGACAGTTTATAGGACTCTGAGAAAAGTGGCTCCTTTAAGCTGCTTGAGACGGGCTGAGGGAAAAAAAAAACCCTCGTTACGATCAGAGGGGATGGACTGTTGTCCCTCAAACCCCCCTCTGAATCTCTAAAGTTCTAGAGATGTCCACCCTCGCTTTCCATATTATGGCAACACGCAACTAATTAGAATATGGGCGGTAAGTGCGCCTCTTAAACGCATGCTAATTATCTCGCCTGCCGTCCGTGACCGGAGTCAGAAGGTAATTGGCCCGCAGCAACGTGACAACTCCAATCATCTTCCGAAATTAGTCGCCCTTTACAAGGCCAGGCCTACTGCACTCCCCCTTCGAAAGGGAGAACAATCAATTTGATAAGTGGCCATGCGGCCCATTGTTTTACATTAATTAGACTAATTGCAGAGTGTTAGTCTTTGTTGTGCAGCGTGAGGGTGGTCTTTTAAAATGCTATTCCGTTGTACATATGGTGTCATTTTTCTTTCTTTCTTTCCCCCGCGCGCTGCTGGAGTCTCGCCGTAGCACCATGGCTGTAAGTCAGCGCGGGTTGGAGCTCCTATGAACGCAGGGTTCTGTGACTGTGCCTTTGATTGGATTTCACAATGTGGGCTATGTCCCATAAACCATGTCTATGCCTAGGACAAAAATATAGGCCATGTCTTATTCATATAGCATTAGCCCAAAGGCACTCTCACCTAGCCTCATATTTATAACCTGGATTATCTTACCCACTGATCAGCGCTAATGGCGTATTTAGCCCGGGATGTGGGGATGCACCTGATATAAGACTAAAGATGTGAGGAGCCGCTGAATATCACGACTCTGCCGAAGGACGGTTCATCTTATCAGGAAAGCTCTGCATATTCATGGATTTGCATCACAAATCTCTCCTTACATTGGAATTACACATAGTTCTCTCAGATAAAAGATGCAGAATGTGGACAGCGGAGGAGTTTTTTTTGCTGTGCTGCAGGTTTCGTCAACAGCATATTGCTACTGAAGCAGTTTAGGAGTGGCAATTATAGTTTTGGACACGTCATTGATTTTGCCTCATGATTACATGAGTGTCAGAGGGGTTACCGATTCTGAGCGTTCTCAATACGTTCACATATTCGCAAACGTTTAGCCTGCGTAATGTCTCCTGTCTGTGGGGATTTTTAATTCGTTTTACAGTGGACTAATGTCTTAATTTACATATCTTTCTTTTCTTTTGTAGAACAGAAAAAGAGTTGTTTATAGCCGAATGTCACTGCTCTTTTCCATACAACGAATGTGAATGGTGACTACGGCTGTCAAGCAAGATATTCAGTGAGTAACAGCTTAAACTTCAGTCTATTCTTCACACAAAACTATCATATTGCTTTAAATCTTCGAACGTACTGCAGTCGTATGAACCTCTCATGGTGCTTTTTTTGTTCTTGACAATCCTTGGTCCCCATTCATTTCTATGGAAAAATGCAGCTCAGACATTACTTTTTTGGTTAACGATTCATTTAAAATCATAATAACTTTTCAGTAAATGTAGTAAAAGTAAACGTAATATTATCTGCTATAAGCTATTGAGTGGTGCAGGGATGACGTATTTTTGTATGCTAACCCAGAAGTTGGGATCACCCTGGTTCCCTCGACAAACCCAATAGGATTTTTCCATTGGCTTTTGGATTGTTGCCGAAAATAAGGTCTGTTACTAAAGAACAGAAGTGTAAATGAAGTGTAAATACAATCGGCAGAATTCAAAAGCTAAACGTAGGCTATACATGAACTTGGGAGACTTCAACGTCACCATCACTAAACTCTTTCAGTCTTTGCTTAAAAACATTTTCCCTGAAAGTTCGACTTGTAATAGTTTGCAAGAGCACGATTATAAACACAACAAAGGCTGTGAAAGTGGAGTTTATCTGTTTAATGTCCCTGACAACTGCTGTAGTCACATTTAGCCACTTGTTAGTAACCATCTTTTAAAAGACAAGTAAAAGCTGTAAAAACAAAAACCACAAGTGGGTATTACTGTATTTTATATAGAATAAAACGTGAAAATATCTTGAGCTTGTGTTCACCACAGACCTTATTTCAAGCTATTCAAAAAACCCATTGACTTCAGGACGATGGAACCTGAAGTGCAAAAATGCTTCAAATTCATTTCTAGGCTTTGGCATACAAAAATACATAATCCCTGCACCACTCTATAGCTTATATACTCATAATTTAAAGTTGTTTTGAAGTAACTAACTACATTGAAGCTATCTTTGTCTTGAAAAAAATCCCTAAGCAAATGAATATATGAACCAGTCAAAAACACGTCACTAAATCATTTCACTAAATATTGTTACATAAAATTACTGTAATAAATCTAATAATATTATTTTGTATATTACTACAAAAACCCAGTAAATGTCAAATGTTGCATAGGCGACTGTGTTGGGACTCAAATGATTTTTTTTTTAATGTAGTTTTTTTACTGCTTTATGTATGTTTAGTTTATATATAAGTTTATACTGCTTTATATATTAGTTTAGTTTTTAACTTTTTATATATAAGCTGTAAAGCTGCATGTGCAATTCAGGGGGAGTTTACACAACACCATTTTCATATAAAAAAGCAAAACTTTATGCATTTTGGCCATTCATTTACACAACAACGACGTTTTGGGGGCCTGAAAATGCAAACTTTGTAAAACGGGTTTCAAAGTGCATGTTTTTGGAAGCTATACCGTTGTCATCTCCATGCACGCTACAAAAATGCTAATTTGTGAAAAGGGTGACGTCATGCGCATGCATATTAGGTGTTCAGTTATAGGCGCTTAGTGTTTCTTTATAAAGAGACATCGCCAACTACTGGCCTGGCAGCATAATACAGCGCTTTTAGTCGTTTCGCGGATTCATGTGAACAAGGATCGTTTTGGCAATGTTGTCATCGGTACACGAAACGTGTCGTGTAAATGTACCCTCAGTATTACAGCTTTGCAGTGTTTTGTGACGATACACTGCTGCTGTCACACTACAAAAAAATGGTCAAGATAGTAGGAGGTAGTGCTACTTTTAGCTAGTTATACCCCAACATTATTAAGATTAAGTATAATATAAAATACACTCACCTAAAGGATTATTAGGAACACCTGTTCAATTTCTCATTAATGCAATTATCTAATCAACCAATCACATGGCAGTTGCTTCAATGCATTTAGGGGTGTGGTCCTGGTCAAGACAATCTCCTGAACTCCAAACTGAATGTCAGAATGGGAAAGAAAGGTGATTTAAGCAATTTTGAGCGTGGCATGGTTGTTGGTGCCAGCCGGGCCGGTCTGAGTATTTCACAATCTGCTCAGTTACTGGGATTTTCACGCACAACCATTTCTAGAGTTTACAAAGAATGGTGCGAAAAGGGAAAAACATCCAGTATGCGGCAGTCCTGTGGGCGAAAATGCCTTGTTGATGCTAGAGGTCAGAGGAGAATGGGCCGACTGATTCAAGCTGATAGAAGAGCAACTTTGACTGAAATAACCACTCGTTACAACCGAGGTATGCAGCAAAGCATTTGTGAAGCCACAACACGCACAACCTTGAGGCGGATGGGCTACAACAGCAGAAGACCCCACCGGGTACCACTCATCTCCACTACAAATAGGAAAAAGAGGCTACAATTTGCACGAGCTCACCAAAATTGGACAGTTGAAGACTGGAAAAATGTTGCCTGGTCTGATGAGTCTCGATTTCTGTTGAGACATTCAGATGGTAGAGTCAGAATTTGGCGTAAACAGAATGAGAACATGGATCCATCATGCCTTGTTACCACTGTGCAGGCTGGTGGTGGTGGTGTAATGGTGTGGGGGATGTTTTCTTGGCACACTTTAGGCCCCTTAGTGCCAATTGGGCATCGTTTAAATGCCACGGCCTACCTGAGCATTGTTTCTGACCATGTCCGTCCCTTTATGACCACCATGTACCCATCCTCTGATGGCTACTTCCAGCAGGATAATGCACCATGTCACAAAGCTCGAATCATTTCAAATTGGTTTCTTGAACATGACAATGAGTTCACTGTACTAAAATGGCCCCCACAGTCACCAGATCTCAACCCAATAGAGCATCTTTGGGATGTGGTGGAACGGGAGCTTCGTGCCCTGGATGTGCATCCCACAAATCTCCATCAACTGCAAGATGCTATCCTATCAATATGGGCCAACATTTCTAAAGAATGCTTTCAGCACCTTGTTGAATCAATGCCACGTAGAATTAAGGCAGTTCTGAAGGCGAAAGGGGGTCAAACACAGTATTAGTATGGTGTTCCTAATAATCCTTTAGGTGAGTGTATGTGATTAACAATAAAAACCTTTTTACTTTGAGTCCACTTTTAAACTTGAGTCCACAACTGTTGACAACTGTGACAGGGAGAATTCTTTAAAAAGCTTCACTCTGTGTTCCCAGTGCTATATATTTGTCTTTTCTTGAGAGAGGATAAGCATGTTATGTGAGATGTAAAGAACTGAGGCACATTTGGATGTGTGTGAAGCAGAGGAATCTCATACCTGCTGCCTCCTCTGAGGCCGGAAGCTTCCCTAGAGATCTTCTTAAGGCAGCGCATGAAAATGAACAAGGAAGTGCTTTATCTCTCCTCATACTACCATGCTCAACACATCATGTTAGCAGAAAGAGAGAAAAAAGCCCTCACTCTGAACACTTAGGTATAATTTTACACTCAGTATCACAGGGAGTGTTTCTTAGCTGCCCTACATAGAACCAGGCAGCCGTGCTAGAATAGAGACGGAAAGATTTAAGTCAAATGTGGAAGAGGGACAAGATCAATAATAATAAACAGGAACAATAACACTTATTTGTAACATTTTAGTGATGAAAGAAATGATTGCATGGATAAGTCAAGAATTGCTTTCATTTAGTGAGTCATTAGATCGATTCACTTCTGACTGATTCAATGAGTCTGATTCAACGAGTATGTCAAGACCTACTGATTCAGTTATTCGTAGACCGATTCTAACTAGAAGCTCATGAGACATATATTTTTTTATTCTTTTTGACAGATTAATTTAAAAACTGGCTCATAAGAGTCATTTGTTTATGAATCTTTAATATTTATTGTTTTTGCTAACTTTATCATTTGCCATGATGCAGTAGATTCAGTGGCGCTCAATATCAGTTAAGCAGAATGCTAATGTTTAAGAAACGTTAATCGCACGATAAATCCTTTCATTCGAGTAATTAAAAGGAAAATGAACCCAAACCTAAACACCATCTTGGCATTGAATACCATTTTTACATACATGCACACTGTGCTTTAACCTGAATTCTGATGTGTCTTACGCTCAGCCAATTTTCCATTGTGTCTAAATCGTGACGTCTGTTGTTTGGTCATATCTGTAGCTGCTTATTGTTGGCTGATGCATTGCTTCTCTGAAGGCCAGGTTGTGGCTGCCCATATCTCTGAGGGGAAATCTAGCTGAGTGGCTTTATCTGAAATGGAGAGAAAGCAGGAGGCACTGGGCTCTCTAAGTGAACCAAATGTTGCTCCTGGCAACAGCAGATATGCCCGTCTCCAGTCCTGTGCCTGGATATGAAAGTCGCGTTGGGCCCCGTGCCTATATATGCGTAGACTTTCCCTCAGAACTAAGAGGATAGAAGCTGAATGAGAGGAAGATAACCGTGCTACTAAGAATAGAGAGACTTTTAATCTTTTTGACGTACATGTCATGGATATAATGCTGAATTTGCACATTTAAGTTGAACGTTCATAGTGATCTTAACAGCTCAATTTGTGACACTGTTTAACTCTTTCCCCGCCAAACACGGAATTTTCCGTTATTTGTGAGAAAACGCTTCCCTGCCAAACACGGAATTTTCCGGGTTTCCGTGTTTTCACTGTTAGACGCAAGGGCTATTACGCATCTCCTGAATGAGTACAGAATCTCCAGATCAAAACACAGATGAAGAAGACGTAAAAAATACAAGCGATCGTATGTAAGCAGATGCATATGTAAAATAACGTGATCATCAACATTAAACAGCATATAAATCAAAACTATTTAAATGAAATGTCGACCCAGGGCGAGCTATAGGACTGTGCAAGCATTAGGGGTGTTGATGGACTCGATCTAGTCCATCTGTGTTTGATCATCATTCTGAATCTGATCTGGATGTAGTCTTTGACAAAAACGTGATTTTTGTTTTGTTCAAAATGTTGCTTTTTTTATGAAACTTACCCATATTTAAGTGTTGATAAAAAAGAAAAATAATTTACGTTTACAGCGTTTCAGTGACATTACTACATAAAACTACTATGTATATACAGTGGGGAGAACAAGTATTTGATATTTTTTTTATTTGATTTTGCAGGTTTGCCCACTTACAAAGCATGTAGAAGTCTGTCATTTTTATCATAGGTACTCTTCAACTGTGAGTGACGGAATCTAAAACAAAAATCCAGAAAATCACATTGTATGATTTTTAAGTAATTAAGTTGCATTTTATTGCATGACATAAGTATTTGATACATCAGAAAAGCAGAACTTAATATTTGGTACAGAAACCTTTGTTTGCAATTACAGAGATCATACGTTTCCTGTAGTTCTTGACCAGGTTTGCACACACTGCAGCAGGGATTTTGGCCCACTCCTCCATACAGACCTTCTCCAGATCCTTCAGGTTTCGGGGCTGTCGCTGGGCAATACGGACTTTCAGCTCCCTCCAAAGATTTTCTATTGGGTTCAGGTCTGGAGACTGGCTAGGCCACTCCAAGACCTTGAGATGCTTCTTACGGAGCCACTCCTTAGTTGCCCTGACTGTGTGTTTCGGGTCGTTGTCATGCTGGAAGACCCAGCCACGACCCATCTTCAATGCTCTTACTGAGGGAAGGAGGTTGTTGGCCAAGATCTCACGATACATGGCCCCATCCATCCTCCCCTCAATACGGTGCAGTCGTCCTGTCCCCTTTGCAGAAAAGCATCCCCAAAGAATGATGTTCAAGAACAGGTCTGTGAGAGCCGGAATTCTTACTGGTTGGTAGGTGATCAAATACTTATGTCATGCAATAAAATGAAAATTAATTATTTAAAAATCATACAATGTGATTTTCTGGATTTTTGTTTTAGATTCCGTCTCTCACAGTTGAAGAGTACCTATGATAAAAATTACAGACTTCTACATGCTTTGTAAGTGGGCAAACCTGCAAAATCGGCAGTGTATCAAATACTTGTTCTCCCCACTGTATATATATAATGTATAATAATGCAGTGGGGGAATATTTGTGGGTCCTGATAATGATGGCTGATGAATAAGGCTGATTCTAATCATAATAAAGTAGCTAATAATAGTAAAAAAAATTCTTCTTTAGTTTGTCTTAAAATATCGCAATAGTATCATATCGCAAGTTCAGTATCGCGATTTGTATCGAATCGTGACATGAGTGTATCGTTACACCCCCAGCACCTTGTGTTGGGATTATGATGTTAAGAAAGACACTGCAGTTTACAAATTTGAATATGGGTAATGACATGATGCTCATTTTATTTATTTATTTTTGTCTGGACCTATTAATTTTTTCAAAAATACATTAAACATGCAATTACACTTCTTATATAATGAACATGTTTTTAATTTCTGAATTCAAATCATAATGAAGAAAAAGAACCTCATTAAAAAGATGAAATCTTAATCTTAATTTTCTCTTAAAATATCAGATAATTTGACCTTTTTATAACAAGGCATGGGGCCAGTTTTACTAAAAAGGGCAAATTAGTGTGAGAGCGCAAATCCAAAAAAGCGCCAATGGGAGTGGAAAGTTTTGCGCATGATCTACTGACAATGCGCAAATTAAAAAACAGACTCAGATGGATCATTTCCATAATGACCAACGCAATCTACCAAAAGCAGCGCAAGTTTAAGACATGCTTTTTTGGGCAGTAAATAATGGCGCAAATACCAGTAAATTGACTAGCGCAAACCCTAGTAAAATCATCATGCATGATTCATTTAAATACCCATACATTTTGCGTCTGAAAGGGAAACTCCTACAAATGCTTATGCAGTAAGGTCAGCCGCAAAAATAACTGTCCACGCCTTTTTAGCACAAATTTTTCACAAATTTTTCACTTTTCAGTAAATCCTGACAGTAGTTTTTTTTTTGTACGCCAAAAGAGGGTTTGCGCAGGCACAAGCTGTTAGTAAATCTGGCCCATGGTTAGTGAAGGAGAAGCCATTCAGTACATTTAGAATTTTTTTGAAAATGCTATAAAAGTTTTTCAAAACTATATGAAGTCTACATTTTATTGTGAACACTCTTATTTGTGATTTACGCACATCGCTGTGTGAGTTAAAAATGATTATTGCCATTATAGTGCTCTTATGTTTTGTCTCTGTATCTCTCTCTCTATATCTTTCTGCTTCTGTACTGTGAAAGAGCTGAGAGTGGCAGGGCTGGTAACCGGATATATGCTGGACATTAGTTGACAAGGTCAAAACTCATCTCTCCCTCTTTCTTTATGTGGGCTAGGTCTCACTGGCCCAGATCGTGTTTTCCCCTGCTTTTTAACAGATTGTGTACAGTTTGTGTTGTTTGTGAGAAAAGAAATGATATAGAAGCCAGCTGTTGAGTCATTATTCAGTTCTTCATGTGCGTTACATCACTCTTATCTTCTATGCCTTTTATTTCGTAGACCTGTCTTACTCCCTCAGCCAAACTGGTGGTGATTTCCCTGGCTGCTTTGCATATCCCATTAATATTTTATTGCAATCGTTCATATCTGTGTGCAGGGTTGACCTGAGCACCAGCATGTCAGCATGCGTTGCTTGTACTACAAAATGTGGTTTACGTGAAACAATTAACACAGAACCCCAAAGGCCTTTTACAGGTCCAGTGTAGTAAGCCCAAGCCGCCCCAAATACTTCTCATAACAAAAAAGACAGAGCAACCGTGGAAATATAAAATCATGTATCAGAGCCGCACTTTTGTTATCGTTATTTTGTGTTTTTCTCAGTGGTACACAACTTAGGCTTCATATCAGCACAAGCATTGTGTGTGATGCCTGTACTCCCATGTCTCACGGTGGAATTGTCTGAGATTAAAGATGTGTCTATCTTTTGTACAGGCTCTGATTACAATAGTGTATTTATGGCATATGAGCACACAGCCTTTTAATTGAAATCATTCATCAATAGCTTCTGTGACTTGCCTTGATTAAGCTGTCCCATGTGTCCCTTTAGTATAGCTTAACGCTGGGCTTTTATAACTTTAACTTATTTAAAAATGACATATGACACAAATAAAATGAAATGCCAAATATATGTAGTTACTCTTCATATAAAAAAAGATCAGTTGTTTCTTGTTCTTCATAAGGATAATGTATAATAATTAGACTAGTAACAATAAAAATAAATAAATTATTGTAGATTATAAACAAGTGATAATATCTGTAACTTGCAAGTCTCAGTAATAAGGTTCACTCTTCGTGGTTAGCCGCTCAGTTTATTTGAACCGTCTTAGATTGTTAACTTCTGTGAAATGCTACATAAACTTCCCTGAAAAAGTATAAATAACGTAAGAGCGCTTCTTTACCCACAAGCCACGAACGACATGGGACGATATTTCTGAAATTACGAGCTGTTTATGCATATTTATTTCTGCTGACATTTTAATTATTTGGGGCTCCGTTGGAGAGATCACATAAAAAGTCCTATAATGCTCCCCCTAATTAGTATCACCTCCAAATTAAAACGGAGGACTTTGGGAATGCTGTCATTTTCAGAAGGCCATATTGGAATTATGTTTCAATCAGCAGCCGTGAAATAATTACTTGTACACTTCTAACTGCCCGCATTTACCAAACGGCCTGCAATTTACAGCCATCATGTCCGGCAAAAGCAATCAATGGGGTGGCTATAAATTCTGCCGCAGTCAAACAGATGGATATTGTTTGTGTATGAATGTGAAACATTAGAGCCAGGCTGAAGCTCTGCCTTGCTGATATTGTGATATTGCTGCTTGAGAAATGTAGATGGTTTTGTTGTTCTTAGCCTCTTAGAAAACGGTTACTACTGATCAGACTTTCAGATCAGTCTTGCCGTATATAAAAATATTTGCAGTACAGTACATTGAACATGGGGTGGTATCTAATCAACACATCTGATTAATTGCCCAAGGGATAAGGACAATTTGGTCGTATTGTGATTTATTTTGACAAATTTAACTATGAGATGATATATTTAAAATCTCATATTGCTGTTGTTTGGATATTAAAACAGGCATACTTTTGTTAAAACACTATCATTCAAAAGTTTTGTGTAAGAGTTAAAAAAAAAAACTTTTATTCAGCAAGGATGCATTAAATTGATCATTGTACAGTAAAGCCATTTATAATGTTACAAGCAATTTCTATTCCAAATATTATTTTGAACTTTTTATTTATGAAAAGAATCCTGAAATAAAAAAGTATCAGGTTCCACAAAAACATGAAGCAGCACTGTTTTCAACATTAATAATAATAATAATAATAATAATAGTAATAATGTTTCTTGAGCACCAAATCAGCATATATTAGAATGATTTCTGTAATATTGTACCACTGAAGACTGGAGTAATTGCTGCTGAAAATAAAATAATTAGGTTGGTCAATAATTTTTTTTTATAATAATCAAACTATAGAAAATAAGTCTGCTTAGTATGGAAGCTTGTTTCCGCCACAGAATAAAAAAAATGAAAAAATAATTGAGACTTTTTATCTCACAATTCAGACTTTTTTTTCTCACAATTCAGAATTGTCAGAATTGCGTGATATAAAGTCAGAATTGTGAGATAAAAAGTCGCAATTACATTTTCTATTTTTTATTCTGTGGCAGAAACAAGCTTCCATAGTTTAGTGTGTTAACTTTGACAGCCCTATTTTTTCTCTTTACTTTTTCAGCAGACCTACGGCCCCCAATTTGAAAACCTTCTCCTTAAAGCATTTAGACTGGCAAAAAAAAGAACCACTACAGCCTAGTAATAGACCACCGGTTCTTTGAACACAGATAAAACAAACACCGCGCAACACAGAGAGAGACGTGCACTTTAACACACACACACCCTCACAGAACAAAACACAAGAATGCCTTTTTCCCATGCAAAACAGATTAAACTTGTTTTTTGTTTTTTAAGTCGTCCTTGAAAACTACACACACTTTCTTTTTTTTCTCTTGAATGTAGATTTCCTTTTCCCCCTCTTGTTTCTCGCAATCTTTATTATTAGTGGAATTATTCACCGGTGGAGGTGCGCGGTGGCTGAATAAATTTAGCGGAGATCTTGTGCGGATGCTCCTTGCTGGCATACATTTGTGCTCAGTTAACAAAGAGCCAGAGACGCTTAATCCCGCCGGAATACTGCACTCATGTTCTGTTTGAAACCAACATAATTAAAGTCACCCTCTGAAGTAACCTATTTATATAAAGAAAGCTCTCTTACGACCGCCGACTCCTATGAATAACCCGTAGGAGGGCCGCCGGTATAATTACTTCACATTTCTAATTTAGGCGAGGGAATATTTGTTATCAAACCTGGGTGGGGGAGGGGGGATAGAAGTGGATGAGGGGGGAGGAAACAGTATTAGTTTCAAATGAGAGGACATAACTGGATCTGTGGAGCACTTTATGGAGGCGTGGCAGTGGGATTCTTCCCAGTGAGGTCAGGGTTTGCGTTGGTACATATACCCAGGTAACTCCATTTGCTCAACCAGTATGTAGATTTAAATAGTCATAAATCATGCTGGTTTATTGCCAAGAATTAATAACACGTTCTGTATTTTATCTGCTAAAACGTTCTCATTTTAGTTTGATTTCAATGCGACAATAATAGTTTTCCCACAATGCTTCGCAGCCCCAGTCTTGATTTACTCATCTAAAGAGAGAAGAAAAGGAAGAAAACTCATATCACGTCCATAAGTCACTGACATCGCTGGCGGAAAACTGTGAGCAGAGGAGTTGAGCTGTGGCAGTAAACTAGCACAAACAGATTGACTTTAGTTGTTTACAGTGGCCCCTGGAACAAGGCTGTGCTACCGGTGCATTCTGGGAAGGTGTGTAAACACGGTTGTGTTTGTGTGAGTGTGCGTTTGGCTGTGCGAGTTTATCATAAAGCACGGCAGCTCTCCAGGTGCATATTAGTGATAAAGGAAGGTGAGGGGCTTTGTTTTTCTTTAACGAGCCGTCACACTCCATCGCCTACACCAAAGGGGTGATGGGTGGACTCTCTGAGACACATACACACAAACACAACCCGGAGAGGCCAGGACTGTGTGTGTACTGCAATGAAGAGGAGTCTTCAGCTGTATTTAACTCTAAGCTTAAAAACATACTTGAGTATGCAAGAATGCAAACACAGAAATGTGCATTGCAAGTGCATAGTCCCTTTGTACATATTTAAAATTGTCGTTCCAAACCTGTATGACTTACAGGTATGATTTTTTAAATTTTATTTATTTTTAGATTTCAACATTTTTTATTTTATCCCAGATTAACCCTTCAAAGCCTGGAATGAAATAACAGTCAGATTTTTTTTTTTAATTAATGGGGGGGGGGGGGGGGGAGTCTAATGCTATTTCATGCATTCTGACTTATTTATACTGTTAAAGAGTTGGATTCTCATGCTAAACATGGCCAAAATGTCAAAAAACGAGTTGGATGTAAGACGGAGTATTTCTGTGCCAAATACACTCCTTCAGGATTTGAATAAGTTTCGGAAAGTTTTTTTCGAGTATGGCCCTGTGTGAAGTCATAAAGGGGCGGAATTGCTTGTATGGGCACTTCTCCCAGATGAGCGCATGTGGACATCAAGCAGAGCGAGAGCAGGAGCAAAAGCACGTCCATCAACGAGCTTCGTTTGGGTTACGGAAGCCGTCGGCAGCGCTGTCATTCTGTTTTTAGACCACGAAATCAACAATGTAGGAGGAGGTTTTAAAATTATACCAAAAATCCTTTTACTTGGTAAAAAAGTATAAACTATCAAATCAGACAACAGAAGGCATGTGGAAGATTTAAAAAGAGTTTTCAGCAAAGTTTTGATTATGTTGGTAGTTTAGAGGTTTTAGAATGTGTATGCTTTGGGTTTAAAGGGATAGTTCACCCAAAAATGAAAATTCTGTCATCATTTACTCACCCTCAAGTTGTATTTTTTCCCTCTACTATGGTAGTCAATGGGGGGTGAGATCTGCTTGGTTACAAACAATTTTCCAAATAAATATCTTCCTTTATGTACAACAGAACAAAGACATTTATACAGGTTTGAATCAACTTGAGGACGCGATGACAGAATTTTCATTTTTGGGTGAACTATCCCTTTAATATGCAGACTATAATAAGCCATTAGTTGCTAGTTGACATAAATTCCTGATGTATTGATGCCTGAAATCGAGCGTACAAAGCTAAAAGTGCTTGCTTTCACATAATTGGGTTGCATATGTTTCTTCACTATACTGTTCAAATGTTTGGGGTCAGTAGGATTTAAAAAAAAATAATAAATTAATACTTTTATTCAGAAAGGATGCATTAAATTGATCAAAAGTGACAGTCAAGTCTTCTATAATGTTACAAACAATTTCTATTATAAATACATGCTATTTTTTTTAACTTTCTATTCATCAAATGCTGAAAAAGTATATGAAGGTTTCCACAAAAATGTTAAGCAGCCCAAACTTTTAAACGGTAATGTATGTAAACTAACAAACCAGAGATAGAAACTCAAATTCGGCTGAAGTTGCACCAAGTCTATGGCAGGGTTTATAAAACAGATATAGCATTTAGAAAATGACAATCAGAAGATATGTGGAGGGTTGAGATTTGATGTTCCATTAAGACATATTTTAAACATATTTTAAACTTGGAATTCTTTTACTTCTTACTTTCCAACTGGTAAAGTCTGGGCAAAGCAATCAACCCAGAGAACCCTCAATCTGACATAATTTTAAAAATGGCGTTGGTTAAAGTGATATTCCATTGGCTATTTTCAAGTGGAAAATTCCATGTTCCAAGATTTCTATAATTCAGCAAAACTAGAACGCTTCAGAAGAGGTCAGAAGTGGAAAATTTCTTGAGGATTCCAGCCTCAAACTTCAAACTTGGACTCTCCAACAAACTACCATGTGATTGCATACATGTAAGTTAATATTTACTGTTTATTGTGACATCTGTCTGGGCCCCTCAGATTACAGCGTAAATATATGAGCAAAGAAACGACACGTCTCCGATTCCATCATGCAAGATTTTCTCCTCCATGCTATTGTGATGCAACAGGCTCAATGACATTTCCTCCGAGGACTGGAGAGAGAAAGAGACAAGTGTGGCTCTTCACATTAATAGTCTTTTAAGCCACTAAATGATTTCTTTTATCTGCAGCACTTGGAGATACTTGGGGATCTCCTTTATTAAAATGAGCAACGCTTTGAAGAAAAAAAAAAACGTAACAAGTACAGACCCACGCAATCCCTGATGCGTTTCTCTCTCTTCCCCTTTGTCTAGCCTCAGTCATCTCTCTGTTTTCAAGCTTTGTACTGCCCTGCTCTCCAGGTGTTTGATTTATTTATATATATTTCTGTGTTTTTGACAAAGTGTGTGCGTGCCGTAGAATCCCACCAATAGAGCCAGTGGTTCAGTGTGTGGGGGGTCCCAACGCTCGAGAGCAATAGCACTTCCAAGCCCTTTTGTTAGAGTGTTTAGTGCAGGTCGGTGTAGAAACAGGACCTGTGTATGGAGTATGCAGTTAGATTGTATGTGTGTGTGAGAGTGAGAGAGAGAGAGAGAGAGAGAGAGAGAGACAGACACAGAGATCGGGCTCCCGCAGGGCGTTGGGGGCCCTCATTAAGAATTCTCTCCCATGCAGCCTGGTCCTGGTGAAGCAGTATGAAGATGTGGCTATAGTCTGGATTGAATCCGCCCACTAGCTCTCTCTGAGAAGTCAATTACCACTTCCATACAGGAGGGACTTTTATGAGAGAGAGAGCGTATGTGTGTTTCTATCACTTTCTACTAGTGATTTTGCATCGAATTAGCATTAATTATGATACTTAATACTTATGTTGACTATAATAGAATACAAATTAAGACAACTAAACAGTTTTGCTTTCTATTCACTGCTATCTAAATTCACTTCTGTCTAATTAAATAATAGTTCACTCAAAAATTAAAATTATGTCATCATTTACTCAGGCTCATGTTGTTCCAAACCTGTATGACTTTCTTTCTTCTGCGCAACATAAAAGGAAAAATACCCTACTTTGTTCAATATAATGAAACTGAATAATGATGTTGAGGCTGTCAAGCTTGAAAATGACAAAAAGATGTGATATAAATATTCCATATAGCTTGTGTGCTATATTCCATGTCCTCTGAAGCTGTACTAAAATAGTTGACATGAGGGTGAGTAAAGAAAAAGTTGAAATTGTTGGCATTTGTGGTGAAATTGATATTAGCATATTTATGCAACCATATTTAGAGTTGTGTCTGTTGCTAATTCAACTTGGAATATTTTATATTTCCCTCCTTTAAAGCACTAGAGCTGCGCATTAGGTGGCTGATATATTATTTTCAAATGTCAATATAGAATAATAGATTTTTGAATACAGTTTTCGACTAAAAATTAATGATTTTTTGGCTCTCATAAAAAATATAACTGCAGTTACACACTTGTTGTGCCACTTTCAAACCCGTCTTCCACTTGAATGATGAATTTCATCTTATACACCTCTTGCTAACTTACTAACCTTCACTAAACAAAATCCAATATTCTGGTATTTCTACAATCAGTAGTATAAAATAATTAACTGTGATTAATTTCATTATTCAAGACGAGTTTCAACAACTTTTTCTTCAGTAAAAACAACAGTTATTAAATGGACAAATTAAAACAATAAATATGTTAGTTTTCATATTGAACACTTTTAGAGTTAATTCATGTATTATATAAAATAATTTATATTAATAATTAATCTTGTAAAATATTTCATAAAAAGTCATCTTGTGACCCCCCTGGTTGAGAATCACTGCTCTGAAATAGCGTGCAAGAAAGTATGTTAGCGCTGTTATCTTACATTTGCATATTTCCTTTAATGAACTGGCCAACTTTGTACAAATAAGTGGTGCTATCAACAGGCACAATCCATTCTTAGTGAATTCACTTCATAGAACTTCAGTATGCAAAGTGGAATTAGCCTTGCTCATAATTAGCTATTAATCCCTGGTCAGTGTATGTACACCTGTCCCTACTTTCCCTCTCTCTGTGTGAATCCCTGTGACCTACCCCTAATGGGGAAGGACGCCCTGCGGGCCACCTCGCAAAGGCCAGCAAATGTGGTCGCCTTTCCTCCAAAGGGCAGATCCACGTGTTAACGGAGCGGGAGATCTTCTCCAAATCCCTGCAGCTTTGAGGAACAGCTGCGGGCAGAAGCACAGGCTCTGTATGGGCTGAGGGGGGTCACTGTCTTGAGCTGAACCAGAACTGAGAGGAGAAGATAGGCATGGAAAGTTGGACAGTCACATGCTTTGTAATGACAGGAAGAGTCACGGGTGTTTCATGTGTGATTGAATTCTATCTTTGATGTGAGGGTTATGCAAATGGATTCAGATTTGAGGGTTAGTTTATCTAAACATGAACATTCTGTCATTTACTCACCCTCATGTTCCAATCCAAACCTCTGTATTTCTTTTGTAGAGCACACAAGAAGTTTAGCAGAATATCAGCGCTGCTCTTTTTTGCTTGAAATGGGAATGAGAATGGTGTTTTAAACTGTCCAGAAAGATAAAAGTACAGTAGTCCATACACTATATTATACTATTATGACTAATATATCAGTTTTGTGTGATGAACAGAACAGACCAAAATGTAAGTTGAAAACCGGTTTGCTGTAGATATTAGATCTTATTATGCTTGCATTCATTTCAGAATGGAAATAAGAAAGAACCTATGAAAGAACCTAAGATGGAAATAAGAAATAAGAAAGAACCTATGATGTTTGACATCACTGACATTAAACCTGGCATGGCGTGTCTTGAGGCACCATGTTTTAATGCATGCAAATGTGAATTTTAGTTGAAAACCAAATTTTATTTTGGTCTTCTCATCACACAAAGCTGTTGTATGACTACAAATGAAGTGCACAAACCAATCAAACAATGTTTGATACTCCAAAGGAAATGGCCTGCACTTTTTGCCACAAATATGCAAAAAGTGAAATATTAAAGTTTTAAATATTAAAATATTAAAGGCACAATATGTAAGATTTTTGAATTAAAATATCCAAAAACCACTAGAACAGTGTTATATACTTTGTTGGCTTGTGTACTTATGTTATCCCAGATATTTCCAAGAATGTTTAAATCCAGAGAAATAAGCAATTTTAACCAGGACACGGATCAGTGACGTCATACCCACTTTACCCTCAATTTCCGACAAGCCATCCAGCATTTATTAATATGATATTCTATTATCGATATAGCTTACTGCAGTGTGCAACAAGTGTCTCATAGCAGCCGCCGAGCGAACGCACAGAGTAACATTATAACATAATTTTCAACACACTCAAATGTATCTAATATGATCAAAAGGGCTGTGTTACCCCACATACGCTTGACCGGAAGAAGCGGAAGCAGCGATTGTGGCATAATAAAAGTTCCGCTGCTGTCGAGCCGTGTGTCATGCTCGTCTCTCATTAGCAATCGCTCCAGTGACCTCGTTCAGCTCCCACAGCACTCGGCCCTGCTCTGCTTCATACCACAGTAACGTTATTAATCTCATGCATGAACATGATTTCTGCCCGAGTCCCGTCCTGATTCTTTTCCACCGGCTGTGAAGTGAAGACGACAACTCCCAAGATTCCGCGCTCAATCTCGGCGTCATCAAGCTGCACCTTTGTTTTGAATAAGCGACCTCTAGCGGCGAAAAATTACATATTGTGCCTTTAACTTTATCAAATATTGGATTTTGGTGAAATATTGCAAAATACAGTTTTATGACCTGTGAGACATATTTAAGGCTTATGCACAGAAATGAAAGAAAGTGTGTCATTTCTGTGCCTCTACTGGCACCAAACAGAATTACTTCATGGAGTGTTTGAAAACAATCAGTATTTTAGCTATTCTCTTTGGTGCCAGTTGTGGTGCAAAAATGACATGTCTTTTTAAATCCAGATGATGTGTAATATTATTTTCTACTCATATTGGTACCTCAAAATAGTAACACTGCATGACAATGACAAACTCAATCAACACATTACCTGTTCAGACCAGACGCTTGAAATTTTTTGGTAAATAAAACAAGCGAGCCGCAGTGTGGCGCTGAGCAGCTTTGGCATGATGAGAGCGATGTGGTTAAACAGGCCATGCTGACGTGATGGCAGCTCTCCATTCAGAACAGGGCCTGAGAGGCCAAGGCCACAGCCTGGCAGAGCAGGGACACTTTCAATAGGAATATTTAATAAGTCCATCATTTCAATCATTTATTTTTTTATTTTTTCATTTAGCACTATATACACGTACACTGCCCAGCCAAAAAAAAAAAAAAGTTGCTAATGCTTAAGAGTCATTTATTGGATCATTATTGCATTGATGATTATGTTTCTAGCATAGTATATGTTTGGTAACAGTTCTTCTAACCCTAATTGATTGAGTGTGTTGCACCTGTGAGATGCAAGGTCTTGTATTGACAATGCAAGAGTCAAGCACTTTGTGAAGTCTACTCCAGCACATCCCAAAGACTTTCAATGAATTTAAGGTCTGTTCATGTGTGAAAATGATTCTTCATGCACCCTCCCAGCCATTCTTTCACAATTTGAGCCTGATGAATCTTGACATTGTCATCCTGGAATATGGCCATGATGTGTCTTCCTACATGGTTGTTTAAGAAATGAAATGCTACACACTCCATCAATTAGGTTTAGAAGAACTGTTGCCAAACATATAATACACTGCAATAATGATCCAATCATAGACTCTCTTAAGCATTTGCCTATTTAAATCCAAACATTTTCCCGACTTGTTTTGTCCGGGCAGTGTATGTGTGTGTGTGTGTATGTATATATATACACACACACTAATTTTATACTTACAAAATATTTCGATTGTCTTTTAATTCAAGCTTTTTAACCAGCTTTATATAGAGATGTAATCAGTGGCAGGAACACAGCGTGGTTCATGCAGGTGCACGGTGCACACATATAACCCTCTGAGACAGCAGTATTTTGTGCTCATGTTTACCCAAGCTTATCTTACATTGAAAAAAAAAATGTGTGCAGGAGTGACAACCGTTTCATGCGCTGTACTGTCTCTATATCTGCTCAAAGTATATCAGTTATATGCTGGTCATGTATTTGAAAGTAAACATGATCCCAGCAGACCTGGAGAATGACAGGGAGTGTCTTAATTGTAACCATAGATTAGAATAAGACAGGTCTTGAACCTTTTCAGACATGGTGAACTGCAAATACCAACGCTTAAAAGGTGCTTTAATGGGCTAATGTGTATCGCATATCAGAGCTCTGGGTATCAGTGTTCTGGATTTATTTTTTTAGATATTTATTTGTGGTTTATTTAGGGCGTCCTGCATGTAGTCAGACTGCTAAAGAGATCCAAGAGGAGAGAGAAGAGGGAGAAAACAGGAAACAGCAGTGGCCGTATCAAAGAGAGGTTAGCAAATGCTGCAGACCGGGCTCGCCGCTGTCCCTGGAGCCCCCGCTAGCCTGTTATCACCCTGCCAAGCAGGGGGGCTTTGAAATTGGCACTTTCCTTCATGTGACAATTGTACCTGCTGATAGACCATTAGATTACTTAGCTATTCACTCATTCACTACCATAGTAACCTTGTGTTGCTTTCCCCTTCATAACAGTGATTTCATGGAACAGTTTTACTCACCCACCCAAGTCTTTTGAAAGTGGTATTGTAGCAGTTATTTAAACCAACCTTTTGGCACACTGGAATTGACAGTTGCGTATTTGCGTGTGTGTGTGTGTGTGTGTGTGTGTGTGTGTGTGTGTGGTTCAGGTATTCCCTACATTATGGGGACTAAATGTCCCCACAAAGATGGCAATATCCAAAACCCTTGTCCGCTTTACTTAATTTGGTGAAATTAAATTTATATTATAATAACTGAAAAGACAGATAAGTTGGAAATATAGATTTATTGACATGGTACTACTAAGTGATGTTTTTTTGTAAATGTAAAAATGCAGTAAGTTTTCTATGATGGGCAGGTTTAGGGGTTGGGCTAGTGTTAGGCTATAGAAAATACAGTTTTTACAGTATAAAAATCATTATGTCTATGGAATGATCCCTTAAACCATGAAAACCCACTGTGTGTGTGTGTGTGTGGTCCAGGTAAACCCTACCTTGTGAGGACAAAATGTCCCCACAAAGATGGCAATATCCAAAATCCTTGTCCGTTTTACTTAATTTGGTGAAATTAAATTTATACTATAATAACTGAAAAGACAGATAAGTTGGAAATATAGATTTATTGACATCTGTAATTTCTATTGCATAATTAAATTATATGCATTAATCAGATTTGTTGTAAAGCATTTGCTTTCTTAAGAAATATTTAACAGCTAAAACAAATTATCGCTACTATATTGTATTTATTTGAAATTGATATTTTTATTGCCTCAACTGGAATAAATCACGGTATCTTACAATTTTGCCAACTGATTAACTAATTAAAATTATTACATATTTGATGTGTCTGGTTTGACTTAAAAGGGCAGAAACAGTAACCAGATAAATCAGTCTAAAAATTGATTGTGTGGCTTTAATATAATCTAGTACAGTTAATGTAATCATATCAGTAGTAGAATTCCATATTGTTCCTATGCATTTTAATGAATATTTTCCCAGCTTAAGTCTGAGTCCTAAAATATTCCTTAATGTACTTGTATGACAAGGCAATTCAGACCAGAGTGGCAGCCATAAATATATCCATTCTGTGACAGCGCTGGGGTAAAACAACAGAGGACAAACACACATACACACAGATGAGCTCTCCGCTCATCAGACAGACCGCACACACATACACTCTCACACACACTGACCACCGCACAGCCAGTAGCTCCCTCTGTTGACCACTGCTGAACTGCAGACTGAAGGGCTCTCCCGGCACACAGCTGCCAACCTGCCTTTGTGTCCCCATCAAGACGCAATACAAGAGCACTGCAGCACTCTCATATGACAGGCACAAACACACACACTTTTCAGTCTATTTTCTCTTGCAAGGGACTTTGAGTTTCTGAGTTTGAGGAAGCAGAAGCAGATATTAGAAGAATAATTTTTCGATTTGAAGCTTTGCTTGATAACAGCACGTGTTTAGAAATCTATGCAAGTGTAAGTTGTCATGTGATGTCTTAAACAGTGCTTCCACATTTAATAATCGCATCCAAAATAAAAGTTTGTGTTTACATAATATATGTGTGTACTGTGTAGTTTTTTTATATTTATATATAAATACATACTCATTCATGTATATATTTAAGGAATATTTGCATGTATATACTGTGTATATAATTTATATTATATATAAAAATAACACATTTTTCTTAAATATATACATGCATGTGTGTGGATTTATATATACATTATAATTATACACAGTACACACACGTTATGTAAAGACAAACTTTTATTTTGGATGCGATTAATCACGATTAATCGATTTGACTATATATATATATATATATATATTACCTATATTAAATGACTCTCTTTTTAAATGAACATGAATATAAAAACATCAGATTTATGCTGTGTTTTTTGTTTGTAGTACGGTTCTCTGCTCAGCTCGAAAGCTTTCACTCTGAGACGCCCTGTACTGACCCGAGTGGCTACAAATAAGCATCCTGCCTCTTGAATTTATTACAGCCCAATTTTTGACAAGTTGATTTTAAACAACTCCAGCGGCGGGCGCATTGACTGTATGCTCGGCGGCTGGTCGCTGACATGTGACCTAAGTGAACTTGCCCTCCCCTATTGACTGCCGTGATTGATGCTCTGCCAAGCTAGCCCTGATAATTCTTAGCCACATGTCAACAGCCAGTGACCAAAAGGGTCATCCCTGTCTTTAACATTTCACACACACAAATAAAAAACACACACATGCTCTCACGCCCACGTACACACGCACAAACGCTTACAAAAGCCAGACTGGAGTCTTTTCAAATCCATTTTTGAGACTTTGCACACCCGTCCTTGCTAGCGCCTAATGCGTTTTGTTTTTACATCTCAGAGCTCGTCTTTCAATCTGCCGGCTTGTGAATTGAATGCTCGTCCGTCTCTTGTGGCAGAACGGGATTCGGTTTGAAAGCGAGACGTGGCTCGTTGTAAAACACACACCGTCGGAACAATGGATGCAGAGGCGCTGTGCTAAAACTGCTAATGAAAAAGATGGGCAGCTATTGACACGTATCGACAGCCGCTTCAATCAGCGCAGACTAGTCGTGCATACTTAAGTTGAAATGTATTCAGCGGGGCAGCAGGGATTAAAGGCTGTTAATGACAGCGTGTAGTAGCGAAGCCAGGCTCGATTCTGAATAACTTTATGGTGCTAAAAGCGCATTGTTGTTATGCTTAAACTGGATGTTGTTAGCATGTTGCTATCACAGTCAGTTTTTGTTGTACATAGATGGGGTGACAGAAGTCTGGAGTAATGTTTTGGGTCTTTCCAGCACCACGTGGCCAGTGTTTGGGGGAACGGCTGTCCATTCAGCACAGATATGGAAATGTGACCTAAAGGGGGGGGTTTGTCAAAAGCAGGCGGGCCACTGTAATTGAATCAATACGTCCGGACACAACACTGCACCCCTGCTGTGGAACCCAAATGAAAAAAGCGCATCGCCTGTGAAGAAAAAAAAACTTCATCTGCAAGTATGAACAATTGCTTTGCTTTGATTTAGGTTTGAACCTTTTTCTCTGGATGCTTTTAAAGCAAGACCATACATTTTTAATGTGTCCATCTAACTGATTTCCTCTTTTTTCTTTTTTGACAGTCTCAGTGTGCATCTTAGTTCCTCAAGTATGAGCAGATAAGTGCTGTCTGTTAGCTCCTGCGCTCAGCATTTGATCTACGTGGATCTTAATATGAGGAATGTTTGTTGGTCTCATGGGACCCGAGTGAACACAGGTATCCCTCCTATCTGCATTCAAACATTACAGCAGTTCCCGGTTCCCTCATCCTCTTCGTTTCCGTTTGTCACAGTGCAATTAAAACAGTTTCAAATGGCAGTCGACTGCCTGTCGTTTACACACAGCGCTTTGAAACCGCTCCTTTAGTATTTTTTAATCATGTGCCTTGTTTTTGTGGTGCAAAAATTGCAGAGACTTTACATTGTTTAAAAGCAGACAGATGAATAAATTAAGCAGTTGTAACTTTCGAAGTGTGAGCATGTGTGTGTGTGTGCTGGCCGGTCAAAAACAGTAGAGTGTTACTTCGAAACTCCTTTGTTAGACCCAGGGCGTCCTTCAGCAATGGCAGCAGACTCCCATGTCATAAAAACAATCTTCTTGTAGTCTTTTACACTTCTCTGGAAACAAAGATATGCGATTCTGATCGTTCAAACACGTTTCCTTTTCTCTTTTTCTGCCCATCTGTTATTCAAAGGGAAAAGCCTGAATTTCACTCAGTTGTATCTATATGTGACATATCAAGCTTTTTCTTTGTGCAGTTTAGAAGTAGATCTTATTTCCCCGAAAGATATTAGTTTTCAGTGATGTGTGCGTTGCATTGATCTGCGCCTCTTTATTGTTGATGTGCATCTCTCATTCGATATATCTTACTTTACACAACGGACCTGCTGCCTACCTGAGCCTTAATAGATGTTTGTAGAAATGTTACTTTTTTTAAATATGGTTATTTTTATTTTTAAGTTATTTTTTAATATAGATTTTTAAATCTGAAATGACAATGAAAGTACTGAAATTTAAATAATAATAAATATATATATATATATATATATATATATATATATCATTTTAGAATTATAAGGATTGTTGAAAAAAGCAAAGATAAACAATTTCATGCAAATATGGAGTTATTTTTTCATGAAATATTTTCTTATTTTCTTAAAAAAAAAAAAAAAAATTTTAAATATTGTTAAAAATGTATAATTTGTTAGAAGTTTGACTGCTTTGTGAATTATTATTATTATTATTATTATTATTATTTTAGAATTATATGGATTGTTGAAATTTAAAAAAAAAAAAACTTGACAAAAGGATAAATTACTGTTTATTAATAGAATTAAAGCAGTTAATATAAATTAAGTCCATCAAAGAAATCTAGTTTTGTATGCGAGGTCCTGGGAACAGGTTTAGTTTAGTTTCACAGACCTAAGGCAAGAATTTTAAAGAGATGTCTGCCTTTAAAATCCCCTCAAGTTTGGAATATGAAAGACGGTCAGATGCAATTTCTGTGGCGGCGTGGTGGGGCAGGCACAATGGTTTGTGGGCCGGTGCGGCTCCTGAATTTTCTTATCAGTGGGGAATTGCGGTGTGCTGAGATGCCAGCAATATCTTCCCTGCTGCTGCTGGAAATGCAGCGAGCCGGTGACACGCGCGTAAACATACACACGTACTTGCGAACCGCGCGTGCCGGCAGCCTGGATGCCCCGCAAATGTGGCTCAATCATTCTAGAACAAAGGGGTGCCTTTGATCTTTTCCTCAGCCTTTTCTCGCTGTATCTGTCAGTGATGTGGTCACGGTAGCGTGTGTCCACTCCCTCACTTCCACATTTGCTCTGATGGGCCGCTGTTATGATGTTGCTGTGGATTGTTACGGTTATTAGGTCTGTATTGCTCCCAATTTCCCCATTTCCACTTACTTAAACTGCACGACAATATTCGCAACCCAAAAAACAAAAAAGCTAATTTTCTTACCGCAGAACAAGCGGTACTTTTAAATTCAAACTTACTGATTGTTTTTTAACACACATTTTGTAATGTTCTCCGTGCAGGTGGAAGGAAGGAACAAACGAAACAAAGCGAACAGCAAGCAGCTTCATTCACAATGTTTTGTATCAACAAAGTGAACGGTTTTTATCTCCGCACTTGACAGCACGAGCTGATAAGCATTGCTGAGGGAGAGACGCGGGCTGCTTCTTTAAACCCTCTTTCCCTCTCATTACACCACTCCCCCTCCCTCCCTCCCTCCCTCCCTCCCTCCTTCCTTCCTTCCTTCTTTCCTTCTCTGTCTCTCTCTCTCGCGCTCTCTCTCTCTCTCTCTCTCTCTCTCTCTCGCTCGCTCTTTGTCTTTCCCCTCCCCTCTCTCCCTGCTCCGTCTCTCTGTGGGCGCAGACACTACCCTGTCTCACTCCAATTGGCTGGGAAGCCACCAATCTGGCATCCGGGAGGGCCGGGGGGACTGCATATGCAAAGCCCTGCTTCATATTAATGAGCAGCAATCGTGGCTTTAAGTCCTTGATTAGAAGAGTGCAAGAGCTTTTGGTCCCAACTGGCTGTGCCTATAGGCTGTCACCGGGAGAACGGTCCTGTTAATTGCACTGCTCAGTCACGGAAGGGAGAGAGAAGAGGAGGAGGTACAGAGAGAGAGAAAGAGAGAGAGAAAGAGGAGCGGAGACAGAGAAGCCAGAGAAAGAGAGAGAGAGAAAACTTTAATTTATAGAAGAGGTTTGCTCAAACGATGATCGCAGAGCGCACATGGATTCGGTAGAACTTTCGCTCCCTGAGTGTTTTTCCCTGCACTCCGATCAACAGTAGGTACATTTTCATTCCTTTTACTTCTACTTAGAGTTATGTATCTGGCTAGACTGTTTGTTTTGTCTGTAGTTCCTGTCCTGGCAGTGTGTTTGTGTTTGTTTGTGTGTTTATGTGTGCATGTGGTCACCGTAGTCCTCCTTGTCAAGGTTGTTTTTGCTGTCAGGAAGCGTCTGGAGCTGTGTGCGTACGTACATACGTCGTGCCGGTAGCTGACGGCTTATCCACTATTACAGCAATCTGTGTCCGCTTTGACAGTACAGAGTGTTTTGTGTAAATCATTAGGAGTGTGTGGCGGAAAACAACAGGAGAGAGAGTGCCGAGGGTAGAGGGGAAGACGAAAGCCATGGGATGGAAGGGAGAAAACGGTCTAAGGTGGCTTGAATCGCAGACCGTTCGCACAGCATGTGGCCCGCTAAATGTATTAAAGACGGTGTGCTGGCTCAGAGAGAGAGAGAGAGAGAGAGAAGGAGGGAGGGAGTGCGCGGGGCACGAGCGGACGTCCAGGAGCCGGTACAGAGAACAGCTCCTTAGCTTCATATTTATCTGTCCCGCTCCCTTCTGTCAGCACAGAGCGAGAAAACCTGAATACACTGATTTAGATGTCAACCGCTGTGTTGACAGTTTTATTCTAGACTCTAGACTTCTAAATTTTATTTAGTTGTTTGGCTAAATCATGCTTATATAAAATCATCTGAGATAAAAGCTAAAAAATGCAGTATTTTATGTGAGACATATAATTAAAACAACATGCTTAGTGGGTCTTGAAAAAAATCTCAATTTCATAAAAGAAATAAAAAAAAATCGATTTAAAAATAAAACTTTTAAAGACCTTTTTAAATCATGTCTGCTCGTAAATTTCATCAATCTTTGTTTTCTGAATCTGACAAAATTGCGATATAGCAGAACAAGTGCACGTACAAGTTTGATTAAAGGAACAACAGAACTATTAACCTCTGCCCTGTGCTGCATATGAATACTGATAAGAAAAATGGGCTGTGAACTGACAACACCTACAGGATGAAGAAAAGAATAAAAGACACATAGAGACTGAGAAGGGTCAGAAAGATCACTAACAGGTAACCATCCTGCTCTCCTAAACCTTCAGCCACCGTCCTGCAAAATACAACACACCAGCAGCTCAACTTCTGCCTGAACGTTTGTGCGATTATAAACACACCTGAAGAACATATGCTGGCGTAGTTGTGAAAGTGAATCTATTTAGTGAAGTTTGAGATTTGAAATATTCTGTGTTGATGGAATGACAGCAGTCGTGTGGATGTGCTGGCACACACCCTGCACAGGATCATTAGATTGACTGGATTATTCAGACTCATGAAAGGAAATTCGGAGATAAGAGTGTCGGTTCCTCACAGCCTTTTAGCCATTTGGCGCTCGCTCACTGTTTGATCTTTATTTTAACACAAATTGACTACTGAGATTCTAATTAGTATATTAATGATGGTAATAACAACAAGTGCTGGTTTAGCTATTATCGTAATTGCAGACTCTCACCGTCTGCATGTACATCTGCACGCTCATTTTAATATTTACATTCACGGTTGGAAATATTATGAAGCGTGTTTTTGGATTATCTTAATTATTAGGGTAACGTTTATATCTTTAGAAATGTGTTTTTATTAAATAATATAATTACTATTGCTATTAATTTTATTATTTAGATATTAGTTTATCAAATTATTTTGGATTTCTAAATGTTAATTGTTTTATTTTTTTTAAAAAAAGGAATTTTTGTAAACAGTTTATTTAAAAACAAAAATATATTTTAATACATTTAAATTTGTTTTATACATTATATAATTTTTTTACACATATGTGGTGTACAACTTTGATTGTTCAGCGTGTTTTCAGTTTTGTTAAACGAATGAAAGAGGACATTTATAAGACTTCCAAATTTAAGTGAAGAAAATCATGAAGCTTCTCAAAAGATTGTCATAAAATTACATGCATGCTTTTTTATAATTGTTCACATTTGAATTTTTACTCAAACCCTTCAGTAAATTTTTGGGGTGTTTGTATATCAAAAAAAGAAACAATTTTGAAGCAAAAAGGAGAGGAAGAAAATGACATCAATGACATTTTTTAATTTCACCGGAAGCAAGCAGTCAGCTTTTTAAAGGCAATGGAGTGTGAATGTCCACTGGAAGTGCAGGTGTCATGTGTGTAAAATCACTGCTGGCCTGCAGTGGGCTGAATAGTTCAGCGCAGAATCGTGCAGAAGGTGTCTGAGCGTTCACTCATGCATGTTCAACCTTTTGTCGCTTTTGCGGATGATTTTAAAACACCAAAACCCCCCTGTGGCCCTTGAAGAAAACTTGATTTTGCGTTTTCCTTCCACCCGTTCATACTCCCTTTTTTTTCTCTCTCTCTTTTGTACGAGAGGCGAATGAAACCCCAGAGGCTGGGATCAGCAGGAATAAAGAGAGATTGTGTAAATTAAATTCCATTTAATCTCCTTATAAAATCATTTACTTAATTCATCTGTCAAATGATGTCAATATGCACAGCGCAGATTTATTTATTCTGCCATGTGTGGCGTGTGTGTGTGCGGGGAGGCCTTTGTTGCCGTTCAGCCCTGATTTGGCTCCATCCCATTCCCCTGTGTGAGAGGTGTCGTGGCTCGTCCTGCATGTCTTTCTCTTTCTGTGGCCCCTTGTCGATTACTGTCTGGACACTCTTTGTCTTTGCGCTGTCCTGCTTATTGGAGACAGAGCATTGCCACTTCCCCTTATTTGAAGGGGTCTGAGGCATTCCAAGGGTAATTAACTCCAGTTAAAAGAGAGCCCCCCCTCCCTCCCGCCCCCTCCAGCGGGGGGGGTGGGGGGGTGGGGGCTGTAAGGAAAAAAGGGAAGCTATATTTTTGCCCTTTTGTTGAAAAGTGCAATAAGTGGCCCGTCGGACGGACACACACACTCATGTGAAACGCTCGCACGCAGGTGCCGTGCACATGAAAACACAGGGCCGGCCGTGCGCGCAGGAGCCTGATGATGCAGTTGTCAATTTGGGTGATTTATGCATCAATCCATCAGGATTTTCCGAATGCAGTGCGGCAATTTTTACGAGAAGTTGAATAAGGGTTTTAACAGGGCCAACGCCAGCTGAGACTCGCTTGTGTGCGTCAAAAAACGACCCACTGCCATTAGCGATTAGACCCCTGCGTTCGGATAAGCAGGAGTGTGCTTTATTCTCTCCTTTAAATGCAATTCTTAGACCTTGATTTCCCCTTTGCTCCTGTCTTTATTTTGCGAATGATTCGGCCTGCTGCGTGCCAGAGAGAGGCAGAGCAGGCGCGGGCCGGCTGAGAGCCTGTAGGATACAGTTACAGCAGGTCAATAGGGAGTGTGGTCACTCCAGAAGCAGGAGGGTCCACAAGGGCTAGATAAGGGTGTAAAAATAGTGCTTTTAGCCACTGCGTTTTCCACCGGCTCCCAGCAGACTTACCGTTTGTCTCTCGGCATGCGGATAGCTTTTCTCATTCTGTTTTCCCTTCTTGTTTAGTTATTTCTCACCAGAAGATTCATTACAATAAATGAATGTGTCTTTTGTGTGGTGGTTTTAAAAATTAGATTAGGACAGTATATCAGTGATAGAAGAAAATTATCATTAGAATATAAGATGAAAACCAGGATGGATGTGCATAAACAAGCATTTGCATTTGTTTGTTAATGGTCATGTGTGGCTATACAAGAACATACATATGTGTGAATGTACAGGGTGTTAGAGATTCCAGATGGGTAAAGTTTTTCCAGCTCTAGTGGTGTAGATCCAGACTGATTTTTGAATCTCTTTTAGCTTCATTGGTCTTCAATGAAATTGTGAAATTGTGGTGGTCTTGTAGCAGAGAAAGGGAAATGAATCGCCCAGCTGGGTGACGGATGACAGTGAAATATTTCTCTGCGCTTTCTCCTGTCATACATCACGTGTGTGTGTGTGTGTGTGCGTGTGTGTGTGTGTGTGATGAGATCAGTATGATGCTTACCGTGTAAGGCCTGGCACCTTGCAGTCAGCTGTGGAGCGTTTCTGGAGGCTGTTCTGGACTAACATCTCTTTGAATCGCTGAACTTAAATCAATTTTTTTTTTGCATCAAATTAAATTATTTTAGTGCATTAATTCAGTCAGGATATTTAGAAAAAGTGATTTTTCAAAATGTCGCAAACATATGTATTAATATCTATATGCTCACCCTCAGGCCAAATTTTTCCCCCACAAATAAATCAGAATCATGAAATCCTTGGAGAAATGTGCTGCATTAGAAATTCAAATGCCACTAAATCAAGCCTGTCTGTTTTCTTCAGCATTTTTATGTACATTATCTTTCTGTGTTTGCTTAACATGACTTTTTAAAACCTGTTTAAACGTGTCCCTTGGAAACGCTTAGGCAAACAGAAGCTATTGTTTCTTTTTCATCTAGAATGCGAAAATGCTTGACTGAGTTAATTCAAACGAGTGTTATTTCACCCAGCGATCCTGATGGGAGGCTTTTGAACAAATCTGCTTATGTGCGGTAATTTTTCCAGACAGGGTATGGATGTACCTGACTGCGGCCTGTGGCACTTATTGAACCCGGGGTTAGATGCGCAGTTGTATGTGCGGATATCAAAACAAATTTTTCTGGCGTACTTTGCGGGATGTAAGAGTAGATCCGTGCATGTTTGTGTGAAGTGTCAGACGGGTGTATTTGCGCTTCATAGCTCCGTTCTCGTCTGCTCCCAGCCCCTGTTGCGCGGGCGAACGGCTGCATTCCCGTAGAGATCCGCATGCTTCCAGGCTGGAGCGCCCGCACGCGCTCCGTCATATTAAAGCTGACAGTCCATCTGCCGCGTGGCCGGCCACGCTGCCTGTGCTGCTCCTGCATGCGAGGCGTGCGTTTAATTCCACCTGTCCCGTTCTTCAGCCTTCAACCCCCAAAGGTTAAATCACGTGCTCGTCGACGTACAATAACAAGAAAGCCTGCTGACACGGTTTAAAGCCACCACCGGCGGCGTCTGTGACATGATAGTACTAGCTGTGTGGCATTTAATAGCAAAACATTTTACTGAGGAATTATTTGTGAAATTATTTTTTGTTTATAAATGTAAATGTTTAATGCATGTGTGTTTTAGCTGTTTGGAGGACTGTCTTGTACCAGGTAATTAGTAGTATATGAGTAACCAGCCTGGGTGAGCTGTCAGGGTGGAGTGGGAGAGAGAGAGAGAGAGAGAGAGATAGGCATGGCATTTACCATGCATGGGGCGGCCGTTCCTGCATAAGAAAGAATGGCACCTGTCTAATCAATCAGACCCCCACTATTCACAGATGGAATAGCAACACATGAGTGAGTCGCAGAGCATGGCAGCAACACAGACACGCAGACACACACACTCTTGGCTTAATTCAGCTCATTGTCCTGCGTGTTAATCCTTGTCCGCATGGATGCAGTACTTAGGCGTTTTGACAGTAGCGTGAAATGGGCTCAGGTAGATCCCTATAGATTCATTCTCTCCTCTAGAAGCGCCTGTTTCTCCCACTGATCTGAAGTGACACTTCATTTTAGCTGTTACACTTGTTTTCATTGTTTGACCAACCTGTTATTTCTGAAAATTAGCTTTTAGTTCTTACTGTAATTATAATAATAATATAAAATATAATTAATAAGAATTGTATTATTGTTATTATTATTATTATTAAAATAGAACTAAATAGTAATATTATTAATTAATTTGAATCAAAGCTGAAGTAATTCAGTGTTAGCAGCATAATATTGATCTGTTTTCATTGTGACTTCATGGTGAGATTATCAGACAATATAAATTTTATTTTTTTTGTGTTTTTTTTTCTTTCTTTTATAACATTTTGTAAATGTTAGTAAAGTAGTTAGTAAATGGTTAATGGGATATGCTGTAAAAATATACAAATTAAAGGAAACATTTTGACTGTGCCTAACAATCCAGCAATACCGCCCTAATTAATTTTCATACATTTGAATAAACTATTTTACTGTACATACTCAGAGGCCACGATTACCATGTTATTTACATAGCTCTGTCACAAATGCTGTTCTGAAATATCAGCCATACTTTAGCATTCGAGATGAAATGGATCTTTTTCTTTTTCTGGAAGTGTTTAGACAGAATGACTGAGATAAATGTGTGTGTTTGTATATGTACGTGTCTTACCGTGCATGTTTTTATGTGTTGTGTTGTTTACTTTGATTTAAACATTTAAGATGATGTTTTATTCTTCTAAAGAGATTTTATATGCTTGAAATGCATGTAAATATGCTTAGAAAATGTATTTACAGTATTGTTAATGTACTATTTTACATTCAAATTCTGGTTTCTTTTCAGATGTTTAATATTGTGCCACTAAAGACAAAGAGTTTATTGGCTTTTGATTTTTAATCGTCGTCTGCTGATGCTGATGTGTCCTGTTATATACAGCATGGCCTGTCTGCACATCTGATGGGAATGAAGCAACAACAAAAAAAAGAACATTGCACACTGCTTTAGAAAGCATCCCAGTATTTAATTTAATGACAGAAATTTAATGGCGCTGGCATTGGGAGTGCAGTAGTGTGTATGTGTGTGTAAAGTCACGTTAAAAAGAGTTGAGAGAAACAGGAGTGTATCAGGCCGTGTGGCTTGTGTGATGCTGGGGCTTATCGATTCCGCTGCTCACTCGCCCAGAACTAAAGCCAACACATTACGTGTGTGTGTGTGTGTGTGCGCGTTGCTTTTTTTCCGCTAAGCTCTGACTGGCTCTTCAGCCTCACTCACACACACACACACACACACACAACACACGCTGTTCTGCCTACTGTTTATAAGGTAAACACGCACTCTAAAATGCAGCACTCCAGAATTAACTCTCAAATTAGCAATGATTGCAACAAAATGATTTGACAATCACTGTTGTTGATTCACAACATACTATTTTCTTTACGTTTATGCGTTTATTGTTTATGTCCTCTAAATGGGATTTAGATACTGACAAATTTGTTAGGCCTCTAATTCCAATACATACTAAAATTACAATCCAAAAAAATAAATAAATACAATACATTTTTAATGATTTTTTGAAGAAAAAAAGGACAGTCAGCAAGAAAGGCCTAAACTCCATCGCAGACAGATAGAAGAGGCAAATCGACAGAAACGAACACGAGAGCCTAAGACAGAGAATGGCAGGATCTTCATGGCTGCATTCTCTCCGACAGCCGCTGAAGCACAGCATTAGTTGAGTGATTAGTTTCATCAGTCCGAGTGTGGGGACAGTTGGGGGTTGTGCAGCTCTAATGACATTGAACGTGTGTGCTGAGTTGGAACGGAGAAGGAGAATTAGGGGCCTCCTCTGTTAATTAGAGAGTGTGGCAGACTCACACACTCAACCACACTGCCTGTGGCTCGTACCACTTCACTTCCTTTGCTCCCTGGTGTTTTACTTTTATCGTACAAAATCTACAGAATCTTCAAAAATTAGTGTTTCAGAAATGTTCGTCTTTGATAGAGAGGTTGTTGTTTTAGCTGAGAACTTGAAGTGTGTGTTAATGTGCACAGGTGTTTTTCTTAGGTACTTTTGTTGCCTCAAATAATTTCCATGAGTTTGTTTAAAGATTTTGCTGTGCTAACACACAGGCAAGGGGTTATTTACATAAAGTAAGTCTTCAGCAGACACTCCTGAAACATCTGCGCAGTCTTTTGTTTTCTTGTGAGGCGTCTTCGAGTGTTTCCTATGTATTTATGCGATTACCTGCGGCTGCGACTTTGTTAAAACCAAGATTTTGATTAGTAAAGACGTCAATCTTTGTCCTTGAATCGCTACTTAAATGCTAAATGCCTATGTGTAGCAAATAAACTCGTACAGGTGTGACGTCAAACATTTCCCTGTACGTTTGTTTTTATATGGTCATTTCTCAAGCCGTTCTGAACCCTCTGATTCGGCGGGTCCCGTAAAGCTACAGGCTCTCTCGGATTGATGTGTACAGGGGCCACGGGCGTGCGCTGATCTCCCCGATTCCTTCTTTTATCTGCCGACACCCCAGACTTGTTAAATCTGCGGCCGGTAGAATGATGAGTTTGTGCATTTAAAACGTCAAGGCAGGTTTCAATTAGGTTCTGGCATTAACAAAAGAGCCCGGGTTTACCCTCTTCCGATCCTCAGCACAGTTACAGCTGATCCATTGAAGAATGCCGGTCAGGAAAAGAAGGAATATTTTGTCTCACAGTGTGCAGAGCTGCGTCACTGTCTGTCAGTAGTTAATGGCTCAATGGTTCTTTATCAGAATTCCTCAGTCCATCTCTCTGACCCTCGTTTTTATTCCTTTTCTTGCTCTCCCTTTTGTTGTAGAATGAATTTATCAAAGGCCCAAGTTAATAGCGAAGATAAGTATGCCAAATGCGGCGCTTGGAGAACACAACAGCAATACGACATCGAGGCCAGTCACATGCGTGATGCACATGCTCTATATAACCAAAGGTAAGGAAAGGACCAATAATAGTGTCATCAAAAGCCAAAATCAGTTCTGGTGATTATGATTTTATTTCCTTGTATGTTTGTTTGTGTTTTGCCTGCCCAGCTATTATTTATCCATGCTTGCTTCATTCAGTCAGTGTCTTAGTCTAGTTCGTCTAGTGTTTGTTCATGTTGTCGCAGGATGTGACTGCTGCATGATGTACCCATTGTGTACACCTGGTCCTAGGCTGTTCCCTAGGCCTTTAACTGTGCCAAAGACTAATACAAAATAACCAGGTCATATTCACTTGTGTTATTTCTTAATGTGTGTTTGTGTGTTGATTGAGGGACATCTGTTTCTGCCTTGAGCTTTGGTGTTGATAGATAGATAGATAGATAGATAGATAGATAGATAGATAGATAGATAGATAGATAGATAGATAGATAGACAGACAGACAGACAGACAGACAGACAGATAACAGACAGATAACAGACAGACAGACAAATGATAGATAGATAGATAGATAGATAGATAGATAGATAGATAGATAGATAGATAGATAGATAGATAGATAGATAGATAGATAGATAGATAGATAGATAGATAGATAGATAGATAGATATGCTCAGACTGAATATAGTTGTGGGTTTAGATAGATAGGGAAAGTTTATGTTGAGTTTATGGGTATAGGTTGGAGAGGTTGCCGGTTGTCGTCCCCTCCAGATGCAGAGGAATGTGTTAAATGCTTCAAGGATTCCGATTAGCATATAAATTTAGATGTATGAAGATCATTGCTCCGATCACGAGTCAGTGAGTTTTATCTAGATTTAGTGGGGGCTGATTTGCGTATAAAATACAGCCAGATGTGACCAGTTAAGAGTCCTCACCAGGCCCTTCTATCTCTCTCTCTCTTCCTCTCTCAGGCCATCTTCTGTAAAATGTCTTTGTTTGACTGTTGTAATTTCAGGTCATTTATGGTTATTACTTTAGAGGTTACAGAAGGGTCAGAGAGAAAAGTGCCTTCACTTCTTTTGATTTATTTTCAAAAGGTACATTTTATTTTCTTTGATATATAAATTAATTTTCAGTAGCATTTGTATTTCTTCCCTCGTTTGTAATTTACAAGTATTAGGTTATGTAACACTGTAAACAAGCAAATTATCTCTAGTGGGCAAATGAACAATATCATTAGTCACAGTAGGCACAGTGTTTTATAATGTCACTTTGAACACTCAACTTCCTCCTTGTTGTCATCCGCTGATGTTTTTGGAGTATATTCAGGTGTGTGTCCTAAGGCAGGATTTTTTAAGCAAACCTTTTAAAAGAAGGTGACTGTGCTTTGACAGGGATCCTCAAATGTATTACATGGATTGGATTTGGGACAGGTTAGTCTGGGTCAAACCAATTAGGCTCCATTCGCATGCAAGAAGTCTTTTCTGCTCTAAGCCAATCAAGATCATGTTACTGGCATAGTCGGAGCTTGTGGCTCTCTATAGACAGGCCTTCCAGGCACTACCGTGTCACGCCATGGGCCCGAAGCAAAGCATGTTGGGAGCTGGAGGACATGGCTCTCACCCTGAACAACCACATTGGTCACAGCACAGTTTGAAATCTTGTGTCTATTCATTTTGAGGTGCTAGATGTGCGTCAGTGATGTTAATTCAGGGAGGGGTGCGATTCTAACTGTGTTGCATTTAGAAAATGCAATTTTTTGGATGATTTTCCTCCCATGCCAGGCACAGACATGTCAAACACATTCACACACACGCCAAACAGAGCAGGATGTTTTACTAGCAGCTGTATCACAAGATTTGAGGTCAGTCACGCATAGATTCACACACATGCACTACGAGGGCACGTTCATGTAGTCATACAGTGATGGTCATCAAACCGGTACTGTCATGCATGCACACATGCATAGATACATATGATACACAAACACAAATTGTTTACAGTTCAATCAGTTATGACAGCATAAGGTTCATGGGAAAAACATACATTAGTACAAACGGTTGCGGGTTTGTTTGGGAATCAGGAGAACTTTGAACGCTCGTGGAAGCCTTCTCTGAAAAATAAATCCCTTTACTGAAATAGGCGAACACCCACCTTCAACACTTCCTCACACACATGCACACACCTTCCGCTGATAACTCTCATCTCAGAGCGGAGTGAGAGAGACAGAAGCCTGGTCCTGGGGTCAGGGGAAAAACCTCTCCATCTGCTGGTGAGCTGTTACCCAGATGCAAGCCATTTCCCAGATAAACGGAATCAACTGATTTAGCTCCTCGGCCTCCAGAGGCACTGTTTTATTTATATGATCAAATACTCGGAAAATGATTCATTTGTCAAGGGAGCGGCTTGTTACTGTAAATTTAGCGGGTTGCGTAATAAACTAGATTGCTCTAAACGCAGATGGGAAATGAAGGGCTTTTGGCTTTATAACTGGGAGGATTATTAGACTGAGGTGTTTATATTGTAGTATTAAAACTTAAAAATCTTTCAGAAGTCTTGGGGCCGAATGTGATGGTCAGGGACCACCTGTTGGAAATAGCTGGATGTTTTATTGAAATGTGGTGATGGATGTGATGTTGTATGACATTTTCAGTTAACTCTTTTTTGTTTATTTAAATCTGAAATAAATTATGACAAAATATTGATATTATATTGTTATTATATTATACTACTGATACCTTAAAATAATTAAAAATATAAATTGTTATGATACTCAATTCATATTTTCATATTAGCAGTACTTAATGAAAATGTAGTGCTATTATCATTACTGGTATTATATTTTAAATGTTTATTCTTATTAATTATAATGTTTTAGTTTATCTATTGCAATTATTATTTATATAAAAATAATTATAATTTATAATAATTAAAAAATAAATGTCAGAGACAATAATAATTTACTATGTATATATGTATATAGTAAATTATTATTGTCTCTGACAACTATGATAAAAAGCAATATCTGTGATAGTTCTGTCAGTGAAGGTAGAGTGATGTTAGAATCTTGATCATCAAAGCATCAAAGATGCTGAAAAATGATTTGACTATTTGTACCTCTTCCTTCACCCTAATGAAAGTGTCTGTAGACATGGAGGGTGTTTCGTTCAGGGTTGGGGACTGGGTCTGTGCAGAGAGAGAGAGAGAGAGAGAGAGAGTGGCAGAACGGGTATTACAGAGGTAAACCCGATTATGGGCGGAATGTGAATTAGATTTTGTAACAGATGGTGGTGTTGAAAATTTAAGATGCTTTGCGGCAGGGGAAGGCGACAGCAGCTCGGCGCGTCTCCATGTGAGCGGGGGTGATAGACAGCTATAACTCAGGACAATCCTGCCTTGACAGCCAATTTCAAGAATCTGATCTGGTTAAAGACATGGCTTTCGCCGGTTCACTCACCAAAAAACAACCACCATTTCTCTCTCCCTCTCTCCCTCTTTTTTCCCCACTCTCTTTTACACGCTTGTCATATTTCCTGGAATAAAATCCTCTTTAACCATCTGTTTAATAGAATCTGTTTTTAATCTCCATATTTTTTTTTTTACTCCCGTTATTTTTTATTATATTTACGTGCAATTTCATTTCTTTGAGACTGCGGCTCATCCTCGCTTATCTGCTCTCATGTCCTGTTGGGGTTGAATAGATGGGTGCTGCGCTCCAACAGCAGTAAAGCAGTGATTTTAAGCGTATTGCTTATTGAAAAATGCCAAAGCTTATTTGCTCTGCCCTGTTCTTTAGGGCCTGTCACTGCCGAGCAATCGCTCGCTCCTACCTGCAATAACTTCAGATAATGAAATAATGATCACATCAAACTTTACAAATCCTGTTTTGTGTATTTCAAACTCTAGTTTCACCTCTTATGTTCAGCTAGACTGCTGAAATTCTTACAAATAATTCTAAAACAAAATGCATACCGAACAAGATATATATGTGAGTGTATATGTGTGTTGTTTGTGCTGTTGAGAGGGACATCTTACCTGATAACTTAGCAGAACACTTATCTGCCCGCACAAGAAAACGACCTAAATCATAAAGATTTTCATCTACGAGTGTTCCAGGGACTGTCAAACACACACACAAACCAAAACACACTCACACACACACACACACACAAACAGACACACACACAGACACACACAAACATGACTCTTATCAGGTTTGGACATCTTAACCCTGCACTGTTGTCAGTGAGCGAGAACAGTATATAGAACTTTTTTGTATATAAATGAAATTTGTCTACCCCCCTCCCCTATTTATATACTTTTTGCATAAAGAATTTGCAAAATGTAAATATACGTTCTTATCTCTCTACATTTACTTTATTGTATTTGGAGCTTTAAGGCTGCTGATCCTCCTCTAGTATTTATCACACAGCAGAGCGTTAGCTCCTCATCTCCACTGGCCCGCCGCTGGCATTTTTACGGCAGCTCGCTCCATTGTACAAATGTGTTTTTGTCATTATCACATTGATTGCATGTAATCAGAGGTGTTATTTTGCAGGCGTCCATCGACAATGAAGTGAATTACTACTTTCCAACCCAGTAATGTTATAACAATTGATCTGCCTATACAGCCGGAAAAGGCAACCTGTTTCGCACGCTTGTATTTCTGATGCGGGAACAAGAGAAATCAGTATCCCTTCAGTAAAGAGGCAGTTCAGTTCCTGTTTTTTTAACGTTTAATTAAATATCCTATAGCTTTCTCTAGGGCAAATGTGCTTTTAACTCACTCTCAACTCAAACAAATGTCTCACTTTTGTGAAACATCAGTAATGAAATCAATATTTTTCATAATTAAATGCAGTTATTTATAGGAGTGAAAAACATTGGGGTCTGAAAAGCAGACCACTAGTAAAATGCTTTTTTTCTAGATGCCCCCCCCCCCCACCCCCCAGTGTATATTATATCATCAACATTTTTTTTTAAATAAAAGTAAAAAAAGATTTAAAAAAAAATTACTTTTTTAATAAATTTTACTATGTATAGTATATGTATATATATTAACACATACATAGTAAGTTATATATACATAGTAAATTCTATTTAAATTAAATTTTCTTTCTTTTTTACTTTTACCCCTTTTACTTTATCACTGAATATTTCTTATTAATTTTTTTTTATAAAGCATCTAGGTTTAAATGAAGAAAAAAGTATACATTTTTCAATGTAGTCCCAGACCTTTTGAACCACATGATAATATAAAGATATTTATGTTTCTAAAACAATTTCAATAGCTCATGGGCAGTTCTTTTCCAGCATTTAGCAGACTGTGCCGCCTCCAGCTATCCATGATCACACAGACTTACTGCTTCTGGCAAAGAGAGAGAGAGCGAGAGAGAAACTCTCAGTGGCTGCACCTTAATGCAATGATTATATGTTTGCCTCTATAGTTGTCAGAGCACTGGATCAAACAGGCTAATGACACCTTGTCATTGCCAAGTGGCTGTGTTTTCCAAAATTGTTTTCCCGCTGATTTGTGACACCTTGACTCAGCACATAAAATAAGAGAGAGTCGACAGCTAGAGGAAAACAAAAGGAAAACAATCATTTCTTTGGTCGCAGATCCACTCTGATTTTTAACTTTCAACAAATAGACGGCTTAAATATTTGATCTCTGGATAAAATCAGGAATACACTTCTGTTCTTTGTACAGTGACTGCACATCTGAGATGTTTTGTGTTGCTCTCTTGGAAGTGACTTTTCTGTCAAGTTTTTCTCATTACTGAAACATAATAAGATTTGTTTATAATTTTCAACCCAGCCTTTCTGATGCTTCAAAGACTGTAAAGCATGCTTGCCATTATTAGCCAGCTAGAACTTTACCATGTCAACTTATTTAAATCAGCCGAATTCAGAGCAACATTATTCAGTAGAAAACCAAACGTTTCTTTTTATTTTTGCCTTAAACTGGAACCTTAGCACGAGTAAAGCGGCAGCGCTTTGTATAATTTACAAGAAATATACAAACTCGAGCACTATTTATAATGTCGAATCACAATAATGTCCCTAACAATAAAGTACAACCGATTATGTCTTGTGCTGTATTTTTTTTAAATCTTGTCTCTCAGCTGACTATTGCCTGCCTTTTTTCTACCCTTCCACTTGACAATTATTATTTCCATTCATAAGCTTAAACTAAATTCCACTGCTTTTCAGCATAAGAACTCCTTTTGTTAATGGCACACTGTGGGATTGAAGCTCGGCGCCAGGCAGTGGTGAAAACAGATAAAATCATTACCTCTCAAATAGTCTCTTCTCTGTCGGAAAGGGCTTTCTTTTCTTCTAAAATATAGGCTTTAGAATTCCATTTCTCTTAGAGCTAATGTGAATTTTACTGCCTCTAATTTTGGATTCAAGTGCGGCCTAGAATAAAAATCCACCATCTGACAATTGAATTTATAGAGAGTTGTGAATATTGCAGGTTTGGATTAATAGAGTCGTAGAATTTCAAAGAGCAAGAGAAAGAGAACGAAAGAAAGAGAACGCTAATAACTTTCAGTCAAAGTTATAGAGCAGGGTGTCTCCTGTTGAGAGTCTTAAGAACGCCACTGTAAAGCACGAGGGGCTCTTACATTGCTGGCCCCTTCCTCTTTTGTTACCCGCCGTTTTGACTTCACACTCTCTGTGTCAGGACAGGAGGCGGGTTTCTCAGCTGCCCAACAAAAACCAGTTTGTCTATGTCACCCAAAATAGAATGAGAGAACATGTTGTGAATGTAAACAGTCTTTGGTGCTTGTGTTTTCACTGATTTTTAACCGGCTTTACGCTGTGTATATATACACAACATGCATACTTGACATTACTGGAATGTTCTAGAATACCTTTGTGGCCCTCCGTACACCCCAGGACACCTGTATGTGAGTGTGAGTGTGCTTCAGTGATGCATCAGTAGAAGTGTAATAGGAGCTTTTTCATAATCGATTGCCTCTCACTGCAATACACAGAAACAGGTGCCTTGACTCAGCACATTTTGGCCTTTTACACCAGAATGCATTAAAAGCTGGAAGTTCACGTATACTTAATATTCCATTACTGCAACTATTTTATTTTATTTTTTATTCATTAATGAGTTATCCTTGACTCTGAGAATTGCAACAAATGACACGGTTAATCGTTTTAGTACTATAAACCATTTTTATTATTTTTTCCCCTTTATATCCAGTAATTCAATTTATTTAAAATGAGTTTATAAATAGGACTTAAATATTTAACTGGGCCGGTTCAGATTTGTACTTGGCCAGCCAATATTTTCACTGATCTCACAAAAAAATAAATAAAAATAAATAAATAATAATTAATTTAAGAATTTTTTTTTAGTAACAATATAAATATATATTTAAATCTTATGCATCCAGAATATATTTATTCATTTTCTATACTATTAATCATTCTGGCAGTTTTTGACAAACCCTCATGTGTGTTAGCCATTTAGGTCTTTACCATGTCAGCTCTAAAATTAGTTCATAGTACAAAAATATATTTAACTCTCATTTAGTCTCATTTATTGCATTTCTCAGTCTATAATGTGAATTTTTTAAGATATGTTGTTTAGTCTTGTTTTGAAAAATTCCTTTGAATGATAAGGTGGTCTGGTTTCTTTAAAGATCTCTCTCATTCACTCCCTCACTCTCTCTTGCTCTCTTGCTTTATGGGCCTCAGAAGAAGTCATCTTTTACAAGCTGACCGGATTTTAGAGCCCTCATTTAGAAGCGGGCTTCCTTAATTAAAAAGACCTTTGTGTGGTCTTCCAGACTGCCTATTTTATTTGTCCCCCTCCATCTCCATGTTAAAATGGTCCTGATGTGTTGTATGTATAAATCCTCTGTGATTTTCTTTCTGCCTCTATATAAAGTCTTTGTTCCTCCGCCATCATCTCGCTTTTTACACACCTCATACCGCTAATGCATTTAAGGGAAAAAAGAGAGCGTGTTTAAGCGTGACCTCACACTCAGTCTATGTGAAATCACAACCCCCAAAACCTTTGAGGATTTTAGAGAAACAAACAGTCCCTGAACGATCACATTTTGCTAAACGTAGATATTGAAGTGCTGCTAATTGATGCGGCTGTGGTGAAGTGCCGCCCTCCACCCCCACTACGCCCTGCAGGACCCATCTCAGGGTCCTCTGGATTGTTGACAGGGGAAATGGTTAATCCACTCTTGCAGGCCTTGAAGCCTCCTGTAAGACAGAGCAGAGATATCTATTAATTACAGCGCTCATTAATAGGCCTCTCTCCCAGGGCTCTGTGGGTGGAGGGGTGGTTCAACTAAATGGGTTGGCGGTATCGAGCGATGTGAGGTGGGTGGGGTGGTCGGCCTGCTCTTTTGTTTGGCTTTGAAGAGTCTCTGCTTTTGACTGGGCGGGTGTCTGTATGTGTTACTGGATTGATACTGGAAGTTTGTGACTGTCTAGCTGATTTTTTGTTTTCTGTCCGTCGATGCGTACGAGCGTGTGTGTGTGTGTGTGTGAGTGTGTATGGTGACTGGCCACGGGCGAGGATGATGGAACTGCTTTGCACCTCCGCACTGATTAGAGTCATGTAGAACAAGTTGATATTGACTGGAAAGTGAGTGATGGCGCTGAGCTCTCCGTACTGTCCCTCTCCCTTCCGCCCTGCAGACGCTCATCTGTCATGGTGCATTTGATCACCGGATCCCACCTCTTGATCCACAATCACAAGAAAAGGCCTTTAGCACTTTTTTTTGTGGAGATGGATGATTTTGGTGCAGGAGAAATGACAGGCTTTGACTCATACTCTGTAACTCAACAATACGTAATTTCCTGTCAAAGGAAAATTAATCTGAATGATCATCATTGATTATGAGTTCAAATTTCTTTTAAAAAATATATAAATACAATATTTTAATAAGTTTATTCTTATTATTATTATTCTTATATTGTAATTATTAGTATAAAATTAATTCTGTACAAAATCCTTCATTGTATTGTGCATATAAATAATTATATGATTCGACAAGGCAAACAATTGTCTAAAATGATTTATTGTGGAGTGTGTATATGTACTGTATGTATTACGACAGGATCTAAAACTATTAGGACATGACTGAGTTGGTTGTGCCACATTTCTTTAGAACTCAATTGGCTGCACACTATGCTAGAGTAGCGATGTTAGCTCTCCTCTTTACAGCCGTGTAGATATACAACCACTCAGACACTTTAGTGAGACCCAGGGGACCGTGGCACACTGGCTCTCATATGCCTCTCCTCTTATGTTTCCTCTCAGAGAAGTCATTAACATGCTAAAAAACTAGAATTCTGAATTCTCAATCAGGGGCTTTTTTTAGCTGCTGAATCCTCTGTTCTCTCGGGCTAAGGCGGAGGTGGACCCATGTGCAGAATGGAGAGTCGCTCTTAAGGGCCGGGGGGCTGGGTTGTATGTTTTTATTTCTTTTGTTTTTCTCAATAGCTTTGTGTTGGCGACACATTTTTAAGTTGCCCCTGCTGAAAAGACCTTAGACTAACATGAATTTACTGGATCGCTAGCATCTAAGGCACCATATGTTGGTCTTTTCAGCATGGACATCAAAGAAATCATTTGCTTAGTTACTATACTCATTTACTGTTGGCCATCTTCAGTAACTCTTCAATATTTGTTTTTATGTTTTATCCTTGTAGGCTGCTCTGCAGAATGTCCAGCAAGGACCGCCACATTGAGTCGAGTTGCCCCTCCTACATAAAGACGGAACCTTCCAGCCCCGCCTCACTGACGGACAGCGTAAATCACCACAGCCCCGGCGGCTCCTCAGACGCCAGCGGAAGCTACAGCTCCACCATGAACGGCCATCAGAACGGTTTGGACTCACCCACTCTTTACGGACCAACTGGTGCTCTGGGTCCCAGCGGAGCCGGAGCCAAGCGTTACGAGGACTGCTCCAGCACCATCACAGAGGACTCGCAGATTAAATGCGAGTACATGCTGAACTCCATGCCCAAGCGCCTGTGTCTGGTGTGCGGGGACATCGCCTCCGGCTACCACTATGGCGTTGCCTCCTGCGAGGCCTGCAAGGCCTTTTTCAAGAGGACCATTCAAGGTTGGCTTTTACCCTCCCTCAGCTAGAACTTCAGCTAGGTTCGGGTGGCAGACCAGGGGGCAGAGGGACTTAGTCAAAGTGCAATACCTAGAACCAGCACAAAGCAATTCCATACATCCAACGTCCTCTGGCTTTACGCCACCTAAACTAGACATGTAAATCCAAAGTGGGGTAATGCTCTGGCTTATTAGTCAGTGGTATTTGCTGCAAAGAAATAAACATTTCCTTCTTCAGATTAACAAGCTTGATCAGTTTTTTCAAACGGGAGAATTGCAGTAATTGAATATACCGGGAAGTAACTCATCTGCTAGTGTATAGAAGTCTGAGGAACAAAGTAGGTGCTGAATAAATGGGTCAAAAATTTGCTCGGCCTGAACACAATCCAAATCCTTGAAATGTGGGAATTTGACATATCGGTATGTTTCATCCCATTAGCCAATAAAACTCTTGGTGATTTCCAAAAACATCCCATCCAGCTGGACATTTATTGACTTCCAGACTGGCAGGTTTTTGAGGAAAGAAACGGGGTTGTGGAGTTCAGGGATGCAGGGACGTCAGGACAGCGGTTGGGTGAGGGTGCTGGGACAGGCGGCAGCACGGGCGCCACAGCCACTCAAATCACTGGCAGCTGGCATTCCGGTGGCACTCCTCCAATGCCACCTGACAACCTGCATCTATCACCTCCCAATTGAGCCACTCATAGCCAGGCAGTGGCAAAAAACTGACACCAAGAGTGCAACCTCAGAAAGCCAAAAACATTCCCAAATCCGTTCCTTACTTCATGGCCATAGCGTAAGGTCAGCTCAAGGTCATGTTGTCGCCATTCTTTGGAAATGAGCTCCATTGGCATTTGACTGCAACTGATGAATGATGGAAGTGTAGCGTTTAGTATGAAGACAGGCAGTGGAAGAAAGCGCCTGGGACATTTTATATCTTGTTTGAAACCTCTAGACGGGCACTTGAGTGATAGACAATGGACATTGCACTAATCGACTGCCACCTAACTCAAATCACATCACTCTATCCTGTCAGCGAACACACACACGCACACACACATTCAGCCTCCTTTCCACTGTGTTGATAACCTGAACACAGCACTCACAGCCATTGGCATTCAACTACTGGAAGGAAAGCACCTATATTAGATTGGCAAGGATTTTTCCCCCTTAAAAACATTCCCAGCTGGTTAAGACCACTCAACCAGCCTCATCCCTCATGCGAATCACCTTTCAACTCCACACACATTCCACCTGCACAGATTCCTCCCAATCCGAAGACCCTAATGGATTCTGGAGATTACCTGACTAATGAATATTGGAGCTCAGTTTAATGGACATGCATACTTTAAATACTGTTTCCTGTTGAATTAGCAGTCTTGAGCATTTAGCCCCCCTGCTTGTGCTGCTAATCTGCTTTTTAATGAGGAAACATCAGTTCACAGAAGAGAAGTCAATACAAATCAGTGTTTACAAAGTCTGATTAACTCTGAAATATTTCATCAGTGTGGAGGTCCCAGACGGGCCCTATGTTAATTGCATGAGTGCGTGTGTGTGAGAGTCTGTTTCTCTGTGTGTGTGTGTGTGTGTGTGTGTGTGTGTGTTCTAATAGTTACTCTATAGCGCAAATTCTCTCCATACACTGAGAGTTTTAACACTGCCATAAGCTGTTCCAAACCCTAAATTTGTTATATTAAATGACTATATCTGGCAAGAAATTCTCATAATACAGCCAAGGAACTATTTAAATGCTTTTATTGTGTGCCAGATTACTCATCAGATTCTATTTGTGTGCTATTGCAATAACAAAAATATATCATTGCCCTTTTCCCCTCTCACTGCATCATAATGCTCAAAGAACACGCTGTAATAGTCTACTTTATGCCAGGGCTTGCAATAGCAAACTTGTGGCTTGGTAGGATGAGGAGCTGTGTTAGTTGTCACCAGGTGATTGGAAGTTCACTTAGAGGTGAATTGTGACCTGGAGGTCTTTGTTTAGCTTTAGTAAAGTCTGCCTGCCTGCCTGCCTGTCTGCCTGCCTACCCAGCTTCACACAGCTCCATGACACATGACCTCTGAGGAGAACCAGTGGCGCTTTCCTGCATGACTTTTTGCACTCTTTGCACACACATATACTATACATATATGATGGTATGTTTTTGCTGTATTTCAGTCTCTTCTTTTGTACTGACAAATTGAGCTTGGGTTTGCACTCACAGCATTTTATTGGTTGAGAGTTTAATGTTTGAAAATGTGCATTACATTTTAATTGAAATGTATAGCAAGTTTTTTTTTTTTTAATTAGTCATCAAATCAACATATTTGAATGATTTCTGAAGGATCATGTGACACTGAAGACTGGAGTAATGATGCTGAAAATTCAGCTTTGCCATCACAGGAATAAATTACATTTTTAAAATATATTATAATAAAAAATTGTAATTTTTTTTAATCAATATTACAGTTTTTACTATATTTTTGATAAAATAAATGTGCCCTTAGTGAGAATAAGAGACTTATTTAAAAAACAAACAAACAAAAATCTTACCAACCCAAAGCTTTTATATGTGCGTATGATAAAATAGTATATATGATATAATGTAATGCATGATTTTTCTTGCTAGATTGCCACAGTAATGAGGCTTTGGTTGGCAGTCATTAAACACTCTCTGTTCCTTCCCTCTACATGCCTCGCCACAGGAAACATCGAGTACAGCTGCCCCGCCACCAATGAATGTGAGATCACCAAACGCAGAAGGAAGTCCTGCCAAGCCTGCCGCTTCATGAAGTGTCTGACCGTCGGCATGATGCGAGAAGGTGAGTGATAAAAAAAAGGTCGGGGAGGGGAAGTAAATGAACATTTTATCTGTTGTCCGGCTGTATTTCTCACTCTATCTACTATTCTGAGAAAATCTACTGGTTTCTTTGAGGGGGAAGAAAAGTAGAACAGGTCTAGAATGAAGTCAAGGTTGAAGCTGAAGGGCCGGTTGGCCTCCTGCCCTGAGGGCCACTCACGGTCAGCCAAACACCATCTTTTGTCTCGGCCTCCAGGCTCAGTTCTAACTAACAAGACTGGTTATTATTTAGAGAGACGGCCTGTGAGGCATTTTCTCAGAGGTCTGCCAAATGGACAAGCAGTTATTTTGAAACCGCCGCTCTCCTGTGGAAAGGCTCTGGCTCTCCAGGCTTTCCCGCCTTTGATGTTAAAAGTTTACAGAGAGGCTGCCTGAACTAGCCTTTAACCTTCACACAGGAAAAAAGTCCTTTCTGATATCTTCAGCAGCAGAAATGCGCCACGGCATCTCGTTTCCTCGCTTCTTATTCAGGCGGACGAGATGTGTTTTGTCCGCCTATGAAAGAATCGCCGTCATAGACGGGAGAGGGAAGACGTGAGAGGTAGGCTATGCTCCTGTCACTCACAGCACAGGAACTCTTAGAGACGCAAGTGACGGCCCTTATAGGCTCACTGTGGAGCCACGGGTGTGTGTGGACACAAACACTCTGGCCCTTTAAGTCACGATCAGGTAGACTGCACCTTATTCACCGAGACATGAGACCAGACACACACACACAAACCCTGCGGCCAGCCTACCTTCTGCGGACATGAGTGGTCAGCTCACATTATACCAAAACAACACAGCTGGGGAGCAACAGCAGGCACGAATGCCCCACAGGTTCACATTTGTTTGCGTTGAGTGTGAGAGCGTGCGCATATGCGTGTTTTTGTCTGTGTGAAATGTTTCTTTTTTATATTATCCATCTTTTTCTCACACATACGCACACACACACATGCGTGCAAATGGCAATCTCATTCAACGCTATTGTTGCCCTGTGCAGGGACATTTGCCTACACGGCCGGTGTCGCTGACAGGTAGGTAATTGATAAGTAGAGGCCTGTTTTCAGAAAGGTCTGAGGGATGTAGTTGCATGTTTGATATGGCATCTTCTCCCATGAGCACCCAGACAAATAGCAGCCTTTTGTTCTTGCTGCTAGCCACCCATACACACATATATCAAAATGGCACCCAATGGCACAACCATTTGTTGTAAAGTGCTTGAATTTAATACAGAGGTCCCCCTCTACATATGAATAAGGGTCATTTGAAAAATTGATGCATCAATTTTCTTATTTTTCCAAAACATGTTCACTTTACACACAAAGAATGAAAAAAAAAAAAAAAAAAAACACACACACATACAAACAATTCAATTCAACAATGGATATTCATATAAAATATGTGAAGTGCTTTTGTTTGGTCCCTCACATATATATTTTTTTAATTTTCTTTATTTTGTTAGTCAGTTTTATGACAGTAGCTACTTTTGAACGTTCCGCTAGCACCTATTTCTGTTTTGTTGTTTTCACAGCTTTTTAGACATGCATACAAACGCAATTCAACCTTTTAGCTATTCGTATAAAATCTGTGCGTAAAATGCTATGCTTTTAGTCAGTTTTTTTACATAATTGTATTTGCTGAATGTTGTGCTAACTTGTTTTTAAAGTTTGTTTTCACAGTGTTTTAGGCACAATAAACACATACTGTACAAACACAGTTTAATCTTGTGGCTATTCATATAAAATAGGCTACTTAAATTGCTTGTGTTTGGTCCCTCATGTTTTTGTTAGAACTGTTTATTTTGTTAGTCAGTTTTATGACAGTAGCTACTTTTGAACATCATGCTAGCACCTATTTTCGGTTGTTTTTACAGCTTTGTTAGACACGCATACAAATACAGTTCAACCTTATGCTATTCTTATAGTCCTAACCCTTGAGTAAAATGCTTACATTGTTTTTGTGTCAGGTTTACAACACTTAGCTACTTAGCTACAACACTAGCTTTTACAACATTAGCTGCTTTTAAACGTTGCACTAGCTTGTTTTTTTAGAGGTTTTTTACAGCTTTTTAGACAACCAACACAATTTAACCTTATTTTTTTTTTATTGGTTTTGAATATTTTTGTATATATTCATATTACTAGCTACTTTTGAACAACACACAAACACAATTTAACCTCACTGAAATTCATATTAAATATTTGGAAGTGGTTTTGTTGTGTGCCTGAGGTCTCTGTTTGTAAAATGCTATGCTAACTATATTTTGTTTGTCGGTTTTGCGATACTTTACTAGCTACTTTTTTAACATTACACTAGCACATTTTTCAGGTTTGTTTTAGGTATGCAAGCACAATTCTGCCTCATGGCTATTCATATCAAATATTTAAATTGCCTTTTGTATAACTGACGTTCCTCATGGTTTTCTGCAAATAAAATGTTATGCTAACATTTTGTTTGTTGGTTTTACAACACTTGTACTTTTGAACGAAATGCAAGCATGTTTGTCAGGTTTTGTTGTTTTCAGTGTTTTAGCGCAGAACTCACTGGCCTGGGATCAGATTAAATCCAGATCAGTCATCTATGTGTGCGTGTTAGATGTCAGTCAACGTTAACTGTGGCTGGCTAGCTTTGGTGGGGTACTGGCTAAGCTGACGTTTCAGTGTCCGTGCAGAGGTGCTGGTTGGAGTTGGAGGGTTTTGGGAGAGGGGGTTGGGTTGTTACCCATAGCCAACAGCTTGCTTAAGGGAAAGATCTGTCTGAAATTAGCCCTGTCACCCCTGGGAGACATGGAGGTGGGGATGGGATAAGAAATCCTGATAAAGAACGGATTCTTCACACGCACACGCATCCACAAAACAGACTTGCAGTTCTGTATACCAGGCATCCAAAGTGATGAAATCCTTCGTCAGACAGAGCCAAACTGCCGCAGGGCTAGTTGAGCCACCCAACATGATATCTGTCCACCTATCATAACGCAGCTCTCACCTGCAGCTTAACACTCCCATATTGTACACACCGCTCATACATATGCATAAGCAAAACCTCTCAGTATCAACACACACTCGCCATCGTACCGAGTGTGTGTGCAGGTGCTCACCTTGCAGGCACATGCGCGCTTTAGCTGCAAGGAAATTGCTGCCTCCAGCTACATCTCTGTTTGACCCTGGGGGCCAACCTCCTGCCGCGTCGCTACCTCCAGCCACCCAACTGTAAAATTATATCCACAGACAGTCAGAGAGACAGGGACGGGGCCTGACAGAGCACTGGCCTGAGACCAGAGCCGGGAATCATCCCTAACATGCTCGAGCTAAAGCACCCGGTGGTACGCAGCGTGAGGGGAACGAGAGCCGTACATCAGGACTGGAGAGTGCTTATTACACAACACTTAGAGAGATGCAGTTCACACACTCACAGACGAGCTGATGCATGCGGCGCTGATCACACACACTCACACTCAGAGAAAGCACATATACACTAGGATGCTAATGCATATACACACACTCATAAATACCCCTACATGCTCTTCATTCTGTGAAACCTTACGTACTCTAAGCTAAGTGAGAAGGGGCATACGTGTGATGATGATGATGATGGTAGATTCTCAGCCACTCATCCCTCATGTCTGCACACACATATGGATGACCTTCTCCACAGAGTGAGCTACTTAATATACCTCATACCTTTCTTTGTCCCGCTCTTTTGGAGTGATACTTCTGTCTTTCGCCAGTACTTTAGATTTGAGACTTTATGGTGAGGGAATGTTTTTTTTACACTTTTGAAACTACAGTTTTTTATTTAATGAATTTTTTTCATCTATCTAATTTACTTTTAATTAATTAAACAAGAGTTCCAGTTCTTTAATCTGATTGGTCAAACTATTTGTTATATCAGTGCTGGAGCTTTTAGCCCTTTATGTACATGAAGTGTGAGTGTATATATAAAATGTCTTTTGTTTTTGAGATTCAGAGTTTACGGGACATGCTATATGCATATTAGTTTCCTCATTGAACAATGAAGTGTTTTATTTGCTTTCATCTAAACTTCTAAAGAAAGCAAATGAGAGAGAAAGAGGGGGGAAATAAGAAACCTGCAAACGTAGGTTGGCAGTGATGGGATGCACCTTACGAATATGTAACATCTAATTCTTGCAGAAGGCAATTAGAGCTCGCCCAATTATTGTGCTGTGTTATAGATAGTGGCTGTCCTAACGAAGGCCAGAGTTTGGATTCTGACAGCAGTGGCTCTCCCCACCGCATCTCTCTGGGGACACGAGCAGCCATGGAAGCAAAATAACCAGACCTGCCTGTAGATATGAGTAGGCTAAAGTGTCTCTCTCTCTCTGTCTCACACACATACACACTGACATACATACTCATACATATAGAGTGCGTGCTGCTTTTAGTCAGAGCAAGAGAGCAATTTAAAACTCAAAAGCCTGCCTCATCGCATCAAATCCCGCTTAAAATTCCTCTGCAAACCCTTCAATGAAATATATAGCATGCTTGCCACTGTCACCATTATCATGACTGACACAGAACATGCTACAGGCAATGATCACAGTGGTCAGATATGCTACTGCAAAAAAACACCTCATCAGCTAAACATCCCACATTTTTTTCTCTTGTGTAAGTCTAAAACTGATGGATTGTAACCCAAAAATGGGTGGATCTTTCTTGTTGACGTCAAGTGTCATCAAAAACTACAGTGTTTTGGTCCAAATTTGTCTGCCAAATTGGACAGTTTGCATGATATCCACTCATCCTGTGTTTTGAATGGCGAGTTATTGGCTGCCATTATTATTATGATGTAATTATTTTAATCTAATATTGTAAAAATTATTAATAATAATATAACTGTTGTATACTATTATAGTATTAATAATAATAATTTTACAATAATATATATATATATATATATATAAAAAAATATATATACTGTTGTTGTTTTTAATATTGTTGCTTTTAATTATTATTATCATAGATCATTAGATAATAATAATAATAATACCAGAATTATTATATTATTATTATGCTTTTAAATGTTTGATCTTAGTGACAGTTTTGTTTACTTTTGTATGAGCTAACAGTTTTAGTACTAGTAGAAATTCAAATCTAGGTCTTGAAGCAATATAATTTCAATATAAATGGAAAGAAAATAATAATCAAATCTTTTAACATACATTTTGTACTAGAAATGATAACTTGCAGCTGTCTAACTTAAGTCGTCCCAGGTGTCCCAGGTGTGAACAAGACAGAGAAAGGACTACTTCCTTGACGTCCGCCTCACCTCCTCCTTTTGCCTCATTTCTTCTTTTCTGCCTTCCACCCCATTTTATTCATTCATTTCTGTTTTTTACTTTCCTTACCTCTTTCTTTGTTTTCTTTCACCCTCTCTCTCATTCATTCTCTCACACTCCATCCCTTCCTCATCTGCCTTTCGCTCTCTCGCCCCTCTCTTCCTCTGACGGGGGGCATAAATCATCGTGCTGTCAGCGGGCGAGGCTCGTTGGATTATGCAACGCCGCCATTCATTTAGAGCCTGAGGAGAGGACCCGTCTGAGACCACCCTTCACCCACCACGTTCCCCCACTCTTGCCTCCCCAAAATAGAGAGCTAGTGTCTTAAAGAGAGCTCTCAGGGGGGTGATATCATTATGCAGTCTCTCTCTCTCTCTCTCTCTCTCTCTCTGTAGTTTGCCCTACTTTATTCCTAGATAGCGCCTCTGTGTGTGCTTTTAAATGTCAGCATGGCAACTCTTTCTCAAAGCTGGTTTGTTTTTCTTCCAGTGTGCAATTGTGCTACACCTTCAGTTTGAGGTTGTCCCAACTGTTGTCCATCTTCTCGCAAGCCATTGAGACTAATTCAGTCCTAGATATGAGTACAAAACCAACTTGACAGAAAAATCATTGTGAACAGCACTGATGACTATACCAGTATGATAATATACCAGATGATGTTGACATTCGGTTTTGGTTCTAACTTCTTAAGTATGAAATGTCACTCAGAAGAAGACTCTTCATCGTGAAGGAGAAAGTGTGCACCATAGATTCAGAATGGAGCCATTTGAATATCATGACAGCCTCATTATAGTGTCATAACTGACTGGCAGGCCCTGCTTGATAGCGCTAGTGATGTGTATCACAGCACACATCTTCCTCCCGTACTCGCCGCACGCTTCAAGGGTTGAGAGCATGTCGCTTCACCTGAAATAACCCTAGGTGGCTCATTCGGGAATCGCCCAACTGTTCTTTCTTCCGCACCTGCTTAAAAACCCAAACTACTGGCCATAGCACTCCAATCCAGGTTGGGTCTGGGAATGAAACAGCTGGGTTCGTAACCCTCCACCCCCCTCATCTCACCCTCCTCTCCCTCCCCCGACCCTCTCTTACTATTTAGGAGATCCCCTCTGGCTCTGCCTAAAACGACACACATAATTAGGGCATTAACTCCTCTTAATTGCTGAGAGGTTTCTTTTTTTCTGTGCAGAGACAGAAAGGTCATCGTTGTGCCTTTTCCACCTCCTTTCCAGCAGCAACAGAAGGCACAGTAGCGTAAATCCCTCCTCGGCTCCTTCCTCGATTCTCCCCTGCCACCTCTCTTCCCTCCCCTCCAATCCCTCTGTTCTCCCGCTCCCTGGTTGCTCACCATCCTCAACTAAATGACATCTTTAGGCATTCGAGTAACCCGCAGAGGATTGGTGGAAGTCCCTGCGCCGAATCGGAAGGCAGAATGAGCATTGTGTGTTTGGACCCCAGCCAGGCGGGGGAAGATTTTACATGCTGCTGACTTTGGAGGACACTTCCCATCCTCCTCCTCCACTCGTGCATTTCCCAGTCTGCCACAACCACTTGTGGGCAGAGGGACAGCTGGAGGTCTGTGCTCTTTCGTTTTCCATACAGAGCACCAGGGACACTTTGCTGACAGTTTAATAAATGACGATTTCTCCCAGAAGGCAGCTTGGCACGTCCATGGCAGATATTCACATAATTAGGTGATGTACTGTATACATACAGTGGCCACAAAAAGTATACTTGGACACTTAAGGTATGGATTATTTTGTATTAGATGAAATATCAAACTAAGTGTCATTTATGTGAAAGAACTATAGTACATTTTTCAAGAAATTTTCAAAAAGAAATTTGTCAGGTTTGAAATGATTACACAATAGTTATTTAAAATTAAGAAAAAATATTAGGACATTAGTGAAACGTCCTATATATATATTTATTTATTAAATTATTATTAAATTTATTAAATTTGCATGCTTGTTTTCCCAATTTTTACATATAGATAACCTTTATTATTTATAACATTGAGTTTATTAATTTATACATTTATTTATGTATACATTTATTATTATTTATTTAGACAAAATATTATCAGTTATCATCCATAACCTTAAAATAATTATTAGTATTGCTAGAATTTGAATTTCAGTGCATAAAACTAAATAATATATATATTTTTTAAAAGCTCTCTAGTATATATTTTTTCAGATGCCATTTAATTTTGTTTTATTTCTAATGCAATAAAATTTATACATTAAGTGTGACATAGGTGTCCAAATACTTTTTTTGGGCCACTATACATTAATGCAAACAAATTTTCTTTCCTCACTCCCAGCCGTTTGGTAAACAGCAGTGTGGTGTAGTATCCGAGAGGACATTGTGAAGTGCTCCCTGCAGAGCGCAGTAAATGCAAGCGCTGTGAACGTGTACTTCCACGGGCCTGGCAGACGCTGCTGAAGCAAGGGCCTTCGATTGAGCCTGTGATTGAGTGGCTCGGCAAAAGAGTCTGGACCGCTTCCAGCATTCAGCGTGTCCCTCATCACAAACGCTTGCAGCCCACCACCCGCAATCCCAGAGAACGTCTCCACTGGGATGCACGTGCAGCCGCCTTGTCCAGCACCTGCTGACCTTTTAATGGCTCTATATGGGCTTTTGCAACAGCACCAATCACGCAGCTGGCCGACTGTCATAACAATGCAACAGTAACATGTCGTTTTGAATGATGTGATTCAATCAGCGCTCTGTACAGTGCAGTGGGCCATGGCCGCAGGCCGCGATTTGCCTGCACTGGCTCTCTCGACTGCTTTGTTTTGGTAATTTGTGACCAATTTCCTTACTGGGCTGCACAATTTGTGACCAATTTCCTTACTGGGCTTCACTTGTGCATGAAGGCACCAGTCAGACTGGGCTCTTGGCATCTCCGGTTCTGCGCCGCTGCCTGCAGACGGCAGGTTTTTTTGCATAGACAGACCATGCTGAGCCCACAGACTGTGCTTTTCCAGCCGGCCAGGCTGATTTGGTTGCAGGGCAGGGTCTGGAATTTGGCAGGGGCCTGATGCCCGCACAGCTGGCGCGCTGAAAACGTCCTTATTTCTTTATGTCAGGAAGCAGGCCAGTAGCATTGCTACAACCTAATGGCGGCTGTTTGCCCTCACAAGGCGGAGAGCATCATCCTCTCTCTCCTGATTATCTTCACTTATTGGGAAACAACACCTTACACACACACGTGATATCCATGTTATTATACTCTGTCAATCCATGTGGACTGGTGCGATTAAGCAGGAGAACGTAGGTGTGGAAGGCTGGGAAGAAGGTTTGATCGACAGACTATTCTGGTATGAGCCCTGAGGGGGGATGGAGAGGCTAAATTTGGTGCGGAACTGCTGGCTTTGAGAGGCTTGATAATAGTAATCTATGAATGGCAGGAGCAGGCACACAGGTGAGAGGAATTCTTGAATTCCAATAATGTTGTAGTCAGCAAGGAGAACATGCATTCAGGATCATGCCCTGGATGCAATATTGTTACTTCCAAACCTAGAGAATTAAATGTAAACATACACTTTAGTAGTCTTTGGACTTGTTCCAGACGTGCAGCTACTGCACTCAGATCACATTTTTCTCTTTTAAACAATTACAAATCTTTTCCTTCGATACAAATCTTCTAATGTGAATCCTTAAATTCATGATGACACAATTGCCGCCACATCTGTTTCTTTGTAAGCGCACAACACAACAGCGCAAGTCTAATTAGCATGAGTGTCAGCATGTACAAAAGCAATTGTCTAATTTGCTGTAAAATAGGTCACAGGCATTGAAACAAAGTATTATAAATGTATTTCTGTCCGGAGGTTTGTTACCACCAGGCACATCAGTACGCATCTGCTAATTTCTCATCCAAAAATAGTGTAGAAATGACCTGCTTAGTTTGATGCAGGGTGCTAATCTATCAGCCATATCCCCACAGATCCGACCGTTGTTGTTGTTAGACATGTTTTTTTATGTTGCTTACCATTTTCTGTTTTCTATGTGGTTGCCATTTAGATGCTCCTATGTGGTTGCCATTCAAAGTGAAGAACTGAACCTTCTGATTATGTGATAGCAGACCACATATTTAGCTATTATGCTACCAACACATATGAAAGATTGTATTTTAAGCTCCTAGTTGTGGTAAAGGTCTCTACACAACATACATGTCTTGAATGAGGAAAAGCACTGCTGTACACACACACACATACAAGCATGCTTACAAACTGAGTATTATCCTCTCCCGGTACCCCAGGCTGTCCGGTACAGAGCTGTTAAAGCACTGATATGACTGACAGATGAAGTTTCTTTGGAAGAGTGTATTTCTGTGGGTCATACCCCCATCACTCAGCTGTAAACTCAAACCACACTTACAGTCACTGTGTTTACCTCACCTAAATGTCTCACAAATACACACACACACACACACACACACACACATATACTTGTATATGTGGTTTACGGGGACTCTCCATACAGTGGGGAGAACAAGTATTTGATACACTGCCGATTTTGCAGGTTTGCCCACTTACAAAGCATGTAGAAGTCTGTAATTTTTATCATAGGTACTCTTCAACTGTGAGAGACGGAATCTAAAACAAAAATCCAGAAAATCACATTGTATGATTTTTAATTAATTAATTTGCATTTTATTGCATGACATAAGTATTTGATACATCAGAAAAGCAGAACTTAATATTTGGTACAGAAACCTTTGTTTGCAATTACAGAGATCATACGTTTCCTGTAGTTCTTGACCAGGTTTGCACACACTGCAGCAGGGATTTTGGCCCACTCCTCCATACAGGCCTTCTCCAGATCCTTCAGGTTTCAGGGCTGTTGCTGGGCAATACGGACTTTCAGCTACCTCCAAAGATTTTCTATTGGGTTCAGGTCTGGAGACTGGCTAGGCCACTCCAAGACCTTGAGATGCTTCTTACGGAGCCACTCCTTAGTTGCTCTGGCTGTGTGTTTCGGGTCGTTGTCATGCTGAAAGACCCAGCCACGACCCATCTTCAATGCTCTTACTGAGGGAAGAGATCTCGCGATACATGGCCCCATCCATCCTCCCCTCAAAACGGTGCAGTCGTCCTGTCCCCTTTGCAGAAAAGCATCCCCAAAGAATGATGTTTCCACCTCCATGCTTCACGGTTGGGATGGTGTTCTTGGGGTTGTACTCATCCTTCTTCTTCCTCCAAACACGGCGAGTGGAGTTTAGACCAAAAAACTCAGTTTTTGTTTCATCAGACCACATGACCTTCTCCCATTCCTCCTCTGGATCATCCAGATGGTCATTGGCAAACTTCAGACGGGCCTGGACATGCACTGGCTTGAGCAGGGGGACCTTGCCTGCGCTGCAGGATTTTAATCCATGATGGCGTAGTGTGTTACTAATGGTTTTCTTTGAGATTGTGGTCCCAGCTCTCTTCAGGTCATTGACCAGGTCCTGCTGTGTAGTTCTGGGCTGATCCCTCACCTTCCTCATGATCATTGATGCCCCACAAGGTGAGATCTTGCATGGTGCCCCAGACCGAGGGAGATTGACCGCCATCTTGAACTTCTTCCATTTTCTAATAATTGCACCAACAGTTGTTGCCTTCTCACCAAGCTGCTTGCCTATTGTCCTGTAGCCCATCCCAGCCTTGTGCAGGTCTACAATTTTATCCTTGATGTCCTTACACAGCTCTCTGGTCTTGGCCATTGTGGAGAGGTTGGAGTCTGTTTGATTGAGTGTGTGGACAGGTGTCTTTTATACAGGTAACGAGTTCAAACAGGTGCAGTTAATACAGGTAATGAGTGGAGAACAGGAGGGCTTCTTAAAGAAAAACTAACAGATCTGTGAGAGCCGGAATTCTTACTGGTTGGTAGGTGATCAAATACTTATGTCATGCAATAAAATGCTAATTAATTATTTAAATATCATACAATGTGACTTTCTGGATTTTTGTTGTAGACTCCGTCACTCACAGTTGAAGTGTACCTATGATAAAAATTACAGACTTCTACATGCTTTGTAAGTGGGCAAACCTGCAAAATCGGCAGTGTATCAAATACTTGTTCTCCCCACCGTAGGTGTAATGGTTGTACTATATATATACTGATATTCTATCTCCCTACACCCTACCCCTAAACCTACCCATCACAGAAAACTTTTGCCATTTTTTGAGTTTCAAAAAACACTGTTTAGCATGTTTTTTAAGCCATTTGGTTTGAGGACACAGGAAGTTTACATTGTAATACCCATGTCATTATACATTACACATTGTGTCCTCATAAACCATATATACAAGAACACACACACACACAAATAGCACAGTCAGTCAACAAAGGTTTGGGAGTTTTTTGCACTTATATTGTGAGTATTCAGATCTCAGTTTAAAAGACACTGTATTTTCCCCTGTCTTGATCACGTGCGATGAGTCAGTGCAGCTCTGACTATGTGCAATGCAAAATTAATGTCAGCTGATTGCAAAGCATTTCATTTACGCATTGTCTTTAAATTGCTTTGGGCTAATTACATGGCACAAGGCCTAATTGTACTGATTTTTTTTAAATAAGTGTTGATGAGGTGAATTCAACGCCTGCAGAACAATATCTTCAGATATTTTCAGAGCAATGAGTTAGAAGGAGTGAGATGGTAATGACATGCTATTTTTTTTTTTTTAATTGTGGCATGTCATTTAAGACCTAAATATGTAATGCCTATAGTGGGGTCCAAATGTCTGAGACCACCAGCGAAAATGCTGTTTTGCATTCATGTATTTGTATTTTTTATTATTATAATTATTGGCATCGTCAGTGTCACACATTCTTCTTCATTTTACATTTTTTAAATGTAAATAAATACATTAAAATAATAATACAAAAAAAAATATTAGTTTACATATTTACATTTATAATAGTTTATGTACTTATATTTAAAGAAATATTTGATATATATAAATAATATACTAATATACTGTAATATATACTATTTATTTTTATTTTTTTACTTTTTTTTTCCCTCTTTGGCTTTTATTGTATTTCATATTTAGTTTTTACTAATATGAACGTGCATACTTCTGTTCACATTTTGAGTCCCAATTATGTACTATGGAAGAAAAGAAAGCAGAAAAGGCTCAGATGCTGATTCTGTCGTTTGAAGGGTTGAATGAACACACTGGGCATGGTGAAGTGGCAATTACCCACTCATCTCCCACTTACCGACCTGAAGCAACCTGCAGGCCGTTTGCAGCCCGTCCTTCCTTCCTACAACACCATCCGTTTCCCCACTGCCCCATATTAACCAGCGTGGCCCAGCCCCCAGCACCATCCTGTTCTCTGCTCTAATGCAATCTCCCCCATCAGACGACCACCATCACCCACTGCCTCACAGCACTGACGCCCTTCCATAGTGACACATACCATATCAATCTTACAGCCCCTGATAGACTATGACCTGCCATGAAAATCTGTCTGTCCCGGTCATGTTGAAAGCTTATAAATGTTTACACATTTTTGAAGGGGACACTTTTTTGGATAATTCATTGCGTATGTGTATAAGAAATGTGTTGAACGTGTATCTGAGTGGGATGTGGTCATAACGGTTAACTCATTTTCATATCTATCACTGTTCAACCCCTGAGGGTTAATTTTGTTACCCTCTTCCCTCATCATATACCAATGCTCAACATCTAAACCCCTCTACAAGTCTTCGACCCTCAGTAGACACCCACTGTCTGTTATGATGATGTATCAGAAGCTCTCCATTGGATCAGTGAGGCCGAGGGGAGTGCTAGCACAGCAGGGAACGCTGTTACGTGTGAAAGTGTCTGAATGCAGCAGCGGAGGGCTCGGCCCGAGACACACGACTGATGAGACTTTAATTAGATCATTTAGAGGCGAGGAATTGTTCAGGCAGAGAGAGGCCTTGTTAATGCAGTCATACAGCTCACTAAGTAGTTTTTTCCTGATTTTCCTCAGGTAATAACCAAGCCTACCGCACACAAACACAGACAATGGAGTTTTAGAACAGAGTCAGATTCACCCAAAAGGCTTTGAGGATTTGGCATGAGCATTATAAAGTATTCTATCTATCTATTTATCTGTCTGTCTAGTCTATCTCTTTTATTTTTGTTGATGGATAACATTTTTTTTAAACTATTTTTTTAATAAAATGAAACTATATATGTATTATATTTATTATTATAAATACTATTATATACAATTATTATCGGCCTGATTGGGTAGATACTAGAAGCAGATGGTGTTTTCCCCCAATTTAAATATCTTATATAAACATATATTTATGTATTTTTGTAACTATTTTTTAGGTTTAGTTTGAATGCTTTTCTTAAAACAAAAAAAGCATAGTATAGGACATCATAATGGCTATAAACCATAACAAAAATCAGTATCATCCAAACTTTTCAGTTCAAACAATCAGTGCATCCCAAGAATCTATGAAAGAATATGAAAAGGAGATCAAAACAAAGGAAAACCTGTGAGATTTTGTAGGCGAACCCCAGCAAGCTGAGACGTCAGGAGTAGACAACGTGGTTGCCACGTCAGATCACAAATTATATTGTACTTTGACAGATTGTAGCCTTGCTTTACAAGTGCAGTTACATCTCATTTGTCACTGTTTGATCTGTAAGTGTGGCTACAGGAAAGGAAGGCCCTCCATCTTGCCAGCAATTTAATGCCTGGGAGACGGACGACGGCCGACAGCCACCTGCCCACAGACCGCAGCGCTGATCTGTTCTCATTTACTCCACCATCAGGCCAGATGAAGGCAAAAAATCGTTCCTTTTGATCCCGCAATGCTGGCCAGCACCTCCCCTGGCCGATATCTCACCCCTACACACCCGTATGTTTTTAACACCTCTTTCTGCTTCAGCTTTTGCCCACCACTTTATTACTCTTTAAATTAAACAGGGACCTCAAATGTAAACACAATTACGTTCCTTGATTTTGCGTTAATGCGTTTGTCTCTAAATCCCTGTTCAGACGGAACTAGTTCTTCCTGGTAAATTTGTTTCACAGATATACTTTATGATTTTAATCCTGTAAGAATTAAACACTTTCTTGCATAACCTTGGTTAAAATGGTGAAGCAAATTAACTACAGTTTTTCGGCTAACTCTGGTATCCTCTAATCCCATTGGGATAGGAATGTCTGTGATTGCATTTTTTTTCTTTGTTAATTAGTGTAACTGAAGCTACATTTCTCATTGCACTTCCTGGCGCACCTTTGTTATGATTTTTTTATTACTTAGCCTTTTTTTGTGTGTGTGTGTGTGCCTTCATTGACATTCATGTTTTTTTCATTCACATCTTATTATTGTTGTTATTATTAAATTTTTGCTTTCATTTCCATTTATTGTTGTTGTGTCACTAATAATATTAATAATAACAATAGCAATCATAATAATTATAATATAATTATTTATATTTTATTTATAATTTGTTCCACAAATTCACATTTATTTTTTATATTATTATTATTATTATTATTATATAAATATTGTTGTTGTTTGCTTTCATTTACATTTATTATATTACTATTATATTTAGCTTTTATTTACATCTATTATTATTCTTATTATAACCGTTAACCACAGTAATCATCATAATCATCGTGGGTTTTAGTCCAGAAAAAGACATGGGCCAAGGGGGGCATGTAGAGATGTTGAAAGAGTCTCAGTCCATTGTGTGGTGTTAATTTGCTCTGCTCTGCTTGCTCCTGGGCAGACCGGAGGCCTGGGTAAATTCAGTTTGAACACGGCACATTGTCTAAACATATCGGCCTGCCAATCAGTCACCCCGAGCCCTGATAAGAGCCGTCTTGTATTATTGAATCAACAATAGGGCGGCTCTGCCGGCAGGAAGATAACGCACGCTTATTTCTCTTTAAGTCTCGGCAGAAGAAAGGCGCTGTCCACATCCACCTCATATAACTGCCTCAATTACCATAAAAACCACTGCCGTGCCCATCCTCACACATGCCTCTGCTGCTGTGACGGAGCTCTGCGTACGTGTGTGTGCGGAGGGAGAGGGCCATAAGATAGCACTGTGTTTCCAATTATGAATTTCAACATTTCAATCATTTGGATGACATTCCATCAGCGCTCGCCACCCCCCTAAAATTTCAGTGTCCTTTATACTGGGGATCCTGGATGAAAGATGGGTCATAATAAAATTGTGCTCAGCTCTGAACAGCCAAGACTCGATAACCAATAACAGCTTTACACAAGTGACACCGTTCCACTCATGGACGCCTTTTCCATCACTCCAGTTGTGTTTTTCCCCTCGCAAAGTAAGCACAAACATGCCAATTTGACCTAGATGCCGATTTCCCCCCGTCTCTCTCTCCAATGTACAATGCTGTTTGAAGTGGGAAATCCGATGGTGATCCAATCAGAAGTGCTTCCAATATCGGCAGTCAGCAATATTCCTCCGCCCCAAAATGATCGCCGTTCATCACTTTGCCTATTAAGTCAGCCAAGCATTTGGCAGGTTAGCAACAAAGCCCCCCCCCCCCCCCCCCCCAAAACACACAGCCAGCCACGCAGCCAGCTTCTGTGCCGAAATATCGCAGTAAATTTGTCTGCATCAGTCAATGCCCACTCACTAGCTTAAGCCCACTGAAGTCACATGACTGTGGCACCTGCAGTTCGTTTCGCTCTTTCTCGTTTTAAAGTAGTGTTGTGAATGGACAGGGCATGACAGGGCATAATTAAAGTAAGTAGATAGTTCAGTAATTCTCTCCGGATTTTCTGTGGACAATGAGCGGGGCTCCCCCTCTCCTATCTCTTTATTTTCTCTGTGCATCTCTTTTTTTTCTCCGACTCCAGATCTGCCTGTGTGTAGGGAGAGGCAGCCAAGCACCGGACACATTTCATTAGGATCACCCACTCCTGCTCCTCTTTTAATATTTGAAGGCTCATTTGTTAAGTGGGAATGGTCTTTTCTCCTTGTCTTTTTCCTCCCTTTTTGTGGGCTTTGGAAATATAATTTTCAATTTTTAATTTGATTCATTTAGATTAAAATCATTAATCAGGACTGAAAGTGAGTTAATTTTCTGGAAAATAAATGAGCTTGTTCGGATAGCTCTTTATTAAGTGAGAGTTGTGTGCATAGGGGTGGGCGGTGATGGAGGAGGGTCTCTTTCAGGTACTATAGGATCGACTGTTGGCCCAAAATTAACATAGTGAGAGAGATATGGTACATTGGTGAGTGCTTCCTGGGATCCTGTGCATATAGATGTCTATACTGTATTCCATCTATTAAAACTGGAAAAGTCCTCATTTAAATTATATTATGTAGAAATATTATATTATGTAGAAATATTAAGACAACAAAAACAACAAAGGGCAGCTGAAATGGAACAGCATTTGTGAGCATCTGTAATGTGACTTATTTTTAAGTATATGGTGTAAACTCATTTCTTTCATATGGTTTTTGGTTTCTGAGTTCTGTGATTATGTCTTTGGGGAGGGTTGAAGTCTTTATTCTTTGCTTCTAGAATGTCGTTGATTTGTGCCCACCGTTTAATCGAAACTAACTGCTAACGTCCTTCTTCTGAACACACAACGACACGCTCTCTCCCTCACACCAAACCTGACTTGTTTGTCAAGATGGTCACGTCTGTTTACTTGCCGATGGTCAGCACATTTTCAAAGGATGCAAATCCTTGTCAAGGGCTAAGCCGGACACAAATGAAAATCTTTCACAGTCAAAAATTCAAAGCATCACTTCTGATATTCCAGAATTCAAAGTACCACTCTCAACGTTTAATTTCTATAGCAGGCCAATTAAAAGTACAGAACCCAGACGTTGTTCTGAGTTTGTTTGTTTTTTGGTTTTTCTGTTTGGGAATTTGAACATTTCAAAGCTCAAGACAAATGCTGTCAATATTTGCTACTCAATGTAATTACGTTATGGAGAAACTCAAGGGGAGGTGATTGAGGTGGGTTGGGGGGGGGGGTATTTTAACAGGCTTAAACATCAGAAAATCAAATAGAAATCCACATTTTATGCATGAATGGCACCACAGTGCGCACTTGTCCCACAGCTTAGCGACCAACATTTACAGCGGCAGAAAAAATAAATTCTCATTGGATTAAGAGGGAGATTCAGATGACAGTGTGTCTGCCCCCTCTCTCCTTTTCCTGCTCTCTCTCGCTCTCTCTCTCTCTCTCTCTCTCTCTCTCTCTCATCGTCCTGGTGAAGATTTAATAATTCATTCCTGTAGATCTCAGGGGATCTGGCAACCAGCAGTCCTGTTGCTTTCCCATGTTCATTTGTCCGAGGCCCATTTGCATCTTGTGTGTAAACTCGGCCGTTTGCAATTGGGATTCGCTCTTTTTCTCAGAATGGGGTGTCCTGCTTGCTGGGATGGCCTCAGCACACAGGACACACTTTGTTTTGCCCTTTGCCATAGGTCACAGTTATTTCCACATAAAAGCTCACAGCATTATTGGAATAGACTGGAGGATGTGGGCTTGGGTGGAATTGGGCTGCTGACTGGAAGCTCACTTTGACTAAAACAATTTGGTCCCCCTTGGATTTAGCTAAAGTGAACCAGCAAGAATATCTGAATGAAGCTGGGTTGTGATTTTCTTATGGCCATGCTTTTAGAATATCTACTTTACGAGAGAGAAAGAGTTAAGGTGAACATTTTAATGGAGTTTGGCAGCTTAGTAGATTCTGGTACTTTTACCGTGTTCATTTCTGTCAGCGCCTAATGACTGTTAAATATGCTTTCTTAGAGAAGAGGAACACTGAGGTCCAATATTAACACCCATCGAGAGCCAAATGTCAGTACAAATTGTATTTGGCAAGTAAATAGTATAGAGTTACCAGTGGATAGTACCTTCACAAGGAACTGGAACTTAGTACATGGTTTAATTGAAGTTGTAAGAGTGATAGACTGAATATTGCAAATGTACATGATGATTCAGAGACGACGAAACAGAAGAAAATATATAAGAAACCAATAATTCAAATGATTGATATTATACACCATAATGACACAAAAGTAGAGTGGTTTTACTGGACTACAATGTTGTCCACAATAATCGTAGTAAGTAAATCAGATCAACATTCTCTCCTTCTCATTTTTGCTTTGGTCAGTGTCTCATTTTCCTTGTAGACATACTGTTGATGGAAGATCTGTTCTGGTAGCTAGAGTTAGCTGGTTAAGTGCTTGTTCCTATATATATTCATCAGAGAGCATGCTATGCTCGTGATGCATAGTACCTGTAAAAAGAAACTGAACTATCAGCACACGTTTGACGTTCCTGTGAACACTTAAGCCTTTGTTGAGTGGACGCGGCGTAGTGTTTATGCGTGTCAGCTGTGAGAAATTTGGCTGCCGTATTTACTCTTCAGTGCCCCATCAGCCTTGGCCAAAACAACAGTCTCCTTGCCTCTTGAGTGTGTCTGCACGCATGCTGTTGACTACTAAACAAGAATAGGTGTAATATAATGATGTAAGTTCGAGACATCAGAATTCTCTAGACACGTCTGATTAATTAGTCTTTTTTTTAAAGTGGCACACGTTGCTGCCAGTTTGATTGTTTCTCTCACACTTCCCCGTAAATTTCTGCAGACGCCTTGCAGGATTCCACGCCACCTATGAAATTCAAAACAAGCCTTGTAAGAAGTTTACGGTCATCTGTGGGTCCTAATAAAAATGTAGGGGGATGTGCGGAGAGGATAGTAGGATAATTTAAAACAAGGGAAAAGGGGTTTCACCACGAAGCAACTAGTCTATTTGTCATCTTAATTAAAACAGTAAAATCTTGTAATCTACTGGGGATTTACAACAGTATGAAATGAAATGTTCTTTTTCCACCTCCTTTTGTTCTGAATGCTTGCATGAAATTTGAGACATTTGCTGTGAAAATATTTACCAGTATTTCATGTCCACATTAGTACTAATGTATGAAGTTAATCAGAAGTTACAGAAAATACAAATGATATTATTTGTGAGCTTCAAGCTGTTAGCAGGGACATTTCAAAAAGAGAGAAATTAAATTATTATCAATAAATTATAGTGCTATTTTCTATCATGTAAAGGAGCCTCTTATTTAAAGGGACAGTTCACATACCTGCAGCGCTTTCTTTCTTCAGTGGAACATAGAAGGAAACATTTTTAAAAAGGTCCATGCTGGTCTTAGTACAATGAAAGTGGATGGGGACTGGTCCTGTCAACCTCCAAAAAGAGCAAAAAAAATCACAAAAGGTTATATTCCTCTGATACACTCTTCTTAAGGCATATGATAGTTTTGTTTGTGCAAATGACTGAAAATTAAGTCACTATCGATAGAAAATCTTGCTTTGAAGCTGTAGTCCCCATTTACTTTTTATTGTATGGAAAAGGGCAGATTGGACAATCTGCTACGGATCTTCTTTTGTGTTCCACAGAAGAAAAAAAAGTCATACAGATTTCAAAAGACAAAAGAGAGTGAGTAAATTATGACAGAATTGTATTTATTTATTTTTTGGTTGAACTGTCCCTTTAAATGAACTCTTATTGTCTTGTCATCCCTTTTAGGGAAACCCATAACATTCACATAAACTGAATAGTAAGATCTATTTGGTCTCTTTTGAGACATCAGAGTGGTTTTTGCATTGTTTGTCCCATGATGTAATGCAATTCATCAAGATCATTCTACGTGGACCCATAGATACTCCGTCAAACAAACAATCAGCAGCTCTTTGTATCTGCGCCTGTGTGAAACCCGACCCAGCGGCGCATCATGTGCAGCCAGGCGCCTGCTTGCTTTACAGTCATGTGGCGATAGATAGAAGGTCTATCAGCAGACAGATGTATTCCGATGGTGTAAAGCCACACTCACCGTTTGTGGAGGGTAGCGATCGGCCCTGGGTCGGCATCCCGTAGACGCATCTTAATCTTAACCATATAAGAGAAGCCACAAAGCTGGCTGCAAATCAGTTACAAAGGGTAACTTATTCCAATGTTGTTTGTTTTGAGCATGTAAATCCTTGAACACTCCTCCTTCAGCAATGAGGGAGGATCTCCTAATAATATCCCACCGTAGACGCCATCTTACAGGGTTGTGCTGCATTAATTCCTCATCTATTTCCAGTGCATTGCAGGCCTACAAAGATGACACAAAACTTTAAACATAGTTATACATACTCAATTTTGGTGTCATTTGCACTACTTCTTCTAGATCCAGGAAAAGTCAACCAAACAGGCTAATAAAAGAGCCATATATCTGACCAGATGCAGGTTTCATGGAGGAGCGAGATATAAGATGCCGCACGGGGCTGCAGGTGATGCTATTACAAGCATGTCTGTAGCAGTGAATTAGCCCAATAAACCCTGCAGTCCAAGCACCCGGACAAGGGCAGGATCCGGTTTCTGGCTGGGGGGTCGGTCTTGTTAAGATGAGAGGCTGTCAACATGTGAGAGTCGTGTGTTGTTGCATATTTCGGGTGCTGGCATCGAGGAGGTTATGCTAGCAATGTGACATCTTTTTAAGACCACCGTTCTCATGTAAAACGAAGCCTGTGGGACGCGTGTTCCTTCATGGAAATGTGAGCAAACAGGGTCACGTATCTGCTTTTGTCCTGCAGTACAATGTCACATAATCAACAACCAGCCAGGGTCAAAGTTAATTAACACTCATTATCACGCCATCTCAAAATATGCTCGTGTGTTTGGGCAATCACAGTGCAACACTGATCTGTTGGAGGAAATACTATGGCTATGGTCACTATTTAGTAGGGATGAATACCTTATTTTATTTTATAAATTATAAAAGGCATATTGGCCATATAAATGGAATAGAGTTAAATATTAGGAATTAGCTTTTCACTTAGTTTTGATGCATTGTCAGAAATTATGTAAGCTGATATTTGGTTTTGGTTAAAATTTTAAGAATCTCCCGATTGGAAAAATCTATTTTTGATCTAAATATTGGGGAGAAAACCTTTGTGTTTTTTGTCTGTTTCACCATCCTTATTGAAATCAATGGATTCACGTTTTATTGAGCTAAGTAAAAACCCATAACCAGCACTTCAAAATTTCAGTCAGTGATCTTCAATATGAGACAGGTGCATCTCATTGTTAAATTATTCAGAGTGTCAGGCCTTGAAAGCCCAGCGGAGGTGCCGATTTAGCGCCATTCGGATAAACAAGAATTCCAGTGTTTTAATTGTGAAACGAGGGCCGGCCCACTGGGCCTTCATGTCCATTCCGTTCCTCTCCAGCATGCAACATGAAACGGGTCCTAGGCCACCTTTAAGTGGTTTCCACGGAAACTGCCCATCCCCTGGAGAGGTTTGCATAATTAAATTAAGGCTCTTTTGTATGTCAATTAATTAAAAGCAGGGACAGGTCTTTAAGGCTCTGCACTCATCAGAATCGCAGGTCGCGGTGGATGGATTCAGAATGTTTTCACAACCGTCGCGCCTCAATAAATTACCCACCCATCACACTTTATTTGCGCCCTTTGTGGGGGAAAAATATCGATGAGAGTTTTAAATGATGAAGGAGAATGGGACAGCCTTTAAAGACACGGTGAGGCACTTCACACAAGTACGCCCCTGCACTCTTAAATGTGTTAATGTCTCCTGTAATTGTTGTCACCCACACTTTTGAGGATGTGCCTTAACGCCACAAAAATGGCTCTCTGCTGTTTACCTGTTATTCTGTTGTGAGTTGAGTGCTCTAAAAATGCACACACGCCACGAGCGGGAGATGGGCAGGTGCGTGTCCGGATGTCACATGGAGAGAGTGACTGTGCCCCTGTCTGTCAGCAGCTGGTCATCTCCTGTCCACATCCCTGAAATGGCCACTGACAGCTGCCGTGCCTTTATGGCGGGCTCACACGGCCCGCTCCAGTCGCAATGCTTTTAAAGTGACAGCGCAGGTTATCTGACTGCTTTACTGAAGAGGTTGTGTTTGTTCTAAAATGATGTGTGAAAAGTAAATGTTGCCTTTTCTCTTGTCTCCTCTTTTACATCAGGTGTTCGACTGGACCGTGTGCGCGGCGGAAGACAGAAGTACAAACGCCGGATAGATGCGGAAAACAGCCCCTATTTGAACCCTCAACTGGCTCTGCCGCCCAAAAAGCCATGTAAGAACTGCACTGTGTTCATTAGATGCCTTCACATTTAGAAAGAGATTTTTTTTGCTAATATTTTCTTTAAGAAGAGATTTTTGTTCTCACACACATACACACATAAAAATAAAAGTGTTAATTTAAGGGATAGTTGACCCAAAAATAAATCTATCCATCCATCCATCCATATATATATATATATTCCCATACAGTGAAAGCCAGTGTTGTTTTGGACCGATTAACTTTAATTATATGGACAAAAACAGTTTAGACATTCTTCATATTTGAGTAAACAGTTTTCCTTTTTGGGTGAACTATCCCTTTCAGTTTACATTTCTAAAAAAAAGAAGAAATACAGAATATTTCGCTAATATCTCAATGTCACCTTACAGTGGCCTGCCTTATTTCCAATGCACCAGGAAATTGGACACAAAACAAGAAAGACAGATATGTAGTATATGACAGAGCCAATCGACAAAGATGTTTGTGCGTGTGTGTGTGTGTTAGGAGAGAGCGAACGAGCACGAGAGGGAGAGAGAGGCCTAATCCGGATTAAATCCAATCTGGCAAAGACATCAAACCCACAATACCGGAGCTTCCGCTCTGTCAGACTGCTCTGAGACAGCACGGCAGCGCTTAACAGATTTGTCCCTAAAGCCTTTTTACTTAATGGTAGCATATTCTCCTGGAATACAATATGCTTTTATGCATGATAGCAGTGGAAATAATCTTAATTATTACAGTGGTAGAAATCATTTTAGGAATACGCCGCTCTGAATAACCTTCTGCCTAATCCTACTGATCCCTCCTTCCAGGTTCAGGCTTATTTCCAGCCACCCAGAGCAACTTATTTGAAAGCTTATTCTCTATGTCCAGTTCCCATCCACTTTCATTACTTCCTTTTTTCCCTTGCTATTGTATGCTAGCAAGATGTGGACTTTCTTCAGAGACAGTATAATGGGGAGTAGACAGACCACTCATAGAAAAATGAACAGGATGAAGCACTCAATATGGCCTCCTTCCCGCTTTTCAGTTAAAAGAGCCATTTTTAATTCAAGTTTGTTTAATCTAGAATGAACATTTTTGGAGCTAAAGAAGCTGCATTTATGCTATCATTGTTATCATAATTTGAAATATGTTAAGATTTATTTGGTTTTTACCCATTACCTACACAGAAAATAGCTGTCTTGGGGCATTTCCAAGTTTAAGACTTGCCTTTGCTTAGGTCTGAATTAAATTATGGATTCAAATATCTTTTTTCTAACATAAATCCCCACTAATGTCTTTTTATCAGCTTGTAATCCAGAAGACTTCCACCTTTGCATTTGCGTACAGACAAATGTTTTGGTTTTGTGAGGTGTCTTTTGTATTTTAGTGCAGTGTCCCATTAATAGAGGCTTTTATCAGTCTGCCTCTGAGCTCTCTGTATCTTTTCTCTCTTACCTTTCTATCTCTTTCTCTATTTTCACAAACAGAGAGGAATAGCCATGGTCCCAGCCTACCTGATTGATTATTTGCACATAACAAAGGCATGGGGTTTGGAAATTGGGTTGCATTGATTCTAATTAGGGAAACATTAAATAAGATTTACCTAGAGATAGCACTTACAGGCTCCCCCACTCCCAGGAGTAGCAGGGCTGGGCTGATTGATCCATTTCTTCCCCTCCTCCAACACACACACACACACCTCAGAAGTTAATGCTTTTTAATTTAGTGATCCGTTTTGTCCTCGGACCTCAAACACAGATGCACTGGGCTCAAAGTGATTCATCTGGGCCTTGCAAACACACATATATACACACAGAGATTGCAGTGCTGTATTTGGCTTCTGTCTGTCTATCATATTGCATTGACATAGATGATTAAACAGCAAATGAATTTCATTTAACTGTAAGGGTGTCGCTAATTACCTATTCCAATCTCCCTCACCACCGCAATCCGATCTGAAATGTGTGTCCTTTCTCTCATTAGATTGACAGAATACCTTGAACACAAATCTTTGTTTGCACAATTCAGCATAATCCACAATGAGATTCAAATGGATTTGAATTTTTTTTTTTTTATCTGGTTTTCTACAGCAGTGGTTCTCAACTGGGTAGGTCATGCCCCCAAATTTTATTTTATTTTATTTTATTTTATTTTATTTATTTATTATTAATATATTTTTAACTTGTATTCATTTGGCCAACATGAAAAGCCCCCATTGCTAAAAATTACACATTGAAAATGTATTTTTATAAGATATATATATATATAGCTCTGGAAAAAATTAAGAGACCATTTAACATTGAGAAATCAATGTTAAGTGGTCTCTTAATTTTTTCCAGAGCTGTATATATATATATATATATATATACCTGGGTATTGAAGCAAAACTGGTTAAGAACCACTGCTCTACACCATCAAACTCTTTCCTAACCTATGAACAAGAAACCAAAAATGCTTTTATTTTCAATTACAAATGACACCAGGCATTCATTCATAGACCAAAAACAGCTTTTTCAGTACCTCAAACATCATCTTTCGGCCCAAAGAAAACAACTCTGCCAATATTTCATGTTATCTGATTGCTTTCTTTGCTACTGAACCAAACACTATATGACCTTGCTGGTATAATCCCAATCTGTTTCTTTGTTCTCCCCTCGGTGTTCAAATACAGTCCCCTTTGGCTGCCTTGCAGATAACAAGATTGTGTCTCACTTGCTGGTGGCGGAGCCTGAGAAGATCTACGCCATGCCTGACCCCACAGTGCCCGACAGCGACATCAAAGCCCTGACCACGCTCTGCGACCTGGCAGACAGGGAACTGGTGGTCAACATTGGCTGGGCCAAGCATATCCCAGGTAGGACATGAGCAAAGATACAGAGTATATGCTCTCAACTCTCAGTGTGAACCGTGGATTGGATGTTTTGGCGTAAACCAGTTATTTTATACATGTTTGAAAATATTTTAAAAGGTTACATAGGATATTAAATATCTAATGAAAATGTTAGAATAAAAGAAAATAAACTCCATGTAATACAGTGGGGTCCATGTGTTCTTATTTATTTATCACATTTTAAACCTAAAACCGTTTATTTATTTTCAGATTTAAATTACATTTAAACTAGAAAATAAACCAGTGTGGTCTCAGAATTTTGTATTCTGAATGTAAAAAAAAGAAAAAGTAAAGCATGTTTGAGTAGTTGCTGTTTTCAGCAGGAGCAAAACACTATGCTGAAACAAACAAAGCTGTGCCTTGTCAATCAAGGACATTTGCCATCACCCAGGCCACCAGTGACACAGTCCTTAGGTCAGCATTTTTCCACCCTCTGTGACAGCAGACAGGGATCAATTTGTTTAGTTTTAGCTTAATTCCTTCCTCAGTATAGCACGATATCCATAGGAGTGGAGGGGAGGCATTTTCTCCTGCCGTTTCAGCCAATCAGCAGCCTTGTTGAAAGGATTCCTGACATTAGCCACAAACGATAATGGCATGACTGACCATGATTGAAGTGTCCTCCCCTCCTCTCTCTCTACTGCTGCTTATTGCCCATCTCCACAAGACAGAATGAGGAGTTTCCAGTAATCTTCTTAACAAAGCCCTTCTTTTGCATTTAATCTGAGCCGACCCTGGTCACAGAGAGTGGCGGCCCACTTCAGCCCTCACTGTTTGAAAAGAGCTTCCCATAGGTGACTGACTGTGGAGCGAGAGAAAAAATGAGGTGAAGAGAAAGAAAGCTCTGAAATCAGACAATAGTAAGAGTGGTTAACTTAGAAAGAGACGGAGTGATAGTTTCACGGCATGTGAACATACTCACAAGCCCAGATTCTTTTATGAGATTTATTTAACCACTTTTAATAGCAAAAGAATCCAGCCTTTTAACCAAATCATGATAACACCTTGATTTGCTGCACAGGAAGTTGTGTGGTAGTTTCCTTTGTGCTGTAGATATGACTGTGCTAATACTGGCCCAGGGCAATAGTGCCATACAAGCCATAAAACAGGCTTAAAGCTCATCAGAGTGCCAATTTCCTGCCAGGCACGAGATGCAGGATTGGGAGGTTATTTCTGCTGCTCCATGCCAGATTGACCTAGACTTGCCCTGTGGATTTAATAGGATTTTCCCTGTGTGCAGGAAGCCACACCGCTGGAGCTTCTGGAATGTGGCACATTTATGTATATAGTATAGTATAGCAGACTATACTGTAGTGTAACAAAGAATGACACTATGCTACGATTTTTTTTTTTTTTTGATTCAGTAAAGATTCAATTGATTAAAAGTGACAGTAAGTCACTATATATACTATTATACTAATAGTATGCATAGTATTCTAATAGTATAGTACACTAATAGTTATACTAAGTCACTATATATACAGTCAAACCAAAATTTACTCAGACACCTTCAACATTTTCTCACATTATCACAGTTTATTCACAGTTTATGATAATGTCAGATAACTTTGATTGAAAGGTATGTAATGGATTACAATCAACCAATCAGCTGTCAGCTGTTACATTTAAGTACACAATTAGATAATACCAATTTAGGTCAACCAATTACCAAGCAATGCTTCATTTTGTTCAGTCTGTGGTGAAAAAGGTCGCATTAGCAATTAAAGAAAAAACACTTAAGCAAAACATGGTCAGGTCAAAGTGTCTGAATAATTTTGGTCCCAAATTTTTATCAATTTTACTGGTAGTCCACTGTATAAAGAATTATTGGGTATAATATGTCACAGTTTACTTTATTTTGCTATCCTCACTTACATAAATGAACTATAGTGTCCTGCACCCACTAGTAAAAAATGATATCTGGTGTCTGAATAATTTTTGGTTTGACTGTATATTACTGTATAGTGTGGTGCAATATAGTGGCTATTATTCAGGCTCATTAGTTTTTGCTTGTCAAGCCAGTAACTTTAACTTTTTTAAGTTTTATAGTAATCAGTATAGGAATAATAAGTTTATCTAGACACATTTGTTGTATGCAAAATACAATTTTTGTACGAAATATTAATGTCTTGTACTTTTTTTGTACAGTCATTGGCAGGTATGGCAACAGAACAAAAATCAGTGTTTTATAGCACAGCACAGTGCAGTATACCATACACTAACAGAATGTATTTATTTTTCAGGCTAAGAAGTGTCTGTTATGTTTCAGGCCGTATATGAACTTCTGCCACTCTGTGTGTATGCATTAGCACATTCATAGCTCTTTTTTTCTGCACAGTGTTCGTATTTGTTAGTTCTCTTCAAAGACTGCGTTTGTGCAGAAAACAAACACAGGAGTCTCTCGATTGGCAGTGTACATTAGGCGTCAGAGTTCACATTCTATGAACGATTGCTCAGCAGAAGAGAGATGATTGTATGATTAGACCTCGGCTGGCAATTCTGTGTCTGTTTGAAGAGGAAGGAGCCCCCTCATCTCCGGAGCAGGTATTCCTGCGGCTCTCATCTCCTCCTGCTCCTTGCGCTCCGATTGCCACTGTATCCTGATAAAAATTTTCAAAGTAAAGTGTGAGATACAGTATAAAGTCCCCTTCTTACTCATGACTCGTTTTTTTTCCCCCTCCAAATGATATTTTTTTCTTTAACCTCACACAATCAGACAGACACACAAGTGACGGGCAGGCTCTGTAAAAGGCCTCCTGTCAACCTCTGCCACAGCTCCATGTGCGCATTCCTCTCTTTTCCGACTAGTTTATCTGTATGGTTTCTATGGTACAGTAATTTTTTTTAATCAAATTGATGAAGGCCTCCATTCTCCCCGAGAGCCCAAACCAATTTATGGCTCATGATACGGCGGCTATGTTGCTAACAGACGTAACAAACTGTCAGCCTCTCGCACAGAAGCTAATTTGAAGTCATTAGGTGTGCAGCGTACGGGCAACAATTTGTTACGGTGGTTAGGAGCACCGCTGACATTTCTGAGCGCCTTCGCTTACGATCTGTCCTAGGCGAGGACCAGGCAAATTGTAAACTAATTTAAACATCACTCAGTATTACTGGAGCTGCCGCTGCGGAGAGCTGGCGGATAATGAAGCAGTCTGTGTTTTGCAGAATAGAGTTAAAGACGCCTCGACGGCAGCTCCCTCCGCTGGCGGCGCAGACACGGCCTCTCCTTTCTGATTGCTTTTTTAATGCGCCGAGGCTTCTCCCCTTCTCCCTCCTCTGATCATTTACATGCTCACATAGGTCATGAAAACATTCGATATGGTTTACAAACACACGGCGAGAGCGGTCGTCTGAACAAAACCCTCGCGTCTCCCGTTCCTGTAAGCCTGGCATTATGGAAGATGGAAGGATTTGGAAATGTGATATTAACTCAATACGAGGGCGGAAAAAGGCAGAAAATGACATAATGTGGATTAGGGTGAGGAATCTCATTTGCGAGATTAAAGCATTCAGGCTGTAATTTTATTTTAGCATTTAAGCTGCACGTGAGGAGGGGAATGAGCAAACGTTTGTAGCTGAAAAAAAAAATCTTTTATCTGTAAATAGAATTAGTGTCCCTCACACCGGCCAAGACAAGTCAAAAAAAAGAGAGAAAGAACCGTGCTGTATTCAGGCTGTATTTTTTTATTTTTGTGTTCAATTTGCATGTGGGAGGGGAAAGAGCAAATGTTTGTAGCGGAAAAAGGCGGGAACCAAAAACCTGTACTTTTATCTGTAAATAGAATTAGTGACCCTCACACCGGCCAAGATGAGTCAAAAAAAAAAAGAGAGAAAAGAAACCGTGCTGTATTCAGGCTATATTTTTTAAAATTTTTGTTTTCAATTTGCATGGGGAGGGGAAAGAGCGAACGTTTGTAGCGGAAAAAGGCGGGAACCAAAAACCTGTACTTTTATCTGTAAATAGAATTAGAGTCCCCTCATGGCAACCAGGAGGAATCAAAATAAATGAAAACGTGCTGTATTCAGGCTGTAATTTTTATTTTTGCGTTCAGTCTGCATGGGGATGGCAAAAAGCGAACGATTGTAGTGGAGAAAGGCGGGAACCAAAAACCTGTACTTTTATCTGTAAATAGAATTAAAGTCCCCTCACGCCAACCGGTAGGAACCAAAATAAATGAAAACGTGCTGTCATACGGTTGTGACATGCCTTATCGTAACACAGAGGCACACAATGGAGGGCGGTCGCACTTGACTTGACGAGCGAGCTACAAGAATGGCCGGTGAACGGACCGTTGCTGGCTTTTTAGCATGACAGGACCCTCACTATTACAGGCCCTTTATGCAGGCTGAAATTGCTCGGGCTTCTCCCATTCTTGGTCCTATCTCAGGGACTTTCTCTCTTTCTTTATTTCCCTTTCAATTTTCACTGGCACGCGGATAAGCGTGTGCTAACACAATATGATTGAGCTGTAAAATGGAACCCTGTCGACTCTAATCTCTTTTATGTAGATACCGAGGTACTGCCACACTCCACTTCATTCCTCTGCCTCCCCCACCTCCATCTTTTTTCCCTCTCTTGCTTTCTACACCTTCCCGTCCCTCTCTCCCCTGGCTTGGCCTCTCTCTCACTCCCTCGATTGTCAGGGCCAGTGCATTCGTAATAGGTTCAGGAGAAGGAGAGAGTCATGGAAGCCCGACTCCTACTCAAATATCGCAGCGAGGTTTCTCTGGGTATAATAAAACGATTACGTGCTTGCTGGACAGACGCACCGTGGGATTAGCATATTCGCACAGAAACCTTGTTAGGAAAAAAAAAACAGGAGGTGCTTACTCAGTGCAATCTGCAGACGTGATTGAGGTGTCATCATTATTGGTTGACCTGTGTATATGGGGCTTAGTGGCCTGTTCTGGATACGAACAATAGCAATTAAAGTTACCCTGGCAAAGCGTGCACAACTGCCCCAAGGCTGCAGCCATGAATGCAACATGTGTGGATGTTTTTTTATGCTTTATTTATTTCATTCTGGCCCTGTCTCAGGCACTGGGCAGACGGTGAGATGTCTTAATCAGGAGCTGAGCGAGGGATTTATCTAAAGCATAGGTTTGCTTTCTCCATGAGCCCTTTCCCAGCCTCTAATCTTCAGGATGGAAAAACATACTGGAGATAGAGGTCTTACAATCACTCTTGGCATTGTAATGCAGTGCTGAAATAATCCACATTTCACACCAGTGTTTCTATAGTGATAATAATAATAATGCAATAAACCATGAAATTAAATAAGATAGAAAGTAACAGTAAAATATATTACCAAAATAAAAATGGTATTTATATGTATACAAACATTTAATATACATATAATATATAAATATTGTATACATATTATAAAATGTTAATATATGTAAATTTTTAAATATTTAATTTCACGGTTTAATGCTTTTTAATTAACATTTATAAAACTGTAAATGTGTATATTTAAGTAAACATTTTCGAATGAATAACCTATAAATAAATAGTACTTTTGGGGGAAAAAAATTGAAATTATGTACATGGCCAAATAAAAGTTTTTTTTTTAACCTCATTAGGGCCGCCAATGTTTATATCACGTGACCAGCAGAATACTACAAAGTCCATGATAACTCCTTTTTTTGGCCGACAAAACAACAACAAAAAATCACTAAATGCACATTTAAGTACCCAAAACATAGTTTGATGTGACAGAAAATAAAGACTGACAGTTAATTAAGTGAGTCATATGTTAATTCACTGACCAATTCAGTGAGCAGATTTGTCAGACTGATCCAAACAGATAACTTGTGAGCGTTTTGAGTGATTTATTAAAGGACCCGACTCATAAGAGTCATTTGTTCATGACTTTTTTTTAGTGCAAACAGTGAGGATACAATAGAAGGACGTGTTGATTTGACATCATTTCACAGTACATGGTCTGCTTATCACATTCAATTCATACTGCTAGCTCACAAGTTCTATTCATGAAAACACAGAGTCATGGCTCCATTCGACTTTTTTCCTCGGTTTAGTCCCTCCCTCTTTCTCACTCCAGTCTCATTTTGACTGAACGTGCTTGCTAGTTTTGTCTCATTAGCTCCGTGAACCCACTGGAGGAAGAGCTAATCATATGTAAACATAATTATCTGCAAACTGGAGTAAGCCCTCTTATTCCTCCTCGCTGATGCTGGCGTGCCTTTCCCAGATGTGATTTTTGGGACCCTCCTCCTCTTCTCTGCCCTGGATGAGAGGAGAAAACCCATTGGTGACACCCCCACCCCCACCCAATATCCCCACTCCAACCAATCTCTAAATGAGGCCTTGTCTGTCACCACCCTCAGCCTGACACACTGCAAATATTGATTAATAGATGCCCTAAGCTCCTTTTAGCAAATCAAATTTTCACTTTTAGCAGGGGTTTCACTCCTGATACATTCAGCAAAGTGAGACACACTAAATTAAGTCTGACACTCAGAGAAAAGGCTGTACAGACAGAGCAAAGATGGGAGAAATGTGTGTCAGAGGGATGTGCGTTTTATATATATTGGTGTGTTAACAGTTCAAAGGTCATGATCACATAAGCTCTCTTCAATTGCATTTCTTGTTATTACTTTAAAGTGATATAAATCTGTAAATTGGTCATTTTGGACAAAGCAGGATGCTAGTTGGTGGTGAAATGAGCAGTTGTTTTCTCAAGGTTGTGTTTGTAAGATTTTGTTCGGGGGATGGCCGTGTCAGCTCACAAATAACCACAGCACAGAGTACTGGATGAGTTCCACATCTTCATACTGATGTGCTGCCTACAGTCTGTGACATTATTGACTCAGATGTCTGAATGATGCCCGAGTCTACTTTTACCCCATTACACACAGATTTGTCCTTTTTGTGCATGTCAATATGTGGACTATGTGCTTCTTTTTCTATACACTGATCTCTCACTCCATTTTCTTGGTGTATGTCTCTGTCTTCTTAACCTATATTTGAGGATATTAATTACCTAAAGTCTCATTAGTCTTGAAGATGGTGTTTATGAAGATGGTGTTTATAGTTTAGGACTAGGCCTAGGGATAGTTTATGCTAAATGGACAATTCTGTCATTTACTTACTCACCCTCATGGTTTTTTTCCAAACCTGTATGTTGTATTGTATTTTTACAAAAGCTGGAATTTTGTAGAATCTTTAAGCAGATTGTCCTTATTGTGAGTCATAGTGACCATAACAAAGGCAGCAATGCTATAATTGTGGTATGTGTGCTATATTCCAGGTCTTCTTAAGTTATAAAATAGCTTTCTGTGATGAACAGATGAAATTTAAGTGAATAGTCAGTGATAATCTTCACCTCACCTGTAAATACATATACATATGGTGCCATACAGGGTTTGAGCAACATGAGGTTGAGTAAATGTTGACAGACTTTTATTTGTGGCTAAAGGAAAAAGAGCCTCAAAATGTGTATCGTGTGTGTGTGTGTGTACAGGTATATGTGGTTTATAAGGACACAAATGTGTATAATGACATGGGTATTACAATGTAAACATGGTTTATGAGGACACTTCCGGTGTCCTCGTAAACCAAATGGCTTAAAAACCATACTAAACTGTTTTTTTTGTTTGTTTTTTTAATTCAAAAAATGCAGAAAGTTTTCTGTGATGGGTAGGGGTAAGGTTAGTGTAGGGGGATAGAATATACAGTTTGTGCAGTATAAAAATCATTGCACCTATGGAGAGTCCCCCTAAACCACATATTCAAGAATGTGTGTGTATTTTTTTATATTACATATTTTTCAAATTCAGGAGGAATTGATTATGTTAGGAACACATGATGGATGTCTTCATGTGATTATTGCTCACCATATTTAAGCATTGATTTTTTTTTTTCTTGAAATTAATATAGATGTTCTCTTTTTTTTCTTCATTTTTGCTAATAGACTATGCATCACAGAATATGGAGTGACTGTCCATCACACACAATGCCCAGCCTACACCACACTTCACATGTAAACACATCTGTCTTAGCCTGTTGGAAATGCAACTGACAGAAGTCAGATTTGCATCATGCCTTGCACTCACACTCGCATTTTTTCGCATGACAAAGCTCTGCATTATGCGTGTGTTTATCTGTCTCCTCGCATGTCAGCCTTTATAAAGGATACATTTGCTTTTATAAAAGCCGTAAGAGAGCTGACTTGGTGTGACAGTAACCTTCTGGCCTCTCACCAGCGCTGCATTCTTACCAACCCATCAGGCCCTGTGTCTGCCCCACAGCCAGCGGGGGGCGGCCCTGTGTGATTGCCCGTTGAAAAAACAAGGCATTATTGCTCATTTTTCCCTCTTATTAGTTTGATTACATTTGCAAATCAAATCAATCCATCAGGCGGTTTGTGAAGGGCTGCGTCCTGCAATCTGAAAGGGCCTCCTAGTAATCTCCATCTAATAAGATGCAAATGTGTCACATCAGTAAGTAACCAATAAATCATCGCTGTGTCTACGCCAATCATTAACCATCAGAATGAACAGTCAATTTTTAGTATTTTCAATTTGTGATATGCTAGTGGAATATAAAGATAGATGGACGTAATTATACAAACCAAACTCTATTTCAGTCCCCTCATCTCCAACAGCAAATTTGCTGGGAGGTAGAACAGGCCTGTCATCATATTATGATTTTTTTTTTTTTTCGGTTCATGCAAAGTTCACAGGCAGGCTCGAAATGGCCCTCCCCTGAAACCCCACCCCAAAGTATAAGTTCAGGGGTGCATCATCTCCATCAGAGAGTAAGCAGGCAGGAAAATGGGATTGGATTTGAGCTGTCGGCCGGCTCTGAGGAATTATAACCTCGTGTGTAACCGTCCAAACGAGAATGTGAGTTAAACAGGCGGCTCTTGAAGATGTGCAACATATTGCCTCGGTCCTGTATGAGAGCCTAATCATGATGCAAATTATTATCGATGCTGTGGCAAGGCGACACGGCCTGTATATGGTTGTGCCCAGTATGTTGCTTATGAATAATGTGATTGGCCATGTTTTTAACAGAGAAAGTGTCCTCTTCACATAGTGAAAAAGCAGAACAGATCAGCAGTGCTTCACAGATTTACAGAAAAACTGAAATGTCATTTGGAAGGAACTTCAGAGTAGAATGAGTTAATGACTGATACTTTTTTTAGACCTCTTTTATGATAAGCATCTTTAATATTATTTAAAAAAAATTATATTCTTAAAAAGAAAATCTAAAGTAGTGTATTTTTTTGATTATTTATAAATATCATATACAAATATAAATAATATATTAATATTTTTTTAAGAAAATAAGGTAACACTAGAATAATATAAAATAAAAGATTTTAATCTTTTAATTTGATATTTTATTATTAATTATTTGAAAAAAAAAAAATATATATATATATATATATATATATCTTTTTTTTTTTCAAATAATGCATTTATATATATATATATATATATTATTTATTTATTTATTTTATTTTTTTATTTTTCAAATAATGCATTTATATATAAATATATATAAAGATTTTTCCTTTTGAACCCATGTGTTGATCCTGATTAAGTTTTTAGCCAGTCCATATTCAAAGAGATTGAAAAGCAATACTGGTTCAAATACAGTACTCTCTCTCTCACACAGACTCTCACGCGTGAACGTCTCAACATCTAAGTGTCCTCCACCTCATCACCATATTTCATATTTGAATGTAAATTCACATTTAAATGTCTTCTACCTTTAGTGTGTCCAAAATGTTCTCCCTTCCTTTTTTTCCTCTTCTGAATTTCCCTCTGTCTCTTTTGTTGCAGTCCCTCAGGTATAGAGAGTTTCCCTCCACAGAACCTCTTCTGTACTTCTAAGGCCGAAGAGCCATTGTGTCTTGCAAAACTGGCATCAGCGTATTCCTTTTTGCCTCATTCTTTCCTCCCTGCATATTTTGCACATAAAATGTGGCCCTCCTCAAATAAGCCTTTGTGTTTATCATGATCGATGCTTTCATGCATTACTCTGTTATATTATTCTCTCTGTTCTGAAAGAGCTATACGTCACAGTGCAGGTTCTCTCGTGTCTCTCATTATATTTTAATTTCTTTGTATGTGTGTGTGTGTGTGTGTGTGTGTGTGTGTGTGTGTGTGTGTGTGTGTGTGTGTGTGTGTGTGTGTGTGTGTGTGTGTGTGCGTTAAAGGGACAGTTCATCCAGTTCCAAACTTGTATGACTTTATTTCTTTTGAGAAATATATTGTGAAGAGTTTTTTTTTTGTCCATACAGTGAAAGTCAATGGGGTCCAAAACAACACTGGACATGAACTTTCATTATATTGACAAAAAACATCCCTTTAAGTGCATAAATGGCCATCCTGCCTCATTGTCTCACTGTTCACAAACACATTTACAAATTCCCAACACCTGACTACTTCCTTCATACGCATCGCTGTCTTATTTCCAATTGCGTAATCAAAATGCAGCTTCGACGGTCGCTCGCGCTGGACACTAAACAACATTTGGGTTTGTGCTGCGGATTTATAGTTTATCTTTATCTGTTGCTTCATCTGTGGGTAGCTATTACGCCAGCCGGGCCAGCTTATTGTTTGGGTCTGATAGATCTGTGTGCAGTCCATCACTTGGAGCCGTGCGCCCGGAAAGCCATCGGCCCGCCTGATGATGAAATACGAGCTATCAGCCTCAGTAATGGCTGTAAAATTTCATAATTACACGGCCTTTATTACATTGCATAATGACCCTGAAGCAGTATGGAACAATTAATTAAGATTTTCAGCCGTGGCTTTTGCAGAAATTAAAAGGTGCTCATTGCCGTGGAATGGGGTAATGTCTTGCCTCGGAAGCATTAAGGCACGCTTTAAGCGCGAGACTCCCTGTCTGTCTGCGTGCGTCGTTGACGCCGGAGTGTTTGTGGAAATGCAGGACATTCCTCTGCTTCTGTTTGTCTGGCCGGATCATGTTTGAGAGAGACGCTAATCCTCCAGTATGAAATTAATCCATGCAGTCAGGCCTCTATCGGAAAGATCTGGATGATTTTTTCCCAAATTTAATCTCCAATGATAAACATATAAATAAAATGCTGCGGTAATCGCAGTTATTCCGTGTTTCGGAGAAGAATGTATCATCAAAGATTTTTTTCTTGTGTTATTTTTTTTCCTCAACGTCCAGATGAAATAGGGTTTGTCAATACAGCCTTGTAAGGGGCTTTATTGATCAGCATGGGAAAACAAATGAATCCGTATAAGTATTTGCCCCACACCCCTCCCGTAAGCGCACACACACGCTCTCACGCTCCTGACTATATGCCGTGGCAAACTAAGGGGGCGTCTGAGGCTCAGACTTAAGCCCTTGCCTGGTGTATCTCGTGGCCTTTGCTAACATATCCTTTTGTGCCTGATGGAACGATGGCAGTTGCGTTCGACGGACCTTGCCAGCAGGAGCCGCTTTGACCCCCGTAGGGGAGTTGCACATCAAAGGCATCCAACTGGCGCAGGAGTGAGGCGGAGAGCTCTAGAGCTCTGTGTAAACTACACTAATACCCCCTAATAGGAATAGGACAAAACTGCTGTCATTCCCACAAACATTAGCACGAAAACCAGGAAGTACAGGGATGAGCCAAACTGAACCCCATTAGAAAGAGGAAACAGGAGACATGTTTATTTTGTCTTTTTGCCACATTATTAATCTCATTAGTTCAACATAACTTTTCTGAAAACAATAAAACCTCCAAATCCATGTCAATCCTGAGATTAATAATATCAACCTTCTCCCGAAACCCTTAAGAGACAGCTCTACATTCACCAACCTTAAGAGACTCTGGGGAGAAATAGGAAAAAGGTGTAATTAAAATGTAAATATTGATATTTCATTGTTGGAAATGGCTTTTCGGCGCTGTGGTTAATGTCACTCCATCTGTGGAGCCTCTGCCATGGATGCTTTATTACAGTCCGGGGAGCTGCCGCCCTTCTCCGCGGCCGCCACCAGGGCACATGTGCTTGTTGCTGCCTCGTTTCCATACGCAATTAAGTGGAAAAGTACAGTCCGAACAGTAATCCATGCTATCTTAACCAGCTGTCTGGGTATATTTAGAATTAATCTCCACCACCAATCGGCCTTAATGTATGCAATTAAGAGTCTGCCGATTGCTAATTAGCTGCATTAGAATCAAGAAGCCGTGCTAACGTGACGATGCAGCATCTTCTCTGCTTTCGGTGGAGCAAATCCTGCAAGACAACAGCAAATTATCTGTGTTGTTAGTTGTGTCCTAATAATATGGAGCAAGATGTGACAGTTCAAATAGAATTACTTTTTTTTTAATTTATGGAGTATTACGCTTTTTTTAATGCAATTGAGTTAACCCCTACGGGACTTGCAAAAAGCACAACATTTTGTTTTTATGATGAGTATACACAAATAAAAGTAGAAACTTAACAGATTATAATGATGTATAACACTTGCCTGAATGACCAAAATCGGCGGAGTATTTTGAGTCTTTTTCGCACTGATAAGAAAAAAAACGAGGTGAAGGCGCGGGCGCCTTTGCCGACTTCAATGAGTTAACCGGTGGGCAACAGATTTTTAACACCAATTAATTGAGCCCAATACTTGTATTAAGACAATTTTGTGACTTTACAAGTTTCAGTAGTCTAATGAGAGTTGATAACCTTTGACCCCATTGCTACACCCTCCTACAGAATTAGCCTTCGGCTGATTGCTGTCAGTTTCTAAAAATCCTCTCAAAACGGAAACAAAATTATAAACGCCAAAAAATACCATTCCATTTTTTCCCCCAAAGAAAAGCCTGAGGGAAAATCACTCAATTCTGTTTAACTCTATTGAATGGTAGAGCAGAAGCCAGCAGCTGTTTAACACTGTAGCGGTGCGCATGTGATCACGGTAAACGCTGTACGGCAGCATGCCTCATACTGACAGGTGAATATTTGCTTAGCCGCTAAATGGATGTGGACAGCTATGGCGGTGTTAATGTGTTTTCCTTCCTAAAAAGTGTGATTTTTCTCTCTTTCTCTCTCTGACTGGTGTTGTTTAGTAGAGATGAAAGGCGGCCGGTGATAAAAGCAAAGAGGAGCGCTGCGGTGGTTTGTGTGTATGCGGCTCCTGTCATCACTTCCCCTGTGTCCCCCTCCTTGCTGAGGGGGGAAGGGAGACTAAAGACCCGACTGTTTACACACACAGAGAACGCTCTTGTTTGCCTTTTTATGTTGTTTTTGATTTGTGCAAGACTTCTGTAGGCTAATATTTGCTCTTTTGGTGGGAGTTGTTCTGGTGCAAGATTTTTGCAGAAGGCTGGTTTAGCTGGTGAGGGTGTAGTGTCTCAGCGCCTCACTGGGGCAGTAAATGGACAGACAGAGACTGGCATGATGGTTGTTCCTCTCTCACCATGGACTTTGGCATCATTAGCCTCACCACAGGCGTATCTGTAAGCTTAGAGTAATCACCAATCGGCTGAATGTATTCCAAAGAAACATCCTTTTCTCAAAAAACACAATAGCACAGAGGTGAAAAGATATGGGAGGGGGACTATACATTACTAAATATGCATAATAAATAAGCATTTACATCAAAACATGGTTAAAAATGTACTAATATATTATTAAATTAAATAATAAAGACATTAAGCAGTTTCACATTGTATATATCATAATATATTTGTATTGCTATGCCAGTAGATGGCAAAATGTCTTTTGAGTAAGTGACTTTCTGAGTGAGTCATTGAATCATTCATTCAGTCAATTTTTTCGCAAGCGCTGAATCATTTAGGAAAGAAACAAAGCTCACTATTATGTTGCACCGAGATGCACAATGGTTCTGCTGTGGATTCGTTTGGAACAATTTCCGTTGGTGGACCAAATCTACACAGTGGAACTGGTAATATTGTATAAAATGTAAGTTAATCAATAGTAACTTCAGTGTAAAAGCAAAATTACTCTTGCAATTGTGTTGTTTTCCAGATAATGTGAAATGTTAATACATCTTTTATAGATTGTAAGTTTGTTGTTGTTGTTGTTGTTGTTGTTGTTGTTGTTGTTGTTGTTGTTGTTGTTTTATCATCCAATGCTGTTCTCTTAAGCCGATATGACAACTTGGACTACTAATATTACTAAGTCTCACCTTTGGTCTCTCCAGCACTATTTTTACAAGTAGATTAGTCACTGTGTCATTATCGTCTTGACAAAGTGTGAAAGCAAATAGAGTGTATATTCACACAGGAGCTCAGGAGGGAGCCAGGATACGTCAAATAAGCATCCAGTGCACTGGGCACGCAGAATAGAACTGATTCTCATTGCTCAAGCGTGTTCATTTACCCTGCAACCATGAGAAAATAAGCAGGGGTGTTGCTTAGAGTGAGATGGAGGAGCTGAGCGCACGTGTGTTTATAGGGTGGCTAAGCAACGTTGCTGAGGTGAAGTCTGCCTTGAGGTAGATGAGGAGGAGGAACGACTGCGTATGTGTGTGTGTGTTTGTCTCGGCGGGCCCTCTCAGTGTGTAAACGTGCAGTCAGAAAAGATTTGGCAGACGGACGGCCGGTGGTTGCTGTGAGGCCTGGTGGTGAGCAGTCCTGCCCGGCAGGGGTTAACTTCGCATGGCTGCACCGCAGCCTCTTTCTGTCAGCCTGTGCTACGCGCTGCTCCAATGCTTATTTCTTCTGAAAAGCCACTGCAGGTTTCACAAGGCCTCAGCCATCAGATACCTTCTACTGGTGTAACCTTCACAGATCCACATACTTAGCCTTTCCTCCCCATCTAGCACAAAGTGCATCAGTTTACTGAGAGAAAAGAGAGAGATAGAGAGAAGAAGAGAGATTGTGCCAGTGGAAAAGCCCCTTCAGTCCTGCTGGAGAGAGAGGGAGTCTGAGCTCTGAAGCTGGTCTCCGGGCTAAGAGAGTTAAATTGAGAGGACCTTACTGGAGATTGAACGCTGGATCAGATAATGCCTGTGTGTCATCAGGATGGGGCAGTCTGCTTTGTGTCTGCCAAATAAAAGAGACTGTTATCCAGAGATACATGGCTTGCTTTTTCCAGCACAAAAGAAACGAGGCAAATTATAAAATATCTGAATATACGTTTTCTATATAAATGTGTGTGTGTGTGTGTGTGTATGTGCGTGTGTGTATTTAGACTGTCATGCCTTGTCTAGTGTCATGCCTGCACTGAGTCAATAAACTTCCTCTTGTTACAGGATGTCCTTTGGGGAAAAAGTTGTACGCATTTACCACGGCTGAAATGACAGTGACGCGCTTTAATTTGGCTCTTTGGATCCTTTCTCACGCAGCAAAGCATCCAAAGGTGAACCGTAATCACGGTCGCCACTGAGCTCTTTTGTGAAATGAAATAACAGATGAAAAGAAGGGGAAAAAATGCATCTTTAAAGTTTGCCCTCGCGTAAATGTCAATAGAGAACCTTTTCCATCATCAGCAGTAAATTCACATTGATGGCTCTTTTCTTCTCTCTATCGATCCGGCCATGAGAACGTAGATTTGTATCTGTTAATTAATGCGTCCTGAAACAGCATTTGTATTAATCAGGGAGATAAGAAAAATTGGATGCCTGCACTGGCATGACAACCGTAAAAGCGCGAGCCCCTGATAAAATCATTGATGGACCTCAATAAAGAGGGAAAAAAAGTTCTTCCTTCCACTCAATAAACTAATCATCCGGCTTTTAATTATTCTGCGGAGAGATGTGTGGAGATTGGGGAATGTGTAAATCTAATTATTTACTAACAGCAGTGGCTGAGAGGGAGGGCTGGGAGTGGCACAGGGGGAGCTCAAGGCGATGGGCTCCGTCCATCTGCCACTCCACTCCACTCCACTCCACAACCCCCTCCTCACCCACCCCCCTGCCTTTATTTTGTCTCTCTGTTTGTCCCTCGTACTCTCATTCTCTTTGTCCCTCTGCATCTCTCGATCTATCTTGATATATAGTGTCTTCAGTCTTCCATCATTCACTTGACTCCTGTATGATTTGTTTCTTTTCATGATCAACTGTACTGATGATAGCCCTTTTAAATGAGCCAGTGTCAGGCTGGTCAGAGCGACAGCGCCACAACGTTTATATTTTTTCTAAAATGAATCTCATAATAGAGAAAAAATGTAAACATGAAAGCTTTTTAAATAGCCAATCAATTACTCAATACAATATCATTTATAGTCAAAATTATGCTTATGAGTGTTGCAGTTTGAAATACTCAGATTTTCATAGATCCAAAGTATGTCAGTGGACTTTTTTCCAAATGAGCAGCAATATTACAGTATTCCATGTGCCTCTAAGGAGGCCGAGAGAGTGTGATCTTATTTTTAGCCAATGCCACCTTTCATTGAGGCCAGTGTCTTCGTAAGAATGCAGCGGTCTTGCATTAGACCCCCTTAAGAAATTCTTGGCTTAATCCCTTTTGATGATTTTATTAAGTAGTAGAAGATGGCCCTGCCAACTGGCATTGAGCACACTAGCACCAGCAGGCCAGGGGAGGTACCAACTGCTCACCAGCTCTTAGTCTGCCTCTAATGAGATCAGAGATGTTAACAGTTTGGGATAATAAATTAGCGCTTGGTATAAACAATAGCCATAAACCTATACCTAATGAGCTCCATGCCATTAGCGATTAACTCACTGAAAGAGATTTCAAAAACAAGAAGAAAATGTTTCTTTCTCTGAAGGCATCTCTCCACAACAGATGTTGGTGAGCATCTCTTTCCTCCCGTTCCCCTGCCACCCAGATTAGCCCCCTTGCTGTCGCAAAAAGAGACGCTTCATCTGTTCTTGGAAGAGCAGAACGAGTGAGATGAGACGAAAAGGTCCAACACCAACAGGTGCTGTTTTCCCTGTCCCTATCCTTCAGAGCTGACGGATGGCTCTCAAACACTTATGCAGATTATTGACTTGCCCTTTACAAGCTACTTTCTATCTGCCTTGGTTTTGAAAAAAGTACTTGCACTTTTGTTCTCCCTTTTTTTTTTTTAAATCCCTTGTGTTCTATTGATATAATAATACGTATTTTATACTTATTTATTTCAATAATAGTTGGGGGGATTTTGAAATTAACCTCTTTCCCTTCACTTCACTTAAAACATTCATCTGACCCAGTAAAAAGTCAGTAGACAGACATTATTGAAACGTTAACCCTCAATTTGAAGTCTCTGAATAGTGTGCACATCAATCTGAAAATCTTAACGTGAAAAAATCATTGCATTTATAATACATAACATAATAGTATTAAAAAAACATCTTCTGATACCTCAATATTAAGTATGTTTCTCAGACCCCAAACTGAACATTAGGGTTAACCTCCTTGTCTCATGGTCAGACAAAAGCCACGTGATAATCAGTTTCAAATGGCATTCATGAACATGAACTTCACAACTTCCTTCACTTCCAGCAAAAAGACGGGAAACTGAAAAAAAGTGTGTGCAGAGTGGGGGGAGGAGGAAGGAGTTTGAGGCAAGCAATTAGTCTTTCAGTTGGTGTGATGGGAAGAATTGATCCATGCTGCATGTTGGGGGAGATAAGGAGTGCCCTCCCTCAGGATGCCCCCTGGCCTGCAGCACAGCAGGAGATGAGAGCCAAGGCTCGTGCTAGGTGCCTTAGCTCACTCCCACTGGAGTTTTCCTCTGTATTACACCTCTAGAATGTCAATGCTTCCCACTAACACAACCAAAAACTTCTGACAATGAACTGAGCTTTAATATCGTATACTGCGTTGAATGTTGATTTGAAGTGTTCATTGTTGAGTTGAACAAAGCTCTTTCTCTCACTTTTTCTCAGGGTTTTCCACACTCTCGCTGGCGGACCAGATGAGTCTTCTGCAGAGTGCATGGATGGAGATCCTGATCCTGCGTGTTGTCTACCGCTCGCTGTCTTTTGAGGACAAGCTGGTCTACGCTGAAGACTACATCATGGATGAAGATCAGTCCAAACTGGCCGGCCTGCTTGACCTGAATAACGCCATTCTTCAGCTGGTGAAGAAATACAAGAGCATGAAGCTGGAGAAGGAGGAGTTCGTCACTCTTAAAGCTATAGCCCTGGCTAACTCAGGTAAAATGAGCAGATGCTATAGATTTCAGTCAGAGCTGGTGCCACATTTGATTTGATGTATTCAGTATGTCATACTGTTATGGATCGTTCAGGCGATCAAAATACAAAGAACAAAACAACAAATTTCCAATGGACAATTCTGTTAAAAAAAAATTTTTTTAAATTGGGTCAATGGCATGACACTTATTTTTTGTACAGATTTATGTATGTATTTAAAATAAATGAAATTTATACATGCAGTACAATGATTCATTATTACATGCATACATACATGACAAAAGAGTTATTACATTTTTTGAAAATAGTATAAAAGTTTTTCAAAAACATATGAAACCAACATTAATAAAGAATACATTTTTAAGAATTAAGATTTGTTCCTTTTTTTTAATCATGGACATGTTACTGACCCACTTCTATCTGTCATTACCTTGTTTTCATTCACATCAACTTAAATATGGTGTCTGCTCTGATTGAAGTCTACATTCTATTATAATTTATATTGTCCAAGGTTTTCCTAAACAAGATTATTAAACAAAATCATTAACAGCAATCCTATTGCAAATAAACGAGATGCCATGTTTAGCTTGAATTGCACTTCTTGAATTTCCTATCCATCAGCACAATGTTTATTTTTTCATCCTCTTAATATGATGGGCAGTTGATATTTTATCAGCATAGAAAGAGTTAAACTCCCTGCTTTGGAATGTTAAAGACAGATGTAGCGGTAGAGTTATTCAGGTACTGTTCAAGAAATATCTTAATATCGCAGTCTTTCTTTATCTCGTGTTTTCCTCTGTTCACGCGCGCACACACAACACCACACTAAACAGTGTTCCCATCCCTCCCCGCCCCGTTTGAAATCCTTCAAAAGCACGGCTGCGGCCCCTCTCCGAATTAGCATAAGTCTCTGCTCAGATGCCTCTTAAGTAAGGAGCCCATCACTATGCACCTGCATGTCAATAACAGGCTCTGATGTTGTCCACCATCGACAGTCGCGCCATGGCCCTCTGGCTCCCTTTGTGTTGACCCCATCTTTGAACTTTATCTTGGTTGCTGGCCAGTAGTTTTCCCTTTAATTACAAGAAGGAAACTGTCAATAAAATCTGTTAAATGGGACGCAATGAGCAGCTTGAATGGGAGGGCGGCTATTTGTTCAAATTCTCCTGCGCTCAAGGTATTGACAGTTTGTTTTCTGGGGCCATATGTGACGATCAATCTCCGGCTGGGCCTGGCCATGCTGAAAAATGAAAAAGCAGATTGCTCTTGCTCGCTTGCGGATGGCGGCTCGTGAGTTTGGCCCCGGCCTGCAGACACCGGGGGCCGTTCTGCCCAAAGTGCACCCCTGAGAGAGCGAGAGAGTGCGTGACTCTTTTAAGAAATTCTTTTTTAATTGATTTGACGATTAGCAGTTCATCTCGCTTTGTTGACGTGCGTGTCAACCCGCCAAAAACAGGTAAAAGTGATCGATGAGTTGTAGATTTATTCAAACCGATGCCGTCTTCTGTCCACGTTTACATTTTTTTCTGAAGCATACACAATGAGACTTCCTGTAGCCTGATGCATAGGCTAATCGCTAGTCTAGTTTTTTTCCTCTCGTTCTCGAGTGTCATTCTCTGTATTTTTCGAGACTTTCTCTCTGCGGCTTCTCTCCGCACTCTTCTCTCAGGAGAGACATGCATCATGTCCGATTTCAAAGGTGAGCCATTTTGTCACTTCTTTTTTTGGTGGAGAGCAGAGTGTTTCAGACAGCTGCTAAAAAATGATACACTCCACCATTTTCTAAAGCCCCGAGGTGCTGGGTATTTCCACTCAGATCCGATGTCTTTCAATAGACTCAATATTGCTTAAGCAATCGATGTCAGAGTGACATTTTTTTCCTATTTATTTGAAAGCTTTATGTTTCTTTTTAAAGGACACGTGGTAAAAATGTAAGTTAATGGATCAGTAAAGCGGTCCATGACCTCTCATATCTTCAACCAATTCACACATTTACTGACACAATTCCTAGGAAATCCTAACAAATTTGAGTCTAGCGAAGTGTCTTTTTGATAGTAAATTTTAAGGCACAAATAGCGTGCAGAAAATATGTGTTTTCCAGAGTTTTTCCGCTGCCTCCAGCAGTGATGGTGAGATTGATAGAGCAGCTTTGTGTGGAAAGGTGCAGGTAAGCACTTTCCTGCCAGGGATTTTTGTCGGATCACAGGTCACTTTTCAGATGGTCAAAGCCCATGTGACTGATGGACGAGACCTCGCTGTCTGAATTCTAGATGGGCTCCAGACACTGAAGGGTTAGGATTTGGAATCGTAGCCTGAAGCAGGCTGACGTTTGTCCCGCTGGCCAGCCCAAAGGACAGACAGCGCACTCTACTAATAGAGGAACCTCACGAGGTCTCACTTTTATCAATACTTGACCATACAATTATTATTTAACGTGCATGTATCAATTGATTCGAGGCAATGTATTGATTGTGACATCTTTGCCAAAAGCCAGCGTGCATTTGGTCATTTTATCCGGAGGGAACGGGATCGGATTGACACGCCACAGTAGAAAATCGAGTCAATACTGTTGGTGGAGTCAGTCTATAAAGAGCAAGTCAGACAAAGCACTTTCTTTGGCATTGTGATGTGATAAAACCATCAGAGCACTGCGTAGAAGCATCCAAGGCTTGGATTAGCTGGAAAAGTGCAACTATATTAGCCACTGGAGCACAACACAGCAAAGATAGTAGCTGCCTGAGACTAATTGCGTTCTCAGAGGCATGTCTGTCGCGGTGAACGGGCGTGAATGCCGTACTAACGAGTGCAAATGCAAATGCAGCCTGTTTGACATTTCTGGCAGACAATGCCAGTCAGGCTGAGGTATTGTTTCCTGACTCAACCCTCTGTTTCTCTCGCTTAGACAAGTGCCATATCAGCTCTCCTCCAAACACTGTTTCTGTCGCCCGTGCCATTCATCAGTCCCATAGAGAGGCTTGTAAACACGTGCCGAGGACAGTCTCAGCGTTTAACACTCAAGTGTGCCTTTAATCACTGGAGAATGAGCTTAGGGCTGGCAAAAAAAGGATGAGTCACATTCTTTTAATCCCTTTCCTTTTGCCAGGACTTCATCCTCAGGTTTCCGCCTGAAAATGGATTTAAAAAAGAAAGAAAGAAAGAAAAGAAAAGTACAGAACTAGCATCCGGAAGTGTCATGTCTATTTAAACTGAAGGGGGCCTACTTTGATTTTTGAGCCAAACAACTACAGATTTATTTGTTTATAAATATAATTACATAATATAAAATTTAATAATATATATTTTTATATTACATTAAAATAATAATAATAATATATTTGATTATATTACATTCAAATTCCATTCAAATGTTTGGGGACAGTACTTTTTTTTTTTTTTTTTTTAAATAATACTTTTATTCATTAAGGATGCATTAAACTGATCAAAACTGACAGCAAAGACATGTTACGAAACATTTCTATTTCAAATAAATGCTTTTCTTTTGAACATTCTATTTATCAAAGTATCCCGAAAAAGATGCCTCACATTTTCCACAAAATTTGTAATGATATTTTACAGTATTACTGTTTTACTGTATTTTTGATCAAATAAATGCAGCCTTAGTGAGCATGAGACTTTTTTTAAAATCCCAAAAAAATCTTACCCACCTCACAATTTTGATATATTGTTTTAATGATGCAATACATGAAAACTCTACCACTAGACACTAACATGTCTTAAACCTTTATATATTGCAAAAACTTTAGTAGCTGCAAAAGGTAACTTTTTTTCCCCTTTGGTCACGTGGTCTAAAAAAAATTCACATGATTCATTGTTTTATTGGGTCTGGAGGAATATGTGAAACCTGAATTTGTGTTTCCCTGAAGTCATTGCTCATCATTGTCTGGTGAATAATTGTTTTTCCAGATTCCATGCATATAGAGGACGTGGAAGCTGTGCAGAAGCTCCAGGACGTGTTGCACGAGGCCCTGCAGGACTACGAGGCGGGCCAGCATGCAGAGGACCCGCGCCGGGCCGGCAAGCTGCTCATGACCCTACCGCTGCTCCGGCAAACGTCCACCAAGGCAGTGCAGCACTTCTACAGCATCAAACAGGACGGCAAAGTGCCCATGCACAAACTGTTTCTGGAGCTGCTGGAGGCCAAGGTCTAACTCCGCCCCCGGCCCCACGGTATACCGACAGAGAGCTGGAGGGGGTACGGCACTGACTCCCGCCCCTTCACCGGGCAGACACTGACTAACTCTCTGCCGCTGTTCATGAAACCTTTGTCTATAAACTTTATCAAATAATAACTAAAAACATAACCGTAATGGTACTTCTAATTACTGACAATGATACGTAAATATAAGAATGATTTAAAATGTGATTATTGAGAAAAATATGAAGTGGGAAAAAAAATGACTGCTCTCATTATTCAGCAGTGGGACTTGAAACCAGCCGTTGACTTGTTCTTCTCGAAAATCTGATGCTGAGTTTTTTTGTGCTTTTGAAACATTTTGTTGATTTTCAAAAGAGAATTACTGGAGCCGAGAAAGACCAGCCCTGCCAAAGGAAGGAGGTCCACCCGATGGACACCAGCAAGAGAAACTTTCCCCAAACTGTACCGTCCAGCTCCCATGTTGCTGAAGGAATCTAGGAATCGACCCTCTTTACCATAAGAGCGCGGTGTAGTGACTATGTGCAGTATTACATTAGAGGTCCTCGGAGCAGTTTAACAACACGATAGCCAAACGGAGATTTTCACGTCTTTGAAGAAGCTGCTCCTCACCATTATGTAGCCATGCGGATTGATCATGTGTGTGTCACTCCCTTGTCCTTTTCTTTCAAGTCTTCCAAACACGTCTAGCCTCTTTTAATAAGTTCATTTCGATCTTTTCAGGGAATAGCCGAAGCTTTAGTCTCTCATGCAATACTGAGCAAAGATGAATCGCAGTGGTCAAGGAAACAGACTCATTTATTTATTGACTTTATTTTATTATGTTTTATTTGAGTGTATTTTTACTGTACTGAAGGATGTAAATATATGGTATGGTCATCAAAAACAATGTTTCTTCATATAATGTTAATAATAGATCGTTATGTTTTTCTACCGACCACCATGTTGCGCGATTTGCGAACCATGAAGATGAAAACCTGCTATCTTCTCTAAGCAATAGATGTTTAAAAAAGTGGAGATGTATATGTATGCAATTTTGTTTGCTTTTTTTTCTTAGTGCCACACTTACTTGGGAAAATGAATTTCCAGAAGCTTTCGCGTTTCTGTCTGTGCTTGTCATAAGATGATAGATTACATACATGATGTGGCCAGGAGGACCATAACCATTATCTCAAGTCAAGTATATATGCATATATATTAACTTCAGCCTCGAAATTCTATTGACATTCTTTCATACTGAAGCAGTATTTGAACTTTGTTAAGCAAAATAGCACTTAGGGAAGACGGAAAAACATCGTAGAGTTAGTTTCACGATGGTCCTGATTTTTTTCGTTTGTTTTTTTAGCGCCAGAAATATCATACACGTGATGTAATCTTCTTCCAAATGACATTTTTAGCAGAGAGGCTCAAGTATCAAAGCAAGCGATCCACAGCCTTCATCAGAAATATGTCAGTATTAGTATGGGGTATTTTCTGAATATTCTTAAGCATTGTATATTGTAAATGAACAGATTAAAAATCTAACCTAAGACATTTTATTGGAACCGATCAAAGAAGAAAAAAAAAGAATGAAAAATGAACAAAAAAATGTAGTTCAGCTTCTTGGTGTTTCATGTCTGCTGTGTTTTTTCTCAAACATCTCTTGTTTTTTTCCCCTTTCCTCTGTCACACGCAAAAGATGTAGTGTACTACCCGTGGAGATCGCAGTTTATCTTCTTTCTTTTTTTCTTTTTTTGTTTTAGTTCATTTTTTAGAGACAGGATAGAATTAGAGACAATACTGGATGTATGAATCCTCAGGAGCAAGATGATGGGTTCTCAAATAACCTTCTAAAAAAAGACTCTTCCTAGTTACCGCTAGATCAACCGATCAACGATCAATATAATCTATGCTGATATATAAGTGAATATTTAAAAGGAGGTGCATTATATGTACAAGAGACCATCTGTGTAACTCCGATCTTGTAGACTAACACTGTATATCATAGGTTGCGATGAAAAATATGCTTTGAAATAGTACCTTTTTACTTTCTTTCCCCTCTTTTTCTGATTTTCCTTCTCTTTTAACAAAATGCTGTACATAAGGCCTTCATGCTGAACTCCATTGGTATATATCTTGACTCTTTAAGGTTGCAAAGGGAAGAAACATTTTTGTTTGTTTTGGTGTAAGATCGGTTTTCAAAACTATCACTTTGACTTTGTGTGCTTAATAAAAATGACGAAAAAAAGATGAAAGAACAGATCATTTTTTAAGATGAACGGGGAACGAGGGTTTTCAGTTGCTTTCTTGTTCTATAAATACACTGTATCTATCATTAGCTATTCAAAACTCTTAATAGATTGTGCTTGGGAAAAGTTAGTGTAACGTGACTAGATCTTATCACTCATGGCAACTCATCAGATGGTCAAAACATGGGGTTGGGGGTGGGGGTCTTGCTGTTAAGAGGACGTTGGCACTTTCGATTTTTTCACGTGATCAACTCCTGGCAGATGAGGTGCGGTTTTTTTCTCTTTCCGTTTTTTTTTCTTTCCTTTTTTTTGTGTTGTCTTTACTCTGAGGTGATCACGGTGGAAATGAAGTGATATGAAACTAGCTAAGCTTTCTAATTCTGGTCAGTTTTGTAAGATTTCATTAAAATCGAGAGCAAGCGATCCTGATCTACACTCAGTCTTTCAGATATGCATTTTTTCCAAGTTGCTTTTAGTGCACAAAATGAAAAACAAAATACTTTTATGACACGTACTGTGTAGTTTTGGACCTCTCGAACCATTTAAAGACAATTTTACTGTCTTTTAACACTCATCTATCCAGCATAGAAATCAACGTGTGATTAATCCGTACCCACAATGACTTTTTTTTAGAGATATTTTCTTATTTAAAGCAATATGACGGTACGACGTACAGTTGTTGTACAATGCGATTCAATTAGTGATCAAATGCTGTATCTATTGGACTATTGTGCAAATTATAGGATTATAGGATTAAGGATGAACAAATGTACAAATAACTGCTATTTTTCAATGTTGAAGAGATTCTAGGTGTTGGTTGTATTTATTCATGCATCGACGCGTCTGCCAAACGCATCTAGGCTTCCTGGCAGTCTAACACAGAAACCAGTGAGGGAAAGGACAAGATCCAGAGAAAGGAAGGGGAAAGAATAAAAGAGCATTTGAAAAGCTTCTATGATCAATATGATAATGATATATTTCAACCCAGCAGTTGCTGAAACAACCTGTAGTGAGAATCATGTCTGTAGTTTTTAGATGTGCTCCACATCGGTAAAACTATTAACTGTATATTTTTGTGATGTGCATCATTACAGTGTGCTCCAAACAATATGTCCATTTGTGTAAATGTATTTATTTTACATTGTATATATTGTTCAATGCAAAAAGAGAGACCTATGATTCTGTAACTACGATCAGTTCAGATGTGTAACTCCAATTATGCCTTTCAGGATAATAGTAGAGCAATATTAAACATGCTTCCAGTTTTGACTCGGGCTGTGTTTTCCTGTGTAAGAACATGTTTTCAGTTTTGACGCATTGTGGTTTTTTGCTGTAGTGTTCTGTAGACTCCATTATGTGGCGTAAACGTCGAGGCCATTTACATTACGAGACTCGAGAGACTGTTGTTCATCAGTACATTAATACACCTATATATGCTCTTGAAATTCAACTAGGGCTGGGTATTGACACAAACTTCACGATTCGATTCATATTCTATTCGATATTGATTATTTTGGATATATATCAGGTACAGTAAATACAGTACAGTACCTATTACATTAGTGTAATATTGAAGGATAAAATTAACTGATTTGTATATAAACACTTTATTCAAACACGCATTATTTATATATTGAAGAACATTAAAATTATATTGAATATGTAATATGGCGCATATATTTAGCAAAATGCTCCTCTCTAGAGTTAATTTTTCTAGCTGACTGTCGAGTTTATGGTCACTGAATATGAAGTAAATGTGACGTTACGTGACATGTTGTTTACACGCTGTGTTATTGACATCTTTCTGCTGTTGAAACACTGATTGATCGATTACATGAGACATTACATGGATTTCGGTAAGGTGTACTGTATCTTTTTTTTACATACCTTCAGATGTTCATGTTTATTTCACGTTGTAACTGGTATTAAAACGGAGGAGATAATCAGTTCACGTGCGCTTCGGCGCTGCTGCTTCTCTTGAACTGAGGCGAGGTGAATTTCCTAGTAAAATCGACAGAATTTGATATCTTGAGACTTTGTTTCATATTAAAAGTAACAAAGCACAAAGCTTATTGCGGTTTACTGGATGGGAGGCGGCACGCACTACAATGTTCCGTTGATTCATTAAGTGAAAACAGGATAGACTAATCGATTCTTGGGATGTAAGAATCTATATCGGTACGTAAAAATGAGAATCGATTAAAATCGAGCAATCAATATTTTTTTACCTAGCCCTAAATTCAAGATAATGAGATTATGATAATGATAATAATGAGCACCAAGTTGCATAAAAAGTAGCATAAATGATTTCTGAAGTGTCATGTGACTGAAGACTGGAGTAGGCCTAGCTCCTGAAAATTCAGCTTTGCCATCACAGGAATAAAGTAGGCCTACATTTTAGAATATCTTGCAATAAGATTTAAATCTAATTTAAATTGAAATATGACTGTTTTCAATGAATTTTTCCTTAAATAAAAGCAGGCTTGCTTCATTTAAAAAAATGAAAACATACTGACTCCAAATTAGTACTGTATTTATAATACACTGTATCAATATAAATCAGACAAAAATATTCTACCGTTAACCTTTAACTTCCATTTTGGCCCTTTTTATATCATAATGGTCAAGCTGATATGAACTGTTACAAACCACTGTTACACTCTTGGTCACAGTCTTGTCCAAACATTGTACGTCTTGCCGATTTTTAATTTGAAATAAAATAAATGTATTTATTTAAGTACTGATAAAAATACTAAAGGAAAAAAAGAAAATTGTGAATATAACAATTGATGAGCAGAATGCTGGTATCCAGACAATAGAGGCGTCTGCTTGGATACTTGACTTTTTTTTCCTTCTTCTCAAGAGCAGTCTGTCATTTTTTTTTCCCCCTGCGCTGGCATCTTCACGCGGCCACTCTTCATTCTGTCGCGGTTACAATATTATTGCGTCGGAAAGGGTAAGAAAAATGGTAGATGAGCAGAAAGTTCTTGACAACTTGATGCAGCGTTTGAGGCATGTCCACTCAGAGGGTAATCAGCCGCTATGCCCTGAGGCTTTAGAGCAGACACATTGATGTAAGACAACGTTCCTAACATCAGCACAGCCTCACGGTCTGCCCACATCCACTCTGTCTCTCCTATAACACACAACGGCCCAAATGAGGAGCAAAAGATACAAACACCAGCACTTAAGGTACCCAAACAGCAAACATAATTTTTTACACCCAACTAAATAATAATATTGTCAAAGGAGACAAAATAATAAGGCTGTCCAGAGCCGTTTCCTGTATACAGGCTTGGAAAAAAAGGAAAATATAGCTCTATATAGTAAGATAGCACTGTGTGTGTAAAATCATCTGCCGCTAATATGTATCATATAATATGGGGAGACATTTAATGTTCTGTAGCAAAAGCGTTTAAGGCTTTAAAACAGAGAGCAGTGACCTGCAGGCAAATATTTTTCAAGAAGATGACATCATAAGATATTACTTAAAGAGGGCCCCGTTGGCGGAGGATTTCCCCCCCCCCCCCCCCACACACTTTTTTTTTTATTATTTGCGCTGCGGCACATACATTTTACTCATTGACTTCGGAGTTCATTTATTTTATTTTATCTTTACGCCATTGATTCATTATTATGATACAATAAAAGCTACTTGAGCATTTCAGCTGCCAAGTACCGTTATCATTAACCTTGCGAGACGCTAAAAGTGCTCCATGGCATTTGTAATGGCTCTTTTAACTCTTTCCGCTCTCCCATGTTATACGGCTGCAATGTGGAGCTGCTGTAATTGGGTTTTCACTGAGGTTGGACCCTCAGAGGAGGCCCCGGTATAAGCTAAGCCGAGGAATATGCGCGGATATGCCGGACTATTTGTATTTCTCCATTATGTCAATTTATGGATCATCCCGTCGGTGCAATTTGGAACCCGAGCGGGAAAGTGTCTTATAGTCCAATTGGGAATTTTGATGTTCCCCATAAAGCTTTAGTTCAAAGTTAAGCTCATTTTAGATTAATTGATCTATTCTAGACATATTAGTTAAACTGCTGATCTTGATAAGTCTGTTTGAAATGACCTCTGTCCTGCTCACATCCGTTTAATGCTTTCTGGTAACCGTATGAACTGACATAAAAAAAAAAGGAGTGGCCAAGTTATATAGTCAGGGGTGTCATGCACCTTCTTCTTTATCTTTTTTTTTTTTTTTGAAGGGGCATCAGTGGCAGTCCTGGCTCACTTTGCATCACAAGTCGAGTAAGACATGACCAAAGAAAAACATAAATATATATTTTTTTTAAATGGGAGTAGGTAGATTGAAGGGGGCATAACACACACAGTTTCTGCCAATCTCATGTTAATCTTGAGTACCTATAGAGTAGGATTGCATCCTTCATATCTCCAAAGAGTCTTTAGTTTTATCATATTTATAAAAGATACGCTGTACCGATTATAGCCGAAAATAGCCGAACTCATGAAGGCGTGCAGTGGGCGGAGCTAAAGAATCTCGAGCACACACACACTCCCTGGATAACTTTCGATTCACTATACGTTTGTGTTGTTTATATTATATGCACTTACGCATCGATTGCCAACAAAACACAGACATTTGATGCAGTTTCACTCACCGCCTGTGGTTTCAACTCATGACCGGGAACAAACAAACACACTTGCAGAACTCTGTTGCTGCTCCGGAAAAACTAACTGCATCCACTGTTCCCTTAACGCTGGGTTATTTGTTAAGCTGAACAATGTTATCTTTCCATCACAACCAGAAACACACTTCTTTAGTGACATTGTTGATTTTGTGGTCTAAAAACAAAAATGACAGTGCTGTCGATCGCTTCCGTAACCCGAACGAAGCTTGTTGTTGACGCTCTAGTTCTGGTTGATGTGCGCATGTGCATATCCGGGAGAAGTGCACATACAAGGAATTCCGCCCTTTATGACGACATAAAGCGCCATACTCGAAAAATTTTTTTTCCTAAACTTGTTCGAATCCTGAAGGAGTTTTTTTGGCATAGAAATACTCTGTCATACGTCCAGCTAATTTTTTTAAATTTTGGCCATGTTTAGCATGAGAATCCAACTCTAGGATTAGACCCCCCCTTTAATGACTTTAATGAATTTGCGCTAACAAAGACCGCAGCCTCTGATGTTAGTTGCTAGTACGCCTCTTTAGGCCAGGGGAGTGAGGTTTACCTGCACAGCTCTTTACTAGCTGGACTACGTTACACTCACCCCCCTAAACCTCACTCCCATCCGGGTCACAGCACCAATGTAACACCTCTGGTTCAACTCGCACCGCTCCGAGAGGGATTAAAAACCGGTGTTTCCGACACGGGAGGCGGACATACTAACAAGGACACAGTCTCTAGTGTGCCTCTTTAGGCCAGGGGAGTGGTGTTTACCTGCAAAGCTCTTTACTAGCTGGATTATGTTACACTCACTCCCATCCGGGTCATGGCACCAATATAACCGATCCGGTTCTACTCAGATCGCTCTGAGCAGGATGCGAACCGGTGTTTCCAACATGGGAAGCGGACGCACTAACAAGGACGCTAAGACCTGTACCGTTAGTTGCTAGTGTGCCTCTTTGGACCAGGGGAGTGAGATTTACACACACACAGCTCTGTCTACACTGTAGACCCTAACGCTCAAAATAATTAATTGGTTTGAGTAGAGCCAACTCAAATTAAACAAATGAGTTCAATCAAATGAACTTTTATGAGTATTTAGAACTTTCTTTTTCTTTTGAGTTCACAAAACTGGCACAGTAATCTGAATTGTTTCATTGTTTTGAATTTTATGAAGTTGTTTCTTTTGATTTAGACAAACTTAAATTTAACTGAAACTGGGCTGGGATTTCTATTTCCCAGCATGCTTTGCTATGACACTCATAAGGGAGAGTAAATGCAAAAAAAATTGTTGAATAATGTTTTTTTTTGTGCAAGATTAATGTTAAATTGGATATTTAGTAGCGTTTAATGTTTTGTTATGCTAATTTAAAAGAGTTTCTGTTATGTTAACAGATATATGTTAAATGTTTTATATTGCTGTACTCATTCAGCAAGTGCTATGCTGTGCTATCTAAGCATTGTGTTACCAATTAGCAAGGTAGCATTTATTGAATTAGCTAGTTAAAACTAGCCATATTACATGATAATATCAATTAAATAGCAAGTCAATAGCAATTAAAAACTGTAAGTACAAAAAAATCTGCAAGTTCTGCTAACTTAAGCTTTACATTTCTTAACTTCTCCTCAATTTTTTTGAGTTTTGCCAACTTATTTGGGTTTACAGTGTAGCTGGCCTCCGTTACACATGCATAGTCAAAAAAATGTGTTTGTTTAATGAACTTATTTAACTTAAGGAAAACGTTTAAGTTCCATACAGCAGACTAAAACAAATTCATTTAAACAATGTTTCGTTAAAATGATTTATCAGATATAAATTACTGTGTTAGATAATAACCTGCAATAGCCATGCTAAAAAGTTATTAGTGTTATTTATAACATATGGGATGAACAAGTAAGAAAAGACTGATCTCAGAACTGCTATTAGTGCAGTTATTGAGTGAAGAATTGTGGTCTTAATGTTGCCTCCCACAGCCTAAGCACAAGATATGAACAATGGTAACCACAAAACATAATAGAAATTCTTCTAAATCTCCTGCATAACTTAAATATTAACATCAAGGGCCAGATTTAACAGCTTGCGCCACCGCAAACCCTTTTTTGGCGGTATCCTGACAGGATTTACTAAAGACACGCAGTGAAAAATTGGCGCTGAAAAGGCGTGGACAGGGCTATTTTGCGGCTGACCTTATTGCATATGCATTTGTAGGAGTTTCCCTTTTAGATGCAAAATTAATGAGAGGAGAGTATTTAAATGAATCACGCAAGGTGATTTACTAAGATTTGCGCTCCTCAATTTACTGGTGTTTGCGCCTTAATTTACCAGCCAAAAAAGCACGTCTTAAACCAGACGCTAACTGGTAGATCACTCACTCGCAGAACTGTCCACTCCCATCTGCGCTTTTTTGGAATTGCGCTCTCATGCTAATTTGCCCTGTTTAGTAAATCTGGTCCTAAATATTAAGTCTTTCTCTTTTTGAAGTTATCTTAAATTATGAATACTGAAATTAAGTTGTAACAAAATGTTCAAGAATTGTTTTTGCTTCAGCTCATTTTAACTCATTTTTTGAGTGCTACTCTATGAAGATGGTGACTCTCAAGGGAAACATTGTATGGCCCTCGATCTAACCAAACGCGTTTTGCTCATCTTCAGCTGCAGGCTTTGAAGAGTTGAATGCAGTATAGACCAACTTTCCTGGTCATTTCATACGCCAAACTACTGTGTCTCTTGAGCGGTACTGTATGTTTTGTGGCTTCCCCGATGTGCCATGGGAACAAAGTTCGACTGGTGGCATGGGTGTGCTTGCCGTCATCTGTGAAGTGCTAATGTGTGCAGTTGGGCCCTGATGGCTTTTTGTCAGTGAGTCCACCCAATTTATTTCTCAGTGTGAGGGCAGGGTCACTCTCCTGGGTCTTAGTGTGCTGATGGCTTGGGCCACACTGTGGTAATGGCCTTTCACAGGTCTTATGCTCCCTCGACGCCGGTTATGTCTCTGCGAGAGCCATCACGAGGGCCTGATATGTGTGTATAGAAAGAGAGAAGGAAGTGTGTAGATCCGATTCCTGACAATGTGCAAAGAAGGCAACTTTGGGCTTGTCCCTCCTGAGACCCTGTTTACTACCCTACATTCTCTGAAGTCCTGGGTCTTTAGAACGAGTTCAAGTTATGGTTAACCAAACTTATTATAGTTAACTCCCAGTTTATTTTAAATATGATTTTTATTTAATTTCATGTCCTTTTTTAAATTCTTTTTATTCTTTTGAAATGTTTTTAAATGATTTTATAATGCTGTAGCATTCTGATGGGGTAATAATTAGATGAAAAAAAATGTCGTACAAAAATGTATGTACACAATTAAAGCACTGACACGTTTTACTTAATATCTTTTGTTTTCCACAGAAGAATGTAAGTCATACAGTCTTGGAACAACACGAGGGTGAGTAAATAATGAATGATGATTTTCGTTTTTGGATAAACTATCCCTATAATGTTTTAATCACATCGATCACAGCCAATGTTCCCCTATTATGCTATTTTAAAGTTTCCTAATTTTGTTTTGGAGGTCTCCAACAACAGGTTTACATGCATCAAAGGTCAAAAAACTGTTTCATTTTCTCATAATATACATTGCACATCACCACAATGTTCAATGATTCTCAAACGACTCGATGGATGAATCAGTCTCTAAATCCCTCCTTTCCGCGAGCCTACTCTGTTCTGATTGGTCAGACGGCCCAGTCTGTTGTGATTGGTCTACCGCGTACAGAGCGTGTTTCAGAAGCTAAACGCCCATTACCATAACTGAACTTCAGCTCCGTCCAGAGGCTTCCTAAAGCTCAGCGATAGTACACACTGTAAAGACAGTAATGATGACGTTGATTTTACACCAATCCCAGCGTGAGTCCGAATCGATGATGAAACATTGGAAGAACATCAGGTTATTCAACCCGAACCTTGAGCAGGACGTTTCTCAGTGATGCTACTCAGTTTGAGGTACATTATGAGATGTTTCAACTGTAATTCCTCACCATCAGCATTAGCAAGTGTACGTCCATGTGTGTGTGTGTGTGTCTGTGTGTGTGTGTGTGTTTCTAATTTATTGTGGTACACATGCGGGAACTGTATCAATAACAGCGCATACGTTAGCCGAGCACTAACGTGAATAACTGATGTAACATTAAAGTTTGCAAAACAAATCTTGCTTCATCCTTTATCTTTACTCAAAATAGTAAGAATTACAGACAATCTGCATTACTAGACACAGTTTTGGGTAATACTGCAGCCCACAGCTGATTTACAGTAGTATTTCAGTAAGAGAGTAATAACGTGAGTTAGACGGTTAGCCAGAGACCTACACAATATGAAACACAATGCGCGCGCAATAAGTGGACGGGCAATATGCTAATGTTTAGTCTTGACGTCACAACGAAATGGCTTGCAATTCGTTTCAAAAACAATTCGTTTAATTGACTCAGAGTCGACTCTTACTTTTGAGAGACAATAACTTTATATACGGTGCACTTTCAGATTTAAAACTTTGTAGGGTGTTTTCATTCACTTAGAACTATGTTACACACTACATGAAAGGTAATTTTCAAAAATCCATAATAAGGGCACTTTAATGTTTGCTTTTCACAATCATGAATGTAGGTTTATTTTTAGTTTGCGCAACACTTAGCACAACACAGCACAGCATAGAGAAGGTAAATAAAAAAAATCTTCTTATAAGACATTATGTAAAACTATCAGAAATTCCAGTATTAGTGTCTCATTAGTCATCTTTATCTTATTAGCAAAGTGGGTTAGTTCCCATCTAAACCCTTCTTTTACTCCTTTCTTCACGCACCACGTCTCAAGCGTTCTACTGAGGCAGATAATGACTCATCTCCAGCAGAATAGCCTTTTTCAATTTTAGAACTACTTAACACTAAATGTAACTGGTAGATCACTCAAAAGCAATTAATTGTCGTCCCTGTAAAAGGCAAGTTCACCATCTCCTTAATACACGGGATAAAATGGATCAGACGGCATCGGGCTCATTGAGAGCATTAGCAGGTCACACTTGCACGTTTATTTGCACTTAAATGTTTTACTCTACATTCGATGAACCATTAATTCGGTTAGTGCACTTTTATAAATAGTTTGGGGTGTCATCTGGGTTTGAATTAGTAGCACTTGAGAACTCTTTAGGGGAGGCCTTCATAAAATAGCATAAAGCACAATAAATAACCAATGTGTGGATTCATATAGGGATTTCTTGGTGTGAGTCCTAGAGGAAGCACAATTTATGGTTTTGACTACATAAAATTAAACAATTTAAAATTAAATGTAATTTTTTTTTGTATTACAATAGATGTATTCTGTATTTCCTCTTCTGTACCTTATTTCCTTGTAATTCGGTCCATGCTTTCAACCAAAGCTGGTGTTTGTGTCTTCTGAAATCTCACCCCCCTGTGGCGCAGTGAGCTGAATGACTTACTGTGTATGTGTGTGTGTGGCAACTGAACACTCCAGAGCCCATTGTGACTTGACTTCCCAGTGATCTCCAGTTCCTACTCCGAGCCAGCATGGGGTGTCTGGAGTGTCACATCTGACAACTCAATATACAGCCATGTCGCTACACAGGAGAGGAGCAATCTGAGAGATGATGCACTGGCACAGTCCCTCTATGTCCATCTTTTTCACTGACAGCAACAGGGATTCCAAGCACTACAGCTGTCTTGAAGTGCACATCGCCCACATTTTCTGCTCCCCCTACTTCCCTCTCCAACTTGTTTACAATCTCAGTACACATGTGTCCTCAATTATTAAAGCATTTAGATTCAGATGTGCTGAAATAACAAATACTGCATCTAATGAAAAAGTATTTGATGTGACAAAGTATTTGAAACTCCAATAGTAGTTCAAAACAAAACAAAGCAAAAAACAAAGCACTGCCTTTGTACCATGGTGTAAATAAAATAACTCAATGAAACTATGCAACAAAAAAAAAAGTGCAGACTGGACTGCATATTTCTCTGCATTTCTACCATAGAGAACTGTTGTGTATGTGACAAATACAATTTTGAACTGAACTTTGACAAAACGGTAACACTTAATGTTGATTAATGCATTACCTAACAATGAGCAATACATTCGTAACAGTATTTATTAATCTTTGTTAATGTTAGCTAATAAGAATACAACTGTTACCTGAGATAACAACTGTTTATGTTATATCAGGTTCATTAAATAATATTAACAGATACAGCTTTTGACTTTAATTATGTATTAGTAGCTAAATGTTGAAATTAACATTAACTGAGATTAATAAAAGCTTTTGATGTATTATTAATAGTTAGTTCATGTTAACTAATATAGTTAATTAAATGTTAACGAACGGAACCTTATTGCAAAGTGTTACCGTATATTTTTAACATTTAAACACAAGTATTTAAACACAAGTGCCTATATATACACCGATCAGACATAACATTATGACCACCTTCCTAATATTGTGTTGGTCCCCCTTTTGCTGCCAAAACAGCCCTGACCCGTCGAGGCATGGACTCCACCAGACCCCTGAAGGTGTGCTGTGGTATCTGACACCAAGATGTTAGCAGCAGATCCTGCCAAGTCCTGTAAGTTGCGAGGTGGGGCCTCCATGGATCGGACTTGTTTGTTCAGCACATGCTCGACTGGATTGTGGTCTGGGGAATTTAGAGGCCAAGTCAACACCTCAAACTCGTTGTTGTGCCCCTCAAACATTACTGAGCCATTTTTGCTTTGTGGCAGGGCGCATTATCCTGCTGAAAGAGGCCACAGCCACCAGGGGATACCGTTTCCATGAAAGGGTGTACATGGTCTGCATCAATGCTTAGGTAGGTGGTACATGTCAAAGTAACATCCACATGGATGGCAGGACCCAAGGTTTCCCAGCAGAACATTGCCCAAAGCATCACACTGCCTCCGCCGGCTTGCCTTCATCTCATAGTGCATCCTGGTGCCATGTGTTCCCCAGGTAAGTAACGCACACACACCTGACCATCCACGTGATGTAAAAGAAAACATGATTCATCAGACCAGGCCACCTTCTTCAATTGCTCCATGGTTCAGTTCTGATGCTCACGTGCCCACTGTTGGCGCTTTCGGCGGTGGACAGGGGTCAGCATGGGCACCCTGACTGGTCTGCGGCTATGCAGCCCCATACGCAACAAACTGCGATGCACTGTGTATTCTGACACCTTTCTATCAGAACCAGCAATAACTTCTTGAGCAATTTGAGCTACAGTAGCTCGTCTGTTTGATTGGAACTCACAGGCCAGCCTTCGCTCCCCACATGCATCAATGAGCCTTGGCCGCCCATGACCCTGTCACCAGTTCACCACTGTTCCTTCCTTGGACCACTTTTGATAGATACTGACCACTGCAGACCGGGAACACCCCACAAGAGCTGCAGTTTTGGAGATGCTCTGACCCAGTCGTCTAGCCATCACAATTTGGCCCTTACGCTTAAATCCTTACGCTTGCCCATTTTTCCTGCTTCTAACACATCAACTTTGAGGGCAAAATGTTCACTTGCTGCCTAATATATCCCACCCACTAACAGGTGCCGTGATGAAGAGATAATCAGTGTTATCAGTGATAATCATAATGTTATGCCTGATCGGTGTATATATATATATAACATTTCTTCAATCCCACAACAATGTCAAAGGCTGTAACATATAGTAAAAGAGAGATGTGTTGTGCCACAGGAAGAATAAAATAATAAAACAAAACACTATCAAAAATATAGTGAAAAATATATATACAGTGGGGAGAACAAGTATTTGATACACTGCCGATTTTGCAGGTTTTCCTACTTACAAAGCATGTAGAGGTCTGTAATTTTTATCATAGGTACACTTCAACTGTGAGAGACGGAATCTAAAGAATCAAAAATCCAGAAAATCACATTGTATGATTTTTAAATAATTAATTTGCATTTTATTGCATGACATAAGTATTTGATCACCTACCAACCAGTAAGAATTCCGGCTCTCACAGACCTGTTAGTTTTTCTTAAAGAAGCCCTCCTGTTCTCCACTCATTACCTGTATTAACTGCACCTGTTTGAACTCGTTACCTGTATACAAGACACCTGTCCACACACTCAATCAAACAGACTCCAACCTCTCCACAATGGCCAAGACCAGAGAACTGTGTAAGGACATCAGGGATAAAACTGTAGACCTGCACAAGGCTGGGATGGGCTACAGGACAATAGGCAAGCAACTTGGTGAGAAGGCAACAACTGTTGGCGCAATTATTAGAAAATGGAAGAAGTTCAAGATGACGGTCAATCTCCCTCGGTCTGGGGCACCATGCAAGATCTCACCTCGTGGGGCATCAATGATAATGAGGAAGGTGAGGGATCAGCCCAGAACTACACGGCAGGACCTGTTCAATGACCTGAAGAGAGCTGGGACTACAGTCTCAAAGAAAACCATTAGTAACACACTACGCCGTCATGGATTAAAATCCTGCAGCACACGCAAGGTCCCCCTGCTCAAGCCAGCGCATGTCCAGGCCCGTCTGAAGTTTGCCAATGACCATCTGGATGATCCAGAGGAGGAATGGGAGAAGGTCATGTGGTCTGATGAGACAAAAATAGAGCTTTTTGGTCTAAACTCCACTCGCCGTGTTTGGAGGAAGAAGAAGGATGAGTAGAACCCCAAGAACACCATCCCAACCGTGAAGCATGGAGGTGGAAACATCATTCTTTGGGGATGCTTTTCTGCAAAGGGGACAGGACGACTGCACCGCATTGAGGGGAGGGTGGATGGGGCCATGTATCGCGAGATCTTGGCCAACAACCTCCTTCCCTCAGTAAGAGCATTGAAGATGGGTCGTGGCTGGGTCTTCCAGCATGACAACGATCCAAAACACACAGCCAGGGCAACTAAGGAGTGGCTCCGTAAGAAGCATCTCAAGGTCCTGGAGTGGCCTAGCCAGTCTCCAGACCTGAACCCAATAGAAAATCTTTGGAGGGAGCTGAAAGTCCGTATTGCCCAGCGACAGCCCCGAAACCTGAAGGATCTTGAGAAGGTCTGTATGGAGGAGTGGGCCAAAATCCCTGCTGCAGTGTGTGCAAACCTGGTTAAGAACTACAGGAAACGTATGATCTCTGTAATTGCAAACAAAGGTTTCTGTACCAAATATTCATTTCTGCTTTTCTGATATATCAAATACTTATGTCATGCAATAAAATGCAAATTAATTATTTAAAAATCATACAATGTGATTTTCTGGATTTTTGTTTTAGATTCCGCCACTCATAGTTGAAGTGTACCTATGATAAAAATGACAGACTTCTACATGCTTTGTAAGTGGGCAAACCTGCAAAATCGGCAGTGTATCAAATACTTGTTCTCCCCACTGTATATATATATATATATATATATATATAAATAACAATACACAAAAACATTTAACAGATTTAGCAAGCACATTGCTGAAGTGTGCTGAAATATACAACTGGAGCACTATCTGTACCCCTTTGCCAAACTGTGGCAGGTTTTTCTTCCTGCACTGGGAGTAAGAGGCTAATATAATCATATGCATCTCAGCAGGACACGGATTTCACTATGGAACCCTGGGGGAAAATACCACAGAACTGCACATCAGCAGCATAAAGCTCAAGATATGACTTTCAGGCTTTATTACAATTTATGGCATTAACATGTCCCATATTTTATTGTAAAACAAACCATATGCCAGTTTAACAGTCAAAAGGTGCGTTTCTGTCAGTGGATTCCCGTTAGTAAAGCCAGGGAGGACGGGACTGATTTGTATGTTGGTTTATGTTGATTTGGCATATATGGGAAAGAGTGAAATTATTCAGTCCAGCGTGGATTTTTAATATTGCATCACATATTTAAGTGGGGGAAAAAAACAGGAAAAATCTAATGGAAACAGTTCAATGTGTTGTTTTTGTAGTTGTTGAGCTTCATTAATTAGCAGAAGAGTCCAGGCGCACAGCTGGGTTAAACTGCCAGGGTTCCTCTCCTGAGTAACTGGAGTGCAGAGGATAGCAGTGTTAGCCTCATTTGCATGCAATCTCTGTGAACAAAAGCTAAGATAATGCTAAGGCTAATTCTAATACCGCTGTTCATTTCAACATTCTCAGCATTTGTGTGCAGCAGAGGCTGCAAGACAGGGGGCTTAAGAAAAATCGATATGATTAAAATCCAAACCTGATGTCTACTTCAGTCCAATTGGAATAGGAAAACATGATGAAACTGTAGTCAATGTTTGGAAATACTTTCATTGGCCTTGATCTTAAATTTGAATCTCATGGGAATAAATAAAACATGCACAATATGCATTCAGAATATCAGAATGTACATGTTTGTGTTTTCTTGTTTTAAATTACCTTTATATTTTATAACCACACTTCTAACATTATTATAATTGAATGTTAAAGAGATAGCCCAACCAAAAAAATTCTGTCATCAATTGCTCATGTTGTTCCAAACCTGTATGACTTTCTTCTGTGCATGGAACACAAACGATAATAATGTTGGAAACTAGTTTTGGTTCCCATTGACTTCTATTGTATGGACAAAAGAAATAAATAAATACGGTCACACTTTAAATTAGGGTCCAATTTTCACTGTTAACTAACTATTAGAGGTGCACTGTGTGTTGCGAATTGCAACCGGCCACCACTCACCCCTCCCTTTCGAAGCACATAGAGAAACTATTGTGGCCGACACAGGACAAAGATGTCGTAGTCTGAGACAGCAGAGAGTAGCTAACGCTCTGTAGAGAAGTTTGTCCGTTTAGGGCTACTGTAGAAACATGGCGGACCTGTAAGGGGACCCGCGGTGTATGTAGATAGAAACGGCTCATTCTAAGGTAATAAAAACATAACGGTTCATTATGTAAGGTCTTTACACACCACTGAAAACATAGTTATGTATATTAAATTGCATTTCTGTCAATAGATCCTCATACATATTACACATTGCACCTTTAACTATGACTTTTGTAAACTCCTAATTACTGCTTATTAATAGTTGGTAAGGTAGTTGTTACGTTTAGGTATTGGGTAGGATTGGGAATGTAGAAAAAGGTCATGCAGAATAAGGCACTAATATGTGCTTTATAAGTACTAGTTAATAGTGAGAATAGACCTATTTTGTGTTTTGTGGGCGGAGCCTACCTGGTGGCAGAAAATGACAGTTCTGCAGTAGCATGCTATGGAAGCCATGTAATAAAACAATAAAAAGGGTTTATATCTCATAATTTTGACTTTTCTCTCGCATTTCCGAGTTTATATTTCATAATTCTAAGAAGAAATATCAGAATTGCAAGATATAAACTCGATATTCTGTCTTTTCCCCCCTCAGAATTGTGAAATAAACTCGCAATTGCAAGTCAAAATTGTGAGATAGGCCTCACAATGTTGTTTAAATGTTACCTTTATAAAATGTTATAGGTTTAAATATTATTTCATGCTGTAACTGTAAAGCTATGCCATTATGAACTGCATATGTGAATAGTATGTAGATCTATTGTTTACACCAAATCCATGCTTTAATAGTATAGACTAATCATCACAGGTTTCAGGTTTCATCAGTCCAGTCTGTGGCTTGCGACCATAAATGTCTGCATTTAGCTTCACAGAGTGTCTTCGGTGACGGTACTCTATAAATATGAAGACCATCTTTTTTGCATTCCCATTCTGACATCCAAAGGCACAAGATGTTTTTTTTCTCTTATTCCGTGGATTTTGCCCATTTTCCTCCATTGTTTTTCTGCCACATGCAGCTGCAAATTACATAACCATGACGTCGACTCCAATTTGGTCTATTGGACCCTAAACTAAAGTATTACCATAAATACAACACAAGTCAATGGGAAACTAAACCGTTTCGTTAACATACTTGACCTGAGGGTGAATAAATCATGATTTCATTTTTGGGTGGACTATCCCTTTAAGCTATTATTCAAAATGCACCAACATGAAAAAATATGTATAAACCCGTTAAGACCCCCGGAAACTAATCGCAGCCCTTATGTGAACAAGTCCAGCATGTGTTCAAACAGCAGCAGAAATAAGCTCCTGTTCCTCAGACCCATACATGTTTAAAGAGAAGCTGGACACAGCTGATGGAGTTTATTGATTATTAGGCAAGTGAGCTAAGCCGCTTAAGGTCATTAGAAGCACTTAATTAAAAAGTGGTAGGACTGTCTTTGTTTACAAAAGTAATCGCAACTGTTTAAATATTTCCCATAGATAACAAATAGTTCAAATAATAGGAGACTTTTGTTTGACTCATGCTCTTATATTTAGTAAAATGTCCATATATCTGGCAACCTGATCTCACAGCCAAGGGATGCTGTGAGTCCAATAGCTCTGCGCGTCACTTTACAGACGTCAAAAGCGTTTGTTAGGTCCGTTGCATTCAATAGGTGTGTTTGACTTCGTCTGTGGCAGGATTTAACCGATCTGTGAGATTTGCCTCTGGCAGTCAAGGGAGGAGCTGAAAATGAAGATGTGAAATCAGATACTTTCTGCTTCCTGTAGTGACCCTATGGCAGTGTTTGATACACATCACAGATGAAGTGGATTAGATGCAATATTTGTTAAATAAATAGATGTTTCAGATGTTTTTATGTAACAACAGAAACACTTTATGTACTGCTTAATACAGAGTTTTAAGTTTAACATAGGCCTATATTATTTAAATACCAATAAGATGGGGTCTATATTTTAAACATGACACAAATTAACATTAAGATTAACCAGCGCCGTAGTTCACATGACAGTGACAACGTAGTTTGTCAGAATTTCATTCATACTACACACATTCATACTATAACATACTATTTTTTTTTACAGTAACGCAAAGTAATGCTGTGTTTACGCCATTTCGTAATTATCATAAGTACGAGATGACAACCAGTGACGTTCTTCTCTGAGATGTTCAAGTCCATGGAATTGAATCAATTCTGACAATTCTGAGTTCACAATAAGTTGTAATAATGAGTTGTATGAGGATGCTAGCACTTTTTACAAGTCAGAATCTCGTAATTACGGTAATTCCGACATGGCGTAATGCACCTTAAAGGAGTAGTTCACCCTAAAAATGAAAATTAACTGTATTAGTTCATAGTATTTTATGATAGTATTTCTTTTTCCTGCTATGGAAGTCAATGGGGACCATCAACTGTCTGGTTACTGACATTCTTTAAAATATCTTCTTTTGTATTCAGCAGAAGAAAGAAACTCATACAGGTTTTGGAACAAGTTGAGGGAGAGTAAATGATGACATAATTTTCATTTTAGGGTGAACTATTTCTTTAAATTTCAAAACAAATGTAGAACCTACTATAGATGCAGCAGAGATGTCCTTGCAAGAGGGAGGGGGAAGTTATTTTGATTAAAGATTATGAGGACACATGAATAAAAATAAAAAAAATAAAAAAACGGATAAATCATTTATAATAAATGCTTCAATACTCCATAATAAAACAGTATTGTCAATTTTGATTTCATGCTGACTTTAAATACAGCTGCAGCAGAACACACCTAATAATAGGCTTTTTTTTTTTCTTTTTCCCCCCCTTTATTTTTATATAATTGTTTACCTCTTTTTTTCTTCTTTTGTAGGCCTACTGTATATAATGGCACATTATAGGCCTATATGACGCGCAGGCGGAGCTCCTGGACATGCGGCAGTATCAGACGCCTTTGGAGCGGCAGCAGGTTGGTATCTGGTGATCATTGCTTCATCTACATTGATTTAATGGGTTTTGAAAGTGAACCTAGAAACTGTGTTACGCATGTATATGTGCTGTATAGGCCTAACCTTTACTTTTTGTATATTTTTGGAACAAATTTCCCAAGTATTGACATTTAGTATTTTATTTCTTAAATTTTAACAACTATTACATCTGACAAAAATACCAACCTACAAAAAACTGGAGGTAAGTGTAGTGAAAATGCAACATGTGATTAATATATAAAATTGTGTTAATGACACTACTCCAGATTTTTTTTCTTTTTTAATTTTTAGCCTAATGAAACTACCAAAAATGTATATCGGGACTGCTCTGAGATGAACACCATTTTTAGCTTTCTAGGAAGACTTTCATAAAGGTCAAAGCAAGTGCACTGTAGGCCTCTAAATATGCATCATATTTTAAAGGAGACCAGTGAAGTGAATAAAATATTCCACAAACTTAAAGAGTGTCACAAGGGTGTATCCGAATCTTACTGGGTCAAATTAAGTCAAAACATATAATTAATGTCTATGCTTGTGTCTCTGAGAGTAAAAAGCAGGTGTAGGCCAACCATTTCTAAGGGTTGTTCCATTTATGCCTATATCAAGTGTGTTTAAGACGCACAAAGTAGGATGCGACATTTGGCCAATGTAATGCCATCCAGTGATCAGTGTGAGCCATTGCGTCATGGATCATAATAATACTCAGACATCCCCACATAGTGCATTCATTCAGCCCCCCTCTCTTTAATCCTTTGTCCTGCTTTCCCCTCTCGGAGTCCAGCACCTGAATGTGCAACTCTGTGCCGGGTTGCTTAGCGACGTCGAGTGGCGTTCCTGAGCCAAGAGATCCACTTGTTAAATCGAGACGTAATGTAACACTGACATCTTCCTCCAGCGACCGATCAATGATGCCAACAGGTGTTTTGTTTTTATTCGTGGCGGATATGTGCGTGTATGTTATTTATCAGCATTTCGGTCAATTGTTTTAGAGTGATCGAGCGTTCAAGTTCTGGACAGGAGCAGATGGCAAACTCTCATAATCTGCTTTGCTCAGAGTGGCCACGCGCTCCTTGAATTCATCTTGCTCCGAGGTAAGAACATAGTCTGTTTTCAGTGTCACGTAGCCTATGAATCTTCACTGTGGCTTTTTCCCCCCGTTAATATTTGCTTGTATTCGTTAATGCGACACATTCTTTCTAATCATTAAAGACTAATCAAAACGTTTAAACAATACAGCCAGTGCTTTTGTTCACGGTGCGCATTATGGTGGGTTTAGGCTTATTAAGAAAGTCCAAATAAAAATTATAAATTGTAAAATTATGTATTCTTTTACATAGAAGTGTACCAAACAGCGTTTTCAAACAACGTTTCAGTAGGCACAAAAGTTTGTCGGAGTACGTTAAATAGAAGTCGTAAAACAGATGTAGTGTTCGGCTGAGGAGGTAACAGTTTGCTGCCCGAGCGTCGGACGTGAAAACGTCAAACTGACATTATAACATTTAAAAAAAATTTTTTTTTTTTACATATTACAAACTATAATCACAAAAACTTAAGTGTTTTGTTTAGAAGGTCTTACAATTATTTGACGGGTAGATAGAGGCGCCAAAAGACAATTCTTGAGGAGAACGTTACCGACAAAGTCATGTAAAACGTCGACGCTGACGAAGGCAGAATTTTACACGGGTTTTTCTTGGTTTTGCTCTTTTTCTTCATCCTGATACAAAGTCAATAAGATTGGCTCAACTGAAGAAAACACATGCAAATAGAAAAAAAACAACAAATGAAGAAAACATCATCAGTTTGACAACACATGTGCTGCAAATACTAACAACGCAACCAAATACAGAGACGCTGCAAATACTCAAAACGCACAGATCAGGATGTTAAAATAAACAACAACAAAAAAACTCACCTTTCAAGTACTCAACAACACCACTGTCCACATTGAACAATAAGCATGTCCCAGCCAGGTTTGTCACTTGTTGTTGTCCGCTTGTTCAAAACATTTCCATGGTTTGTCACTTGTTGGGGTCCGCTTGAAACATTCCTTTATTGTCTGTGCTAGTTGCAGTGCGTTTATGTATTTGGTTGCGTTGTGAGTATTTGCAGTGTGTTTTTTGTATTTGGCTGGGTTGTGAGTATTTGCAGTGCGTTTCTGTATTTGGTTGCGATGTGAGTATTTGCAGTGCATTTCTGTATTTGGTTGCGATGTGAGTATTTGCAGTGCATTTCTGTATTTTGTTGTGTTGTGAGTATTTGCAGCATGTGTTGTAAAACTAATGAAGATGTTTTCTTAATTTGCTGGTGTTTTTCTAATTGCATGTAGTTTCTCAGTTGTAGCGTGTTGAGCTTTGTACTATTTGCAGCGTGTTTCTGTGTTTGTTGCGTTGTGAGTATTTGCAGCACGTGTTGTCAAACTGATGAAGATTTTGTCTTAATTTGCTGGTGTGTTTTCTATTTTGCTTTTTTTTTCTTTTCAGTTGCAGCGTGTTGAGCTCTTTCAGCCACCCTATGTTCCGTATGCATGTTGGCAAATAGCCCGCTGCGATAGTAAAGTGAATGTGAAGTTGATCTTGCGCTCAATCATCAATCTTGTAGACTGTTACTCTGGATTTATGCTTTTTTTTTTTAAAGAAAATATAAACCTACCTGATTTGTTTTTCATTTCTTTTTTGTGCATGTATTTTATGTCTTTACTGTACACCATTTTAGAAAGATTATTATAATTCTCCTCTTTGTAATGCCATTTGAATTCAGGGTAGAAAGCCATGCCCAGTGCAATTCTGATGCACCAGCAAAGGTAATTGTTAAGCTTTTCTTGCATCAAGTGGAATCCTAAGAGCCTCAGGGAGGGTGTCAGGGTATAATATTTTTCATAAATATGTTTTCACATATGATTTTGCTCTTCCTTTCTCCCTTTGGTTTTCTACAGGACTTTGACGGGCCCAAATCCTAGCTATCATGTGAAAGCTTTGGCCTCCTCTTTGACATTGTGCCATTAAGCTGCGCTGCCTTACCCAAGGCACTGGACTGTAAAAATGTCACCACCGGCATGACCATCATTACTTATTTAAGATCACTACATCAGGAGGCAACTTCGGCACCAACGACGAATTGGCTCCTTGGGCACAAAGGTGCTATGTTATTACTGTACACCGTAGGCTTTTATGCCTCCCTCAGCCTGGTTGCCCCTCAGGGCAACTTCCCCAGGCTTGAGAACATAGGGGCATATAAATCTGTCAGCACCACGCCGACGAGGGCCACATGTGGAATTCCTGAAAGGAGTACTTTCTGTCAAGCCGGCCAGGTTCAGGAGGATCTCCTCACCTGTATCCAGAAGTTCTGTATCCAAGAGTGTCCATATACTTCCTCTACGCCAGACTACACTGACGTTTTCGCCACAAGTGTGGGCACGTGCTGGAAAGGTGATGCACGAGACCACCGCCCAGGTGCAGAGGCTGATTCCACCAGCTTCATCTTTCCCACCTCAAGAGGTTGTCCGGCTTCCCCCTCAACTCTAAGCTTCGGCCAAGCAAGCTCATTTACTCTAACGGGGTGGCTGAAACTCGAGCAAGACGCTGTAATGTAAGTAGACACACGTCCAGAATTTTCCCTTAAGAAGATCAGAGAGGCAGTGCAAGTGTTTCTGTCACTTAGAGAGTGAATATTTTACTTAATCAACCAGATCAGTTTCAATACCTGTTCCGTTCCAGGAAAAGAATGACTTGTTAGAACACTGTTGTATGATCTAAACCCGATATGGATTAGCTCGACCGCTCGCCTTGCCAGAGCTGGTTTTATTCAAAATAGCTTTTCCTGTGTAGTTGATCCCCACTCAGCTGTTGGTTGTCCTCACCTCATTTTCAGACATTTCCTCTGTTGTATCTCCACTTTGAAACCGTGTTGGTACATGGAATACATTCTGTGAGGAGCCCTGCCAAGTTGAAAAAGCTCTGAGCCCTGTTTGCTCTGCTCCGGCAAGACCAGCTGTGGCCAGTTTTAGATCAATGAAATGAAATTGCCACAGTGTTTCCTGAGCTCTGGCAAAAAGCATCAACTCAAAGGCCACTTTGTTTTTCCACAGCACAGAAAATGATATAGTTGAAAGTGGGTGATGGGATGAAAGGATGGAGTCAGAGAGGCTATAGAAGAAGAACAACTGTTTCAGCATTTTATATCAAGTGCAGAGCATGAAAAGAGAGAGAAAGCCACCAGCATGTAGTGTTGAAAAATAAATAAGTGAGTCCGTGCGGTCAAGGCGGTTCATCCGACGCGTTCTCTCCTTGAAGTGGCGCGAGGCAGAGTCAACAGGCGTGTGTGTTTATTCTGTTCTTATAGTGCATTAATTTGCCTGTGTTTAATACCTGCCTAAGATCCCCTTGGTAATATGACATAAAAATATACACCGCTCAGACGTAGTTTTTTGGAACACTTGCCTTACTAGACATATTGAATACTAAAACGTTGCCTTCCCTTGAGAAGCCTGGCCTAATTGCAAGTGGAGCAGGCAGCAAAGCTTGGCTGTAGGTGAGATGTTTCTGACTCCGGGGCCAGCCGCAACCTGAGTACAAATGCTTTATGATTTATTGGATGCGGTGGCCTGTGTTCGTAAATGCTGCCGTTTCCCGTAAAACGTCTGTAATGGTGTTTCATATGACAGTGTATGAGGGTGTTTTTGAGTAACAAGAAAAGGCAAATGGAAAATATTGATACAACATGCATAAATGTCAGAATGATATTAATTTCAGATGGCAAGGAATTTCCTAGTAAAAGAGGGTTGTTGGATTTTCATAGACGATCTTTTAAAGGTGTATTGATTGTTTACTAATGTCTTTCACTGTTCTATATAAAATGATATGAGGCGCTTCATATAAATATGCATTATGCAACTCAAAATGTTGATATTTCATGTAAATTTAGACCTGTTTTGGATATTCTTTTATGCCGCTTGTTTTGAGTACCTAAATTGCTCTCATCCAATCATTAATGTTTATTTTCCTAATGTGTAGGACTTTAATCGAAAAGAGCGCTGTGGGCAGACTGGTGCTGCTGTTGACAGTCTCTGAGGAAGACATTCAGATCCACTACGGCATTCAGAGCAGACAAAACTTCTCCATAAGCATGAAGACTGCAGGTCACATTAGCATTGGCCACTGGACACACTTGGCTCTACAGGTAGGCAGCATGTTTCTATTCTTTTATTCTTTCTGTGGTTATTTATATTGGAAAATAGAGCATCACTTGATTTTATCCATCAGGATTTGTTTGGATTGCTTTTAGATAGCTGTGATGTTATTGTTTAATATATTTCCCCCCACCTTGTGGCCTTGGTTACACTGACAAAGTAGTTTCAGAGGTTGGATATATATATATATATATATATTGCCGCCTTGTAATTTCTCTGGCATAAAGGTGCTTGATGGGATCAAGATTATTTTAATGTATTGTACTTTAAAATATATGTTGCTTGCTGGGCTGACAGTGGTAATTAATAGTTTTTCTAGCTCTGCAGAAGAAATAATATAACAAGCTTGGTCAAGTGTCATGTAGTGTTGCTCTAGCAACACTAAATCACGCTCCATTCATATCTGAGGTAATTAGCTGCTGGAAAATATTGATATTAATATTGTGTCAAGAGAACCCGCAGCAGGTTCTCGCTGAACCCATGTCACAACAGATTTCCACTTTGGACAAGATGCATGAATAGAAGGCGTTAATTACAGTGGTAAACATCTGCTTTCCTGCAGCTGTGAGGGCAGGAAGGGGGAAGAGAGCAGGTCAGCCCCTCACACACCCCGCTCTGAATACATATCAACACACACACCAGGCCCAGTCGCTCCTGCTTCATTCCTTTCAGAAATACTCAGCTGCTTTTGCCTCTGCTTTGTTTTCAAAGAATGATCCGCATCCAGCAGCAATGCAAATATGAAGAGCACAAAAACTGTGGAATTGCTGGGTCATGTTTCATTCTCATCTTTCTAAGCACTTTACACAGACAAAGTACCAGTCAGCCCCATCAGGACTGTCTCTCTGGCATTGTTCAGCTTTGCGAATGGCTGCCTGTATCTCCGAATCAGAAATGAGAGGAGAAAAAGCAGAGGAGAAACTTGGCCATCATCAGGAAACAGAGTGCTCTGTCTGTGGAGAGTATTACCTTACAATAGTAGTGATTATTATGGCTTTAAATTGCAATCGTTCAGATTATGAATAGCAGGTTGACTTCTGGGACAGAAAACATTATTATGATAATGAGATCCTTCCCATAAATTCAGAGGTAATATGTTCCCTTCCTGCGACAGCCTTGACTTGGACTATATAAGATATATTCTCTGTGCCCATTAGGAATTTAAACTGCATGCCGGCCACTGTATTCCAGGGACAAAATTAGCCTATTTTCAGCTTTAACTCTTCATGGTGGTCTACTTGCAGAGGGCTATTACTGACGCAGTCTAAGTACATGGTTTCAGTTTTGTTCACCAGGTACAGAACTAACCCTTGAATACGATTATGAAATACATTACAAAAGTAAACATAAAAAATTGGTTGTATGTAACTATTCAACAAAGATGCATCTGCCCTTTACGCATCTTTTTAAAAGAGATAGATAGACCTTTTGACTGTGCAAAACTCTTTATTTGTATTGAAATATTGTAGTCCTCACAAAAAATGGAGATATACAAATTATGCATAATTATTATGTAGTCAAAAAACAACTGCAGAAGAAACATGCCAGAAAGCTTTTTGTTTTGACTATGATTGTAAAAAGTAGTTTAGCCTATTTATGTTGAATGTCTGTCACTTATCCTATTGAAAGGTTATATCCTAGGAAACCCCTGTCTGAGAAGTCTCTGTTTAAGCATCAACAAAAATCAGCATAAACTTACGAGTCGAGCTTAGTGATCAATAGGCCTGGGTATTGACACAAATTTTACAATTCGATTTTGATTCACAAGCTTGTGATTCAGTTCAATTCTGATTTTGATTTATTTAGATTCAATATCAATTAATTGGGGTATGTATCAGGTACAGTACATGGCAATAAGGAAATAAATCTCTCAAGTAATGCTGTAAACTATACAGGGAACCCTGTTGGTACATTAATATTAAAGGTTAAAATTAACTGATTTGTATACGCTACATTTAAATTATACATAAGGTATGCATAAGGAAGGTTTTATAATAATACCATTATAGTAACTTTTAAATGATTTTTTTAATTGTATTTACTTGTTCTTTTACATTTAAACGGTGGCTGTCATAAAAACATGACTGATTTATTCAGACATTAAATATTGAAGAACAGGTTAAGTAAAATACAATGAATATGCAATATAGTGCATAAATTTAGCAAAATAATCCTCTCTGGAGTTTATGGACATTGAATGGCTTTTCTAGGTAAATGTAACATTATAAGACTGTTTCATTGATATCTTTCCGGGGTTGAAACACTGATTGAACGATTACGTTAGACATGCTACGGATTGCGGGAAGTTGTACTGTATCTTCCAACATACCTTCTGATGTTCATTCAAGTTTATTTCATGCTGTAACTAGTAGTAAAGCAGAAGAGCTGATCCATTCACGTGCACGCCGCGCTGCTGCTTTGTTTGAACTGCGCTACAGTGATAGAGTCAAAATGGTATTTATTGTTTGGATTTTGTAATAAAATTGACAGAATTTAAAAACTCAGACTTTGTTTCATATCAAAAGTAACAAAGCACAAAGTTTACTGCGATTTATTGGATAGCAGGCAGGCTACAAAGTTTTGTTCATTTCAACTGAAAACAACATGGACTAAAAGATTGATTCTTTGGATTTTAGGATCGATATTGGTTCATCAAAATGATAAGCCTTAGTGACCAACTAGTCCAGTGTTTGCAGACCTTTTTTGTAGCCTAATGGATTTAAAAAGAAAGTGAATTGTGTGTAAAAAGATGCTACAAAAAAAATCATAATAATTTTAACTTTTAATTTGAATTTGTATTAATTAAATCTACCACAATGTTGAGGTAAAATACATGTGATCATTTCAATTTTATTTTATTGACACTATTAATATTTTTTATTTTAAGTCAGTTTCTGTTTTATAGATTTAACAAAGCAAAATCAAATCTTTCCAAGTCAAGATTATTTGTTGTCTTTGACTCTGCTACTGTCTGCCAGTATGGTTTTGTAAAAAGCAGGCCGCAAAATAATTAAGTGTACTGACAGGTAGCTGTCTTTCTGCCATCTGTGGAGGAAGCCTTTATAGTCAAAAGAAACTCCAAGATAAAGAGAGCGGAGGAAAAAAGAAACACTCAAACGGAATACAACATTACAGCATTTAGAAAGGCTTCAGGGAAAAAGAAAAGAGGAGTTGATCTGTAGGTGCTTGTCCGTAGTCATTACTTTAAGAGGAGAGTGAGAGCAACAGTGGAGGAGAAGCTAGAGAAGAGTGATATGCCTTTTATGCTGCCTGCTCAGATGACGATGGGGAGCGACAGTGGGCTCCTGTCAGTTGTTTGTGGCGCTGCTTATTGGGAGTAATTTGTCTCTCTGAAGATGTGGGCCGTAATTGAGATCAAGCAAGTATCGAGTGGCATAAGACTCGGCAGGGAGGAAAAGTACAACGGTGTTCTTTTTGTCTCTCTTTGCACGTCAGTTCAAAACCGTGAATGTATCACAGCATAGCTGACGAGCCTCGGCAGGTCTCGACACATGAAAAGAGTCGTCGAAGAGGGAAAGTTGAAAATGTAAATCCCAAGGAGGAGCAGTGATTACAGCAGTTCCTCAATGTAAATCGGAATTATCATATCAATGCGTGTCAGGTGCATGTCATGACAAAACTCGCTCTTATAAATGTTTAAAACTTCCTTGTTCTTGCATATGAAGGTTGGGACTCTTTTGATGCAGTTCTTTGCTAGTGAAGTGGACATTATCACATCTACATCTTGTTCATTTCAGGGTATCGGTGTCACAAACATTGTTTTGTCTGGTCTCACTTTCAGATCTTGTGTTTGGTTACAATTTAAAAAGACAAAACTCGCTCTTATAAATGTTTAAAACTTACTTGTTCTTGCATATAAAGGTTGTGACTCTTTTGATGCAGTTCTTTGCTAGTGAAGTGGACATTATCACATCTACATCTTGTTCATTTCAGGGTATCCGTGTCGCAAACGTTGTTTTGTCTGCTCTCACTTTCAGATCTTGTTTGGTTACAATTTAAAAGCTGCTGTGATGCCAAGTAGAGACAGGACCTTGCCTGTGTCAAACAGAGCTGAGTTATGCCTTTGTTAATAGTTTCACTTTACACAAAACTCGGTTTCACTTTATTTTGATGGTCCATTTAACACATTCTGTTGACTATAAGTAACATTGCACCTACAGGTCTACTAACTCTCTTTAGAGTGTTAGTACAGTATTAGTAGACTGGTAGGGTTAGGGTTAGAATAAGTTGACATGTAGTTGCAAAGTTACTTATAGTCAGTAGAGCATCACAATAAAGAGTTAGCAGATATTAAGCAGACAGTCTACTAATACTCTAATGAAAGTTACAGTAGTTGACATGTAGTTGCAAAGTTACTTATAGTCAGTAGAATGTTCAAAAGGGACCATCAAAATAAAGTGTTACCGAAAACTCATGCACCCCTTTAGTGTCTTATTTAGAAGCTGAATAACCGACGAGGACTGAACAGAACACAGAGAATAAATACACATAGCAATTGAGGACACTAAACAGGCACAGCTGGACAGAGATTAACTAATTAGACACCATAGCAAGTAATGAGAACTACACTGAACAAAATTATAAACGCAACACTTTTGTTTTTGCTCCCATTCTTCATGAGCTGAACTCAAAGATCTAAGACTTTTTCTATGTACACAAAAGGCCTATTTCTCTCAAATATTGTTCACAAATCTGTCCAAATCTGTGTTAGTGAGCACTTCTCCTTTGCCGAGATAATCCATCCACCTCACAGGTGTGGCATATCAAGATGCTGATTGGACAGCATGATTATTGCACAGGTGTGCCTTAGGCTGGCCACAATAAAAGGCCACTCTAAAATGTGCAGTTTTATTACACAGCACAATGCCACAGATGTCGCAAGTTTTGAGGGAGCGTGCAATTGGCATGCTGACTGCAGGAATGTCCACCAGAGCTGTTGCCCGTGAATTGAATGTTCATTTCTCTACCAAAAGCCGTCTCCAAAGGCGTTTCAGAGAATTTGGCAGTACATCCAACCGGCCTTACAACCGCAGACCACGTGTAACCACACCAGCCCAGGACCTCCACATCCAGCATCTTCACCTCCAAGATCATCTGAGACCAGCCACCCGGACAGCTGCTGCAACAATCGGTTTGCATAACCAAAGAATTTCTGCACAAACTGTCAGAAACCGTCTCAGGGAAGCTCATCTGCTGCAGTTCGTTGTCGTAACCGACTTGAGTGGGCAAATGCTCACATTCGATGGCGTCTGGCACTTTGGAAAGGTGTTCTCTTCGAGGATGAATCCCGGTTTTCACTGTACAGGGCAGATGGCAGACAGCGTGTATGGCGTCGTGTGGGTGAGCGGTTTGCTGATGTCAACGTTGTGGATCGAGTGGCCCATGGTGGCAGTGGGGTTATGGTATGGGCAGGCGTATGTTATGGACAACGAACACAGGTGCATTTTATTGATGGCATTTTGAATGCACAGAGATACCGTGACGAGATCCTGAAGCCCATTGTTGTGCCATTCATCCACGACCATCACCTCATGTTGCAGAATGACAATGCACGGCCCCATGTTGCAAGGATCTGTACACAATTCCTGGAAGTTGAAAACATCCCAGTTCTTGCATGGCCAGCATACTCACCGGACATGTCACCCATTGAGCATGTTTGGGATGCTCTGGATCGGCGTATACGACAGCGTGTTCCAGTTCCTGACAATATCCAGCAACTTCGCACAGCCATTGAAAAGGAGTGGACCAACATTCCACAGGCCACAATCAACAACCAGATCAACTCTATGCGAAGGAAATGTGTTGCACTGCGTGAGGCAAATGGTGGTCACACCAGATACTGACTGGTTTTCGGACCCCCCCGGACCACCCCGGACCCCCCAATACAGTAAAACTGCACATTTTAGAGTGGCCTTTTATTGTGGCCAGCCTAAGGCACACCTGTGCAATAATCATGTTGTTAATCAGCATCTTGATATGCCACACCTGTGAGGTGGATGGATTATCTCGGCAAAGGAGAAGTGCTCACTAACACAGATTTAGACAGATTTGTGTACATAGAAAAAGTCTTAGATCTTTGAGTTCAGCTCATGAAAAATGGGGGCAAAAACAAAAGTGTTACGTTTATAATTTTGTTCAGTGTAATACAGTCATGACAGAAACTGAACTAAACTGAACATAACCGTGACAGTTTCCTTTTTCATTGATTCTTTATTTTTTGAAGTAACAGTGTTTTTTCATGCGGGGTTTTAGACTGATATGTAAAATCATAAAATCTTGGATTAGTTTGTTCAATAGTTGGTTCCGGTCCTGAATTTGATTGGCTGAGGGTGTTCCAATAGTGCTGATATACTGTCCAACAGCACTGGGTCTTTCTGCAGTGAGTTGACTGAGTGAGTCATTGAGCCATTGAGTTGTTGAATAAACCACCAATTAATTTAAAAACAAACATCAATTCATTCACAAGTCAAACATGTGACTATCTTTATGAGTGATTTAATTGAATAATTAAACTGATTATTTAAAAAACACTAATTCTTTTTTTTTTTTTTTTAAAAACACGTCTTTATAAGTGTGAGATTTGAATTGATCACTCAACTGATTGATTCAAAAACTCTTGATTGTGTGTTGCTCAGAGACCTGCAATGGTTAATTCTGCTTGACTGAGCAAAAATAGACAAGCTAGAAACATTATGTCAAATGCTTTTTTAGATAAAAGTTACTCAATATTATCCTCTTATTTATTGAACCGTTAAAAAGCATTGTAATATGATATATTCTTGAATATGCAATTATGTATGTTAAATAAAAGTAAGGCAGAACAGTTGAAAGTGGACTTGATTGCGCTGAGCAAATTTAGATGTGTAAACATGATCTTCAATAATCGTGTAAAGGTGCAATGAGACCGAGGTTCTGCAAATTTTCACGGGCCAAATTCTGTAATTTCAATAGGAATCCATGTGTTTGGAAATTTGCGTGAGGGCCATGAGCCAGACCACAGTTTATGAGCCACACGCAATAAATAAATAAGTAAATACATACATAAATAATGTATACAAATTATCAGTATTTGTGTGTTTGAAATATTAAATGCACCCAGTATATGTGAAAAATATGAGAGAAATTCAAAATGTCTGCTTTTTCTACACGTCCCCTCCAACTGTCTGCACGTCTCATCAGATCTGGGGCGCTGGAGAAATCGCCCCAGGAGGGTGGGTCTGTGTAGCAGCTTAGCCAATTGCTCATTTAAGATATGAATATTTGACATAAACTGTAGCCAATCAGCGAGCTCAAAGCTAGTCCGTTATGGGCGATTATTTTGTCGCCCCAAGCGCGCCACTACTAAAGTAGATGGATGCAGTCATGCTAATGCCTTATTTCCGTCCTTGTTAGCGGAGACCTCGGTTCGAATCCCGCTCGGAGAGGGTCGAGTAGGACCGGTTACATATGTGCGCTCTGATAGTTTTTTCCACGAGCACATTTCAGTATGCTAGCATGTCTAGCGAGTGTTTTATTTAGGAGTTTGCGAGGGTCAGTGGTGTTTATGTACATAAGGGCATCAGACACTCCAAGTACAGACACCAAGAAAACTCAATCTGACAGAGGAACTGTTCACTGATGATCTCGAGCCGATTCAGATCGCCATATTCAGCACATTTAGAATGTTTTATATTTAATTTGTATTTTACTGTGTTTAATAATTCTGAATGGATTTGTATATATCTGTATGCTGTAAGGTTAAGGCGGCCGGTATTGCAGCTTGACTTGTAATATATATATATATATATATATATATAAATGTAACATTTATTTTTCCTCACAGTTTCATGCATAGATTGTGAACTATGAAAATGAAAAAAGTGTTTTTAATTTACCTTGCAAAAATACTTGCTGAAAATACATTTTTTTGAGAATCATCCTCAAACTTAATCCTGAACTTGGTAAAACAATTATCTTTATTTAAAATATGTTTCAAGCCTTTAAATGTTCTGGCTTAATATGTTTTCCTTCTGTTAACTTTTTTTCTTAAACTTTTTTTTTCTTAAACACAGCCCTACCTAGAAAATTTTCCACCAGCCGCCACTGGTGAGGGCGAAATATTTCCCCACACAGATTTCGCAAGTTGGTCACACAAACTCCCCCTGTTAACCTACAGAAAGCTGCTTGGTTAGAAAGTGACTTCAAGTGTGAACTGTACTTTATACATTACTATGCTGTTGACAGTAGACAATGGTACTTTTCTGGTACAAAATTTTGTGAATTTGACCACATCTTTACTTTATTTTCAAACATACAAATAATATTTTGGGGAAATTGCCTTAAAAATCCACTTGGCTCAAAAATCTGAGTGGGTACGTGCCCAATAACAGTATGTTATCCAGCTCCTGGGGGAAGTGTTCTGAAACTGCACTCTTGCTCTTGTGGCTGTTTATATGTTGTCTTTGGCTGTTCGAAGTTCGTGAGAATTCCACAAGTTAATGAACATTTTCACGCACAATTAGAGCTTCCACAAGGGTCTAGGCCTTGGCCGTGCCATTTCGATCGCAGAGGCTTGCACTGTGGCAGACACTCGTTCTCCGGGGACATTTGTTTTGGCCAAGAGCTGCCGAGTCTCAAGCTCTTAACCCGAATGTGCACATGCCTCATCACCCTGCGTGAACTTCACCCCACCCAAAGATAAGTAGGCCAGCCAGCCCATGGCCCAGGGCCCCTTGAGCCAGAGGACCACTAAAACCGGGGTGAGGTGGTGGGGTTGGCAAAGGGTAGCTGGCTGCCTCGAGTCAAACTATCTGTGTGAGGGAAAAAAAGATCATGCAGTATAATAAAGGCCTGTAGGCAGCTCGCTTTCACAGTATATGTTTAGTAATACAGTCTTTAACACAAATAGACTCAAAGCCCTCACTTCCTGTTGTTGTAAGCTGTGATTGCAGCTTATTGTTCATTGCCTTTCACAATAAAACACTGAAAATCTAGAACAAAAAACGGAAAATATACATTTTGAATTGTAAATTCAAATATTGAGAATGTGATGATGTTTATCTTTATAGATAAAGGTGTGCTGTGAATAAACTTTGCTGAAGCACAGGAGTCAATCTGAAGCAGAGGAGACATCAGCACTGCTATCAGGCTGCCCTCTGTCTCTGGCAGGGGAGCTGGCAGCGGGTCAGCTGACCTTTCAGAGCTTCTCATGCCACCCAGAGTGATGGAGACTGATTGGCAGCGCAAGTGAAGGTGAAACAAGGTGGATGGAGGCAAGGAGAGCTTCCACCTTTCCCCAGCTCACTGTCTACGGGCACCGGAGGCCATGAGTGGTGAATAAATCACCCCAAAGTGTTGACAGGAAATTAGAGTTTTTGCTGCTTTAAGCTCCTGGAGTTGACTTCTACAGGACATGGGCGGCACTTCTCGCAGGGCTTATGAATATACTGGTTTTGACTCACGTGTCGTATCGAAAGGAAAATACACTGGCCTTTTGAGAACCGCCAACAATGAAGTATAGAGCATTGTTTAATCTGGTCCGTCGAGGCGTTTATATGTTTCAGCGCATCAATGTCAGACAGAATTAAACGTTCACCCAGAGATAGGCTTTCCTTGGCAAGTTTTCTTAGAAGTCTTTATTCAGATTAAAGTCAGAGAAGATCAGTGGCGGATGGATATAAATCAAAAAGGGCAATGCTGAGTGGCAGAGCTCTCTGCGAAACTGGTAATGGCCATAAGTCGATATGAGGAATTTCATTGTATATTATGTCTCTCAGACCAGGCGTGAGTAACAATGACAGACGGGCGTACGGCCACAGGGCGAGAGCCATCCCGGAAATCGTCCGTGTTGATCAGACAGATCAAATGCATTGTGTGGCCGCAACAGAGTCCTGTAATCTGTCATAGCTGTGGGGTTGCGCCTCTTTGCAGATGTGGCGGAGCTGATTACGTCTCCTCTGTTTAGCTGCCACTGCCCTTCTGCCTAGTTAGCATGTGTTTATTGCTAGTGAAAGGCGCGAGAGGGATGGGTAGAGGAAAAAATGAAGTGTACAGTCCTGGATCTGAAGCCTGTCAGGAGATGGATGGGTAGCTCGTGGCACGCTGCCCCTGCATCCACAATCTGTAAAGTGTACAGCAAAGTCACTCAGCGCACTACATAAATAAGGCCAGACGGCAATAAGTCAGGCGCTAAAATGCGCCGGTATGTTAAACATTTCCGGCATTTCTAAATAAATGGCAATTCATCAAACAGAAAACGTCACATATGCACGACATTGGCTCAATTATATATTTCGTCTTTGGAGGTAATAAATAATGAGAGGCTACATGAAATGTGGGCTTGGTTATTTTACTTTGATGGTTGTTCAGGACTGGTAATCTTGCAAGTGAATGATGTATGTGCTCACTTACTTGGTCTGATTTTCAATTCCATAAAGGTTATATCAACATTTTAACTGCTTTAATGTCTCATGATTTTGAAGGGCTATAATGCATTATATATATATATTATATATATATAATGCATTATCACCTTCATTGTAAGTCTATGGGATTTTTTTTGCCTGTTTTTAGTTAGTGCTTGGAAAAATAATAGCGTGCATATCCTTAAAAACTTCAAATCTGAGGTACAGTGGGGAGAACAAGTATTTGATACACTGCCGATTTTGCAGGTTTGCCCACTTACAGAGCATGTAGAAGTCTGTAATTTTTATCATAGGTACTCTTCAACTGTGAGTGACGGAATCTAAAACAAAAATCCAGAAAATCACGTTGTATGATTTTTAAGTAATTAATTTGCATTTTATTGCATGACATAAGTATTTAATACATCAGAAAAGCAGAACTTAATATTTGGTACAGAAACCTTTGTTTGCAATTACAGAGATCTTACATTTCCTGTAGTTCTTGACCAGGTTTGCACACACTGCAGCAGGGATTTTGGCCCACTCCTCCATACAGACCTTCTCCAGATCCTTCAGGTTTTGGGGCTGTCGCTGGGCAATACGGACTTTCAGCTCCCTCCAAAGATTTTCTATTGGGTTCAGGTCTGGAGACTGGCTAGGCCACTCCAGGACCTTGAGATGCTTCTTACGGAGCCACTCCTTAGTTGCCCTGGCTGTGTGTTTCGGGTCGTTGTCATGCTGGAAGACCCAGCCACGACCCATCTTCAATACTCTTACTGAGGGAAGGAGGTTGTTGGCCAAGATCTCGCGTTACATGGCCCCATCCATCCTCCCCTCAATATGGTGCAGTCGTCCTGTCCCCATTGCAGAAAAGCATCCCCAAAGAATGATGTTTCCACCTCCATGCTTTACGGTTGGGATGGTATTCTTGGGGTTGTACTCATCCTTCTTCTTCCTCCAAACACGGCGAGTGGAGTTTAGACCAAAAAGCTCTATTTTTGTCTCATCAGACCACATGACCTTCTCCCATTCCTCCTCTGGATCATCCAGATGGTCATTGGCAAACTTCAGACGGGCCTGGACATGCGCTGGCTTGAGCAGGGGGACCTTGCGTGTGCTGCAGGATTTTAATCCATGACGGCATAGTGTGTTACTAATGGTTTTCTTTGAGACTGTGGTCCCAGCTCTCTTCAGGTCATTGAGCAGGTCCTGCCGTGTAGTTCTGGGCTGATCCCTCACCTTCCTCATGATCATTGATGCCCCACGAGGTGAGATCTTGCATGGTGCCCCAGACCGAGGGAGATTGACCGTCATCTTGAACTTCTTCCATTTTCTAATAATTGCGCCAACAGTTGTTGCCTTCTCACCAAGCTGCTTGCCTATTGTCCTGTAGCCCATCCCAGCCTTGTGCAGGTCTACAATTTTATCCCTGATGTCCTTACACAGCTCTCTGGTCTTGGCCATTGTGGAGAGGTTGGCGTCTGTTTGATTGAGTGTGTGGACAGGTGTCTTTTATACAGGTAACGAGTTCAAACAGGTGCAGTTAATACAGGTAATGAGTGGAGAACAGGAGGGCTTCTTAAAGAAAAACTAACAGGTCTGTGAGAGCCGGAATTCTTACTGGTTGGTAGGTGATCAAATACTTATGTCATGCAATAAAATGCAAATTAATTACTTAAAAATCATACAATGTGATTTTCTGGATTTTTGTTTTAGATTCCGTCACTCACAGTTGAAGTGTACCTATGATAAAAATTACAGACTTCTACATGCTTTGTAAGTGGGCAAACCTGCAAAATCGGCAGTGTATCAAATACTTGTTCTCCCCACTGTATAATCCAACAAACTCACTTGACACATTTGAACAAACTCCTAACAAGAACCATGAGTTTGTTCACATGAGTCAAATGAGTTCAAGTAATCAGAATAAGCAATAGTAAAGTGATGCTTGCCTTAGCAAACACCACTACATAAATAAGCAAAGGCACAGGCATAAATGTATATATATTGCTCTGCTGGTGGATTGTCTTAAACCTTACCTTTTATTATGGCTTCTCAGAGAGCATTTTGTGCAGCTACCTTGTGCTTTAACAATATAGCCATAGGTTTGCATAATGTTTCTAGTACTTTCAGACGGGAGATAACAGGAAAATCACTTTTGGAAAATTGCTATTACAGCAGACATTGCTCTTTCCATTGTTGCATTGAAGCTGCATTGAATTCACCCTCCTCGCTCACTAGTGAGAGAGCATGTTTGATTAATATCCTTAATGACAAGCGGATCAATTAGGAACATTTGCACTTGTAAATTGCTTGTAAATGTCATGTTTTCAAGAAACAGTCTACTTGAAATCATTATCTTGATATAAAAAGAATGTAACTCACCACAAATCTAGGTATTCTTGCATCAGTAATTTCCCCAGCAGGAAGACCATTAATGATGCTGTAAAAACAAGCAGCTTCCAGTAAAACAATTATGCCATATGTTTACAGACAGTGGGGTTTATGAATATTTACTAATTTCCTAGTTTAAAATGTCAAAGTTGCTGTCGTATCCATTGTGCACTCTGTTCTGAGCATTTGGTGAATATTTATTTATTGTTAGAAGTGTGTTATCAGACTTAGTACTTTATGCTACTAATTATTAAGCAAACTAAAATATGAAAGGAACAATACATAAATAAATAAATACTGGAAGCCACTTATCTGCTGCTATTTTCTGCCTGGGTCCTCAGCATACATTTTTATGTGAAGATGCTCATTTTTTACTGACACATAACCGTAACTGTAGAAACTATAGTAATAATACATTGTACTGAAAACCTAGTAGTTAGTTAAAATAAACCCTGTTCCATTCAGACACAGTGAACAAACAGTGGAAAAAAAAAACAATCTCAGGATATGCTTTCTGTGTAAAGCAGATCCTCTCAAGAGTTATTACCTTTATTAAAAGCACTGACACATTGCCTTATATATTTCTGACTTCTCCAGCGCCACGGAGACAATTTTCTTTTCTTAAATAAACTGTCATGCTAGTCTTAATATATTGTTGCCATCCTCACAGCTGGAGAAAGAAGGCTGATATAAAACATGTATATGTGAGATTGGTAATTGTATCTTTAGTGTACTTGAGTAGAACAAATGTTTCTCTCTCATGGCTGCATTAATGTGATAAAGCTGAAATTGGCTTTTCATCAGTTTTCTTCACACTGTAATGGTGGACAGTGAAGAGAGGCCCTGGTGTCAATAGCGATGCTGCAAACTTCCTGTCTGTGCTAGTTATATTTCACATCACCACACTGGCCCCTCAGTGCATTATGAAACATGTGATAATGTAACAAATTACAAATATGAAAACCTTTTTGCTTCATTTAAATGATAAGAATCACAGGGAGGCCTAGCTATAAGCCATAAATAAAACATCTCACATGTTAGCGGTTATGTATGTGTGAGTGTGTATGAGGTGGCGGGAGAGAGTGTGCATTTAGATAGAAGGGCAGGGCTCCGGAAGGTATCAGCGTTAAAAGAGGAGGATTGCTCGCGCTGATACCCTCATCCAGAGTGGAATATTTCTAGAGGCCCTGACAGCTCCTCCAGTGCCGAAATGGAAAGGGCTTTATCATGGAATGGTTTGTCACTCACGCTGCTGCAGACGACTTGGCTTCAGGTTAAGCTTGTATCTGCCCCTGCTTTATGGTCCAAGCCCAAAGATCACAACATTGTTTTTGGTGTGAATTATGAAATCACTGATCTAAAAAGCACCCAGTTTATTAGATTTTAGAAAGATTGTGCCCTGTTGTTTTCTTAGAACAGAATCTGAGGCTAACTTGCTTTTAATCACACGAAAAGGGTTTTACGTATTTCATAAATCTTGTGTCAGATGATGTGCTTAAATTTAAAGACGTTTTATTTATATATATATATAAATATATATATATATATATATATATATACACCAATAAGGCATAACATTATGACCTAATATTGTGTTGGTCCCCCTTTTGCTGCCAAAACAGCCCTGACCCGTCGAGGCATGGACTCCACTAGACCCCTGAAGGTGTGCTGTGGTATCTGGCACCAAGATGTTAGCAGCAGATCCTTTAAGTCCTGTAAGTTGTGAGGTGGGGTCTTCATGGATTGGCTATCCACGTGATGTAAAAGAAAACCAGGCCACCTTCTTCTATTGCTCCGTGGTCCAGTTCTGATGCTCACGTGCCCACTGTTGGCGCTTTCGGCAGTGGACAGGAGTCAGCATGGGCACCCTGACTGGTCTGCGGCTATGCAGCCCCATACGCAACAAACTGCGATGCACTGTGTATTCTGACACCTTTCTATCAGAACCAGCATTAACTTCTTGAGCAAATTGAGCTACAGTAGCTCGTCTGTTTAATCGGACCACACGGGCCAGCCTTCGCTCCCCACGTGCATCAATGAGCCTTGGCCGCCCATGACACTGTCGCCAGTTCACCACTGTTCCTTCCTTGGACCACTTTTGATAGATACTGACCACTGCAGACCGGGAACACCCCACAAGAGCTGCAGTTTTGGAGATGCTCTGACCCAGTCGTCTAGCCATGACAATTTGGCCCTTGTCAAACTCGCTCAAATCCTTACGCTTTATCATTTTTCCTGCTTCTAACACATCAACTCTGAGGACAAAATGTTCACTTGCTGCCTAATATATCCCACCCACTAACAGGTGCCGTGATGAAGAGATAATCAGTGTTATTCACTTCACCATAATGTTATGCCTGATATATATATATATATATATATATATAAAATTATTTTTTCAGAGATTTCTTTCTACAAAAACATAAGTCATAAATTAGTTTTTTCCTGACATTTTTTGCTTTCTTTCGGACCATTGGAGGCAAAATTTATGGGCTGCGAGTTTGCTGTTGAGTCTAATATAAAGTGTAATAATCTGTTTCCTCCTCCTTCACTGCAAATGGTCTAAAGTGTTGAACCCTTTCAACACGAGCTTTTTTTGCAAATTAGTTTCAATAAATGTTCAGTTGTGTTTCTCTTCAAATGATGAAGAATAGTTAACTTTTTCATTATGTGATAAAGTCCTTGTGTTGCCATGTGTTTGCTCAATATTCACTTTTACAAGGCAGATGGACAGAGGACCTTTAGCAGCTAGGTAGAATTACTGTTTCTTAATGTCAGCTAGTGATAAAGTTACACATTTGGCTCTGTGTTTTTAGGGTGTTGTTATGTCTTAGCATTGTGGTTTCCCACAGAGTTAATACTGAAAATGTAAGAACTTTTCCAGCCATTTCCAAAATATATATTTTTGTGCCTACTTTATGTAAAACCACAATATTTTAGGAATAAATTATTGTTCGTTTCAGCAGTAGTTTCTGTCCACTGCTAGCTAGACCTTTGCTAAATAGCCATTGTTATATAAATAATGGCATAAATTTGTTGCACATTTTGGTAAATCCCTGTGCAGATCAAATTTTCCCTTTTCAATTTGAAAGCGGGGAGGAGCTTTTAAGATGTCAGCACCTGCTGATTAGTACATTACTAAGAGCTCCAAAGAACGTCCAGTTATTAATCTGCTCTAGAGCTGAAACCACCTCCACACCAGTTTGATCTCATAGGGCAGTGTTCCAGACAGGTCAGACCAGTCCCACACTACAAACACACACACATTGCACATGCATTCTAACCAAGTGATTGACTTGGGACACAAGTAGTTCAAAACAGAAAGGACTTTTATTCTAAGAAATATTCTGGGGTTGATAAACCTGATATAATGATTAACAACAAAAAAAGCCCAGAAGAGCAGTGTGTATGTGGCTTATGAATACCATATTCATGTCATGGTTTTTACACATTCTTCCAAGATATTTAAAAGACTCATTGGGATAAAAATCAGGATAGGATAAAATAGGATTTAGGATAAAAAAGGCAACCGCCTTTTTCAAGACACGTAGAACCCAAGTGGGGTATTACTTTGTTTTATGTTGTAGAATAAAATGTAAAAAAAAAGTATATTGAATTAACCACAAACCTTATTTTAGGCATTTAAGTTAACCAAAAACCCATTTAGAAAAATACAAATTAAGCATTAAAACTTCTGCAAATGAAATGTGACAAGAAGAAGGAGGGTCCCTCCTTCCTGATTGAGATGGTATAGTCCAATTTCCTGCTGGAGTGAATAAAGTTAAGCAGGGCTGAGCCTGGTCAGTACCTGGATGGGAGACCTCCTGGGAAAACCAGGTTGCTGCTGGAAGAGGTGTTAGTGAGGCCAGCAGAGGGTGCTCACCCTGTGGTCTGTGTGGGTCCTAAAGCCCCAGTATAGTGATGGGGACACTATACTGTCAAAGAGCACCGTCCTTCAGATGAAACGTTAAACCGAGGTCCTGACTCTCTGTGGTCATAAAAAATCCCAGGATGTCCTTTGTTAAAAGAGTAGGGGTGTAACCCCGGCATCCTGGCCAAATTTTCCCATTGGCCTCTGTCCATCATGGCCTCCTAATAATCCCCATATACTGATTGGCTTCATCACTCTGTCTCCTCTCCACCAATCAGCTGGTGTGTGGTGGGTGTTCTGGCGCAATATGGCTGCCGTCACATCATCCAGGTGGATGCTGCACATTGGTGGTGGTTGAGGAGATTCCCCCCTTCTATATGTAAAGCGCTTTGAGTACCCTGAAAATCGCTATATAAATGTAACAAATTATTATTATTATTATTATTATTATTATTATTATAAAGGTGGAGCCAAAATGTACGAAGCAGACATGTTTGGCTGGATTATATAAAGTTAATATTTCATTATATTATAAGAGATATTTATCAGTGCCTGAGTTATAGTTAAGAGTATAAAATGAACTTTAATATTTTTCCCCGACTGCTGCCTTGGACATCACAGTTTAAGGATGTCACTAGCAAAGGGCTCGGGACTGTGCACATTCTTGTGGTGCAATCAGCCAGTCAGCATCGTCATGAGGTCATGAATGGGAATGCTAATGAATGCTCCAAGCACTTTAGGCCTCCTTGGATCGTGGCTGAAAATGTTGTAGTTGTTGCCTTCAGTCTCTGTGTTGTTGATGACACATTAATCTTGATTGTTGGTTTATTTTGAACTAAATTTGGTTGGCTAAAAAAAAAGAACTAACTTGTCACATTCATCTGAAATGTAAGTTGCTCATTATTAACTTTTTTTATTTATCTGTTTATTGAACGGTTGGATAAAAGCAGTATCACAATTGTGCTTTTTGGGCTGAATCAAAACCATCTTATATGTGTGATATTGCTTAAATATTTTGTCATAAACACTTACTTAGCTGCTACAGGTGAAAAAATACCCCTATTATTGTCTCAAAGCAATAGTTACTAGAATGGAAGGGAGAGAAAAGCAACAATGGGAGTACCAGAGCTCTTTTAAGAGTCTGCAGGGCTAGTAAATGGGATGAAGCACTTCAAGATTCATTTACATCACTATGACGTTGCTTCAGATCTCAGCAGCAAGTCATTGGCCGGTTAGAGATTTCAAGAATAGCCTCTCTACAGTCTTCAATCAGCGGTCATGAAAGAGAGCAGCTTAAGCATCCTCCAGTCCAACGCTCCCTTCATCCTTATGGATTTTTTTAGTTGACTTATTTCCATGCACCTTTTTTTAAACGGAGACTGTGAAAGAACATGCAAATATGAATATGATGAAGGGGCGTTTTTCTGGGAAGAGTATCCACAATCAACCATATAAAACACATATATTACATCTTATATGCTGCCCTTGCTGCCTACATTTCGAAATACTTAAAGGGGTGGTTGATTATGATTTCACTTTTTAAACTTTAGCTAGTGTGTAATGTTGCTGTTTGAGCATAAACAATATCTGCAAAGCTACGCCGCTCAAAGTTCAAAGCAAAGGGAGATATTTTCTTTTAAAGAAATTGCTTTTTAAGGACTACAACAAATGGCTGGTAGGGACTACACAAGCTTCCTCCCGGGTAAGTGACATCACTAACCCTGAAATTTACATAAACCCTGCCCCCGGGAACACACAACAAAGGGGGTGAGGCCATGTTGAGAATTTATAGACTATCATGACAGAATATGCTAATCAATGACTTGAAGATAGTTAACTCCACATCAGCTACATAAATTCATCAACTAACCATTTAGGAACATCTTGTCGCATTCTACATGTTGTCACTTCTTCTTGAGTCTCTCCATCAGTCCGACTCCGGTTTGAACATAAAAGGCTGAACAGTTTTATTGCCTGTCTGCATGCGCTAATCAGAGCTGCTAATGCAAGCTCTTGAAGCTCCACCCCATGAGCAGCAGCTCATTTGCATTTAAAGGGACACACAAAAACGGCACGTTTTTGCTCACCCTCAAAAAGTGACAATTTTAATATGCTATAAAAATGATCTGTGGGGTATTTTGAGCTAAAACTTCACATACACACTCTGGGGACATCAGAGACTTATTTTACATCTTGTAAAAAGGGGCAATCAACCACCCCTTTAAAGGTCCAGTGTGTAGTATTTATGAGGATCTATTGACAGAAATGCAATATAATATACATAACTATGTTTTCAGTGGTGTATATATATTATATATTTTTTTTATTACCTTACAATGAGCTATTTCTATCATACACCACGGGTCCCCTTACAGTAAAATCGCCATTTTGCGCCGTCATGTTTCTACGGTAGCCCTAAACGGACAAACTTCTCTACAGAGCACTAGTCACTCTGCTCTCTCCGACGACGACAATTTTGTCCTGTGTCGGCTACCGTAGCGCTGGTCCATTGCAATTCACAACCTCACCGCTAGATGCCGCTAAAATTCACACACTGCACCTTTAACTATTTTTAGCAATATATTTCAGTATTGAATGTTTATTTATAATCAACATTGCACTCATTCTTCTTTTTTCTGATGAATCCATAGATGCATGACACAAGTGTGAGCTTGTTCCTGAATGGTCTAGAGGAGGATGGCACAGCTCTGGACACACAAACCCTAGCAGGACCTGTTGATGACATCACCTCAGAGGGTGCTCTGTGGATTGGTAGGAGTTCTAACGGTAATGATTTCTGTACTCCTACATTGATCTTTAGTTTTTTTAATATGCACATTTATATATTTGATTTGAATTAGCTTCTCTTTTTTTCCAAAGCTGCCACTATCCACATCCAATGGTATTTCTCCTCAGAATCATAGTTTTCTATCACTCGATTTGAGTGCAGAAAAGGACACACTAATTTGCAGACATGTTATATTTTTCATTATAGAAATATTCATAAGCCTGCAACTAATCATAGTTGGAGTTTATATAGGTCAGGGGTGACCATATGGCAACAAATAATCTCCTCATAAATGAGATGAGATGGGATTTCTGTAATACCCCCAGGGAATGAAATGCACACACAATCACACACACAGATAAACACACACACATTTTGAATACACATCCACAAATAGTATAGACTTGCTAAAGTTTCTTTAAGTTTGCTCTGCTTTCATTCTAATCTAAGCTCAACATTGCTGTGTTTATTAGTGCAAAAATGACAATAATTCTGCCCAAATCACTTAGAGGACATAATAAATTGGTTACCACTGCTGCTAGTTTCTCTCATTTCCTAAATGCCACATGAACAAGGAAGCAACCCACTGCATATTGTCTTCAAAGAGAGCATGCCTCATTTACTGTCATACGTGCACACACAGAACAGCTTCACATGAAAGTTGTAGTCTGTGTAATCCATTTGGCACACATCCCAAGTGTCTGAAATGCTTGTTTGATTCATGTAGAACTCATGTGGACAAAGCATGGAAGGAGTTCTTATAAGATTTAAAGTGAATGCTGGGTTCAGGCAAACATAATGCCATTTGAAACTTTTGACTAAAGCATAAAAATACTTTTATTATTAATCTTTTATTTTCAGTGTTTCTGAATTTGAGTATTTATGGTCATATTTAGGATATGCACATTTCACACTGCTTAATGAAACAATTTTACACTACCTTTCAAAAGTCTTGGGTCAGTAAGACTTTTTTTTTTTAAGAAAATACTTTTATTCAGCAAGGATGCATTAAATTGATCTAAAGTGACAGAAAATATTGTTACAAAAAAAACAACAATATTTCAAATATAGTGAATACTGTTTTTTTGTCTATTCATCAAAGAATCCTGAAAGAAATGTCACGGTTTCCACAAAAATATTAAGCACTAAGCAGCAGAACTATTTTCAACATTGACAATAAGAAATTTTACTTGAGCACCAATTTTTCAAATTTTTACTGTACTCTGTAGAGACCTCTTTCAAAAACATAAATTATTACACACCCCAAAATTTTGATTGTTGTGTAAATCTATTTGATCATGTCATTTAATATTGAATAATCTCTTCTGGTGTACATTGTTGTCTATATTAAATGCTTTTATTAATATATATACATGTTAGCTTTTCTTTGGCTTGGCATATCTTGCATGTATGCATACAAACCTCTTTAATTTGTGTTTTTATGAATGAAATGTGCTATATAAATACTGCAATGATTACATGAATACTGCAAAAACACAGACTCGGCACACAAAGATGAAAAGATTTCAGGGCAAACATCCATATAACATCTCAATCAGAGCCGGTTATTAGAACAGAAGTGATTATATCTTATCTGGTGATGTAGATGGACCCGCACGTTTAGGCTTGGATCTATGCCGCCCATCCAGCCGGTAGGATTAATGCTCACAGAGAACTGTAAATAAGCATAATAGATCCCACCATGCAGCAAGTGTCTCTTTAACTCAAATAAAGACACAGATAAGGTAATCCACTAGTTGCTATGGATCCTGCAGACCGTCTTCAATAGCGCCCATTGACTTTCCTTTCTTTTTCTCCCCAGGGTCAAATCAATTCATTGGAAGGATGCAGGATTTTAGATTTTATCCAAAGACATTAACCAACAGGTAAGCATAAGGTCACAGGACATTAACATCAGACGTAACTGCAAAGGTAGTTTTTATAAAAATGTGCTTTATAAAATCTGGATCCTGAAGCAAAATCAGTTTAGAAACACAGCTATGAACAATTTTAAATCATGCATTTCTGTATTTCAGAGAGATTGAAGAGGTGTACGGTGGGCAATTCCCTCAACTACACACCCAGTCCACATGCCGCTGCCTCGCCAGCCACCCCAGAGTGCACCCCCTAGTGGAGAGGTACTGCATCCCCAATGCAGCCAATGATACCACCCATAACAAAGTGCTCCGCCTGAACCAGGACGCCCACCCAATGCATTACATCAATGACAATGACATCGGAACCACCTGGATCTCCTCCGTCTTTCCCACTTTAGAGCTACTGGACAAAGGAATAACCATCACTATAGATCTGGAGAATGGACAGTACCAGGTACATACCCACCAATAAGGGGCTTGTTGGGAATGTTGTTCCAGGACCAACAATAATGACCTGAAAAATCCCTACTTGGTTTATGCTGTGAGACCAGAGTTTTTATTAGGGTTTATAGTTAGTTTGTCTTGATATTAATTTAGTTTACAGAGCATCAAGAGTCAAGACACTATATGCTTTAAAGTTAGTTTAACTTGATATTAGTTTATTTTATGGTTTGAAGCAGTGGTTCTCAACCTTTTTGACTTAATTTGTCCAAAACCCTAATTTCTAAGCTGATAAGTACCTCTAGTACTCATGTAATAAAAATAAATAAACTCAAAAATATGTCAAAAATATTAATGTTGCACGTCTTTATTTTTACTGTTTTTTAGTATTATAATTAATATAGCTAAATTTTTAGACTTAATGGAGTGCCCCTGGAAGTTTGCAGAGGCCCCATAGTGGCCCCCGGCCCTTGGTTGATAACCACTGATTTAAAGTAAGCTTCAACCCGCCGTTGTCTATTTGTGTGGCTGCTTTCTCAAATCCAGACACTGGGTAGCGTCTTTTCCATTTGAATACACTAAAGCCGACCTAAAGTCCTTTGTGTGTGTCTGAGTGAGTCGCTCAGTCATCCATGTGGCTAAGCCAAGCCGAGCAGAGAGTCCAGCTGTAAAGAAGTAGAGGATTTATACAGCTCTGCCTCAGTCTCTCCTCTCAATACCAGATAAAACACACCACCACACAGACTTTGAAGTGTCCACTTAGTCAAAGCTGCAACCAGTTTCTCGACAAACTCCTCAAAATGAAGCCACAGAGGGAGAGAGGGAAGAGTAAAGCGGTGCTTCAAGCTGTTCTTCAAAGCGCCAGCGTGCTTTAGGAGGCAGCGGAGCATTGACTGTTGCTGTGCAGATAATAGATAATCCATTGCTGTTTAGTATTTCATGCATATTTCACCCTCTGTCAATTTTGCATGCTTCCTTTACAGGTTTTCTATGTGATTCTCCAATTCCTCAATGCTCAGCCCGAAGCGGTCCGCATTCAAAGGAAGACGATCAGGAACTCAGAATGGAAGGACTGGCAGTTCCTGGCCAAGAATTGCAGCTACTTTGGGATGGAGGATAACGGGCCTTTGAATCGCCCTGATTCTGTAAACTGCCTACAGTTTCCCAGGTACTGTATACACACACACACACACACACACACACACACACACACACACACACACACACACACACACACACACACACACACACGCACTCTATATGTCTGTTAGTCCATCCACAGGCGCTTCTGAATCTGATAACAGTCCTTGAACAAATGATTCCTGCCAGGTAAGCTGTATCAAAGTGGGTTGAGACAAGTTCCCACTTTGATAAAAGCAGTGGATTGTCGTTTAGTGGGAGTCTAGGAGCTTTTTGAGGATCTAGGAGGAGAATAGGGAGGAAAATGCTGCTCTTGGCTGCAGTCCAGGCTGCACAGATCTGATCTCTGCTGTCCTTGGCTGAAATCAAGACAGCAGAGATAGCTTAGCTGTTATGGACCACACAAGCACCTGGTTTCACATGCAGACAACAGAGAAAATGCGGACAGTTATTTTTTAATGGGCTCGGGCTGAGAGGGTTATCGTAACTATTTATGATGATAAACTACAGTTCATGTGTCTTTTTTGACGGTACATATACAGAAACATGCATAATTGACCCTCACAAAATGATTAGTAAAAGTCATATTTAAATTCCGGGGCCCACTTTCTCCTAAACTTCCAAGTGTGCTGCAGAATGACTTAAATATATTTAAATTAATGAATTATTATTAATAAAATAATCAAACTATAAATGCTCTAAAATGCTAAAAGAAAACACATAAAATCAATATGTAAACTGAAAACATCTTCCCCACTCAACTGTTTTTTGTTCTTTCTTGAATCATTTTATGAATCATGGTTAATTACTTTAACATCTCAATACTCAGTTTCTGATGATTTAAAAAAAGAAAAGAAAAAAAGTTTGAAAACTATTTGGGGAAGCCTTAGAGTAAAAAAGGTTGAGAACCACTGGTCTACATAACATCACACTATATTTTAAGTTGGCTCATGATGAATATATTTGAAAATGTAGGCTATGCATCCTGCTAATTTTGGTTTTACTGGCCAGATGTTTCACCACTTTACTTGTCCAAATATTTTAGTTTACAAACAAAGACTTAGACCCGATGGCATAAGGGTCTGCACTTAGACTCTTCAGACATGCCACATCAGAGTATGTGGGGAGAGAGAGACACAGAGAGCAAAGGTAGATGGAAAAAGAGAGAGAGATTGCGACAAAAGACTTTCTTCACACAGGTTTGTCCTGGATAAGTCTACCAGCATTAGGGCTGGAACATGCAGAAGCGCTCTGTGGATCTTTCTTGAGAGTGAATAATGCAGCAGGGGCTATACCTGTTCTGCCCCTGGAAAGACTTTGAGAACTCTCTCATTCACCCCATTTATTCCTGCCCTTTGAGAAATCACCCTTTCAAACCCTGTACCACTAAACTATATTTTAAATCTGTATTAGTGAAATTTCCTCTCAGTAGTTCTGAGATGCAAAGGAAAGACCTTTGCTTTTCCAATTTCTTTGATGTTTGTTCATTTCAGTAGCTTGTGACATGTTTCATTTTCAACCTGACAACGTGTTACCCGGCTATGTCAAAACTTGAAGTTCTCAGTCTCTTTCAATCACTCACACATTCAAAGCTTGAGACGCAGGATTATTGTTTTTTTTCTTTCTTATTTTTATTTTTATAAGTCAGTAGGATAATATAGGGTACATTTTCTGTTTGTAACACTTTAAAGCGCTTAGTTCACCCAAAAAGGAAAATTATGTCATCATTTACTCATCTTCATATCATTTCAAAACATGCCTGCAAGGCATACTTTCTTCCAAGGAGAATCGTTGAAGAATTACACTGGCCACTCTTTTCCATATAACGAAAGTGAATCTGGTCTGTCATTTAAAGGGGTCATGAACTGCGTTGTTTTATTGTTTTATGATGTTTCCTGGGGTGCACTTATAATGTTAGAATGCTTTTTACATCAAAAATTGTCATAATTTATAAATAAAAGGCACTTTTCCTACCCTGATTTTAGCCCTCTGGTTTGAACGCTCTGTTTTAATGGGCGTGTCTGCTGTGAGACTTCAGTGTAAACGCCCACTGCTGTGATTGGCTAACGTCTTTCCATTTGAAATAGCTAAGTATTACTCTCTCTTTTAGCGCGTTTTTACTATTACAGCTCTCATGGTTAACTAATCGTGAAAAGTGTTGCATTACATTTAGATCTATGGCATTATATTTAGATCTATGGCATTATATTCAGATCGTGGCATGAAAGGTTGCAGAGATGACATTGTAGCCGATCACAGACATGAAAGCAGTGATCTCGTCATTGCAACTCAGTTTCTGTACACTAACGAATGCTTTCATCTTCACTAACAGTGCAAACGTGATATAGTTAAGAGATTCGTTGAATAAAACGGTAGTCACTGATAGACGCGTCACTGATAAACTCTTGCCGTTTGATTGACAGCTCCAGCACGCGCTGCTCCAACGATTGCAAAGGGAGCTTTCTTTGATCACTTTCTTTATAGAATTTAATCACCGTTAAATAACAGATTACAGTGGGGAGAACAAGTATTTGATACACTGCCGATTTTGCAGGTTTTCCTACTTACAAAGCATGTAGAAGTCTGTAATTTTTATCATAGGTACTCTTCAACTGTGAGAGATGGAATCTAAAACAAAAATCCGTAAAATCACATTGTATGATTTTTAAATAATTAATTTGCATTTTATTGCATGACATAAGTATTTGATCACCTACCAACCAGTAAGAATTCCGGCTCTCACAGACCTGTTAGTTTTTCTTTAAGAAGCCCTCCTGTTCTCCACTCATTACCTGTATTAACTGCACCTGTTTGAATTTGTTACCTGTATAAAAGACACCTGTCCACACACTCAATCAAACAGGCTCCAACCTCTCCACAATGGCCAAGACCAGAGAGCTGTGTAAGGACATCAGGGATAAAATTGTAGACCTGCACAAGGCTGGGATGGGCTACAGGACAATAGGCAAGCAGCTTGGTGAGAAGGCAACAACTGTTGGCGCAATTATTAGAAAATGGAAGAAGTTCAAGATGACGGTCAGCAACCTCCTTCCCTCAGTAAGAGCATTGAAGATGTGGCTGGGTCTTCCAGCATGACAACGACCCGAAACACACAGCCAGGGCAACTAAGGAGTGGCTCCGTAAGAAGCATCTCAAGGTCCTGGAGTGGCCTAGCCAGTCTCCAGACCTGAACCCAATAGAAAATCTTTGGAGGGAGCTGAAAGTCCGTATTGCCCAGCGACAGCCCCGAAACCTGAAGGATCTGGAGAAGGTCTGTATGGAGGAGTGGGCCAAAATCCATGCTGCAGTGTGTGCAAACCTGGTCAAGAACTACAGGAAACGTATGATCTCTGTAATTGCAAACAAAGGTTTCTGTACCAAATATTAAGTTCTGCTTTTTTTTGATGTATCAAATACTTATGTCATGCAATAAAATGCAAATGAATTACTTAAAAATCATACAATGTGATTTTCTGGATTTTTGTTTTAGATTCCGTCACTCACAGTTGAAGTGTACCTATGATAAAAATTACAGACTTCTACATGCTTTGTAAGTGGGCAAACCTGCAAAATCGGTAGTGTATCAAATACTTGTTCTCCCCACTGTATTTTCATCCTACTAAGAGAAACAACGCAAGTTGACGTTTAGTCACTGGTTTGATTTACTGACACACAGACAAAGAACATCTGACTGTACATGAATAATTACATTTCAGATCAGGCATTAGAATTAACAGTTACTTACATGTTGCATTACTGTCGAGCCCAGGCACTGCACAATATTTTGTAATCCTCAACGGTATGTTTATTGCTTGGTAGCTCGATCTGGTTTAACACCACGTAGGCCTATGTTACTTTTAGGCTACCTATTCTATTGCATGTCATAGATTCCCACTTTGAAAAACCTGTCATTTGCTGGGCCTGGTGTCAATAAAAGCTTTTATTGGACTAACAAGGAAGTTTTCAGTTCTGAAACTTAAAGGATATTCTTATAGTATGGTGACCTCTTATATGTCAAAAGCTCAAGGAAAATTTGATTTCTCAGTTCATGACCCCTTTAAAAGCATCAAAAATTATAAAGAAATTGTTTCTCATATGACGAGTGACATATATGTGCACTACAATTGAGCAACAAACTAAATTTGGGTCTCTGCTATCGTATGACTTCAGAACAGGGTGCAAGTCAACATTTATAGGCTTTTTTTTTTGTCATTTTGGAGATTGAGAGCCAGAATTCCCATTTACTTGCATTTTATAGAATACATGACCAGTTCAGCTGTCAACATTTCTTTCTTCTTTTGTGTTCTACAGAAAGTTTAGTAAATTCAGTAAATTTCTTTGAAGCAATGGTTCTCAACCTTTTTTTGTCTCCAAGACCCCCATTGTCCAAGTCAATATTTAAATATTTGTCTATGTAAGCTAACATATTTCTGCTGTAATGACAAACTTGTTTTCAACCTTTTTTTTATTACAGAAGCAAGGAAGGGCAATATATTTAAAAATAAATAAAACATTTAAAATTAAAATAATTAAACTCCATAATTCAAGACATGTCAAGAACGAAATGTTTTTCAGTGTTCATACCTTCTATGACAAATTAAATTACATGACGTTTCCAGTTTTTTTTGTGATTATGGGATGTTGTTTTGTTCTTGTTGTTTGCGGTTAGCGTTTTTTGCCTGTTTGACAACGTCAAAAACCATATGACTTTTCCAGGTCTGGAAATCACGCTTTAAAAATTCCCTCATATAAAGTATCTAGGTTGTCCAAGACCGGGGAAACAAATTAAAATGAACAATATGTCATAATTTTTAGCTGTTTTAGATTTTTAAAGCTTGTTTTGTCTAATATTAACTCATTTTAAGCCATTTTGCGGCCTCATTGGAAGCATGCAGGGTTGCCCTAGTGGGTCCTGACGCTCTGATTGAGAACCACTGCTTTACAGGGAGCCTGTATACTCTTTTAACAATTTCAAACTAAATTGAGTGGTTTTTTTTGTCTTTTGTTTCAGTGACATACCTTTCTCCCGCGGAAATATCACCTTCAGCATGCTAACACCCGAGCCGAACCTGCGACCGGGCTACAACGACTTCTACAACAGTGCCGCCCTACAAGAGTTTGTGAGAGCCACACATGTGAGAATCCACCTCCATGGCCAGTACCACACCCAAGATGCCACGGTTCCTTTCCGCCATCGCTACTACGCCGTGGACGAAATCACCATTAGCGGCAGGTTCGAGACCAGCAGCATTCTGACACCTGTCAACCCCAATCAAGCATCACCTGACACAATTGCCCCTTTTCGCCCTGATTAACGCTTCCAGTAACTAAATTTGACATACATTTGTGGACTTTGTTTTAATTTGATTGGATTTCCGTGTTTGATAAGAAAATCAGTAGGCGGATATGGCAGGATAATTCAGACTTTGATAAAATGAAAGACTTTTTAGGTTCAAGACCAAGTGGAGATGGCAGACAAATGATGTTTGCTAGTTTGACACAACTGGGGGATCTATGACATGTCTGTTATTAGCCGCAGAGAGTAATGCCATGTTTAACACAGATTTTGACTTCCTGTTAATGGTCTTGTAATTACAGTGGGGATGCCACATTTGGAAATCACTGGCAGGAAAACTTGTGTTCTTCTTCTTGGAGGCTTCAGGGAAGCAGCTAATCAGTCTGAAATGTTCTTCTGCGTCTCTCAAGGATGTCGAATCTGTTCTTTAGTCTCTTCAGAAGCAGAGACATGGTGTTATATCCATGTATACCTTCAGACATTAAACAGCCACTGTTCTTACGACTATGGTAATTATGTCATTATGCAGGCAGCTGTAACTTGGCTCGCTCTCGCTGTGCGAGTATGTCTGAGTGAGCGAGAGAAGGCAACTTTAATTAAGAGCTAGTTAAACTGGCACAGACGAAATCGAGATTTAGAGACTGTGAAATCTCATCATCCTCTGACATTCAGAGGTGTCCCCCATCCTCCCCGCCTTTTCTCACTCTTTTTTTCCTGTACGGCTCTCTTCTTTTGCTCTCTGAGGCATCGCAACAGCTTCACCGGAGAAACAAAGGCAGAGAGTAAACAGTAGTGGATTCACCCCCTTAGGGAGACTGACAGTTCAAACCCGTGAGAGGCTGAGAAGAGGATGTATGTGTGCTTGGGGACTAAAATGTGCGTAAATTTAGCCTTTGAGGTATTCTGACAGGGTGTCAAGCTGTGTCTGGGAGCATTAGCGTTTGCTTTACGCTCATACCGTAATAACCTCCAGCAATAATGACAGCCCTCTTTCTTTTCCACTCTCCTCCTCTCTTGTTTGCTTGTTACGTTGTTTGTTTGAGTAACGGAGGTGAAGGGTGCTGCTTTTAGAGGGAGCCGTGTAAAGATGGGTGGATGATAATGTCGAATAAGGGCCCTTGAGAATGAATAATTAAAGCGGTGACCTGCAGGTGCGTGTTCCGTCTGATGGAGACCTGTCAGGTCTGCTGTTGTACATTACGACACACCGTTGATATTTCCTCTGGCATTTATAAATGTTGAATGCGAAAGTCCTATTAGCCATGCACAGAGAGAATGAAGGAATGGAAGACTGATGGAAAGATCTAGAGAATGTGAAAAATGAAGAGAAAGATTTTGTCAGGAACCGTTGACGTTGCTGACCCTGTTGATTTGTTGAAACTTGCTACATATTTCCAAGTGTCCTGAAAAAAAATGAAAATTATACATTTGGATTTTTTTTTTTTTTCAATAAATTTAAGGTGAACACTGATTCACATGATTTGACATAAAATAGCAACTTTTTGTCAACATGAAATCTAAGTGGCATTTTCATTTTAATACATGTTCTTGGTCTTATTATGACAGATTCTTCATTACATTGTCATGTCAATCTTTCATCAAAATGCAATATCTCTCCTGCCTAAAACAACTTTCCTTTATGCTGACATCAAGTCCTCTTATTTCTCAGCCAATCAATTCCCACAGTATAAAATCATGTCTTGTTTTATTTATTTTTGTGTGTAAAATAGGGGTGTGGCGAGACACTTAGCTCACAAGACGAGACACGAGATTAGGTTCACGAGAACGTGTCGAGACGAGATTTTTGCACAGTATTTTTAAGAAATCCTTAATGACAAAATTCATGACTGGAAAAATAGTCTGCAGGTGCATTTTGAAATGCTTTAACTAATCTTGTAATGAATGTGATTTCAGTTCAACTTTATGAGAATGAATTATCATATGCATTGAAAGACAACAATATACAAGCACTGTAACAAACAAACTCAACTAACTGGCTTCTCTCCTGTATGATTTCACATGAGACTCTTCAGACCTTACTGTACATGAATTATGAGCTTCCAGAACTTCTGATTGAGGCTGTGTGTGACCTCCTAGTTGAACTCCTTTCCACAAATTGAACATAGAAATAAAAACAGTATACATAAAAAAAACAGTTTTTTCTTAGTCTTATTAAATGCAAACAATAAGAGACACGTGCAATCATAATCAAATTACTCTCTCAATATTCAAAGTGCAAACAGAGAGCAAAACAGAGACCAGAGCTAAGAGGTGTTTACAGCTACACAGCCCAGGATAAGAGAGCTTTGATATTTGGAGACTGGCTATTGTATGTCGCCTAGTTTGCGCGAATCAGGGATCTCACGTTCAGTTTCGCTTTTGATTCGCAATCGCACGTACTCTGTGTATAGGGAGCAACGGTGCTGAGCACGCATTCTACAAGATAATAAGTAATTTATCAGACACTCTATCAGACTCTGTTGCGCACGAATCTTCCCCTATGGTCCTGTCAGTCATCTCACCCTACTCTCGTCACATGTGATTCCTGCAGCTCAGATGCAGTCGCACACAGTGCAGAGCAGAGCAGACGTTTACAAGAGTTTACGACCGTTTTCCAACTGAATTAAATGGTTTTTATTTCTATAAAAAAAGCAAAACGACAGTGGATGATGTAATTTAAACGTAGCAGTGGCATATTCTATGCCAATTTCACTCTCACGCTCCGTCATGGCGATATCGCGAGACAGCTTTTCACACGACGAGAAATCTTGTCACATTTTAATCTCGCGAAATCTCGTGGCACGAGATCTCGTCACACCCCTAGTGTAAAATGTAAATATCCTATTTAATTTAGAAATGCGTCACATTATGGAAGAAAAATGTGTTGATCAGTTAATCAGTTCCTGTTTCCTTGATCTCACCCTATACAGGCTGCTCCAATTAAAGGGATAGTTCACCCAAAAGTGAAGATTTTGTCATAATTTACTCACCCTCAAGTTGTTCCAAACCTGTACAAGTTTCTTTCTTCTGTTGAACACAAAAGAAGATATTTTGAAGAATGTTGGTAACCAGACAGTCGATGGACTCCATTGACTTCCATAGTACTATGGAAGAAAATACTATGGAAGTCAATAGGGTCCATCAACTGTTTGGTTACCGACATTATTCAAAATATCTTCTTATGTGTTCAGCAAAAGAAAGAAATTCATACAAGTTTGGAACAACTTGAGGGTGAGTAAATGATAGAAATTTCATTTTTGGGTGAACTATCCCTTTAAGGTATTTAAGCAAAACACAAATTTCTGCTTTACCTTGGGAGCCAGTTCCATTAGCTGTATGAGAAGAACAGCAGTGAAGAATCTCCAGAAGGATATGGGTTCTAATTGTGTGTCTTTGTCCCCTTAGGTGTGAGTGCCATGGCCATGCAGACAGCTGTGACACTAGTGTGAGTCCGTACCGCTGCGCCTGCCTCCCAGAGAGCCACACACATGGAGCTAATGTGAGTCCCGCAGGGGAGGCCCCCTTTTAATTAACCACTTCCCTTTAATGACGTGCAAGAGTCCTCTTTAATGAACAGCACACTCAAAAATAGGCCTTAACGGAATGACAAGAAAAAAGCAGTGAGAGAGAGAGAGAGAGAGAGAGAGAGAGAGAGAGAGAGAGAGAGAGAGAGCGAGAGAGAAAGAGAAAGAGCAGGAGGAAAACAAGAGACAGAGAGATCATTCCCGCACATCTCCAGTTTCCTGATGAAAAGAGCTAGAAGAAGGGTAAAAAAGAAAAGGGGAAGGAGAGAAGGAAGTGGTTTTGTGGGCAGCAATGCTCTAATCGTCCTGTCCCATCAGCCCCTGGGTGTCTTGATGATGAGCCCAGCAAAGGTAATTATATCTCAGGGAAAGCTCTGATGACACGGCTCCAGTACTCACACTTTCAGGAATGCCATGGCTCACCAGTGTTGAGAAGCTACTTTGAAACTGTAGTTTGCCAAGATTATCATAATTTAAAATATTTGAACTACAGTCAAGCTGTAGTTTAGACCAAAAATGCCATGAAGGGCGTTTATAAAAAAAAAAAAAATCATTTCCATGAGCCATTCGAATAAACTGTTCAATGCTACATACACTCACCTAAAGGATTATTAGGAACACCTGTTCAATTTCTCATTAATGCAATTATCTAATCAACCAATCACATGGCAGTTGCTTCAATGCATTTAGGGGTGTGGTCCTGGTCAAGACAATCTCCTGAACTCCAAACTGAATGTCAGAATGGGAAAGAAAGGTGATTTAAGCAATTTTGAGCGTGGCATGGTTGTTGGTGCCAGACGGGCCGGTCTGAGTATTTCACAATCTGCTCAGTTACTGGGATTTTCACGCACAACCATTTCTAGAGTTTACAAAGAATGGTGTGAAAAGGGAAAAACATCCAGTATGCGGCAGTCCTGTGGGCGAAAATGCCTTGTTGATGCTAGAGGTCAGAGGAGAATGGGCCGACTGATTCAAGCTGATAGAAGAGCAACTTTGACTGAAATAACCACTCGTTACAACCGAGGTATGCAGCAAAGCATTTGTGAAGCCACAACACGCACAACCTTGAGGCGGATGGGCTACAACAGCAGAAGACCCCACCGGGTACCACTCATCTCCACTACAAATAGGAAAAAGAGGCTACAATTTGCACGAGCTCACCAAAATTGGACAGTTGAAGACTGGAAAAATGTTGCCTGGTCTGATGAGTCTCGATTTCTGTTGAGACATTCAGATGGTAGAGTCAGAATTTGGCGTAAACAGAATGAGAACATGGATCATCATGCCTTGTTACCACTGTGCAGGCTGGTGGTGGTGGTGTAATGGTGTGGGGGATGTTTTCTTGGCACACTTTAGGCCCCTTAGTGCCAATTGGGCATCGTTTAAATGCCACGGCCTACCTGAGCATTGTTTCTGACCATGTCCATCCCTTTATGACCACCATGTACCCATCCTCTGATGGCTACTTCCAGCAGGATAATGCACCATGTCACAAAGCTCGAATCATTTCAAAATGGTTTCTTGAACATGACAATGAGTTGACTGTACTAAAATGGCCCCCACAGTCACCAGATCTCAACCCAATAGAGCATCTTTGGGATGTGGTGGAACGGGAGCTTCGTGCCCTGGATGTGCATCCCACAAATCTCCATCAACTGCAGATATCCTATCAATATGGGCCAACATTTCTAAAGAATGCTTTCAGCACCTTGTTGAATCAATGCCACGTAGAATTAAGGCAGTTCTGAAGGTGAAAGGGGGTCAAACACAGTATTAGTATGGTGTTCCTAATAATCCTTTAGGTGAGTGTATAAGAGAGATTAGGGAGGACTGATTCACTAGAATGCATTGGCTTTTCTGGTTTGAAATTTGAGAGAGAGGTTTTTTTTGAGTCCAAACTGTTTTACTATAATGAAGCATTTGAGAGAAGGGGCCATTTTTAGGGTAAACCAATTCACTAGAAAGAATCAGACATCTACAGGGCTTTTTTTTAGGCAAACTGATTCACTAAAATGATTCAGACATTCATACATATGATTAAGAGGACCATTTAGGACAAATTGATTTAATGGAATGAATTTAACGCTACATATGAGAGAAGGGACCGTTTAGGATGAACTGATTTACTACAACAAATCGGACCTGTTACATATGAGACGAGGATAAAGTTTAGGATGTTTTAATTCACTAAAATAATTCAGACTTTCTGATTGCACATTTAAAAGAAGGTACACTGCCGATTTTGCAGGTTTTCCTACTTACAAAGCATGTAGAAGTCTGTAATTTTTATCATAGGTACACTTCAACTGTGAGAGACGGAATCTAAAACAAAAATCTATAAAATCACATTGTATGATTTTTAAATAATTAATTTGCATTTTATTGCATGACATAAGTATTTGATCACCTACCAACCAGTAAGAATTCCGGCTCTCACAGACCTGTTAGTTTTTCTTTAAGAAGCCCTCCTGTTCTCCACTCATTACCTGTATTAACTGCACCTGTTTAAACTCGTTACCTGTATAAAAGACACCTGTCCACACACTCAATCAAACAGACACCAACCTCTCCACAATGGCCAAGACCAGAGAGCTGTGTAAGGGCATCAGGGATAAAATTGTAGACCTGCACAAGGCTGGGATGGGCTACAGGACAATAGGCAAGCAGCTTGGTGAGAAGGCAACAACTGTTGGCGCAATTATTAGAAAATTAGAAAAGTTCAAGATGACGGTCAATCTCCCTCGGTCTGGGGCACCATGCAAGATCTCACTTCGTGGGGCATCAATGATCATGAGGAATGTGAGGGATCAGCCCAGAACTACACGGCAGGACCTGGTCAATGACCTGAAGAGAGCTGGGACCACAGTCTCAAAGAAAACCATTAGTAACACACTACGCCGTCATGGATTAAAATCCTGCAGCGCACGCAAGGTCCCCCTGCTCAAGCCAGCGCATTTCCAGGCCCGTCTTAAGTTTGCCAATGACCATCTGGATGATCCAGAGGAGGAATGGAAGAAGGTCATGTGGTCTGATGAGACAAAAATAGAGCTTTTTGGTCTAAACTCCACTCGCCGTGTTTGGAGGAAGAAGGATGAGTACAACCCCAAGAACACCATCCCAACCGTGAAGCATGGAGGTGGAAACATCATTCTTTGGGGATGCTTTTCTGCAAAGGGGACAGGACGACTGCACCGTATTGAGGGGAGGATGGATGCGGCCATGTATCGCGAGATCTTGGCCAACAACCTCCTTCCCTCAGTAAGAGCATTGAAGATGGGTCGTGGCTGGGTCTTCCAGCATGACAACGACCCGAAACACACAGCCAGGGCAACTAAGGAGTGGCTCCGTAAGAAGCATCTCAAGGTCCTTGAGTGGCCTAGCCAGTCTCCAGACCTGAACCCAATAGAAAATCTTTGGAGGGAGCTGAAAGTCCGTATTGCCCAGCGACAGCCCCGAAACCTGAAGGATCTGGAGAAGGTCTGTATGGAGGAGTGGGCCAAAATCCCTGTTGCAGTGTGTGCAAACCTGGTCAAGAACTACAGGAAACATAGGATCTCTGTAATTGCAAACAAAGGTTTCTGTACCAAATATTAAGTTCTGCTTTTTTTTGATGTATCAAATACTTATGTCATGCAATAAAATGCAAATGAATTACTTAAAAATCATACAATGTGATTTTCTGGATTTTTGTTTTAGATTCCGTCTCTCACAGTTGAAGTGTACCTATGATAAAAATTACAGACTTCTACATGCTTTGTAAGTGGGCAAACCTTCAAAATCGGCAGTGTATCAAATACTTGTTCTCCCCACTGTATGATAGAGAAAAATATTGTATACAAATATTGTTGTGGACATTGGGGGCCCCTTAAAGTCAAAAAGATTGAGATCCACTGGTTTAGGATGAACTGATTCACTAGAACGAATCAGACCTTCTGACACTACATATGAGAGAAAGGACCATTTAGGGGAGACCGTGTGAAAATGTAGTTAGGTTTAAATGTTCTGTATTTGAACAACTGCTTTTGCCAAAATAAAACCCCATAGTCTTTTCAGTATTCTCCAAGTTCTCAATTCCTCTCTGGAATCTCCTCACTGTTCTTCCTATTGAGAGTCTGCGCTGTCCAGATCACTGCATATAATTCTGAACATTGGGAGCAAGTCCCAGGATTAAACTTTTAAACCTGATGTTTGGTGATTTAAATTATTCACCAGATGTCATGCATTATTCAAGGCCAGACACGGCACACTCTCTCTACTGCTGCTACTGTTGTTGTTTTCACCGAAACAAACAAGGGCCACATCTAACACGTAGATGCTAAAAAGTGTGTATGTGTGTGTGTGTGTAAATATGGTAAATATGAGCTGTCTCACCGCCCTAAACGCCCCTAGACCCAAACACCTGGCTTCGAGGAGGGACCGTCGCCTGCCCCGGAGCTATCTGCTGTGTTTGCTTACTAGCTCTGAGACACAGATCTAGGCTGGCCCTACTAATGTTTGCTTCCTCGTAATATGCTTCCATGTGCACATTGACTAATATGATTGTCACTCAGTTAGGAAAGCAGTGTTGGAGTTCACATGTATGTGACGTAGGTCATTCATGTCATTCACATTCCACAGAGAGCGTTTTGATGTGTCCTGTTAAGGCCAGATTCCACCGCATTCATCCCTCAGAAGCCAATTTCTATTAACAAATCCTCATTTTCTGTCTCTGTGTAAGAGTGTGTATGTGTGTGTCTTCTTCTAATTACCAGCATAGAGAGAAATTAGTCCTCTACTACAACTCAACACATGATGGGTTGTAGCTGTGTAAAAGTGGTGACGCCGCTTGGCCACCCATGACCCTGTTGCCGGTTCACCACTGTTCCTTCCTTGGACCACTTTTGATAAATACTGACCACTGCATACCGGGAACACCCCACAAGAGCTGGCCCTTGTCAAATTCGCTCAAATCCTTATGCTTGCCCATTTTTCCTGCTTCTAACACATCAACTTTGAGGAAAAATGTTCACTTGCTGCCTAATATATCCCACCCACTAACAGGTGCCGTGATCAGTGTTATTCACTTCACCTGTCAGTGGTCATAATGTTATGTCTGATCGGTGTATGTAACAATGACAGTGTAAAATAAGTGTTTCCGATTCTAATTTAGTTACCTAGTACATCACTAATTGTGGAGGGCAATATTCTTAGCAAAATTTAGCTCAGCCACTTTAAATATCAGACATATTCACAGTGTTTCAACATAGTTAAGCATAATGAAATGTTAGTATCCCTTCCAATGTAATGACTGATTTAAAGTTTTTTAACCTGCTACAATATTAGCCTCAGTATGATCCCTTTAGTCTTTTCTAGAGTGACTATAAATGATGGAGAATGCCTTTTTTGGCAATGCATTGCTAAAACCTTGTGTTTTCAAACAGGCTAAAGGTTAACTGTAGGCTTGCTACTGGTGCAGCCACGTGCAGACCTTTCCTGAGGGAGCGTGAAATTAGCCATGGCATTCACAGAGGCCTTTCACACGGGATGAAGGCTCTTTTCCCACTGGAGCCCGACTCCTCGCTCACTGGAGACGAATACAAAACACACAATACTTGTGTATGCTGATCTCTGTTCTGTGGTTTTAGTTTTGTGGAAGAAATTCTGGGTTTAGATTAGTCTACTTAATTGCATTTTCCATATAGATCAAATTTAATCGACCACATAAATTATTTGAAAATGGTTCTACATCTACATTTATGTTCCTGTCAGGTGTTTTCACACTATTTGATTGAATAAAATGACTTTGCCAGTAACACTTTATTTTACAGTGTTCTTGTTACATATGTTACATGTACTTACCATAGTAATAACAGTAAATTATGCATAATTACATCCAACTAACCATAAACCAAACCCTAATCCTACCCTAACCCTACAGTAAGTACATGTAGTTACTAAATATTACTCAGTACTTAAATATATAATTACACTGTAACAGTGTAACCCTTTATTTTAAGGTGACTTTGTTACAGTGTAAGTACACGAAAAGGTACTGAGTAATATTAATTAACTATATGGTTAAGTTTAAGGTTAGGGTTTGGTTTAAGATTAGTTGCTTATAATTATACATCATTACTGTTATTACTATAGTAAGTACATGTAACATGTATAACTAACATGTCACTTTATTTTAAGGTGTCTGTGTTACAGTGTAATTATACATTTAAGTACTGAGTAATAAGAATTAACTACATGTACATACTATAGGGTTAGGATAAGGCGTTTATTTAATTTTTTAGTTACTATAGGAACTACATGTACAAACCCGATTCCAAAAAAGTTGGGACACTGTACAAATTGTGATTAAAAAAGGAATGCAATAATTTACAAATCTCATAAACTTATATTTTATTCACAATAGAATATAGATAACATATCAAATGTTGAAAGTGAGACATTTTGAAATGTCATGCCAAATATTGGCTCATTTTGGATTTCATGAGAGCTACACATTCCAAAAAAGTTGGGACAGGTAGCAATAAGAGGCTGGAAAAGTTAAATGTACATATTAGGAACAGCTGGAGGACCAATTTGCAACTTATTAGGTCAATTGGCAACATGATTGGGTATAAAAAGGGCCTCTCAGAGTGACAGTGTTTCTCAGAAGTCAAGATGGGCAGAGGATCACCAATTCCCCCAATGCTGCGGCGAAAAATAGTGGAGCAATATCAGAAAGGAGTTTCTCAGAGAAAAATTGCAAAGAGTTTGAAGTTATCATCATCTACAGTGCATAATATCATCCAAAGATTCAGAGAATCTGGAACAATCTCTGTGCGTAAGGGTCAAGGCCGGAAAACCATACTGGATGCCCTTAGACGGCACTTAGACGGTGATCTTCGGGCCCTTAGACGGCACTGCATCACATACCGGAATGCTACTGTAATGGAAATCACAACATGAGCTCAGGAATATTTCCAGAAAACATTGTCGGTGAACACAATCCACCGTGCCATTCGCCGTTGCCGGCTAAAACTCTATAGGTCAAAAAAGAAGCCATATCTAAACATGATCCAGAAGCGCAGGCGTTTTCTCTGGGCCAAGGCTCATTTAAAATGGACTGTGGCAAAGTGGAAAACTGTTCTGTGGTCAGACGAATCAAAATTTGAAGTTCTTTTTGGAAAACTGGGACGCCATGTCATCCGGACTAAAGAGGACAAGGACAACCCAAGTTGTTATCAGTGCTCAGTTCAGAAGCCTGCATCTCTGATGGTATGGGGTTGCATGAGTGCGTGTGGCATGGGCAGCTTACACATCTGGAAAGGCACCATCAATGCTGAAAGGTATATCCAAGTTCTAGAACAACATATGCTCCCATCCAGACGTCGTCTCTTTCAGGGAAGACCTTGCATTTTCCAACATGACAATGCCAGACCACATACTGCATCAATTCCAACATCATGGCTGCGTAGAAGAAGGATCCGGGTACTGAAATGGCCAGCCTGCAGTCCAGATCTTTCACCCATAGAAAACATTTGGCGCATCATAAAGAGGAAGATGCGACAAAGAAGACCTAAGACAGTTGAGCAACTAGAAGCCTGTATTAGACAAGAATGGGACAACATTCCTATTCCTAAACTTGAGCAACTTGTCTCCTCAGTCCCCAGACGTTTGCAGACTGTTATAAAAAGAAGAGGGGATGCCACACAGTGGTAAACATGGCCTTGTCCCAACTTTTTTGAGATGTGTTGATGCCATGAAATTTAAAATCAACTTATTTTTCCCTTAAAATGATACATTTTCTCAGTTTAAACATTTGATATGTCATCTATGTTGTATTCTGTATAAAATATTGAAATTTGAAACTTCCACATCATTGCATTCTGTTTTTATTCACAATTTGTACAGTGTCCCAACTTTTTTGGAATCGGGTTTGTAATATGTAAGAAGGACTGTAAAATAAAGTGTTACCATAAAGGGGTACCTTTGTTTAAGTTTGTTTCATTTTTCTTTAAAAAAAAAAAAAAAAATCCAAACCATTTTATAAACGATTTGATTATTATTTTTATAAAGTTCTTTATTCCTCACTAAAAACAAAATATTCAGTCCCTCTTCACTCTTCTTCTAATCTATATTCATATCTGGGATGTGGTTTTTATAGGCTAATTTATGTTTTAGAAAGCCAAAACTGTTGTACCTATATTTACTCGCTCTGAAACTACATTATGTGATAAATAAAAATCCAAATCCCTGTAGCATGTAGTCAGACCACTGATTGGCATAGAGGGCTGTATTGGCGGGTGGTCTGTGTCTGGCTCTTCTAGCATCCAGCCTGCTGAATTTGCAATTCCCTCCGGACTCATGGCCCACTACGGCTGCCCAAACAGCAGCCTGACACAGCGAGCCTCTGCCACAGCTTGAGCAGTCACTGGGGACTCCTTTGCTTTTTATAATACATTTTTAATCATTTCATTTGATGCCTCCCGTGTTCTCCGTAATTTGTAATGACTGTTCACAAAAATCAAATACTTTGCCAATAAAGGCTCAAAAAACTATTTTTTCTCCTCTTGCCTCTCCGTCTCTCTCTTTCGATTATGAAATGTTTGGTCGATGAGAGTGTCCTATTAAAATAGTTCAGTTGTTGAAAGTCACTTATAATAAATGAGCTGATTTTACTCTGTCTTGTACATATGGAAATATTGTGTTATTTGTGACTGTGGGGACTTTACCATTGAACCTTGAGGTCGCATCTGGATATTGCTGATAAATGTATATGTAGATGATGTATGTAGATGTGCTCTGATCTCTTACTCTCTCCAACAGTGTGAGCGCTGCTCTCCTCTCTTCAATGACAAGCCCTTCAGAGCTGGAGATCAGGTACAGGTGTACAACTGCCGCCCATGCCAGTGCTACGGCCACGCCTCTTCCTGCCACTACAACGCCAGCCTGGATCCTCAACCTGGAGAGCACTTCAGGGGAGGTGGAGGGGTGTGTGATAACTGTACACATAACACCACAGGTAACAGCATATGATATTTTTTCAGAGAAAGATTGTAATAATTTAAACAAATTTAAATCTGGAAATGTAATTTCAGAACTTTCTGCTTTAAATTATAAGTATAAGTGACATGTGAAGGCCAAGTAAGGTAACCCATACGCAGAATTTTTCCTTTGCATTTAACACATCCAAGTTAGTGCACACTACTCATTAGGAGTAGTGAGTAGTGAACACACACACACACACTGCAAACCATGGACACACACACCTGGAGCAGTGGGCAGCCATTTTTGTGGCGTTTTTCCTGCCGGTATTGAGAATCGAACCCGCAACCTTATATACACTCACCTAAAGGATTATTAGGAACACCTGTTCAATTTCTCATTAATGCAATTATCTAATCAACCAATCACATGGCAGTTGCTTCAATGCATTTAGGGGTGTGGTCCTGGTCAAGACAATCTCCTGAACTCCAAACTGAATGTCAGAATGGGAAAGAAAGGTGATTTAAGCAATTTTGAGCATGGCATGGTTGTTGGTGCCAGACGGGCCGGTCTGAGTATTTCACAATCTGCTCAGTTACTGGGATTTTCACGCACAACCATTTCTAGAGTTTACAAAGAATGGTGTGAAAAGGGAAAAACATCCTGTATGCGGCAGTCCTGTGGGCGAAAATGCCTTGTTGATGCTAGAGGTCAGAGGAGAATGGGCCGACTGATTCAAGCTGATAGAAGAGCAACTTTGACTGAAATAACCACTCGTTACAACCGAGGTATGCAGCAAAGCACTTGTGAAGCCACAACACGCACAACCTTGAGGCGGATGGGCTACAACAGCAGAAGACCCCACCGGGTACCACTCATCTCCACTACAAATAGGAAAAAGAGGCTACAATTTGCACGAGCTCACCAAAATTGGACAGTTGAAGACTGGAAAAATGTTGCCTGGTCTGATGAGTCTCGATTTCTGTTGAGACATTCAGATGGTAGAGTCAGAATTTGGCGTAAACAGAATGAGAACATGGATCCATCATGCCTTGTTACCACTGTGCAGGCTGGTGGTGGTGGTGTAATGGTGTGGGGGATGTTTTCTTTGCACACTTTAGGCCCCTTAGTGCCAATTGGGCATCGTTTAAATGCCACGGCCTACCTGAGCATTGTTTCTGACCATGTCCATCCCTTTATGACCACCATGTACCCATCCTCTGATGGCTACTTCCAGCAGGATAATGCACCATGTCACAAAGCTCGAATCATTTCAAATTGGTTTCTTGAACATGACAATGAGTTCACTGTACTAAAATGGCCCCCACAGTCACCAGATCTCAACCCAATAGAGCATCTTTGGGATGTGGTGGAACGGGAGCTTCGTGCCCTGGATGTGCATCCCACAAATCTCCATCAACTGCAAGATGCTATCCTATCAATATGGGCCAACATTTCTAAAGAATGCTTTCAGCACCTTGTTGAATCAATGGCACGTAGAATTAAGGCAGTTCTGAAGGCGAAAGGGGGTCAAACACAGTATTAGTATGGTGTTCCTAATAATCCTTTAGGTGAGTGTATATACGAATTTGATTAAATATTGTGTAAAAATGGCGAAAATAATTTTATGTTACCATTAAAAAGTCATCCTACTCTCTAGATATCCCAGTTGATTACTGAAAAACTCATATCGGACCTACTTCTTTCATATGTTTTATAAAATAATTATTAAAGTATTTTTCCAATATGGTATGAAAACCAGAAATTTTTCATTACAACAGCTGGAGAAATAGCAGTGATGTAATGAAAGCATCAAAAAGCAGAGCAGAAAAAATCGAAATAATGCATCAGAGCGAAAACAGATGGTCATTTAATGAAGTAAATCAGGCCATGCTAACAGGTTCATTGTTTCATATGCTGGGCATCAGGCGCAGTGGCAGGTAGGGATGAAAGAGGACATTAAAATGGACACCTTAGAAAATTACACACTCTCGCCGGACCTCTCCCAAGACTGCAGTTTTTTAATTTGAAATCATAGTCCTATGATATGATTGAATTTTAATAGGTTGACATCAAATTTCCCCTCCCCCCACCCATTTCCTCCTACAAGCACACATACACACTCTCTTTGGGTTTAAAGGCAGGAACTGTGAGCGGTGTCGGAGTCTTTTCTACAGGGAGGTGGGTGCACTCCTGTGGGCCAAGGACGTGTGCAAACCATGCGAGTGCCACAGCGCCGGGACCGTCAATGGCAGTTTAGAATGTGAGCTGGTAAGTGTAGACATGCACACACACACAAACACATTGTTTATACTGTATCCACAAACATTATTGCACTTCTCATAAAAAGGCCTGCACAGATCCCATAGGAAGCAGATATTGAACCCCCATCATTTACCAAGTTTATCCCTCGCTTTTGGCATGTTTATATTAGTTTATTAAATATTTTCATTAATTTAATAATAATTTCTGCAACAAATAAGAGTTTTTGACTCCATATGATTCCATATGGTCCTACTCATTGATCTGATATTTATGACGTTAAATAACATTCAAGAATTTTGAGGTGCAATGGTACTGGCAAGGCAATATCTGTGCATATGCAAAGGAAGACATCTGAGGCTTTGATCCCCGGCTTTCTGACGGACTTGAGAATTGTAGATTCAGATAACGATATTGGCCAATTCCTCTCGAGAGGGTTGCATTGATGTATTGGTTGAGGACTTTAGTATTCACAACAGCATTTATCAGTGTTTTGATCAGTAGGGAGTATGTAAAAGTGCCGTCATGAGAGCCTCTCTCAGGAGAATTCTCCCCCACCTTTTCCTTTATCTTAGCATCATGAAAGGCATTTTGGAGGAACAGATCCATGTCGATAGATGTACTGGATGACAAATTCAGAATCAATGGCTGGGTCAGCCCCATGTTAGATTGTTACCTTATTTAAATTATCAGAATGATTATTTCCTCACATATGCTAATGACTTTACACTGTTAGTTGAGCTGTTTCTGTTAGGTACTGGGTAGGTATTGTGTCTTCTTGGCACATGGTTGAAATTTATGTAGCTTATGTCTTATGTTTTATCCTGTTAGCGTTATTGATAAATTATTCAGGATTTGAGAGTATTTTTTTATGCATAATTTTCTTTTTCCAACAAGAAAAGCTACTGGTACATATAATATCAACCTGTGGTGTGATAGATAAAAATATATACAGTATATACTGTATATATATTCAGGTATAGTCTATAAATTAATGAGGTCATCATAAAACAGTATGCATAAAGATGATAATAATAAAGTTATTTTATGTTATAATATTTTGTTATCTTAAATTATATTATATTATAAGCATTATCAAAATGTAGTTTAAAATAATTTTAGTAGTAGTATAGCAATTCACACTGAAGGACTTTTCCAAAAGTCAACTTGTCATCTTTCCAAAGCATCGGTTTGTTATTGACTTTCGTATCAGCACTACATATAAGAGTTCTGACATATAGAACTTTATCGCCAGCATCACGGTAGCTGTTCATGTCAGAAGTATCAAATATTTCCCCTTATTCATTCAAACAGCAGCTGGTACTTTCAGTCCATCTCAAAGAACAGATCCGTTATGTTAAGCCACAGGACCCTCTGCACAACGGCAGCTTGTGAGCTCAGGTGTTGTGACCTCTTCTCCCCCATCCTAAACCACTCCGTTCTATGTAATGGAGATAAAAAGCATCCCAGCAGCCCAATGGGGATTGGCAGGGTGGGGGGTAGAGACAGAGCAGAGCTGCCCATCCATGACTCACACACACTCACAATGCCCTGCTCAACTTGACTAATTGGAGCATGGTCACGTGACGTTCTCCTTCCTCCGCAGATCGGAGGGCAGTGTAAGTGCAAGCGACATGTGTCTGGCAGACAGTGCAATCAGTGCCAACACGGATTCTACAAGCTGCAGTCGGCGCTGGCTGACGGCTGCCGCGCCTGTAACTGCAATACCGCCGGGACCGTGCAGCCAGATATTACCTGTCACCAGGACTCAGGTCAATGCCAGTGCAAAGCAAACGTAATCGGTACGTATCAAGCAGCATTGCGCCCTCCATCGCTCATTTGCTCTCTTCTCCCATCCTTCTCTTCCTCTCTCTCCAACTTCTTTTTTCTGTCTCTCTCTGTTAATTCCCACAAACTTGATAAAATGTACAAAGCAAAAAATAAATACATAAACAGAATAAATAAGTAGTTGATGTAAAAGCCAGGATCTTCATTTTTATTAACATTAAGATTTATTGTGAAATGTACATGAATATAAAAGGGAAATTTTATATTGTCTAAGTTTATCATAATTGATACTTAATTTAACTAATTTTAAATGGTCCTGAGGTATGACAAATTAGTTTTCTGAAGGTTACAAAACAAAATCAAATAGCAACCATACCTTAAAATCCCTGGTAATAACACCAAATTTGGCACACACCAAGTCAAAACCCATATCTACAGGAAAAATATATATAACTTTTTTTCCCCCATATCACACTTGTTTGATTAACATTAATGAGACAGACAACCTATATATTAATACCTACTGTAATGCACGGATCTAATATAATGTTACACATCAGATGTTTTCCTCAACAGTTAACCAAACGTTCATTTAAGACATAACAGATGATGTTTGCGTGAATACTTGCCAAGACAGATATTTTGAAATACTGTAATTCTGTGTATACAGTGGTGGCCAAAATTATTAGAACACTTGGCATCTGGGAGTCTTCTTATTGGGCCTGGATTTATTTTCCAAGAGGACAATGACCTGAATCATTCTTCTAACTATTGCCGGAACTACCTGGAACGGAAGGAATCTGCTGGAACATTGAAAATGATGGACTGGCCCCGTCAAAGTCCGGACCTCAACCCCATCGAGCACATTTGGGGCGAGTTGGAAAATAAACTAGACAGATCTATTGTACATTCAAAGGAAAGCCTTTGGCTTCAGTTGCATAAGGCATGGGATAACATTAATGTTGAAGTTCTCAGAGGAAATATATTGACACTATGTTAGAGAGATGTGCTGCTGTAATTGCTGCAGAAGGTGGACATACCAAATATTAAAGTTAAAAGTGGATAAAAACAGTACGACTCACTTCATCTGATATTTGATGGTCAGAGCAACCATCTGCATGTTTCATGAACATTATGAAATGAAATCATGTTTTGGAGGCAAAAAAGGTCAGTATTTTCAGATCTGTCAGGTGTTCTAATAGTTTTGGCCACCACTGTATGTGTACATCAGGATCAAGCGCTGTCTGAGGCATCTTTGTGTGCACGCTTCGGATGTGTCAGTCAGCCCGAGTAAGATCGTTTTGTTTGTATCAGCATGAGTTTGAAAATCACATTTCATTGGTTCAGACTCATGCCATCGATAATTCGCTGACCCTAATATTCACAAAGTTGGAATACTGCGCTTTACAATGATACCAAACTTGTGCTGAGGGGAAGCGTCAGTCGTCAAAAAGCGAGCAGAGAAAAACGGCATTTTTTCATGGATTATTAAAACAAGATAAAGGAAAGATTTAGGAAGGTACTCCTCTTAGAAAACCTACAAATAAAGATCATTTTAGATGTTTAATTACTGACATAGATGTTTAGATTTTTTTAATTACTGACATGCAATACTATATATATATATATATATATATATATAATATATATTTATTATTATTAGAAATTATTAATTTGCTACTTATCTGCACTTTTTAATTTCTGAAATGAAAACATATGAAGCATACAGTGATCGCTCTGCTGTGCTACGCATGTAAATGGAATGATTAAATTGTTTACCATCAAGCTCTTTTTTTTTTGGCAAAGCCTTTTTTTTTTTACAAATTTATTATGAGCAGCAGCCAAAAGGATTTTTCTTCCAGCTTTTCCAGGCATTCCAGGTCCTTTGAGATAAATCGGTTCCATTTTTTTCTTCTTCTTTGTACCTTTGAACCGTTTTCTTATGAAGTGCAAAAGAATGTTACTTAGAAGATCATGTGTATTGCTAAGCCAGGATATCAAGGGCCACCTCATTTTAATTTTGTAATTCAATGCCAAGTTGATTATAATAAACTGCCCCTGTCTTCCTTATTTTTCACGCTTCTTACAAGACCTGCTTCTTTGTTTGTAGTTCCCACAGGTATTTTTCAGAAATTAGATTTGATTAAGGCAATTTATTACCTCCAGCGCGTTTGAGGCCAGCCGCAGCTTCATAAGGACAAAATTTATCAAGCGTCCAAAGTACTCTGCGTACACAATGTGCTTTGAAATGTTGATGTATGAGAATATTATGCAGAAAAGCATTACTGATAAAATGTGAGCTGCGTTGGTGCACGTCCCACTCCATGGGTGCACCAACGGGCAGTCAAATGCACATATCACACTGGCCAAATACACTTCAATTTAACCAAAAATAATATCTTAAGCTTTAAGGTTTACACTTACATATTTTTGCCTGCACTTTGTTCTAAAAGTTAGTAATTAATTTCTTTTTAAATTCACAGTTGGACGCCACACAGTTACCGCAGCATTTTTCCAACATCTACAAGCCATGAGCACAATGACAAATTGCGGCACCTTTGGCGTGATATTATTGGGGTATTCATCTGTGTCACATTGTGCATTTAACATAATGTTGTAATGAGGTTTAACTGTGGGTAGGGAGCAATATATTAATATCTAAATTCATTAAAGTGGAGCTCTGTAGCGAAATACACAGCAGTGGAGAAGTGTGGAGTTCTCAGTACTTATGGCTGTAAACGGTTTGCCCTGTAGGCGCTGCTCAGCAACATTAGGAATAGATTACCTGTCAGGAATATGTATGGCGTATTCAAATAAGCACCGCACACATTTTAAAAAACTTGATATGATTTGATTCCATGTAGACCACTTTTTAGGGTCTCCAAATGAGCTGTAATTCTTTTTTAACCTCGTAGTTATTTTTACTTTTTTCCCTTCCCCTTCTTGGGTCTTTTAATTTATTTATTTTCCTTTTAGAGAAATTAAGTGTTATGCCCGAGGTGAGTAATTCATCATTGGGAAAGGGGCTCACTTAATGATGACATTACCAATTTCGTTTTTTATTCCTTGTGTAATATTTCACTGATTTATTTATTTGTTTACTATATACTACACTGTGTTATGAGATGTGGGTTATGATGTAAAGGCCAAAACCAAATCATTTCAGATGTCAAGGTTGGTGGTTTGTGGTTGGGAAGGCAAATTTTAATAACATTTGTTGAACGAAAGATAAATGAAATGCTGCAGTCTACAAAAGAAAGCACATATGCACATATTTTCTGTTACTAGTGTTATCCACATAAATTGACTTTTTTGACATTTGTTTTCTTTCATTAAGTAACATAATGTAATGAAAGTAATGGATGCCTGTTTTCACCTCAGAGTAAAAATAAATAAATAGGTACATAGGTAATTGTGAGATAAAATTTAAAATAAAAAATAAAACAAATATAAAGTCACAATTTTTTTTATTATGATGTTGTGTAAATATTTTTATTTAGAATTTGCAATTAAACTTTAAAAAATATTTAAGCAAAAAACCAACCTAAACCATTACAATTACATGCAATGAAGGATGAAATTAAATGAAATCCTGGTAATAATAACAATAAAAAAAAAATTAAAAAAAAAAAAATATATATATATATATACAATTTTATATAAATAACTATATAAATAAATGGGAAATGCAAAACAATTTTATTATGAAATTTTATTATTATAAATTGTTTTGTTTTTTTGTTTTTTTCCTTAAAAAGGACTTCAGACATAGTCTGTTGAGCTGTTATTTGACAGCTCTTCTTAATTTAACTCACAGTTTTAGTTCTTTAAATTTAACAAAGCAAAAGTTTTGCCTTTGGTAAATTTAACAAGGCAAAACATGAAACTTAAGTACCCCTGGGGTCCTGGTTGGGAATAGCACTGATTGTGGTCTCCTCTTTTTTTCCACTTAGGTCTAACATGTGACCGATGCAACTACGGCTTCAAATTCCTCAATCGCACAGATCCCGATGGCTGCATTCCCTGTGGCTGCGACCCGCGGGGTTCTCTGCACCAGTTCTGTAATCCCTTCACCGGCCAGTGCGAGTGCAAAGATGGTGTGCGAGGCCTCCTCTGTGACACCTGCATTCCTCACTTCTACGGTCTGGATGGCAGTGGAGTCTGCCTTGCCTGCGACTGCAGTCTGAACGGATCAGTTCTCGGTACCTCCTGCGATGCAGTATCCGGACAGTGTAAGTGCAAACCTCACACAGAGGGCAGACGGTGTGACATGTGCCGGGAAGGATACCACAGTCTGGACCGCAGCAATTCTTTAGGCTGTCTGCCTTGCCAGTGCGAGCTCAGAGGCACGGTGAATGGCTCAGATGTGTGCGACAAGACCACGGGCCAATGCATGTGTAAACACAACGTAGAGGGGCTGCGGTGTAATCGATGCTCCGTTCACACCTACAACCTGAGTTCTGCCAACGCCACACATGGATGTCAACCATGTCAGTGTGACCACATGGGCACCGTGCCTGCAACGGTGTGCGACCCTGCTAGCGGTCAATGCATGTGCCTGCCCACACGCTACGGCCGAAACTGTGGAACCTGCAAACCAGGTTGGTGCTTTCAGACTGATTTGAATATCTTATGTGTGTATTTACAAGGTGTATCAAGTTTTGTAAGCTCATTATACTGTGTTGGCGATGCCAGTGAAGCCATTGCTTTTGTTGTTTACCGTGATTCCTAGCCATTGCGCATCACATTTGAAGTGTCTGAGTAAACATCTTTTGAATTACAAGGCACTCTCTTCCTTTCCTTAACTAATGACTCCCTCGCATTTTGTTCTTGGCTCTGCAAGCTGTTGCATTGTTTTGTTTTTCCTTTTTGCCTAGATTGTGCCTGGGAATTGAGTGTGTTTGGCAGTCACTTTGGCCGATGGCGTTTAACTAGCATAGCTACAGGCCATTCCTCATGTACCCTCAATCAACCCCCTCAGTGGCTGTTGGGCCAGCGCTGGCCTCATGACTCAAGTGCACTTCAGGGGGTGGAAATGTTTGCACTTTCCACTATTCTTTGCAGCATAGTAAGTGCTAGAAGTGCACTGCCAGGGGTCCAAGTGTCAGTGTGGCAGGACCAACTGTAACAGCTGGTCCCTTTGTTTTCGTAATGAAGATTAACCCTCACCATTTCACTGTTTACTGTAAAACCAACTTGCACTTTTGTACGCCAAACACAGTCTTCCAAGGAAGTACCTTTAGAGTACTGTAGAGATGTGTCCCTATTTGTAATTTGGATAGTTGATATCTTAATGCTGTATTATCCAATAAAAAAAGCAAAACACAACCCTTAAAGGTGGGGTAAGCGATATTTCTAAGTCGTTGCTGAACATTGTTGATATTTGAAATCAACCCAAACAAACACACCCCTTTCTTCATTACTCCGCTTACAAAGCTCACTCTCCAATCCTGGTCTCGAACCCCGATCGCTGGCATGCAATTCGCACTACCAAGGACGCTAAACAGTAAACACCGCATTCTCTTGCAGCCATCAGCCTGCACAACTCTCATTAGCTGTCCTCCGTTACACACGCAATGCAAGAGTGGATGTCTATTTATCGTAACAGAAGCGCAACAAAATAATGCTTCACGAAAAATAAGATGAAGATGATGAACGAACGACAAGGAAGCACAAAAAATTAACATACAGTACACAAGAATAAATACAAGCAAGAGTTCGTTGTTAGTTGCCAACAGCACAGCAGCTCCAAACAAACAACGACACACAAAACCAGTGTTACTCTCGTATGGAACAGAAACAACGCAACCTCTACGTCTGTTTTCAGGCCTTCCCGCTTAGCTCTCTCCAGCACTTACCCCACCTTTAAACACTGATGTTAAAAAAACGTATACTAGTTTAGACCAGATTAAAGAAGATTTTTGTAGGCCAACCCAGAAGTTGCATTACCCTGGTTCCCGCAACAATATATTTTTTGTTCCATTGGCTTTTGAATTATTGCATTATTGCATGGCTCTGTGACCAACAAATGTTTGATACTTAGACATTTTGTTCATCAAGATAATCATCACAAATTAGCACAACATTTATGAATTTAAACCCTATAATCTGTAGAGGTAAAAAGCTAAAGTTAGGCTGTAAATGAATTACACCATGGCATGACTTCAGAGTCACTACCACTAAGCTTCCAACAACTCTTTTAATCTTTATTTATCTACAAGATGGAAAGTTTGAGTTAGAATAGTTTGCAAGAGTGTGAGTATAAACACAACAAGGCTATAAAAGTGGACAAGTAGGTATATGATGTTTAATGTCCTCGGCAACCACTGTAGTGACAGTGGGTATTGATGTATTTTATGCTGTAGAATGAAGCATAAAAACATCTTGAGCTTGTGTTAACCACAGACCTTCATTTAGGCATTTAACCAAAAACCCAGGCAAAACACCCATTAACTTCAAGATAATGAAACTGAAAGTGCAAAAATGTGAGTTTATTTTCAGGTTTTAGGACTCATTCCTGCAGCACTACCTATATACTTTATTGTTCCACATACACTTCCTGTTTCAATAAGTAATATTTCAAGAGAAATAGTTTCCTTGTCAAGCAATTGTATGGGTTTTTTTTTCCTTCCAAGGTTTTACAAGAGTTATGTCTGTTACTGGCACAAGACAATTAAATTGGTCATACTGGAGGTGACTAGTGTTTAACTAGTGTACCCTAATGAAAAAGCTTTAGCATACTTTTAAAAAGAGTTCTTATTACAGAAATAATACATTTGCTAACTGAATGTAATGTTTTCAGACAATTAATTTAATTAAATTGCATGTTATTTACAATTAATTAAAAATGTATTATAGTTTAAATTTATATTAAATGCAACTTGAGAGTGCTTTTTTGACCCACTTAAATAGGACTTAAGTGCAGTACTCTCAATATGTACTGCAATTGCAGTTTAGTACAATGTAAAATGTATGAACTTAATGTAATATTGAATAACACACTACAGTTAAAACTATTTAGGTGCCCGAGCACCGATGGTGTGAGGACCCTATTGGAATTGCTAAGCCTATTATCATTCTTCTCCCAAATGAATCGCATTTTTGAGGGCCTAAACATGCTCGAAAACTCATAAAACTTTGCACACGCGTCAAAAGTGGTGAAAATTTACGTCTGATATGGGTTTCAGAATTAGGCATGGCAAAATGGCTCGATAGCGCCACCTACAACATTTCAACGAAGTGCCCCTCCCGCTACGTTTCACGTACAGGTATGAAATTCGGTACACACATGTAACAGCCCAATACCTACAAAAAAAGTCTCCTGGTACGAAATCTGAAAACCAACAGGAAGTGAGATATTTTGAATTTTCTTTGCAAAATTGTTGCAAATTTTGCCATTTCCAGACGTTGTACTTTAACAAACTCCTCCTAGAGATTTAATCAGATCAACATCATATTTGCACAGTCTAATCTAAAGGCCTTTGTGATGTTAAATTGTGAAGATCTTGAGTTTTCCCTGAAGGGCGTGTCTGTGGCAGCCTGACAAAGTTCGTTGTTTCGCCATGAAACAGGAAGTTGTTGTAACTCGGACATACAATTTCCAATCTGCCCCAAACTTCACGTTTTATTAGAGTCCTGGCCCTGAAGACATCTACATGCCAATATTCAGTTACAGGCATAGTGCCACCTGTGGGCAACAGGAAAGACCATGTTTTACACTGTGATTCCCTCCCAGAAACACATTTAAATATGCCATCAAGTCCCAAACATGCTAGAAACACATTAAATCAAGCAAAACTTGGCTAAGTACTAATGTATGCGATTTACGCCACAAAACAGGAAGTTGTTGCAACTCAGGCATACAGTGTCCGATCTGCCCCAAACTTCACACGTTTGATAATAGTCCAGGCCTGAAGACAACTACATGCCAATATTCAGTTACAGTCAAAGCGCCACCTGCTGACAGCAGGAAATGTGGCACACTGAAGTGACTTTGCCATTTTTCTCCTATATTTACCCCCTTAAATGCATGTCGCCCACTTTTCGCTGTTTTCCTGAGGCCACCGGGTGGCGGTGCTCCCGGGTGCGAGGGCCCTTTCATCGCTGCTTGCAGCTTTAATTTACATTTGCTTTTGTATGCAAGTCAACACATCAAGATAAGTGTACTTCTTTAGAGCATAACAAAAGATTATTAAAACATAATGATTTAAAATGTGCTTTAAAGTAAAACGTTTTATTGTTCATTATTATAAAAGTGTACTTAATTTATGGAAGTGTACTCTCTTTAAGTACATAAGTGGCCTTTTTATTTAATTATTAATATCTGAAAGTACAAAAAATTAATATCTAAAATTTGAAGTATACTACAAGTGCACATTCAATAATAATAAATCAAAAACAATAATAATAGAATTAAGCACACTTCTTTTTCACAAGAGCAGCCATCGGTGGATAACCAGTCAAACCAATATGAAAATGCCCAAAACATAGTTTTTTACTGGTATCTAGCAATATAGCTTTGTCTGGTCATTTTAGATGTAAGCTTAAGCCAGCTTAGCTATGCTATTTTTTTACAGCAGGGAAACTATGCTCACCAACATCCACCAAAGGGCCCATGCACATGATATGAGGCGGCTAAGCTCGCACGGTAACCAGACAAGGATGTACGGCCAACCCTCCCCTAGCTCGTGCCTCCTCACACATGATGAAATAATGCGGGCGTACCTGCTGCTCACCAAAGCCTCGGCCGCCCATGCCGGCACATAAAGCATGTGTACGGAGAGTGGGGCTGGCAGGAGTAAATTGAAAGCACAGGGAGCGGGGGGAGATCCATTCGGTGGAGTGTGGGGGGACTGATGACTGTGTTTCTGCACACCCTCCCCAGGCTCCCCCTCACGAAGCCCCTCTGTCGTATTTCACCGGAGGGGAAGCAGCCTGTGATTGAAACATCTCAAACTCAGCGCCCCCTGTCTGATTGATGCGCGCAGGAGCCTGACGGAGCCCTTGAGATTCAACTCGTACTTTATTCTTAAGAAGATATAGACGGAAAAGTGGACCATCACACTCTTAAAGGAATATTTCACCCAAAAATGAATACCTACTTGATTTTCTTCTTCTGTGAAACCAAAAATGATATACTTTACTTATCCCCTTAAAGGGATAGTTCACCTAAAAAAGATTTTGTAGTCATTTACTCTCCTCAGTCATTCCAAAACTGCATGACTTTCTTTCTTCAATGGAACATAGAAGTATTTTGGATGTTTCAACTGTTAACAAAATAATTTGTCAGTGCAATGAAAGTCACTGGTGTTCAAAACAACATTGGACCTCACTGACTTGTTCACTGAAATTACATATAAAGATGTCAAAAAAACTCTTAAGTTCAACTATCTGCATTTTAAATAAATTTAAATTATAATATATTTTAATTTAATTGTAAATAACATACAATTAAGTTTTTGAAAACATATTCATTTTGCACTTAAGTATATTATATTTTAGTACTGTTTTTAAAAGTGTGCTAAAGTGTACCTCTTTTTCTCCAGGAAATGTTGACAGATTTTTTTATTTTTGTGGTGATAACAAAAGTGGAAGTAAATGAGAGAGCACACAATAAAATGCATAATGAGTCTGTTTGTGTTTCTTTGCATCCTGTCATTGCAGGTTTCTTCCTGTCCGAGGCGGGTATGAGCGAGTGTGAAGTGTGTGAATGTCACTCGGTTGGAGCGGTGGGGCAGGTGTGTGCTGCCCACTCAGGGCAGTGTGTGTGTGCTCACCCATCACTGACTGGTCTCAGATGCGACCAATGCCAGGATCTCTTCTTTGGCTTTAATCCAAGTGTTGGCAGGTCAGTGCTATAGTCTAACACCCTTATTTCGGTCATGTTCAAGAAAGACGTTTTCATTTATTACCATGCAGCAAGATATATCTTCAAGTTAAATAGAACAGAGTAAATCACCGTCAAAAATTACTCCAGACCTCCCTCCCGTCACCGAGACTGAACACTAGTGAATAAAGCCCATTTAGAAAATCATGCACATCACTTTTCATAGCGATTTGAGCCAGTTAGCTGCTTACTGGCCCACGGGTTCAGACAGAGCCAGCAAAGGTCAAATTAGCCATTAAAGTCTCCCGCCTCTAAACGAGGCTGCATTTTAATGCTCTCTGCATAGTTGATTTGTTGGATACATCAATTAGGTTGTAAATACATCATATGTTAGCTGTCTTAATGATATACTCCAAAGCAGCTCCCCAGCTTGAACATATGGCCTAAGTTGGGGATGGAAAACTTGGCATTCTCAGGAGTCAGTGGATTGGAAAATTATTTTTCATGGGTTTTTTTTGTTTGTTTGTTTTGTTTTTTCTGTTTCCTACATACGGCAGATTTTCTTTTGATTAATTTTTATATTTAAGTCTTGGTGGTTGGTTTGAAGTCTCATTGAATGACCTTCCTGAAGGCTTGTAGGAGATAGTTAACTACTCCAGCCATGCTGGGAGAAGAAAAGGAACAGTGGGGGACATTGTCAGCGCTTCCCATATTAACCATCGTTTACCTTTTAAGTGCTCAGTAGGTAGGGAGAACATTAATTGTTGGCTGGTGAGATGCAAATAGCATGAGCGTGTGTTTTCAATGCATCAACAACAGGACTACCGGACATCACAAATTGTTAATCCATACGAGTCGTGACAGATCACTGCATACGCAATCCATCCAGCTGCACTCGTTCACCCGGTAAGGATGAAAAATGAACTATTTAAACTGATTAGAGGGGAAGCTTGAACTGCATCAGGAGATCCTACACAATAAAGATTTCTTTATCTAAATATTATAAACTCATTTGTCCGCCCCGGAATCAATAAGACCATGCATCTTATTTTGTTTTCTTATATTGGATCGTCCGCTGCGGACCACCTAATAGAGGTAGTTAAAAAACCCACAATATGGTTAGGCAAGATTAGCCATCACAGCAAATGACAAACATAGGCTACATGGAGAATGGTGCTTGGCTAATCATTTAACCTTGGGGGGAAAAAAAGTTTTATTTTACAGAAGTGTAGGTCATATTCATATCTGTTCATTGTTTTTTCTTGTTGCCAGTCAAACTTGCTCAGTTTCTTGTCTGCAAACTTTCCAGCTCTATTTGCAACACCTGTTCTAGACAAACGTTGAGGCGCAATCTGGAGTCATTTATTTGATAGCTGCAAGCTACTGATATATTTCAAATATGGAGAATGTAAGCATGTGGAACATAGCAATATTGGTACTGATCACATAATTTGATACCTCAACTGGCTTCATTTTTGCATGACGGGGGAAGAAAAAAAAAAGTTCACTGTCTCCTTCCGAGGAGTCAAGGTCGAACCACATTGGGAAACGGGTGGCTTAGCCCAAAACGCCCCTCTAGTTGACAGAACAAATTTTCAGCTCATTAAGAGTCTGTGGCTTTTATCAGCTGCTTTCGAGGGTGTCAGGTGCTTGGCCTCCACATCACCTGCTGCTGGCCCCTCAGGGCCTTTCCTCCTCTATCCCATACACCCCTCCCAGAAGTGTCACTGACAGGTGCATCTGTGAATGCCTCCATTTAGTCAAAGAGTCCCCCTTTCCCTCACAGTCACACGCACACATTCACTTTTTGCAGCTCTTCGTATCTTAGCCAGTCGGAGAGGCTCACAGTTTTTTGTAAATAAAACTGGACTTGTTACTTTTGGTTAATTACCTGATTTCATGTCCTCACAGACATGGACAATGTCACAAGAAGTGATACTGTTTTTTATCTTATAAAAATGGTTTTTGTGTCTCTTGTGATCTCCATGTGTCTAGGTGTGAGCCGTGTGGATGTGATCATGTGGGGGGATTCAATGGCACATGCCACCCCCAGACGGGGCAATGCTTGTGCAAGCCTTATGTGACCGGAGATAAATGTGACGCCTGTGTGGAGGGAGCCAGTCATATGGATCCAAACAACTACCTGGGCTGCAGTAAAGGTCTGAATCAATATATACTTTAACAATGGTTTAATAGCAGTGTTATTTTAGTAGTATTTATATACTATTATTTTATTTATCAATATTATTGATTCATTTATTTTTTACATTTTTTAGGAATTTTATGATGTGCTTTTGTAATTTTTATTATTATTTTTTTTTAAATATTATTAAAAAGAGAAATATTATTTCAGTTAGTTGACAAGGCAACATTTGTAATTTTTGTTTAATGTAAAATTTTCATCTAATATTTATTTCAGCTTAATTTCAAAATTATTTTTATTAATTTTAGTTTTACTTAACAATAGCAACTAGGGCTGGGTAAAAAATATAAATTTCTCTTTTTTAATCGATTCTTATTTTTACGAACCGATATCGAATCGATTAGTCATCCTGTTTTCAGTTGAATGAACGGGACATTGCAGCGCACCTCCCATCCAATAAATCGCAATAATCTTTGTGCTTTGTTACTACTGATATGAAACAAAGTCTCAGATTTCAAATTAAGTCCATTTTATTGCGAAATTCAAAAACATAAATACCGTTTTGGCGCTGTGGTGCGAGATCGCTCTGGCTCAGTTCAGTTCAAGAGAAGCGGCAGCGCGTAGCGCACATGAACTGATCTTCTCTTCTGCCTTAATACCAGTTACAGCGCGAAATAAACATGAATGAACATCTGAAAGTGTGTTAAAAGATAGAGTACAACTTACCGAAATCCGTATCATGTCTCATGGAATCGCTAAATCAGTGTTTCAACCGTGGAAAGACGTCAGTAAAACAGCTTGTAAACAAATGTCATGTAACGTCACATTTACCTAAAAAAAAACCATAGGTGCTATCCAGTGTCCATAAACTCGTTAGTCAGCTAGAAAAATGAACTCTATAGAGGAGCGTTATGCTGAATATATGCACCATATTACATATTCATTATAATTTTTTTTTAAATGCTTTTCAATATTTAATGCATGTTTGAATAAATCTGGCAAGTTTATGACGGCCACCATTTAAATGTTTATATTTCAAAAAACGAATTGGAGTAGAAATATGATTATGTAATTGTAAAGTTAATATTATAACTTTATTATTATAAAAAAAAAAAAAACATCATTGAGAGTAATTTAAGTGTTTGTATACAAATCAGTTAATTTTTACCTTCAACATTATAGTAGGCTAAAGTACCAACTAACTTGGAGATTTTTTTTCCTTGAGAAAATTTGCCATGTATTGTACCTGATATATATCCAAAATAATCAATATTGAATCGAATCGGAATCGAATCAAATTGCAAGTTTGTGAATCGAAATCAAATCGAATTGTGAAATTTGTGTCAATACCCAGCCCTAATAGCAACACTGATTAACAGGCAAAAATTTTATATTTATTCACGTGAACATGTATATATTAATAATTCGCAACTGATTTCAATAGTTAGCACGTTGATAAGCTAATGGCACAATACTGCAATAGGCATAACAACACATGCACAACACAAATAATACATTTTAATGACACCAAACTCAATACTTTTTCAGTATTAAAATTACCTGTAAATTAAGTTTATTTCTAATCAGCATGATCCCATGAAAAATTTGATTTTTTTGTTGCTTGTGTGCATGCTTTGTTCACGTTGAGCTCTGGGGCCAGTTGCATAAACATAGCCATTATGTTAAGACTGTGACCTAAGTACTAGTATGACCAACTAGCGATTAGTGATGGGACAATCAGTCTTACTTTTTTTGGTTTCAAATTAGACCAATCTACGTTTTTATGTAACTGACTTAAAACAGTTATGAACAGTCTTAAAGAAAAAAATTTGATGACTAACAGTTTATGCACTTGCACTCATACTTTATTTATTTTCCCAAATATAAATTGATTTTGAAGGAAATGTATTCATTTTGAAAGTATCTTCAATGCTCTCGTCCATGGTACAAGATGTCAAGCATGATGGAAATTATGCCAGAAATTAAAGTTTAGTGGCTAAAAAGAGTGGCAAATCCTACTCCAACACTGGTTTTCAATAGGAAATACTTCAGCATAGAAAAGAAAACTCATCAAACCATGTCACAGGACATGAAGGAACCTTTATTTGATTGCCTTGATGCTTAAATGGTAAAATTCTTTGGAAAATGCCTCTTATAGATCATATCAGAGAGTTTCTTTATTGTAGTGACTGTAATTTAAATGCAGATTTCTCCAATATAGTCAAATTGGTTTCTAAGTTTAAGGCAAGAGAAGCATACCTAAGGTCAAAACTCACTGCCGTTACTCAAATGCTGTGATATTTATGCCGGACTTATTACATACTTTATTCAAAATACTTACAGGAGCTGACAATCAAATTTAACCATGTTGCATCCTGATGTTTTAGCTGAACATCTCTATATCTTTGTCTACATTTCTGATCATTTCTATATCTCTCTCATGATCTTAGACCTGGGTCCAGTGCATATCTGGTCTGTAAACGTTCAGCATGTATACTGAAAGGTGACCTGTTTATGGGTCTGTATGTGTTTAAAGCATACAGCACTTAACCTCACAGAGACTCTTAAAGCCCTAATGTGTCCCTCCAGTACAGTGTTTTATTAAGTTAGCATTTTTTACATGTAACAAATGATTATTGCTCTTGTGTATTCATAGTCCATTTTCCCTGTTAGCTAGCAGCTGTGGTGCTTTAACCTTGTGTCTTCTACCTCTTTAGTTCTTTTTCACGGATTTATCACCAATATGTATCGTCTTAAACCACTCCTGTTCAGATCCCAGACAGCAACCTCCTCCCCTCGGCCGGGTTCTGAACTCCACGGCCATAGCGCTGAGCTGGAGAGCCCCTGACTCCCCCAACAGCAATGCATTGATGTACACTCTGCTCCGAGATTCAGAGATCATCCAGACCAGCTATAGCCAGCACCCGTTCGGTTAGTCAGACTAATACAGATTTTTTGAACGGCAAATGTTTCATGGTGCTGCCATAATGTCTTTGCCTGTATATATAATTTAATATTGTGTTCTGGAATTAAATGATACTTTAACTCTATGTCCTAATCAAATGTGATGCAATAATATTGATAGATTCAAATTATATCATAGAGAAGACCCTGCAGACTCTTTTAAATAACACTACATCAATATATTATTTTTGAAAGAAATTAATACTTTTACTCAGCAAGGATGCATTAAATTGATCAAAAGTGATAGTAAAGTCATTTAAAACTTTACAGAAAAATTCTATTACCAATAAATGCTGTTTTCAACTTTCTATTTATCGAATCCTGATATAATGTGTCATGGTTTCCACAAAAATATTAAGCAGCACAACTGTTTTCATCATTGATGATAATAAAAAATGTTTCTTGAACATCAAATCAACATACAGTGGGGAGAACAAGTATTTGATACACTGCCGATTTTGCAGGTTTTCCTACTTACAAAGCATGTAGAGGTCTGTTATTTTTATCATAGGTACACTTCAACTGTGAGAGACAGAATCTAAAAATCCAGAAAATCACATTGTATGATTTTTAAATAATTAATTTGCATTTTATTGCATGACATAAGTATTTGATCACCTACCAACCAGTAAGAATTCCGTCTCTCACAGACCTGTTAGTTTTTCTTTAAGAAGCCCTCCTGTTCTCCACTCATTACCTGTATTAACTGCACCTGTTTGAACTCGTTACCTGTATAAAAGACACCTGTCCACACACTCAATCAAACAGACTCCAACCTCTCCACAATGGCCAAGACCAGAGAGCTGTGTAAGGACATCAGGGATAAAATTGTATACCTGCACAAGGCTGGGATGGGCTACAGGACAATAGGCAAGCAGCTTGGTGAGAAGGCAACAACTGTTGGCGCAATTATTAGAAAATGGAAGAAGTTCAAGATGACGGTCAATCTCCCTCGGTCTGGGGCACCATGCAAGATCTCACCTCGTGGGGCATCAATGATCATGAGAAAGGTGAGGGATCAGCCCAGAACTAGACGGCAGGACCTGGTCAATTACCTGAAGAGAGCTGGGACCACAGTCTCAAAGAAAACCATTAGTAACACACTACGCCGTCATGGATTAAAATCCTGCAGCGCACGCAAGGTCCCCCTGCTCAAGCCAGCGCATGTCCAGGCCCGTCTGAAGTTTGCCAATGACCATCTGGATGATCCAGAGGAGGAATGGAAGAAGGTCATGTGGTCTGATGAGACAAAAATAGAGCTTTTTGGTCTAAACTCCACTCGCCGTGTTTGGAGGAAGAAGGATGAGTACAACCCCAAGAACACCATCCCAACCGTGAAGCATGGAGGTGGAAACATCATTCTTTGGGGATGCTTTTCTGCAAAGGGGATAGGACGACTGCACCGTATTGAAAGGAGGATGGATGGGGCCATGTATCGCGAGATCTTGGCCAACAACCTCCTTCCCTCAGTAAGAGCATTGAAGATGAGTCGTGGCTGGGTCTTCCAGCATGACAACGACCCGAAACACACAGCCAGGGCAACTAAGGAGTGGCTCTGTAAGAAGCATCTCAAGGTCCTGGAGTGGCCTAGCCAGTCTCCAGACCTGAACACAATAGAAAATCTTTGGAGGGAGCTGAAAGTCCGTATTGCCCAGCGACAGCCCCGCAACCTGAAGGATCTGGAGAAGGTCTGTATGGAGGAGTGGGCCAAAATCCCTGCTGCAGTGTGCAAACCTGGTCAAGAACTACAGGAAACGTATGATCTCTGTAATTGCAAACAAAGGTTTCTGTACCAAATATTAAGTTCTGCTTTTCTGATGTATCAAATACTTATGTCATGCAATAAAATGCAAATTAATTACTTAAAAATCATACAATGTGATTTTCTGGATTTTTGTTTTAGATTCCATCACTCACAGTTGAAGAGTACCTATGATAAAAATTACAGACTTCTACATGCTTTGTAAGTGGGCAAACCTGCAAAATCGGCAGTGTATCAAATACTTGTTCTCCCCACTGTATTAGAATGAGAATAAATTGCATTTTAAAATATAGTAGAATAGAAAAGTTAATTTAAATTGTAATAATATTTTACAATATTACAATTTTTACTTGGCTTTGAAAAAACTATTACTAGGCCTTGAGGACCAAGAGACTGACCCCTGAACTTTTGAACGGTACTGATGTCATTGTCCCGTTAACATTTGTCATCAGTACCACAATCTCATTTGACAGCTTCCTTATTCTCTTTCTCTTACAGGAACTATGCATTACACAGATGCTGATTTGTCCCCTTATACAACATACTCTTACCAGCTCATCACCAGTAATATCCGTGCTAACACCAGCAGTGCCACGGTCAGATTACGCACACTGTCTGCGGTACCCGAGCAAGAGGAGCTCCAGTTAACCCTTGTGAGTCGAGCCAAGCCCACCAGTGTCTCCTTTAACTGGACAGAGCCCTTGAACACCACTGGTCTGATGGACAGCTATACCCTGAGCTCGATACAGGATCTGACCAGAGAAGAGAGGATCCACTACACAGGACTTCAAACAGAGGCTACCGCTGAGGAGCTGCAACCATTCACTCGATACAACTTCAGTCTGCAGGCTTGCACTAACGGAGGCTGTGCTCGCAGCGAGAGTCTGATCGTACTTACCGCTCAGATACCTCCCCAGCAGCAGCCTGCACCCAGAATCACAACCCTAGGGTCCTCTCAGCTCAAAGTGGACTGGGAACCTCCAGTGTTACCCAACGGTATTGACACCCTTAGAGCATTTTTCACTCTTTTTAAACTGGGGCACACATTAAAGCATGGGTATATGCAAGTGGTTCTCCAACACAATATATGATTAGCCCCTCATATATGCTATAATATTTTTTGTAATTACGAAAAAGTGGCTTGTTTTCATATAGAAACTAAGAGAATCAATATATTAAATTAATTAACCACAATTATTTTTGTAATTTCAGAAGTTTCAAGAACTATTTGTACTTTTATAAAACAATAGTTTAAAAAAAAAAAACTTTTTAAATTTTAATTAAATCATTTTAAGTCATCCTGCAGCTCCCTTTGAAATTTGATGAGGCCTTCTGTTTGAGAATATACACACCGTTTCAAAATGTCATGGGTAATGCATTTCCATTGTTATAATGATCGCTACACCCTGATTTTCCACATATTTTTGGGGTATTATTTCATTTTGTATCTTTTTTTTGTCTTCCACCAGACCTAATATGATGAAAGATGTTAAATGTCTTTTTTGTTCATTTAAATATTCAAATAGATTAAATAGATTTTCCAAATTTCTCTCTACTTTTTTTTTTATTTAGAGGGAGTATGATATTGTTAGACATCATTTATTTAGCAGTGATTCCTAAATGCACATGGCGGAGCTGAAACGCTCTTCTGCTTTGTCGTAGCTTCCTTTTTAGCTGTCTCCAGCTACATCATTACAGTAATGAGAAATACTATTATAGAGATGCCATTTGATCTCAGCCGGGATGAAAATTAATTCCTTACGAACTTTAATCTACAACCAAGAGGCTTGATTAAGGCTCAGCCCATGCTTCATTTCGCAATATAAACTGATGGGACTGTGCGCCGCAAAGAAACATTTCACATTTAAAAGAGTTGATTGCTGCATACAATTATGTATTGTGCCTCGCGCCATTGAAAGCGTCGCAAAATAGCCCTCTGTATATCAATGACTTTTAATGCCAGTTATCATGCTTTTTGCCAAATTAGCTCATTAACATGGACCATTATAAAGTGCCCTTAGAGGATTCTCTCAATGAATTTCCTCTCCGTTTAATTGTGTCTATCTGATTCTCTCTGTCTGCCTCTCTTTTCTACATAATTTCATGCAGCAGCTGTAATTGTGCATTGTCAATGGCCAGTCTTACATCTCAATATCATCTGCCTCTTTCTGAGGCTTATTAAGGGATTGTGGAAGAAGTTATTGGCATATATATGTCTCTTTATTTCTCTCTTCAGGTATAATTATCAGGTATGAGCTCTTTATGCAGCTGCTGAATGAGTCGCAGAGAAATGCCACCAGTCACAGTCCTGAGCAAAGGGTTTTCCTTAGCAGTGGCTGGCTGAACCCACGACCATTGGTGAGTTCAGCCAATGAGAATGCTCTAACTCCACCTGAGAGCAGTGCGGTGGTGTCGAATCTAGAAGCATTTTCCACGTATCGCTTCAGAGTCCTCACAGTTAACATGGCCGGCAGTACCCTGTCAGAGTGGGCAGTGGGACATACCGCAGAAGGAGGTCAGTTGAACACAATTTGACATATTAAAGAAAGCCATTTAAACAAATACCACTGTAACTATAAATGATATGGAACTTTGTATTCAGTTTTAAAACTCACTTTGGTTGGGGACGGCTCTTTTCATTTTGTTTTATATCCGAAGAGATTATGAAACAAATTATCTTGAACAACACTCAAAACAGTTTGAAATAAACAAGTATAACATTTCATAGGCCACAAATGCGTCTCCATCCCGCAGAGAAAATCCTGTATCTTCAGTCTTTATTTAGATGGGAGCCCTGGAGAATTGATTTTGAGGAGATGCTTATTAAGCAGAGAAAGAATAGGTGGCTAGTGTTACAGCGTAGAATGACAGCTCCTGAAAAATGGAAACGAGGAATTAGCATAAACATGTGAGGGATTGTTTATGTGGGATACATTTTCACCACAAGTGCTTCACAGGAAGGAACCCATCCAAGGCTTTCTCTTTTATTCAAAGAGAAGACAGCTGAAGCTCCATTTAGTGTTTCTGCCAACTTCCTCTCTATATTTTGACACTTGGAGGGAGGTGTACTTTATATTTCTATATCTGGCCATGTTTTTGTTTGACGAGATGCACTAGAGTTTGCGGATTTCCTTGTCAAAGGTTGTGTTAAGAGGACAACCCAACAGCTGTTTGAAGTGAGTCAGGTTTAAACAGTGTAGAGCAGAATCATTTAGTCAGTTATTTAATAAAGAAATTAGAATTTATAAATTATGCTATTCTATTATTTTATTTTATTTATTTCCATTATTTAGTCATGTTTTTCAGTAAAAAAAAAAAAGTATTACCTCACGAGCAATTAAACTTATTATTATTCCGTTTTCTTCTGAGACTACATTTTTCGACTCTAACTCCTAGAGCTTTAATGCTACAAGCACCAAACTCGGCATAGACCTTTGCTGTTCGGAAGTTTGTTGCTATATCTTTTTTATCTGATTGGATTAACAGTTATAAATTATGATCAAAACACCAAAAAATACCATATATTTACATTGGCTGTAATACTACTGCTGTCCTATAGAGGGGCCACAGGACAATACATCTACCGTATTATGTCTAGCCTACTCTTTAACTCTCCGTTTCTCCATTAGTTAAAATGACAAATAAATGCATAATTGTTTATACCATCTGGATACTACTAAATAGTTGATTGTACAAGTAAGTTATTCGCCGTTCTAAACGCACACACACTTACAGTAGCGCACATCACACGCAGATCGCTTGCACACATAAACATTCAGGAGCAGTTATGTTTGCTTATATACCATCTGGATACTCAATATTGATCGGATGAATGCAGGTTTTAAACAGTTTATTGTACAGGTAAATTAATCGGCATTCTAAACTAATGCGCTGCTTCATTGTAGCACATGCACACACATACAGACGCACATCACACACGCACAGACACATTCATGATCACAGAAACGTATTGTCAACGCTGTCCTGTGGTTTATCAATAAAATAGCTTAGAAACTGAAAACTTCTAGTGTGCATTTCTTTCTGTTTTTGAAGTAACTAAAACCCACAGCTTCACTAGTTCACACACAATCACTTTCTCATTAATGCATTCAAATAAATGTAATCTATATTTATTTTATCTGCATTTGATTTAGAACGAGCAGAAATCTATAAACAACGTAATGACCCTTAGACAAAATAACTGATGAAAATTAGCTATTATGTTGGAGCAATAGCCTTGTGGGAATCTCTCTGACATAGGCTTCTGCAGCTGTGCTTCAGGCGATCCAAGTTCAAGTCCCGGTGTTGTGCTGAATTCTGACCCCTTCCAGATTATTACCCCCTAGTATAGGTAGGTTTAGGTTTAGGATTAGGGGTGGGGGTGTGGTTAGGATTAGAGGTTGGGTTAGAATCAGGCAATCGGGTACTGGGGGGGGGGGTAATAATTTGGCAGGGAGTCAAAATTTGGCACAGCACTGGCTCAAGGTTAAGGCTTCTCAATCCAACATCAAAGATTATTCACAAACTTCAACCTTTTCTTATTCTTAATTGTTTGTTACTTGTTGTTAGGTTTATGCTTAAAAAAAAGAAACTTCCAGTATTCTCTCAAACAAGTCTTAATTGCTTACATTTTGCAAATTTGGATCATAAGTAAATTCATTTGCTGAAAAACAAGACAAAAATGCTGATTAGGAAAATGCTTTGTTGTTTTGATGAATGATCTGTTCTGCTCCACAGTGCCAGAGTACATGCCCCCTCCTCAGGTGTCTCCTGTGTCCCCGTCCTCTCTCAGAGTGAGCTGGGAGACGCCACAGGACAAAGATGTCAGGGGCGAAGTGACTGAGTACAGAGTCAACCTTCACCAAGAACAAATGTCCAACCCATATGCTCCACCTATAGTATCTCAGGTATCCATTGCAGCACATTAAACTTTTTTCTTGATAGAAAAGGGCCACTGGCAGAATATTTCTGATCTGTTGGCACGTCTCTGAAGCACTGGACTGTGGCTATATTGTCCTGTACTTTGCCTCATGCATCACACAGAACACTTCCCATTGGTCCAGTTTTTCTCTTCCACTTTCATTAATATGTGTTGCTACATTGATAAAGAAAGTTTCCATAGAAAGGAAAAAGCTGTTTTTTTTTACCCCAATAACCTTCATTTCTGTCCAGTTTCATATTTACATAGCTTGTGGCTTGTGTCCCAGTATGCATGTGGCGTGGGCTGAACTGTCCAAAAAGGTCTCCTCTATTACTCATGTGAATCTTTGTGTTTCTTTTTCTTCGTTCAGGTAGCAAACCTTTAAAGGTTAAAGTAGCATCATCTCCTGCATGTTAGTCTGTATTTAAAGCACTGTTTTCCATATCAGAATCACCTTCCCTGTCTTCGTGGCAAATGTTTCAAGGATGTTTTTTTGAGATTACTGAGAACTTTTCTTGAACAATCTTCTTTTAATTGGATTTCATTATCTTAGATTTTAATTAGTTTGATAAGTGTATGTTAGCATTGATGTTTTCCACCAGTAACCTACAGATATGCACTTTTTTAATAAATATGTCAGGTCAGGCAGGTATTGAAAGCTCTGGGGGTGTGATCTATGTGGTGTGTGTCTACATGTGTACATTCTTATGAGCGGTTGTAAGAACTGTGAATTACCACATAATGTACAGTATAAAACAGTAAAAGGACATTCTTCCTGTGTGATACATTAGGGTGTTTGTCACATTTTCTGTTACTTATTTAGTTAATGTTCATTGCATAAAATATCACAGAATCAGACACTGTGTTTTTATGGAGAATTGCTGGCAACCACTTCTAATTTGGTAGACTTTTGACAGCTCTCTGCTAATAAGTATTTCCTACTCAAGTAAGGTGGTATTTGACTCTGGTCAAGCCTATTCAATATGAGCAGACTAGGAGTGGCCTTAGACGGCAACATGCCCAGTGCATTATGGGTGCTGAAGACAGCAACTTTTCTCTTGTCAAGTAGCAAAAAAAAACAAAAACACAGGCAACCAAGTTGTATTGAAAGCCCACTTGGCCAGTGGTGAATTAGCACTTTAAGTGTGAAATTGTGAGTTACTGTACTCTGTGTAATATGTATGTTTTCATGTTTCAGGTGTTGTACAGTGGATCAGCACAGGAGCGGAGCTACACTGCAGGAGGACTGAAGGCCTATGAGCAGTACAGTTTTACTGTGACCGTGTGCAACAGACAGGGCTGCGTGAGCAGTCCACCTGCGTCAGGCCGAACTCTGCCTTCCGGTCAGTAACATCTCTAACATCTACATCCAGTGTAACTTACGAGCAGCCATTGATGTGATGTTTTGAGGTCTATGTTCTGAGTCTTTACTGCAGCTCTCATTCACTTTCAGATCTTTAACTGATTGGTTAATATTCTTTATCAGCAATGCTACTCCATCCCTGATACAAGAACCAATCCTGTTCTACTTTTACAAAATTCACAGTTAATAATGGAGTACACACACAGTATGCGTGTGCGAGCACTCAACATCCAATTACGTGTGCGAGCTTCGATATATGTTGTCGTCGAAAGGAGAAAAACCTGAATAGGTGTTAATTCTCATGTTAATATTAATGAAGTGCCTTTAATGGAAAGTGTCTGTCATTGCTCATAGTCAGTTTGTTGAATAGGTCTCCCTCAGTGAGGGCCGGGCCAGACCACCTTTAATTGTGTACGTAAACCCATCGGTGAACTGGAGCACATATGGTCTGCCCTGCTCTCAATTGAGAGAGGAAGTCTTTTATCTCAAAGGAATACAAACTAAAGCTATTTTAGATTCACTCTCAGGTTATCTCTATTATTTTCATACTTTAAAATTGATGAATTTTGAATAGTCAAGCAGTCAGAGGAAGGAAGGTTCGTTCTTTACGCAATTTCTGAAAGTGTGTCATCAAGAACACCATTTTATTTTTTCTATCAGGCTTTTCGGCTCTCTCTCTTTCTCTCTCGCTCACTCAGTTTTCCCTTTTTGTATAGTGGCTGTAGATTTTAGTTTTATTCATATATAAATTCTTTTCTTTTCTTTTATTTTATTGAGGAACAAGATTTTGCACAGTAACAAAATTGTAGGAAATACTTTTTTTAATGTTTTTAAAATGAACTGCATATGCTCAATTATTAATGTGATATTAACTGAATAGGAAAATGGACAGTTTTTTGCTCCCACTTTATATTAAGTGTCCTTAACTACTATGAACTAACATTGAAATTAATAATTTGATACAATGCACTTATTGTGTACATACATGTTTTTACATTGTACTTATATTTTAAAAATACCTGAATGTAATTACAGCTGTAATTAATTTCTGTAATTACATCTATAATTACACTGTTGAGCCTTCCCTTACACCTTTACACACCCTTAAACCTACCCATACCACCAAACCTGTCCCTAACCTTACCTGTATTCCACCTCAATATCAGCAAAAGTGTTTTGCTATACAATATGAACACAATAAGTACATTGTACTTATTTTTTGATGTAAGTACATAGTAGTTAAGGACACTTAAAAGAATAGTTCACCCAAAAATGAAAATTATCCCATGATTTACTCACCCTCTGTTACGAACTGCTCCAAGACACGAAGGTTGAGGATCCAAATGCAGTATTTATTAGAAGGGTAATCCACAATCGTCGTCAAAAGTACAGGCAAGGTCAAAACACAGGTAGGCAGTCCAAACAGGAAAACAAGGCAGGAGACAGAGGCAAAATGGTAATCCGGGACACAGGCAAGAAATCCAACAAACCAAGAGACATGAAACCGGTGAGAACGCTCAGAAGTGCAGTGTAACAACAAAACAAGACTTAGCAAAGAATGATAGGGTGAACAGGCTAGATATAGGCAGAGGTAATGAGGTAAATGAGACACAGGTGTAAACAGTGAGTGCTGATGAGTCCAGGCAAAGGATTATGGGTGATGTAGTCTATGATGGAATGACAGTCCACATTGGAGTGCCCTCTGTTGGTGATCAGGGGCACTCACACTGGTGAATTGTTACACCCTCAAGCCATCCTAGGTGTATATGACATTCTTCTTTCAGACGAATACAATCGAAGTTATTTAAAAAAAATGTCCTAGCTAATCCAAGCATTATTATGGCAGTGAATGGGAGCCCAAAATTTGAAGCCCAAAAAGTGCATCCATCCATTATAAAAGTAATCCACGCGGCTCCGGGGGGTTAATAAAGGCCTTCTGAAGCGAATCGATGGGTTTGTGTAAGAAAAATATCTATATTTAAAACTTTATAAAGTAAAATATCTAACTTCCGGCTTCTCGCAGTTCAAAACGTTTACGGTACGTCCAACGTCATCGTCACGCCAGTCACGCTTTTTTCGTAAGTTGAATACGGAAGGCGGTCCGCCGGAAGCTAGATATTTTACTTTATAACATGTTAAATGTGGATATTTTTCTTACAAAAAACCCAACAAATCGCTTCAGAAGGCCTTTATTAACCCCACCGGAGCAGTGTGGATTACTTTTATAATGGATGGATACACTTTTTTTGGGCTTCAGATTTTGGGCTGACATTCACTGCCATTATAATGATTGGAAGAGCCAGGACATTTTTTAATATTACTCTGATTGTATTCGTCTGAAAGAAGAATGTCATATATACCTAGAATGGCTTGAGGGTGAGTAAATCATGGGGTAATTTTCATTTTTGGGTGAACTATCCCTTTAATATAAAGTGGGACTGTTTTTTTAAATGCATAAAAATTGTTACACATGGATTAAACATTGGGCAAAATATTGTATTAGGCGGTTAAAAACCTCTGTTTTAGACTATATATTTGTAGAACACATGAGACTGGCCAATCTTACCTTGTATATATGGCTTACCTTGTATGTATAGCTTAGCCTCTCCAGATTTGGCCTTTTCTTAATTGTACAGGAAGGAAATGTGTACTTCCTGACAACGACCAGCCTCATTTCCCTTTTCAATTCTTTCCCTTTGCCTTTATTTTGCCATTTACACGTCGGCTCACGTGAAGGCTTAATGAGTTAAACCAACCCCTCAGACAGGATTCTCCACTCGGCTTCTTACTACTTCATTTGCGGACCAAGCCGAGAAATTCATTGTGCGGCAGTAAAAACAATTTACTGTTAATTACAAGGAGAAAAATGTGCCTTAACGTTCTCCCCGATTGCCATGAATCACCGCACACTCCCGGAGATTTATAAGGAATATGTAAGTAGGATGAATTAGCAGGGTTTAATAACAGAGGCACAAATCATGCAGCCTTCAAGGGCCTTTAATTGATACAGTGGAATGTGATGGGCATGAATCAGTCAGGCTCGCAGCGCCGCTGTAACATATGGTCAGCTCAATATGCTGCAGCCGACAAAGCTGCCGATGTCATTGGCTCTTCCATATGGCGGGAGGGTTTTTACGCTTTGCGTCTGTTTATAGAATTATTACTGAAGGTTTTTTTGTTGGCATAGGGTATCGGCAGTTATATTCTTATGCAAATATTTGCTTTGGTTTTTGCATTTATATGGACTTGTACATCCGTTTTTATTGTGTGTATGTGTTATTTTTTTTTGGTTTAATACTGTGTTGCTCTTTTTTTCCTTTTTTTTTATAGGAAAGCCCATTTAACGACCACTTAAGCTGAATTTGCCGTGTCTCCAATTAATTAATATTCTGCTCCTACACAAGCTGCTCTTAATGTCCTTACACACCGCCCGTACATTTGAACAAACAGCACGCTGACTAGCCCAACGCAACCTGTTGTCTGGACCACTCAAGACTATGTCTCCCTCAAGCCTTGTTTTCGCCCACTTCTCTGCCAGGATTTAATGTTGATGATTGCAATTTATTTGAGCCTTACCTCCGTTTTATGACTGTCTGTATACACAATGCACATCACTATTACATCAATGCACTATTAGACAGAATTACCATCTGTTCAAACCGAGAAGTCAGCATCTGCTTTCTCAGAGTGGAATGACATCAAATTGCTTTAAATAGCACACCACTGAAATGAACGGCGACACTTAAGTTATTCATATCTTCATAGCAGAATAATTAAACTGTAAATTTATGTTTCTCATAGCTATAGAACACAGTAGTGGAAATATAAACACTCTTTGTTTCCAATAATTTTGACTTTATGAGTCCGATTTGTCTTTTAATTCACATTCTTTAAGGCAATATTTAATTGTTTTTGATTTATCTTGTGCCACAATGTCAGTTTTCATTGAACAGACCGGAAAGATCTCAGCAAGCACGATATTTGATATTTTGTGCCTGGTTGCGGTCAAGGTTTTGGTTCTATATAATCAATGAAAATTACATTAATCAACAAGGTAGAATGTGACAAAGATCAAAGAAATTTCTGCATATTCTGAGTAACTATTCAAAATCATTGTACACAATCCATTTAATTGTTGGTTGGCGAGCTGCCATGATTGGTTCAAATGCATAGCATACACAATGTATAGCCCTGTCAGATGCAAGATTAATTTTAAGACATTTTTCTTTTCTTTTTTCTTATGTACACTCCCAGTCAAAAGTTTGGGCTCTGTAAGGATGTTTTTGAAAAAAATCTCTTATGCTCCCCAAGGCTACATTTTATTTGATCAAAAATACAGCAAAAGCATTAATATTCTATATCATAATCTGAGATAACTATTTTCTATTTTAATGTATATTAAAATTACATTTATTCCTGTGATGGCAAAGCTGGATTTTCAGCAGCTATTACTCCAGCCTTCAGTGTCACATGATCCTTCAGAAATCATTCTAATCATTATAATATTCTAATCTATGTTTTTTTAGGATTATTTGATGAATAGAAAGTTATAAAGAACAGCTTTCATTTAAAATAAAAATCTTTTGTAACACTATAAATGACTTCACTGTCACTTTTGATAAATTTAATCCATCAATTTCTTTTATACACTCACCTAAAGGATTATTAGGAACACCATACTAATACTGTGTTTGACCCCCTTTCGCCTTCAGAACTGCCTTAATTCTACGTGGTATTGATTCAACAAGGTGCTGAAAGCATTCTTTAGAAATGTTGGCCCATATTGATAGGATAGCATCTTGCAGTTGATGGAGATTTGTGGGATGCACATCCAGGGCACGAAGCTCCCGTTCCACCACATCCCAAAGATGCTCTATTGGGTTGAGATCTGGTGACTGTGGGGGCCATTTTAGTACAGTGAACTCATTGTCATGTTCAAGAAACCAATTTGAAATGATTGGAGCTTTGTGACATGGTGCATTATCCTGCTGGAAGTAGCCATCAGAGGATGGGTACATGGTGGTCATAAAGGGATGGACATGGTCAGAAACAATGCTCAGGTAGGCCGTGGCATTTAAACGATGCCCAATTGGCACTAAGGGGCCTAAAGTGTGCCAAGAAAACATCCCCCACACCATTACACCACCACCACCAGCCTGCACAGTGGTAACAAGGCATGATGGATCCATGTTCTCATTCTGTTTACGCCAAATTCTGACTCTACCATCTGAATGTCTCAACAGAAATCGAGACTCATCAGACCAGGCAACATTTTTCCAGTCTTCAACTGTCCAATTTTGGTGAGCTCGTGCAAATTGTAGCCTCTTTTTCCTATTTGTAGTGGAGATGAGTGGTACCCGGTGGGGTCTTCTGCTGTTGTAGCCCATCCGCCTCAAGGTTGTGCGTGTTGTGGCTTCACAAATGCTTTGCTGCATACCTCGGTTGTAACGAGTGGTTATTTCAGTCAAAGTTGCTCTTCTATCAGCTTGAATCAGTCGGCCCATTCTCCTCTGACCTCTAGCATCAACAAGGCATTTTCGCCCACAGGACTGCCGCATACTGGATGTTTTTCCCTTTTCACACCATTCTTTGTAAACTCTAGAAATGGTTGTGCGTGAAAATCCCAGTAACTGAGCTGATTGTGAAATACTCAGACCGGCCCGTCTGGCACCAACAACCATGCCACGCTCAAAATTGCTTAAATCACCTTTCTTTCCCATTCTGACATTCAGTTTGGAGTTCAGGAGATTGTCTTGACCAGGACCACACCCCTAAATGCATTGAAGCAACTGCCATGTGATTGGTTGATTAGATAATTGCATTAATGAGAAATTGAACAGGTGTTCCTAATAATCCTTTAGGTGAGTGTATATATGTACAGTATATGCACACATTTTTATAATTTTAGATTATATTGCTCAACACTGTATTTTTTTAAACATACTAAATCTCAAGCATCTATGTTTAACCAATACCCATAATCCTTCCAAAAAAGCAAGTGTTTAGTCTGCCCCTCCTTTCCTTTTCTTTCTGTGTAAAAGGTCCCATAATTCTCTTTTTAGCGCACATGCCCTCTCTGATGAGGACATAAGCCTGTAGCATTTTAAAAAGGAAGCACGCTGCCGTTATTGATCTTGTTGAAATGTGAACAGCTAATCAAGAGTTGATGGTAATGTTTTATGTATATTACATCCATAAAGACAAGCAGAACAAGTGTACCCCGCCTGTACACATCGCATTGACTCGAAATACGGAGTGCATATACCCCCCCCCACACACATGAGAAGGTTAGGCAATTATGCATGAATCAATACTTTTCCTGTTACAGAAATAAGTATTATAGTTCCACGGAAAAAAACGTCAGGCCGTATAAATACAGCAAACACTCAGGCCAGGCTGTAATTGGTGCTATACAAGTCTATCTTTGACTTAGTCATTAATATGATGAAGACAATATTAACCTTTTTGCTGAGCCATGTCAAAACATTAAATGTGCTGGTTTAAAAAAGGAAACATGAATCGTTTAACCAAGTGCAATCCAGCTGCGCTACTGTATTGTTTTAATTTAGCCTATAATAGACTGAGAAAAAAAAATTTGTTCAGGGATTTGCTGGAAGACCTATCAAATTAAAAAAGTAAAAACCCAATAATGATAACATTATGTCATTTACTTGCTCTAATTCCAAAACTCCATGACTATCTTTTATCAAACTAAAAATATTATAATTTTTTTTTTTTGAAGAAGAAGAAGAATAGCATGGACACTCTGTAATTATTATGAGCAGTTTTCTGAACTGAATCATTTGATTCATTAAAAAGATCCTACTAAAAAAAGAACAATTAATTCCAAATTGCTGCTTCTGTCATGAACGACAAAACTCAGAACTCCTTAAGTCTTCTACAGAAGAAAAAGTCATACAGGTTTGGAACAACATGAGAGTGAGTAAATGAACTGTCCCATTAATGAATTTCCACCACCTGCAGACACTTACTGAATAATCACTTCTCTTGTAGTACTTAAGGGCACGTGAAGCCACGTCAGTCACACTTCATTTTTACCGCCTTATGTTTTAAGGCAAAAACGATAAACGTCCAGCGAGACTTCACACAAATCCTATTAAATCAGCGGGAGGGATTTGAAATGATATCAGAGTTTCAATTATATAGACTCAAGTGCTATTGATTGAGTGTAATTTATGACTTGTGTGCCGTGATGGGCCTTGGAAGACAACACGTCCATTCCCTATGGAGGGTTTTTATTAGCGCTGCTGGTGTGGACGGCCTGACAGGCAGAGTGAGCTAAATGCACAGAGGACGTGTCAGGCCGAGGTAATTTACTTCCTCTCAGCCTACATGAGAGCCCCATTAGATCATTACAGCAGCGTGCATGAAACTGAGCTATGACTATAAATGCACATCTCTTTTTTTTTTAATTCTCATATCTCTCCATCCTTTCCTCTTTTCTGTTATGTTAGCTCCGGCAGGTCTGAGGGCCCCTTCATTAAGGCCGCTGAATGTGACTACGATGAAGGTTTCTTGGGATGTCCCAGCCAAGCTCAACGGGCCTCCACCTCTGTACCACGTGGAGAGGACAGATGTGTCTTTGTCTAATGCCCAGGGCCAGGTTGTAAAGGGGAGACGCTTCTCAGGGAGTGGCTACTTCATATTTCCCAGCTCTACTTTGCCTGTCAACACTGACTTCACAGGTACGGGGTCTCATCGATGCTCTGTGTGCCTCAAAATGCACGATTGATTGATGCTAAAGTAAATGTGATATGCAGATCACTACCCATTTTATTCACAAAATTTGACATATTTCCAGGTGAAACCAGATAGACAACCTAAGTCAGATGAAACAATTTTATCCATTGGATGTTATTTCTCGGAATTGAGCCAGGTGGTTGGAGGGAAGGGGTTAAAATAGTAATGGGGATTTGTGACAGACATACAAATGTTATTATATTTAGACAATTTTTTGTTGTTTGGAAAAACATGCAAGGATGAATCATTCAAAATAAGACTAGTAATGTATATAAAAGTAAATAGGAAAATTTTAGATTTTTGATTGTGGGGAGCAAATACTAATGCTGAAACAACCAACAAACTTGCATTCTGGTTGGTACAAAATAAAAACACATTTGCGGTCATGTTAGCGGAATTTCGAGGGAAATTTTATGAACAAAAATGTCTATTTTGCATGAAGCACAGCTCACACAGAAGTCATTTTCTAACCAAGCGTATTTTTGTTGGTCAACGTGGCAAAACTGCGTGACCTACTCGAGCCTGATGCAAATTGATTTGTTCTCACTCACAACAATTCATCCTGTCATAGCGTACATGATAAGACATACCACTGTATAATGCACACACACATACACTCACCTAAAGGATTATTAGGAACACCTGTTCAATTTCTCATTAATGCAATTATCTAATCAACCAATCACATGGCAGTTGCTTCAATGCATTTAGGGGTGTGGTCCTGGTCAAGACAATCTCCTGAACTCCAAACTGAATGTCAGAATGGGAAAGAAAGGTGATTTAAGCAATTTTGAGCGTGGCATGGTTGTTGGTGCCAGACGGGCCGGTCTGAGTATTTCACAATCTGCTCAGTTACTGGGATTTTCACGCACAACCATTTCTAGAGTTTACAAAGAATGGTGTGAAAAGGGAAAAACATCCAGCATGCGGCAGTCCTGTGGGCGAAAATGCCTTGTTGATGCTAGAGGTCAGAGGAGAATGGGCCGACTGATTCAAGCTGATAGAAGAGCAACTTTGACTGAAATAACCACTCGTTACAACCGAGGTATGCAGCAAAGCATTTGTGAAGCCACAACACGCACAACCTTGAGGCGGATGGGCTACAACAGCAGAAGACCCCACCGGGTACCACTCATCTCCACTACAAATAGGAAAAAGAGGCTACAATTTGCACGAGCTCACCAAAATTGGACAGTTGAAGACTGGAAAAATGTTGCCTGGTCTGATGAGTCTCGATTTCTGTTGAGACATTCAGATGGTAGAGTCAGAATTTGGCGTAAACAGAACGAGAACATGGATCCATCATGCCTTGTTACCACTGTGCAGGCTGGTGGTGGTGGTGTAATGGTGTGGGGGATGTTTTCTTGGCACACTTTAGGCCCCTTAGTGCCAATTGGGCATCGTTTAAATGCCACGGCCTACCTGAGCATTGTTTCTGACCATGTCCATCCCTTTATGACCACCATGTACCCATCCTCTGATGGCTACTTCCAGCAGGATAATGCACCATGTCACAAAGCTCGAATCATTTCAAATTGGTTTCTTGAACATGACAATGAGTTCACTGTACTAAAATGGCCCCCACAGTCACCAGATCTCAACCCAATAGAGCATCTTTGGGATGTGGTGGAACGGGAGCTTCGTGCCCTGGATGTGCATCCCACAAATCTCCATCAACTGCAAGATGCTATCCTATCAATATGGGCCAACATTTCTAAAGAATGCTTTCAGCACCTTGTTGAATCAATGCCACGTAGAATTAAGGCAGTTCTGAAGGCGAAAGGGGGTCAAACACAGTATTAGTATGGTGTTCCTAATAATCCTTTAGGTGAGTGTATATATATATATATATATTTCATTTTAAGAAGACGTGATTGAATATGTGGGCATACACGTCGCTGGTTCATGTTTGGTGCATTAGAGTAAATTAAATATGTCCATAAAAACCAGAAAAATGCTCACTCCGGTCTGGATATGAACTGTGATCCGCACTGCGAATGTCAAACTGAACTTGTGGTGTTCAGGGCAGAAAATGCTTTAACTCTCGTTCTGTGTGTACATGTAAAATGCTTTTTACAGACATATTTTGTAGGTGTTGGTAGGTAACCAAATGCACATGGGGGAACGCAAAGAAAGCACTCTTCAACCATGTCTCTAAAAGACAACAGCGCTGAGTTGAACAGAGCAGATGACAGAGATGAATGAACAGACCTGAAGCAGCCTTTCGTGACATTTGAATTCTGAATAATGAAGCCGCTTAATAATGAAACAAACCACTCTGAGACGCAGAAAACATTGTTTTTACAAGTCGAATGGGCATGCTTCACTATAAAACACTAGCGCATATATTTATATAATTAAATAGTAGCATTTGAGATTCGAAAATCGCATTAAGCAATATCACGATTTTTATTTAATGTTGGTATGTCGTGCAGCCCTAGACCAAATGCGTGTGTGCAACCCACAGTTTAAAAACCCCTGGTCTAAAACTTCACCATTTACTTACCATCTAGACTAAATGTAAACTATGTCATTATATTGTTTTTTGTTTGGTTCCAAACAAAGTCAACACAGTTTTTCCACTCCTAAAGTTTTCAGTAACACTTTAGTTTAGGGTCCAATTTTCACTATTAAAGGGATAGTTCACCCAAAAATGAAAATTAGCCCATGATTTACTCACCCTCAAGTCATCCTAGGTGTATATGACATTCTTCTTTCAGACGAATACAATCAGAGTTATATTAAAAAATGTCCTGCAATGCGAAGCGATGCGTTTGTGTAAGAAAAATCTCCATATTTAAAACTTTACAAACTGTAATCTCTAACTTCTGCTAACTGTCGTACGCGCGTTCACAAGAGACTGGCGTTCCAGCGTATGACGTAGGATGCAGGCGTAGCGTAAGTTCCGGTGACGAACGCTGAAGCGCAAAGGATGGAGCAAAACAAAACTTGGTTCTTGCGAGAACTAGCATATTCTCACTAGAGCGTCCTACGTCATACGCTGGAACGCCAGTCTCGCGTGAACGCGCGTACAACAGTTAGCGGAAGTTAGAGATTACAGTTTGTAAAGTTTTAAATATGGAGATTTTTCTTACACAAATGCATCGCTTCACTTCAGAAGGCATTTATTAATCCCCCGGAGCCGTATGGAGCACTTTTATGATGGATGGATGCACTTTTATGGACTTAAAAACAGAAACAGCCATTCACTGCCATTATAAAGCTTGGAAGAGCCAGGACATTTTTTAATATAACTCTGATTGTATTCGTCTGAAAGAAGAATGTCAAATACACTTAGGATGACTTGAGGGTGAGTAAATCATGGGCTAATTTTCATTTTTGGGTGAACTATCCCTTTAACTAGTTGCTTATTAGCATGCATATTACTAGGATATTGGCTGTTTATTAGTACATATAAAGCACATATTAATGCCTTATTCTGCATGACCATATTCTACATCCCTTAACTCCCAATACCTAAACATAACAACTTCCTTACTAACTATTAATAAGCAGTAATTGAGGCAAAAGTCTTAGTTAATAATGAGAATTGGACCCTAATCTAAAGTGTATTTAGAAAGTGTACCGCATTTTCAAATGTTCACGTTGGCCACTCCAACCTCGTTGCTCCGCCCTAAACACTCTTTATTCATCTCTCACTTCTTTCTTCACTCTTCTCCATCCTGATGTATTAATGACTTCCATGATTAGACAAAGGGCAATTATACTTTTGTTTACAAACATAATTGGGGAATTGAGTTCCAAATGAATACAGGTTCCGGTTGATCTACTAATGTAAAAATCCTTCAGCTTGCCATTTGTTTAGATTACTTGCGATTTAATTGCGTTAAAAGCTGGGAAGGCGTTGCTTTAAGTTATCAGATTGGTCATTGTGTTGTGACAGAAGAGGCAAACATTAGATGACCTCTTTCTTTGAGTGACATGAGGATGAGATTTAGGTGTTATTTTCCTGTGACGTGGTACATTTTTAATAGGAAAAGCTGTGAATCACAGGTGAGAATGTGGCGGCACATTAAGGCCCTCCTGCCTTTAGTGAAGTTTATGTAATTTCCTCTTCTCCATTCCCCAGCCTCTCTCTGCTGCATAATCCGCAAACGAACATGAAACCATGTCATGTCGCGAGCCCTTTTTGTTGGACACATGCTCTAAGATATCTGGAAAATCTGACTTTATTTATATTAAAACGAGGCAATTAGTATATCCTCCCTAAGAAGTCGGGGACATTAAATTGCCTCCTTAAGGAGCGTGCATATAAATGGGTGACCCTTTGTGACCTTGCAATTTCAGGAAATGAATGGCCATTTCCCCCTCTAACTCTATTAACATTTAGCACTGCAATTTCCAGTTTTTTTCCTTAAATAATGACAAACGGATAAATCTTTATAAATCAAGCCCTGAGTTGAGTTCAGCTCACTCCCTAATTGATCAATGGCTGCAGTCAAAGTGGTGAGCTCGTCCTTGGGCCTGCTGGGATTATAAATGGCCACCAACTAATGAGGGAACCCAAAGAACAAACCAGAACGACAACACCCCTTTTAGCCGACTTTTCTTTTTACGCTTTCCACACCTTTAGTTCATCTGATTTTATTTCCAATTTTATTTTAAACGCAGTTTACATGAGGTACTAAACAGCTGAATGTCTGTGTTGTTGGTCTCTGTGATGCACTACCCCAAAACACTGTTGAAAATAAGCTTTTGTTTATTATCGAGCTTTAAGAAATGGATAAATCGTACCAAAAAGCTCAATGGCTGAAATGAGGCATAATGACAACAACAAAAAGCGATGAACAAATAGCATGCTCAGGGACAAATAATTTGTATATTATTGAAATGTAGCCAAAGCAATAAATTAAGCAAAATCAATGGTCATCTAATCTTGTGCTTGAAATGACTTTGTTAAAGGATGCAAGTCCCAACAAATCAAAGTAAAAATGAGATTAAAAATGCAGTATAGTTGAGGTGAATTGACTTGAGTTTTGAGCATCATTGAAATATTACAGCAGTCTTGTCTTTTTTTTCTTTGTACTATAACCGTTTCCTTGATCTCACAAAAGAATTAGTTATAAATCTGTTTTTATAGGGTGGAAATCACTAACTATATGGTGTTTAAGGTACTCTGGTACTCAGCGTCATTGAAATATTACAGCAGTCTTGTCCTTTTTTTCTTTAAAGTGACTGTGAAAATCCTATCTAAACATTTGATTTTTGTTGTAATTCATTATATTTTAAGCTCATCTTACTTGCTCTGTGTCTATAGTATTCATCTATTTTGACTGTCTGTTTTCGTATCTGCATTGAGTGGCAGTGAAAAAAATTACAAATTCCCAAAATGGGAAGCAGTAATACATGAGAATGAAGCAATTTTCAAAGACTACATGCTATTGTAGCACAAAATGTTAAATTATACAAATTATTTTCCTTAATTAATTTGATTGATTGTCAAACGGCCTCAGTCAGTGGAAAGTAGAGGGAAACTTTGTACAGACATCATTAGTTTTTCCCCATTTAAAGATTAATCATGAAAAGCTCTGGCTCTTTAATTCTGTAATTTGTATATTTAATGGGGTGCTGCAGAATCTATGACAGTAATTAGCATTTCCTGAAAACTCATTAATACGCAACAACTTGATTAATGCCGCAATAATACTAACATGACTGAAGTTATTCAGGTTATGTACTAAGCAGATTAAATCCAAATAGCCCTGTTTGTTTTACTTATAGCTGATATGATGTTTTTTGGCAGAGAAAAATATTTGGGGATGAACGTGTTTGCCATCAATTCCCATTATCCATAATATTCCCTTGCTTTATATTTTTCAAAATTGTTGAAAAATGTTTGCATTAAACATGTAGAATTAGAAATAATGTGTGACTGTATATGAATATATAGCGTGTGTGTGTATACATGCACATATACATACAAACACACACACACTTGTTGTGTTTTCATGTTTTATGGGGAATTTCCATAGACATAATGATTTTTATACTGTACACACTGTATATTCTATCCCCTAAACCTACTCATCACAGAAAACTTTCTGCATTTTTGCATTTTCAAAAAACATTTTTTTGTATGAGTTATAAGCTGTTTTCCTCGTGGGGACCAAAAAATATTGCCATCTTTGTGGGGACATTTTGTCCCCATAATGTAGGGTTTACCAGGACACACACACACACGCACACACACACATATATATAATTTATTATTATTTCTTTTAGTCTCTGTCCATATTTGGTGGGTGCATTACCCTGAGCACTGTGTCCTAAAGTGCTGATGCAGTCCACATGTAAAAGTGCTTCACATCTTTTCCATGTCTTAGCGCTAGTCTTGAGACCCACAGAGGTGAATCTCATTCCTCATCAGCCCGCTCAGACCAGCCCTGTGCCTGAGAGACCTCTGACCACAGCTTTTCTGGACAGGCCTGTCAGTGCGTACAGCGCCACGCTTCTCCACCGGGATCTCAAATCCCACAGATGTCCCTTTAGCCTCCACGTTCCCTCTCCTGTAATGGACCAGACGTTCTGATGGATGTGAAGCACTTGTCAAAAAATAGCTGATCACCCCAGAGAGATCTGCTCTGCTGAACCTACAACTTCTGATCCAGGTTCTCCCCCACCATCCTCCACAGGACTAAGACTGTCTGGTCAACATGAGAAAAGAGCTCTGTGTTCTTTACAGAACACCTTCTTAAGGGCTGTATTGAGGTGTTCTCTCCCCACCCCATGGAAGAAAAAACATATTAAGCACATGTGGGATCATGTTAAATTTATGTTATGTGTGCTTCTTAATATTTTTGTGGACATTGTGATACTGTTTTCTCAGGATTCTTTGATGAATACAAAGCTCAAAAGAACTTTAAATATGTTTGTAATGCTGTAAATGTCACTTTTGATCATTTTTATATGTCGTTTATAATAGAATATATAATAGTTTTATCAGGGCAGTAGCTGTCTTGTGCAATCCAACATATAGAGTCAGTCCTGTAGGGTTGGTATTCAGATGGTATAATCCCTGTATCAGTTGTATAGATCTGAAGCCTGAAGAAACATCTTGCTGCTCTACATGAGGTCAACCAGACTTACAACCTCTTCAATCCACTGGAGATTCTAAGATAGATTAAATGGAATCTTTTTAATCTAAGCAGTCTGTATTTGAGTGGGTTTGTACTCAACATATTAACGAACTTATGTTGAAGAAGGACACCACTTCAAAGGTATTTTTTTTGTCTGATTGGTATCTTTGGTCTGATTTTCAGGTCAGATGGTGGAAGGTTTTACTAAGATCAGTTCTGAGGGGATTCTTTTTAAAGCAGTTCTGTTAGGATAAAGCCTTTAGAAGTTAGCTCTGCTCAGGCATTGTGGGACCGTTCAGGCATTGCTCAATGTTTTGATCTCACAGGCATCACACATTCATACACTTCTTACAGTTCTGGGCCTTCTTATCCTGTCATTTGCTCTTACATTCTTATGAATGCAATTTTTGTTGTGTTCATGCATTCTGACATGCTTTCACACTGCTTTATAATACATTCTGTGCAGTAAGCCGTTTATTGATATGGAACATGCATTGTCTCTCCCCAGGCCTGCAGCTGAGTTTCCGGACACGCGTCGAGGAGGGGCTTATGCTGTTTGCGGTTTCCCCTGGGGAGCAGGAGGAGTATGTCGCTCTGCAAATGCACAACGGCCGTCCATACTTCCTCTTTGACCCTCAGGTACATCATGGTCATGGACTGCTGTGTGTTTGTTTAAGCTATGAAAAGCCTTTAAACCTTCAAATGTGATCAATCCCAACCTCTAGACCAGTGGATATATCGGAACCATATTGATTATCAGCTGATATTAGTGATTTCATTTCACAATCAGGTGATATTGAATATTTTTTACATTTAAAATACATTTGCTATCAATCTTTAAAGACACAAATAACTTAATAACACTGTTAAAAGTAATCTTTTGCAAATACCAAAATGGGCATCCATTTTTACATACTGTATATTGTAATGTTGTGATTCCTAAATTCAATTGTAGCATTTAAAATGACAGATTTTAGTGTTTTATGTTGAATTCATTCAAGAAATTTTAATATCGACCATTTATTTATCCGCATTAACATGAAAATAATTATCTTATCGTATTAAGAATTTTAATATCTACATTTTGATGGATCAAGTTCTTCTCTGTTTAAAACTTCAGCTAAAAGAGGGTTCGAGACACTGATCTATATAATGACCGGATTGCTCATGACGTTCTAAACTGCCATCAGAAAGCCACCGGTGACCGCTCGAACCGGTGACCGCTCAAACACTTCCGGTGAAGCCACCGGAAGTGTTCGAGCGGCCATCTTACTATTCCCTACCGACAGAGGGCATCATTGACTTACAGCCAAAACATTGAGCTAAAAATCACCCGATTTGCAGTGTCACACAGGATTAGTTTTATGATATAAGTATGTAAATTAATAGTTACTTCAGATGTTATCTGTAATGTTTATGGTCTTTTCGGAGAGGATGAGTCATATATTGAAATCGTTAATGTGGGTGTGTCTACTGCACACTGCCGACACAGGTAACGTAACTGAACTAACACAAAATATATTTCTTTATGTGTGTAATTATGGAAAAAATATTAAACATTAACACATATCTGTGTTTAGCTGCAGAAATTGATTCGAATAGCTTATACAATAAATATTAACACAAGCCTCTATTACTATTGCACTCTATTGTATTACAATTCAAAGTTTGCCATGCATCATCTCGGAAATAAAGCAGTCAGCGTTATCTGTCTGAATAAGTTATGATGCATGTATTTTATTTCCTGATTGAACAACATCTTTTTCAGACTCTTAAAGACAGCGCAAATTTATGGCGTTTATGTTTCCATACGAGTAAAGTGTTACATATGCCATGTTGTTGAATTAATTATTAATTTACCCATCGTTTAAATCATTAACTGCTTTGAAATGCATAACGAAATCATTGTTGAAACATTTGCAGTTAGCATATGAATAAAAACAATACTACAGCACAACATAAATACATAAACACAACAGTACAAGGCGATTGCAGGTTACATGGCATAAATCTTTATTCGCGCTTTGACATTTGTAATACATACGCTGAAGTGTCTCGTCCGCCCGCCGAGCTGATGTTCACTACTGTAATGAATATGAACGTAACTTTTTAATAAGCAGGGGAAATTCCCGACTTTAAACGAATAACCATTTCCCTGCTCAGGACGTTTGTGCTGTAAGAATGTACAGGGAGACTTCAAATATAAAAACGGTGTCTCCTTAGGCAATGTTTTCTCAGTAAAATCATATCATTTCTTATTGATTCAATAGTATGCGTGAGCTTACTAGGGAATACCAATATGGCGGCGCGGCAGCTTCACTTTTTATGACGTCATGAGCAATCCAGTTCTCTATATAGATCAGTGGTTCGAGACCAATTAACTTGTTACCCGCAGACATTGGATGGGAATAGCAATAGCATGCTAATTATGCACACTGCAGCACTAGCATGTAGGGTTGAGTCTATTGCTCTGATGATGAAAGCAATCATGAAAGATGATTTCACATTAGTGTCCAGGAGACCACCGAGAAACTCACCCCACCAATAAGCACCATTGCCGAATATTGCCAGTTTTGCATTCGTAAACACATTTTGTCAGGGTAGTTTGATAATTATAACTAAAAGTGGTGTCATGCCCAATTAATGTCCCCTGATAGCATGCCCATTAGTTCCCCCATTAACGAATTCAACAATTCTAATGGGATTAGCACCATGGGATGCTAATTGAGCGTGACACAGGGAACTGGTATGCTTCCCCACACACTCTTTCTAATGATGAAATTAATGAGCATTTTATGAAACACTGTCTCATGAAAGCGTATTTAGTTCCTGTAAAGGCTGTCACAAATGATGCTGTTTTTTTCCAAATGTCTCCTTATCGGAGTCTCTCAGAGATAAGCCAGTGATGAGTGGTTTCCAGCAATACAGTGAGGAGAGAAGGTCTCTCCAAGGCCCATGGGCATGATTAGTTGCATTAGTACCATGGACAGCGCCCATTTCATCTTAAACAAACTCAAGGGCTATTAAGCAAGAGTATGCTGCTCACTATGTTAATGACACACACTACATCACCAAAACCTATAGCAGCTTCTATAGGAATCTTGTGAAACAGATCTTTAATGAACTGTTTGGAGTGTTAGTGCATAAATTATTTTAACCATACTCACTGATTTCCATTGACCATTAGTTTTTATAGGTAAAAGGAGCATTTTCAGTTATAGACTAAATCATTTCTTTTCTTAATTGTTTATATTCTATGAAGTCTATGAATTTGATCATTTTAAAGCAATGGTTCCCAACCAGGTTGCCCACTTAGGGGTCTCCGCGTACTTCAAAGGGGGCCACAGAATGATAATTACAATTATTTAATAATCATGTGAAAAATTGGATATTAAAAATAAAATGTTGAAAATGCTAAAAAAAATTAAACGAAAATGCTGGAAACAGACACACACACACAGAATAAGAATCTGGGATTTTCTGGAATTACAAAATGAATCATGGCTAATGAATTTAATTTAATATATGAACAAACTCCTAGTTTCTGTTAATAAAAAAAGTTTGTAAACAAGAAGCATTGGCATAATAATAACAGAAACACCAGAGGAAATATCATAGCCTATACTGTATATGGGGGCCTTCAAATAATTGTGTCAAAAAGGTTATGAACCACTGATTTAATAGAATAGCTGAAATGAAAGTTGTGTTATCACTTACTTATCGTCACAACTTTTTTCTGTTGAGGTTAAAAGGAGACATTTTGAATTGTCTTCTATTCAAATGCAATTGCAATAAAGGAGTCTAAAGTCTTCAGAAGCAATACAATAGCTTTGTGTGACAAACAAACTGAATTCTAAGTCTTTCTTCACTTAAAATTGCCCTTACTTTCTTTGTCAAGTTTATGACATGAAGTTTATTCATGAACAAATCGCTCTTTTGTGTCGGATATTTCCAATGAATTACTCTTCTGATTCACAAAATTGAGACTGATTCATGTATGATTTATCCAGTTATGGAATTCAACGCATTCTCGCAATGAAACGGTCGCAGTGGTTAACAGCCTACTGGAGAAGATTTTCTGTGAATAATGGCATAAATTTCAGTCAGTTTCTCAGACAAAACTATTATATGACTTTTATAAATAGTGTTGTGCACTTTGTATGAGTACTTTTACAGTGTTTTTGTAAATTTAAGGCCCCATTCTTTGTAATTACGAGGAGGAAATAGACCAGTGCATTCTTCAGAATGTCTCCTTTTGTGCTCCACGGAAGAAAGGTGAATAAATTGATAGAATTTCATTTTTTGGATGAGCCATTTCTTTAAGCATATCTTTAAGCACATTATTTTAATGTTTATCTAAAAAAAAATATCCCTTGAAACAAGACCTAATTGATAATTCATGAGCGTAATCAGCAATTAATTTATGCAAGTAGATGATTTGTGGTGTAAATATCCTCTAGCATTGCTGCAATGTTTTCTTAAAATTGATGAATGCTGTGACTGATCGTTTGGGGTTCAGTCATTAGGACTCCCTAGCTGATGTTTACAGCACATGGCTGAAACTTGAATACATTACATCAGATGTTCAGGTTGTGATGTCGCTGATAGGGCTGCCTCCCAATGAACAAGACCGATATGATTTTTTTGGTCTTCAAACATCTGAAATAAACATATTCAGTAAACACATTTTGGCTTGGAATAATTAAAGTTAGCTGTTAAACTGCTGGCAGATGATTTTATTCAGAAAGGCTTTTAGTTGTTGTGACAGAATTGATCTCTCATCGTAAAGAAGCCCCACTGAATACTTTCAAAGGGATGAGGGATAGGAATGCAGTGTTGTGTCTGTCCTGGCTTCTCCCTAAAGCTATTTCTTCTCCCTCCCTCTCTCCTGCTCTCTGCAGTAAGCATATCACAGGCCTGACTTTCCTCAGCATCCACACACATATTGATTTGATCATTAAATCTTCATCACAAAGAGGAGATGCGATACTTTGTGTCTCTGTGCTTTCACTGCAGAGCACTCAGTCAGGCCGTTAAGTGTATGAACCTGAATGATGTCATATTTTAGCAGGACAATAACCCCATCTTATGTTGATGGTGCCAGCCCATGAAATTTACTGCTTTTGGGGAATGTCCTATCTCCGGGCAGAATTCCTTAGCGCCTTGAGTTTGGTGCCAAGAGGGATTCTGGTGCTTCTTTTTTTCGACTTCTCCAATTTCTCCTCTATAAACTCAGATATTGAAGAGTAAATGGTCAAAGTTAATTCTAGGTATATATCAGTGTGATCAGTTGTTGGTGAATCTTTACCTACTAACTGTGCCTACCTGTTATGGCATTGTGCTTTTATTGAGATGAGCCTCATTTTTAATGCTGACAGTGGAGTTGTGATTTCTGAAATGTTTTTACTTCCACAATCTTGAAATTTTAGCAAGAACTTTTGTGATATCACAGTATGTCTACATTATGAGTTGTGCAAAATTATGAATTCAAGAACTGACTCCCTTTCAATTCATGAATTGGATGGAATTGACAATAACACACAAGAAGTTGAATCGGAATGACAGGAATGGGAATTTACTTGTTTTTTATGATTCATTCTGGGAAATGTCCTATCCTCCTAATCTAATCTCTCTGTCTGTCAGTCTGTCACTCGTTCTATCTATCTGTCTAGTGTTCCAATGTTCTAGGGTTCTAGTGTTCTATCTATCGTTCTAGCTATCTATTTGTTTCAAAGCTTTTTTAAACTTTTAAAACGCCCAAACAAGGCTTTACCAAGCCATTATTCAAAGTTTGTCCTTGTCTAGTTTAAAAAATGAGTTACAGTATATGAATTCTTTACATTTCAAATAATTTTACAGTTTTACTCTGCATTAGTTTATGTACATGCATTTTTACCTCCTAAGCTCTGCTGCAGCACAGGGAGGGGAATATCTCCTCTTCCTAGAGCTGCTGATCAACCATCATTTGTGCAGTGTGTGCGGTGTGTTCATGATGAGCGAGTGATTAACCCTCAGCGTTTGATGCTAGGCCTCAGCCGTGGCCCTCAGCCCTCGCAACGATGGAGGTAGACGCTATAATGACAACCAGTGGCACCATCTGATCGCTACTAGGAAGCAGGCCGTGGGAACAATCATTGTCGACAATCAATACAGCGGTAATGACGCACACACATATGAAATTCATAGGCCAGCCCTGCACCTCCACTTCTGTTATGCAGTGCCTGTAAAGCCCCCGACTTGAACAGATTTCAAGCAAAGGAATTATCAAGGTTAATCGTTGCCATTCATTGTGTGATTAGAATAATTAGGCCAAAGAAGCCTCTCCTTTCCTGAAATTACATTTCAATTAAGGTTGGAGGTGTGAAGCAGAGTCTCCCTCTTCCTGTCTCAAAGCGGTCTCAGGGGATTCTTCCCACCAGAGGGAGGGTTGCTTTATCTCAGTCACTTTTTAGAGTAATATGACTTTATCTACTCTGAAGCACCAACTGAAACCATTGAAATATAACAATAAAGTTGTTAAAATACAGCTGTGCCCTGCTCTGATTATTAGACCAGCCAGGAACAGTCTCAGAAGAACATTATTGTATTGATTTAGCATTGGCACGTGCTCAGGAGTATCACCTCATATTTTTTCCTCCAACAGGATCGGCATCAGCTACAAGTGGCAGCACCATCATCGGTCAGAATACGGGCGTCTTCATAGGAGGGATTCCAGAAAATTTCACCCTTCTTAGACAAGACACTGGTAATTTATCTCTGAATGTCCTGATAACTGACAGTAGAAATCTGTATCTACGAAGAGTTTCAAGTGCTTGTTATATGTATACAGGTCAAGCCAAGCTGGTGAAACATGGGTTTGCTGGTTGTTTGAGGGATGTGATGGTGCAGAAATCCAGTGGCACTACTGAAGTATGGGAGCCTCTGAATTGGGAATCAGCACTAGAAAAACATGAGACCTATGAAAGCTGGGAGGGCTGTCCTGCTGTCTCTGAAGATGGGGCCTACTTCCTAGGACATGGTATTACCTGATTTAAACTTGTTTCACATGGTCTGATCATTTGTAAAGCTAATATTGAGTTTTCCTAACAAATCTATTTCTTTTTTATATTCAGGGTTTTTGAAGGTCAAGCCTGAAATATTCACTGGTGGAGATTATTTCGAAATATCATTTGAGTTCAAAACTGATCAGCTAAATGCGCTACTATTGTTTGCCTACGATGTCGATGGGAAGGATTTCATTTTGGTAAGTTTGCTTAAATCTAAACATTAGGGTTATCAGTTTAACTTGCACTTCATTTAGTGCAATTAATTATAAATAATTAACAAAAATTACTAATTAATTTAGCGCAATTAGTCATGCCCCTTGACCTGTGCTTAAAACTGTTGTTGGAGCAATTCAAGTAGCACCTCAATGTTGAAGGTTTCTGCTAGTATTTAGTTGATTCATTGCAATTAATTAAATTAATTTTAATTATCATGTAAAAATTATAATTACACAAATAAGCTGAAATTAATATGTACAGTGTTTCAAAACATCATTGTAACAGTTGTGTGTGTCATTCAGGCAGAGCTGCAGGGTGGAGTTCTCTTCTGGCTGTTGCGTTGGGGTGAACAGACGGCAGAGTTGAGCGTATGGGTGGGCCTGTCCTACTGTGATGGGGGCTGGAACAGTTTGAGTGTGCTGAAGAGAGGCCTGTTAGCGAGCGCTGGCCTCAATGACGTATATGAACAGGAAAGGAAGGGCATGGGTGGCCCTCTGACCATCAGCTCTCCCCTCTATGTAGGGGGAGTCCCACCTGGAGTAGTGCACCCAGCACTCAACAAACACAGCCTTCTGCATGGTGAGACACTTGCAGGTTTATTTGTGTACAGTGGGGAGAACAAGTATTTGATACACTGCCGATTTTGCAGGTTTGCCCACTTACAAAGCATGTAGAAGTCTGTAATTTTTATCATAGGTACTCTTCAACTGTGAGTGACGGAATCTAAAACAAAAATCCAGAAAATCACATTGTATGATTTTTAAGTACTTAATTTGCATTTTATTGCATGACATAAGTATTTGATACATCAGAAAAGCAGAACTTAATATTTGGTACAGAAACCTTTGTTTGCAATTACAGAGATCCTACGTTTCCTGTAGTTCTTGACCAGGTTTGCACACACTGCAGCAGGGATTTTGGCCCACTCCTCCATACAGACCTTCTCCAGATCCTTTAGGTTTCGGGGCTGTCACTGGGCAATACGGACTTTCAGCTCCCTCCAAAAATGTTCTATTGGGTTCAGGTCTGGAGACTGGCTAGGCCACTCCAGGACCTTGAGATGCTTCTTACGGAGCCACTCCTTAGTTGCCCTGGCTGTGTGTTTCGGGTCGTTGTCATACTGGAAGACCCAGCCATGACCCATCTTCAATGCTCTTACTGAGGGAAGGAGGTTGTTGGCCATGATCTCGCGATTCAATCACCCATCCAACCTCCTCTCAATATGGTGCAGTCGTCCTGTCCCCTTTGCAGAAAAGCATCCCCAAAGAATGATGTTTCCACCTCCATGCTTCACGGTTGGGATGGTGTTCTTGGGGTTGTACTCATCCTTCTTCTTCCTCCAAACACGGCGAGTGGAGTTTAGACCAAAAAGCTCTATTTTTGTCTCATCAGACCACATGACCTTCTCCCATTCCTCCTCTGGATCATCTAGATGGTCATTGGCAAACTTCAGACGGGCCTGGACATGCGCTGGCTTGAGTAGGGGGACCTTGCGTGCACTGCAGGATTTTAATCCATGACAGAATAGTGTGTTACTAATGGTTTTCTTTGAGACTGTGGTCCCAGCTCTCTTCAGGTCATTGACCAGGTCCTGCCGTGTAGTTCTGGGCTGATCCCTCACCTTCCTCATGATCATTGATGCCCCACGAGGTGAGATCTTGCATGGTGCCCCAGACCGAGGGAGATTGACCGTCATCTTGAACTTCTTCCATTTTCTAATAATTGCGCCAACAGTTGTTGCCTTCTCACCAAGCTGCTTGCCTATTGTCCTGTAGCCCATCCCAGCCTTGTGCAGGTCTACAGTTTTATCCCTGATGTCCTTACACAGCTCTCTGGTCTTGGCCATTGTGGAAAGGTTGGAGTCTGTTTGATTGAGTGTGTGGACAGGTGTCTTTTATACAGGTAACGAGTTCAAACAGGTGCAGTTAATACAGGTAATGAGTGGAGAAAAGGAGGGCTTCTTAAAGAAAAACTAACAAGTCTGTGAGAGCCGGAATTCTTAGTGGTTGGTAGGTGATCAAATACTTATGTCATGCAATAAAATGCAAATTAATTATTTAAAAATCATACAATGTGATTTTCTGGATTTTTGTTTTAGATTCCATCTCTCACAGTTGAAGTGTACCTATGATAAAAATTACAGATCTCTACATGCTTTGTAAGTAGGAAAACCTGCAAAATCGGCAGTGTATCAAATACTTGTTCTCCCCACTGTATATACACTATATTGCCAAAAGTTTTGGGACGCCTGCCTTTACATGCACATAAACTTTAAAGACATCCCGTTCTTAATCCGTATGGTTTAATATGGAGTTGGCCCACCCTTTGCAGCTATAACATCTTCAACTATTCTGGGAAGGCTTTCCACAAGATTTAGGTGTGTGTTTATGGGAATTTTGATCATTCTTCTAGAAGTGCATTTGTGAGGTCAGGTACTGATGTTGGACGAGAAGGCCTGGCTCGCAGTCTCCGCTCTAATTCATTCCAAAAGTTTTCTATCGGGTTGAGGTCAGGACTCTGTGCAGGCCAGTCAAGTTCCTCCACACCAAACTCAAACAGGAAGGGGCCATCCCCAAACTGTTCCCACAAATTTGGGAGCATGAAATTGTCCAAAATGTCTTGGTATGCTGAAGCATTAAGAGTTCCTTTCACTGGAACTAAGGGCCAAGCCCAACCCCTGAAAAACCCCACACCATAACCCCCCCTCCACCAAACTTTACACTTGTCACAATGCAGTCAGGCAAGTACCGTTCTCCTGGCAGCTGCCAAACCCAGAGTCGACGGATTGCCAGACAGAGAAGCGTGATTCGTCACTCCAGAGAACACGTCTCCACTGCTCTAGAGTCCAGTGGCGGCGTGCTTTACACCACTGCATCCGATGCTTTGCATTGCGCTTGGTGATGTAAGGCTTGGATGCAGCTGCTCGGCCATGGAAACCCATTCCATGAAGCTCTCTATGCACTGTTCTTGAGCTAATCTGAAGGCCACACAAAGTTTGGAGGTCTGTAGCTATTGACTGCAGAAAGTTGGCAACTTCTGCGCACTGTGCGCCTCAGCATGCGCTGACCCCACTCTGTGATTTTACGTGGCCTACTACTCTGTGGCTGAGTTGCTGTTGTTCCCATTTGCTTCCACTTTGTTATAATACCACTAACCGTTGACCGTGGAATATTTAGTATTGAGGAAATTTCACGAATGGACTTATTGCACAGGCGGCAACCTATCGCGGTACCATGCTTGAATTCACTGAGCTCCTGAGAGCGACCAATTCTTTTACAAATGTTTGTAGAAGCAATCCACATGCCCACTGTAGGTGCTTGATTTTATACACCTGTGGCCATGGAAGTGATTGGAACACCTTAATTCAGTGATTTGGAGGGGTGTCCCAATACTTTTGGCAATATAGTATATATATATATATATATATATATATATATGTATATGTATATATATATATATATATATAAATTGGAAGTTGGAATACATTTAGAAGATATTTCTCTGATAATGAACCTGGACCCATATAGTTATAAAATCATGGTTTCAAAATGACATAACTGATAAAAATGTTCATGTACTCAGTCTCGAGTTTACTGACAGTTTTTGTTGTCTCAGATAAATCAGACCAGTTCAGAATATGACTCAAACATCTTTCTCCTTCATTCTGTCTTTGTCTCTCTTTCATCCTCTTCTGTGCTGCTCTGCAGGTTTTGGCGGCTGCATCAGGGATGTTAGATTCGCACGCGGGCCTGTCGTAAGCTTGGCGGCCGTGTCCAGCAGTGCTGTCAGAGTCAATCTGGATGGATGCCTGTCAGCTGACACCAGCGTTAACTGCAGGGGAAACGACTCCATTCTGGTGTACACGGGCAGAGACAGGAGCGCAGAGGACCTGACACTGCAGCCCTTCACGGGTAAAAGCAGCATCCAACCCCTTTTCGCAAGCACAATACCCACCAGCGCGGTAGCCAAGCGTCATTGACCCGCAGCTATTTTGGCCTCGTGTTGCCTCTGTATCAGGCGATTGTTTGGCCTGATTTGTCCTTTCTGCTTGGAGTTTGTTATTGTAAAGACCAAACAGAAGAACAACATAATAAGTCCAGTCCAGCAATGGACGCAGACACGACACCAGGGGCACAGAGAGGTCATATCTAAAACAGCTACTGCTGTCCCCTTCATCAGCAATACTGCAAAACTGTTGAGAACTGCACCTTAGCTAATGCACATGGACAAATATAGCCGAGGTGCCTCTCTTGTGAGTAATGGAGATGGAGCGAGAAACAGTTTTTTCATTTGCGCAACAGACTTGTAGACTTTCTCACCAAGAGAAATATTCACTGAAATAACTCAAATTGTCAATACATGAAGCTGTTTTTTCATACTGAATTGTCTCGAGAAAGCACATTTCTTTTTAAATGTCTTTTTTTGTGTGTGTGTGTACAGAGTATTTGTACAGAGTGATGGCATTGGGAGAAGGAGGCTGGACAGCTGGGCCGTGGCAGCGGGGACGCAGCAGAGAGACAGGTAGGACAGGTGCCAATAGATAGTCAAATATCAGTAGTTAGGCTTTTCGTCTCACTGGTAGAACCCCACAGTCTGATGTAAAGTATACACTTACCTTAATGAGATTAAACATAAAGTATATACACTACTAGCTTTCAAAGGTTTGGGTCAGTAAGATACTTTTAATACTTTTATTCAGCAAAGATGCTTTAAATTGATCAAAAGTGACAATAAAAACAAATTTCAAATAAATGTTGTTTTTTTCTATTCGTCAAAGAATCTTATATTATGGTTTCCACAAAAATATTAAGCAGGACAACTGTTATCAACATAATAATAGGGATAATAATAAGAAATGTTTCCTGAGCACCAAATCAGCATATTAGAATGATTTCTGAAGGATCATGTGACACTAAATACTGCTGAAAATTCAGCTTTGCCATCACAGGAATAAATTACATTTTAAAATATATTATAATAGAATATAATTTTAAATTGTAATAATAATATTTCACAATATATTTCACCATTATATAAACACTTGATCAAATAAATGCAGACCTGGTGACCATAAGAGACTTCTTACAAAAACATTAAAAAATCATACCGACCCCAAACCTTTAAACGGTAGTGTAATTTACAATAATATGTCATTACTGTAGGTAAATACATAATGTACAATTTATAGTACAGTTTTGCTCAGTAATTACAGATTAAGTTTCTGTTTCCAAAAAATACAGTCTATTCTAGCTACTATATATATACTTTACTGTCATTTACACTGAGCACACACACTCTTACTCCCACACCTAAAACAAAAAGGCCTACAAGTCAGCCAGCACTTACAGGCTCTGTACTGATATTTGTTTGTGTCATAGTTTTCAGGCCAACCCATTTTATTCTTATCTGCACAATATATGTAGCAGTCAAGAAGATGAGATCTGCTTGGAGATAGCTTATCGTGAACCTCTCTGTAAGAGCATGCATCACACGCTTTATTACAGTGTGGAGGAGAGAAAGAGAGAGAAGGTTGATAGTGTCCATATTAAAACAAAGAGGTTCAGATATGTAAAATGATGCTTAAACGTAGTGTAGGCAATTTTAGGAGAGGCTAGCAATAGCGAGCTAACTTTGAAAGCATAAGATCCCACCCTCCTTTCTTAGCGTCTCCAAAGCCACGCCTCCTTCAAAACACATGAACGCACACAGCAGAGTCTGCAAAGCGTCACGAGAGATAAACTACCGTTAAACTACCTCATGTCTTAAAGTACATAACATACAACAATAATGAACAAAAAACATCTTAAAGAGAACTGACCTGTACCACCTGATTGCTGCATATTCATTTCGCTGTTGATAGTGTTGCCATTGAAACCGAGTATAACGTTACAGGTTTCCGTCTCTTCCAAATTACAGTAGTTATGACATAAATGCAGCATAAGCTCGTTGTTTTGGTTCAGGAGGAACTGTAAAAGGTGGCTTTTGTTTCGGTTGTGGTGCTCAGTGACTGACGTCTGTCTAACTCTGCATAGCATGAAACACCCTGATGACGTGTGACGTCTGCATGAGCAGGGTGCGTGGAGGTATGAAAATATATGTTCACAGGCAGGTAGGACATCATATCATTGCATTCGGACCGAATTCAATATATTGGACGAACATTTTATGGTCCTACGCTTCTCACAGACGATATACTGTATATACTGTGCAGAATCTGTATATACTTGCAGAATCTGTGAAAATGTGAATAATTTTAACAAAATAAAAGAGATCATACAAAATGCGTTATTTTTTATTTAGTGCTGTCCTGAATAAGATATTTTACATAAAAAATGTTTATAGTCCACAAGATGAAAAAAATTATTAAAATGACCCGTTCAAAAGTTTATGTACCTTTGATTCTCAATACTGTGTGTCGTTACCTGGATGATCCACGGCTGTTTTTTTGTTTTGTGATGGTTGTTCTTGAGTCCCTTGTTTGTCCTGAGCAGTTAAACTGCCCAATGTTCTTCAGAAAAATCCTCCAGGTCCTGCAAATTCTTCAGTTTTCCAGCATCTTTTGCATATTTGAACCCTCTCCAGCAGTGACTGTATGATTTTGAGATGCATCTTTTCACAATGAGGACAACTGAGGGACTCAAACACAACTATTAAAAAAGGTTCAGACATTCACTGATGCTCCAGAAGGAAACACGATGCATTAAGAGCCAGGGGGTGAAAACTTTTGAACAGGATAAATATGTCCAAATTTTTGTTATTTTGTTTAAATATACATTTTTTTAAATTTAGTACTGCCCTTCAGAAGCAACAGAAGATACTTACATGTTTCCCGGAAGACAAATTAAGCACAATTTACCTTGATCTTCAAATTCGATAAGTTTCCACCCCCGGCTCTTAATGCATCGTGTTTCCTTCTGGAGCATCAGCGAATGTTTGAACCTTTTTTAATAGTTGTGTTTGAGTCCCTCAATTGTCCTCAGTGTGAAAAGATGCATCTCAAAATCATACAGTCACTGCTGGAGAGGGTTCAAATATGCAGAAGATGCTGGAAAACTGAAGAATTTGCAGGACCTGGAGGATTTTTCTGAAGAACATTGGGCAGTTTAACTGCTCAGGACAAACAAGAGACTCATGAACAACCATCACAAAACAAAAAAACAGCCGTGGATCATCCAGGTAACGACACACAGTATTAAGAATCAAGGGTACATACATTTTTGAATGGGGTCATTTTAATAAATTCAGCTATTTTTTGTCTCATGGACTATATGTAAACATTTTTTATGTAAAATATCTTATTCATATTATAAAAAAATAATATGCATTTTGTATGATCTCTCTTATTTAGTTAAAATTATTCACTTTTCACAGATTCTGCAAACGGTTCACATACTTTTTCTTGCAACTGTATATATATACATATATATATATTTTTTTTTTTTAAATACATTTTTATGGAGCAGATTCATAAATGACAATAAGTGCATTACAAATATGGGAAACATCACAACCTGCTGTTTTCTTTTTTTAACAACCATAGATTATACAAATACCCAGAACATAAATGTATATTTTTAAATAACATCTTTAACAAGTACTTTAGTGCACCTTATAAGTAAATTGTCTTTTGCAACCCATTTTATTTACATAATTTGATGCATTTCTGATTGAAATATATGAAGGAAAAATATAGAGCAGGACTTGATTTTATTCATCAGGAATTGATCGGATCGTGAAAAGTGACGCAAAATCAGTGCAAACCATGTATTTTCTTTGAAGTAACATACCCAGATGAACTGTTCTCAATAGCACCAGGAATGTGCGTAAAGAAAGTAAATAGGGTCCATTTTGAATTCATTGACCCTTTTTACTTTTGTCTTTAATTGCATTCATTCTGTCAGATTTCTTTTCCGCTCTCTGTATAGTTACACGTTTGCTCTTTGCCGTTAAACAGCAGCGTTATTTGGTTTAAAACACCTTTGTAATTTGTAATACCAGCCCTGTTGGTACAGATGATGAATCACAAAGACATCCTACTTAAATTTGTATACACCGAATTATAGGTCAGACCAGCTTTCCAGTGGTGGATATATCACACACGTCTGCTGTCTGGCTTGTTTTGACTGTATAAACGAGTGTTAAAGAGATTCTGTAGTCCATGACACAACATAAATGATGCTTGTTGCATTTCTGCATATGTTTGACTGTTTTATTTATGCCCCCTAAAATGTGAATCCTGGAGAGAAAGCAAGCCGTCGCTTGATGGGCGTGAAATATAGCCCAGAATGAACGCTGGATGTACAGTCATATTAAATCAGTGCTGAAAAAGTTACAACTCTAATAAATTGTATTTATGCTAATGGTTAGATATGATTTACTATGTCTATTAAAAGTGAGGAATGTGTGTGCTGCTTTTCTTTGGCCTGACACACACTTTCTCTCTTTCCCAATTGGATTCTCACACTCTCGTTCCTCTCCTCCCCCTTACTTTGCCTCTCTCTCTCTCTTTCTCTTGCTTTTCTTCTCCACGTGTCTCTCTCACCTATTATTTCCTGTACAGTTCCACAAAGTGTGCTGCCTCCCTCCAGAGTTGGGAGTGTAAATGGTTCCAGCGTGGAGGTGAGCTGGGAGGAGCCGGCGGAGGTCAGAGGTGTAATTGAGAAGTACGTACTGAAAGCGTACAGCCGGGACCGTCCCTCCTCGTCCCCCATCAGCGCCACCTTCCCCCACTCTCAGCACCTGACAGGTAAGGGCCACACCGTCCGCCTGGAGCTTGGCTCTGACACCTTTTAACCCTCATGTTCTGTTTGGGCTCTCAGAGACCTCAGTACCATTTTAATAGCTTAAAAAAGGGAATAAATAAGATGTTGATTTTGAATTGGCTATTATTTTAGCTGACCATAACCTGTGTGAAATGTCCAAAACACCTTTAAAGGAATAGTTCACCCATAAATGAAAATTGTCATCATATTTTTCACCCTCATGTGTTTCGAAAACCATCTGACTTTGTTTCTTCCATGGATTCCCTTGTGAAAAATAAGTACACTTTTGCATGCTTTTTTTTAACAAGAGTAATTATTATAGAAATAATATACTTTAAAACAATATACAACTAAGTGCAAACTAAATGTAATGTTTTTGAGCACTTAAAATATAAATTAAAATATTATATCATTTAAATTTATATTAAATGTAATTAGTTGAACGTAAGTGTTTTTTTACCCACATACTGTATGACATAAGTACATCTTTATGCTGTATGTAATTTCATAATTATTACTTCTGTTGTCTTTGTCAATATAGTTAAAGAGTACTGTTTAATGTACTGACAAGCATTTAATGCCTAACTAAAATATACTTTAATGTCATTTCTATTGTAACTTGTATGTCTTGTATTTAAACATATTTGTAATTACACATTTGTAATGATGTTGTAATTTAGTACCTTTAAAAAGTATTAACTTTAAATGTAATCAAATAACATATAATCAAGTACTTTATATATGCTAGTGAACACATCAAAATAAGCATACTTCTTTAAAGCTTGACAAAATATTATTAAAACTTAAAAATGTACTGAATGTAAAGATTTGATGTACGCTACAAGTGGGCATTCAATACAGTTCAGCACATTTCTTTTTCACAAGGAGTGATAGAATGTCCAAGTTGTTTGTTTTTTATAGAATTTAAGTTGAATCATGACCATGGCTTGTTTCTTTTTGGAGCATGATATTCATTGTCCCCCATTCCCTGCCCCATTCTGTTAAACATCTTTTTTTTTTTGCATTATTTGAAAGACATAAAGTCATACAAATTTGGAATGACATGAGGGTGAGTAAATAACAGAATTTTCTTTTTTTTTTTTGGTGAGCTATCCCTTTAAACACAAAATGCAATAATGCTCCAGACGATCTGTAGTCAGGACAGTGTTCCCTATGTGACATTGCAAGTTTATAGACTGAAAATCTGCTTGGTTACTTGAAATTACTTCAAAGAACAAATGAGGATCTTGAAACAACGATTACGTTCTCAGATGACCAATCACTGTGGTTAGATTCTGTCTCCGGGCAAAGCGAAACAAGAAGACCCTTTTTTTTTGCCTTGTTCTTGGCACGCTTCAACCTGCGCAAGCCTAAGCCGCACTAATTTATGATAGCTGTGACACCAAAAGCAGAATTACACAGGCAGATAAAAACTCAGAAAGCAAATGAGTGGGTAACGAGAGGAGAGCAGGTCAGGCTCTTAATTGAATTAAAAGACGTCTGACAAAAAAAAAAGTTACACTTACCTGGCCAATTATGGCTCGGCTGGGGTGTTTACCTTCCAACTCTTCCAAAATCTGTCTGCTACATGGATACAGTGGACGCTAGCCAAAGATTCACTCATACACTCCATTAAATGGATCCTGCCTCTTTTTTTTTTTTGGATGACAAATTTAAAAAATAAAGATGAATTAAAAGCTGCACTTGCTGGGGTTGTCTGTTCTAATTCATAAATCATAACAGAACTGTTGTTTACTATATTTATTGTTTTAAAGTTTGGTTTCTAAAGGTCAATCCAATTTAGATGGTTAATGCACCCTGTAACTGATATTTCATGGTGCAAAATAAATTGTGATTGACACAAACCATGTTTTTTCTCATTGTTAATGTAGTGTGGGTCATATTTTCTTTTACTTTAAATAGTTTTTGTTCATGTTTTTGGAGGATAAGGGCCTAATTTAACCGACTTAATGGCAGAATATAGTTTGATTGAATGTCTGTGATCCTATCAAAACTAAAGAGCGAAGCACAAGCTGAGAACAAACCTTTGAACTTGAAATTGAACTTAGTCCGTGTTCACATCTTCACAAACAACCACTAATGAGTAAAAGTACTGAGCGATGAGTCATATTGATCACAGCAGGCCTGAATAGTGACTTTCATAGCACGCAAGAAACCCCCTTTAAATAGCATCAGCCACTTTATCCATTAAATAACGTCATTAGTGTCCCATATCCTGAATAGCAAAGGCCGCATCACTTTCCATCCGTCTGATTAATAGGAGATATTACTGTTTGATAATAAAGACCTTTTTAAATCCAGACCTATTATCAGAAGTGATGGTTATATTATGCTGTGTTTGAAAAGCCATTGCATTAAGTCTTTAGAAGCAGAGTTGGGGAGACCCACTTTTTGAAATATGGAAGAGAAAAGAATGACATTTGCCTCTTGCTCTCTGAAACGTTCTCTTCCTCTCTTCTTTCGCAGGCACTTTAAGTGGCTTGGCTCCTTTTAGCAGCTACAGTATTACCCTAACGGCGTGCACTCAGGCCGGGTGCAGCGAGAGCCCGCTCGCCACCGGCTTCAGCACTCCACAAGAGGGTAAAGTCATTTAGAAGGTCCTGACTCCCACATTTCTTTGATGAATAATAAAAGTGACGAGAGGGGCTCAAATAGTGCCGAGCCATTTGCTTGAAAACTCCAAACTAATTTGATGACAAGGTGCAATGCCAGGCTGTAATTGCTCCGTCTTATTTATTTTTTTATTTCCCCGTCTCATTCTTATTCCTGTTTTTTGGAGAGTGGTTTTGGGAACAGGGGTAAGTGCGGGATTGAACTCGCTCCCCTTTAATGACATGCATCTTTAATAGCTGTAATGCAGATTAATGGGCTTTTTAATTGCTGTTACATTGTTCATGCGAGAACCTTGTCTTAATGTAAGGCATCTGAAAGATTAATGAAAGCTTCTTCGTTTCACTCAACCAGAGAAGTAAATCTAAAGACAGTTTGGGCTAAAAAGGATTGATTGTGGAGCCGAAAAGTATGAAATCGAGAATCAAGCGGCCCATTTCCACCGTTCTCGTTCAATCCGGTGAGGCCCGCTCCTGTGGCGCGAGCGCACCGCGGCAAACATCATTTCTCTCTCTCTCTTTCAACTTATCCAGGCTCATTCTTTATTGCCTTCACATCTGTCTGACCGCACAGGCAAGACAAAGAACCTTCTTCCTCAGTCAGGGAGGAAAAAAATGTCATGTCTATTGACCGAGAGCCTTTTTCCTACATGAAACAGCAAGTATAAAGCCAGATTAATTGTCAGCAGCAATTATTTTCTCTGTCTGATTGCAGAAAAAGAGCTAGTCCCAAATAAAATGAGCTCGCTTTCAGGCAGATATTTTCAGATTTCTCTCTTTTGGCAGTGAGTGCAGAGGTTGAAAAATGTAGATAGCGTTTTAATCTAAGTTGGGCTAAATAGCCTTGTTTAAAGGATAGTATGACATTAAGGGTCATCGTGGAGTGAAAAAAATTGATCTAATGTGGACTTGATTACTAACCCAAATTACAGTATCGATTCTCCATGAGGGGAATTTTTTACATTTTTAACAATGCCACATACAGAAGCAACTTCATTCTCAACTTACTCTTTCTCAGAACATGTTTGACCTAAATTGTTCATTGAGGCAGCCTTTGTTGGTCACAAATGTATTTCATTTTATTAACAACCTAGAAATAAGTGCAGAACCTTAAATATTTCTCTTTTTTATTGCATATGTTTTCTTTAATTATACACTGTTACATAAGCATTGTAAAATATGAAAATCTTTGTTCTTATTATTTATTATTTAACCTGTTAAATAAGTAAGAAATAATTGACAACAGTCAATTGAATTATTAGAAAAACTTTTTAAAAAATGTCCCGGACACAATTATTCTGATTATTCTGCGGTTACCACATGTCGAGACATTGTTCATTGTTCAGAAATTTGTCAGGTTTTTATCTTTAAAGTGCTCTTGTGTGTGTAGGACCAATTTCTTACGCATTTCATCCCCACCCTTCCGTTGCTAATTCCAAAACGTAATTTTAGAGCTAGTAACGGAGGCTTGAGCCATTGATATGCAGACTAATGCAGTTATTAGAGAAAGAGAGAGATTGGTTAAGCGTGTGTGAATTACCTGATTCTGTGCATCTCTATTAATAGCAAAGCTTTAAGTTTAACTGCTTCAAGAACAGCAATATTGCTCGCTACTGAGAAATGTCATATGGCTTTTCACTAGAGAAACTATTTTATTTATAGTCGCCTGGCAGTGCTGACAACAAAGTTCTGTACGCTTGAAAGTTTCTGTGTGTGAGAGAGTGTGTGTGTGTATGTATGTGTGTGCATGCAGAGAGAGCTGGAGAAAGAGAGTGGGAATAGTTTGATCCTATTGTTTGTTATATTTATTTGCTTGGTCAGTGTCTTTGTGGGTTTTGGTTCTTTTGCTGTTGTATGCTGTGAGGACCTTTGAAAAAACTGAAATCATTTGGCGAAGTGATATGGAACTGTATTGCGGTCAAAACCTGCCTGGAACTACTTTAGCTGTGTGTTTCCTGAAGAAAAAAATTGCACACCTTATGACGTTCGTCAACTAATCAGAATCGAACATTCAACAGCCCTGTAGCACAATAAATAATAATAGTTTATTATTAAAATATAAATACATTTTTTTTATTAAAATATTGTCATATTTTTAGTTTGTTTTAAGACCTTTAGAATTCGCCCCTAGGTTTCTACAATGCATGATAAAAATTTTTGTTCACTTTAATTGTTCATTCCAATTAAATAAGTAACTAACTGTTTGATAATTTTATCAATGCCTTTTTTTAATAGCTCCTCTAGAGGTTTCTCCACCTGCTGCGATCTCCTACCCCAACTCTCTGTCTGTCCACTGGGACCCTCCATTCAAACCCAACGGCATCATCACCCAATACATCCTCTACAAAGACAATACTGTTGTGTACCAAGGCAACAGAACCAGCTTCAATATCACAGGTAAGCAAGACTTTGCTTCCTGGTATCCATTGCTTGAATGGAAAGTGTCCAGTCAGAGTCACTGGCTTGGTGACATTTACTCATTCACAAAAGGAATGTTTTGGGTTCATTACAGCATGATTTACTAATTTGTTCCCTCATTTTAAGTAAATTGTGCGCAAAATATAATAATTAGTGTCCTCGTTTTTATTAAATCGTGTGCACTATATTATAATTTGTTACCTCGTTTTACTAAATCGTGCACACTACATAATAATTAGTTCCCTCGTTTTACTAAATCGATGCAACGTTTTAATTAAATCAAAATGAGGAAATAAATTAGTACAACATGGCCACGATTTACTAAAACGAGGGAACAAATTATTATATAGTGCACACAATTGAATTAAAACGAGGGAATGTATTAGTAAATTATGGCCACGATTTACTAAAACGAGAGAACAAATTTTTAATTCATGGCCAAAATATACACATATTATCCTGCATGTCATGTGCGAAGCTCCGTATTATGGAAGCTTGTTTCCGCCACAGAATAAAAAATAAAAAAGGTAATTGCAATTTTATCTCACAATTCTGATTTTTTTTCTTGCAATTGCATGATATAAAGTCGCAATGCAAGTTATAATCAGAATTGCGTGATATAAAGTTGCAATTGCAAGGAAAAAAATCAGAATCGCGAGTTATAAAGTGCGAGATATACAGGTGCATCTCAATAAATTAGAATGTCGTGGGAAAGTTCATTTCAGTAATTCAACTTAAAAGGTAAAACTAATATATTATATAGACTCATTACATGCAAAGTGAGATATTTCAAGCCTTTATTTGTTATAATTTTGATGATTATGGCTTACAGCTTATGAAAACCCCAAATTCAAAATCTCTACGCTAATTAATCCAAAACACCTGCAAAGGGTTCCTGAGCCTTTAAATGGGGTCTCAGTCTGGTTCAGTACAATTCACAATCATGGGGAAGACTGCTGACCTGACAGTTGTGCAGAAAACCATCATTGACACCCTCCACAAGGAGGGAAAGCCTCAAAAGGTAATTGCAAAAGAAGTTGGATGTTCTTAAAGTGCTGTATCAAAGCACATTAATAGAAAGTTAAGTGGAAGGGAAAAGTGTGGAAGAAAAAGGTGCACAAGCAGCAGGGATGACCACAGCCTGGAGAGGATTGCCAGGAAAAGGCCATTCAAATGTGTGGGGGAGCTTCACAAGGAGTGGACTGAGGCTGGAGTTACTGCATCAAGAGCCACCACACACAGACGGATCCTGGACATGGGCTTCAAATGTCGTCAGAAGCATCTTACCTGGGCTAAAGAAAAAAAGAACTGGTCTGTTGCTCAGTGGTCCAGCCCTCTCTTCTTATGAGAGCAAATTTTGCATCTCATTTGGAAACCAAGGTCCCAGAGTCTGGAGGAAGAATGGAGAGGCACACAGTCCAAGATGCTTGAAGTCCAGTGTGAAGTTTCCACAGTCTGTGTTGGTTTGGGGAGCCATGTCATCGGCTGGTGTTGGTCCACTGTGCTTTATTAAGTCCAGAGTCAACGCACCCGTCTACCAGGACATTTTAGCGCACTTCATGCTTCCTTCAGCAGACAAGCTTTATGGAGATGCTGACTTCATTTTCCAGCAGGACTTGGCACCTGCCCACACTGCCAAAAGTACCAAAACCTGGTTCAGTGACCATGGGATTACTGTGCTTGATTGGCCAGAAAACTCGAACCCCATAGAGAATCTATGGGGCATTGCCAAGAGAAAGATGAGAGACATGAGACCGAACAATGCAGAAGAGTTGAAGGCCGCTATTGAAGCATCCTGGTCTTCCATAACACCTCAGCAGTGCCACAGACTGATAGCATCCATGCCACGCCGCATTGAGGCAGTAATTCATGCAAAAGGGGCCCAAACCAAGTACTGAGTACATGTGCATGATTATACTTTTCAGAGGGCCGACATTTCTGTATTTAAAATCCTTTTTTTTTATGGATTTCATGTAATATTCTAATTTTTGGGGTTTTCATAAGCTGTAAGCCATAATCATCAAAATTATAACAAATAAAGGCTTGAAATATCTCACTTTGCATGTAATGAGTCTATATAATATATTAGTTTCACCTTTTAAGTTGAATTACTGAAATAAATGAACTTTTCCATGACATTCTAATTTATTGAGATGCACCTGTATATACTCGCAATTGTGAGAAAAAAAGTCAGAATTGTGAGTTTATATCTCGCGATTCTGAAAAAAAAAAAGATAAAAATTGTGAGATAAAAAGTCGCAATTATCTTTTAAATTGTTTTATTCCGTGGCGGAAACAAGCTTCCATACCTTATTGATGAGACCTGCTTATATTCTCTTTAATGCAGAATTGCACAGAGCGAATCCTTTCAAATGTATTACTTGCATTTTAAGGGTAATTATGGCCACTTTTGAATTATTTTATTTTTACCCCTTGTAGTTTGTGTATAATGTTATTCAAGGTATCTTGAACCAAAAACATTTACAGTCGTAATTTACAGTAGTTGTACATCACGATTCACACTCTTTCTGACCTTTAGAACAAAACAGGCTGTTTGCTTTAGAAGATGCAGTTCAGTAACTAAAACTTGTTGATTTTAATAAAAGAAAATTTAGACATGACCGCATGGTGGTCGCATGGGCCAGATATGAGCTAGGGGAATGGCTGTCCATGTTCCTCTTGATTTAATCACATCCTGCAGTGAATAGGTGGAGCAGATGCTCGGCTCTAAAGAGCGTCACTTGTATTGCTGTATTTCATCTTGCCAGTGGAGACAGGGCCAACAGCCAGCCATTGTTTGTTGTTTGTTTTCTTTTTTTCTATCCCCTGTGTGCTCTTTTTGCGAGTAGCAGAAGCCCCTGCTCTTGGCGGTAATGCACGAACATTGTGAGATGTTTTATTAAAAGGCTCCAATGCTCCAGCCGCCGCTTGACCCGGGGTGAAAAGCATGCCTAAATGATATGGAGCCCCCAAAAGGCCAATTTACACTCAGGACAGGTATATTCTCTCTGAGATGAATCATTCAGAATGTCAGCCCCCTCGTTCCTGCACACACACATAGACGTATAGACTTCCACTACTGGATTGAAAGCAGTTCTCAAGCACAGAACAAACCTTGTGACCAACATAAGTATACATATTTTGATAACACTTAACAACAAGGTCTCATTTGTTAACATTAGTTAATGTATTAACTATCATGAACTAACCATGAGCAATACCATTTGTTACAGTATTTATTCATCTTTGTTAATGTTAGTTAATAAAAATACAGTTGTTCATTGTTTGTTCATGTTAGTTCACACTGCATTAACTAATGCTAACAAATACAACTTTTGATTTTAATAACGTATTAGTAAATGTTGAAATTAATATTAACTAAGATTAATAAATGCTGTAGAAGTATTGTTAATTCTTAGTTCATGTTAACTAAAGTAGTTAAGTAATGTTAACTAATGAACCTTATTGTAAAGTGTTACCTATATTTCTTTATTTTCCGTTAATATTTATGAGATTTTTATATGAGATTTTTAAATATTTTTGAAAGAAGTCTCTTATGCTCATCAAGGCTGTATTTATTTGATCAAAAATACAGTAAACACTAAAATTGTGAAATATTATTACAATTTTAATATATTTTAAATGGCATATAATTATTGACATTGTGACATATTGACCAAATATTTTTGTGGAAACCGTCACCGAGATGCATTTCTTTTTTAGGATTCTTTGATGAATAGAAAGTTCAAAAGAATAGCATTTATTTAAAATATAAATATTTCTAGGAAGTGACCTATTTTTTTTTTTTTACAGAAAATTTTATTACAATTTAATAAGGTGATTATAATACAAAAGATGATAAAAAAAATATTGTGTATATAATAATGTATATATTATAAAGTTAGTTTATATACAATAAGGAATTTGACACCATCATGTAAGTGCAAATAATAAAGTTTTAATAATAAAGTGTACGTGGTTGGCCAGAGCATATTTCTAAAGGTCTGGTATAGATTCAAGAATTTATACATCTTAATTAGGAAGAGTGATCGAAACCAAATGTTTCATGGCTTCAAAATAATAATCAGCTTGTTTTTCAAGTAAAAATCAATTGCGTTCTTATAATGGTATACCAACAAATCAGTGAGAGCAGGGTCTTATTCCACATCCAGATTGAAAATTACAGCTTGTCTGAGAGTAATCATTGGGGTGTCCATGTATCCGATTATCATTTTATTGCAGCACCTAACTGGTGTTGAGCTCTCTTTTCACTCAACCTTGCCTCGTTTCTGCTGGTCCCATGCAAGCCCACAAAAACAAAGGTCACGCTGAAGTCAATTTCCTCAGTCCATGCTCAAAGAGAAATACCTAAGCACAAATCATGTTGAGTTTGTGTAAAGAGCCATAAAACCTTCAGAGGCACCACACTGGGGTCTCCGTTTACATCTCCTTCCTTTTGATCAGCCTGAGCTTCTCTCCTGAATGGCTAAAGATATGCCTGACTACATATGTATTACACCCCCAAGCCAAAGCAGAAAATGTACTGAAGGCTTTAAGGGCATTTCTCATAAGACACGTTGTGCGGCAGGATGTTATTTTCAGTCTGCTCGGCGGGGTATCCTATATTTATTGTGGGTCGTTGTAAAGGCAGAGGTCTGATGTGATAAGAAGCTATGGAGCACTGCATTGCTGCGGCTGCCGTCCCCTCCCCTTCACCCCGCCACGCGCAAACCCGGGGATTCCAATTTCTTTCAGGATATCTTAGCTCAGCTTCCAAGCTGCCCCCGCTGTGATTTTGGAATATCTCACCTTTTTTATTCCTCCTTCCTTGACAGTAAACTGCTGTCAGGCGCTTCAAGGAGAGATCCTCCTTCCCGTCAAAAGAAGCCTTTGAAACACACCGCTCTCCGCCAGTGTTTGCGACTCTGGTTTCCCAGTACAAATGATTAACAAATGATTCCAGCCATGTGGAAGCATTGGCTGCTGTGTGTGAGGAAGGGAGAGCCAGGAGCTCGCTGATCATCACAACAACATGAAGAAGACAAACATGTAAAAATACTGCAGTATGACAGATTAGATCACAGCTTTCAGGTCGTATTAGAATTACCTGAAGTGGTGGATCTTTGTAGGTTAGTGTCAAAATTCAGAGAGCTGGAATACAGATGCCAACTAAAGATAATGCAACCAAACTTTCCATGTACAATTTCAGGTCATTTTAGTTTTATTGAGCTTTATTGAAGCACCATGCCCATTTAGACTGAGGAGGGCACATGCTTCCTCTGATCTTTGAACCAAGGGCATTCTTCTTTCAATTTCCAAAAAAGTAGGTTTATCTTTGGTTTCTGTCAGGACCTCTATCGTCAAAGATGATTGACAATTAGCATACAGTTTGGATTGGCGGTATGGTTCTGTTCTGGGCAAGAACTCCCTGCGCATCCATGCAGCCTAGCAGGGAGCAGGGAGAGCAGCGATAACCCACCTAGGGTAAACAACAAAACCAACATAAATGTATTGCAGATATCATTAATGTTCAATAATTTAATGTACACATAATTTGAGAAATTAGTCTGATTCAAAGGGGAATCAGAAGGACAAATTCTGACTGGAAGAGAGGAGCTGGGGATGGAGGAGGGTAATTAGCTACAGAGCAATATAATACACGATAAGCTGCTGATAATACTGAAGGACCTCATATATATATATAGATGCTGTGATAGGCGTCATATTCTTATAGGTAGGCATGTATCAGCTGATGCAAGCTTGACATGACATGCTTGATAATTAAGTTGCATGATACTTTGAGGTAAAAAAAATAAATAAATAAAACAATAGTTGCAAAATCTCCCAGTTACATGTTTAAATTTGTTTCACATTTCACAGATCATTTGCTTCAAACTGCAAATGTCAATTAATTTTCCTTCTTTTTTGTATGTTTTTTTATATGACTTTGTTTCCCTGTGAGACATAATGTCAAAACCGATTTCCTTCTGTACAAAAATGCATGGCAATCACTGACTGTTAAGTTCATTTTTGCTGAGTTTATTTAAATACATTTAGTTGTCTTGTGAAAACTCTACTTCTAGACTAGAACATATTAACCTTTAAATAAATAACTTAAGGTTAAAAGTTAAATTTAAAAAGCCCTGGAGTATAAGTTCACTCATACCAAACAGCTGAACTCTACCACCGCATTAAACCAAAATGAAGGCAGATTAATACTTTTCTGTGGAATAAGCATCACATTTGTCACGGGTGTGTGCAGGCAGGAAGACGAAGACAGGCAGATACAATTCCAAGCGTGATTTAATCCCAAATAAAGGCAAGCCAGGCAGACGGGCAACAGCACAACACACTAAAACCTAACTGAGATCGGACAGAGACTGAAGGAACGGGAGGAACTATTATAGTGAACACAATGAGGATAATGACACAGCTGACACAGATGAACTGATAATGATGGTAACCGGGGGGACAGACGAGTGGTGGGAAACAGAACAAAGGAACATGTGACAGATACAAACAAACTGAAAGTCCAATCAAACTGAAACTAAACGTGGCTGTGACAGAACACCCCCTCCCGGTAGGTGCGTCCTCGCGCCGTGGAGACAAGGAGACGACGAGGATGAGGGGATGGCACAGACAGGTAGGAGGAGGTTCTGGAGGTGGACGAACAACCAGGAGGAGGACGAACCACAGAGTCCAGGGTGGTGATGAAGGTGGAGTGAGCCAAGGGGTGGCCTTGAACAGGGACGTGCGGATGGAGACCCAGGCCCCAGCCCGGAATGTGCTCCAAGGCGGCGTCGCTGGAGGGAGGAGCCATGGTGGAGTGGTGTGCGACGTCACCTTGGGGGTGACTGGAGACGATGACGATGGAGGTGAAGCCCACCGCGCAGACGGAGAGCCGATGGGGTGTAGAGAGACCGTAGACCTCGGCAGCCGCGACTGAGCTGCAACAATGACCCCCTGAGGTGGAAGCGGGGATCCGGAGGACAGAGGTGGAGCTGGAGCGATTGAGGGCGGAGGCGAAGCCTGAGGGAAGGCGGAGCTTGCCGAAGCTGAACGGGTGGAGGGCTGGAGAGTATCGAATGGCCCGCAAGTCCGCAGCGGAGGCATGGCGACGTCTGACCCAGGTGGAGCCGACGTACCGAAGGAGCCCTGCGATGCCGAATGGCTGGTGGTCCACGCTGGAGCCGAGGGAGGAAGGAGTGAAGGCGCAGGAGCCAGGGTGACAGGTTGAGCCGCACCACTGAGAGGAGGCTGAGGTGAAGCTAAGGGACTGATGGGAGGTAGCAATGACTGGATGGTAGGAGTCGCTGAGGGCTGAAGAGGAGACTGATCAACACAGAGACTGATGACAGGAATTTGGTCCATGATGGCAGTTTGGAGAGGTGGTGGGAGAGGGAGGCTGGGTGGGGTTAACAAGACTGAAGAAGATGAAGATTCAGATTCTGACAAGATGAAGAGCCACAGGAAATTTGTCTCTCCACACATACACCAACTGTCCATAATGTCCAGGCCGTACTCACTCTCAGTGGCGGGAGGATGGGTGGGGCTCGCTTCCATTCCCTCAAACTCCATGAGGACTCCCTCAGTGATGGAAGGGTCAGCCGGCTCGCACACCTGGTCAGACGGGTTCCCCTCAGGCTTGGGTGAGATGTCACGCTCGATCGCTCCTTCTGGCGAGGGCTTCAACATTGCGGCCGAGGTCTTCTCTCTGTCTGCGGTGGGCACGTCCTGCCATTCCTCACAGAGGGGTGGTACTGGGCTGGGTCCTGGGTTGGGAGTGAGGCTGGCGGCATCCACGACAGTGAACGGTGATCCGCAGGACACCAGCACCCACTCCACATATGTAGCAAAGCTCCCTCGAGGAACCTCCCCGGACAACTGTGCACGTGTGGCGGTGTTGAGTCCGACCTGCAGGAACGTGCACATGCAGTAGTCCGGGAAGGTGGTCTGATGGGTGAGATCCAAAAACACTTCTAAATCTTTCTCGAGAGACCATGGTGCATACAGGGGTGAAAATGGAAACCAAAATACTGAACACGAAAACAGAAAATAAAATCCTACAAACACGACAATATATGTGGTTTTATTTCCGATCTTCTGTCACGGGTGTGTGCAGGCAGGAAGACGAAGACAGGTAGATACAATTCCAAATGTGATTTAATCCCAAATAAAAGCAAGCCAGGCAGACAGACAACAGCACAACACACTAAAAACATAACTGAGATCGGACAGAGACTGAAGGAAAGGGAGGAACTATTATAGTGAACACAATGAGGATAATGACGACACACAGCTGACACAGATGAACTAATAATGATGGTAACCGGGGAGACAGACGAGTGGCGGGAAACAGAACAAAGGAACATGTGACAGATACAAACAAACTGAAAGTCCAATCAAACTGAAACTAAACGTGACTGTGACAACATTATGGTGTTATATTGTATTCTTAGCCAGTCTATTTTTATTTTTAAAAAATATATATTTATCCATTTCTTCCTTTTTTTCTCCACCATGTTTCATAGTGTTTTCTTAAGTGATAATGATGTTTTTTTTTTCTCTCTCTATCCAGGTGTTGGTGTGTTCACTCCTCATAAGTTGCTGTTGAGTGCCTGTACTGAGGCAGGATGCACCAACAGTTCCCAGGTTACCCTGTTCACAGGACAGTTGCCCCCCACACATGTAGAGCCACCCATCCTGACCGTACTGGATGCCCGCAGTATCCACATACAGTGAGTATTAAGAAATAATATTTTGAGTGAAATTGTTTCCTTTTAGGACAATACTTTTAATATTATGACATGGACTGTTTTCCAAGACTATGAATCTTTTATTTATTGATCTTTTTTGCAGTTTTTATAAAAAAAAATTAAAAAAAACCTTCCACCCTCACTAGGTCCTGTCCTTGGACGGCACGCATACATGCACACTAACGAGGCATGGAGTGAAGGTGGTCGTTCTCACCTTTTAGATGACAATGTTTTATCAGAGAGATACGCTAATGAGGTGACGGACATTTGCTCTCTGTAAGAGGACGAAACACATCTCAGGTCTTGTTATCCCTCACCATTATACTAAAAAGTTCCACATGTCAAACTGTAACCCTCTGAAGGTGCAATATAACCCTGTTTAAAAAAAAAAGTGGCCACCACAAAAATCTCACACTAGAGCAATTTATCTGACCAACCCGTATGTCAAATTTGAAAAGCTGTCCCTATCCACTGCATGGGTGCATTAATCAACTGAGTGTTTTCCATATAATCATAAAGTACGCCCCTTCCGCCAGTCATGCCATTGGCTGTTTGTCCTTATTGTCTTTGCGTGTCCTCTGGCTGCAGTTGAGCGACCAGGGGAACGGAGCAATGGAGCAGGCCTTGATTTAGGAGCTAATGCTCAACTCCTGCACCCACACTGGACCATCTCATTGGACTGCATGAAAACGCACAGTCTGACCTTCTTCCGGCCTGTTTAGCATGCAGAAATTTCTCCAGTGTTTGACCCTCGCCGCTTGACTTGGTGGGGGGGGGGGAGTCTACACAAGATTCTTCCCAGCATCCTGCACCCCAGACCTATAGCAATCTATGTGAAAGCCTTTAGAGGTTCATCTTCAGCTGCCCCGTCTCCATCACTTAAGAACTATCTGGAGAGGGCACCATGCCACACAGCAGCGTGAGGGGACGAGGAGAGAATAGAAGGAGAGAACTATAAGGGAGTTAAGGGGCAATGGGGAAACTGAACTTATGTACACTTTATTTTAGGCCAAGAGAGATGACAGAAGCGCTCCGGCGCATTTCCCATCAGAAAGAAAATGTCATCACTTTACTGAATGATCACAGGTGGGGAGAGAGCGAGAAGGAGAAGGCCACGAGGAGAATATATATTTGAGCTGTCACCTACAGTACACCGTGGTAAAACCCACCACCAGTTCACTGCCATCAGAAAGCACCGATTAAATTACTCAAACCACCCCACCTCCAACGGGCTGCCTGAGGAGGCCTGTAATACTTGGAGAGAGAGCTTTCTGTTTGCATTCACATTCATCTCAATGGCATTTTTTTTGATTGGCTCCCCGGAAGCACGTGATTTGAAATCTGCCATCTTTGCTTAACGGTGCTCAGGATGTTTTGTCCAATCTACTGAGCATTAAAAATGACTAATTAATCTGGAGGCACAGGTCAATGTTGCCGTGATAATTGTGATTGACATGCGGATAGTCCCAAACCCTTCACTAGCAATTATCTTGAGCTGTGATGTCATGCCTTTATAAAGAATCTGGGCCTTCAAAAGAAATTATAAAATTAAATTAATACTTTTGTTCAGCAAGGATGCACTGAATCACAAAAGTGATGGTAAAGACATTTAGGGCCCTATTTAAATGATCTGAGCGCATGGTCTGAAGCGCATGGCGCAAGTGCACCGAATCCACTTTTGCTAGTTTAACAACGGAAAAGCAGTCGGCGCACCAGGCACATAGTCCAAAAGGGTTGTACCTAGTCTCTTAATGAGTCATGGGTGTGTTTTGGGTGTAACGTGCAATAAAGTCTCATCTCCCATTCCCTTTAAAAGCCAGTTGCACTTTTACCATGGTGGATTCGCTATTTACATGGCGGAATTTACAAGCGGAAAAACTGAATGCTTCTCCAGAGAGGAATCCTTTTATTTTTAATATTTAAAATGTTTGTGTGCTGCTGCGCTTCCCTGTGTGTGTAATAAGCAGTGTACGCGCGTTGTGCACCCGCCTATAGGCGCATATTACTAACACGCCCTTTAAATAACAAAAAAAATACTGCGCTATTGACTTTAGACCAGGTTTTTGTTGGTCAATGGTCATTTTCAGTTGCCTCAAAATAGCAGCACGCCAACAATGCGCCTGAACACACCTCTTTTTCAGACCAGCACGCCCATGGGCGAACAGATGGACGCAAGTGCTTTTGCTATTTAAACAACGTGGCGTTGGACGGGAAAATGATAACTGCGCCGTGAAACTGCTGAAACTAGCAAAAAACACTTGCGTTGCACCTGGTGTCGCATTGCGCCGGGTGTATGATAGGGCCCCTAATGTTATAAAATGTAATAATCTAATTTTTAAAAAATCTATTTAATATTAATGCTGTTATTTTGAACTTTCTATTCATTATAGAATTCTGAAAAAAGTATCATGGTTTCCACTAAAAATATTAAGCAACACAACAGTTTTCAACATTGATAATAATAAGAAATGTTTCTTGAGCACCAAATCAGCATAGTAGAATTATTTCTAAGGGATTATGTTACCCTGGTTGCTGAATAGTTTGCCATCACAAGAATAAATTACATTTTAAAATATATTAAAATAGAAAAAATATTCACAGTATTACTGTTTTACTGTATTTTGACCAAATAAATGCAGCCTTGGTGAGCATAACAGACTTTTTTTTGTAAAAATCATAAAAAATACATTGATGCTTTAAGTGGTTGTCAATGTAGAAAGATGTTTGCATGGTGTAGTTACAGCATCCACCAGCAGGGGTTGATAGGGGCCGAGCTAACTAGCAAAACCTTGACCCCTTGGCCACAACATTCCCTTTCTCTTATCTTCGGCAGTGTAGCAGCCTACCTCAACAGCCTTTATTCGATTATGCTCATTTCAGGCATTGAAGAAGGAAAAAAAATACAAGCCCTTGCTTTTTATTCTCCTGCTACCTCTGTATTAATGGCAGTGGAGAGCTTGTGATCTCTGTAAGCCATTTATTAAAAAGATGTATATGACCCAATTTGTCTCATCACCGATTTTCATAACTTCATTATGTATCTGCTCTATCCTGACGGCAGCGCCTCAGAGGGAAACTCACCTTATTTATTGTCTTCATCCGCCAAGAGGGGGAAATGGTTATTGCTTTATTTCCATTGGATATTTCAATTTGAATAGGACTGGAAGCTGCAATGATGATAGAGGGAGAATAAGAGAGCGAGAGAGAGAGAAGGAGAGAGGTTGGGGGGAGAAAGGCAGCATTGTAATTTGACATTACAGATGATATCTCTCTCCCTCTTTCCTTTTTTCTCTCAGGGTCTAATTGTGGATACAGTGCCTTTGAAAGGTATTGCCTTGTTAGCAGAATCGTAATAGGAGAGGGTGAAGGATCATATGTGTTCAATACTCTTTTGTTGTGTTGCGATTTGCCTGTGAGAAAGGTTGCGAGACCCTGGACTGCAGGATATGCACAAACCGAATATCAGCAGAAACACGCCGCATGAAAGTATACAGCACCTTGAATAAATGAGAATAAGAGGGGGAAAAACGCTCTCAATACGACATTAGCTCCTCACCACCTTTACAGTGAAAAAAAAAAAGTTTAAAAATGTGCAAATGCTTATGTTCCGAGAGAACCAAAACAAGTCAGTGCAGTATCTTTTTAACTAATTGTATTGCCTTAATAACTGGATGGTACAAGCATACAAGGTTAAAATAATGTAAATAAATAAATAAATAAATAAATAAAAGGCAACAATGTACAGCAGTTTAGCTTTTTTGGTTTATTATATGTTATTTTGGATTATACCAACAATTTGCTCAAAAAGTTGCAAAAAATGTTTGCTTTGTTCAAATATTACAATTGATTAAACTGCCATATTTTTAATAATATAGCCACATATCAATTATGCAATGAAAATGTCTTAATGGCCGTTGTCGCTTGCCATTTAAAATGCAATTTAATTTATGCCTAAACTAAATTAATCACAATAATGAATAAGGTCACCTGCGGGTGTGTTTGCTCCATGTAGACCAGGAGGCCCTTATGAGCGTTGTACTAAATTAAGGAAACAAAGAGGGTCGGAGAAACATTAGGTCAAACTCATTGTACTTAGACGCTTGATGATTCCTCTCATCACACAGGAGGTTACTGTCCTATTTCCCTCTTAAAACAACATAGATGATTTAAGATCATGTCTCAGTCTTGACACCATTACCTTCAACAGGGACATTGTCTCCTCTAGTCATTGAACTCTTCATTTGAGGATTCAGACGAATGTGCCACTCACTTCTGATAGAGACGGTCATTTTAAAAAAGAGTGAAAGTAACTTCAATGTTTTGTTTTGTTTTTTCCTTTGTGTTTCTAACGTTCTATTTAATATATGAATTAGTATAAAATATATAAGAATAAAAAATAACATTAACATCTCTTTATTTTTTACGTTTTAATTGACTGTGTTAAATAAGATTTGAAGTTTACAGTGCATCACCCATATTGCCATCATTTTTTCCTCCCTTTATCTCCCCTTAACTAACTAACTATGAACTATTCCATTAAAAGTCTATCCTAATCAACTGTTCCAGAAATGAACTCCTCAAGGTCTCTTTTTTTTATCACTTTGTGCATCAATAGACAACTGTCTTATAATGTCAACCCTTGAATTTTGTATAGTAAACCACTGTTAATTGAAAAGTAGGTTTTTGTAGAAATAAATAAAGAACTATATAACATTTTCACAACCTTGAGCACAGGGCTGGTAATGCCAATCAGTAAATCTGTCAACCCTCTTACCTGAAAAATCGCCCAACCTGACAATGCATATGAAACTTCTGCATTAAAAGTAAAAAACTATAAAATAGCCAAAATGTATTTAATGAACAACAAAATACACACAAAGGTGAAGAAATTAAATGGCCACTCTCTTCCTCTTTGAGTTTTTCATTTCGCTTCTCAGTCGTCCTGTGCGATTCTGTCTTTCAGATCCCTCAGTAGATAGCAGTGTCCTCTGTTCTAAATTTAGCAATGAGAAAGTCAAGCTAGAGTGAAACGCTCACCCACCAGGCTTTCCTATTTCTGTCCACACATCCTCGGACAGAGTTATCATGATCAGGCTTATTAGACTCTGTCCGGGTTCTGGGTGGTCCACTGGTTTACCTGCCACTGCTACTGCTGCTGGGCGTACATACAGCTCTCACAGGGGAAGTACAGGGGTCATGTGACAGGATATCAGACTGTGTTTTGTCTCTGGTGTTCTTTAGGTGGGCTGCTCCAATGGAGGTGAACGGCCTGCTGGAGTTCTACACACTGTACCAGTCTGCCTTAGGAGAGGAGCCGGCCGTCATCTATAACAGCTCTGAGCTTTTTGAGGATTATACAGTGCGGAACCTCATCCCTGGATCCATCTACCTGTTTCAGATAGCAGTGCGTTCCTGCTCACCTGTTTCACCACACACACCTAAATGAGTAAAAAATGGCGCAACTTGCTGAATATCATGTCATTGTGACTTTCAGTTCATTTCAAAAGTCATTTTAAATATTGTGCAAAAAATACAAACGTTGTAAAATCAAACTTGAAACCTTCATTACTCACACTGATTCGGATCTTACAACATATTGTACCTGTCAAAGATTTTCATTTTAATTTTTAAAGTTTGTTTCTTTTATTTATTTATTTTAAGAAACTTGTAATCATTTACATTTTTACAAAATATATAAAAAATAATTTTGTATTTTGTAAAAGTAATTTTGTATTATTTATGCTAAATGTTTATCAGATTTTCTATGCTGATTTTTGTTTTTGGGGTTCTAAATTTGAACATGATAAAATGCGTTACCGTCACCTTACAGAATTTAAACTTTCTTACTGCTTGTTGCTTATATTATTTACACTGATTTGGATCAGAACATATACAGATCAGTTTTTCATTTTAATTGTGTTACCTTTTTTATTTAAATACATTTAATAATCATTTAAATTATTAGACAATATAAAAATTAATTTGGATTATGTATTTATGTAGTATTTACTAATTAAGCCTGGGTGGAATCTGCTGACTTTTTCCACATTTTTTATGCTGAAATTAAGGGAATATCTCAAAATTCCCTTGATAAAATGTGCTAAAATGGAGCTGAGAGTACTACAATCTTCTAATTCATTATACAAGTAGCCAAAAAATTGCACTCTTACAGAGAACTTTTTGTGCAGTTTGATGTTTGTTTTATGTATAACTGTTGATGCCACTTAAAGTTAGCCTTTTGACCCGCAGGCATGCACGGGTGGTGGATGCACCCTCAGTGACCCCAGCGTGGCCCACACTGAGGAGAGTTCACCGGAGGAAGTACCTGCCCCCAACATTCTGTCACTCTCCCCACATTCCCTCAATGTGTCCTGGACCCCCCCTCGCAAGCCCAACGGTGAGTGGGGTTAAAACTAGTGCCTGGCAAAGGTGAATTCATATTCCAAATGGCCGTTTAAGGGTGCTTCATGTTTAATGATGGGTTAGCACATAGAGAAGGGGACAGGAAAAGAAGAGCACTTTGTGTGGCGGTGCGACTAGGAGCGTGTGAGAGAGCGAGAGAGAGTGAGACAGAGGAAAGGAGGGTGCTGCGTTTTAAGTGGATGAAAAGTGCTCCCTTTTGACTGATGCTGTGAACTGCAGCTTTAGCAGCGGCTGTCAGGGGCGCAGCAGCATGTTCATTCACTCAGCCTGAGCACCGGATGGGGGACAACGCTTCGGCCCTTGAGAGCAGATGTAGATTAGAATTCATCCAGAATTCAATTCTTTATGCATTTTAGGGAATGTTGGTTACCATAAAATGAAAATCTATTGCAATCTAAATCATGTTGCTTTATGTAAAGAAAAACATTAGTTTACATGGTACAGAAAATATTGAAGGATTTACTATTTTTATTTATTAAACAAATCCACATGTAGGAGCCATTTAGTAAACAATATTTTTTTTTTATTATTTATTGTTTTGATTTGGAAAAGGGATATTGTTTATTATTGGTATTTTATTTCATTTTAATCTTTTGAATAATTTATTACAATATGATTTTTTGAAGTGAAGGGTGGTTTGAGTCAGTTAAAAGGGCCTTAATATGTTGTATATATGATATATTCCGATATGAAAATAGTTTTCAGCTATTGTGTGCTATTGTGTTTTAAAAATGATTAATTCCACCTCTTAATCATGTGCAGATATAAACTGTAATTTGGTCCAGTAAGGAGTCCAAATAAATAAATGTATTTGTTATTACAGCGTTCAATGAGACACAGTTAAGCAGGGCAATTTAATTTAATCAATTAATTTAATTTAATCAATTATAATTTTTTTAATCATGGTATATTTGAGGAGTGAAAAATACTGGAAAAAAACGTAGTCTTGTCTAAATGTTAATAAGCATTAAATACAAAAAAACAATAAAAACAGTTTAATTACATTATTTGCACGATTCAAAACACAATTAATCTGCGCTGAATTAAATACACAATCTAAAAAAGTATGGATGAAATCTCCGTTCACAATGATTATAGAAAATACATAGTTTATTAGATTTTATTATTTAATGTATTATCCATCTCAAGACCTACTTTGCAAATGTAATTTATTTAATGTTTGTGCATTTTTAGGGTTAGTTAAAGCCCAATGTATTTGTTTATATCTATTTCTTTGTGCATTGGGCCAAGCTGAGTTTGTCCTCCTTTTAACTGACCGGTCCATCTTGAGGGGTGTGTCCTATGAGCAGCTATAAAGAGAGCAGGAGCAGTATACGGCTGTGTTTACATGTTTTACAGCACTCTTTCCCTAATGGTCGGCTTTAACAGAGGGCTTTAAACAAAATGGCCAGTTTACATCGGGGCATGTGAGGAAATCAGTGGAGCAAACAGTGTTTGGGTATAAAAACGTGTCTTGGAATAAAGCTTCGTGATGGAAGGGCAATCTCAGCCTTCTTAGCAGGAGTACAGTGAATGCCACAAGTTCTTCTTGATTTTCAGCCATTAATGAAATTATTTTTATTTTATTTTATTTTGGGTGATGTTTAGATCATTCCTTAAAGACAATATGTTTTTGAATTATTGACTGTAGTTGCACTGTTAGGACATCCATCGCATTTTTGAGATTATATGAGAGGTTTACATGTCTAGCACAACCTGTATTCCCATGTATGCTATCACACATATGCTAAACGTGTATTAATTTCCTCCACACAGGTGTGATTAGCAGCTATAGTCTTTGGATGGATGGCACACTGGTGCAGAATTCGTCCCTGATGGGCTTTAAGGTCGGTGATCTGTCCCCATGGAGCCTCCACAGCTTCCGTGTGCAGGCCTGCACGGCTCAGGGCTGCGCTCTGGGGCCCCTGGTAAGAGTCCACCACATTTACATTATGTTAATGCCTCCTCTGCGTGTCAGATGGCAGCTCAACATCATAAAGGTGATCGATTCACTCTGTTCAATAAAGCACCTTCTGCTCACGCTTGACATTTGGTATAAATGCCACTCTGGGCTGGTTACTGCTTTGATGGGCTATATTTGGGCATTTTTCCAATATGTGTGCAATATTTAGTCAAATGGCCAGTTCTGCAGACACAGCAAAAGTTGGAACAAGCAGCGAGAGGTTGTGTGGCTGTGGTGTCAGGCTAAGATATATCCGATCATTTAGTGGACAGATGGCAGGCTGTGAATTTTTATTTATATATTTTTAATTCCTGTTTTTTTTAATTAAAATAATAATACCTCTTCACGCTGTCTTAACATGTGGATTTAGAGCGAATTTAATACAGAATTTTAGTTCAGGCAATGTGAATTCAACCTACCGCTTCAACTTACACTACAGTTTAAAAGTTTGGGGTCGGTACGATTTTAAAATGTTTTTAAAAGAAGTCTTTTTTTGCCTAACTAAGGCTGTATTTATTTGATCAAAATCGTAAAAACAGTAATATTGTAAAATACTATTACAATTTAAAATAACTTTTCTATTTTAATATATTTTACTGTGTAATTTATCCCATTTTGTGATCTACCTTGATACATTTATTTTTATTTAATTTTTTGATATAGAATTAGTTTTTTTGTTGTCAAAGTCTTTGCTGTCTCTTTTGATCAATTGAATGTATCCCTGCTGAATAAAATTTATTTTTATGATTTTTTTGTTTGTTTGTTTTACATATTTTGCAATTGTAATGTCAGTAGAAAAGCAAAATTATTTCAGATAAAAAGCTCATTTTTACATTTTGATTGAATGTAGATTTTTTTGAACATGCTTCACTGAATTGAAAGTAAATTAGAGTAAGTTTACATTTCATGCTGGTTTATGTAAAACTAAATGCTTAGCCCTAGTTTTATGCAGTCACTTTCTCTGTTTCTGTTGTCAGGTGGAAAGCAGGACTTTAGAGATGCCTCCCGTTGGTCACGTGACCCTGTATGTCTTCAGTGAGACACCACATTCAGTGCGAGCCAAGTGGGAGGCCCCAGCTAAGCCCAATGGAAACCTGACCTACACAGTCCTCTTCACCGGGCCAGGTAAATCAAACTTAACTGCTCCCCCTCACACCTTCACACCCTCCTTCAGTTCCTCAGAGTAAACGCAACACTGCCTCCCTGCGTGCTGTCTCTGCTCCTTATATTGACTTCTACTGTTTTCCCTTTGTTTGTTTACAAACAAAAATGCTGAAAGTTCAGCGAACCTTAGCACGGCCTGCCTACGCAGTAATGGGCTTAAATGAATTGTTGTCGGCCTCCATTTTGCTCAGGCTGACTGCCGGGTGCTATCGCGGGCCGGAAGAAGCTTTGGGAGGACACCCACACTCATCACGCACTCTTCTTCTCTCGTTTTTCACAAGATGAGAGCAGACAGGTTTGTTAAAAAGCGTAATGGCACGTTCAAAAGGAATCTCCCACTGCTCACCAACCTGATCTCTGCTGGAGCTTCCCTTATGCTGGTTAGAGGATAAACGCTTGTTGTAATGAGAGGGTGAGGTGCAAACACACGTTCTCTATGTGAATCTGTCAAGCTCATGAAGCGGTTAGTTTCACATTGTACTGTACATACTAAACATGCATTCTTAGTGTCTGTGCACTGCATATATATCCTTATTGGGGCCTAGCATAATGAGCTGTGGTGCTCGTCCAAGTGACAAGTTCAAATCCAGCTTGCAACATTTCCAAATCTCTTAATCGAAGTGGCAAAAGGCCATATGATATACATTATATATTTTTTTTAAATAAATGAATATTTTTATTCAGCAAGGATGCATTAAATTAAGCAAAAGTGACCTTAAAGACATTTATAATGTTAAAAAAAATCTATTTAAAATAATTGCTTTTCTTTTGAACTTTCTATTCATCAAAGAATCTTGAAAAATCATGGTTTCCACAAGAAAAGCAGTAATTGTTTTCAACATTGATAAAGATACGAAATGCTTCTTGAGCACCAAATCAGCATATTAGAATGATTTCTGAAGCATCATGTGATGCTTAAGTAATGGCTGCTGAAAATTCCGATTTGTCAGAATTTATTTTATTTTAGGATAAAAAAAACTTTTTTGATCAAGTAAATGCAGCCTTGGGGAGGATAAGAGACTTCTTTCAACAACATTGCTCTAAACTTTTGATTGGTATTATTGCTCCATATGGCAGATTTTTTTCTATTTTCAAGATTCAGTTTGCATTCAAATATTGTAAATATGTGAATGAATTGGGTGTAATTCTGAACCCTGTGTCCCCCATTCTTTCTTTCACATATCCTTCTGGTAGGCATCCAAAACTCTGTGTATTCCTGGTCAAAGTCCAGCCAGTCTCAGATGAAAAGAGTGACCTGCAGCTCTATGTGTCAGCACTTCTTTTTGTCTGCCAGGCCAATAGAATAGATTGTCTCTCTCCATTAATCAAGAGTTCATCTGTACAGCTTACAGATTCCACACATTTAATCCTGCCAACAGGCCTGCGTGTGCATATTACAGGATGCGTGTTTCACTATAGTCTACCTAAATGAATACATTGACATTTTTATGCCGCATAATCGTCCACGATCAGCAAATTATAACCCTTAATGTGCTTGTTTGTAAAAAACAAAAACAGAAACAGAGGTTGATTCACAGACCGCCATATTACTCTGTCAGCGTCTAATTAAAGCTGAGCTCACCTGATCGTTAATATTTGTGGGAGATCGCTTACAAAGCAATCAGCCGGCCACTTTGATGGACGCAGGCCTTACCGTATATACTTCTGCTGCTTGTATGGATAAATAAGAATCAAATTTGTCAGAGATTTGCCATTCAGCTGTTGTTGTTTTTTCTGTGTGCAATTGACTTGTATACTGCTGAATATGTAACTTAATATATACAGTGGTGGTCAGAATTATTGGCACCCCTGGTAAATATGATCAAATATGGCTGTAAAAAATAAATCTGCATTGTTTATCCTTTTGATCTTTTATTCAAAAAATTCACAAAAATCTAAACTTTCATTGAAGTAAAAGAATTGAAAGTGGGGGGTAAATCACATAATGAAATAAATGCTTTTCTCCAAAACACGTTGGCCACAATTATTGGCACCCTTTTATTAAATACTTTTTGCAACCTCCTTTTGCCAAGATAACAGCTCTGAGTCTTCTTCTATAACACCTGATGAGTTTGGAGAACACCTGACAAGAGATCAGAGACCATTCCTCCATACAGAATCTCTCCAGATCCTTCAGATTCCCAGATCCATGTTGATGCTTCTTCTCTTCAGTTCACCCCACTCATTTTCTATAGGGTTCAGGTCAGGGGACTGGGATGGTCATGGCAGAAGCTTCATTTTGTGTTCAGTGACACATTTGTGTGTTGATTTTGATGTTTGTTTTGGATCGTTGTCCTGATGGAAGATCCAACCACGGCCCATTATAAGATTTCTAGCAGAGGCCGTCTGATTTTTTTATCTGTTGGTATTTGCTAGAATCCATGATACCATGCATCTGAACAAGATGTCCAGGACCTCCAGCTAAAAAATAGGCCCACAACATTAAAGATCCAGTGGTATTTTTAACTGTGGGCATGGGGTACTTTTTATCCCTGTTTGCACCAAACCCATCTGGTGGATTTGCTGCCAAAAAGCTCTTTTTTTAGTTTCATCTGACCACAGAACCAGGTCCCTTTTGAATTTCCAGCCGTGTCTGACAACTGAATATGCTGGAGTTTGTTTCTGGATGAGCAAGAAGGATTTTTCTTGAATCCCTCCCAAACAACATGAGGTGATGTAGGGGTTGTTTGATTTTTTTTATTTTTTATTTTATTTTTTTTATTTTAGGCTTTCTGACCCCAAGACTCAACTAATCTCTGCAATTCTCCATCTGTGATCCTTGGAGAGTCTTTGGCCACTCAAACTCTCCTCCTCACCGTGCATTAGGACGATATAGACACATGTCCTCTTCCAGGCAGATTCGTAACATCTTTAGTTGATTGGAACTTCTTAATTATTGTCCTGATGATGGAAATGGGAATTTTCAATGCTTTAGCTATTTTCCTACAGCCACTTTCTATTTTGTGAAGCTCAACAATCTTTTGCTGCACATCAGAACTATATTCTTTGGTTTTACTCATTGTGATGAATGATTAAGGGAATTTGGCCTTTGTGTTTCCTCATATTTATACTCCTGTGGAACAAGACATCATAGCTGGACAATTTCATGTTCCTAGTCACCCTGGTGTGCTAAAACAAATGTAAATATTAATGGGAATATACTTCAAAGATATTTTACTCATAAAAAATTCTAGGGGTGCCAATAATTGTGGCCAACGTGTTTTGGAGAAAAGCATTTATTTCATAGTGTGATTTACCCCCCACTTTCAATTCTTTTACTTCAATGAAAGGTTATATTTTTTAATTGAATTTTTTTGAATAAAAGATCAAAACGATAAACAATGCAGATTTATTTTTTACAGCCATATTTGATCATATTTACCAGGGGTGCCAATAATTCTGACCACCACTGTATTCAGTTTGCTGATACTCTCAATTTGCAGTTAATCTGAGGTAGTGTGCTAATTATTTTATTATTAGTAGTAGTAGTATATTTTCTATTGCATTTAAAATTCTCAATTTCATCGATTCAGTTTCATTGTGACTTACAAAAGATTAAGACACTTATGCTTCGGATATGTTCTGATATGATTTTAGTGTTTTTTGATGTCTTTGTGTTGGGAAATTAATAGTTCCAACATGAAGGCAAGACACCTCATATGGAGGGTGAAAACTTATTGAATTTGGTATCAAGATCAAGGTAAATTGTGCTTAATTTGTCTTCCGGGAAACATGTAAGTATCTTCTGTTGCTTCTGGAGGGCAGTACTAAATGAATAAAATTGATATTTATACAAAATAAGAAAAATGTGGACATCTTCATCCTGTTCAAAAGTCCCCCCCCCGGCTCTTAATGCATCGTGTTTCCTTCTGGAGCATCAGTGAATGTTTGAACTTTTTTTAATAGTTGTGTTTGAGTTCCTCAATTGTCCTCATTGTGAAAAGATGCATCTCAAAATCATACGGTCACTGCTGGAGAGGGTTCAAATATGCAAAAGATGCTGGAAAACTGAAGAATTTGCAGGACCTGGAGGATTTTTCTGAAGAACATTGGGCAGTTTAACTGCTCAGGACAAACAAGGGACTCAAGAACAACCATCACAAAACAAAAAAACAGCCGTGGATCATCCAGGGAACGACACACAGTATTGAGAATCAAAGGTACATAAACTTTTGAACGGGTCATTTTAATAAATCCAGCTATTTTTTTGTCTTGTGGACTATATGTAAAATATTTTTTATGTAAAATATCTTATTCAGGACAGCACTAAATAAAAATTAACACATTTTGTATGATCTCTTTAATTTTGTTAAAATTAATCACATTTTCACAGATTCTGTAAGTGGTTCACATACTTTTTCTTGCAACTGTATATACAAATAAAAAAAATTCTTCCCCTATGTATGCTTTCACTATTCCTAATCTCGCCCTCTTCTAGCCTGAACTATTCTAAACTATGTCTGAAACTTTGAATTACCTGCATTTCTTGTGTTTATTCCCTCTTTATGAGGAATCGCTTGTTGTATTCCTCATTTGTAAGTCGCTTTGGATAAAAGCGTCTGCTAAATGAATAAATGTAAATGCACTTCTGTTGCTCATATGAATAAGTAACCATTGCCATTCAGCCATTGTTTTCTTTCGTTGTGTCATTGAGTAGTATACTGCTGAATCTGAAACTTTAATATACCAGCGGTTTGCCATGGATCCTCAGCTCGCAGGCCAATCTGAGGTAGTGTGCAGCCCAGCAAATGCCGAGCGGACTTAAAAGTAGCTATCTGACAAGCAGGACGAGCAGCTTACGGACTCAAGATTGTAATCTCCTAGTACAAGCAGATGGAAGTGACCTCTCACAAAGGCAGCCACGTCCCCCCTCTCATAGAGCAAGAGCTTTGAAGTATTCTTCTGAGCAGAGAGAGCAAGATTATGATGTGCAGGGGGATTGATTTGAGAGAGTGAGATCACCGCCAGTGGACTCTTCCAACCAAACTCCTGTTTTCCCTTTGCTGTGCCACACAATACGTGCGCATTTGTTGTTGCTGTTTTTACAACGCTACCTCTGATGGAGATGATAGCTTACGCCGAGTGTAAAGTAGTATTTTTATGCTTTTTCTTGGCTTCTTTGATTATATCATTGGCTCCAGAGGGTTCAGCACTGTTTATTTTTGTATTATTGTGGAGTGTGTAGTTTGAGAGGGAGGGTTTGTTCACACCAAGCTAGCAGGGTCAGATCCACAGGCGTCTCTCTCTGCCTTTTGTGCCAGGAGAGAAGGAGTTTAAGCGATTTCTCCCAGTGGATTGCTGGAGAATTTATCGGCGGGTGGCTGGCTATCACAGATTAAGGGAAATGTCGATTCATAATGACCCCTCTACATGTTAGTATTGCAGTAAAGCTAAGCTTTTATGTCAAAAAAATCGGAGTGGGGGCTATTACACATGACAGGGGTGATCAAGGGACCGTGGACCGAGGCTAGCATTATTAAATATTGACTACTCCTGTGATTTATGTAGAGCTTCAGGGAAAAAGTGACTTTTTAACCGTTATATATATTCTTTAGTCTCCAAACCCTTCCATTTATCTCTTCGTGGAAATAAAGTGTGTGTTGGCTGCATATTTCTTACTCCCTGCTGAAAAAGGGGGGAAAAACTCTTGCCCTTAAAAAATGAGACCGATGCTGTTGCGGCAGTTCGTTTTATAAACCGCCAAAAGCGGAATAGGTAAATTGGAAGCAATTATAAGATTTGACAAAAGAAAAAAGCTGAACTAGTTGTAGATGACAGAGAATGATTCTTTGAGGGCATAGAGCTCAGAAAAAAATTCATTAAGCTTGTTTATTTTTGCTTAAACAAGTCATTTTTATTCTTCTTTCATTTGCACAATTTAAAACGTCAGCTAAAGACTGAAGCAATGGAGGAGAGATACATTTGTGGCTTCCAGTCATTGGGGTACTTCATGCCTATTGATTTCTTTATGATGCTGCATTTAGAGGCCTTTAGATGGGGGAAAGGGTGGAGGTTATGGACTCTCACACACACGCCTCACTTCTTCCTCTTCCCGTGAAGGTAGAAGTCTATCTGGTCCAGAGGAGAGGTGAGAACTTGGGGGAATTAATTCCCTTTTAATTTGCAAGCAGGGCCGTATATCCTGCGGTCGATTGCATTACAGTAAGTGGTGGTGGCTGGGGACTTGGAGGCTTGGCTCTTGACCTCTTGGTTAATGTGCACACATGCGTTGGTCTGACTGAACACATTACAGCCAATGGGTGGGAGTGTTGAAGAGATGTGTTTAAAATTCTGTGATAATTTGCTGTAGGTTGAAATTTTGGTGCCTTTTTAGCATGTTGTTAAAGTCATGATGTAACGGCAGTAGCAACAAATTTTCTTCCTAATTGTGACGTATATCCGAGCGAATGGATTATCGAAAAGAAAAAAATGTGAGGCAAGGTTTTGATTCTGCCCATTGGTTGTTGATCGGATGGAGGCAGATCTGAATCTTAAGTTATGATATTTTTATTTAAACCCTAACCCATCACAACAAGATCAAAAACATGCATTTAGAAAATAGACTGGGTGGATTTCCATTTAATTTCCTTCATTCCCAGGTGAAGTGTGTAATTTCAATGCCAATGATGTCACCAAACAAATAAATAAATGCAAAAACAATGATTCTTTTCAAACAGTTTAAACTCATTTGCCATCGGCCAAACAAGTAGATACTGTAGCACCACCCCAAACTCATGCCATTGGTTCATGCCAGTGTTGGTGTTGCCATCAGGCTGACTGGAATGGTCAAACAAAGCAATGTTTTGCTACAGAGACACAGTTTATACTAGGTATGTACAGGTAAATCTATACTAGGTACAGGTAAATCAACTACCATTTGACTTGCATAGTTGTCTCTGCATATTAAGTAGAATAAGCAAAAGATTTTGAAAGAAAAGTTACACACTTTTCAGTTACACACAGAGTGTGTGTTTGACTCTTAGTCTTATTTGGGTTGTGAATTTTAAAGGGCAAACACATTTCACTTGGGGAAATTTTAGAATCCTTTCATTGCATTTTATTTTGATAATGCTTATTGCGGCTAAGTATGTGGGCATCTCAGTTATTTTTAATGGATTTTCTTTGTTTCCTATTTTTAATACCGCTCTTTATAAGGCTTTTACCAGATTGACAATATGCTCACTTACAATTTTTTTTTTTGCCATTATTTATAAAATTGTATTTCTATTTTTGCCACTGTTTTTTTTTTTGTGGATCCAGCTTCCTGTGTGTTGAATCAATGTCTGAGCTGGCAGAGCAATCAATCCCCATTTCTGGATTAAGACCCAGACAGCCAAAGCCTGGGCTTCCCTGTGTCAGCAGGGCACTGCAGTTCACACACACACACACACACATACACACACACAAAGTGCAGAGTGTCCAGCATCCTCTCAGCCTAAAAAGGGTCAGTGTGCTTAAAGGGTTTTTTTTTTCTCAAGAGAATATTGTTCCTCTAATTTACAAGATAAGTTTGATCTATGAACCAAAATACCCATGTATCATGCTGACACCTTGCTGTTGATGATCCAAGAAAATTGGATCTGTATTTAGGAGCTTATTGGCAAAGTGATCATCATCCGAGTTCCTAAAGATGTCCACAGGTCTGTGTGGCTCTGATCCTTTGATGGGGCTTTGTGGATGTTAAATTGTGTCTCTATGTGTTCCAGGTCAGAACTTCAGCAGTTTCGAAACACCAGAGACAGAGACGAGAGAGCTGCTCAGCACTGGTAAAGAAGGCCAGTGGGTTTCAATAGGAGGACTGCTGCCATATTCTAATTACACTGTGCTGGTGAAGGCCTGCAACAGTCAGGGCTGTGTGGAGAGCTCTCCCACCAGCGTCTCTCTCCCACCAGGAGGTCAGTACCAAACACAGCTTTCTGTAATAGAACAACATTTGGTAACACTTTAGTATGGGGAACACATATTCACTATTAACTACGACTTTTGCCTCAATAAATTCCTAATTTACTGCATATTAATAGTTAGTAAGGTAGTTTTTGTAACGTTTAAGTTTAGGTATTGGGTAGGATTAAGAATGTAGAATAAGATCATGCAGAATAAGGCATTATGTGCTTTATGAGTACTAATAAACAGCCAGTAATATAGTAATATGCATGCTAATAAGCAACTAGTTAATAGCGAGAATTGATCCCTAAAATAAAGTGTTACCCAACATTTACATTTGTTATACACAGACTAGGTGAATTGACATGTGCCACTCGTTGATTATATGTATCCTTGGTTTATATACTAAACAAAATTATAAACGCAACACTTTTGTTTTTGCCCCTATTTTTCATGAGCTGAACTCAAAGATCTAAGACTTTTTCTATGTACATAAAAGGCCTATTTCTCTCAAATATTGTTCACAAATCTGTCTAAATCTGTGTTAGTGAGCACTTCTCCTTTGCCGAGATAATCCATCCACCTCACAGGTGTGGCATATCAAGATGCTGATTAGACAGCATGATTATTGCACAGGTGTGCCTTAGGCTGGCCACAATAAAAGGCCACTCTAAAATGTGCAGTTTTACTGTATTGGGGGGGTCCGGGGGGGTCCGAAAACCAGTCAGTATCTGGTGTGACCACCATTTGCCTCACGCAGTGCAACACATCTCCTTCGCATAGAGTTGATCAGGTTGTTGATTGTGGCCTGTGGAATGTTGGTCCACTCCTCTTCAATGGCTGTGCGAAGTTGCTGGATATGCAGGAACTGGAACACACTGTCGTATACGCCGATCCAGAGCATCCCAAACATGCTCAATGGGTGACATGTCCGGTGAGTATGCTGGCCATGCAAGAACTGGGATGTTTTCAACTTCCAGAAATTATGTACAGATCCTTGCAACATGGGGCCGTGCATTATCATGCTGCAACACGAGGTGATGGTCGTGGATGAATGACACAAAAATGGGCCTCAGGATCTCGTCACGGTATCTCTGTGCATTCAAAATGCCATCAATAAAATGCACCTGTGTTCGTTGTCCATAACATACGCCTGCCCATACCATAACCCCACCGCCACCATGGGCCACTCGATCCACAACGCTGACATCAGCAAACCGCTCACCCACACGACGCCATACACGCTGTCTGCCATCTGCCCTGTACAGTGAAAACCGGGATTCATCCGTGAAGAGAACACCTTTCCAAAGTGCCAGACGCCATCGAATGTGAGCATTTGCCCACTCAAGTTGGTTACGACGATGAACTGCAGTCAGGTCAAGACCCCAATGAGGATGACGAGCATGCAGATGAGCTTCCCTGAGACGGTTTCTGACAGTTTGTGCAGAAATTCTTTGGTTATGCAAACTGATTGTTGCAGCGAGATAATGCACGGCCCCATGTTGCAAGGATCTGTACACAATTCCTGGAAGCTGAAAACATCCCAGTTCTTGCATGGCCAGCATACTCACCGGACATGTCACCCACTGAGCATGTTTGGGATGCTCTGGATCGGCATATACGACAGCGTGTTCCAGTTCCTGCATATCCAGCAACTTCGCACAGCCATTGAAGAGGAGTGGACCAACATTCCACAAGCCACAATCAACAACCTGATCAACTCTATGCGAAGGAGATGTGTTGCACTGCGTGAGGCAAATGGTGGTCACACCAGATACTGACTGGTTTTCGGACCCCCCCAATACAGTAAAACTGCACATTTTAGAGTGGCCTTTTATTGTGGCCAGCCTAAGGAACATCTGTGCAATAATCATGCTGTCTAATCAGGATCTTGATATGCCACACCACTAGTTCCAAACACAAAATTTAAGAAATTTATTTTTTGACATGTTAGGATTTCAATTCTTCAATTCTTTTTTAATTTAATTTAATTTAATTTAATTTAATTAAATTTTGCAGACATTACTTGTATTACTAATATTCAAGGTATAAATTTCATCAGGAATATTTTGTTTGTTTATTTATTTAATGATAAAACAATGATCTGTTTTTAATTAATTGATCATTTTTGTTAATTATTTAACATGAAAATTCTTAGGAAGAGAAAGCGGAAGTGGGCCAAATGTTGCAGGCCAGACTGTGTCACTAGTATGAGCATCACGGCTCAAAAGTATCTGTAGCATGCAGTATGTGCCATATACAGTATGTGGCAAGTTTTGCACCTTGTCTCTTTTCTTTTCTTTTTTTTTTTTTTGTAGGTGAAAAAATTAAATTATTAGATAATGAAATATGAAATAGGAGTCGGTTGGAAGTTATGGAATCTAAATGATTCTCAGAAATCTCATAAACTCCACTGGCTGAAACGTCAACATCTGCCAGAAAGCTGACAAGAATATGATTAGTGCAGTTAGTTGTAAATCAATATGCAGTAACTCGCTGGGATTTTGTACACAAACCAAAATGATGCAATCACCTGATATTGAATTTTTCCTTCCAAAACAAATCCTCATCAGTAAAATGTATTTTTCACATATGCAATTTTAAAGGCATAGAGCATAGAGACACTATGTTTCCATAATATTGTCATGTTCTTCATTAACAGACAGTCTGTAAACTTCAGCCCTGGTTGATATTTGACGCAGAGCTACAGGCTCTTTGCACTAATGTTTAATCACATGCCTCCACACGGGCAGAGAGTGAGCTGTTTGATCAGGCTGAATCTACTGGGCTCCGTAACTCGGCTTTGTACGGGGCCAGCAGGGAGACATTGGACATCTGCTGGCTGACAGAGAACAATGCCCGCTGCTGGTGATCTAAAGACATGCCATTTCCTGTCTATGGCAATGGCAGATAAGAGCGTATGCACACAAGAGTAGCCACTGTAAGTTTATTGCCACACTAAGGAGCCACACTTTCCCACTGTTAAATTGTTGTTGATTTTAATTATGACTCTTATGGCTCCAGAATGTTCTTTTTTACGACCTTCTCAGGCAAATGAAAGGTAACAACTCATTGGTTAAATAGGCCTTGGTCCATCCTACCTTTTACTTAATGGTGTGGGAACTTATTAAGCTGATTTATACAGAGAATGGCTGTTGGGAGGCATGTGACACGCACTGGGTTATATGTGTTTAAGGGAAGGGTAAATTACCATGGAGGAGATAAAAAAAAAAGACAATTTAGTGATTTCTGCCTTCCCAACCCCCACTGTGTTCAGTGGGAAGGAATGGTTGGAAAAGAGGGGTCAATGGACACGTTTCTTCAGATGAGAGTGGATATTCAGTGCAAACGTTACAGCGTTATAATTCAAGTTTATTATTTTCCTTTCTTGTTTCTTTCCCTCTTATTCCTTTACACTCTTACCCCGTGTCATAACTAGGCGCAAAGTGACAAGTGATAAAGTTATAATAAATGTTAAAAAAATAAATAAATACATTTTTTTTCAAAGCTTCCTGAATGCTATTTAAAATCTTTCCCGTCCAGTTAAAGCTTGTTATATTATATTATATTATATTATATTATATTTAGTGCTGTCAAAATTAGCGCGTTAACGCACGCGATTAATTTTTTCAGTTTAACGCGTTAAAAATATTTAACGCAACATCCGTTTTTTCTATCATCCTTTGGCTACCGTTACATTATATGATCATGCTCTTATTCATGCAAATGCTTTTGAACCATTCAAGCACGACAAGACAAAAGAGAACGCGCTGTCTGTGAATGCCCTGGGTGCGTCTCAATCAGCTCCCTAGTTTCCTAGGTCCGTGAATCAGTATATCATGTACATGAATGTGGCTGACTCCCTGATCAGTGCCCTGACTACTGCACTAGGGAGCTGATTGAGACACACCCCTTGTCTGAAAGACGTGTGCCAGAATCGAGTTCTCTTTGCGCTTGAACGAACAATAACACACAGAATTATGCCAAAATGCACATTTTGCCGAGTATTCTCATAAGAGCAGTCTTAAATGAGTTAAATAATGTTTTAAATGAACTTAAAAGAGTTGTGGAGAAAATGAAACGCGTGTGACAGTGCGTCAGATCTGCGTCATGTTCAGGAGCGGCAGATCTTAAAGGAACAGCAGCCACTAATGATGTCTGTCATTAATGTTAATCACAGAACAAAGGTAACAGAGAAAATTGTAGCTTTAATAAGGAGTATTTATGCAGTGCAGACAGTTTGATAACCTCAATTTTAACTTCAATTATTCAATTTCTGTATATTTGTTTCTGTATTACCTGTTAGACAGGTAGGAAGGCCACAGGTAAATAACATTTATTATAATGGGTTTATGTGAAGATTGATATAGCTTTTAATTATGCTGTAATGTTGAATGTCTATCATTAATGTTTAAAAAAAAGTAAATTTCAGAGACATCAGTAGCAGTTTTAGTATCAGTGATACTGGCCTTCATAAAAAGATGCCATTACAACAAGTTTTTCAAATATACTGTCTTTAAGTTGTTTCTACATTAATTTGGAGAGTAACTGTGAAATTATTACAATATAAAAATATAAACAATGCAGATGTTTTTAATCTCGATTAATTACAGAAAAAATGTGCGATTAATTAGTTGTTGTTTTTTTAATCGATTGACAGCACTAATTATATTATACTATATTATATTATATTAATTATATTATATTATATTATATTATATTATATTATATTATATTATATTATATTATATTATTTAGTGCTGTGAATCGTTTAACATTTTTAATAGGATTAATCATACTTTTGTTGTGTGATTAATTGCGATTAATTTATGCACACCAAAGCACCCATGAACCCGACCTACGATTAATAAACATGCAGCAACGTACATATGACAAATCAAACATTATCCTGAGTGTGTGTGGAAACAACGCGAATGTACTGAAATTTGTCTGTACATAAATGCAGCGTGTGATCAGTGATCAAGAGCGCTCATATATAGTTTGTTGTTTGTGCATCAATATAACAGACTTTCACGCGCTTACTGTACGACTTTTGTACGCCACCAAAATTGCGATCACAAAATATGACAGAGCTCGTGTTTTAAAGCAAAGCACACACTGGAATGAATAATTCACTAAAAACACAATGTGAGTCTTAGAATTGAAGGGTTAGAATGGAAATTTCCACCTACCAGAGTTACAGGTGCTTGTAGATGCTCAGTGTGATAAACTCCCGACTTCTAAGATCATCTAACTGCGTGGCGTAAATTACATTAATGATGCAGCTTCACGTACTTTTGTAATTTATTTGCGTTAATTGCGTTAAATTATTTTAAAGCGTTAAGGATTTTGAAATTAATCGCATGCGTTCACGCTGACAGCACTAATTATATTATATTATATTATATTATATTATAATGTTATTACTTGTATCTCAGTTGGCTCATATGTAAAAGTAATGTGACCCTAATTTTTTGGCCAGACAGCTGTAAATTCCTTAGCCAGGACCCATGTATCCACACACACACACACACACTCACATTTCCTGATCAAAGAGACGGGCGAGAAATGTCTTTTGGCCTGATAACCTGCTTAAACGTTCTATGACAATTATTATTCTATCTGTACCTGAAAGGAGGATCATTTTCCTGTAGGGAAAAGAAAATGAAGTTGCTCAGACACGTTTCATGAACAAACATCAGCGTTTGAAACCCTAGAGCTCTGCCATTGTCTCATCTCTCATGGAGGTGAACGGAGCGCTCATTCCCAGAGGAGTGCGTATGGATTGAGGATTGATTTGGTGGAATGGGACATGGCCTTGCATGTTCTCAGATGATGAAGCTGACCTGTAAACGCCACTCCATGTTAATGCCCACCTTTTAAATACAGACCCATCGTTCTCAGTTGGCCCCGTTAAAAAACGGCAGCACACCCAAGTTAAAGTTCTGCAAAATTGTTCAAGTTCAACACAAAGACATAAGTATAAATTTTAAATACCACACGTTTCTCTCCACTTCTTTCAGTAGATCTTTTGGTTTGTCTGAGCTGAACTGAAGCCTTGTCTCAAACTGTCCTTGTTATATCAAAGAACAGACGGAGTAGAAGGCTTAGGATACAGAGGAAACATAAAAGTGCATAGTTTAAAATGATTAGTGACACTTTTGATATACCTGAGGAAGGAGGGTGGTGAAACAAAGGAAGCTTCATGCCGACTGTTTGATGAAATAAGACTATGAGGAATTAACTCTTTTGTCAATGGGCGTCTTACTCTTGTTAGACTCTTTTTCTTACTGTCACTCTATTTTTTCTCTATACAAACTTTAGGGAAGAAATCAAATGCTTTGCACATTTTGTTTATTCCTCAGTGTGCAGAACGTACAGGTTAATGCCTGTATTTTTTTAGTACAGTAGTCAAGAGTATATGCAAGCATGCACTGTATGAAACCTTTTTTACTACAAATTTTTTCTGTGCCCACCTAGAAATGAGTAATGGTACGTAAACATGGTAGCTGGAACAACATTTCCAGCTTTGATCTGCCACTTTTTGTTCATTTAATGTATACACTTATTTACATTATGTACATCTCTTTCATTTCATATGAAAATGTCTCATATTGCTACTGCTAAGACATCCAGACACAAAGAAAAAGGACTGCTAATGGAAATAGTTACTTTTAAGCATTATGGTACACAGTATTATAAACTGCACGTGTGCAAATGAACACAGTGCCACTCGTCACTCTAAAATACAGCACAACAGACTGATAATCACAATTTAAAGTTGAATAGTATTATAAAGTGTAAAGTAGCATTTTGAAGTATGATGAATTATTAAATATCATGCCATTTTTTTTTTTTTTTGTAGAGTAGTCCTATGCCATGCCAGCAAAAAAAATTCTAACCCAGAAATGGCCTTTTGTATTGTAACATACACCGATCAGGCATCGGGTGAAGTGAATAACACTGATTATCTCTTCATCGCAGCACAGTTAGTGGGTGGGATATATTAGGCAGCAAGTGAACAAAGTTGATGTGTTAGAAGCAGGAAAAATGGGCAAGCGTAAGGATTTGAGCGAGTTTGACAAGGGCCTAATTGTGATGGCTAGACGACTGGGTCAGAGTATCTCCAAAACTGCAGCTCTTGTGGGGTGTTCCCGGTCTGCAGTGGTCAGTATCTATCAAAAGTGGTCCAAGGAAGGAACAGTGGTGAACTGGCGACAGGGTCATAGGCGGCCAAGGCTCATTGATGCACGTGGGGAGCGAAGGCTGGCTCGTGTGGTCCGATCAAACAGACGAGCTACTGTAGCTCAAATTGCTCAAGAAGTTAATGCTGGTTCTGATAGAAAGGTGTACACAGAATACACAGTGCATCGCAGTTTGTTGCGTATGGGGCTGCATAGCCAAAGATCAGTCAGGGTGCCCATGCTGACCCCTGTCCATCGCCGAAAGCGCCAACAGTGGGCACGTGAGCATCAGAACTGGACCACGGAGCAATGGAAGAAGGTGGCCTGGTCTGATGAATTACATCACATGGATGGCCGGGTGCGTGTGCGTCGCTTACCTGGGGAACACATGGCACCAGGATGCACTATGGGAAGAAGGCAAGCCGGCGGAGGCAGTGTGATGCTTTGGGCAATGTTTTGCTGGGAAACCTTGGGTCCTGCCATCCATGTGGATGTTACTTTGACACGTACCCCCTACCTAAGCATTGTTGCAGACCATGTACACCCTTTCATGGAAATGGTATTCCCTGGTGGCTGTGGCCTCTTTCAGCAGGATAATGTGCCCTGCCACAAAGCAAAAATGGTTCAGGAATGGTTTGAGGAGCACAACAACGACTGTGAGGTGTTGACTTGGCCTCCAAATTCCCCAGATCTCAATCCAATTGAGCATATGAGGGATATGCTGAACAAACAAGTCCGATCCATGGAGACCCCACTTTGCAACTTACAGGACTTAAAGGATCTGCTGCTAACATCTTGGTGCCAGATACCCTAGCATACCTTTAGGAGTCTAGTGGAGTCCATGCCTCGACAGGTCAGGGCTGTTTTGGCAGCAAAAGGGGGACCAACACAATATTAGGACAATATTAGGTCATAATGTTATGCCTGATCTGTGTATAGCGCTATAATACCATATCTGAATCTACAGAAAGCTTTTTAATGCAGAATACAGTATATCATGTTGTGAGGAAGAACTTAACAAATATGACTTTTGTCTCCTTTTATCGAATATTTGTGTGCAGTTGGTGGTCTCTTGATAATTCACAGTCACCATCGGTGCTCTTTTAGACTGTGTGTTGTGTGTGTGTGTGTGTGTGTGTTGGTGTTCAGGTCCAAACTATGTAAAGTAGTATTGGCATCTCTGAACTGCGGCAATCTGTAGGGACATGGTCCAGACCTGTCCATATGCTCATCATCATCATTATGTTTATGACTGGTTGGCCGGGCTTTGCGCTGTTTATTCCTGCCCAAAAGCCATAGCAGTAAAGGCAGATGGAGGAAAAGAGTGAAATGGCTTTTATCCCCGAGTCCGTCCAGCAAAGTCCTAGCCACTCTTTTCAGAGCAGCAGCATCCCTCTGCCGAGCTTTTTCTTGCCTAATACAAGCACATGGACATTATGAAAATTGCAACTTGGCAGTAAAACTAATTTTGGACCACTGATTTGAGTGATGAGACTGACCCCCACTGAGCATGAGCCATGTCCCCGGTCCCGCATGCCAGCCTATGTAGGGTTCGGTTCAGATGTCCGCATCGTCTCTTCCTTCTCCGTTCAATCAGGCTGTCACCCTGTCCTCCTAAATGACGCATGGGTACGTCAAGCTTTTGTAAGTCCCACAACAGCTTGGCATATCCATACTCTTTATTGACATAATTGGCAGTTCCATCGCTCATCAATCAAAGTATTAACATCTTTTTTTCTTGCTTTAATGTCAATGAGTTGATCTCATTTAGATCGTTCTCTGTACACCAGAGACCACGGAACCAGAAATTCAGTCTCACCCTCATAACCCTTTGTTGTTGTTTTTTTAGAGCTTTGGCCATCGCGGGCGTATTCAATTCTAATTCGTATTCTATCAAGGTGATTCTATTTCAGTGGGGCCAAAATTACTTAAGTAATCAGCAGTTATTGAGTTCTTGTGGCTGGACAAGAGGAGGGTTGATTGAGAATGAGACTTCACTTAGGGAAAGGACTTCACTTGAAGTATTGGAGTGCTGTATTATTGAGGCTGATTCTGACTAGATTGCTCCTCAGAATAGATGATTTTTGCCTGGAGTCCTCCCTAAGCACTGAGACAAGACCCAGAATCAAGTTGTTTTCTTGTGTGATGGCTGAGATGTTTTCATGTGCTTCCAGGCAATTTTGTAATATAGTCTCAATGACTTGTGGATAATATAAGACATTTGCAAATCATGAGACCTATGTTGAAATGCAGTTACACTTTGGTTAAAAATTATTTTATATATTATATTATAAAAAAAATATTATTTAAATTTATTTATTAAATTGTTTATTTTTTTTAATCATTTTTGTATTTTATTTTATTATTTTATTTTAAAAATATTATAGTAATTATATTATATTATATTTGAAAAATTCTGTGTTAATTTTTTTTGTAAAGTATTAATATTGTGAAACTCACAGATGTTATTTGAATATGTGTGTTTGAGGATATGTGTGTTAGTGCCCTGACCAGTGAGATTGTGCTGAGGACGGATGACTCTCGCAGTAAATAAAAGCCGCAGTATTATCCATGGGGTTGATGGTGCGTTGGGCTAGAAGCGAGGCGAGGAGGCTCAGAAGGGGCCAGGAAGTCCTTGTAAATCAGAGGCGCAGAGAGCTGACCGCACCATTAGACAAGTGCCATTCACATTCACCGCCCGTCTCTTGACTCTCTCTCTTTAAAAACAGAGGACTTCTCTATCTACTCTCTTTGTCTGTCTCTGTCTCTGTCTCTCTCTCTCTCTCTCTCTATGCACAGATTAAAGACGGCCCCTTGACTCCTCACCGGCAGAATATTAAATCTTTATAACAAAAATAAAAAAGGAATGCACTGTTGTATATACTTGTATTATCTGAAAACAATGTATATAAATTTCTAATTTTATATTAATATCAATATTAAGGACAGTCTTTATATAATATATTGCAATTTCTTTCAGCAACCTATACACTACCATTCAAAAGTTTGGGGTGGGTAAGATATTTAAAATGTTTTTTAAAAAAGATTATTATGCTTACCAAGGTTGCATTTATTTGATCAAAATACAGTAAAATAGTTACAATTTAAAGGGTTAATTCACCCAAAAATGATTTTTGAAATGAAAATTGTGTCATTAATTACTCACCCTCATGTCGTTCCAAACCTGAAAAAGTGGTAAATTATGTTTTTGTGCAAACAAAGCACTCACGTTGCTTCATAAAATTTTGGATTACTTTTATGATGTCTTTACTACCTTTCTGGGGCTTAGACAAACAGCAACAAACACCAACAAACAAGTTGGCCGTTGGATTTAGAATTTTATGAAAAACAACTGTCATGTTTACACTGCCCCAACAGACAAACGCTGATTGAACACATATTCAGTCAGGTGAAAACAAACCCCGGCGACGACAAAACCTAACAAACATGTGCGGCGTAAATTGGCCTTAAGTGTAAAACAAATACAAACTATCCAACTGCAGTTTGACACAAACAATACATGACAAACCAACATGGATAACATGAAGGCTAAATACAAAACTATGGGGAACACATGACCAAAACAACCAATGACAAGATGTAACTGATGAATATGAATCAATGAAATGACAAGACTGCTAACAAGATATTAGGACAATGAACCAATCAGAACATGACACATGAAGCAAGGGAACCAATAAAACAAGACACATGAACAGGGGAAGCACATGATAGGATAACATGTGGGGAACAGGGAATCACACGACAAGACTAAATTCCAAAATAAAAGACATGAAAACATGAACAAAACCTAAACAGACAAGACAGCTGAATTGTTAGCAGCCATTACTCCAGTCTTGCACTTGGTCCAGCATCACATGATCCTTCAGAAATAATTTTAATATGATGATTTGGTGCTCAAGAAGCATTTCTTATTTTTCAGTGTTGTGCTGCTCAATATTTTTCTTGAGTCACTGAAAATTGAGTTTCTATCTCAGTAATATTGATGCTTTTTTTATATTTTATGTTTTAACTTTTGATGATAAAAACCACAAGTTCAGATAAATCTAATGGTTGTCCAATTATCTGTAAAGAAACAGCTGAAACATAGCTGAAATATATCTGTCTATATGTCGGCAACTAATTGAAAACCATTTTTTCCCTTTAAAACCCTTTCATAGAACCCCTCAGGGTGTACATTAGGTCCTCCATGTGTCCCATTGTGAGTGTTTGTTGTCCAGCATGTGTTATAGTATATATACAGTAAGCTCACCCCTAAAACACTCCCATCCCCAGCAGTGTTTCTACCCATGTTCTTCAGCATATGCTGCACCGTGCAGGTCTTTTCTCTGCTCCACTTCACCTCTGCATCTCCTCCACATACAGCTCCAGATGGCCTTCTGCCCCCCAGGCTGGCAGCTGCCACCCCCACCTCGCTGCAGGTGGCCTGGGCTGCTCCAGTGCGCCACAACGCTCCCGGACCCCTGCGCTACCGGCTCCAGATGAGAACTTCAGCTTCCCCACAAGTTCACCAGTAAGCTCAGCTCAACAGAACAATCACTACATACCCATGTACAGTGGTCACCACTACCACAGCAAACATGCAATCATAAGTGAACAATAGTACATTTTGTGCAAATGATATACAAAATGATCTAAGACAGTGAATCTGGAGACATGTATTTGATCTAAAGAGAAAAAGCAGCAGTTAGCCAGTTGTAGAGCAGATGCACAGGAATATCAAATAATAGGCCTAGACCAGGGCTGTCCTTATGAAAAAAAAAGAAAGAAACAAATGTTTTATCTAATATGTATGCATTACATGCTCCCTGACAACAAATTGCAATTTAATCAGAAATAGGGGAATTCTCATTCTGTTGTAATAAATAAATGACTAGGCGCATGTATTATATATCACCCTCATTTCCTGGGATTCTTTTGAAATGTATTTCATTGTTCATGTGATTTATTTATTATACTCCATGGTAAATTTGATCGTGGAGCTCTGTGAAAGTTGACGCTTCTTAAAAACCAGCAAAGATTTGTTCCAATCAGCAAGACTTGTAAGCCATTTAATGCAGCGTGATTGTCTTTTTTTAATATTTCAATTCAATAAAAATATCAGCTTGTATTTTCATCAGAATAATGACATATTCTAACCATAGAAGTCGATGAGCACATTCAGTCCTAAGATCACTATTGATTTGATTTGCTAACTACTCAACTAAAAATATATTTTCATTATTTTAAAGCACCTATTAAGTCAGAGAAAGCAGGCTAAATATTGCTTATCCTGCACTACACATTTTTTTTGTCCAATTAGATGCTCTCTAGATTGGGAATAAAGTTTTTTTTTTTTTTTTTTTAAAGAAGTTAACACTTTTATTCAACAAGGACCCATTAAATTGGTCAGCAGTGACATTTAAAGACATTTATAATGTTACAAAATATTTCTTTTGAACTTTCTATTCATCAAAGAATGCTAAAATAATAAATGCATCACGGTTTCTATAAAAATATTAAGCAGCACAACTTTTTTTTTAACATTGATAATAAGAAGCAATGTTTCTTGAGCACCACATCAGCATATTAGAGTGATTTCTGAAGGATCATGTGACACTTAAGACTGGAGTAATGATGCTGAAAATACAGCTTTGCCATCACAGGAAAAAATTTAAATAGAAAACAGTAAATTGTAATATAATTTCACAATATTTTTCTGTATTTTGCAGCCTTGGTGAGCATAAGAGACTTCTTTAAAAAAAAAAAAAAAAAAAATTCCAATCTTTTGAATGGTAGTGTTAATCTCATAATTGCAGCTTTATTTCTCATAATTGTGACTTTTTCATTATTTTTTTTTACTCTGAAGTGGAAATTTGTTTCCATAATAAAGTGTATTGTTTTTTTTTTAAAGGATAAGAACTTTGGTATGTTCTGCACAAACTATTTCAATAGGGAATATGTCAACACAGGGAAAAACATGTTTTTGTTTTGTTGAAACATGTTTGTTTCATGTAACACGTTTGCGCAAGTACATTTATTTCTGTCTTCAGGTTGATGGATGATGAGACCACCGTCTTTAGTCACATGGTGAAGGAACTGGAACCCTTTACCGAGTATCATTTCAGACTGCTGGTGTCCAACAGCCACGGAGAAATCAGCAGCCCATGGGTCTCTCTTTTTACTGGGCAAGACAGTGAGTTCCACGACACACACACACAATGTTCACAAACACAACAGAAAATCATTAAGCACACAAAGAGTGTGCTGTGTTTAACCACATGTCAGGCGGTTCTTCTGTGAGGCTTGTCCCACAGAGAAGAGCAGGTGTTGAGAGAGAGAGAGAGAGCGAGAGAGAGAGAGAGGGCCAGTGGGCAGCGATCACTAGTTAAAGGTACGCCTCTTCCACATGACCTTGCCGGTGTCATTTTGGACTGATTACTGTAATAGAATCATATTAAGGATCATAACAGACACTCTCTGCTAAGTTATAAATTAATTATACTTCAGCCTATTAGCACATACATTATAATTACTGAGCCAGTATTTGCATACACTCAGATTGCACTGTATTATGGACCATCACCTCTTCATTATCATGCTTAGAGACAACCCCCTCCCTACAATGCCCTGCAGCACTTCACAACTTCTGCTTTTGGGAAGAGTTTTCCCTCTGTCTGAGGGCTGAACTACGTGAGCTGAGTAACATTCACAGCCTCATTGAGACTTTTTGTTAAGTATCTTGTCTTGGATTGTGCTTTGGTCTGCTTGTGTTGCACCATGTGTCTGTATTCTTGATCTTGCAGCTTGTAATTAGTATTCTTTGTGGATACTTAGCATGTCTTTCAAAGGTTGCATTGTTCTATAAGAGGATGTCATAAATTGTCATGCCTTGTAGAATCTGCATCGGATACGTTGTTGACTACTTAAAAATAAATTGGGTTGGATAAAAACGGCTTTTGCTTAGTTGGATGGATGGATGGATGGATGTTCATTTTAGCAATCTACTCAGATGTTTTTAATTGAATATTGTATTTATGCTTTGATTAAAGGTGTGGCTTTGGATAAAAAAAAATTGGGGTAAGGATATCATATACAGTCAAACCAAAATTTATCCAGACACCTTCAACATTGTCTCGCATTATCACAGTTTATTCGCTATAGTTTCGAAAATGGTAATAAAATATGACAAGAACTCAGAGATTAAACTGTGTCAGAACAAATTAATCTTGATAATGTCAGATAACTTTGATAGAAAGGTATGTAATGGATTACAATCAACCAATCAGCTGTCAGCTGTTACATTTAAGTACACAATTAGATAATACCAATTTAGGTCAACCAATTACCAAGCAATGCTTCATTTTGTTCAGTCTGTGGTGTAAAAGGTCGCATTAGCAATTAAAGAAAAAACACTTAAGCAAAACATGGTCAGGTCAAAGTGTCTGAATAATTTTGGTCCCAAATTTTTATCAATTTTACTGGTAGTCCACTGTATGAAGAATTATTGGGTATAATATGTCACAGTTTACTTTATTTTGCTATCCTCACTTACATAAATGAACTATAGTGTCCTCACCCACTAGTAAAAAATGATATCTGGTGTCTGAATAATTTTTGGTTTGACTGTATAATAGTTTGTCATTTGTTTTGAGTTAAAACCCAATGTATGTTGGATTGATTTTGGTTAAATAATATTCTATTAAGTACGGTGGCTGAGAGAGCTCAACGCGCTGCAAATGAAGAAAACATGCAAATAGAAAAAACACCAGCAAATAAAGAAAACATCTTCATCAGTTTGACAACACATGCGCTGCAAAAGTTCACAACACATGCAAATACAGAAACGCGCTGCAAAGGTTCACAACACATGCAAATACAAAAACACGCTGCAAAAGTTCACAACACATGCAAATACAAAAACGCGCTGCAAATACTCACAACACATGCAAATACAAAAACACGCTGCAAATACTCACAACACATGCAAATACAAAAACACGCTGCAAATACCCACAACACATGCAAATACAGAAACGCGCTGCAAATACTCACAACACATGCAAATAGAGAAACGCACTGTAAAAGTCCACAACACATGCAAATACAAAAACACGCTGCAAATACTCACAACACATGCAAATACAAAAACACGCTGCAAATACCCACAACACATGCAAATATAAAAACGCGCTGCAAATACTCACAACACATGCAAATAGAGAAACGCACTGTAAAAGTCCTCAACACATGCAAATACAAAAACGCGCTGCAAATACTCACAACACATGCAAATAGAGAAACGCACTGTAAAAGTCCACAACACATGCAAATACAAAATGCGCTGCAGATACTCACAACACACGCAAATACAAAAACGCGCTGCAGATACTCACAACACATGCAAATACAAAAACGCGCTGCAAAGGTTCACAACACATGCAAATACAAAAACGCGCTGCAAATACTCACAACACATGCAAATAGAGAAACGCACTGTAAAAGTCCACAACACATGCAAATACGCGTTGCAAATAGCACATACCAGGCCCGGCGATCTCAAGCCCCTTCTGCGATGATCTGAATGATGATGATGATGATGATGATGATAATGATGATGATGAGGCTACTTTTAAAATTAAATTAATATTTTAATTTGCCCTGCAATAATTTATAGCGCATCACGCATAACCGACGCGCTGTAATAAGATTAGCTAACTCCTCATTTAAAACAAAAAAACTGCTTGTTTAACACCTACATCTCTTCTCATTTTTTTTAACTACGGGCCACAAGGGAAATATTAAGAAATAAATGAAGGTTAAATAGTGTTATCAGAACATGTTGAAGTAGAGCTCTCATCGCTGAGTTTTTAGTTTCACTTTCTGCAGTGAATAATTGACTGGGATTTGAGACATAAAATCAAGTAAATTATTAAAAAATATATTATTTATTATTAATAATTTATTAATAATATTTTTTAACGCAAAATAATACCCCCCCAAATTGTTTGTCCTGGCGCCGGGACTGGCACAGACCACAATGATAGCGTTATAAGGGAACACCAACAAGTGACGTACCTGGCTGGGATCGCTGGCTGGGATTGTTCAATGTTTACTCTTCAGTGGTGTGCACCTGAAAGGTTTTTTTTTTGTTTATCTTAACATTCTGATCGTATGTGCATTATGAGCAGGCCTATTTGCAGCGCGTTTTTGTATTTGCATGTGTTGTGAGTATTTGCAGCGCATTTTTGTATATGCATGTGTTGTGAACTTTTGCAGCGCGTTTCTGTATGTGTTGTCAAACTGATGAAGATGTTTTCTTTATTTGCTGGTGTTTTTTGTATTTGCATGTGTTTTCTTCAGTTGCAGCGTGTTGAGCTCTCTCGGCCACCGTAATTAAGTAATAATAAATAAATATATAGACTATAGAATATTTAAATAAAAGTATTTGAGAATTTTTTTAGTTACCTACTTTGGAGCATTTAAGTCGTTGAAATTAATTTTTAAGTGTGACAACCCCAAAGTATGTAACTATTTGTGCAAACGTTTATTTAAATATAATTTATTCAAATATTTATTTTTGTATTATTTAATAAAAAAATGTATCATTAACATATTTAAATGCATATATTTATTAAATATATTTTCTTAAATATCTATGTGCAAATACTTTTTAGGGCACCACTGTTTGTTGATACAGTATTCATGTTAAACAGAAATTGGCAAGCTTTTTAAAGCATGAAGGCTAAATGTGTAGTTAGTACTTTGTTTTTTGAGCATTGCAATAAGGAAACTGGAACTTTCTTGTATATAATCTACCATATGCCAAAACTGCAATGACCCAGCATGCACCATATTATCAGATCTTCTAAAAGTCACCCTAATCCCAAACAAGCAACATTTCAAATCCTGATCAGCATGCTATATAAATCAAAACCATCCTCCTCCTCACTTTCCATCTTCATGTATCTGGCAGCAGAAATGAGCCCTTTACTCTAGCTCTATTTACACATCTCTTTCTTTGAGGCAGGGGTGATGACTTTGAGAACAGGTGGGCATTACCAAGAAAGAGAGAAATGATTGTTATTGTTAAAGAGAAAAGCCCTTTATTTCTTTTCCGAAATGAGCCGTGAAGAGCCTCGATGCGGCATATTCGGCTGTCTGCGGCTGGATTATGGGGAAAGCGTGAGTTTTAGTGGCTCCTGGCACTGCTAATAAACACTCTCACACATATCATCAGCCCCATCAACGTGAAATAGTACCTGGCAAAGCCGCACTAAATTAACAGTAGGAAAGAATTGAGGAGATTCTTCAAAATAATGTGTCCGGCCGCATGATAAAGGAAGAGGAAAGGATGGGCAAGGTGAAATGAGAGGAGAGAAACGTATGTCATATTTTCTTTAGCTCTTTTTCCTCTTTGATAGGGTCCCAGTCGGCCCACACATCTTCATCTCTAATTTAGAAATCCCCTCTAGAGAGCGATTTCTTCACCTGTGTGTGAAATGTTCACAGCGGCACACACTATATGCTGTGTGCATGAGCTGCCCTATATAAGATGCTATGTAAGCAATCACAAACAGTCTCATAAATACATATAAATATTTGAATTATCATCTCTTGCCATCATTTGGATTTACCGCTGATGTTCTGTTATTGTATGGTTATTTTTTCTTTTTCTTTAATTTCATATATGGTGAGAGTTTCCAGGTGGTACTTTTTAAAGATTTAGATTTTATTTTGAATGTATTAAGTTTTAAATTAACTTGATGGATTTGTTTTTCACCCACAGTATTGATAGTTTTTAGTTTACAAGTAAATCACTCTAATAATAGCTAAAGTTAAAGGGTTAGTTCACCCTAAAATGAAAATTAAATCATAATTTACTCACCCTGGTGTTGTTCTAATCCAGTGTAACGTTCTGTCTTTTTCTGACCACAAAAGGAGATTTTTTTTAAAATTTTCATTCGTTCATATAATGGCAGTGAATAGCGACCAGCGACCAACATGTGACACGTGTTGTATATTCCAAGTGTTCTGGGGGAATATGATAGGGTTTGGTAAAAAACAAAACAAAATTTGATGTATTATTTAATGAAAATCCTGACCTTGGCCGTTGGTCTTCTGTGCACAGCTATGCGACTTGCGCGTTCGTAAGACTCTTATAGCGCCGCGGTTCACTCCGACTCTGAAGTTGTGATAAGTCAAGACTTAGAAAAACACGACATGAAATACAATCCATGTACTTTCTTCTCTGAAGTGAATATATATTTGTTGTGTTCGTCACAAGAAGTTATCGCATTCACATCTGTCAACTGTCATTCTGACTGTCATCCGAAAACTAGAGTTCCAGTCCAGAGATATTCAACTCAGTGAAGAAAGTACACTGAGTATACTTTTTTGGGATTTCTAGGCATTGTATGCTGCGTTTTTGTTAATCTTGATTTCTCACAACTTACTTTTTCTGGGTGAGTTGGAGTGAACTGCGACACTAATAGAGTTTTAATGAATGCGCATGTTGTTCAGCAATGCACAGAAGACCAACGGCCAAGCTCAGGATTTTTGTTCAATAATACATTAAATTTTGGTTTGTTTTTTACCAAACCCTATCGTATACACGACACATGTTGCATGGGACCATTCTGTAATACTTTTGCATCTTATTTTAAAAGCTTGATGTTTGTCGCTATTCACTGCCATATTATGGACGAGAGCAAGAGGGAACATTTTTTAAATTTCTCATTTTGTGGTCCCAAAAAGAAAGAACGGCATACTGCATTAGAATAACACCAGGGTAAGTAAATTATGACTATCCATTTAATGATAATGCCACATTTTATCCAGTGTAATATGAGTTCAAAAGAACACATTTCTGGTTTGGTGAGTACATGAGCCTTACTGATCGAGCTGTGGGAATACTTGGGTTTGTCTGTTTGGCTCTTTTTGTGCTGCATTATGTCAAAACACTACTAGAAATCTCCTTAGTGAAGATGTATGAGCATTTTAAGTATTCAAAAGGCCCTCATTCCTCCTTTTTTATCATTCCATTAAGATTTTATAACCATCTTTTTAATGTAATTCCATCCATGAATTTTTACCCCTTAGACTTGACAGGCGGTTCTGTGAACATAAACTTTGCCATGTAGAAGAGCTCTTTTCTCTGTCTTCTCTGCCTGTGCTAAAGCGCATGGGTTTGTGTGCTTGGAGTGACATATACATAAAAGGGTTTAGAGGGCCAATTGTACGGCACTTTTTTTCTAGTAAATCTGATATATTAAAAGTATATCTACAGTTCAACATTTAATTTAAATTCTCTCCCAATATGTTAAGACTTAGGTTTTTTCTCTTTCTACTATAATATGGTTCATTTTGTAAATAGTACTGTTATTGTGAGCACGGACACCTTATGGCCTGGTTTTACAGAAAGGTCTTTGATTAAACCAGGATTAGGCCATAGTTCAATTAGGACATTTAAATAGCTTTTATAAACGTGTCTTAGAAAAAAATCATTACTGGTGTGCATCTTAAGACAAAACAATGGCACTGACATATTTTAAGATATCTTTTCTGTGTCTTTTCTTGAACTGGGTGACTTTAAATAGAATCATCCCCAACCTTTATTATTTCATCTTGATATTAATTATCACCCCATGTGCAGTCGTTATAATGTTGTGGGTAGAGCAACCACAGCTGTGCAGTTCACCTTGAAATAAGTATCTTAGTGTACAATAGTGTATACTTTATCAAGTTCAAAACTAAAAGAAATCTTTCATAAAGTGTAGATTTTCCTTTCAATCTTCTTTACACTAAACAGCTTCTTGAAAGTAGCATACCGACATCCGTCCTAGTTGACATCAGCCACGCTAACCTTCAAAGCGATCATATTGTCACAAGGACCTCTGCAATGCTAAAAATAATCCTCTCTTTCCTTCACGTTCCCCGGTCCCCCCCCTCCTTGCCTTGTCACTTGATTGTGTTATTATTATGCTAACCAAATCCTTATAAATGTGATTTAAGGCTTGGCGGCCCGCGCTCTTGTTTTCCCTTCTGCTGTAGCGATTTATAGTGGCCCAGGAAAGGCCTCTCTAAGTATTCCAAATGTCCTGAGATTACAGCTGTTGCCGATGCCTGATTGAGGCCGACTGCTGTTATTGCACTGTGTTCTTGCTTGTACCCTGAGAGCAGTAAAGCATCAATAAAATCAAAAGCACCTGCATCTTAAATGAAATTTCAATTGAAAAACTTAACAGCCCTTCAAATTGCGGAATTTAACGCAGACCAGTAAAGCTTAAATAACACTTTGCCTCTGCAGACCGAAAGACCGGGCGGCTGAGCCGAGGAAGGAAGGCTGGCCGGGGGATGAAGTAAGGAGGGGTGGTTCACATTCAAGGTGACTTGATTGTCTCATGTGGTAAAATTATTTACAATTAAGGAATTTCTCCTGAGAGCCACATTGAATTTGCCGGCGAGCACCTATGCGGGCGTTTTGCGGTGACGGCGGCCGTGAGCTTTTTCAGTATTCATGGACGTTCCTGAACCTTTGTGGTAATTGAATCAGTTAGAGTGCTGAGTGGAGCAAGCATAAAAACCTGTTAACCCAAAGGTCAGATCTGTGCATTGTTTATTTATCAGGAGGGAGAGGGAGTGAAATCGGCAGGGCCCCTTCACAGACACAGTAAAAAATTACCCCCAAAAATAACAGCTACTAGACGAATGAAGAAATCTGGGCCGGAATCATAAGCAGCGGAGGAAGATGGAGGAAACTTGAGTTAGGGTTAGGAATTAAACCTCTTTGTTTCTTGACATCATTTCGTGAAGAGTTATTATGATGAAGCTGTTATATTTAAAAAAAGGTCTGTTTATTTAGATAATATTGAACACAATTGGCTTTATAAAATAGTGAGCCTGTATTGTGCCAGCTGATAGCTCTGTTTATTTGCACTTACTAGATGTGTTTTTGTACTGTCCGATTTGCAGATTAAATTGTCACATGGTCCTTCCGAAATCATTCTAATATACTGATTTGGTGGTCAAGAAGCATTTCTTATTTTTATAAATGTTGAAAATAGTTGTGATGCTTAGTATTTTTGTAGAAACTATGGATTTTTTCAGGATTCCGTGATAAATAGAAAGTTCAAAAGAACAGCATTTGTTTGAACTATATAAGTCTTTTATAGCATTATAAATGTCTTTACATCCTTGCTTAATAAAAGTATTAATTTCTTTCCCACAGAAAAGAAACTTTTAAATAGTAGTGTACACAAATCAGTCTAATTTACATCGCAGAGCTGTTTTAGTGCATTTTGCACCTGGTTAAGTGAATTGTAGGTAGTTAGTGAGTAAGACGCAGGATTTTACACTTAAATAACATGCAAAAGTGGTACAACTGTGAAGTGAATTTGCTCCATCTGTGTGCTTCCTCTCTGTCATTTCCCTTTTTTTTCATTAGTAGATTTTTTTAAAGTCATTACCTTGATGCTTGTTGTGCTGGCCGCTGAGCTTTGGGGAAAGAAAGAGTACATGTAGCCGGTTATGTCTCCTCTATACATAGTGAGTCAGTTGGGAGGTGATGGTGATGGGAGGTGGAAAGTGGGCCATCTGTGGGGAGACATCAGCAGCCCAGCACGGCAGAGAGAGAGCCAGTCACCTTGATCCACACGCCCTTGCCGGTACGCCATTACCGTGCTACCGTGGGATGTAAATGGAGGAGGAAAACATTACCTTCAAATGAGCTTTCATAGGGCCCAAATATCAATCAGACAGCCCAGGCTCTAGAGCAGACAGGATCCGCTTAAAACGCAACAAAACAACTTCACTTCAATTACCACATCTCATATATTCCTCCTGTAACTGCTTTCCTTTTACCAAATGTTTAAGCTCTTTTACTTATCATTCTTCGTTTTTTTTTTCTTTCTGGGATTTCTTAAAAGTTCTGTCAGAAAAATGGTATAAGAAATTACTGCAATGTAAATCTGCATCCATATATCGGGCCTCACAGAATGAGCACAAATAGTGCAATAAACCAATGTGACATTTTGGATCAGCATTATTCTGGAACCCAATAGCAATGCTCCACATAGCAAATAAAGACAAATCATCAAAATAGTATTTTCTCGATTTGCATTTCCTGAAGGAAATGCCAGTGCTTGCAAAGCAGCAAAAGAAGGTGTTCAGGTAATCTTAGGTTTTACAGGCCTCAGTTGTGTTTAAATGAAATGCTGCATTTGCCATTGTCATGTTACTTAAATATGCATCAGCACAAAAGAAAGAATTTTTGGAAAAAGTATTTTTTTGTCTATACAATGAAAGTCAATGTTGCTTTGACCCCAGCATTCTTGAAAATATCTTCTTTTGTGTTCTGCAGAAGAAAGAAAGGTATAAGGTATAGAACATGAGGATGAGTAAATGATGACAGAATTTTAATTTGTGGGTGGACTACTTCAGGGTTTGGGGTTTAGAAAAACTTAGACTGTATAAAGCATGTGTTGTGAAGATTCCTTTATTAATCAACTAATATTCTGTTTAATTGACATTAAGTTCAAATCAAGAGTATTTTAGTCTGTTTCATACCAGTCATAGCTGAGGAGATACTGGCACAAGCCATCAGACATGAGAGAGGGATGGAGTGCAAGAGGATGCTGGCATGTTTTGGCACATGCATGTATGTGAATGTGTAATTATGAAAATGACCCGAGCCGTCTGGGCCTGAAGATCCATGAACGATTTCTTGATGTTAGTGCTGCCATAGCAGCTGTTGTTATAACCACTCAGAGAAAATGACCAGGCAGGAAACTTAAGTGGTTTCCTTCAATTCACTACAGACCCTTCAGAGGCTCGCCTCACACATGGCTGATATCCCTTTGCCACACAACCCCAACGAATAAATCCATAAATATAATTTCATATTTGCTTGTGATATGCAGCGACTGACTCCGTCCTCTTTGGCAAATGAGCTGATTTGCAAACCCCCTGCTCTACATTTTAATCCAGAGTATCAGGCTGCTCCAATCAGACGGTGTCCTTGTGCTGTCAGTCTCAATGCTGCACTGTCAGAGAGGAGCTGCTTTTCTCTAGATCATTGAGATCAACCAGACTCATCAGTCCTTTGGTTAACATCATTTAAAGGCTAAATTAATTGCATTCTTATTAGTGAATATAATGCATTAAAATCATAACATATATGGCTTTATTATTTAAATATTATTATTTGTATTGTTGTTATTATATATATATTATTATTATTATTATTATATAATCTATACACCCGTATAATTTTTAATTAATTTGATTAAATTATATTAATTAATACCTATATTTATTTTTGAATATTTTGTATTTATGGAATTATAATTTGTAGATTGTTGTTGTTGTTGTTGTTATTATTATCATCAGTATCATTATTAATATTAATAAAGCAATCTATAAATGATTAATCCATAAATATAATTTAAATGAATTATATTTAATAATACTATAATTATAATATTTTTTTTTTTGTATTGTTTTTTTTACGCATCACAACATAAATCATCTGGTCGTTGGTCTTAAAATTAGGTAAATACAACCTCAGATGAACAACAAATGACATATTACACTGTGCCATTATTTATTTAACAAAAATAAAGCCAAAATATGCTGGTGTGTTTGTCCTGTTGCATGACCCAATTTCGGCCAAGCTTTAGCTGTCGAACAGATGGCCTCACATTTGACTCTAGAATACTTTGGTTTACAGAGGAGTTCATGGTCGATTCAATGACCGCAAGGTGCCCAGGTCCTGTGGCTGCAAAACAAGCTAAAAATCATCGACCCTCCATCAGCGTGATGGACAGTTGGTATGAGGTGTTTGTGCTGATGTGCTGTGTTCAGTTTTCACCAAACATCTCCACTTTGGTCTCATCTGTCCAAAGGACATTGTTTCAGAAGTCTTGAGGTTTGTTCAGATGCAACTTTGCAAACCTAAGCCATGGTGCCATGTTCTTTTTAGAGAGAGGAAGCTTTCTCCTGGCAACTCTTCCAAACATGCCATACTTTTCCCGTCTTTTTCAAATTGTACTGCCATGAACGTTAACATTTAACATGTTAACTGAGGCCTGTAGAGTCTGAGGTATAGTTCTTGGGCGATTTCTCTGAGCATTGCACAGTCTGACCTCAGGAATTTGCTGGGATGTCCACTCCTGGGAAGATTGGCAACTGTCTTGAATGTTTTTCACTCGTGAATAATCTTCCTTACTGTAGAATAATGGACTTCAAATTGTTTGGAAATGGCCGTATAACCCTTCTCAGATTGATGGCACCAACAATTGCTTCTCTAAGATCATTGCTGATGTCTTTCCTCCTTGGCATTGTGTTAACACACACCTGAATGCTCCAGACCAGCAAACTGCCAAAACCTTTGCTATTATAGAGTTGGTCACGCTTGCTGATGATCAGTTAATCAAAGGCATTTGATTAGCAGCGCCTGAATGCTACTGACCCTCTTAATTCCTATGGAAGCAGTGAGGGTGTACTTAGTTTGTCACACATGGCTTTTCCATTTTGGCCTAGTTTTTGTTAAATAAATAATGACATGGTGTAATATGTCATGTGTTGTTGTTCATCTGAGGTTGTATTTACCTAATTTTAAGACCTGCCAAGGACCAGATACAGATTTTTGTCCTGATACATAAAACCATAGAATTAAATAGGGTGTCCTTTCTTTTTCACATGACTGTATATACTGTATATATATTTTAAATAATATTTTAAAAATAAGAAAAGTAATGATTTGTTTATTATTTACTAAATCACTTCCTGTGCATGTGTACTTTTTTTACCACTAGTGGCAACAAATGTTATTGCAAAAATAATTACTGTTTCACAACAGATTGAATAGTTCTTATTACTGTCTTCTTTCTTCAGGACCTGGATCGGTTGACCCACCTGTACTCTCTGACATCCAGCCTAGAAGTGCTTTTGTCTCCTGGTCTCCTCCATCCCAGCCCAATGGGATCATCACCCATTATAATATCTACCAAAACCACCAGCTAACTGCTAGTGTGCCAGGGAACAGCACCAGCCACACGCTGTCTCAGCTTGCACCCTATCAGCAGTACACCATACAGGTGGAGGCCTGCACAGCAGCCGGCTGTGCTCAATCTGCTGAGTCCCACACCATACGCACCCCTCCAGCTCCCCCAGAGGATGTCCCAGCCCCGCAGCTTTACTCCGACACACCCACTTCGGTGCTCTTGTCCTGGGCCCCACCACTTCATGTCAACGGGGAGCTGGACGGCTACACCGTGGAGAGGAGAGTCATTGGGACTCAGCAAATCTCTACTGTGGCCAACTTGCAGCCCAACCAGACTCTCACATACCTAGACAGCTCAGCAGCGCTCAGCCCCTGGAGCACTTACGAGTACCACATTGTGGCACACACAAGGCTGGGTGGATCCAATAGCAGTGAATGGAAGAAAGTGACCACTAGGCCTTCAAGACCTGCAGGCCTGCAGCCACCTCATGTGCTGGTTTTGGATCCAACATCAGTACAGGTATATGGAGAGTTTGTTTACGTTTTACTTAAAGGGATAGTTCACCCAAAAATTTAAATTATCCCATAATTTACTCACCCTCAAGCCATCCTAGGTGTATATGACACTCTTCTTTCAGACGAATACAGTCGGAGTTATATTAAAAAATGTCCTGGCTAATCCAATCATTATAATGGCAGTGAATGGCAGCCCAAAATTTGAAGACCAAAAAGTGTATTCATCCATTATAAAAGTAAAAGTAATCCACATGGCTCCGGGGGGTTAATAAAGGCCTTCTGAAGCAAATCAGTTGGTTTTTGTAAGAAAAATATCAATATTTAACATGTTAAAAAGTAAAATTCTTCTGGCGGACCGCCTTCCGTATTCAACTTACAAAGAAAGTGTAGTGCCTCTCACAGTTCAAAATGCTTACGCTACGTCCGACGTCATCGTTGCACCAGTTACGCTTTTTTACGCTACGTCCGACGTCATCATAGTGCCAGTTACGCTTTTTTCATAAGTTGAATACAGAAGGCAGTCCGCCGGAAGCTAGATATTTTACATTATAACATGTTAAATATGGATATTTTTCTTACAAAAACCCATCGATTTGCTTCAGAAGGCCTTTATTAACCCCCTGGAGCAGTGTGGATTACTTTTATAATGGATGGATACACTTTTTGGTCTTCAAATTTTGGGCTGCCATTCACTACCATTATAATGCTTGGAAGAGCCGGACATATTTTAATATAACTCTGATTGTATTCGTCTGAAAGAAGAATGTCATATACACCTAGGATGACTTGAGGGTGAGTAAATCATGGGATAATTTTCATTTTTGGGTGAACTATCCCTTTAAGGGCTAAAATGGTTGCAAAAAATAAAAATGCACAACAATAATTGAAAATAATGCATTTAGAATGGCCATTTTTTTAGTGCAGCAGTCAAAAATAGTCACAATCTCAAACTTGCTTAAAAGTTGGCAGTTTGAATCAGATTCACTCAGGGGTGCAAAGCATCGTTAGCCAGCTATGGTCACAAGTTCCATCATTATCAGCATAGTTCAACAAGTCTGTGTTTCCTGAAACCATAGTTCCAACGAACATTCGCAAACAGCATCGCAAAGTTGTGTGGTTGAAACGACAGCTCTCGAACTGTAGTTAGAAGCATAGTTTCTTGTTTGCATGACATGTGGACTTAATAAATCCTTATCTTAAGCAAAATAAGCAATCTGACATTCAGTAAAATCTATATATTTTATTTCAAATATATACAAATGTCATATACGTCTTTTATTCTATAAAGAGAATTAAAGCGCTATTTTTGAAGAGTGCGCATGTGTGTATGTGCTTTAAATACGTAAGAACAAGCCGTTGATTGAATCTGGAAATAAAGCAAAATAACTGAGAAAAATGAGAATTAGTCCTCAGATGCCATGTCCGTAATTTATAGCAAAAAATCTAGCATTAATTCGATTTCAAACGCATGACATCATTAACCAACATGGTTGAGCGACAAATTTGCGACAATACGGTTTTGAGAAACAGTTGAAAAATATTATTGATTATTACAAAAATATTATTGATTATTGTGTAACATATAAGGTCCAATTGCAAAGTTTCATCATTAAAAGGGAAATTTCTGTGACAAGCTGGTACCATTATCAGCTAAAGTTTTTAGATTTAAAAGTTTTTTTAATATTTCAAATTAATAATGCTCTTTTGAACTTTCTATTCATTAAGTAATCCTGAAAAGACTCATGTATGACAGGAATAAATTACTATTTATATTTTAAAATATATTAAAGCATAATAAAGTAATAATATTTCACAATATTACTGTTTTTACTTTGATTTTCAACAATTAAATGCAGCATAAGAAAGCATAAGAGACTTCTTTCAACAAATTTTTTTAAAATCTTACCGACCCCAAACTATTGAAAGGTAGTGTATATGTACAGTACATAATCAAAAAATTCAGTTTTCAACCTTTTGAATTAACAATGTATTCTATATGCTGCTTGAAGAAATGTAAAGAATGATTTTAAAGTTTAAAAGATCATGTTAGCTTTGTGCCACAATCCAAACATGCTGATGAGAGTGTGCATATTTTTTGTGTGTGAAGTGCATATCAATCCTGTCCCACCCTCCTGTCGGCAGGCTGTAGTACCTTATGCCACCTTTTCACCAATGAGGTGCAAATGAGGTCTTTGCTGTGATTGTTAGTGAGAAGCTACTGTATTTCTTCCCATTAATGCCACACCTAGAGCATCCATCATTATTCCAGTGACACTCTCATGTTATGAGAACATTGATACACATGGTTTCCAGGTCATTCCAGAGCTGATTATTAAGGAACAGCCAATTAAGACTGTCAGAGTATTGTGGGAACCCCTCATTAATGTGTCCTTGGTCACCTAACGTTTTAAAGAGTGTTCTTGTTTATTTTGTGTCAGTAAGAAATGTAAAGCAAGCAAGACCTTATTAACACGTTGGCAAAGTAGATTTAAGTGCTTCAAAGCAAACCGAAACCCTCAGCATAGGCATCCCTGTAATTCAACAGACATGATACTCAAGAGGGCTAGGTAGCTTGCAGTCTTTTGGCTGGTTTACAAGTTGGATTTAAGGGGCGTTAATGTAACCAAACAAGCTTTGCAGCTTAGATCCTGCTGTGTGTAAATACACCCTCTCTTTCTCTCTTTGTTATTTGTTGTGTGCTAGTGCCAAGAAACACGGACAGAAATGCTTACCACTTCAAACAAAGGCGGCATTTGCATAAACTTGCTTGAATTATTCATTTTCCCCTAACCCCGGGTTTAGTGTATTGTAATACCATTATTATTTCATTAATTTGTTAACTGCTGCATTTGTGTGTAACTGGATGAGAACTCTTTCTACATGTAAAAGCCAAAAAAACAACTGTTCGCATTAGCATATGCTATATTGAATTCCTGTTGAGATGCTAGCAGTCTCCGTGGTGCTTATGGCAAACTCTGTGTTAGCAAGTGTTAATGATTTCATTTGGGGTCTTTTTACATTTGCTTAAAATAATTGCTTAAAAACAAAATTGAGACCACTTCGAAATTAATACAGAGATTAATAAAAACTTTTTTAGCCATGAAAGACCAGATTAATTTGCTCATTTCCAAAACAATGAACTGCCATGGCCATGGTGCCTACTACCTACATAGGCAGCTACTATCTTCTAAGGCAGCATATTAACCATCACAGAATTGATTTAACGCTCTACATTGCAAATTGCCCTCTGCATGGGAGACTCATCTTGCAGTTGATTTCAACAAGGTTAGCATGTTGCTAAGCTAACAGACATGATACTCCTAATAAGCATAACAATACATTACACATTTACACTAAACTACTTTTATCAATACTTTTTGGCCCTGTTTACACCTGGTATTAAGATGTGTTTTGGTAGATCAGATCACAAGTGGACAACACTAAATACAGCTGTAAATGGGGTCTAAAACGTTTTGAGCTTGTCCAATTTCGACCACTTCCAGAGGAAGTCGAAAACGCATTCGACTGGATAGCTTTCATAGTGTAGACGCTCAATCATGTGGTCAAATGCACTCAAACAGCCACAAAATACTGCCTACTTTCCGCCTACTGACTAAAGACCCATTCACACCAAGGACGATAAGTATAAAGATAACGATAAAGATATAGTTCTAAAAATCGTTCTCAATATTAAAGAATAGCAGAGTTCACACCACAGCTATAACGATAACGATGTAGAGAAACAATATCGTTGGAATCATTTTCAGAACGATTTTATCCAGCTGATGAACGATAAAAACATTGACAGCCAATCAGAATCCATCCTGCCGTAACGAGCTCGAGCATGTAAAGCGGCAGACAAGCACATGCTTAGAATAAACAGAACGAAATCATCCACTGGTGTGGACGCTAGTATAGTTATCTTTATAGTTATCGTTCTTGGTGTGAACGGGCCTTAATGTATAAACATTAGCCAGATGGGATTTAAACTTAAACTAAAGACCCAAGTTTGGTTTGAAGACGAAAAACATACCAAACAGTGTTCTCTCACCATTCCTGATTTCTAACACGCACTCACAGCGTTCGGCGTGGTCTTGCGGCTTTGAGCAGAAACAAAAGCTGATACTCTCTCTATGTTTTTTCCTTTGTCTCCGGGCACGCTCATATGTAAATTGCACAAGCTTATTTTGTCCATTAGATCAAAAGATCTAAAAAAAGGAACATTTGCCCACCCATAGACCCTCCCCTCGAAGAAATCAGGACATAAGTGGTTGAAAGTGGACAAAAGAGACGGATTAAAACACCATGTGTAAACGGGTATGTGTCTCTCGTCTACTTGTGAACCGATCGACCAAAACCAGTCTTAATACCAGGTGTAAACAGGGGTTTTGGTATTTCTTGGCTTGGTAAAATTTTACTAAAATAGTTTTTTTATAATTCCCATTCTTCTACACTTTTGGTACAGGCTCTGTTTCGGGATCGAGCCTGTGCCAGTAGTAAATAAATTGTCATTGCGTCCGAAATCGAATACTTCTCTACGATATAGTATGCGTATACGGCAAAAGAGTAGTATGTATTCGAAAAACAGTAGGCCGGTTGGACCCGGTTGACCTATTACTTCCGCCGAGATTCTAGAGTGCACGTTTAATGTACACTTTAATATTCCATGAGGCCATGGGAGAGGATTTATGAATGGCAGTGAAGCGACACAACTGACGCTGGTAGGTCATGTGACAGTTACAACATGGCGGATGTAGTACGTCCGAATTTTATTCATACTACCCATACTCATACTATATAGAATGTACTTTTTTTAGCTGTAATTAAATTTAAATTCACATGTAGCACCTACTCAGATAGTATGCGTTTTCGGACACGCACCTTGTGTGTCTTTTAACTAGTGTCTAAAAGTTTTGAAAGAATACTTTTATTCAGCAAGGATAAATTTGATTGATCAAAACTGACAGTAAAGACATTTATAATGTTATAAGCGATTTCTGTTTCAAATAAATGTTGTTTGTTTGAGCTTTTCTATTCATCAAAGAATACTGAAAAAATGTTATCAGTTTCGAAAATCAAAATATTTAACAGCACAACTGTTGTAAACATTGATAATAATAAGAAATGTTTTTTGAGAGCCAAATCAGCATATTAGAATTTCTGAAGGATTATGTGACACTAAAGGCGGGAGTAATGATGATGAAAATTCAGCTTTGCGAACACTGGACTATATATATATATATAAGAGACTTCTTTCAACCCCAAACTTTTAAACAGTGCTGGATGTGCTGCTTATTCTGTAGGTCAGGTTCAGTTTAAAATTAGGTTAGACTAAAAGTGCTTTCTAAACCTTCCTTCACTTCTGCTTACATTTCAATATCCATTATTATAACTTTTTTCATAACTAATCCTAACAATAACATTTATCCAATCTACCATTTCATCTCATTTCTACCATTTCTGTCATTTCATTTCATCCCCAGACATGCGCAATATGTTTAATGCGTCCGCCAAATGCTGACGCCTCCCTCGCTCCAGAGGCAGTATGTAGCAGCAACAAGCACAGTTTCCTATGCAATTCCATTAGGATTTCATTATGATCTCCAGGGGCTGAGGCCTCTTTTAAATGTAATGAAAGGAATATTCTGTCTTGGGTCAAAGTCAGGGTGCCTTCGCTTCATCACATGACATCGGTTCCACAAACTCATCGATCTAAAAGCCTGAGATGATGTGTTGTGATATTGCGAATGTGATATTCTCTGGAGCCTCAGACACGCTTGTGAAACCATTTTAGTTTATAACTACATGACCACAAGAGCACTGTCATACTGTGATGTCAAATTCTTCAGATACTAACAGGTTCAAATGTATCCCTTGTTTTACTGTAGGTTACATGGACCGCTCCACTCATACCCAATGGAGAAATTGAGCGGTACGAGATCCGCATGCCTGATCCACGCATCTCACACACCAATACGTCCTTACTCAACCGTACCGTCACCAGCCTTCTGCCCTACACCAACTACAGCATCACCATCCTCGCCTGCTCAGGAGGTGGAGGCCATGCCGGAGGATGCACTGAAAGCCTTCCAACACTGGTTACTACATTACCTACAATCCCACAAGGCCTGCTATCTCTGTCGGTAGTAGCCATAAGTGAATCTTTCCTGGCTGTTTCATGGCAGCACCCATCAAGGCCGAATGGCCCCAACATAAGGTAGCCGATTAAGGTTTTAATCGTTGTACTACATCTTAGTTTCTTGACACACATTTAAGTAGTGTTACAACTGTGACAATTATAATTTACTACTAAATGTATTTATTTCATTTATTTATTTGTTTATAATAAAACAATTAATTATAGTAGTGATTTATAAAAATAATAATTATTATTGTTGTTGTTGTTGTTTTTATTATTATTATTATTATTATATTGGAAAAATATAGATATGGTTGTAAAATGTTTGTTAAAATGGATGTTTACATTCTTCAAAGTAAAATGTATTTATTTATTATTTAATAATAATTATAATAATAATAATAATAACAACAATGTATACAATTTATCCAGTTCACCATTATTTTTTATTATTTTTATTTTATTATTATATTTGATTAATTATATTTTATTATTATTATTATTATATTTACATTAAAATCTATTTATTTATTTTACAACCATATATACCTCAAATATAATAATAATAATAATTATTATTATTATTATTATTATTATTATTTGAAGTATATAGATATGGTTGTAAAATGTGCGTTAAAATGGATGTTCATGTTCTTCAAAATTAAATCAATTGTAACCAAAATTGTGAGCGTTTCATATGGTAAAGGAAATCCTAATATCTGTTGAGAATAATCCATAAATCTCCCAATTATATGAGAACAGCAAGTGTCTCCCTAGGTTGTGAAGAGTGAAGCACAACGTAAAAGTTCTTGTTCTTTCTCTCTGTATATTTTAGTCTGTTTTTGAGCTGATTAGGTGGTAAATAAAGGTCTGTTCACGGCAGATGATTAAAATTCATGACTACTTTTCCCGCTGCTGCTCTGTTTGTTTAACTAGGCTTATAAAGCGCACATTAAGCTGAGCTCTCCTGATTACAGGCAAAATTAGCATTACTGTTGAGGGACAGAAAGAAAGAGAGAGAGAGAAAAGACAAAAGCACAAACCCAGCGAAACAGCAGTGCGGGTGAAATGGCAGGAGGATTGTGGGAGTGGAGCGAGCTCTGATTATCTGGCTGTTTCCGCTGCCCTCAGATTTGAGCTGTTGAGACGGAAAACCCAGCAGCCCCTGGCCTCACGTCCCCCTGAAGATTTGAATCTGTGGTACAATGTTTACGCAGGAACCAAATTGTTTCATGAAGATAAAGGCCTTAGCAGGTGAGATTACTGAAATTAGCTTTAATGCAAACTTTGCTTGTGTGTACAAAACTGTTTTTGTGCACCGATGCCATCTTTTTAATGCTGTTCAAAGATACTTTGAGCAAATATTTCATAGAATTAAATTGTTTTCAGCTAATCTTTCTCTGGCACTCCTTGTGTGTACGCTGAAAGACTCCAACACAAAAACCCCAGTTGTTTCCCTTGTATCACAGGCTCTATCATTTAGATTCATGTCTGACTTAATTTAAATGTTTTCAGTCCTTGTTAATGATTAACTTTGTGCTTGAATTTATGTAACATTTTAAATACTTGCAGCAATATCAACTTTTACATATACAGTATTACAATTAGATATTATAGAGCCTCATTCTTATAAATACATAAGTTACATATAGTATATGTACATATAAATTACCATTTGGGGTCAGTAAGTAAGTTTTTGTTTTTTTAAATAAATCAATTTCAAATAAATTCAGCCTTTGGGAGCATGATAGTCTTCTTTCAAAAACATAAAAAAAAATTATATATATATGTGTGTGTATATATATATTTTATATTTATATTTTATTTTTGTATATATATACAGTGGGGAGAACAAGTATTTGATACACGATTTTGCAGGTTTTCCTACTTACAAAGCATGTAATTTTTCTGTAATTTTTATCATAGGTACACTTCAACTGTGAGTGACGGAATCTAAAACAAAAATCCAGAAAATCACATTGTATGATTTTTAAATAATTAATTTGCATTTTATTGCATGACATAAGTATTTGATCACCTACCAACCAGTAAGAATTCCAGCTCTCACAGACCTGTTAGTTTTTCTTTAAGAAGCCCTCCTGTTCTCCACTCATTACCTGTATTAACTGCACCTGTTTGAACTCGTTACCTGTATAAAAGACACCTGTCCACACACTCAATCAAACAGACTCAAACCTCTCCACAATGGCCAAGACCAGAGAGCTGTGTAAGGACATCAGGGATAAAATTGTAGACCTGCACAAGGCTGGGATGGGCTACAGGACAATAGGCAAGCAGCTTGGTGAGAAGGCAACAACTGTTGGCGCAATTATTAGAAAATGGAAGAAGTTCAAAATGACGGTCAATCTCCCTCGGTCTGGGGCACCATGCAAGATCTCACCTCGTGGGGCATCAATGATCATGAGGAAGGTGAGGGATCAGCCCAGAACGTCTCGGTTACGTATGTAACCCTCGTTCCCTGAGGAGGGAACGGAGACGTAACGTCAGTGACTGACGAATGGGGGTTTCGCTTAGAAGCCTATCATCTTCGAGATCTAAAAAACGCCCAATGGCAGCGCCAATGCCATGGGCATGCGGAATTTGCATAGCGTAACTCCGCCCCACAGCGTGGGTATATAAGGAAGTACGCTGGCAACATCGCATTATGTTTACCTGCTGAGGAGCCAAGACTGAACTCCCGGCTGTTCCAGCGGTACAGCGGAAGTGGCAGAGGGACGTTACGTCTCCGTTCCCTCCTCAGGGAACGAGGGTTACATACGTAACCGAGACGTTCCCTTTCGTTCAGTCACTCCGAGTAACGTCAGTGACTGACGAATGGGGGTCCCAATATAATCACGCCACTCGGCTGTCATCCAGTGCCCTGCGTAAGCGTGAGCTCCCTGTCGTAAGCTAGTACGGACGAAGGACTCCCACTTAACACAGGAATACCAAGGTACACTGGGAAGCATATTCCAGGTGGAAGTATGCGCCAAATGCCTACCCGTAGGGAGGACTTAAGAACACATATGACCCGCTCAGGGCTACATATGGGAAACTCTGGGGTAACCAGCCGAAGGTGGAAGAATTTTACCCCCAGGGGTGGCAAGGGGCTTGCCAAGGGAAAGACACCTGCTCAGGGAGACTTACAGTGGGAATACACATGTGGGGGTCGCCCAACGGGGGAACCATGCACACGGTGGCACCTAGCCAACACGAGGGCCTGAGCGAGTGGGCAGACGTACTGGTGTCGGCATCAACAGTGCTGGAGGAACTCAGGGCTTCAGGGAAACTACCTGAGGAAAATATCGCACGTATCCAGTCCGTGGAGTGGAATGGCGAGCAAGCGAAGACACCTGAGCCTAGTCCATTACCGGCCACTAGTAGAGGCGAGTACAAGAGAGGACACTGGCTCCACTCGGAGATTATAGAATCTGGCGAATGTGTTGGGTGTCGCCCAGCCTGCAGCTCTGCAAATGTCTGTCAGCGAGGCGCCATGCGCTAGAGCCCAAGAGGAGGCCACACTCCGGGTGGAGTGAGCCCTGACCCCAAGGGGGCATGGGCGCCCCTGCGTTTGGTAAGCCAAAACAATGGCGTCCACTATCCAGTGAGACAACCTTTGCTTGGAGAGAGCCTTTCCCTTCAGCTTCCCACCATAACAGACAAAGAGCTGGTCTGAGGTCCTGAAACACTGCGTTCTGTCTACGTAAGCACGGAGGGCGCGTACTGGACAGAGCAGTGCCAAGGCTGGGTCTGCCTCCTCCAAAGGCAGCGCTTGCAGGTTCACCACCTGGTCCCTGAAGGGAGTGGTGGGAACCTTGGGCACATATCCAGGCCGGGGTCTCAGGATCACGTGAGAGTTGGCCGGCCCGAATTCCAGGCACGCTTCGTCAACCGAAAATGCCTGCAGGTCCCCTACCCTCTTGATGGAGGCCAAGGCGGTCAGGAGCGCTGTCTTCATAGACAGGAACTTAAGCTCGACTGACCGCAATGGCTCAAAGGGAGCCCTCTGCAGAGCGCTTAGGACTACTGCGAGGTCCCAAGAGGGTACGAGGGGAGAGCGAGGAGGATTCAGTCTCCTCGCTCCCCTCAGGAACCTGATGACCAGGTCGTGCTGACTTACCTTTTTCGTCTCCACAAGGTCGTGGTAGGCAGAAATAGCGGCCACATAAACCTTGAGGGTGGAAGGAGACAGCCTTCGTTCCAACCCTTCCTGGAGGAATGAGAGCACGGACCCGATCGGGCATTTCCAGGGGTCTTCTTGGCGAGAAGAACACCAGGTGACGAAGAGGTTCCACTTCAACGCATAGGCGTGTCGAGTAGACAAGGCCCTAGCGGAAGTGATGGTAGCCACCACCTGAGGTGGTAGGGTACTCAAACCTGCCGCGTCCCATCCAGGAGCCACACGTGGAGGTTCCAAAGATCGGGACGCGGGTGCCAAAGGGTGCCCCGTCTCTGAGAAAGGAGGTCCTTCCTCAGAGGAATCGACCAGGGAGGGGCTGTCGCAAGGAGTACGAGTTCGGAGAACCAGGTCCGGCCGGGCCAATACGGGGCGACCAAAATGACCTGCTCCTTGTCCTCCCTGATCTTGCACAGAAGCTGTGCAAGAAGGCTCACTGGGGGAAACGCATACTTGCGGAGGCCCCGCGGCCAGCTGTGCGCCAGAGCGTCCGTGCCGAGGGGGCCCTCGGTCAGGGAATAAAACAGGCGGCAATGGGAAGAGTCGTGGGAGGCAAACAGATCTACCTGTGCGTCGCCGAACTGTTCCCAAATCAGCTGAACCGTCTGGGGATGGAGTCTCCATTCTCCAGGAAGTGGCTGAAGCCGTGAGAGCTCGTCGGCTGCACGGTTCAGGACTCCCGGGATATGGATGGCACGAAGGGACCTCAGGTGCTTCTGACTCCATAAGACGAGATGGCGGGCGAGTTGAGACATGCGGCGGGAACGCAGACCACCCTGGTGGTTGATGTACGCTACTGTGGCCGTGTTGTCTGACCGGACTAGCACGTGTTGACCCTTGAGCAGCGCTCGGAAGCGGTGCAGGGCGAACCGTACTGCCAGCAACTCGAGGCAATTGACATGCAGGAGGCGCTGGGGTCCTGTCCAGGAGCCCGCGGCAGCATGTCCATTGCACATGGCACCCCAGCCCGTGGTGGAGGCATCTGTTGACACAACAATATGCCTGGAAACTCGTTCTAAGGACACACCGGCCCGTAGAAAACTGAGGTTCGACCACGGGGTGAGGGTCTGCAGGCAGGCCCGAGTCACTGGGACCCGGAGCGTGCCCGACTGCCATGCCCATCTCGGGACTCGATCGCGAAGCCAGTGCTGAAGCGGTCTCATATGAAGCAAACCGAGCGGCGTTACCGCGGCTGCAGATGCCATATGCCCCAGGAGCCTCTGAAATAACTTCAGTGGAACCGCACTCTTGCTCTCGATTTGACGAAGGCAAGTCAGCAGTGACTGCGCGCGCTCGCTCGTAAGCTGCGCACACATGGCGACCGAGTCGATTTCCATACCGAGAAAAGAGATCCTCTGCACTGGGCAGAGTTTGCTCTTCTCCCAGTTGACCCGAAGGCCCAGACGGGCTAGGTGCTGGAGCACCAGGTCTCTGTGTTCGCACACCTGCTCTCGAGAGTGGCTGAGGATCAGCCAGTCGTCGAGGTAGTTCAGGATGCGAACCCCGTGTTGCCTGAGTGGCACAAGGGCTGCCTCGACAATCTTCGTGAAGACGCGAGGGGACAGAGCTAGCCCGAATGGGAGGACCGCGTACTGGTATGCCCGCCCCTCGAAAGCAAACCGTAGGAACGGTCTGTGTCGAGGAAGAATGGAGACATGGAAGTAGGCGTCCTTCAGGTCGATCGCTGCAAACCAATCTGCTGGACGAACGCATTCGAAAAGGCGTTTCGCTGTCAACATCCTGAACGGAAGCCTGTGAAGGGATCGGTTCAGGACGCGCAGGTCCAGGATCGGTCGTAACCCACCGGTTTTCTTGGGTACAATGAAGTAAGGGCTGTAGAAGCCGGACTCCATTTCGGCTGGAGGGACAGGCTCGATCGCACCCTTCGCCAGCAAGGTAGCAACCTCCGCACGCATGAGGGGGGCATTGGGCCCCACTATGGTGAATCGGACTCCCCGGAAACGAGGAGGAGCCTGAGCGAACTGAATCGCATAGCCGAGCCTGATGGTCTTCGCGACCCAGCGGGACAGTCCAGGGAGCTGAAGCCAGGCTCCCAGAAACTGCACCAGCGGGGTCATGCGAACCATAGACGTACCCCGGGTGGGGCAGCGAGGCGGCGTGACCGGCCCAGACGTGGGAGGCGTAGCGTCCCGGTGTGGGGGCACGGTCATCAGCCGCGTCCTGACAGAGGAGACCAGGGAAGGACGCGCGTTCCACTGGGGTCTGCTCTGAGAGGAGACTGGCGTCAGAGAGGGACGAGAGTGGCGTGGCCCGGGGGCGGCGCACACTGCCATCGGTCTCTGGTCGCTCAGGGATGGGTAAGTCAGTTCTTTCTTTAACCATAAAAGGGTGCTGCTGACCCGGGGGCCAGCAGCGGAACAAAGGATTCTCCCCCGGCCCTCCACCGGGGGAAGGAGTGGTCCTGCTACCATCTCCTGGAAAGAACTGCCCATCCCTGAGCTGTCCGCGTCAGGAGCGCCGCTTAGCCTGGCGCTTGGCGGGCTGCGGGGCTGGAGCGGACTGGGGCGCCTTCCTACGGCGTCCTCCACGGCGCGGCCCAGGTGAAGGCTGCTGCTTGGGTGGCGCGGGAGGGGCGGGAGCCGCGGGAGGGCGCCCTCGGCGGCGAGCAGACTGAGGCAACTGTGCCGGCGGCTGGGTGGAAGCAGCAGCTGGCCGCCGGGGCAGTACGTGCTTGATGGCCTCAGTCTGCTTTTGGGCGGCTGAGAACTGTTGGGCGAAGTTCTCAACCGCGCCGCCGAATAGCCCATCCTGGGATATGGGAGCGTCGAGGAGACGAGTCCGCTCGGCGTCCCGCATATCAGCCAGGTTGAGCCATAGGTGTCTCTCCTGGACCACTGCTGTGGACATCACCTGGCCCAGGGAGCGTGCGGTCACCTTCGTCGCCCGGAGGGCGAGGTCGGTGGCGGCACGCAGCTCATTTCTGAGCCCTGGGTCAGCTCTACCCTCGTGCATGTCCTTGAGCATCCGGGCCTGGTAGGCCTGAAGGATGGCCATGGCATGCAAAGAGGCGGCAGCCTGCCCCGCAGCTCTGTAGGATTTCGCCACCAAGGTTGATGTGAAACTACAGGCTTTGGAGGGGTGCTTAGGGTCGCCACGCCACGTTGAAGCACTCTGCGGACACAGTTGCATCACAACAGAGCGTTCAACCGGGGGAACCCCAGTGTACCCTTTGGCCGCGGCCCCATCGAGGGCAGAGAAGGTGGAGGAGGCCGCCGATCGGTCACGGGAAGACAACGGGGACTTCCAGGACCGCGTGACCTCCTCATGCACCTCCGGGAAAAAAGGTATTGGGGGCGTGGTCTGACGGGTGTCAGAACGCGGCGCCCCCAAAAACCAATCGTCCAACCGCGAGCGTTCAGGACGGGGTGGAGGGTTCCACTCCAACCCGAGACTCGCGGCTGCCCGGGAAAGCATGGCTGTCAACTCCGGGTCCGACTCGGACAATGCTGGCACACCGGAAGGCGGCAGCACAGCCGAATCATCATCCTCGGAGGACTCCAGCCCACCTTGTGATGCGGCGATCGACATTCGCTCGTCCTCTGCGGCGCCAAACGACACACTCGGAACAGCAGGAGCCGGCTCCGGTGTCTCAGTCTGAGCGCACGGCGGGAACGGTGCGCTAGAGGGGGGTGTGGTCCGAGGCATGAGCGTCGGGGCTTTGTTCCACACCGTCACCCTCAGGTCACCCTGGCCACCAGCCAAAGTGCTGCCTCGCGTAGAGACCGCAGATTGGGGTGTGGCAGAGGGGACTCTCACTCTATTACGGAGCTCATTGAGTCTCGACCGCAGCACCGAGATGGGCATGTCCCCGCAGTGGGAACATGTCTCATCCACAAACGCTGCCTGAGCATGCTGAAAGCCCAAGCACATCAGGCAGTGATTATGCCCATCAGAGGGCGGCAGATATCGACCGCACCCAGAAGCACACTGGCGAGACATCTTGAAAAAGACGTGCCAAGTGTGAGCTCTTTTAAGAGAGGAAGCTTCGCAGTGATGCCGAAGCGCCCAGGGACCGAATACCGGCTGAATGCAGACCACTGCACAGATCAGCAGGCAGGCAGTAAACGATCGCTGGAACACGCCGTCACACCAACACCAACTGGAAAGCTGTTCGTCTCGAAGAAGCTGACGATACTCAGAAGGCTTGAGGAGTGAAGAGATACTCTTGGCTCCGAAGCAGAAACATAATGCGATGTTGCCAGCGTACTTCCTTATATACCCACGCTGTGGGGCGGAGTTACGCTATGCAAATTCCGCATGCCCATGGCATTGGCGCTGCCATTGGGCGTTTTTTAGATCTCGAAGATGATAGGCTTCTAAGCGAAACCCCCATTCGTCAGTCACTGACGTTACTCGGAGTGACTGAACGAAAGGGAACTACACAGCAGGACCTGGTCAATGACCTGAAGAGAGCTGGGACCACAGTCTCAAAGAAAACCATTAGTAACACACTACGCCGTCATGGATTAAAATCCTGCAGCGCACGCAAGGTCCCCCTGCTCAAAACAGCGCATGTCCATGTCCAGGCCCGTCTGAAGTTTGCCAATGACCATCTGGATGATCCAGAGGAGGAATGGGAGAAGGTCATGTGGTCTGATGAGACAAAAATAGAGCTTTTTGGTCTAAACTCCACTCGCCGTGTTTGGAGGAAGAAGAAGGATGAGTACAACCCCAAGAACACCATCCCAACCGTGAAGCATGGAGGTGGAAACATCATTCTTTGGGGATGCTTTTCTGCAAAGGGGACAGGATGACTGCACTGTATTGAGGGAAGGATGGATGGGGCCGTGTATCGCGAGATCTTGGCCAACAACCTCCTTCCCTCAGTAAGAGCATTGAAGATGGGTCGTGGCTGGGTCTTCCAGCATGACAACGACCCGAAACACACAGCCAGGGCAACTAAGGAGTGGCTCCGTAAGAAGCATCTCAAGGTCCTGGAGTGGCCTAGCCAGTCTCCAGACCTGAACCCAATAGAAAATCTTTGGAGGGAGCTGAAAGTCCGTATTGCCCAGCGACAGCCCCGAAACCTGAAGGATCTGGAGAAGGTCTGTATGGAGGAGTGGGCCAAAATCCCTGCTGCAGTGTGTGCAAACCTGGTCAAGAACTACAGGAAACGTATGATCTCTGTAATTGCAAACAAAGGTTTCTGTACCAAATATTAAGTTCTGCTTTTCTGATGTATCAAATACTTATGTCATGCAATAAAATGCAACTTAATTACTTAAAAATCATACAATGTGATTTTCTGGATTTTTGTTTTAGATTCCGTCACTCACAGTTGAAGAGTACCTATGATAAAAATGACAGACTTCTACATGCTTTGTAAGTGGGCAAACCTGCAAAATCGGCAGTGTATCAAATACTTGTTCTCCCCACTGTATATATATATACAAACATTAAAATAAAAAAATCTATGTATATAAATTATTTAATATATATGTATAATTATATAAATATTTATACTATACATTTTATATAGGCAAGATTCCATAATAGTGACTTCAGAAAATGGCCCTATGAGTAATGTTTTTAAATGTGCTGCAGGTACACATGGTACGAATACAAACTTCTGGTTTACAATGACGTTGGCTATGCTTCAGGGGAGGTTTCCACAGGGGTCACACTGGCTGGGCAACCCCTCACCCCCACCAACGTATCCATCCAAGTTCTCAATCATACAGCGATCCTGGTCAACTGGTCCACCCCCAGTAAGAGTCTAGATTCTCTACATTATTAAACTTATCCTGGCCCTTGACCGAAAATACATTACAGGAAAGAATCTGTTTCGAGAACTTGGTTTTCGAGACTGACCTTTAGTGTGTCCTGTCTTTTTCTGTATTTTTTGTTCCCAGCTCTGCAAGATTTGCAGGGAAGGGTGGAGGACTACATCCTTACGGTTCTTTCCAGCCAGCACAGGCAAACTCTTACACTTGACCCCACTGTGACCTCTGTGGCAATCTCTGACCTGCAGCCCAGCACAGCGTACAAGCTCTCCTTGACTGTATCCAACGGCGCTCACAACATAACCAGCCCTGAGGTCAGCTGCACTACTACAGATGGAGGTGAGTATATGCCACATGGATGTTTGATACGCACATCTATTTTGACTGCCAAGCCACAGGGCCCCAGATTTGTAGTATATTTTACAAAGTATAAATCAAATGTTTTGATTGATCTTTAGCGTAAACCAAAGCATTACATGTATGCATGTACTTTTCATACCATTCATACTATTAATGTTTGTCCTTTGAGTATGTATAGAGATTCAAAGCAAGTCCTTATTGGGCAGATTGTTTGCTTGGGGGCCATCTTGGTAACACCCCACTGAAGCTATTTTCTAGTCATACAAGTACACACTTCCTATTATTTGAATGGAGTCGATATCTCCAACTGTTTAACAAGCTTACACTAACATTCAAAAGTTTGGGGTTGGTAAGGTTTTTTAAACTATCACTTATGCTCACCAAGGCTGCATTTATTTGATTAGTAAAACTGATTTTGCAAGTTTCTGCACACTTATTTTTTAAGTAAATTCACATATGGAATTAAGTTAACTCTACTTAAGTAAAATTAACAAAGAAAATAAGTAATTTTAACTTGGCAAGTAAAAGGTTGAGTTATTTCTACTTAGTTGAAGTTTCCTTTGCAATACTTTTTACTCAAAAAATATAACACTGAAGTAAACCACACTTTTAAAGTGTATGCTTTACTTAGAAACATCTAAGTAAATAATACAATATATATTGTTAGACACCATATCTACATAATAGTAAACTCAGTACTCACCTGAACACAGAGACCTCAATACTTGGTACACAATTCACAGTGAATGGATAGCTTTTGAGTATGAATGTGTCATTTTGAGTAGAAAATGAACTCCAAATGTCACAAAATGGTAAGTTACTAAACCTAACAACAAAAGCAATGATAAAACAGTGAAAAATCAAGTGCATGATGGGAACACCAGTATCTGAAAAGTTGAGTAGTTTTACCTAATTTTAGAATGTTAATATTTACACTTTAATTTCTACAATCTTGAATTGAGATAGAATATAGAATCTTATATAGAATTTAATTTTTATTTCTTAATTCTTGCCTGAACTTACTTTTTTTTATGTAGAAATTACATTTGTTTTTTCAGTAGTATTTACTTTACCACAGAATAATTTTTACCAGTGCATATTTTAAAATCTGATTTATTCCTGTGATGACAAATCTGTATTTTCAGCATCATTACTTCAGTCTTCAGTGTCACATGATCCTTCAGAAATCATTCTAATATGCTGATTTGGCGCTCAAGAAACATTTCCTATTATTATCAATGTTGAAAACGGTTGTGCTGCTTAATATTTTTGTGGAAACCATGATACATTTTTTTCCAGGATTCTTTGAATGGAAAGCTATAGAAAGAACAGTATTTATTTGAAATCTATGTTTTTCTATTTGGCACAATCTAGAGCAAAAGACCAGGTGGTGTCTCTGATAAGTTTATATCTGGGATCTTGTTTTCTGCATATAAAAACTATGCAAGTAATGTGAAAGTTTGCAGAGCATCTTAGATATTTAAAATCTGAGTGGTTTCAGCTGAAATATGGACTTTACTAGACCGCAACCATCTCTATTTGCTTAAATGGGTGGAATTTGGTTTGAAGATATTGGCTAATTATGGTTATCCTGTCAACACTTTAAATGTTCCTGTGATTTCTGTCAGCCTGCCTCTCTCATATCACTCTAGGAGCCCCTGCTCATGGAGATAAAAAAAAAAACAGATGAGAAGAAGAACTGATTGATTGAATATTTTCCCTCTGTACTCTAAAGGAAAACCTCACAAGCTGCAGAAGAATTTGCCTTTTCCAAAATTTTGATATCTTGACCTCTGTGCTATGATCAATAGTCATTAAGCTGTCCTTCTCTCACGCAGTTAATGTACTGATGCACTGATAGCACAGGAAACAGATGAAAGCTCAGCAAACCTCTCACATACGCATACACACACACTGCAGTGTGAGTTACTTTGTGCCTTACGAACCAGAATCTAAACAACTGGCTTTCAGTGACATAGGAATTCTCTCCCCCCCCACCTATCAGTATAATTAAAAACATTAGAAGATCATTTGCTCCTAAATAAAGGTTACAGGTCATTTACCAAAGAACTTCCAGTGGTAGCTTCAATATTTTACAGCCTAAAGGGCAGCTTATTAAAAGCAGTTGAACTTAAAGATCATATTATGCTGCATGATAGTGTATATGTTAAGAGCCTGCTAATTAAATCCGGAATGCAGGCGAGGTTGTCCATGCGAAGTCTTGCATTAATAATGCAGCAGCAGAGATTATATGGAAAGAGACGCATCAGGAGAGCACTGATATTGGTCGCATCCAAGTATGTCTCATTACTCTTTTGGTCAGTGATAGCAACTAACAAGGAAGCACTAAGCATTTTTCAGCTAACTCGACAGTAGTTCAGCTGGTTCTAAACAGTCTAGCCTTTTCAGTAATAAGCTACTTTTTTGATTTTTTTTTTGTTTTATTTAATTTAGTGTAAATTTATCTGTTCAAATTTTATCTCTTTATTTAGATATTTTATTGGTTGATAATTACTGTTCTGCTCCTAAATAAAAATTGAGAGATTATTTTATATATTCAGTACACATGACAGTGTTCTAAAAATTTAAATTAAAAGTTTAATTAAAAGAATGGTCACACTTTAGATTAGGCTCCAATTCTTACTATTAATTAACTATTAACTTTGACTTTTGCTTAAATAAACTCCTAATTGCTGCTTATTAATAGTTAGTAAGGTGGTTGTTAAAGGGCATATAACACACACAGTTTCTGCCAGTCTCATGTTAATCTTGAGTACCTATAGAGTAGTATTGCATCCTTCATATCTCCAAAGAGTCTTTAGTTTTATCATATTTATAAAAGACAGATACGCTGTACCGATTCTTTCCGAAAACAGCCAAGCTCATGGAGACGTGCAGTGGACGGGGCTAAAGAGTCAAGAGCACACACACACACACACACACACACACAATACATCATGGCATTATCCCTGGATAACTTTCGATTCACTATATGTTCGTGTTGTTTATAATTATATGCACTTACGCACCGATTGCCAACAAAACACAGACATTTGATGCAGTTTCACTCACTGCCTGCAGTTTCGACTCATGACCGGGAACAAACAAACACACTTGCACAACTCCATTGCTGCTCCAGAAAAACAAACTGCATCCACTGTTTCCTTAACGCTGGGTTATTTGGGAAGCTGAACAAGGTTATCTTTCCTTCTTTAGTGACATTGTTGATTTCGTGGTCTAAAAACAGAATGACAGCGCTGCCGACGGCTCCCGTAACTCGAACGAAGCTCGTTGTTGACGCTCTTGCTCTAGTTCTGCTTGATGTGCACACGCGCTCATCTGGGAGAAGTGCCCATACAAGGAATTCCGCCCTTTATGACTTCATACAGGGCCATACTCGAAAAAAACCTTTCTGAAACTTATTCAAATCCTGAAGGAGTGTATTTGGCACAGAAATACGTCATACGTCCAACTCGTTTTTTGACATCTTGGCCATGTTTAGCATGAGAATCCAACTCTTTAACAGTGTAAATAAGTCAGAATGCATGAAATAGCATTAGACCCCCCTTTAGGTTTAGGTATTGGTTAGGATTAAAGGATGCAGAATATGGTCATGCAGAATAAGGCATTAATATGTGCTTTATAAGTACTAATAAACAGCCAATATCCTAGTAATATACATGCTAATAAGCAACTAGTTAATAGTGAGAATTAGACACTAAACTAAAGTGTTACCAAAAGAACTTTAAAAAAAAAAAAAAAAAAGCATCTCTATACCTTGCATTTTTTTATTCCACTGAAACATTTATACACAAAAACATGACCACTTAACATGTTATTTGAGCATCATTTTGAGTGACATGCCATCTAGTAATGAATGGCCGAAGGTGTTCAGTTGGCTGTTAGTTGCTGATATCAAACCATTCGTCTGTCCCTCATAAACCTATCTGCTTTAAAAGTAGAAGTGCTTTTAAAGCACTTTTAAGCAACTTAAATATAAGATATCTCAGATGGGGTCTCTTTACTTGTTGACCTTTATGTTAGCAGGATATCTCCTGAAGAGAGACTTTTTGAGGCTTTGAGTAAGAAGAACAGCAGTCATATTCTTTAGAGAGAATGTAAGTGTCAGGACCCCTGCTCTGTATTGAATTCATTCCCCATCCCATCATGTCAACCAATGGCTTGTTCAAAGCTGCTGCTGAGATATTTGATCTCTCAGCTGTCATTAGCACTACACTCATGTCTTTCAGCTCTCTTTCACAAACTAACTTCACTCGCCTCAGAAAAAAAAGCTTTATCAGTCATTCCCTTTTTACATTCTTTCAGAAGAGCCTTACAAAGTTGTCACAATAGCTGTTTACTAGAGTCACATCAAGCTGAAAAATAGGCTCTCTGGTCTTCTTTTGTAAGTTAGTGTGATTTGTCATGGGAAAGGAAGAGCTTGCAAAAAAACAGGGGGAAAAAAAGAAAAAGAAGGCGAAAATGGTGCAAGCTGTAGAAAGAATCCCCCAGACTGGCCCAGTTAACCCCCTCTGCCCCCGGTGCAGCACTTCAATCCCCGCGTGCTTCTCCAGGACTGATTCAATTTGCCCACAAACCATCTGCAGAAACCCCCAAAAGCAAGAGGGAAAGTGAAAGAGTGACACTCAGCTTTTTCTCATTCTGCCAGACCTCCCTGATGTATTGCTGTCAGCGTTCCCTGATGTACATATAAAATTACATTATTTATACACATGAGTGCGCTCAGGAACACACATCAAACGGACGTATGTACTGCTGCATTATTATTGGTTATTGTTTGAACCAGACAACTTAGGAACACACACACATATATATATATATATACACACACACACACATACACACTAACATTATATAAATGATTTCTAAAGGATCATGTGACGTTGAAGACTGGAGTAGCGGCTGCTAAAAATTCAGCTTTGCCATCACAGGAATAACATTTATAATAAATAAAATAATAGAAAACGCTATTTTAAAGGTACACTATGTAACTCTTTTTGTTTAAAATCTACAAAATGTATATAATGAGCGAGTACATCCATCTTCCAAACCGTGTTTTTGTCTTATGCTGAATCACTACGGTACGTATAATAAGTAATATTGAGACCTGGCGGGACGACCGCTGCGGAGTAGCCCAGTAACTGCGTGATTCGTCATATACATAAACAGAGTAGCTCCGACTACGATGTTCTTCCGCCAGACGCATGCAGTTTTGTTTATTAACCGCTGGAGCGCCAAAAGTTACATAGTGTACCTTTAAATTGAAATAATGTAAAAAATATTTTTACTGTATTTTTGATCAAATAAATAAAGTCTTGTTGTGCATAAGAGACTTCTTTCAAAAACATAAAAAAAAATAATGCCAACCCTAAACTTTTGAACGTTAGTGTAATTTATTTATAGTATTTATACTTATTTCTATGAATGGATTCTTTGTGTATAATATAGTGTATAATGTAGTTCTAAACACTTTAGGCTGGGATAACAGCTCAGCTTTAAGAAAATGCCTCAGTCTTTTTTTTATCCCTTTCTCTCTGTCTCTCTCATGCTCTTTTTCTGAGGCAGAAAGAAAAGTGCAGCCCAAAGCCGTTTCAGAGACTATTAAGGGTAGAATATGCTGTGTGTTGATGCTAGCGCTGGCACGATTTTGGTTTGGAAAAAAAAAGAAGAAAATAATGAAAAACTGCTTTTCCTTCAGGTCCTTTTCTGTAGATATTGTTGATGTCATTGTATTAGTCTTTTGGAAACTACTGCAGACTTCATGAGGACCTCAAGCTTTCCCCAAGCGTATTCTTGTGTTTGGGCAGAGGTTAAAGAGACAAATCTTGAGCTCTTCAAAAGCGCTGGGGTTATGTCAATATGACCGTATGTTTTAATGTGGGCTACAGTCCGCTGAGCTCTTCTGAGTGATTTACTGTGGCTTTCTCTCTGTGTTGCAGAACCCGAGGGGGTCTTTCCTCCAGAGGTGGTGACCCTAAATAGCACAGCAGTGAGGGTGCTATGGGCAGCTCCTCTTGTTCCAAACGGAGCAGTCACACAGTACTCCGTCTATCTGGATGGCCGCCTCTATGAGTCCACTAGCAATGGGTCCGGATCATTGGAAGTTGGAGGACTCTTGCCGTTCACTGTACACAGTATTGAGGTATGGCCTTCTGTATCTAAACACACAATTACATTGTTTTTTATTTACTGTATAATATACAGTTGGGGTCTGAGACCACATTGAAAATCTAGGATCTGATGGTTTTTGTGATTTAGAAATGTGTTTTTTTTTTTTTATTTAAATAAATAGAGAAAGGTGATGACATAAAATACAGATTTTAAATTTTGAATTTTTGTTTCTGCAATATTTTTTTACTAATTAAATTTGTGTTAATTTTTAATTTAACAATTTTTTAGCGGTCTCAGACCCCTTTTCAAGTTTTTTATTTAACCTGTGCAGTGGGTCTGCTATGCTCTGTGTTTAGGTGGAGGTGTGTACCGTGTACGCGTGTGTAAAGAGTAACAGGACTCAGGTGACCACGGTGGAGGACACACCTGCTGAAATCAGTAAACCTCAGATTCAGGTGCTCGGCTCTAGGTGAGTCAGTCAAGCAGACACAGAAGGGCTTTTCACACTTGAAATAGTTAACCCTGAGTCATTCTAAACCCTAGGTAAACAGAATCCTGGGTTATCTTGCTTCACGTTTCACACTGCTCATAATTTTCCGGGGTTAACAATTAATCCTGGGTATTCATATGCAAGTTTTACATTGTACATTCCTAAAACCTGGTTTAACATCCTTATTTGCATATTTGCGATGTCAGTGTCACTGATTGGACAAACACAGTACACGATATGTTTAATTTATAATTGCACATCCTCATATTATATATTGCTGACTGTAAAGTTTATTCTAAATGGACTTTTCAGATTGTTGCCAATTGTCGCATTTTCTGTCACAATTTGTCCCCTCAAACGCTGAAACTATTGTTTATACAATGCTTATACAACAATTTTATTTTATTTTATTTTATTCTATTTTATTTTATTTCCACTGGAATATAAAGTAGGATATATTGTTTTCATCTGTTACTATTGTCTTACATTGAACATTCTCTGAGATGGCGTACATCTTCAACAGCTTGAAATCGTTTGCATCCAGTGTAGACCTGGTACACGGCACACAAAAATCTTACACATGCCACAGTGTAAATGCTGTAAAATTGTGTTTTTGAAGGGAGAACTGCTCTGTGTGCCATAGTAAGCCATAATTCACACATTTCCTGCCGTGCTGTCTCCAACCCTCATGTCATATCACCAGTGTGCTGTACTTCCCTCCCAATAGAATACTAACTACTGATCGATTGGCCCGACATGGCTGGCTGTGGCCTACACATGCCCCAAACAGTTCATTTATTTGCCACGCTAGATTTGCTCGAGTGGAATTTAATCAATAGCTAATTCATTAATTCTTTCTCTGGTGCTATGTGGGGGCAGGGCACAGGAATCGGCGGCTGGCTTAAGCCTTGATTGAAATATGACAAGTGCTGCAACCGATGGCTTACCCGCTGCTGCTGCCCAATATGAATTCCAGTTATTTCTCTCCATGAGGGATTAACGGTGGACAGCAATGACACCCTTTGTAATGTAATACTAATGCATTTGTTATAGCAAAGCTGTTTCCCCATCCCCCAGCCCTCCAAAAGGAAAGTAATCATGAATAATATTTTGTGTTGTAAAGGCACACAGTAATCGGCAAGCGATTCTCTGTCTGTACTTTAAAAAAGGAATTCTTGTCCCATTTCATGAATTCCTAATCAGATACTAAGGTCTGTCAGCTTTAAGTCGTCAGGGGCCTTCACTATCAATTAGCTTCCTCATCGGGGGGGGGGAGAGGAAAGACCCTCGCAAAACGTAATTATGTCACTCTCCACGTCTTACATATGTGACAAGAGATTTGCACAACACAAAAGAGATGGGCAAAAAGCAAAGGAAGCCGAATCACAGAGCAGTATGGATATTATCATGTGTGGAGAGAAGATGAAAAAGATGATGAAAACAAAAGCACATTTCCATAAGGTTATGGCTACAGTTAAGAAAGAAATAAGGCTTGTTTAATGGCTTTTTTGTTTTTCCTCCCTGTCTACTCTTCCTGATAGCTCTCTGCAATGTTCCTTAAGGCAGCAACCTGCACATGGTTTGTTTTGTGCTTTTGGTTTTGTTTCGTTTTGATTTCTTGACTTGTTTTTAGGGGTGCACCGAAATGAAAATTCTGGGCCGAAACCGAAAACCGAAAATTCTGGATACACTTGGCCAAAAACCGAAACCAAACAGAAAATTACTTTTTTTTAAAAATTATTCATTTATTTTAAATTTGTTTTTTGTATAATTGTATTATTATTAGATGTTTTAATTAAATTCAATAATTTTACTGAATCTGAATTTAAAAAAATACAAGCCAATAAAATAAAATAACCACACTTTTATTTAAAGTAACATACAATAATTAGACAGAAAATAGGCCTATATTCAAATAATATTAAATATCAATATATTAATATTAGTGCTGGGGAAAAATTGATCGTGATTAATCGCATCCAAAAATAAAAGTTTGTGTTTACATAATATATGTGTGTGTACTGTGTATAATTATTATGCATATAGAAATACACACACATGCATGTATATATTTAAGAACATTTTTAAAAATTTCCCCAGCACTAATTAATATCAATATATTAATATCAATATATTATTCTTCATTCAGTTCAGTTCAAATCAGATTTAACAGATTTATTTTTTGACCAATTATCAAAATAATGTATAGTCCTAGAAAACTATTATTATCAGAGCATGTGAGCAGAGAGCGAGGAGCGGGTCAGTGAATGAGAGGGTAGCCTCATTTTACCCCAGCGCGGCTATACCATACCATATTACAGCACAGGCTAGTGCAAACAGAAACAAGTCTGGAGAAATGTCATGTCTGCACGCGGCGCATACACGGAGCGCAACACGGAGCAGTCGTTTTGAAGCTGTGCATCTTCGGAAGCGGAGCCGCTCGCAAAGTTACAAAACATGCTGCGAGAGAGTGAAACCTGATTGCCGAACATGGATGGGCGGGGCGGCATATTTTCGGCTCATATTTTCTGCCTTTTTTCTCTTTCGGCCAAAAACCGAAAATTTTCGGCGGCCGAAATTTCGGTGCATCCCTACTTGTTTTATTTATTTATTTACTAAGGCTAGTAAGAGTTCTTATGTTGCTTACAGTATGCCACAGCAGGTTTCCTAGTGTGTGCCAGTTACATTTTATTAATTTAAAGATTATCAAAGGTACCTTAAAATACTTTTAAAGGTAATGCATTCAAATATTTTGTTACTCCCCAAAAAAGTAACTAATTACTTTTGATGGAAAGTAATACGTTATGTGACTTTTGCATCACCTTTTTTCATCTGGGCTGGGCTGGGCTTGCTTGTTTGTTTTTTAATAACAAAAAAGGGAAAAAAAGAAATGAGAAAACAAGTCTGAAGACGGCTGAAGAAAATTCATGCTTGTACAGTAGAGGGCGCAGCTCCAACAAACCTTTCAGCTGTGCTGCCATTCTGGATCGCAGAAGAATAGAATGCAGGAGAAGAAAGTTTAACCTTGCATCTCAATGTGCATGCTATCCATCCTAAATAGTATGTGACATTAGTAATATTCAGTACTATTTAGGGCGGATGCACATTGGGATGCAGGGTAACACTCTTACTTAAAGGATTAGTTCACTTTAAAATGAAAATTACCCCATGATTTACTCACCCTCAAGCCATCCTAGGTGTATATGACTTTCTTCTTTCTGGTGAACACAAGCAGAGTTATATTAATACAAACCCGATTCCAAAAAAGTTGGGACACTGTACAAATTGTGAATAAAAAAGGAATGCAATAATTTACAAATCTCATAAACTTATATTTTATTCACAATAGAATATAGATAACATATCAAATGTTGAAAGTGAGACATTTTGAAATGTCATGCCAAATATTGGCTCATTTTGTATTTCATGAGAGCTACACATTCCAAAAAAGTTGGGACAGGTAGCAATAAGAGGCCGGAAAAGTTAAATGTACATATAAGGAACAGCTGGAGGACCAATTTGCAACTTATTAGGTCAATTGGCAACATGATTGGGTATAAAAAGAGCCTTTCAGAGTGCCAGTGTCTCTCAGAAGTCAAGATGGGCAGAGGATCACCAATTCCCCCAATGCTGCGGCGAAAAATAGTGGAGCAATATCAGAAAGGAGTTTCTCAGAGAAAAATTGCAAAGAGTTTGAAGTTATCATCATCTACAGTGCATAATATCATCCAAAGATTCAGAGAATCTGGAACAATCTCTGTGCGTAAGGGTCAAGGCCGGAAAACCATACTGGATGCCCGTGATCTTCGGGCCCTTAGACGGCACTGCATCACATACAGGAATGCTACTGTAATGGAAATCACAACATGGGCTCAGGAAAAACCTTCAGAAAACTCCAGAAACTCCAGAAAACATTGTCGGTGAACACAATCTACCGTGCCATTCGCCGTTGCCAGCTAAAACTCTATAGGTCAAAAAAGAAGCCATATCTAAACATGATCCAGAAGCGCAGGCGTTTTCTCTGGGCCAAGGCTCATTTAAAATGGACTGTGGCAAAGTGGAAAACTGTTCTGTGGTCAGACGAATCAAAATTTGAAGTTCTTTTTGGAAAACTGGGACGCCATGTCATCCGGACTAAAGAGGACAAGGACAACCCAAGTTGTTATCAGCGCTCAGTTCAGAAGCCTGCATCTCTGATGGTATGGGGTTGCATGAGTGCGTGTGGCATGGGCAGCTTACACATCTGGAAAGGCACCATCAATGCTGAAAGGTATATCCAAGTTCTAGAACAACATATGCTCCCATCCAGACGTCATCTCTTTCAGGGAAGACCTTGCATTTTCCAACATGACAATGCCAGACCACATACTGCATCAATTACAACATCATGGCTGCGTAGAAGAAGGATCCGGGTACTGAAATGGCCAGCCTGCAGTCCAGATCTTTCACCCATAGAAAACATTCGGCGCATCATAAAGAGGAAGATGCGACAAAGAAGACCTAAGACAGTTGAGCAACTAGAAGCCTGTATTAGACAAGAATGGGACAACATTCCTATTCCTAAACTTGAGCAACTTGTCTTCTCAGTCCCCAGACGTTTGCAGACTGTTATAAAAAGAAGAGGGGATGCCACACAGTGGTAAACATGGCCTTGTCCCAACTTTTTTGAGATGTGTTGATGCCATGAAATTTAAAATCCACTTATTTTTCCCTTAAAATGATACATTTTCTCAGTTTAAACATTTGATATGTCATCTATGTTGTATTCTGAATAAAATATTGAAATTTGAAACTTCCACATCATTGCATTCTGTTTTTATTCACAATTTGTACAGTGTCCCAACTTTTTTGGAATCGGGTTTGTAAATAACCTGGCTCTTCCAAGCTTTATAATGGCAGTGAACGGGGCCCACGAGTTTGAAGCTCAAAAAAGTACATCCATCCATCATAAACGGAAGCTAGATATTTTACTTTATAAAGTTTTAAATATGGATATTTTTCTTACAAAAACCCATCAATTCGCTTCAGAAGGCCTATATTAACACCCCGGAGCCGTGTGGACTGTGGAGTACATTTATGATGGATGGATGCACTTTTTTGAGCTTCAAACTCGTGAGCACTGTTCACTGCCATTATAAAGCTTGGAAACATCAGGATATTTATTAATATAACTCGATTGTGTTCATCAGAAAGAAGAAAGTCATATACATCTAGGATGGCTTGAGGGTGAGTAAATCATGGGGTAATTTTCATTTTAAAGTGAACTAATCCTTTAAAGGCAGGGTAGGTGATTTTCTTCAAAAAAAAATGTTGTTATGCTGGTTAAAAGTCTCTTCACATCTCGATAGCAATCACTAAGTTAAGTGGTCTAAATGTATTTATATGTATTTATATAGTCTGAAAGGCGTAAGACAAAAAAATGTTTGTCCAATCATTGCCCTCGTTCTGAGGGCAGCGATACGATGTCCTACCTGCCTGTCAACATATGTATGTATCCATACCCGCACCCTGCTAGCACAAACATCACACGTCATCAGCGCGTTCTGTAAGGCTATGCAGAGTTGTGGACGGACAGTCACAGAAGGCTGTAAAAAAACAGCAGCCGCCTTTTACAGTTCCTCCTGAACAAAAACAATGAGCTTATGCTGCGTTCACGCCATGTCGTAACCGTAATTACGAGATGGCAACCCGTGACGTTCTAACCAGAGCTGTTCATGTCCTCAGACTCGGATTTATGCGTTTCTATGTCAACACTATCAATGGCGAAATTAATCTGCAGCAGTCAGGAGCTACAAGTAAGAGCTCTGTAAGTTGTTTACGTTCATTGTTATTGTAATGTTATGTGCTTTGAGACATGAGGTAATTTAACGCCGTCTCTCGTCTCGCCATGCTTTGCAAACTCTGTTGTGTGCATTCTTGTGTTTTGGAGTAGGCGTGGCTTCGGAGAGCGATTTTTTTTTTTTTCAGGGAGGGTGGGATCTTATGCTTTTAAAGCTATTGCTTATTCGTATGGTTGAATTGGATCATCAAAGGTCAGCAGCAAAGACACTGGTTAATAAAGTGAGATTAAATACATAAAGTATATTTGTGTAATTTAACATTTAATTATTGCAGGTTTGTGTAATTTTCTGAGTTTGCATTTTACCGTTTTTATTAATTTCGAGGAATGCTGAATCAGTTTATGTGCAAGTGAGATGAGTAAATGCATGCTCACATTTAGTTTTTGAACTACAATAACCATCATGTTTACACAGCACACAACGCCTCTGCACTTACTCACGATTTCTCTCTACATGGAGAAAGGTGAGCTCTTAGTAAATAAATGGGAAAACAAAGTAACTTGAGTTACTTATTTTAATAAGTAACTCAGATATTTTGTTGTAAATTTAAAAGTAATGTGTTACTTTACTAGTTACTTGAAAAAGGTAATCTGATTACGTAACTCGCATTACTTGTAATGCATTACCCCCAACACTGGTTATACTGTATATGATATAATATATAATGTTGCTGTTACTACTAAATATTACAAAATGTTTAAATTGTGGTACAGTGTAATTCGTGTAGTACAACTTAATCATGTAATATACATTTCTAATAATATCTTAATGTCTTAAATATCTAATAACATTTTAATGACAATGTACAGGTCTCAATATTTTATCCAGTATCTCAAAGTAAGCAGTAGTGAACAAAAATTGTTCTTTTCTGTGGAAAGCCAGCTTCTCCTGCATGATGAGTGGAGAGGAAAATCAATACAAGAAGTACATCAGAAAAAGAAAAGATGACACACATCATAACTCATACTGCTCAGCACAATATATTTGGCTCTAGTATATCAAGTTGTAGAAAGTGCTATATAATGAGGCGATTATCACCATTTTTCTATTATATTACATGCCCTTGACAGTGACAGAACAAAAACAAAGTGAGCTTAAACCAGACTTTGACAATATACACCAAGTGGTGAGCAATATTTGTGAAGGTGTAATATCTGTGCTGTGTCTGTATGTGTTAGATCAGTTAAACTAGAATGGATGTCACCTGGTCAACCCAATGGCATTCTGGGAGGATATGACGTGTGGCGGAGGACTCTGCAGTGGTGTGAGGAGCTGCAATCCCAGGAGGTGTTTCCTTCTCAGACTCGCTGCTCGTACCTGGAGTGCCCTGCAGAAAAAGACTTCTGCGGCAAGACCTGTTATAAGCCCGAAACACAGGTAACTACACAAAAACCTCATTTGAAATGTTACACTTAGACCATTAGTTTAGCTTGTAAACTATTCCATGAATAAACAGTGGCGTACCAGTTTGAGTGGCTGGTATTTATCTATGAAGTACAGTCCCTGTGATTGTTTTCAGTAAACAGATTAACTTGTCTTCTGCAATTGCTGCCATCCTGGTGTTATTGAAATACAGCCAACTTGGCAAGCAAACACAGGCCATACGTCTCCACCAGCTTAAATCAGACAGTAATACACTAGAGACAAGCACACAAAGAGAACACAACTCAGATAAGGACAAGAGCTCTCAAAGCTGTAAAGCAGTATAATAGAAAAATGAGTTTTACAGAGGCAACATGACACACTATTGTGATGATGTGTTAATGGAGCTCGTCTTGAATTCAGCATTATATAAAGTTTAAAACATTGTGAAAGGTGTTTTGTTTAAATCTTTTTTTTGTGCCACTAGGAAATATCATCTATGGTATAATTAGGGATATCCATAAAAAAAAAAAAAAGACAATAGAAAAAAATTAACACATGCCATCATTTCTGTAATAAGGGATTTGCCTATCGTCAAGGAAAATTTAAGGACTATTTATTTATGGACTAGTGATTGTCAACCATTTTGACTTAAAGATCCCTCATTGTCCAACACTATATTCCCCCCAGCAAATATTGATATATACAATACATTTGTTTGATTAATCAACATATCATGTAATTAATTTAAAATGTTTATAGTCAGCATAAAATTAAATTCCTATATTACACTATATTGCCAAAAGTATTGGGACACCCCTCCAAATCATTAAATTCAGGTGTTCCAAACACTTCCATGGCCACAGGTGTATAAAATCAAGCACCTAGGCATGCAGACTGCTTCTACAAACATTTGTGAAAGAATGGGTCACTCTCAGGAGCTCAGTGAATTCAAGCGTGGTACCGTGATAGGTTGCCACCTGTGCAATAAGTCCATTCGTGAAATTTCCTCACTACTAAATATTCCACGGTCAACTGTTAGTGGTATTATAACAAAGTGGAAGAATTTAGGAACAACAGCAACTCAGCCACGAAGCGGTAGGCCATGTAAAATTACAGAGTGGGGTCAGCGCATGCTGAGGCGCACAGTGTGCAGAAGTCGCCAACCTTCTGCAGAGTCAATAGCTACAGACCTCCAAACTTTGTGTGGCCTTCAGATTAGCTCAAGAACAGTGCATAGAGAGCTTAATGGAATGGGTTTCCATGGCCGAGCAGCTGCATCCAAGCCTTTCATCACCAAGTGCAAAGCATGCCGCCACTGGACTCTAGAGCAGTGCAGACGTGTTCTCTGGAGTGACGAATCATGCTTCTCTGTCTAGCAATCCAATGGATGAGTCTGGGTTTGGCGGCTGCCAGGAGAACGGTACTTGCCTGACTGCATTGTGCCAAGTGTAAAGTTTGGTGGAGGGGGGATTATGGTGTGGGGTTGTTTTTCAGGGGTTGGTCTTGGCCCCTTAGTTCCAGTGAAAGGAACTCTTAATGCTACAGCATACCAAGACATTTTGGACAATTTCATTCTCCCAACTTTGTGGGAACAGTTTGGGGGTGGCCCCTTCCTGTTCCAACATGACTGTGCACCAGTGCACATAGCAAGGTCCATAAAGACATGGATGAGCGAGTTTGGTGTGGAGGAACTTGACTGGCCTGTACAGAGTCCTGACCTCAACCGGATAGAACACCTTTGGGATGAATTAGAGCTGAGACTGCGAGCCAGACCTTCTCGTCCAACATCAGTGCCTGACCTCACAAATGCGCTTCTAGAAGAATGGTCAAAAATTCCCATAAACACACTCCTAAACCTTGTGGAAAGCCTTCCCAGAAGAATTGAAGCTGTTTTAGCTGCAAAGGGTGGGCCAACTCCATATTAAACCATACGGATTAAGAATGGGATGTCATTAAAGTTCATGTGCATGTAAAGGCAGGCGTCCCAGAACTTTTGGCAATATAGTGTATGTTATAAATTCATGTTATTAATCTTATTGTGGAAGATTCATGCAAGTTTCTTTCTTTTCTTTTATTCAAAAATATCTCAATCTTTTGGTGAAATGACAGACTTCTCCAATCATTTAGTCCATTTAAAGTCCTATTAGTCTATTTTTTTTAATTTTTTTTACAATTGCCTGCAATCTCACATCCTGCCTCCATCCAGTCAACATCCGATGGATTTTCTTTTTCAATAATCCATATCATTTGGATGATTTGGACTTTAATCATTTGACAACCCTTGTACTTAACATTGTGTTTTGATGGCAATTATGTACTGTATGATGAAGCTTTATTTTGTACTGTCTTCACACATAGTGGTTAATTCTCAGGAGTTTGATAAACCGGGTTCAAGTAGGTTCAAAAGTTCAGACCTCTCAAAGGCACAGCAGAGGAGGTATTTACTGTATGCCATTTTTCTACTGGAAGCTGGACCAGAAGGTAAGGACAATGTCAGTGGCTCAGGGCAATACAGATTTTTCAGACGCCACAAGAGTATCATCTCAGCGCTGTAGAGAATCTATCCTGTCCTGATTTCTCGCCAAAGTAGGCAGTGGAGTCTAGCTAAATATAGCCCACCGCTGTGGCGCAAAGAGGTGGGCTGGATTTCTTCCTGCTCTAACATGTGCCTCTGTGGGCCCTCAGGGCTAAGGCATTGCCACCTCTTTACTTCCTAATTGCCTTGAGGACTGCAAAACTTGTGCAGATAATGTATTTGAATTGCATATATTTTTGCATACTCTATTTGTGTATGTGTTTTATTGTTGCAGGTGTGCTGTGCAGGGACCGTTCACAGCCTAAATCAGTCCCATCAGTGTTGTGAAGAGCGCTATGTTCCAGCTTCAAAGGATTCTGGGAGTGTGTGTTGTGGAGGTCAGTTTGTCCAGCCTCTGTCTCAATACCAGTGCTGTGGAGGATATTACATACTAGTCCCACCAGGTATGTACTGCATTCAGCCTTAAAATAGTCAAATGTGAATTCAAGTTAGGCTGCACAAAAAATAGCAATCTCAATATTGCTTATTTTATGAGCATTGATTATTTTACAGCACATAGTTGATTGTTCTATATGTGTTTTGTAGGAGAGGTCTGTTGTCCGGACTCTGTGGAACGGCATGTATCTGTCGGTCTCGGGGACTCGTGCTGTGGTGGGAGTCCTTTCGACTCTGGAGCTGGACAGATCTGCTGTGGGGGGCGTCTTTATGATGGCTTCAGCTCCCAGTGCTGTGGAGGACAGCTAGTCCCTAGAGAGGCGGTGTGCTGTGGGGATGCCGACCATAAACATGTATCAGGTGAGTGTTCAGAAATGCTTGTAGAACAATGTTGAATAATCATAACTGTGTTGTATTGTACCATGCTTTTCAAATGTTTGGGGTCAGTGAGATCCCTTATTTTCACCAAGGCTACATTTATTTAATCAACAATACAGTAAAACAGTAATATTGTGAGATATTACCATTTAAAACTACTGTTTTCTATTTTAATATATTTTAAAATGTCATTTATTTATGTGACGGCAAAGCTGAATTTTCAGCAGTGTTAATTTTGACAGCAAATTTTGATTTAGTTTTAGTCATAGTCTTTTGACTAAAATGCCATTTAGTTTTAGTCATATTTTAGTCACCTGAATTGTTTTAGTTTTAGTCTAGTTTTAGTCGACTAAATATCATAAGATTTTAGTCGACTAAAGTTGTTAAATTGTAATGCATTAATTGAGCATTTAAGCTTGAATACATGTCAAAACTGACATTTTGACATAATTGTTTTTGACATTAAAAATACACAAAAGAGAGCTCAATTCACTTTTTTTGTTTGTTTTTTAAAAACATGTATATAGTTTTTATAATGTTGTATTTCTGTTTTAGTTAGTATATCAGGTTAAGCTAAAGCTTCAAATAAGTTTGTTTGTTTTTTTTAATTTTAAGTTAACATTTATTTAATTTCAAGTAATTAATATTTTTTAATGGTTTTAGTTAACTATTATAACCCTGATACTTTATTGAATAATATGTCAAATACTTTTCTTAGTCTTTCCTCCTGACTATGAATTAAATGGGAATGAAATTAAATACAGTTTACTGTGTAACCAAAAACGTATATATAATGCGTGACTTTTAATTATAAACAAGCTCGAAATACACATTGACTCTTATTTTGAAATGTCTGCGCCTTACTATTGCAGTTGCAGGCTGCTCTTTCAAGTGCAGATGAGGGAGATAAAATATGCATTGTTACAACCGTCTAAAACATATTACTATATAAACATTGTAAAGTAAACATTGTCCTCTGCATTAGTTCATAAACAATTACCTGGCATAAATGCGCATCTATTACACAGAACATCAGTACTGACTGGATCTCTTCCCTAATCGTCCCTCCCTAACATTTTCGTCTCGTTTTTATTATTTGACGAAAATGACAGTAGATTTTCATCATAGTTTTTGTCATCCAAAACTGGTTTTTATTTAGTTATCGTCTCGTTTTCATCAGTGAAAAAAGGTCGTTGACGAAAATTATGACGAAAATTGTTTGTCAACGAAATTAACACTGATTTTCAGCAGCCGTTACCCCAGTTGTCAGTGTCACATGATCCTTCAGAAGTCATTCTAATATGCTGAATTAGTGCTTAAGAAATATTTTCTATTATTATCAATGTTAAAAAGAGTTGAGTTGCCTGATATGTTTGTAGAAACAGAATTCATTGATGAATAGAAAGTTCAAAAGAACAACATTTATTTGAAATAGAATTTTATTTTAAATGTCTTTACTGTTACTTAAATTTAATGTTATCAATTTAATGCATCCTTGCTGAATAAAAGTGTTAAATTCTTTCTTTGAAAAAACAACAACTATCCCCAAACTTATGAACAGTAGTGTATTTTAGAGAAAAGATAGTTCTGGTCCTCATATTTGATTGGTCAAGCAGTAGTCCAAGCGTGCTGATATTTAGTCACTCAGACTTATCTGTGTTTGTGGTGTTCCAGACCAGAGAATGTGAGCGGTGCTGAGTGAATGTAATTTGTCATAACCCATGGAAGTAAACTGCTATTGATGACATACAGTTTAATTAGCATTTTTGCATGTCCCCCATTACACTTATCATAGTACAATCCATTTATCGTAGCTGCTTGTTACTGTTTGGAATGCCTTCGTTTTTGAGCCTTAATTCCCCTCCTGATTCAAAACAGAAAATGTTGCACTAACTTTAAATGGGGCAAATCACGTATGGCCACTTATTTGCAGCTAAGTTTAGCCCTCACTCCTTAGTGACTTTCTAATGACACTGTGGTGGAGTGTCAGAGGAGCTGAACCCTCTTGGGGTCACCCAGGCTCCCCCGCAGTGCCCCACTAAAGTGGGCACCTGGGCACAGATGGGCTGGATGGGCACTGGCCCTAGTGTCAGCCATCTTTGTCAGGCTGGATGATGGAGCTGAGTCTATCTAAACACCAACCAGAGCTGTGCCAAGCCCACAGCAGGCTCCCAGGATGCAACAGAACTAATGGCCACCATGAGGTCAGTGGCATCAGTGTATTTATCATACAAACACACTCTGTAAGTCGTTCGGTGGCATCATTTTCAAGCTTTGGTTAATCACCCTGTCCTTGATATACAGTTTTTCAAAGCTGCCCCCTCCCCCCCTTTTTTTTAAGAAACTTAATCACTTCACTAACTTAAATATATACCTGGAGTTATTTCAGAAACTAGTAGAAACATTTTCCTCTAGTTTAAAACACTGCACGCCACAGCGCTTGTTCACATTACCTCACTTGATTTTCTCTTCCTTCCTTCATCTTACTGAAATAAGGCAGATGAAGAAGTCATCGCTCATTAAAGAGAGCATCCTGGGGAGAGCATATGTTATGATGGATAGTACCGTTAGGATAACTAAAGGCCATTTGCCTGGTAGCCACACCGCTGGTGCGTGATGCTGGGGGCTCACGCCGCGAGCTCCACGCTGGCTCCTGACGCTGTCAGCCTGCTCTATTATTGAATGAGCTACTTAACCTTGATAAAGACACCCCAACTCCCTCAAGGTTCTGTCTCCTTTACCAGCGGTGAGTGTCTCTGCAAATATAAGCTAATGGACAGATAACACAGCATATGTCATGAGCTGATATCCTCTTCTCTTGGCTGAGGAGGATGCAAAGTGAGTCAGAACTGCAATGTGCTGTAGACAAACATGTATTTGGTAAAAAAGCTTTATGGGTGTTTAATGAGCTTTATTAGCTGCATATTTTGCTTATTTTTGATGTTGATTATATGTGAGACCAGGTGTTACAGGGTTCCCTTTCAATCTGTCACGTTCAATGTTACGTCAATACTGGCGTATCGGGGTCTCACTTGGGAGCCCCAATCACCTCTGAATAGCATGACTATGTTGGCATTGCGGTCGCGACTCTCCTACTTCGCAAAGATACGAGTCCCCTCTGCTGTTGCCCTGCTGGGAACCCTGGATTGAGTTTCCTCCGAGCATCCTTTAGCAGTCAGACGCGGCGGAGGCGTCCGACACCAGGCCCAATGCTCAAGTTGCATGCCTGGTCTATCAGCCCTTGTACTGGGCTAGATGCCCATATGCTGTGATTCCCTCTTGGTAATCACATATGTGTATTCTTCCATGGTACGGTTTCCGGTAAACCTATGTCTTTCCCTGGGCAGATTCTCTTCTGCCCTGTCTCTGCGTCTGTAGTAGTTCCATTCCTATCTAGGCAGGACCTACCGCAGAGATCTTTCCATATGTAGCACTGCCCCACGGGTCAGTCCATATGTGTGTTTCCACATGCTCCTCACTACGGGCAGGATGTGGCCTCCGTAGCATCCCTCTCTATTGGACTAGGTACACTTCCCCAGCGTAAACAACACTGGTTATGTCTAGAAAATAAATGGGAATAAAGAACTGAAGCACTCTTCCCGTGAAACGACATATAAAAGGAACAGCAGCTATGACCATCTCCATACTAAGCCTTGTCCTTTCCATCCCGTTGATAAGGAGGACTATTATTCTTTGGGCTTACGTGGGGTGCTGGGTAGGTTACGGCTGTATGAGGGCAGTTGCCAAAAGGGCACGCTACAGCTTGCCAGCATCTGCATCTCCAACACTCGTAACACAGTTCAGTGGCTATGGCACTTTCTATAGAGACCCCAATACGTTGAACATGACTGACTGAATGGAAACGTCTTGGTTACTGATGTAACACTCGTTCCCTGAAAGAGGGAACGGAGACATTACGTCCCTCCTGCCACAACCCTGAACCACCCCGCTGAATGGCCGCAATCCCTGTCTCGGCTCCTCAGCATAAACCTGAATGAGTGAGCTGCCGTCCAGCTTATATACCCGTATGTCCGGGGGCAGTGGCTCGACATGCAAATCTCACTCACCAATATTCATTGGCCAGTTTACTTACTACTCAGAGGTGACTGGGGCTCCCAAGTGAGACCCCAATACGTCAGTATCAATGTAACGCCTCTCTTCCCTCCTTTAGGGAACGAGGGTTACATCAGTAACCAAGACGGTTTTACCACAGTTAAGGGGTGTTGTTATATTCAACTTGAAGCATAGTGCCCTAACCATGGTAAAATCACTGTAATGCATGGTCTTGCTTGTCTGATTTTTCTTATAAAATGCCAGCAACAGTAACATAAGATATGCTTATGTTTTGTAAGTAATTGTTTGCATTATTATTATTATTATTATTATTAATAATAATAATAATAATAATTACTATAGACAGTTCTTCCATCAAAAAAGTTATATACACTACTGTAAAACTGGCTGTGCAGGAAACAGAATAGCCACTTTAAAAAAAATTAGATCTGACAAAGAATGCAACAAACACAAGGCTTTAAATACACAAGGAAACGCTAGGGACCAAACAAGATAATTAACATGACACAGGTATAGCACATGAGGGCAAATCAAAAACCATGGCAACTGATGAACTAACACAGGACTGTGAACAGTGAACTGAACTGGGAACAGTGCAAATCAAACACAGTCCAACTCAAGCAAAACAAACGCAGATCAAACGTGACATTGGGGTCCCGGACATTGGGAAATTAATACCACTTTTATTCAGCAAGGATGCATTAAAGTGATCAAAAGTGATAGTAAAATCATTTATAATATTACAAAATATTTCAAATAAATTATGTTCTTTTGAACTTTCTATTCATCAAAGAATCCTAAAAATTGTATCACAAAATGTATTATTATTTCCACAGAAATATTGCAGCAAAACTGTTTTCAACATTGATAATAGAAAGAAATGTTTCTTGAGCACCACATCAGCATATTAGAATGATTTCTGAAGGATCATGTGACACTGAAGACTGGAGTAATGATGCTGAAAATTCCGCTTTGCCATCACAGGAACAAATTAAATTAACAAATATATTAAATTGCATTAATATTTCACAGTAATATTTTTGATCAAATAAATTCATAAGTTTCTTTTTTTGAAAACATAAAAAAAAAATTTTAACAACCCCACACCTTTGAACGGTAATGTCATTTTTTTTTTATTTGTATTTCTAAACTCTGTTGTGCAGAAATGCAGTGACATTGTGTTTAAGCCACGCGTGCTCCTCCAGATTGTGGAAATAAAATCACAGGCGGTTTTCTGAGGATGTCCCACTGAGATCCAGCTGATGGCCGATGGAAATGTGATTACCAGGTCCCCAAAGTGCGATCTGTCACACATTACACTCTACCCTGTCAGGACTCGCAGCACTCCGGCGCAGTGGAGATGGAATTGTTAGAGACAGCCATCAGCTGTTTGAAAAGCTGCCTGTGAACCAATCCCTGAACCAGTCTCAAAAAAACGGCCATTAGTCAAATTACAAAAGAAAATTAACAGTGTCACCTTTTGGGCTCAGTGTATAAATCACTAAAGAAACAATCGATTGATCAATAAGTCAAATAATAAATCAATTTAGAAAAGCATTATGTGCCATATGAAGTCTCTAGTAGTTTGGTTTTTGATGAATGATTACAGAGTTTTGTTTGACAATAAACACTTTTTTAGACCAAATTTATGTTAAAAATAAAAATAATTAAATAAAAATATATTATTTATTATATTAGCTATTATATATTATATTATATTATATTATTATACATTTATTAATATTTGGTATTAACATGATGCCTAAAAATCAAAATTATTAAATATTCTTCTGCTCATTTAGTGAAAAACTGTTGTAATACAGCCATTTAGATTCTGTATGTTTAATGAAAGAACTAAAACACAATAAAAAAATTATATTTACACTAAAAAGAGTGGTATTTATTTATTTATATATATTTTAAAACCTTTAAATACATGAAAAAAAATCTGTGAACATATTTAAATGATGAATTAAGCAACCAAATCATTGAATCAGAGTTTAGAATCTATTCATTGAAACAGACCGTTTGAACTGATTCTAGCAAATGAATCAATCTTACCAACTCTAACAGTTTTTTCGCAAGTCTAATAACATAGTCTTAGAAAATATAATGACAAAATAAAGAGCAGATCACAATCATCAGAATATTAACAATGTTGCTTAATTATAACCTGATATATAACCCAGATTCCACACTAGTTACAGAAACAATGACATCTGTTTGAAGGGGAACTGTGGAACATTTCATCATCCTTCATGACAAGTTACGAGAGCCCTTAAACTGTCGAAATCCAATCCAGTCTGCTGAATTTTTCCATTTGAGACATGGGAAACAGTTTAAACAATAGCCTTGAGTAATACAGGGTATTACTGTGAATGTCCCGCTGTCCTGTTTAAAGTTTAGATTTGGATTACAGGGTTCTTTGCATCTGGAGGCTTGGTGTCGTACAGAGAGATCTTTTAATATCTGTTTATGTACAGAGCTCTGCTTAAAAGCACAGTGCCTGTATCACAGTCAAGGTTAAATCTGAATATTTTACACAATTTAAGTGTTAAAAGCTTTAGAGCTGTGTATGTGTGTGTGAGAGAGAGATCATAAGAGTGGGTGTGGAAATGGCTGTGACGATGTCAAAAAAGTGCAATAATTAAATATGTTTTCAAGGACACAATGACCATTTGCGAGTGGAAATGATCCCGGTGGCTCAATGCGTCAGTGTCTGCGTTGTATTTGTTACTGCACGAGCGCTTCATCATGGCTCATATGTCCTCATATTGTTCTGCCAAAGCTGTCTTGCAAATGACAAGACATGAATGCCAGAGAGGGAATTATTTCAAACACACACGCCTGGGTCACTTTTTTGCTGAGACGGATTGGAGATCATACAGATTAAGAATTTTCTTTCAACCGTTATGATGATAGCTTTTCTTACCTTACTCACTGCTAATAATCTCAGTTAATATCTTTGAGCAATTAAAGCATTTTACATGGCTCAACTACTAATCACAAAGTACAGATTCCTGTGGTGTCGGACCACTGATGGTGACGGTTTTGATGTTTTAGAGTTGTTTTAATAACAGTGTAGTTACACTGTTACAAGGTCATGGCACCAAATTTAACTGGTCCTACTCGACCCACTCCGAGCGGGATTCGAACTGGGGTCTCCGGGATGGGAGGCTGGCATGCTAACAAGGACGCTAAAGACCGCAGCCACTAGCGTCAGTCGCTAGTGTGCCTCTTGAGATCAGGGGAGTGAGGTTTACAAATCAGTCATAATCAATAAATGTAATTTCTTTTCTTTTTTTTTTGTATCAGTATTTATTTATTGATTCTTATTAATTTTGTTTCAAATACAGTTTCTAAATGTTATTTACATTTAAAAACATTTATTATGTTATTCATGATTAAGTATCATATTTAATGGAAACTTGTTTTTACCGTTAGTTATTTTGAGGCAAAAGTAGTTAGAATGAAGTATAAACTGAAATTCAGGGCATTTCAACACTTCTGCTCATGTATTTGACAGCTTTTATTGGATCATTGAGGGTAAACGTCATATTATGCGTCAGTCACTACGTCAGTCGCTAATGCGCCTCTTGAGATCAGGGGAGTGAGGTTTACACAAACAGCTCTTACTGGCCTACGTCCGTTACCCTCACCCCCCTAAACCTCACTCCCATCCAGGTCATTTTATAAATGATATAAATAAATATTTAACTAAATATTTAAATATTTTAAATTGTTTAAATAAATAAATTAACAATTAATTAATGCTGTAAAAATGTTAATTGTTAGCTCGTTAACTAATGAATTAAAGGTGCAGTGCCATTTCTGAGAAAAGCTGTTGAAAGTGGCACACATATAGCCAATCAGCAGTAAGGGGCGTATACACTCATGATAGGGGAGGAGAGAGAATGAGCAAGAGATTTGAAGAAAGACTGTAGAAAGAGAGATGGCTGAAAAAATTAAAGAAAAATATCACTGGAAAAAGAAGGGTTATGATCAGGCAAGAGCTTTAGGACCCACGCTAATGTTAGAAAAGCTTTCCGGCGCTTTAGAGACCTAAGCAGAAAGGCCTGAAAACAGACGCCAAGGTTACGTTGTTTCTGCTCCGTACGTGAGTAATATTGGTTTTATTCATTTATTTATTCCAGGTGTTCCTGAGGGAGAGGTGAAAGCACATTAAACTGACTTTCTGTGTTTCATTCATTGGCCGCGGCTGCATGTGACAGAAAGTGCTTGGGCAGCAGTAATATTTTCACTGCTCTTTGGGGGATCTGAAAGGAGGATCAAAAGGGGGAGATTTAAGCTTGAACATAAAACTTTAAATGCACATGACTGAAACACAACAAATGGTACTTTTTTACATTCAAATTTTATCATTAGATTACATTCATGGTTGCATTTTTACATTCCACTGCGTTGCTTTTACATTCCACTGCGTTGCTTTTCCATAGTTTTTCCTATTTAAACATGCACTAGATGGACTTGTCCGATGGACGAGACACTCAAGAAGTTCGTGACTCAAAAAAAAAAAATCCACTGCCCTGCATCTTGTGCTTTTTTTAAACACAAAAACGTGTGAATGGCCCCTAATACTTTTTTTTTTTTACACACAATTTACAAGGTTGTATATGCGAACAGTTAAAGGTGCAATAAGTGATTTTTTGAGAAACATTGTTGAACCCTGTTGATATTTGAAATCAACTCAAACAAGCACACTGTTACAAACAGGCAGACACGGAGAACAGGTGGTGGTAAAATGACAGAGTTTACCAGTTCGTGAGCGGGGCAGGTGAGTGGATGGTGAGAGAGTCAGATGAATAATGAAGATGACTGGATAATATTATACTTCTTGGTTTCAGACGGCGTTGGAGATTGGAATGCTGGATCGAAGGAGACGCTGGAGACTGGAGACAAGATGAGGAGACACACTGGAGACTTGAAGACACGATGGAGAACAGGTAAGTATCGAAGGAGAGTCCTTGAGGTAAGCATAAGCGTCGCTATGTGCAAACGAGACCGGACAGTGACTGAATGTGAGCGTGGTGCTTAAATGCTGGCAGTGATTGCAGTGATGATGGGATGCAGGTGCGTGTGATCAGTATACAGGAGAGGGCGTGCGCTGTGATTGGGATAGGGTGGAGCCTGGCGTGCTTGTAACATTACCCCCTCCTCCACGGCCCACTCCTGAGGGCCGAGGACCCCGACGTCATGGTGGTCGGCCTCTGCTTCGCGGCGCCGGTCTGTCAGGGTGAGAGGCATGGAAAGTGTCAAGCAGGTTAGGGTCAAGTATGCCGTTTCTGGGTACCCATGAGCGTTCTTCGGGACCGTAGCCCTCCCAGTCCACCAAGTACTCCAGGATACCACCACGACGCCGGGAGTCCAGGATTTCTTGGACTTGATAGGCCGCGCCGTCCTCCAGGATGAGGAAGGGGGGGTTCCGAGGTTGTGCCAGGCTCTGGGGAAACAGAAACAGAAGGGTGGTGAGGTTTGAGTAAAGACACATGGAAAGTGGGGTGAATGCGGTACTGAGGTGGCAATTGGAGCTTGTAGGTGACTGGGTTGATCTGCTGGATGATGGGGAAGGGGCCAATGAATCTGGGCCTCAACTTCCTGCACGGCAGACGCAGTCTGATGTCCCGGGTTGACAGCCAGACCTTCTGCCCGATCTGGTACGAAGGAGTCTTGGAGCGGCGAAGGTCGGCTGTCATCCTGCGTCTGCGAAGAGCACGTTGAAGTTGATGATGTGCAGAGTCCCAGACCCTCTCACTCTCCCGGAACCAGTAGTCGACCGCTGGTACCTCCGATGGTTCTCCCGACCAGGGAAACAGAGGGGGTTGGTAGCCGAGTACGCACTGGAATGGAGTGAGTCCGGTGGAAGGTTGGTGCAGGGAGTTTTGCACGTACTCGGCCCAACCCAGGAACTGGTTCCAGGAGTCCTGGTGGCCGTGACAGAAGGTACGAAGGAAGCGGCCGATCTCCTGGATCTTCCGCTCCGTTCGACTGAGGATGGTATCCCGAGGAGAGGCTGACAGTCACACCTTGGAGGGTGAAGAAGGCCTTCCACACCCTGGAGGCCGAACTGGGGCCCTCTGTCCGACATGATGTCTTCGGGGATGCCGTAGTAACGGAAGGTGTGGTTAAACATTAACTCAGCAGATTCCATAGCAGTGGGTAATCCCTTTAAGGGAAGCAGACGGCAGGATTTAGAGAATCTGTCGATTACAAAGAAGATGCAGGTACAGTCATCGGAGACAGGGAGGTCAGTGATGAAGTCCACTCCTAGGTGTGACCAAGGTCGGTTAGGAACGGGCAGAGGATGGAGCTTACCGGAGGGGAGATGACGGGGGCTCTTGGAGATCGCGCATTCCTTACATCCCTGTACGTACCTTCTGACATCGGATGCCATGCGTGGCCACCAGAAGCTCTGTTTAAGCAGCGAGAAGGTTTCATTGACCCCGGGGTGGCCAGTGCCCAGAGACGTGTGGGAGGAGTGAATGAGAGGAGTGCGCCGTGTGCGGGTGACATACTGCAAGCCTGGTGGGCAACCTGGCGGGGGGTTGGTGGAGGCATTGGAGGAGGGCAGAGGGAGTCTCTTCAGACCAGACAATGGGGTTGACAAATAACTGACCAGGCAGGATGGGCTCGGATTCCTCGGTCTTCTCCTCGGGACTGTGGATGCAGGATAGGGCGTCCACCTTGACATTCTTGGGCCCAGGTCGATAGGAAATCTTGAAGTTAAACCGGGTGAAGAATAATGCCCATCGTGCCTGGCAGGGATTCAGTCGCTTGGCGTCTCGGAGATATTCCAGGTTCTTATGGTCTGTCAAGACGAGGAAGGGGTGTTGAGCGCCCTCCAACCAGTGCCTCCACTTCTCGAGGGCCAGCTTGATGGCTAGGAGTTCCCTGTTGCCGATGTCGTAGTTTACCTCCGCCGGGTTGAGCTTGCGGGAGAAGAAGGCACATGGGTGGAGTCTACTGGGGTTCCCCTGCTGTTGGGACAAGACCGTTCCCACGCCGGTGGTCGAGCTGTCCACCTCCATGATAAAGGGAAGATCCGGATTGGGATGGACGAGGAGGGGAGCGGTGGTGAAGGTGGTCTTGAGAGCCTCGAAAGCTTCAGTGGCAGATGATGTCCAGGACAGAGACTTGGGCTTATTGCGGAGGAGGTTGGTGAGTGGACTGGAGATGGAACTGTAATCTTGAATGAAGCGACGATAGAAGTTGGCAAACCCGAGGAATCTTTGGAGTTCTTTTATGGTGGTGGGAATGGGCCAGGACCGGATGGCTTCCACCTTCCCCTCGTCCATCCGGATGCCACTGCGGTCAATGGAGTATCCAAGGAACTGCACTGAGGGCTGGTGGAACGAACACTTTTCGGCTTTCAGGAACAGGTGGAAGCTCCTCAGGCATTGCAGGACCTCCGCAACGTGGTGGCGATGTTCGGCCATGCTCCGGGAGTAAATCAGGATGTCATCGATATAGACCAGCACGAACTTATGGAGAAACTCCCGGAGCACCTCATGGATGAAATCCTGGAATACAGAGGGGGCGTTGGCCAATCCATACGGAATAACAAGATATTCATAGTGGCCAGTAGGGGTCACAAAGGCGGTCTTCCACTCGTCCCCCTCACGTATCCGGATGAGGTTGTACGCGCTGCGGAGGTCCAACTTGGTGAACACAGTGGCACCACGGAGATGTTCCAGTGCAGCCGGGACTAGAGGAAGAGGATAACGGAACTTGACTGTAATTTTGTTGAGGGCACGATAGTCTATGCAGGGCCTCAAGCCTCCGTCCTTCTTTGCCACGAAGAAGAAGCTCGAGGCAGCAGGGGAAGTAGACGGGCGGATGTAACCTTTCTCTAGTGCCTCTTTGATGTATTCCTCCATGGCCTTCTCCTCCGGAAGTGACGGGGTAAATCTTCCCACGGGGCACTGACTCACCCAGCAGCAGATCGATGGCGCAGTCCTATGCCCGGTGTGGAGGCAGCTTGGAGGCTCGTTTGGGGCAGAAGACGTCGCAGAAGGGGGCGTAACAAGGAGGGACGTCCACCGAACGTTTCTCTACTGGACTCTCGATGGACGTGGCGCAGACAGGCAGGTCTTGAGAACACGGCGGAGGGAGGACTGGAAGTGCAGAGAAACAGTTCGGGAAGCAGCTGTCGCCCCACTTCAGGACTTCTCCTGTCTTCCAAGAGATGACGGGATTGTGCTGCTCCAACCATGGGTGCCCTAAGATGATGTCAGCGGTGGATTCCTCCAGAACCAGAAATTGTTGATGTTCCACGTGAAGAAGACCCACTTGAATTCGTATCGGACCCACGAAGGATCAGACTCGTCGTCGACTGAGAGGTTTTCCCGTTATTGAGTGGATTTGGTAGATGGATGGGGTGGCTGTCTTCCGGAGCTTGAGCTGACGGCAGAGGGTGCCCGAGATGAAGTTGCCGGCTGACCCAGAGTCAAGGAGAGCGGTAACTGGAAGAGACACACTGGCAGCAGTAAGGTTTACAATCGTGGTGAGTGGTTGCATCTTATTAAGGGAAGGGATGATGGCACTCCATTGGACGAGGTGGATGAATGGGGCATTCAGTGATGAAATGCCCAGGGGATCCACAGTACAAACACAGATTCTGGGTCAGCCGCCTCTGCCGTTCAGCCATGGATAAACGGGAATTCTCTACTTGCATGGGTTCGTGGGCTGGTTCTGGAGGGCTGACAGATTCTGGTCGGCGGAGGGATGGTGAAAACAACGGCTGGCCCTGGTGTTCTTCAATACACGACTGAATACAAGTGGCGAAGCGGATGGAAAGTTGGATGAAACGTTCTAGCCCGATGGTATCCTCGTATGCAGCAAGATGCAACCGCACCCGAGGATCCAAACCCTGTCGGTAGGTCGTCAACAGGGATTTTTCGTTCCATCCACTGGCAGCAGTGAGTGTTCTAAACTGGAGGGCATACTCATTAACAGACATTGATCCTTGTTTTAAATGATAAAGTTGCTCACCAATCGTTGAATCCCAGGATGGCTTTCCGAAAACTTCTTTGAAATGGGAGGTGAAACTGGAGAGAGATCGGGTGATCGGATTGCTCTGGGACCAGAGAGTTTCTGCCCAACCAAGTGCTTTGCCAGTTAACTGAGAGATAATGAAAGCTACCTTAGCGCGGTCATCAAGGTACAGGTGCGGTTGCATCTCCAGGACCAGCGAGCATTGTAGGAGAAATCCGTTGCAATCCTCCGCCGAACCAGAGAAGGGCGCCGGTTTGGCCATGGGACTGGAGCGAAGAAGTGGTGGTGTTGTTTCCAGAAGTGCTCGCTGGTGAAGGTGCAGGTGGGTTGGAAGGGATCCGGGGTGCTCATCCTGGTGCTCTGCGGTGTGGTCCAGTGTTCTGTTACAAACAGGCAGACACGGAGAACAGGTGATGGTAAAATGACCATTTATTTGAGTTTGAGTTTATTGAGATACCAGTTCGTGAGCGGGGCAGGTGAGTGGATGGTGAGAGAGTCAGATGAATAATGAAGATGACTGGATAATACTATACTTCTTGGTTTCAGATGGCGTTGGAGATTGGAATGCTGGATCGAAGGAGACGCTGGAGACTGGAGACAAGATGAGGAGACACACTGGAGACTTGAAGACACGATGGAGAACAGGTAAGTATCGAAGGAGAGTCCTTGAGGTAAGCATAAGCGTGGCTATGTACAAACGAGACCGGACGGTGACTGAATGTGAGCGTGGTGCATAAATGCTGGCAGTGATTGCAGTGATGATGGGATGCAGGTGCGTGTGATCAGTATTTAGGAGAGGGCGTGTGCGCTGTGATTGGGATAGGGTGGAGCCTGGCGTGCTTGTAACACACACCCAATGCTCCGCCCCCAAAATGTACATAAATGCAGTGCAAGAGTGGATGTTTCTTTATCATAGCTGATGTGAAGCAAAATAATGCTGAAGTCGCAAAAAATAAAGTGAAGATGACGAACGAACGATAAGGAAAAACAAAAAAGGAATATACACGAGTATACCAGCTCCAGACAAACAATGGCACTCAAAACTGTCCTGTTAATGGAGTGGTGCAGGTATGACGTCACTTTGTAGGCCAACCGGCAGTTAGCATCACACTGGTTCCCTCGATAAAAACCCAATAGGATTTTCCCATAGGCTTTTGGATTATCGCAAAAAACAAGCTCTGTGATCAACAAAATTTTATGATACTTACATGTTTTGTCCACCAAGATAATTATAACACAACTTTTATGAATTTTGAAGCCTAAATGCAGCTGCCAGAAGTAAAAAGCTAAAGGTAGGCTATAAACGACTTCAACGTCACCATCATTAAGCTTCCGACAACTCTTTTAGTTTTTATCTAAAAACATTTTCCCAGAAAGTTTGAGCTAGAATAGTTTATAAAAGCACAATTATGAGCATAATGAGGCTGTAAAAGCGGACTGAGCTTACCTCTTCGGTGTGATGACATTTAATCTCCCCGACAGCCTCTGTAGTCCCATTTAGACACTTGTTAGCAGCCGCCTTTTTGTAACAGCTTCAAAAAATCATGAGTGGTGTAATACTGATGTATTTTATGTCGTAGAATAAAACGTGAAAGTGTCTTGAGCTTGTGTTCACCACAAACCTTATTTCAGCCATTTAAACAAAGTCCCATTTAAAAAAAAACATTGACTTTGGGACGATGGAACCGAAAGTGCTAAAATGCTAACTCGCGTCCTTGTTTTGGCCTACAAAGTGATGTCATACCTGCACCATTTTATATAGCCAACATTTTAACAACAGCGTATCTTGGTTCTGTAATGTATAGCAAAACAGCAAATGTTTTTTAAACCGACCGTTTGACACATTTCCTTTTTCTGTGCCTCCAGTGGCTAAAGTATATTTTATTTAACCAGGAAAAATACATAATATTGTACCCTGTAACATGCAACTGACAAATGAGTTAAATACACTTGCAAATAAAAAGAAAAATGTTCTGAAATGTATCTAGTTTTTGAAGATTGTAATGTCCACTATTCAAAGCACTATAGAGTCATTTTGCTCTCTGAGCATGACTTTGAATGTGCACAGCCATTTAAAAAAACAAAAAAAGTGCTTTTGTTTGTTCGAAGTTTTAGTTTTTGTATCCAAAGGCTTGCGTAAGCCACAGCACACATTTTTATCAGTTGTTCATTGCATGCTAAATATTTACTTATCATTAAGTGATTGAACCTTAATTCACACAGCCTAAGCACCTTATGCTCGCCTGCGTTCACTCGCACTCTAATGAATGTATGCAAATCCATCATAAATCTGAAGATTAGCTAAATCATTTTGTGGTGCTTGAAAAAACAAAGCGTGAGCTAAAAGGATGCTCGTGTTTTTGCGCCGGGCCTATACCAGATTTAGAGGGGCAGTGGTGTTCCCTCCTGTTCCTTTTCATGGCATGACAAAGGTGGAGATGAAGGAAAATTAATTGTTTTAGCTGACAGGCCAAGGTCAAGTGCGGAGAACAAAATAGAGGGACACCCCCAGCCAAGAGTTCTGGGTGTCAAAGTTCACTGGTCTTTAAATGAAATATCATGAAAAATGCAGCAGGGCAGGGATGGGACGGGATGGCAGAGCTATTTTGGAAAAATTGTTGAGCTGTTTATTTGCAAGTCATTGGAGCTGAAGTAATGCACCCTGGGAATTGCCACCAAATGCAGCGCTGCAACATCTGCTGTCCCTAAGTGAGTTAGAGCACGTCAGACATCTTTATGTCACTGCAGAGATGTGATGGATGCGGCCCCTAGAAAACGTTGCATAAAAATCTGCTGCGCCGTTTTGGCCGTTAAGTGAAATTACTATTTAAATTAATGGCGCTGTCACAGTTTATCTGTGCAAAGAATGAACGCTGATTAGGGTATTAAACAATTAGCAATTTATCATACTGGGGGTTGATGGTAATTATAGTAGTGATGGTTTACCCAAGGAAATAAACCAGGAGTCACTTCCTGTTAGAAGAATATTAAACTGCTTTTCGGAAAATTCTATTCTTTCTTCCCTCTCCCACGATCCCTACTGCTAATCATACAGCATAAAAAGAATGTATGTTCAAACAGTTTCACCATCTTGGTCCTTATTCCAGTAGATGGTATATGCCTGAAAATACAATTTTATACACATTAATGCTAGTTTTTCTTGAGTACACTACCGTTCAAAAGTTAGGGTCTCTTATGCTCACCAAGGCTGCATTTATTTGATGAGAAATACAATAAAAACAATAATTTTGTGAATTTTTATCACAGTTTTAAATGTCTTTTAAAATATAATTTATTTTGGTGATTGTAAAGCTACATTTTTAGCTACATTTTCAAAGAAGCATTTCTTATAGTTATCAAGTTGTGCTGCTTAATTTTTTTGTGGAAATCGTGATGCTTTTTTCAGGATTATTTGATGAGCAGAAGCATTTATTTGAAATGGAAATCTTTTGTAACATAAATATATTTACTGCCAGTTTTGATTAATTTAAAGGATTAGTTCACTTCAAAATGAAAATTTCCTGATAATTTACTCACCCCCATCTCATCCAAGATATTCATGTCTTTCTTTCTTCAGTCGAAAAGAAATTAATTTTTTTGAGGAAAATATTCCAGGATTTTTCTCCACATAATGGACTTATATGGCAACCAACGGGTTCAAGGTCCAAATCAATACCGTTTCAAAGGGCTTCAAATGGCTTCAAAGGGCTCTGCACGTTTCCAGACGAGGAATAGGGTCTTATCTAGCGAAACGATCGGTCATTTTCAAAAAATTTTTTAAATGTATTTACTTTTTAACCTAAATTGCTCATCTTGTGCTGCTCTGCGACATGCCACGGGTTATGTAATCACGTCGGAAAGGTCACGCTAGACGTAGGCAGAAGTACCGCCCCCGTGTTTTCAAAGCGCACGTGCAAAGACTAATACAAACATCCTTTAGCAAAAAAGGTAAAACAACAATGTCAGATGATTTTGAAGTTGGAGATGGAGTTTTTTTTGGTAAAGGGCGTTTGTATCAGTCTTCACACATTCGCTTGGGGCGGTACTTCCGCCTACGTCTAGCGTGACCTTTCCGACATGATTACGCAATCCGTGGCGTGTCGCAGAGCAGCGTAAGATGAGCAATTTAGGTTAAAAAGTATATACATTTAAATTTTTTTTTTGAAAATGACCGATCGTTTCGCTAGATAAGACCCTATTCCTCGTCTGGGATCGTGCAGAGCTTTTTGAAGCCATTCGAAGCCCTTTGAAACTGCATTGATTTGGACCTTCAACCCATTGGTTGCCATCAAAGTCCGTTATGTGGAGAAAAATCCTGGAATGTTTTTCTCAAAAAACGTAATTTCTTTTCGACTGAAGAAAGAAAGACATGAACACCTTGGATGAGATGGGGGTGAGTAAAATATGAGGAAATTTTCATTTTGAAGTGAACTAATCCTTGAATGCATCCTTGCTGAATAAAAATATGCATTTTTTTAAACAAAAAACGTAACGTTACCTACCCTAAACTTTTGAGCGGTAGTGCCATGCAGGAAGTATTTTCACCCCCCTCAAACACAGCTGTTTGCGTGTATGTTCAGTCAGGCCTCTGAGAATGCTGTGATGCTTTTAGAGGTAATAGGAGAGGATGCAGATGTGGGTGCTGAGCGCTGATGGCTGATGGGAGGAGACAGTGGCCACATTGCCAGGTGAAGCTGATTCCTTATGCAGCACGGCCGTCTGCATCTTTTACATGTCAGCTGCACATGCAGCTCTTTGACATTGTCTGGAAACGTCCAATGAGCTGTAATGGCCACATGTTGGATGCTATATTCATGGTTCAAAAAATGTGCTGACTGCAGTCATGTTTATGTGTCTTGGTGTAGCATGTCTGGACCGGACACCCTCATTTTGAATGAAACTGGAGACTCTCTGACTGGATCATTTGAATCAGTGAGTTGTTGACTCGAGAACAGATGCAAACAGATCTGTCCAATTCACAAATGAATCAGTCAGTGCGATTTGCAAACCGATTTTACAGGTACGTTTAAAAGAAATCGCATTCACAAATCGAGTGGGTGGCGATTTCTTCAGTTCAAAATAATGAGGAACGATATGTTTTTATGAAATGTAGTAGAGTAAAAAGTACAATATTATTGGAATGTAGTGACATAAAAGTGAAGTGAGGTGAAAGTTTCCAAAATCACTGATAAAGCACAAATACTTGAAAAATGTACTCAAGGACAGTAACAAAGTAAAAATACTATGTTACTGTCCACCACTGGTGACGCTGACGCCGCAAATATGCAAATAAGAATAATAACTCAGGGTTTAGGAATGTACAGTGTGAAACATCGTTTTATGAATACCCAGGATTAATTGTTAATCCCGGAAAACTATGAGCAGTATGAAACGTGAAGTAAGGTAACTGTGTACCTTGGTTTTACAATAAACCAGGGTTAACTAATTCAGGTGTGAAAAGCCCTAATTTGTATCAACATCTTCCATGTATATAAATTTGTTTTACATAGGATTCAGCTGCTGTGGAGAGCACTACATCAACACATCCACTTCCTGGTGCTGCACAGGTCCCAGTGGCGAGTCTAAAGTCCACATGGTGGAGAACAGGACGGCATCGCTGAAGTGCTGCTGGTCAGAGGTGATTGATCAGGAGGAGGAGTGTTGTAATGGAGTGGGCTTCAATCCGCTCACATCTGTGTGTGCTGACAGAGCCCCGGCCAGCATCCTTATCCTGGTAATTAACACTTTCACTCAGAGTGACATATTCACTGTATGTTCTTTCAGCAATAGTTCTTCAGGATGAAGACTTAGTGGAGACTTTGCTCTCAAACTGTTCTGTAGTGTCACGCCAGTTTCTCAAACTCAGATTAAGGCGATGCTTCGCCATAATTTGCCAAAACAGATTATGGCGAGACCTTAGACTAAACGTCTGGTCCATACTGCAGCTTTTAAGTGATGTATAGGGGCAGGTTTATATGAAATCATTGATATCACTTTAATAGAGGGAAATTGAAAATATATTAAAATCAGCCCTTTTGAAAAAGAAGTACACTTTAGTATGCTTTTAAAAAATGTCTTATGGAAATGTATTTGAAGGGTTAGTTCACCCAAAAATGAAAATTCTGTCATCATTTACTCACCCTAATGTCGTTCCAAACCCGTAAGACTTTCGTTCATCTTCGAAACACAAATGAAGATCTTTTTGATGAAATCCGAGAGCTTTCTGACCCCTCCATAGACAGCCTATGCAATTGTAACTTTGACGCTTCAAAAAGTTCATGAAGAGATCGGAAAACTAATCCATATGAATTGAGTGGTTTAGTCCAAATTTTCTGAGAGATTCGTTCATTTTTTATGATTTCATCAAAAAGATCTTCATTTGCGTTCTGAAGATGAACGAAAGTCTTACGGGTTTGGAATGACATAAGGGTGAGTAATTAATGACAGAATTTTCATTTTTGGGTGAATGTAATGTTTTCGGACACTTAATTGTGTGGTAATTACAATTAAATGAAAATGTAGTTTAAATTTATATGAAATGCAGTTAGTTGAGCTTTTTTGACCCACTTAAGTACATCTTTATATGCAATTTCATAATTCTGCTGTCTTTTAAATATGGTTCTCTATTGCGTAATGTACTGACAAGCATTTGTGGAAAACTAAAATATACTTTAATATCATACTGAAACTTGTACAGGCATTTCATGTATTTTAATTAGTGCTGTCAAATCGATTAATTACGATTAATCGCATCTAACATAAAAGTTTGTTTACATAATATAAATGTGTGTGTGTGTGTGTGTATATACAGTACATATACATAGACACACACAGACATATGTATATATAGAATATAATATATACTGCATAATTATAATAATATATATACACACACATATTATGTAAACACAAACTTTTATGTTAGATGCGATTAATTGCGATTAATAATTTGACAGCACTAATTTTATAATATATTTGGAATTACACATTTCTAATGATGTATTTGCAATTTGTGTACATTTAAAACTTTAAATGTAATTTAAGGTTAAATGGGAACAGAAGACAGAAAAAAAATAGCATAAAAATTCGTATCTAGTCTTTTAAATCTGATTTTCTATACATCAAAAATAGTAGGTACTTATAATTTAACATAAAGCAAAATATGTAGTTCTGGTCATGGATATCTAGTTAACTACAAAAGTGTTTCAAACCAAACTATGATGCCACTAACCTCGCAAACTTTTGTAAAACAGTTGATTATTTAACCCTCAAAAACATTCATTGTAGACGTTTAGTACTTTGTAAACACAACTTTGATTATACTTTTTTTTTTTTATTGCATAAAGCCAGCCAATCAAATTAGAGCTGCCTGATCAAGAGAGAACTTTTCTGTAAATGTGGATCAGACTATCAGCAAACAGACTGTGAGAGGAAACTATGAAAAGACTGTCGCGTGGAACTCTTTTTTTATAATTAGCGGATAGATTTAGCACTGATGAATTAGCTGTGTTAAAGAGCGTTACTGGATAGGTGTATTAGTAAAGTAGTTGAGTTTAAACTCAAGCTGCCATGGTCTAAAGTGGAGGTTGGAAAAATGAGGCACAAAGCAGTGATGTATCTGCTCCTCTCCTCAGGAAGTAGGCACTCACAGTCACACTTCATTAATCAGATTTGCTCGCTGTAACACAAGCTCATCGTGCACCCAGCTTGAGCTCGTGAGGAAAAGAAAGAGACCAAGAAAAGAAAACTGGGATGGCGGTCATTAACTTGTAATTATGTCATTAAGGGGCATCCATGCTATTTATTGAGACAGAGGACTCCATACACACCCGCTGGCAGGGGTACTTTGACACACAACAGTTGTCTGATGACTGTTGTCACTAATGAGAGTGTGTGTGCGTATGTGTCCTTTAGGAGAAATGCCGCCCCAGTACAGTTTGTCCTGTGTCGGCGGCCGTAGGAGCTTTCTGCGGCTTGTGTGATTTTAACCTGGCGCAGTCCATTTGCACATGGGTACCAGGCGAGCTGTTCCCTGCGCACCTTCCATCTCCCTCTGCTACTGCCGCCACCCCAACGGAAGCTCCTTCTACTGCTGCCCAGAGCCAGCTCTGCCCATCCTCAGAGGAGCTGATATACAGTGGAGTGGCAAACCGATACAGTTTCATAGGTAAACAGGTCAACAATGTTTGTCAATTTAGCCTCAATAATTGTTTTTTCACGCTTTTATTTTTTATAAAAAATATGTGAAATTGGAACAGTGTTGTTATTGTTAAAACTATAATAGTATAGAAATGATAGGGGTGGGGGGAATCGATTCACATGTGAATCACGTTTCTATCTTCTACCAATTCACACCGATTCACAAATTTCAAAAATAGATTTTCTAAAGTGTTACACTTCTTTACCTTTGCAGTACAACTTAAAGTTATTGACATGTTACAGTGTTATTAATCACAATAAGCCGTGAAAAAGGACTCGATGCGTTGCTTGCGCTTCGGCTGTGTCTGTCAGCACAGATGCCGCCTCTCAGATGCAAGCGATCCCGAATTCAGTTTTCTTGCATGGTCAAATACACTCAAAATTATGTCAAGATGCACATTGTGTGGAGTATTCACATAAACACTGTCTGTTATGTCCTACGCGAACGTAAACAGCAAACAGAAAATTGGATGTATATTTGATCCATGCATTCATTCTTAAAGGGACAGCAGCCTAAAAATCACTTATTACAGAAGACTGCCGTGTGTGTAATGACTGCAGTCAGCTTAATGGCATTTATTTTATAATATTGGGTTGACTAAAATGGGAAGACAAAAAAGAAAAAAATCTATCCTTTCACTTTCCTTTAATCCCCCCATTCTAGCTTATGATACTCTAAGCAGTGTCTAAAACTTTGTATTTTGAGCACTTCTCGTGTTTGTTTGCCTCTTCGAGATGAATCGCTTGCTGTATTCCTCAATTGTAAGTCGCTTTAGATAAAAGCGTCTGCTAAATGAATAAATGTAAATGTAAAATATAAATGTAAATGTTTACATTTAATTTGGTGAGATTTTTTTATTCAGGACCTATTAAACTGTACCGCAGTCAAATAGGAAAAGTAACAGTAAACTAGTATCAAATCTATGCATATACAGTTGTGGTCAGAATTATTGGCACCCCTGGTAAATATGATTAAAGATGGCTGTAAAAATAAATCTGCATTGTTTACCCTTTTGATCTATCATTCAAAAAAATCGCTAAAATCTTACCTATCATTGAAGTAAAAGAATGAAAAGAAGGAAAATCACATTATGAAATAAATGTTTTCTCCAAACACATTGGCCACAATTATTGGCAACCCGAGAATTTTTTATGAGTAAAATATCTCTGAAGTATATTCCTATTAATATTTACATTTTTTAGCACCCCAGGGTGACTAGGAACATGAAATTGTCCAGCTATGACGTCTTGTTTCACAGGAGTATAAATATGAGGAAACACAAAGGCCAAATTCCCTTAATCATTCATCACAATGAGTAAAACCAAAGAATATAGTTCTGATGTGCAGCAAAAGATTGTTGAGCTTCACAAAATAGAAAGTTGTAGGAAAATAGCTAAAGTATTGAAAATTCCCATTTCCACCATCAGCGCAATAATTAAGAAGTTCCAATCAACTGAAGATGTTACGAATCTGCCTGGAAGAGGACATGTGTCTATATCGTCCTAATGCACGGTAAGGAGGAGAGTTTGAGTGGCCAAAGACTCTCCAAGAATCACAGATGAAGAATCACAGAGATTAGTTGAGTCTTGGGGTCAGAAAGCCTTAAAAAAAAAAAAAATCAAACAACCCCTACATCACCTCATGTTGTTTGGGAGGGTTTCAAGAAAAATCCTTCTTGCTCATCCAGAAACAAACTCCAGCATATTCAGTTGTCAGACACGACTGGAAATTCAAAAGGGACCTGGTTCTGTGGTCAGATGGAACTATAAAAAGAGCTTTTTGGCAGCAAATCCACCAGATGGGTTTGGTGCAAACAGGGATAAAAAGTACCCCATGCCCACGGTTAAAAATACCGCTGGATCTTTAATGTTGTGGGCCTATTTTTTTGCTGGAGGTCCTGGACATCTTGTTCAGATACATGGTATCATGGATTCTAGCAAATACCAACAGATAAAAAATCAAAACCTGACGGCCTCTGTTAGAAATCTTATAATGGGCCGTGGTTGGATCTTCCATCAGGACAACGATCCAAAACAAACATCAAAATCAACACACAAATGTGTCACTGAACACAAAATGAAGCTTCTGCCATGACCATCCCAGTCCCCTGACCTGAACCCTATAGAAAATGAGTGGGGTGAACTGAAGAGAAGAAGCACCAACATGGAGCTGGGAATCTGAAGGATCTGGAGAGATTCTGTATGAAGGAATGGTCTCTGATCTCTTGTCAGGTGTTCTCCAAACTCATCAGGTGTTATAGAAGAAGACTCAGAGCTGTTATCTTGGCAAAAGGAGGTTGCAAAAAGTATTTAATAAAAGGTTGCCAATAATTGTGGCCAACGTGTTTTGGAGAAAAACATTTATTTCATAATGTGATTTACCCCCCACTTTCGATTCTTTTACTTCAATGAAAGTTTAGATTTTTGTGAATTTTTTGAATAAAAGATAAAAAGGATAAACGATGCAGATTTATTTTTACAGCCATCTTTGATCATATTTAGCAGGGGTGCCAATAATTCTGACCACCACTGTAGGTACCAAAAGATTCCCACCCCTAATAAATAATACTAAAATAACACTGAACTGGAATAATAGAATAACTGCACTCTATCAAATCATGCACTCTCTATTTTTCATAAGTTTTAGTCATTATATTTTTCACAAATCAGGGGACACATCCTTGTGAAAAATAAAATTGACTAAAAATTGAGAAAAGGAAAGCATGGATAGATAAAATAAAATACAAAAATCCAAAATAATTGCATAATAAAATAAGCCAATTATATGTGTGCATGCATACCCTCTTCTGTTTTGAAAATTTTTAAATGTGGAATTATAAATATGTGCATCCCTTAATAATATGAATTTATATAGAAGCAGGCAAGGCTTAAAAACGAGAAAAAAAATTCAGTCCGTTCACTCCGAGCAGAATCAGTATTTTAACGTTTCTGTTCATGCGTTCCTTCTGTAACATTATCGTTCAGAAAACGGTTTGATTTGAAAAAATACCGGTTATTAATGTTTTTTTTTTTTTTTTTTGCGCCTATACTTTATACCATAGCTTGAAATTTACTTTAAATCTTAAACAGAACGATAAAATAACGTTATTAACCGGTTAATGATCATTTAAAATAAGCGTTTAAACTTGATTTTGTTTTCGTTTTTGTTCCTGTTAAAATTTTGTTTGTTTCCTTGAACCAGTTCAAAGCCCTGGAAGCAGGGTCATCATCAAGAGGAAGGGGTGAAGTGGGTCCACTCTATGGTACAGCCTTCTTTGTGCTCAGGGAAGAGAAAGTACTAGTAACATTTCTTCTCGAGCCCTGTGAATTTACTCAACAAACCTGCAAACGAAAGCCAAATGTGTCCAATAAACAAGAAATAGTATATGCCCAACATTTTTTATGTAAAGACATCAAACTGAATGGCGCGCACACACAAGACGTCATTTTGGGGATGTTCCTCACACTGTAAACATCTGCGCATTTCATGTGTTCACAAGAACAGATGCTTTAGTGTGTATTAATTGTCGTGAGTCATAAATCTCACCTGCTATTTCGAACTCATCATTAAAACTTTAAGATAGGTGTTTAGAGCGCCCCCTTGACTCTCACACTTATTAATGTTTTCAGGGGGAGTGCTGGCCCCTCGTTCTGGCTCAACCTCATCTGAGGTGTTATTTATTTGGTTAGTTACGTCTGTTTAATCAAGACTAATGCAGGAGTAGAGGGGGCTGGCTGGCACGAGGAGAGTGATTCTAGTCAGCGCTGTGCCACCATCTGGGCAGAAGCGTATAAACCTGTCGTGGCCCTGCACTCCTCCAGATGTTTCTCACGCCCCCATACCCGCACCCCGGAGAAAGATGACACTGAGTGCTCTCGGACAAATGCTGCCCAAGAGTTGATTTGCCAGCCACACAAATATGAACGATTCCGCTTCCTCCTGACTTTGTGTAGCAAACACCCTTGAGGCCTTTTTGGGGTTTTGTGAATTTTAAAGTCATCATGAAATTAAATCTACTGTAACAATGTGTCTTGTTGTGCATCGTTATGTTATTTCAGTAGAAAAAAGTTTGTTTTACATCCAAACTTTCTTTTCCGACAGCACCAACCCCTCCTGTAAAATCCACTTGCTCCATTCTAGTATGAAACACCCACTTTTTACAATCCAATCAATTCGCCTTTTTTTTTTCATTGAAAATCTTAAAATTACAGAATTAAGGGTTGGAAATTCTATTTCATGTTTTTAATTAAAATTTAAATTAACCTTTTTCATTAATTATTACTATTATTACTATTACTGATTATTATTATTATATAATTATTATATTCACTTGTTTTTATTTTCAAAAGAAAAAGTAAATTAATATTGCTTAATGTACAAGCAAATGCACATAATTTAACATAATTTTACTTTGAAAAATTATCTAAAATTAAAAGTTGAATTTTACATACATTTTTTTTTGTAAATAAATAAGTTTGCTTGGTTAATTGGTTGGTTAACTTTGTTAATTTGTTGTGAGACTGTCACTCATAGAAATGCCTCCGCCAGTCTGATGAAACCCATCTCTAAGATTTACACCCATGACTCCCCAAACACATGTATACGACAAACCGCTGTATTTCTGATAACAAAAAGCATTACAGTAAAGTGTCCCTGGCTACTCTTTAAACTTTATTCTTGTTTTAGTGTGGAGACTGAGACACTTTAGAGACTCTCCTGTGATGTTGTCAAGAACAAGGTTTCAGGGGAATTCTGAGGAATAGGTGTGTTTGTGTGACTGTGTCCTCTTGTGTGTCATTTCAGACACTGAACTGGACCCTTACACCAGTTATGAGTATAGAATTGGTGCCTGGAACAGCTTTGGCCGTGGATTCAGCCCCTCCTCTCGTGTCACTACTAAAGAAGACGTTCCCTGGGACGTGTCTCCTCCTCACTGGAGCCATGTGGGCCTGCGTGATGACATCATCCAGCTTGAATGGTCAGCCCCAAACAAACCCAATGGTAATTATTTTGAAAAGGTGGTGTTGAATTTTATTACATCACTCTATAGCCAAGTGAAACCAATCCAGTGACCTAATTTTTTAAAAATATATATCTTTTATTTACAATATAATGTAATGATTTCGGGTCCTGATGACACCAATCCGTCCCAATTTTTTAATAATATATATTTTATTTACAATATAGTGTAAATATCAGTTTACAAATATCATAAGTGAATTATTTGCTAAGAATTGTATTAATTACACATTAAATATCTCATAGTTTGTACGTAAAAGCCAGTTAGTAAATCACAGTTATATATGTTTATACAGGTATAGCTAATTTATTTATTTATGTGTGTATATATAGTGGACAAATCAACAGTTTTGGACTATTTAAGATATATTAGTTCTTAATTTTTAAGTGTTATTGCTTCCAGCTTGTAAATGTATAATAACTAACTAAAATGCACATTGCACATTTCATAGTCAGGAAACCTCTTGGAAATGTAACGTCTTTATAGTTTCAAACTTTTTGAATTAATAATCCTTTAAAGTTTGATTAATTTTTTCTTTCAAATCAGAGCACATCATTTTTTTTGCCAGATGCCACAGTTAGTAATGCAGTTTCTTGCTCTCATGGTAATATTGTCATATGTTTATTCAGTAGAAGGTTTGGTTATGTAAATTATTAATCACGGAGTGAATCAGTTTGGGTAATCCACGCCTGAAGTCGTGACTCTCAGAAGATTTACTCACATTTCCCCCAACAAACTGGAAGGCAGGCTTTTTCTTCAGGCTGTAATGATATGACTCAGACAGAGTGGAACTAGCTGATTGTTTTATCATCTCTCCTCTGAAGACCTGCCTGTTATTAAGCGTAATCTGCATAGCTCGGCAGAATAATTTATGAAGAACAAAATTCACATGCGCATAAACACTAAGTGAGAATAACAAGCTTCATTTTAGGGAACTTCTGTGCCACTTAATATGTAAAGAAACATGCTGATTGCTCATTAGGACTTCACTCTGTGTGCTAATCAAACGGCTTGCCACCCAATCTGTTGTGATTTGAAAGTTAGTTCACCAGTTCTGCACTGAGTGGAATTAATGTTGAAGCCATTTTTTGACCCTGCGTGTTTTTGTGCACTATGATAGGTGAGATAAGTCACTATGTGATCCTGCGTGATGGACAGGAGCGCTACCGTGGCACCGATCATAGCTTCACAGATGCGGGTGGAATCCGACCTTTTCGAGAGTACATGTACCAGCTCAGAGCCTGTAATGCTGCCGGCTGCAGGGACAGCTCAAAAGTGGGTCTATTTCTCATCTTCCTCTAATCTACCCTTAAAGGATTAATTCACTTTAAAATGAAAATTTCCTGATAATTTATTTACTTACCCCTATCTCATCCAAGATGTTCATGTCTTTTCTTTCTTCAGTCGAAAAGAAATTAAGTTTTTTGAGGAAAACATTCCAGGATATTTCTTCACATAATGGTTTTCAATTGCAACCAACGGTTTGAAGGTCCAAATCAATGCCGTTTCAAAGGGCTTCGAAGGGCTTCAGAGGGCTCTGCACGATCCCAGCTGAGGAATAGGGTCTTATCTAGCCAAACCATCGGTCATTTTCTAAAAAAAATAAACATTTTATATACTTTTTAACCTCAAATGCATGACTCAAATGCACGGTGTTCTGTTTTTGCATGACATATGACGCCATCACGTCGGAAAGGTCACGCACGGGACGTACGTGGAAGTACCGACCCAGTGTTAAAATGACAAAACAACAATGTCGGACAATTTTAAAGTTGGAGGAGTTTTTCGGCACTGGGTCAGTACTTCCACCTACGTCACGCGTGACCTTTCCAACGTGATGACGTCATACGCCGTGAAGAAGAACAACACTGAAGTCGTGCATTTGAGGTTAAAAAGTATATAAATGTTTTTTTTTTTTTTTTAGAAAATGACCGATGGTTTCGCTAGATAAGACCCTATTTCTCAGCTGGGATCGTGCAGAGCCCTCTGAAGCCCTTTGACACTGCATTGATTTGGACCTTCAACCCGTTGGTTGCAATTGAAAACCATTATGTGAAGAAAAATCCTGGAATGTTTTCCTCAAAAAAATTTATTTCTTTTCGGCTAAAGAAAGAAAGACATGAACATCTTGGATGAGATGGGGGTGAGTAAATTATCAGGAAATTTTAATTTTGAAGTGAACTAATCCTTTAATCTCATTGTCACTAGTGGTACCAAATGGAATTGCAACAATGACTGTTTCCAAACGTGTTTCCCGAACACAACCAGCCATTGGTTGGCAAAATACACAGTACCACCCCAAATTAACGCTATCGATTGAGATAATATTGCTGTGTTGGGTCGGTAGGGTTGCTCTGACCGGGCACAGCAACATTTACTTAATAGTGTAATATTGGTTCAATGTTTGTTTAACAAATCAATGTTTTGATACGTTTAAAGAAACACTTTTTGGGTAAAGAACCTTAAAAATGTTTGTAAAAGGTACTGTTCAAGTGGAAAATATTGGTGTACATACAGTATAGTATAGTCACTCCATATTTTCCTATTGTCCTTAATCTTTACAGTCTTAACCGCAAATATTTACAAACATTGTGCTGAAGAGCTACAAAACACTTGTAAAGTATCGCAGGAGTCGTACTCCCCCTTTCATGCCCATGTTATATTGCTAGTGCAGAGTAAACAGGATATTTCTAATGGCAAGCTAATGGAAGCAGAGCAACAGCTTACTTCCTGCCATAATTGTTATCTCCTTGTAATAGCTGTCAGCGGCTCAGCTGATGAAAGAGCAAATTAACCTGTCTATCTTCTCTTTTTATGTCTAATTTAGGATCCGATTATCAATAACCGCACAGATCTGCTGGAGGCAAAGTAAAAACAGCTTCCCAGAGCAACGTTAGGTCCATTTTTCTTTCCACACACCTCCAGGGTCTTGCCCAGCACACCAATTGGCCACCAATGATCCACTACTTCTTTCTTCTTCCCCCTCACACGATCGTTTTTAAGTGGAGCTGGATTAACTTGTACACCTGCAAGCATTGCCCAAACAGTTGCAATTATTGTCCGACCCAATACAAGGGGAGCAATTACCACGGGGCACCCTGTTGTCGTTCAGCAGGACCCTGCTCAGCCAGCTCTGTCGGTGGGAATGAGGAACCTGATTTAATCTTTGTGGACACTCTGCAGGCTCACAAGCACATCAGGCCAGCGCCAGGCCAGCCTACACGTAGCCGGAAAAAAAACACCTTAACCACCTCTCACGGCCCTTTCCTAATAGTCTGCCACTCCTAAAGACAAGAGTTGAAACCACTAGTGACATTCTATTAGAGCAGGATATCCAAGCCTCCATTAGGGTAAATTGCTCTGTAATTCTTTTTGGTGTGTGTGCAGGTTGTGGCAGTGACTGTCCAGGGGGAGCCAGAGGGAATCGCTGCTCCCGTGGTGAGCGCGCTGGGGCCTGGGGCTCTAAAGATCAGCTGGGTGGCTCCAGCCAAACCGAACGGTATCATCCGGGAGTACCGCATCAATCAGAGCGGTGTTGGAGTCATCCACACGGAAACGGAGGGGGAGATGGCTTACAATGTCACAGGTATCACATACACACTACCTTTCAAAAGTCTGGGATAAGTAAGATTTTTTATTATACATGTATTTATTTATTTTTTGATTTGACATTTATTCACAAAGGACCCATTCAAATGATCAAAGGTGGCAGTAATGAGTTTTGAGTAATTACAAAAACTTTCTGTTCATTAAAGAATCCTGAAACAAATGCATGATGGTTTCCACCAAAAATATTAAGCACCACAACTGTTTTCAACATTGATAATAATGATCAGTATATTCAAATGATTTCTGAAAGATCATGTGACACTGAAGACTGGAGTAATGCTGCTGAAAATTCAGCTTTGACATCACAGGAATAAATTACATTTTAAAATACATTAAAATAAAAAACAGTACTTTTTTGTTGAATTTTGTTGAACTTTAACATAAGGAAAGTATTAAATGAGAGAGAGAAATCAAGAGGAAAGTCAGAGGGCGAGTGATGAATCAGTTTAGCAGCGGAGAGCAGCCGCCCCCTACACGTTGCCCCATGCTGGCCCTGACGGCAGCAGCAGCGAGAGTAAGAGAGCGAGAATCCGCCGTGTCTCCTCCACGTGCCCTGCCTTTATTTATGCATGCTGTTTCTGGAAGCAATCTAATGACTGAATTTACACCTGATTCCCGCAATGAGCAGCCGGCCTGCCCATCACTCCTGAGGCTTCCGCTGATTTGTGGGGCTTCTTTTATCTGCCTGGGAGAGGAGCAGTGTTCCTGGCCCTGAGCCATCCGTCACCACCGCAAGGGTACGCACAAGGCGCACTCCCACTTTCGGTGGCGCCCGACTCAGTACAGCCCAGCACATGGCAATGGACAGCTGCACAACAGCCAGCACACACAGAGAGAAGGATTTAGATTAAGTGCTCACAAATATCCTTCCAAGAAAGATTTACATTTTCCTCTGATCAGTATCTGTTTTATCACTAGTGGTTATTTTGTTTTGTGTTTTTTTTTACCAAAAGTTATTATTATTATTATTATTATTATTATTATTATTATTAATGCAGCCACTAATTATAATGTCTGCAAAAATAATGTAATGTTTAGAGGCTTTTCTTAGCAAGTATTGATACATGTAACTGCTATTAATGTAATTATTATAACCAGTAAATAATTCAGTAGATTCGATTAAAAATGTGTAATCAAGTGGAAGCAATAATAATAATTTAAATTTTTCATGTTATTTTGTACACAATGTCTTAAAAAGCGGCCACTTTTTATAATGTCTGCAGTGGTAATGTCATTTTTGGAAGCTTTTCACAGCAAATATTTATAAATGCAACGGCTGTTAATATAATTATTATTTTTTGTAATAATCAATTTACAGCAATATTAATAATAGTAGTAGCAATAATGTGTATTTATTTATTTGTTTGAAGTCTTTTGTAGTCTAGACTTGAATATGTAATTTGTTTTTTTTAAATATTTTTTTGAATGGGCTCCTTTTCAAATAGCACATATGCGCTGTAAGTGTCTGTCTCTACAGACCAATTTGAAACACATAATTCATGCAGAGAGAAAAGGAGAGAATGTTTCTCGCTTCAGCCTGTCGACACTATCACTGACATGATTATCAAACCTGAGTCACATCATTTTGAGGAGCATCTGATCTCTTTCCAGTCAGGATTAATCTGAATGAATCGCATGCAGGGAGCCGCTCCTCTGAGAGATGGCTGACTCTGGGAATGCTAACATTCAATAACGCCGGAGAGAATGACATCCTCACTTCCCGTGTTTGAGCTCACGGACGTCCAGGAGAAAACCAGGCTGATTTATTTGAATATATTGTACATTTTTTGTGCTTTGAGACTGTTGACTGTGCAGTCTGTGTAGCTTAAACACCTCTTACTGAAATCAAACAATGTTTAAACAGCAGGTTTCCTGTGTGCGCAACCTCTCAGCTGCTGTTCTTTGTGAGGAATCTCCTGGCGTGAAGTTCTCAGTTTTCCTCTCCGAACATGAGCTCAGACCTCCCTCCCTGCCTTCAGCAGCGCTCAGCCACAGGCTGTCTGTCTGTGCACTCCAGAGGGGCCACTGGGAAGCACTACATCTTTGTAAATAAGCTTGAAATCAGCGGGGACCTTCAAATGGTTGGAGCTCCTCTGCAACTTGCTGTCGACCAAAGATATTTCAGCTAGCAGCGGCGATAAGGGGCTTTCCGAGTTCTTTCTGTTCCTCTGAAGGCCCTGAAGTTGGCAGCGATGGCACGCTCCAAACAAATCATCCAGTCCTGGATCCTGGGGTGAGTGGGGCGGGAGGGGATCTGATGGCAGATTTGGCTGGCTGGCAGTGTTGCGTGTTTAAGACTTGGCTGGGGGTGATGGCAGGCAAAGGCGGACTCGCTGGCTGGGATGTGAGGCGGCGGCGATGGCGTTCAGTTGCTGGCAGAGTCTGCAAAATGCCTTTGCTCTGGGTTTCCTTTGTGGAGAGGCTCTTAAAGCCGCGTTGAGACTTTCATGTCCCTCTGCGCGGAGCGGTAAATCCTACCAGTGTTTTGTGCCGTGCGTCGGCTCGGGCGGCCTGAGCGTCTGTGCTCCAGCGCCGACTGCTGCTGAGAAGCACCTCCGTGCTCCTTTAAACCTCCAAACTTCCTGCCTTCCCTCACTTGACATGATTAAACACACACACACCAAAGCGCTCAAGCCTCCTGCTTGCTTTCTCTGTGGCAACAAAGCCGCCACTTTAAACACCACGTTAGAGTCACTGGATTACAGATTTAGCTTTTTTTTCTATTTGTTACCTATGAAACTATTAAGACTAAAACTTTAATTTAGAAGCAAGTTGCATTGTGCTTGTTATATACACTATTTTATACAAAAATAAAGATTCTTTATTGGCATCTATGGTTCCATGAAGAACCTTTAATATCCACAAAAGGTTCTTTATAGTAAGAAATGGTTCTTAAAATGTTCTTCACACTAAGAAAAAAAAATATTCTTTTAAGATCCACTGAAAGGTTCTTTGGGGAAACTAAAAATTGTTCTTCTATGGCATTGCTGCGAAAACCCCTTTTTGGAACCAATATTTTTAAGAGTATATGTGAGTTTACTACCTATACCATCAAACATTTATTGAAGTTGTGTGTGATGCATGGAATTGAAAGTGATCACGTTCAAACATTTCTTTGCTGCCCTTTGTAGCTACAGGAGCTGTGTGCTCGTTCATACACACTGTGAGAGCCGGCCCTTTCATATGACAGCACTCATAGTGACAAAGACAGTTCCTGTCCCCTTTGTTATTGTAATGAATAGAGACCAAATAAATGAAAGGCATCAATAATTAAAGCATTATTAGTTTTGACTGTGTCTTCAACACATTGGGAAAAATGCAGTGAGAGAGAATAAGGTTTAAAAAAGTTTTTTATATTAAATGTTTTTGTTAGATCATATAATTTAGATTATAGACCTCAAATGCCCTTTATTTTAATAAGGCAGAAGAAGGTGATTTATTTATTTCACTTTTTTTTTTGCATGATGATAATTTGCAGTGTGAAATGTGCTTTAATTAACTAAGTGTAGTGTCGAATGATTGTTCAAATTACATAAAAAATAAATAAAATAAAAACACCGTAAAATGGCAGAAAATTATTTGAGTGAGAAAATTCTACATGCCTGCGAGATAAAACTCTTAATATCATGTAGTCAAGATGCACTTCATCATTGCAAATTAGCTTCTGTTAAATTAAGTATAAAATCCCCATAGAATCTAAAATATGTATAGCTTTTCATTAACTGATGTAACTGAAATATTGCTCTCAATTACATAAATTATGTTGCAAGCCATGCGTTTAATTGGACATTTGTAAATGAACTAATAATTTATTAATATACAGTACTAGCATTTTTAATTCTAAATCCCAGTAGAGTTTAAACCTTCACTGAATGTTTTCAAAAGTGTAATGCTCTGAAAATTATTCTAAACGTGTCACAATTAAAAACCAAAAGACTTCATGTCTTTATAAGCAAAAATCTTATGCAAGTGTGTAAAGTCACTGGTTAGTTTTAGCCAGCACCACAGTCTCAAACCCCTTTACCTGGCTTATCAGTCTTCTGTGTGCAGCTGCTTTATCAGGGTTCAGAGAGGTCTGCCCATGTCCTGATAGAAAAGAAGAACCTCTGCCTCCTAAATTATGCGTGAGCGGGAGGAAACTGATCCTATAAAAGGCATCAGGGATAGTCTCCTAGCTTGGCCGACACGTGGAGCCCACAGATCGCTTCATAATCCCCTCCAGACAGAAAAAAAAACATTAAGTAATTGTAGACAGGAAGTGGGCACTTAATTATTTAGAGGTTTTATCAATGTGGCAGGTAAAGTGAGTAAGCATTGCAGGCCTTTTCTCATCAGGTCGCCATGTTCAGGAATAGCACCTATCATCTTCTCATATTCTCTAATGCAAACAGTAAATGGCAGCTTGTCAATAAAATACCTTTTTATATCATTTATTACCTCACACTTCCTCATGGCTCTGTACGGAGCAATTTGGATGACAGTTACGGCATTGTTTCACTTTGTGTTAGCCGTGTGCTACAAATGGGCCGTTGTGTGCTTAGAGGGGTAAGAGCTAAAATTATTGATTTTTTTTTTTTTTTGACTCCTGTTTATTTATATATGTATTTCTTTGCCATTTTCATTAAAGGTGCATATGTCTTTAACAGGCTAAGAGTGCCCCCTTCAGTTTGTATGGGAATCTAAAATGTAACTGATGGTGATGTCGTGAATGGATCAGTGTTTTTGTTGTTTTTTTCTGGAATAATATACATACATATTAATAATTACGACTTCCTGCTTGATATTAGACAGCATATGCTTCGTTCAAGTGCAAGTTTGAGTCTATAAAAAATAGTATTGTCTGTGTAAAAAATTCTAATTAAAAATTCTAAATTCTGTTACTCTATTAAGTATAATAATAATAATAAATTGGAATGTTAACGCTTTTACTGATATATAATTTCTAAAGCTAACCTTTAATTCTGACTAATCATTCAAAGATTTTTTTTCTGTAATCTTTTTTAATGTAATCTTCCTATTAGTTTCCCAAGTAGATTGATCTTTAAATTAGGTTGGATTTACGGCATGCAAATGCTTTCAGCCCCCTGAACACCTAATGCTATAATAACTTACCCCTCAACACTATAATAACCTAGCCCTTCTAGAATACACACCTGGACATGTTTTGCATGGCGATGTGTGAAGTGAAGCTTTAAAGGCAATATTCAGCGGTTGTCCCCTGTGTTTAGTATGCTCAACAGAATTCTTTACTTAACCCAAACACAGCTCAACGTTCTGAAAACATTGATCTGTGTTTGGGTTAAATGAGAGAGGCCGTAAGGCATACTAAACAGGAGCACGGGTGCATGCGTTCCTCCAGATGTGGAGGCAGTGCTCGACGGACACAGGCACGGCTTTACGGGGTGCGCAGAGTTCAGGATTAGAGTGAGATTTAAAGTGCTTCAGGATTAGAACCAGATTTAGAGTTCTGACTGCTGAAGCTGCATCTTTGTCACAGGTGCTGTGCTAGACACCAAAATACTCCTACATTTTGTATTTATTTATTTATTGTGTTTCAATTAAATAATATAAGCCCAATCTTTCTCATTTTAAATGAGTTTTTAAATGCGGTGTGTTACATGAAATTATTTATAAATAATTTATTTTCATCGATTCAAAATTACTTTATTAATGAAACCAAAAGCTAAAATTGCTGTAATATTGCATTACATTCTTTGCTGTTATCTTATTTTTAATAAGGGTTGTTATACATTTAAATCAGCTGAATTTTATATTTCATAGAAGTGTTGATAGTTTTTTTTTAATATATTTAAAATACATAACTAAGTATTAAATATATTAAAATATATTAACATTAAATATTTTGAAATTATATATTATTATATATTTATTATTAAATTCATTAGCACCTATCGATATGTAAGTGAAGAGCTGATTGTTGCATATGGTGTTTAAAAGCAATGTCTGTTGACTGTTTTTGCAGGTCTGCAGCCGCACGCCAACTACAGCTTCATTCTTGTTGCATGCACTGCAGCTGGTTGCGGAGCAAGTCAGCCATCTATGGGCCGCACACTGGAAGATGCACCAGCAGGTGAATGCACATACACACACTGACACTCCCTGTAACATATCATCTCACAGTGAAAACATTGTTTTTGATTTTCAATGCATAATCAGAGTTTTCGTATCTTTCTTTATATATATATATATCCTCTTTGTTTTCTCTTCTCTAGACGTGTGGGCAGTGCCCAGGCATATACAGGTTAACTCTTCAGCAGTGGAGCTTCACTGGAGCCAGCCGCTCAAACCCAATGGCCTGCTCTCTCGGTATCGGCTGCTGCGTGACGGAGTGGTCGTCTTCACCAGTGACGGAGGAAAGATGAGCTACACAGACGCTGGCCTTCAGCCCAACACCAGGTTCTATCTATCAGCTATCTTTAACAAGCCATTAGCACTTGATTATCGATGACATCTAATCCAATGCGTGTCTTGAATCCTGGGACTCTACAATAACAGAGCTCTTCAGTAACAGAGCTGCTCTGATACCAAATCATTAAAAGTTTTTAAGAGGCGCGAGCAGGGAGGCTAGCTAATGAGCAGCAGCGTTGGCTTGGAGAGTCGCATTGATCGCGTTCCCCTTGTGACTCGAGTTAGGACATCAACCAAACTTTTCTACGGTTGATGGAGAACGAGACTAAGGCTCTTATAGAAGTCTAGAAGATAAATAGCATGATAGCTTGGAATTTTAACTTTAAGATACTATAAATTACATTTTAAATAATTAAATATTATTACATAATTGTTTTTTATTTTATTTAATAAAAATATATTGCATAATACAGAGATGGAAACTCGAGTCTGCGACTCGGTCGGGGACTCGAGTCGCACTTAAGTCGCAACTTGCGACTTGACTTGGACTCGCGAACAACTGACCTGAGACTTGACTCGAGATTACGTTCTCCCGATTACGTTCTCTATTTACTACCCCACATGACAGCACAAAACACCACCTTTTTACTATTCATTCATTCCCAAATATGGGCTGCAGCAGCGAATATCACAAAACATTTCTAAACACACCAAGCACCAAGCGTGACGCATCTGAAGGCACGCGAATTCATCACCCATTAGAAAACTGCTGTTAAATAAATTAGCAACAAATAGTAACAATATAGTCAAGCCTTACCGTACAAAACTTTGTCATTTAATTTGAAAAGCAATCAATTAATCCGAAGGGAAGCTGCGGTGTTGCAAAGCAGCAGAGGCTTGCTTGCAGTCCATTTTCAAGAAGTACACATTTCCATGTCCTTTTCATGTTTTTCCCCAAAGTAGGCTATTTGCTAACATATGCATATAATCCAGATTTACCAAGTTAATTTGCATCTGGATTGCACGAACACTTTCATACGCAATTTATGACCCTGTCCGACTTATTTCCACAAACGAGACACGCAGATGGAAATGTTGTTCTTTGTGTCATTTACTGTAACGCTTGTCTATACACAGGTTTTGTTACTGCCGGCGACAAAACCGATGACTACATTATCCAGCATTGCTTGAGATCTACAGCAAACTACGGCAACTCAAATAGCTCAAAATACACAGCACTTTTTTCCCCCTTGTGGTGGTTCTAAATGGTATAATTTTGTGCAAAGTTGGAAAGTAATAGTAATGATTTAAGTAGTATTTTGTGTGCTTTATTATGCAATTTTAAAGTAAAATTAATCTGTTTTGATAGTTCAGTACACTGTTAATTATAACAACATATAACAAAAATATTTCTAAAAATAGAACAAAGACTTGACTTGAGACTTGACTTGGACCCTAAAGACTTGAGACTTGACTTGACTTGCACCTCAAGCATATATGCATATATATATAAATTTATATTTATATATATATATATATACAGGGTATTTTCAAAATTAACTTTTTTGCTCACCAGCCACTGTGGCTAGTGGTTTTCCAAAGTTACTAGCCACTCAGTATTTTCACTGGTAAAAATTTTGTTGTTGGGAAATTTGTTGTTGTCTATATGTAAATGACCACTATACGCATCCAAATCAAGTCTACATGAAATGTATAACATGACAGATCATCAAATAGGCCTGTTTAGCTCTGATAAGGTTGTGTGTAAAGCTCCTTAATCTAGACAGAGAAACACTAACAGTTGCTTGTCTTAAAAAAAAAAGATTTTTTTGGTGTAAATATAATTTATTCTCAAGCAATATTTTGTAAGAAAAATATCCATATTTATATAACTTTTATAACTTTATAAAGTAAAATATCTATAAATAAAAGGGTAAAAAAAAAACTCCAAACAAGTGATTTTACTGAACATAAGAACTACTTGTTTATTTTATGTACTTTCATTGTGGCATTTACACAAGTAATAAGATCAGTGATGATCTTCCAGTGCTCCAGTGCTATTCTATGGCACATGGTAAATCAAGACATGTCTATCTAAGCAAACAAATCAACCTAAGCCTGCTCCAGCTGTAAAACATCGTCCCTACCCACCACACCCAAGATCCAGTTTCCATTGGTTGAACTTTCAAATGACGTTGGAAAACCCGGAAGTCCTATAGCTTTAGCCAAGCAGTGTGTCAAGCATTGTCTTATGTTTTGTTTGGCTCATTCAAGACCGTTTGCTCTAAATAAAGATATGTGATCTACTATGGTTTACTAATGTTTCAAGTTACAAAACATGGTGCAAAAGTCATGTCTGTACTGTTTACACATGCGTTGCGGTGCTCTTTCATACAAATACTTGGTATAGTTTGGTCTCTAACTGAAACGGATATGCTTGTTGTATTCTGCTAGTTGAGACCTTTTCAACAATATATAACACAAGTCTATAGAAATAAAGCAGTTATTTTTTCACGCTATGAAAATAGAGCACTTCTGATACATCAACAAATTTAAAAGCACTTGTTAAAGCCACAATATGTAATTTTTACGCCGCTAGAGGTCGCTTATTCAAAACAAAGGCGTAGCTTGATGACGCTATGATTTCGTGGAGCTTTTATTATGCCGCGGACGACCGCTTCCGCTTCTTCCGGTCATGCATATGTGGGGTAACGCAGCGCTGTTTGAGTGTGTTGAAAGTTATGTTATAATGCTACTCTGTGCGTTCGCTCGGCGGCTACTATGAGACACTTGTTGCACACTGCAGTAAGCTAGATCGATATTAGGCATGTTAAAACATGGTACTTGCGGTAAATCAAAAAAATCGTTTTCTGTGGATAAATGTATCCAAACAGTTGCTCACCTGCCGGAAATCGAGGGTAACGCGGGTATGATGTCATTGATAGGCGACACACGGACACGGTCCGTGTCCTGGTTAAAATTGCTTATTTCTCTGGATTTAAACATTCTTGGAAACATTTGGGATAATGTAAGTACAAGTCAACAAAATGTATAACATTGTTCTAGTGGTTTTTGGATATTTTAATCCAAAAATCTTACATATTGTGCCTTTAAGTGATGGTCATATTCCTATTTTCACTGTAAAGCCAAGCTTCTAAGCTTTAAAATGACCAATTTTGTGTTGGTTAAGCAAGTGGTTGTTAAGTAACGTGATAGCTTATTTTAGAGGTTTAGGTTAACGAATATCGATTAATTTAAACAGCGATCAATTATGGGAATGCATGTAAATTGACATCCCTAGTATGGTATAGTAATTGAAGTATATAAATAATTGTATAAAAACAATTCAAATATTTTTCATCTTAATTCATTTTTGTATTAGCTGAATTCCTAAGATTTGTAGTCAGTTCTCTAGACAAATTTTATTTGTAAATTTACATTGTAATTTTGAATTATTTTTTAATGTGCTGAATAATCAGAAACTATCTACTTAAGAATGTACATAAATAAATATGAGAATATAATTTTCTTGATGTTGTAGAAATTCAGCTGTTTTGTCAATGCCTCGTTATTTATGAATATATCCAGTCTTAGCATCTGTGAAATCTGTTGGTTGGCTGTAATCAAAAAATGCACACAGGGACTCTGTGTGTGCAAAATAATTGCTTAGTTTGTGCAATATGTTGTGTAAATATTTGCAATGGTTCATTCTCATAAGCTGCTTAAGATACAGGATAAATCTGTTTGTTTCATTACTTTACAATCAGTGATTCGTAGATTGTTCACTGCATTCTCTCACGTGTGTGTATATATATATATATAGAGAGAGAGAGAGAGAGAGAGAGAGAGAGAGAGTGTTTAAACCTTTTTCATCATGCAAATCTTCCACACTGATTTGAACAGTCAAAACCATGTGTCTTCTGATTGGACAGTTTGGACAGGTCATTCAGTCACCTGACCACCCTCTCATTGTCCCTTGGCTGCTTTTGTTTATACTGTAGCTTCAAACAGAGCAGGGGATAGCCATGACGTTTAATTTGCCGTAATTCCAGATGACCTGCCAAAAGGCATTCCCTTCTCCCGTGCTCTTCCCTTTCCCTTTCTTCTTCCAATTTAGCTCTGTAAGGAGCGTTACAAAGGCAGACGAGCGGTTCATTATCCAGAGAGGCTATAGGCTGATGTGGGAAACAGTTAACCAGGGTGCTGGGGGGTGTTCTGCCAGCACTCCTGCTCATCGATTATTTATGACAATGTTGATTAGCTGTCACTTACCTCACCATCGTAGAAAGTCTCTCTGACGAGTGAAATATTAACCTTTCTCCCTCTAGGGAAACAGGTTATCCGCTTGCCACCTCGTTTGATGCGCCACATCATGTTTATTCGACTTAAAGTATGCAACGTACACGCAGCGGCACAATACCTGCATCTGTATGCACTGTGTTTTAAACGTGTTCTCTGATTAATATTGCTAATGCTTTTATTGCACATGATGAGCATGGTATATAATAACTGATGTGACTATTTTAAAGGAATAGTGCTGGAACAATAGTTAATGTGAAGGTATTAATGGCTGGCTATGGAGTTTATGGCAAATTAAAAGCCTTTAATGTTGAACATGACCCACATACATTGCTAATGCACACCTTTGCACTGACACCCATCTCTGTTTAAAAGGTAAATCTATCTTGTGAAGTCATGTATGTCTTAAAAGAGCCTTCCACAGAGTGTTTTTATAACCCACATCAGGCGTTAATACATGCGCATACACACACACACACACATACACTTCCCTTTCTATTTATATGCATGTCCGTTCAGAGCATCTGTCACGCCTGTCACAGATCACAGTGGAGGGGCTGATCAGCATTGCATTAACAATGTCATCTGTTAAATAGTATCACACCATATCGATCCAGCAGGGACTTTTCCAATGAATCAAGTATAATGTAAAAGCAGAATTACAAGAAGGCATCTGAGCATTTACTTTTCTCCATTTATATTAGAAATAAAATAGTAAATTTCGTGAGGGTCAACAGCTGACTAGTCGAATTGAAGATTCATTCATTCATTCATTCTGGTGAAAACCTCTTTGAGAAATTATGTCTTTTAAATTCATTCTGTTTAAAACCCTGCCAGTTTATTTTGCGATAATGACGTCTGTCTGTATAGTTGCTAACTAAAGGTAGTCACGATACTAAAATAACTAGGGCAGTTCTGTTTTCTTAATATACACTTTTTCTAATAAGCAGCAGTGAAATATGACAAAACTGTTGCTGCTTTTAATGTCAATTTGTACTGCACACTCTCACTCATTGGTGGTTGAAATTTCACAGGCAAAAAAGGTCCATTGTCTATTGTTGTATCAATGTACAAAGTCACTTTCAAACCAAGTTCTGTTAGTCATTCATTGCATAAAATTTGTGTAACTTAAACCCGTAGTGAATTCTGTGTGGGAAAATTTTTCACGCTTATTTGAAATTCCAGATTCTGTGGAATTCTATTGTAAATCGGAATTCTATTGTAACTCGATTTCACTTGCACTTTTACTGTAGTGAATTGCTTTATTTAGCTGTTGCAGGAAAAATGAACAGATTAAAAAAACAAGTCACCAAGTCGGATTGTTTTTTATATCTGCTGTTTGCTAGTATTATTTCAGCTTGCTTTCCCATTCCTGATTTTAAATAACATTTGGTTTGTTATGCTGGCATTCATGCCTCAATTCTGAGGACTCTGATGAAAGACGCAGATCCTTAAACAAAACTATGCCTGCTGTGAAAGACACACCTTAATGGCAGAATCAATGCACCCGCCTTTCTCGTGGACAATGAATAATTAAACGCAGCGTCGACTCCCACCTGAAATGGAAAATCGCTGAAACAGAGGCAAATTTAACTTCTGTGACAGGAGACTTTTAAGCTAATAGCATAATTTAGTTTCACAGTTGACTTATTTATCTCCTATCCATCTTTGCTTCACAGATATGTGTACGAGTTGGAGGCCACCACCAGCGGCGGGAGCAGTCTCAGTGATAGATACGTCATTCAGACCCCCGTCTCCTCCCCGGAAAGGATTCCTCCTCCGTATAATGTCAGCCTCCATGGCCCTCGCTCCGTCTTTGTTGCCTGGTCACCCCCAGGTAATGTTTACAACCTAATGCACTATGCAGCCTCTCTATTTAGCACTCAAGCAAGACTGATTTATCCCTGCTCGGGCTTGCGAGAGTGACGGCACGCGGGCAAGAATTTACGAGTGGCGTTGTGTGTAATTTACCAGGAGCCCAACATGGTCGTGGTGTACATGCATCAGTGCGGGCCGGACGTAGATGGGTCCCACCAATCAATTAACATTCAAACCTAAGTGACAGCTTTTCCTACCTCTAGTGTGATTTAGAGGAGAGTTGTTTGAGATGCGCTCGCCCTTCACCTGCGTGTGTTCTCCCATCACTGGCCAATCGTGTCTCATTCATTCTCTCCTTCTCCGCTGTTGCTGTGGAGTTGAGGTTAAGTTTAGGTATTGGATGGTGTGTACCAATTCTGATCATGTGCATGTCTGTGCACCCAATTAAACGGCAGCACACATAGATATGTTTATTAATTCATATTTATTTAGAGACGTTTGGCTTGGTTGTACTTTGAAGACTAGATGGAGGAATCACCACCCATGCAGCTTTTACAGGAAACTGTACAGCATATGTAACAATGAAAGAGTCAAAATCCCCAAAACATAGTCTCTCTCCAAAATCCAAAATTATTTTTATTAAATTATTCAGATGCTGTGTACTGCTGGCAAAATCATTGAGATCCTCTTCATTTTACCAGATAAATACTGCACTCATAAAAAAAAAAAAAAAAAAAAAAAAAGATTATATGTGTGTATATACTGTATGTATGTGTGTATAAATGTGTGTGTGTATATGTATGTATATACACTGAACAAAATTATAAAAGCAACACACTTGTTTTTGCCCCCATTTTTCATGAGCTGAACTCAAAGATCTAAGACTTTTTCTATGTACACAAAAGGCCTATTTCTCTCAAATATTGGTCACAAATCTGTCTAAATCTGTGTTAGTGAGCACTTCTCCTTTGCCGAGATAATCCATCCACCTCACAGGTGTGGCATATAAAGATGCTGATTAGACAGCATGATTATTGCACAGGTGTGCCTTAGGCTGGCCACAATAAAAGGCCACTCTATAATGTGCAGTTTTATCACACAGCACAATGCCACAGATGTAGTTTTAAGGGAGCGTGCAATTGGCATTCTGACTGCAGGAATGTCCACCAGAGCTGTTGCCCATGAATTGAATGTTCACCATAAGCCGACTCCAAAGGCGTTTCAGAGAATTTGGCAGTACATCCAGCCGGCCTCACAACCGCAGACCACGTGTAACCACACCAGCCCAGGACCTCCACATCCAGCATCTTCACCTCCAAGATCGTCCACCACCCGGTCCAGACCAGCCACCCGGACAGCTGCTGCAACAACCGGTTTTCTCATCGGGGTCTTGACCTGACTGCAGTTAGTCGTCATAACCGACTTGAGTGGGCAAATGCTCACATTCGATGGCGTCTGGCACTTTGGAGAGGTGTTCTCTTCACGGATGAATCCTAGTTTTCACTGTACAGGGCAGATGGCAGACAGCGTGTATGGCGTCGTGTGGGTGAGCAGTTTGCTGATGTCAACGTTGTGGATCGAGTGGCCCATGGTGGCGGTGGGGTTATGGTATGGGCAGGCGTATGTTATGGACAATGAACACAGGTGCATTTTATTGATGGCATTCTGAATGCACAGAGATACCGTGACGAGATCCTGAGGCCCATGGTTGTGCCATTCATCCACGACCATCACCTCGTGTTGCAGCATGATAATGCACGGCCCCATGTTCCAAGGATCTGTACACAATTCCTGGAAGCTGAAAACATCCCAGTTCTTGCATGGCCAGCGTACTCACCGGACATGTCACCCATTGAGCATGTTTGGGATGCTCTGGATCGGCGTATATGACAGCGTGTTCCAGTTCCTGCATATCCAGCAACTTCGCACAGCCATTGAAGAGGAGTGGACCAACATTCCACAGGCCACAATCAACAACCTGATCAACTCTATGCGAAGGAGATGTGTTGCACTGCGTGAGGCAAATGGTGGTCACACCAGATACTGACTGGTTTTTGGACCCCCCCGGACCCCCCCCAGTACAGTAAAACTGCACATTTTAGAGTGGCCTTTTATTGTGGCACACCTGTGCAATAATCATGCTGTCTAATCAGCATCTTGATATGCCACACCTGTGAGGTGGATGGATTATCTCGGCAAAGGAGAAGTGCTCACTAACACAGATTTAGACAGATTTGTGAACAATACTTGAGAGAAATAGGCCTTTTGTATACATAGAAAAAGTCTTAGATCTTTGAGTTCAGCTAATGAAAAATGGGGGCAAATAAAAATATATATATATATATATATATATATATATATATAGTAATGGAAAATTACTATTTTTTATGTTTTTGAAAGAAGTCTCTTATGCTCATCAAGCCTGCATTTATTTGATCAAAAATACAGAAAAACAGTAATATTGTGAAATATTATTACAATTTAAAATAATGGTTTTCTATTTTAATATACTTTAAAAATGTATTTCTGTGATGCAAAGCTGAATTTTCATTACTCCAGTCTTCAGTGTCACATGATCCTTCATAAATTTCCTTCATTCTAATATGCTGATTTATTATCAATGTTGTATTTTTAATTAATAATAGTCTGAATTTTAGAGTCATATAAACTTGGAGTCAGATTAAATTCTGAGCTAGAGTCAAATTGAAACTAAATTATTACAAATTAAGTGCAAGTAAAAGACCTACATGCAGAATACCTTTACCACGCCGCTGGATTCCGTCACTGGGCCAATGGGTGGTCCTTACAAGATCACATAAATAGCAAAAGGCGATCCAATCAATTCCTGATGGATAAAATCATGTCCCGTCCTACATTTTTTCTTGTTCGAGAAGCCGACTTTAAAGCGTCCATGTAGTTAACTACTATTTATGGGTTTACTGAGACTATTCATTATCCGAGTTAGGTGTAACTAAGGTGTAAAATTGTATAACTAAAAAGTCATTTTCCGAAGGGGGTCCATGCAACATTTCTGAGCTGAGGTTCGTCCAGTGATCCAGAGCGAGTTGTCATTGCTGTGGTGTCCTGCATGATCTTATCATTTCTATTGCAGACTGCAGCCCACCGGCCTCCACTGATCAATCAATCACTCTGTTTACACTCTGAGACTGCAGCAACGGGCTCATCTGCACATCCCACTGTGCATGTGGGCCAAGTGTTCTCCCACATGGAGAGTAAATGCAAACTCTCTCTCCTTCTCTCTCTCCCTGTGGTTTGAGCTGTGGTAGTTCATAGACTCCATCCCAGCATCCCAGACTGCTCATGTGCATGCTCAGAATGACTACCCAGTGCACCTGTTTCACATATGTGTGAGAAACCCTTAGCATGTCAGATCTGTGTGTATGCATTCACCTGGTCATGTGTCGCAAATCTCTGCGAATCTGCATGCACATATTTGTTTTCCCTCAAGAAGGTGCGGGTGGGTGGGTGTTTAAGCGTGTGCGTGCATATTCACACACTCAAGAGTGATTTCAGAGGCTACATTCAAGCGGTCCTGATTGTCTGCCTCAGATGGTCCATCTTTTGCTATTATTGCCCCATTATGCCTCTCTCCTGTGAGAGGATCCCCTTAAACAACCTCAATTACACCATAAGAGCCCTTAAACAGCCCTGATACCCACAGAAAACATTTACATAGCCCGGATCTTTTATTGACTTTACATTTCGAGAGAGGCGAGCGAAAAAATCTATGGCTTCAAACTACAATATCTCACGCTTGGTTAAGTCCGAATGCAGAAACGGGCACGGTTTTAAGCTGCACCTGTGCTTGATGGATCAGATCTGATAGCATGTTCCTTTTCTTTTCCTTTGTGCCATTATTTCTTATTAGACTCTCATTCAAGTTGAAAGTGCAAAAACTCCAAAGTCAGTGATTAGTTGTAAATAATAGAACTTAGGGACCTGTGCGATTGAACTTCTAGGGCTTGATGCTTTGATCAAAGCACCATCTAATTCCAGCGGGTTTTTGTGTCTCAGGCAAAAGACTACATCTGCTCAGGGAGACGGCAATGAAGGAAGTTGAATAATTTAACTTTTTCATTTGTAAAGATAATCAGCCCGTTCTGAATACATCTCAGGTCTCATAAATGTTGAATAACCTATCAGCCTCCAGTTGCCGTAAATTATGAAAGACGCCAGTGATGGGAATATTAACAAAGCGTGGATGCCAGGACTCTACATTCTTTAGTTCAAATGCATTACAGTAGACCGTGTGTGTGTCTGTGTGTTTCGGACAGCGGTGGGATAGACGAACTGGGGGAAGTGCCTGCTTGCCCAGAAGGATGTTAAATCAAGGGCAAAGCTTCCCAAAGTGTCAGATCCACTGTATGTCAGTCCTTGCACTGTATTACAAGTACATACGGCTCTTTGTATATTGCGATTGTGGAAAAGGTGAGCTGATTGTGTTTTTTGTTTTCATGGGGAATTATCACTAATCTTTTCAGTTAGTTTGTCAGTTAGTGATTTGTCACTGCATTTGTGTCACATTTCTACATTTTAGATTTGCTTAAACGAGCTTGCAATGAATCTCCTATCGATGCCTTGGATATCAGTTAGTAAAAGCAAGCAAATGTGACTTTCTGTTTCCGTTTGCCTCTAGGTGTGTATAATTTAAGTGCTCCTTTGGAATATAACATCCTGCTCAATGCAGGCACTGAGCGGCCCCTCGTCCGCCCTGCTGGACCAGAGCACTTCATGCTACTACAAGGACTGGACCCGTACACTATTTACCATATTCAAGTACAGGCCTGTCAGCCAGGTATTCACCTACCCAATGAAACCTGAACACTTTAAATGATCAGACAAGAAAATTAAATGATATGATTTGGACGTTCTGTAGACTACATTTCAGCTTAGGTGGAGACAACAATCAGTCAATTTGGAAATATACTCCTCTGAAAACAGTTAAAGGGATAGTTCACCCAAAAATGAAAATTGCCCCATGATTTACTCACCCTCAAGCCGTCCTAGGTGTATATGACATTCTTCTTTCAGACGAATACAATCAGAGTAATATTAAAGTGCCCCTATTATGCTATTTTATTATGCCCCTATTATGCCCTACTTCCAAATTTAGTTTTGGAGGTTTCCAACAACAGGTTTACATGCATCAAAGGTCAAAAAACTCTATAATATACATTGCACATCACCACAATGTTCAATGATTCTCAAACGACTCGATGGATGAATCAGTCTCTCTAAATCCCTCCTTTCCGTGAGCCTACTCTGCTCTGATTGGTCAGACGGCCCAGTCTGTTGTGATTGGTCTACCGCGTACAGCGCGTGTTTCAGAAGCTAAACACCCATTACCATAACTGAACTCTAGCTCCGTCCAGAGGCTTCCTAAAGCTCAGCGATAGTACACTGCACACTGTAAAGACAGTAGCGATGACGTTGATTTTACACCAATCCCAGCGCGAGTCCGAATCGATGATGAAACATTGGAAGAACATCAGGTTATTCAACCCGAACCTTAAGCAGGACGTTTCTCAGTGATGCTACTCAGTTTGAGGTACATTATGAGATGTTTCAACTGTAATTCCTCACCATCAGCATTAGCAAGTGTGCGTCCGTGTGTGTGTGTGTGGGTGGGTGGGTTTCTAATTTATTGCGGTGCACATGCGGGAACTGTATCAATAACAGCGCATACGTTAGCCGAGCACTAACGTGAATGACTGATGGAACATTAAAGTTTGCAAAATAAATCTTGCTCCATCCTTTATCTTTACTCAAAGTAGTAAGAATTACAGACAATCTGCATTAATAGACACAGTTTTGGGTAATACTGGAGCCCACAGCTGATTTACAGTAGTATTTCAGTAAGAAAGTAATAACGTCAGTTAGCCGGTTAGCCAGAGACCTACACAATATGAAACACAATAAACACATTGTAGAGCACAGCGTCTTCTCGACATGACGCTATCCAGTATCCGCTGCAGTGTTTGAGGGGGTTCAAGTTTTCCCTGGTGTCTGTGCGCGCAAAAAGTGGACGGGCAGTATGCTAATGTTTTGTCTTGACATCACAACGAAATGGCTTGCAATTCGTTTAAAAAACAATTCGTTTAATTGTCTCAGAGTCGACTCTTACTTTGGAGAGACAATAACTTTATATACGGTGCACTTTCAGATTTAAAACTTTGCAGGATGTTTTCATTCACTTAGAACTATGTTACACACTACATGAAAGGTAATTTTCAAAAATCCATAATAAGGGCATTTTAAAAAATATCCTGGCTAATCCAAGCTTTATAATGGCAGTGAATAGGAGCCCAAAATTTGAAGCCCAAAAAAGTGCATCCATCCATTATAAAAGTAATCCACACGGCTTTTGTAAGAAAAATATCCATATTTAAAACTTTATAAAGTAAAATATATTCAACTTACGAAGAAAGTGTTACGCCTCTCGCAGTTCAAAGCGCTTACTCAACATCTGACGTCATACGCCGTGCCAGTTACAGTGGGGAGAACAAGTATTTGATACACTGCCGATTTTGCAGGTTTGCCCACTTACAAAGCATGTAGAAGTCTGTAATTTTTATCATAGGTACTCTTCAACTGTGAGTGATGGAATCTAAAACAAAAATACAGAAAATCACATTGTATGATTTTTAAATAATTAATTTGCATTTTATTGCATGACATAAGTATTTGATACATCAGAAAAGCAGAACTTAATATTTGGTACAGAAACCTTTGTTTGCAATTACAGAGATCATACGTTTCCTGTAGTTCTTGACCAGGTTTGCACACACTGCAGCAGGGATTTTGGCCCACTCCTCCATACAGACCTTCTCCAGATCCTTCAGGTTTCGGGGCTGTCGCTGGGCAATACGGACTTTCAGCTCCCTCCAAAGATTTTCTATTGGGTTCAGGTCTGGAGACTGGCTAGGCCACTCCAGGACCTTGAGATGCTTCTTACGGAGCCACTCCTTAGCTGCCCTGGCTGTGTGTTTCGGATTGTTGTCATGCTGGAAGACCCAGCCACGACCCATCTTCAATGCTCTTACTGAGGGAAGGAGGTTGTTGGCCAAGATCTTATGATACATGGCCCCATTCATCCTCCCCTCAATACGGTTCAGTCGTCCTGTCCCCTTTACAGAAAAGCATCCCCGAAGAATGATGTTTCCACCTCCATGCTTCACGGTTGGGATGGTGTTCTTGGGGTTGTATTCATCCTTCTTCTTCCTCCAAACACGGCGAGTGGAGTTTAGACCAAAAAGCTCTATTTTTGTCTCATCAGACCACATGACCTTCTCCCATTCCTCCTCTGGATCATCCAGATGGTCATTGGCAAACTTCAGACGGTCCTGGACATGCGCTGGCTTGAGCAGGGGGACCTTGCGTGCGCTGCAGGATTTTAATCCATGACGGCGTAGTGTGTTACTAATGCTTTTCTTTGAGACTGTGGTCCCAGCTCTCTTCAGGTCATTGACCAGGTCCTGCCGTGTAGTTCTGGGCTGATCCCTCACCTTCCTCATGATCATTGATGCCCCACGAGGTGAGATCTTGCATGGTGCCCCAGACCGAGGGAGATTGACCGTCATCTTGAACTTCTTCCATTTTCTAATAATTGCGCCAACAGTTGTTGCCTTCTCACCAAGCTGCTTGCCTATTGTCCTGTAGCCCATCCCAGCCTTGTGCAGGTCTACAATTTTATCCCTGATGTCCTTACACAGCTCTCTGGTCTTGGCCATTGTGGAGAGGTTGGAGTCTGTTTGATTGAGTGTGTGGACAGGTGTCTTTTATACAGGTAACAAGTTCAAACAGGTGCAGTTAATACAGGTAATGAGTGGAGAACAGGAGGGCTTCTTAAAGAAAAACTAACAGGTCTGTGAGAGACGGAATTCTTACTGGTTGGTAGGTGATCAAATACTTATGTCATGCAATAAAATGCAAATTAATTATTTAAAAATCATACAATGTGATTTTCTGGATTTTTGTTTTAGATTCCGTCTCTCACAGTTGAAGAGTACCTATGATAAAAATTACAGACCTCTACATGCTTTGTAAGTGGGCAAACCTGCAAAATCGGCAGTGTATCAAATACTTGTTCTCCCCACTGTATGCTTTTTCGTAAATTGAATACAGAAGGCGGTCTGGCGGAAACTAGATATTTTACTTTATAAAGTTTTAAATATGGATATTTTTCTTACAAAAACGCATCGCTTCGCTTCAGAAGGCCTTTATTAACCTCCCGGAGCCGTGTGGATTACTTTTATAATGGATGGATGAACTTTGTTGGGCTTCAAATTTTGGGCTGCCATTCACTGCCATTATAAAGCTTGGATTAGTCAGGACATTTTTTAATATAACTCTGATTGTATTCGTCTGAAAGAAGAATGTCATATACATCTAGGATGGCTTGAGGGTGAGTAAATCATGGGGCAATTTTCATTTTTGGGTGAACTATCACTTTAATGTTCCTAAATGTTACCATCTACACTCAGGACTCACTATTTCTTTTATGTCTATTTAAATATGTTGTATCAGTTTTACCTATGTATCGTATAGCACATTGCTTTCATGTAAATATTTGTACGTATGTGTGCAGATGGTTGTGGTGTTGGACAGGGGGTGTCTGTTCGGACCTCTGAGGCTGCGCCTTTAGCTCAGGACCCTCCAGTTCTCACTGCTGCAGGTGCGGCCGTTATCGAGGTCCGCTGGAGTCCACCACACAAACCCAATGGCTTCATCACTAACTACTTCATATACAGGTACAAAGCACTCACTCTCACATACAACCAACAAAACATGCTGGTTTTCTTATGCCAATATCACATTTGATTATTTTTTTATTTTTTTTATAGTAAGATTTTTATATTTGTATTAGTTCTGTCAACGTTAACGCGATTAATTAATGTTTTAACAATATTTAACCTAATTAACGCAGCATCCGTTTTTTTATGTCATCCCTTGGCTAGGGTTACATTATGATCACACTCTTATTCATGCAAATGCTTTTAAACCTTTCAAGCACAATAAGTCAAAAAAGAACGCGCTGTCTGTGAATGTCCTGTCTATGTGACACACACGACACAGAAAGACTCGCGCCAGTATTGTGCGCACAGACAGAGCGCCAGAGTCGAGTTCTCTTTCGCGCTTGAACCAACAATAACACACACAATTATGCCAAAATGTCAGTTTTGTCGCATATCCTGATAAAAACATTCTTAAATGAGTTAAATAAAGTCTTAAATGAACGTACAGAGTTGTGAGAAAATGAGACGTGTAAGATCCGTGTCATGTGCAGCAGCGGCAGTGCTGTCTCTCATTAATGTTAATCAAAGAACAAAGGGAACAGAGAAAATACTTGACTAAAGAACTTTTGTAGCTTTAATAAGGATTAATCTATATTTAATTTATAATGTATGCAGTGCAGACTGTTTGATAACTTTCTTCCATTTCTGTATATTTCCTACATGTTAGACAGGTAGGAAGGGCACAGGTAAATATGAAGCCTAATAAATGTTAAAAAATTTATAGATTTCAATTACACTGTAATGTTGAATGGCTATAATTAATGTTTAAAATTTCATCTAGACATCAGTAGCAGTATTAGTATCAGTGATACTGGCCTTCATTCATAAAAAGATGCCATTAAATAAGTGTTTAAAATATACTGTCTTTATGTTTTTTCTACATTAATTTGGAGAAAATTACTGTGAAACTATTACATTATAAAATATATTAAAAACGTATAAATACCTAAGTGTTTTTAATCGAAAAAATTTGTTATTTTTAAGTTATTTTTTTAATCGATTGACAGCACTAATTTATATATTAATTAATTTATTTATTTATTATTATTAACTACTAGGGATCTACAAACCCTAATACTAGAAGAAGACATTGAGCAGATTTGTCAATGAGTAAAAATATTTAATTAGCAGGAAATAAAGAATCATCTGGTTAAGTGAACATATTCAAGCTATATATGCATGATTTCAGTGTATATATTTTTTAACAGTTTTAACTGTTGTTGTCAATGTGACATCCAGTTGTCAATACTTGAATAATATTGGTCACACAGGCCTAGGACCTCTGTAGAACAGATATTTTGGCTCTTTTGTGGACATGTTAACCAGTACTATTAACTAGCACTCCTCTATCAATCTCAACTGCAAATGCACTTTCATACAATGATGCTGTCAGGCTAATGTCAGTGCAGAGCTTGCATGGGAATAAGTGTGTGTGTGTGTGTGTGTGTGTGTTTAGGTGTGAGTCCATGTCAGGGCATGTGTGAAAGGAAGGCCGGAAACGTAGACGAACACAAACAGTAATTATGCCGTGACCTTGAGGTGAACAGGCCAATCACTGCTGGTTACACTTGTCAACATTTCCTCTCTACTTCCTGTGCAACTGACAGCAAGAAAATGCAGAATAGAGTGAGGAGTGCTTATGTGGATATCAGCTGTATATCAGTGACTGTGGTATCTGAGCGCAGGGAAGAGAGAGAGAGAGGCTGATCGGCAGCTCTAAATGGAAGATGACATTGCCCTGCTGACTTTGATTATTCCAGGCACATTCAGAGCCGTTTGAGAGCAATATGAAACAGAATGCCATGATGCTTGCACCCCGCACAGAGGGAATAAAGCTAAGACTGACATGGCACGATCACATCTGAATGCTTTACTCTGCTGTTACAGAGGCATCCTTCAAGGAGAACAGGGAGCGATGCGCCGGGGAGTAGCCAACTCTATCATTACGCTGCCATCATTGCCCTTATGGTCGGAAACAACACAGCCGGCCGTGCTCGAACCTTTATTGCCGCACATTGTGAACAGCAATTTAAACCATTCAGGTTTTGACTTGAAGGATTCCAGACAATGATCAGATTAAGCCATAAATTGAGATGTCTTCCCAACGTTTTTGCTCTAAAGATGGCAGCGAAAACAGTGTTTATGGCATCTACGTGAGTGTGCGATTGAGTGTGTGTTAGCAACTGGGTAAGGTTTTAGTCAAGGGCAGCGTGGCTGTTGACCAGTGTCATTCATATGCAAGGTCAGATCAGTCTAAGCCTGCATAAATCTTAAGAAAATATCATTAGCATAGGCACAGATGCAGGGCATTCCGACGAACGCATGACTGGATTTCATCTTAGCCCTGATTTGGGAGCAGGATAAACTCTGGCAAATACATCACATTCAGGGGGCAGCGAATTCACTTGTGGCTTAAAGGACTTGGTGTATTATTCTATCTGCTCATCTTAATACCGCCGATCAGCGCTGCGCTAAATGTAATCGGTTTAATGTGCTATTGTGTATGTATTCAGCTCATTGGAGGTTATCTGAGATTGTGAAGTATGTCCCCTCCTCAGGGATGTTTGTCCTCCACACGTTTAACTTATATTACACAGGGGAATGAGGTATTACCTGGGAGAGTCCTTACCTGCTGTACAGAATTTTTGTAAATCAGTTCCTAAGAATACATCCGTGTTCATATTGCATGCATGCAGTAGATGTAGAAGATGCTGGTGAGACAATAGAAACATTAGGGGTTGAACGATTTCAGATATTTTTAAGTCAAAATTTATGTGATTGAAGTCGAGTCGACGTTGACTAGTCGGTGATGATGTCATTAATGAACAAATAAGCCTGAACCTCGAGCTGAGACTCGAACGCGGGTTGCCTTGTGCATAGCTATGGCATATAGTCTCAGCCTCAGACGTCAAGCCCACGGACCACGAGATGTCTGTGTTGCGTTCTTTAACGGTCCGCCTGAAAACAAATGCTGTGACGCCAAACTCCCTAGTGGAAGAAGAACAGAGCACTTAAGTATGTAAAGTTTGCGGCTCCATTGTTGCAGTAAACTTGCACAACGTTCTTGAATGAATAATTTATAGATACATGCCAGTCTGTTATTGCAGGGACATTGATTTTACATTTTCCAACCCCTTAACATGACGCGGAACAAAACAAGCTCTGACTGGTTGCGTTACATGTCAGTCAAACGTGGGCAGTCTCTTGGGCAGTCCTTGGCCAATGAAAGCTGCGAAAAAGTCCAGACCTTCTGCCGTCAGTCTGAAGGTCTGGCTATGCGAGACTATATGGCATATGACACAGCGCCTCCCACAAGGCTATTTCTGCTCAGATTTCTGCTCGTTCTAAATCAGATACAGATAAAGTAGCAAAATAAAGATTACATTTATATGCACGCACTCGTGAGAGAGCGATTGTGTGTGTGAATTCATTCTACCTGGCAGCATCTACTAATAGTGAAGCTGTGGGTTTTAGTTACTAAGAAAAACATGCTAGAACATTTCAGTTTCTAAGCTTTTTTACTGATAAATCACAGAACAGTGTTGACAATACATTTCTGCGCTACTGAATGTTTCTGTGTGTGCGTGATCGGCATGTGATATGCGAGCTATACTGTCTGTGTGTGTGTGTTAGAATGCAGCAGCGCATTAGTTTAGAACGACGATTAACTTGCGTGTACAATAAGTTGTTTAAAACATGCATTCTCCCAATAAATTTTGAGCATCCAGATGGAATAATCAAACATATCTTGTGGAGCGCTCTCGGAGTACGCATTTATTTCTCATTTTAACTGTTGGAAATGGTGCGTAAAAAAGTCGACTTCAAAGATTTCTTATCCTGTTTCGCCCTCTAAAGGCCATGATCAGTGACTAGCCGACGTCAAGCTTAAAGCGTCATGGCAGAGCATTTAAGTTGACTAGTCGACTAGTCTGTGCACTGCAACCCCTTGCATTGACATAATTCAACATAAGGAGTTGCGGCCACAAGAAAAAGATGTTGTTCCTTCAACATAGGATCTTGAGGCCACAACTTTATTGCTTCGTTAGATCATTTTGATCATTACCTCGACAAAATTATCTCATGGCCATGACAAAACTTAGTGAACCGAACATGTATCAACCCAAAAGTATGAAAAACAAAATGCCTATTACGATGTTTACTTCCTGACTTCCTCAATCAGAAGGTCTTGTGTTCCAGATGCAGTGTCGGTATGTGTGTGGAACAGACTGCTGATCGCAGCTGTGTGCTGTAGTTTAGCACCATGGTGTGAGACGTTCTTCTCCCCTGCCAGTCTCTGTTTGGCTTTATTTTAATGCGGTGGGTGAGATTAGGCCGTTGTGGTGCGAGTGGGACCGGCAGGGGCCACATTAGAGCAGTGAATGTCATTTTCTCCAGCAGCATGGAAGCCAGGCCTCTAATGTGGAGGAATTAACGAAGCTTGAGCAAAGCCCAGAGCTCTGCTTCTGCTCCTCTCCTCCTCTGTGTGCTCTTCCTCATCTCCTCTGGCATCCCCACTGGATTTGTTTGTTTTTGGGCCTCATTTTTAACTGGAGCCATATTTGAGGGTCTTTAAAGAAGCCGTTTGGTGTTCTTGTTGTCTTTCATTCTATGGTAAATGAAGTATTTCTTGTTTTTTCATGTAATCTAAACTATATTCCCTCTAGACGACCAGTTGGAACTCAGGAGGAGCTGCTGGTGTTCATCTGGACCGAAGGTCCCCTAGAGTTCATTGATGCCTCAGACTCCCTTCTACCATTCAACGAGTATGAATACAGAGTCACTGCTGTGAACTCTAAAGGCTCAGTTTCCAGCTCATGGACCTCCGTCTGCACCCTAGAGGCAGAACCGCAGGGCCTGGATGCACCGTTGGCCCACCCCACCAGTGCCTACTCTCTTCAGCTGAGCTGGACCCAGCCTAGCATACCAAACGGAGTGATCTCCAAGTACAAAGTGGTGTACCAGAAACTACCCAACGATCCTACGTTCAACTCCACAACTGTTACTGCTCTTACAGTTCGGGTAATACTCTTGTCTTCCATCAATTTGGTATTCTGTCCGTACACTGTGTGATAAGTTATAAATGTTCCATGTGCAAAGAAGCAAGACAAATGAGTAATGGGCTATGAAATAGCACCCACAAAAAAGATTTTGCACAAATCTATCAAATGAAGAGGCAACACTTTAGGAGAGAGCTGAATCAAAGAAACTGTTATCGGTGATTATTATCAATCGACAAAACTATGCTACTGTTTCTGAGAGAAGTTGCACAGATATAATGCTACTTTCTAGTAGCAAGTAGTACTACTTTCTGAAAAGTAATATATTAGATATATAAGACAATAAAAGGGAGACTGGGCTAATTGTCACAGGTTTTTAGCCAGTGAATATTCTGAGGGTTGGTTAATTTTGAAAATCAGTTTCTATATGGGAACATACCTTTGGCTACAAAAAAAAATCTGTTGAACATTTTAACTGTTGTAACCCAGGAAAAAACACAGAGTTTATTAAACACACAAATAACAAGGAATTCTGTCACATTAAATTTGGTAAGGTGTCACAATGGCAATTAAACAGCCTATTATAGACTTTTCAGTGAAATTCAAATAGTTTCACTGTTTCACTATAAATCAATAGTGAAACAGTTTATTAGACAGAAAAAACTACTGTTCAAAAGTTTGGGGTCAGTAAGATTTTTTAAAAGAAATTTGTTTTTTATTCAGCAAAGACCCATTAAACTGATGCAAAAAAAAAAACATTAAAGACTTTTAATGGATCATGTGACACATACACAAGTTCTTGAGTAATGGCTGCTGAAAATTCAGCTTTGCCATCACAATTGAAAACATTAAAAACCTCTTGAATCTTACAAACTCTTAAACGGTGTAAATTCATAAACATTTAAAATACTTGACAACATTTAAGAAAATGCCCTTGTCTGTAAACACATTTCAGGCTTTCAGTTAAAAATTTTAACTGAAATTATATTTGATTACTTAGTTGACTATAGTTATATTATTTGTTTTGATTATTTTTTTCAAGTGTGTCTTGACCCATTGTTGTGTTTGTTGATTGCGACGGATTCCAGTTCTCAGTTGAGCTTCAACACCTGAAGTTTTTCATTCTCCAGCATCAGCATCTGTCTGAGATCATCCATCAGTGATCAGCCCATTGCTTGCATGTTTAAACAGATTCCTCATCCGCTGATGTCTCCACCTATAAAAGTAGCCGCTGTGATTCATGGCATTCTCGTGTTTGACACCGAGGAAAAATAGTGTGCTGCTTTCCTCGCAGATGCTCACAACTGCATCACGGCCAAATTAAAGGCTTCAGCTTGAGCTCCTGTTCAAAACAAGTGTGAACAGAGCCAGCTTGCCCCCTGATAGCAGCAACACCATAGGGGAGGAAATCCAGAACCCACTGAGGAGTTCAGCTTCTCCCACAGAGCGCCAGATAGATGCTTGCTTAATAGACAAATTAATTATTTTGATAGCAATTAATGAACGTCACCCAGGATAGGCCTTTTATCAGCACCCCTCTTTTCTTCGAGAGTAATTTACAGTTCCGCTTCTATTCTCTTGGCAGTCCTTTCAGGTTTTCTTGACCTCCAGAGGTCGGCTTCAGTGGTGAACGTGTGACGTCAGTTTGCAGTTAATCAGCTTGTAATTAATTTTCCATGTGTCCTCAGCCCTCTTGAGTTATGACCCTGGCCTCCTAATGGCTGACGCAAATTTATCATTTTGCAAATTGTACATTTTTACCAATTTTATAATATATCTTATGATTAAAAAACAAAACAGTCAGTAAATCTGAACAGAATACATTTTTGGGAATAAATATAATGTTCTATTACTTACTAAAGCTGCTTAAAAAATCATACAAGCATTTTCTGATTTTGATTCCTAGATATTAAAATGAGCATTCATCATAAATTTACTTGATCAGTAGCCAAACAGCACCAAATATCAAACCATTATTTTAAAGAAGCTAAATGTGCATATATTATGTGTAATGATTAATCATATTTGCTGATAATATGTAATGATTCCATGATTCCAAGTACCATGATTTATTTTTTTTCATATTTATCACAATCCAGGCCAGGATTTTAGAACATACCACTTAATTTACCCATACTGCCCTGAGTTTTCCCATGTTCATCTGCTGAAGACACTGTCCAATCACATAACGCCTGCCACGGGGAAATTGTAGTGTGGGTATTAGTGCAATTTCTCACGGCTACATTTATAATCCATCGATCCTGCGGAATCTTTTTTTGGACACTGACTTTGTGCTATATCAGCTGTCCGCCTGCCATGTCAATACTTGGCCTGCAGTGGGGCATCATATTGATTTCGCTGTTGCCAACTGTTGAGTGGCTACAGGTTAATGTTCTCTGGTGGAGTGAAGCTGTTTTTATGTCTGAGAATGAAGGATTATGCAAGAAAAAAAAAACAGTAGTCATTGGTGCCAGTATGTGCACTTTTTCAATCTAACAATGACAAAGACCTCAACCAGCAATATTTTATAAGAATTATTTATTATAATACTTATGTATTATTATTACCGGTATATTATAATGTATTATATAATTAATAATAAAAATTCGTTACATTTATATAGCGCTTTTCTGGGTACTCAAAGCGCTTTACATGGAAGGGAGGAATCTCCTCAACCACCACCAATGTGCAGCATCCACCTGGATGATGCGACGGCAGCCATATTGCGCCAGAACGCCCACCACACACCAGCTGATTGGTGGAGAGGAGACAGAGTGATGAAGCCAATCAGTATATGGGGATTATTAGGAGGCCATGATAGACAGGGGCCAATGGGCAAATTTGGCCAGGATGCCAGGGTTACACCCCTACTCTTTTTCCGAAGGACATCCTGGGATTTTTAATGACCACAGAGAGTCAGGACCTCGGTTTAACGTCTCATCCGAAGGACCAATTATTTGTTTGTAATATGCAATAATAGCTGGAAGTTTTATGTATGTCTTATGCTGGTTGGAGCAATAAAGTAAAGTTGGCATGATCTAGAAGCAGCAGCTACATTTATTAGAAACAAACTCAAAGAAACAAAACACTCAGAATGCTAGAAATTGAAGGACTGTGAACAGAACAACCAACCTAATCTTGACGAGGACGATGAACAGACAATGAACTGTAAGAAACACAGGGCTTAAATACAAAAGCAAACGCATTTTCACACCTATAGATCGTTTGTTTTGTTCTGAAACAGGGACTTAATTTGTTACAATGTTGCATTTTCTTCTTGGTTGGCTTTCACAAGGCAACATTTCAAAGCGTACCGAAATGTGTTTATGTGAGTCACATGCGAGTACAACTCTCCTCTTATTGATCAGAGTTTCCTCTGCGTCATCCATCAAGATGATTTACAAATTCGCTCCATGAGCTTAATGTGGCTTTATTTGTAACCGTCAAGACGCACGCAAACACTATACGAATGTAGCCGTCATTCCCGCAGGTATTAATATTGCAGCAAATTCAAACACGCTCTCTCTGGATCTCCCAGCGCTGTCTAGAGGTTAACTGTTTAAGACTCACGCAAACACTGTCAAGGCTTCATCAGAACAGCATTCTCGCACAGAGAAACGCACGTACACAACATTTTAAGATGAAGAGTGACTCTTTTGGTTTTCAACTGTGATAACTAATGTGCTCACTCACAGAATCAGACACTATTGCTATTTATATAGCACATTTCCTGTTATGAATTATAATACCACTTGGTTCGTTGGTTCGTTGGGTCGGATTGCTTTCACATCTCAAGTGAACCGCCCCAGATTTCGTTTGCAATCGGGCCGTGTTCATATATGCCTAAACGAACCGACCCAAGGGAGAAAACACGCAGGTGTGAAAGCACTCTAATTAATGAAATGAACATCAGGTGCGACAGATAATCAAACAATATAACTAAGGCCTGGTACACACTAGATGATTTTCACATCTTAATCGATTTTAAAACTGTGGAAGACCAGAGACATGAGGGCAGTTTCAACCGATTTTTAGCATTATAGCACTCTGAATGCACACACTATAAGATTTGTCTGGACCGCGAGACCACACACCTGTCGACATTTTCACAATGAGACGAGATCTCACAGAGATTTGCGAGATAAAACGTGACTTGAGAAGAAAAACAAATGGAGGACGATCGACGACGTCAGCTGGTTCTCCTGACGTGAGTTTTGTTTTACGGGAAGAAAAACAAAGAAGAAAAAAAGAATATGGGTGATCTTCTTTCTCAATACTCCACTTTCGTGGCATATTTGTGGCTGCCAAGTTTCAGCTATAGAAGCACGCAACATCCGGTGGGTGAAGCTGGCTCGCTCTCATTGGCTATCGCGGGTATCACGTCAGAGGCAGCCTGATCAAAAGTCAGAAATATCAAACATGTTTGGGCTCCGACGTGACCGGGAGCAGTAAAATAATCGTAATGACACCACACAATTGAGGATTTTTGCGACAAGCATAGAATCAGGCCACGCCCTTTGATCGCTTGGGGCTCAAAATCAAGCTTAAAATCTTCGTGTGTGGCCAGCCTAAGGAAACAAACTGAAAACTAGGTCAAAGAACAGACATGTGATAAACCCACCCAAAACTAAAACAAACACAGATAAACCCACATAAAAATGTAGCTATATTAAAAAATTATAAATTAATAAATTATATCATATATCATATTTGATACATACATATAGTATGATATAGGAGAATATGGAGCTCAACACCTCAATTTTAAAATATGATATTTATATGGCCAAAAGATGAACTTCGGATAGCTTGTAATGGGAATCTATGGGATCTTAGCAGAATACATAAATGCATTTAAATGCTTAGTTTCTTGATAAACATAGTTTTTATTGTGGGGGCAAATAAGTTCAAATAAACATTCCTAAGTGTTCATCTTGAAATATTACTAACAATAAAAAAAGTATTCTTATGTTAACTGTATAAAAATCTGTAAAGATTTCACAGCAAAAATAAATGAATAAAAAAAAACTAACGTTTACCATGACCTGAAGCAGGACGTTATTAGAATTATTCTAAAACGCCTTTTACTTGCTAAAAAAATTCAAGATGATAGAAGGCATGTATTAGATTGTGTACTACGGGTTTTTAGCAAGATTTGATCATGTTAATAATTTAGAGGCCTTGTATCAAAATTTGTATGAAATATGATACACCAAATGTTATGTTTATGCTGTGATTGTAACATTGTTGGAATGCTTGGGTCATCCTCGTTGAGCTCTGACCATACTGTAGGTAACAAATCAATCGAAGACTTTTGTGCTAGATGTTTGATTAAGATTTAGAAATCATTGCTTAGACACGTAGGATGTGGAGACGAGTCAGATCATGGAGCAGATGGTAAATGCTGTTCAGTAGCTCTTCAGCAGAGAGCAGAGCTTGTGGTCTTCTGTGGTCTGAGCATGCCCATCCTCCTTTTTTGGGGGTGGGTGGGGCTGCTATTGATCCCTGGCTGTGCTGTGTGCCGTACCTCGTGCCAGTGCGTGTGATTAATGTGGACGTCATGGCGACGGGACTGAATGAGGCTACGGAGCACAGGCGGTCTGAGCCGCCAAAAGCTTCTTCCCTCACCATGTGTGCAGACGCCCCTCATTACTGAACACTTATCAAGCCTACATGAGAGATTAGGCAGGCCCAGTCACAGCCAGCACCAGACCCGTCCCATCCATTCCTCCCTTTCTTTCCCTCTTCCTCTTTTTTGCTCTCACACTTTCTCTTCCTCTCAACGCTATTGCCTTTTTCCTCTGCTTTCTGTACATACCTTCCACCGCTCTCTCTGTCTCTCTTACTCTCTCTCCCCCTCCTGATCTTTCCAGATGTTGCTCAGCAGCCCCATGAGAACCCCAGCGATGGGAGATGTATTAATATATCCTATTGATTAGATCAGGACCCCTGACAGTCATTTGCAGAGATACCATCTGGCTGCTGTTCCAATGCCTTCACCCAAACAGGACGTGACACCTTATTAATCTCCACCGCCACTCTATAGATGCTTCGCCTTTTGCGCACAGAAGCCCGACTCTGTCGGAGTGGCAAGCGGAGATGCAGGCGGACCTGAAGGGTGCAAGAAATTAAGGTTATTACACAAATTGAGCCATATGGTCCAAATATTTCAGAGCTGAAATTTACTAGGCAATAAAAATTGCTCCTGCCTTCCTAATGGTGTAAATTACAGTTTAACCATGGCTCTAATGATGTCCTTCTGCTGCCTGTAACCACTCTAACATGAAGGACATTGTTTAAAAAATGCACAGGAAAAAAAAATGAGGGGGGGGGGGGGTTGAAACTCTGGCAGCATGTTTACAATCTGTTAGTTTATCATTAAGAACACAGTGAAGAGTGCATAAACATGATGGTGGAGCGTTGGACCATGTCTTTGTGTAGACTCGTTTACACACTGTTGAAGTGGAGCAGAATGATCCGAGCAGAACCGTGAGCAGCTCGTTTGGGCCCTTGTTGAACTCATTTGCTGAAAGGACAAACAAAGGGGAGCTCCCGATGGTCTGCGGTTTTTGATTGTGGATTCCTCAGAGCTTACGCAAGTTTTACTCTCACTCATAGCTTCAGATCAGGCCGATGACATAATGTTCTGAGCAAGTTATATCTATAACTTAAAAATCCAAAAATTTTATTTATAGGTGTTAGAGTCATAGCCTGGGGGTTTTGACATGCTCTTTTTTTATAAATTCAGCTGTACGTGGTGCTCAGGAGTTTGAGAATGTGAGTTCAAATCTGGTTCATGTCCTCCTGTTCCCCCATTGTTTCCTCTCTGCCATAAATGCATGATTGTATATACAGTCAAACCAAAATTTATTCAGACACCTTCAACATTTTCTCACATTATCACAGTTTATTTGCTATAGTTTAGAAAATGGTAATAAAATATGACAAGAACTCAGAGTTAAACTGTCAGAACAAATTCATCTTGATAATGTCAGATAACTTTGATAGAAAGGTATGTAATGGATTACAATCAACCAATCAGCTGTCAGCTGTTACATTTAAGTACACAATTAGATAATACCAATTTAGGTCAACCAATTACCAAGCAATGCTTCATTTTGTTCAGTCTGTGGTGTAAAAGGTCGTATTAGCAATTAAAGAAAAAACACTTAAGCAAAACATGGTCAGGTCAAAGTGTCTGAATAATTTTGGTCCCAAATTTTTATCAATTTTACTGGTAGTCCACGGTATGAAGAATTATTGGGTATAATATGTCACAGTTTATTTTATTTTGCTATCCTCACTTACATAAATGAACTATAGTGTCCTGCACCCACTAGTAAAAAATTATATCTGGTGTCTGAATAATTTTTGGTTTGACTGTGTATATATATATATATATATATAGGCTAGAGTCTGCTTTTGGTTTGTAGTAATAAGTAAACACTCTGGGAATGTCTGTTAAATCTAATTTCTGATGTTAAAAGCAAAAGTTAGTGCCACTTGACTGTGTGTGCTTTCTTTTTTTATTTTCTTAATACGGTTTCCATCATTCACAGTTCTGATTGTCATACATACTCAGCCACAATCAGAGGCAGTAAACGGTACTTTCCTCTGTTTCTGTATGTGTGTGTTTGCATGCATGAAGGGTTTGCTTCATCAGACACCAGCCCAGTCTGAAGAACAGCTGAGTGATTCAAGAGCCCTCTGTCTGATTGAGGCTTGGGTTGAACAGAACTTTACATCTAAACTACAAATAATTAATAGTGTCAAGGCATCTCAGGAACTAGGTGCTGTTGTTAGTACTGCAGAGCAAAAGGGTAGATGTTTTGAAATGATGCTCTAAAGTCTCTAGACCCTCTCAACAGTTAAGCTAAAGTGTGTGAAGCAGGGTTGCCAGGTCTGTGCAACAAAAGTAGCCCAAAAATAGCCAGTGTGCAATTTTCTCCATCCACTGAATTTGTACATCTGCGGGGTGTTTGGAGGGTTTTGGAGAGCCGAAATCATTTGGGGGTGGAAACCAGCTCGGCTCCCCTTAATAAGACATGGGCTCCCCTGAAAACGTGATTTGTGAAATTTTGGGGGGTCTCAAAAAATATTGACAATGTGTTACTTTGACGTGCAATTTCAGTTTTGTGTAATGTGATCATCGTGGATTATTATGTGTAAAATTGCAAAAATATAATTCATTCATGCATGACGGCGATTTAAACCTAATTCACTTCAATAAAGATAACTATACATGCTATTCTTGTCGTGAGCACAAGGTGTGGTGGCGTTGCGGTGCAAATTCCACTCATGTTTAGTACATGTTAACTCAAAGATTCGTAGAAAAAATATAAACGAATATCCACTTGGATTTCTGGACGAACAGCAAAGGAAGGTAAGGCATGTTATTCCCTATTATGTGTTGTGGCTGGGTTGTTATAGGTCTGCGTGACTCTCGATGTCTTAGGCCTAATTGAACGGAGGAATTATGGCATTCTTCCTCACAAGTAACTTTAACCGTTGTTCATGTGAACTCAAAGACAGCAGGATGCTTTGTTTATAGACTATTTGTGGGTGGCTGTTTGCTGTTTGACCTATCAATTTGTGTCAATAAAGTATAATAGGGTAAATCCTGTATAGTGATTTATCCTATATAGTGCTTGCATAAAGCAAGTAGTGCATACACTTGTAGCTGTTATGCATCTTTGTAAGTCCTCTTTTGAGGCACGCGTTAGCGCACGAACCCCCCCCCAAAAAAAACAAAAAAACAAGTGGGCTCCCCCAAAGGCCACGGTATAGTTCGAACACTGGTGGAAACGCAACAACTTAAAAAAACACAGACTTGGCAACACTGGTGTGAAGGAATGAAAGCAATGGAGATGTTGAGATATTAAAGGGATAGTTCACCAAACATGAAAATTATGTCATCATTTACTCATGTTGTTCCAAACCTGTATGACTTTCCTTCTTCCACAGAACACAAAAAGATAAATGAACAAATGTCTCTTTGTTTGTGTCTTTTTGTTTTGTTTTGTTTTTAGGTTTAATGTTGCTTTTGACCCCATTGACTTTCAATGTATGGACAAAAATAGATTCTTTAAAATATCTCCTTTTGTGTTCCACAGAAGAGAGACAGTGATGATATTTTTTTAAAGTGAACTACCTTTGACTAGGACAGGAAATGCTGGTCATCAGATGGTTTTGAAATGTGCATCATGAATGTCTTTCCTCAGTTTGAAGATTCAGTATAGAGAAGATTTGCAGTATATTCAAGCATCTCTGTGTGTATAAAAAAAATGTTAGACATTTGGGGATATTCAGAGATGAATGATAATGTTTACAACAAAATGCATCATTGCATAATTTTATCTGTCTAAAATTCTCATACATTTCTGACAGATTATGAGTGCAGGTTACTTAAAACATACCCAAAGGCTCAACTTTGCCAAAGGCTCCATTTGATGCTTTTTGATGAGGCATTTCCAGGGCCCTGTGGATCTATGCATGATACTAATAAAATCCAGCTCAGGCTGAAGTCAGCAGTGGCAGGCCGGGACAGTATGTCTACTGTATGCAAATTAAGCAGTCCCACACCTTTGAAGGGTCAGGAATCTCCACTTTCATCTAATCAGCATAATTGTTGTGACAAATCCACATGGTTATTCTTAATTAAAATCATCCCCTGGCCCAAGCAGCCCTCAGCGCTGTCACAGGAAATAACACATATGTAAGCAGCTGATGAGACAAGGGAGACCTGTGCTGAGTTGAAAGATAAAAAGAGGAAAGAAAAAGGGCTTTAAAAGGCGTCTTTCCCCTTTACAAATGACTGATTCCCTGAGCTAACACTAAATGTGCTTCTGACTCTGATACCTCTTTAATGTTTAAAATAACGAGGCCTCTTTCTGCCTCAATTACAAGAAATACTAATTCGGTGCTTTTGTCCTGAAGAAGCCTGACTGCTTTGGCTTCCATATAGAAGTTCACACATTACAGATTTATTAACAATGCTGTTTTGGGGTTTTTTTCCTAAATATTCAATGGCTTTTAATATAAAATATTTTGTGTATTATTTACAATTTAAAGTGTGTGTGTGTGCGTGCGTGCGTGTGTGTTTGTGTGTGGGGGGGGCCTGGTAAACCCTACATTATGGGGACAAAATGTCTCCACAAAGATAGCAATATCCAAAATCCTTGTCCTTGTGGGGTCATGTTTTGGTTCCCATAAGGAATCATACTAAGTGATGTTTTTTAAAAATGTAAAAATGCAGAAAGTTTTGTGTGATGGGTAGGTTTAGGGGTAGGGTTAGTGTAGGGGGATAGAATATACAGTTTGTACAGTATAAAAATCTTTGTCTATGGAAGGTCCCCCATAAAACATTGAAATCTGTGTGCGTGTGTGTGTGTTTATATTAGTTTAAATAACTGACACATTCCCTTTTGAAATAAGAAATGTAATTCTGTAATGCTGAGAATTTGATCATTTTATGAACGGTGGATCTATGCATACCCAAAAGGCAGCATAACCAATTCTCTTAATCAAAACTTAAACACTTCCCATTTTAGGGATCTGTGCCATAAACATTTATTTGGAAATCTATAACAAAAATCAATTCTCTTAGTCGCTTTTTAATGGCTGCCTTGAGTATCCTGGATGAGCGAGCGCCTGCTTGTTAATGTCTTGGTGCCCATGTTTAGGAAAGTGTTTGATAGCATTGCCATCTAGGGGCAGGATATAAGTCTCTGTGCTGAAATAAAGTGAAATGAAACAGCTGTCTCTATTGACAATGTGCATATGTTTGCTGGTTTATAGTCCAAATGTTCTCAATTTTTCAACCACGTAAAAAGGTAGCGTTTTAAATGCTTCAGTGCCTCCCAGCGATGTAATGGATTGTGGTGTACAATCTGCATAAGGATATTAGCGAGGGGTGCTGTAGTTTTACCGTTGGTGGTGAGAATTATGTGTTCGTTTTTTTTCTGGTCAAATAAAATTTTATTTTATTAAGGAATAAAAAACAAACATCTATTTACAAAACTAACATTCAGCATGGATGCTGGCAGTGTTGCATTACTCCATTTAAATATCATTTTATCTTATGTTTTTCAATATTGCTGTTTTTGAGCCTTCATGTGGTTAAATTAAGGTGATTTATAGGTTTTTTTTTTTTTTTTTCACAATTTTATTTGCATTATTGATCTATTCATGAGTACTGCATTCATGAAAAATATATATAATGCATTTTTTAATTAATTACTTATTTTAATCAATAATAATAATAGTAATATTGCTATGTGTAATACTAACTATATTTGTGTCTTTTGTGTTGTAGAGTAACATTTTTCAGGCTCATGTGTTTGGGTTGGAGCCGTACACCATATATAATATGCGTTTAGAGGCAGTTAATGGAGCAGGTCAGGTGTCTAGTCCTTGGACCACTGTTCGGACCCTTGAAGCCTCTCCAAGTGGCCTGGCTAACTTCAGCGTGGAGAAGAGAGAACACGGTCGAGCACTGCTGCTACAGTGGGCTGAACCAGCCTCTCCAAATGGAGTCATCAAAGTATGCTATCCACAATGATGGTAACATTGCAATATCATGCTCCAGAATCTGCCATCATTTAACATATTTATATCCACAGATGTACAACATCTTCAGTGAGGGCAACTTGGAGTTTAGCGGCCTCGCACGTCAGTTCCTTTTCCGCCGTCTGGAACCATACACTGTGTACACGCTTGTTCTCGAAGCTTGCACTGAAATGGGCTGCACGAGGACAGCACCTCAACGCGTAACTACCGAGGAGGCCGCCCCGTCCTCTCAACCGGCTCCTACAGTACAGCAGGTCCAATCCCGCAGCGTAGATCTCCGTTGGTCTCCACCTGCCCAGCCCAATGGTAGGATCTTGCAGTACCAGGTTCTGGCTGTAAGTCTGGAGGATGGCAGGGTACAAAGTGATGAAGATGACTCGTTGAGAGCCAAGATTGTGTTCATCCAGAACAACACCCAGGCTAACAGCTTCTCCTATAATATGTCTGGCCTTCTGCCCTGGAGCAGGTACAAGTTTCGTGTGCGCGTTTCCAATGTGGCAGGATATACTGATAGCCCCTGGCTCACGGTTCACACCAAACAAGCTCCTCCTAGAGGATTGGCTCCTCCGGTTGTCAGTCATATAGAGGGCAAGCCTAAGGAAGTCTTTGTAGCTTGGACTCCTCCTTTGGAGCCCAATGGTGTTCTTCTGACATACAGGATTCAGAGGGACAATGTTGGCTTCCATTTCAGCTTCGACTCAAGCGTGTTCAACTACACTGATGTGGATTTAACCGCGTACACTCTCTACAGTTACGCAGTTATTGCCTGCACCGTGGCTGGGTGTGTTATCAGTGAGCCGACGCAGATCTGGACCTTAGAAGCCTCCCCTGCTAACGTGGAGCCACCTATGGTGTCTGATGTCACTTCCTATTCATTCAATGTGTCGTGGACTGTTCCATCCATCCAGAATGGTGAGATTGTGGTGTATATTCTCAAAATTAACAATGAGGAGCTCTACCGTGGGAAACGGTCAAGTGTGCAAGTTTTGGATCTACAGCCACATGTTTCCTACAGCCTCGTCTTGACGGCCTGCACCAATGGCGGCTGCACTGCAAGTTTGCCCATTCCAATAAAGACCAGAGAAGCACCGCCCTCAGGCATGCCCACCCCTACTCTTAAAGTCACAGGCCCTGAATCGGTTGAAGTCACATGGAGAGAGCCCGTCCAGCCAAATGGAGTGATCATAGGGTACGAGCTCCGTCGAAACGGGAGCCTTATATACACTGGCATGGACACCCGTTACCATGACTTCACCTTACTCCCCAGTGTCGAGTACAGCTACACCATCACTGCCAATAACAGTCAGGGTGCCGCTACCAGTCCACCAGCGATGGCCAGGACACAGCCTTCAGCGCCCTCTGGTGTGGTTCCCCCTAGACTGCAGGCTCTAGGGCCATTCAGCATTATGGTGCAGTGGGAACCCCCTGCACGACCTAATGGGGTCATCATCAGCTACTCACTTTACAAACGGGACCCAGCTGAGCCCAACGTGAAACGCTTCATTTTCGCTTCGCACCACAGAGCGTTTCAGAGTCAAAGTTTCTCCCTCACTGCACTAAAGCCGTACTACAGGTAACAGTACCAGCATGCAACACTAAAACTGTTTAGTCAGGGTCAGGGAATTTTGGTTAGTAAGGTACATTGTAAGGTAAATATTCACAGTAGACCACAAACATAAAAACGAATTGCTATTTATAAAGTGCATATATGTATATCTGCTTTTATAATCTTTATAAGTAGCATTTTTTTATATTTGAGGTTTTCTGTGAATATTTGCCCTTTAATGTACCTTACTAACCAATATATATATATATATATATATATATAGCATCTATTCATTAATAAATATTTAATAAATTAATTAATAAATATCCAAAAGTATCCGTTCATTAATAAATATTAAATAAAAAAAGTTTAGTTGCCTTTGTTTTTTAACCTTCAACAAAAAGCACTAAAAACTCTTCTCTAAAATTAGCCAATTGCTAGTGTTTTGGGGGCTAAATATGGATGGATCGATAGAGTTCTTAAATATTCTTTAAATACAGTTGTAAGTATTTTTTGCATTTATATGTCTAGATGCACATCTTAATATACAAACTTTTACAGTTGCTGCACTAGAGACAGACACACTGATAAAACCAATGAGAGAAGGAGGAAAAGGAGAGAGAGAATCTTAGTGGGGGAGGGAATCAACCTTGAGCCTTTTCTAATGTTTCCATCCTTGGCAAAGACAAAGACGGTCACAAGGAGGAGGCACTCAAATGAGGGATGACTAAAGTCTGGAGCTGTATACGTATGTTGAAGTGAAAATCCGGATAAGTGGGGTGATGATAATGGTTCATCAACATTATCAACTCGCCACTCATTGCCTCTTTCAGATGACCGTCCCTTTATTCTCCTGCTCTCCTCTCTTCTCTCCCTTTTCTCCTTCAGTCCATCGCTGGTGACCTTCTGAAGGAGAAAACTGTTCGTTGTCTGTACTGTTGATAAATAACAGCACTTTTTACACGAATACACACAAAAATTCTATATATTTATATTCCTAAATATTCAAAATCAATTAAAACATTTAAAAAGAAAGAAATACATATAATTATATTCTTCTTTAACTGAAATAAACAGCATTGTACACTGATATTTTACAACCGTGTTTATTATTTTTTTTATTTTATATATTATTATTTATTTTCATATATAATTATTGGTTGTTTAATATTTCTTTTTTATATTTGTGTATTTTTATATATTATTATTTATTTATTTAATATTTATTTGTATTATATGTTTCTGTATTTTTTTGCAGGTACGAGGTAAGAGTGGAGGCCTGCACCCTGTTAGGCTGCGCTGCTAGTGACTGGTCTTCAATACAGACGCTTGAATCGCCCCCTACTGGCCAACCTGCCCCACTTCTGGAGCTGCAAACTAACTCTAAGGGCATACAGACTGTCTTTTTGCTGTCCTGGTCTCCTCCAGCTGAGCCGAATGGGAAATTACTGCACTACGAGCTCTACCGGAAACATGTGTTAGACACTGAAAGCCAATCTGCAACTACACTGGTGTACCGCAACTCATCAACCTCCTGCCACGATGACAAACTCCTGCCCTACACAGCCTACGAATACCAGGTCACACTGCTGTTTCTCAGTTCACGCAATCGTATTTCGTATAAGTGACCAGTATACGTTTTTATACTTTTTATATTATTTTTACCCTTTATAACTTTTTAAACTTTTTATATAGTATATTGCACAAAGAATGAACAGATTTTTGAGTGCTTTTCTTCTGAAGTGTTGTGGATAGTTGACAGAGGGTTGCCGTTTATGTGCTAAAACGTTTCTAGTCGTTTCTAAAGTTGTTTCTAGGTCATTGCTTACTGTTAGTCTGTGATATTTTAGTAATATTTAAACCATTTTATAGTGTTTATTAATATTTTATTTTTATATTTTCTGTTTTTATTTTACTTTTAGTTTTAGTAGTAATGATTTTGATATTTTTAATAGTTTTTAGCTATAATTTTCATTTAAGATTTTTAAGTTAACTATTTCAGTTAATGGAAACAATTTTTAACAGTTTTCGTTATAGTTATCAACGAAAACAACACTGCTATAAATCTTTCTAATTCATGATGTGTCATGAATATAAAATTAGCCCTTTGTGATACTTAATACTTTATTCTTATAATACATAACATTTTAGTCTAAGCATGATTAAATCTGCCATATAAACCAGTCCTCAAGGAATATTTAATTAGCATGATTATTTGTTGCTGCTGTGTTTAACGTGTTGCTCATCGATACTCTTTCATTCACGTAGACAGGCGTTTAATCTAACTCACTATATTCATCGCACCACCGTCCTCTTACGAGACCTTTCTTAATTGACAGCCTAGCCTTTGGAGCAAAATAACATTAGCATTTGACTGTCAGGCTTGAGAGGCGTGGGCTGATCAGGACTAAATTGATAGAGTTTGCCTGATTGTTCCATCTTATTTATGAGCGGTAATTTATGACAGCTGGCGGGCGGAGCTGAGTGATGACGGACAAGCGACAGGGCCGTTAATCTGGACTGAATACTGACGATTACGATCGAAGCCATTGAATTAGCTGTTAGGCCTCCAAAATGTACAAGTATTGGAAAGACCTTTTAATGCCTATTGGCTTCCCCTGGGGAAGTTGCTAACTATACTGAATGTGTCATGTAGGTCTATGTCTGCTTGTTTAACTGTATAAAATTCAAGGAGTCAGTACTATCACCACTACCATATTTTTTGTCCTAATGTCATGGAGTTGTCTCCCTTTTTGTTGTGTGTCATTTAACTTGTTCTCACACAAGGGCATGTGTCCCTGTGAAATCAAACCCATCCCATGTTAAGAGGCTACATATTTTATTGACACTTTTATGTAAAATCTTAATTAGCCTAGTGCTCATAACAGAAAAGGGAACTTTTGGCCCTGTGTCCATGACTGGGGGCGTGGCCATGGCCAATGAGGATCTGTCTCCGGGCAGATTCGGCCCTAGTGGTGTACACCCACATCCATTAGAGCTCGCTCATGAAATAGTTTTATTTTCCCGTGTTAATTACATCTCTGTATGCAAGTGCTTCGGTGGTAATAAAACGTCCGCACCGCATACAAGGGCATGAAGATGTCCTGGCTGACTCCACTTTAAAACGTAGCACTCATATCTCTTTTCACAAAATTCCTATCTGGGAATCGGAATGATTTATCAGTGAGAAATTAAGGTTATCGCACTTCTTTGTCCTGTGGTCATTCATAACGCCTCTTTTCGGCATACACGCAAAGTGTCACTCTTTCTTCCTCACTGTCTTCCTGCCAACTTGACCTTTTCTCTCTTTGGGTGACAAGAGGCTGTTTCCGTGATCGCACTTCTTCTCTTCTGTCACCCCGCAAGACCTCCGTCACCCCCTTGCTCTCCAACACGTCTAGTCGTCAGTTTGGCAGTGGAGCGGCTTCGGATGGGAATGTGAAATCAGCTGGTGTCTCGTGCAGTCTGTGCGTATTGCCACTTAGATCTATCATCTGGATTGATCACGCTGTAATTGCCTATTATTGAGGCTAATTTAACCCTATCCACAGGAACATCCATCTGCCGCCGCTATTATAACTGACAATCTACAAATTACTTACCCATGCAAATAGTGACCCCAGCCGACCTTTTCCTACTCTTCCTGTGTAATTATACAAACAGCTCGTCTAGTAAATAAGATTACTTCACCTTTCCATGTGTTCATTTACTCCTTGATGAAGGTGAAATTTAATTTTCATGTAGATTCAGGCCGGAGTGATTCTGTAATGGATGCTGATGTTTTGGCTATTAACGACAGCAGGGCTTCGAAAGTGCAAGACTACTGACTCCTCAAAGTAGTTGAATGGGTAGTTTCCTTTTGCAAAAGGCGCCAGGTGGGTCCATCAGGTGAAGGTGACTCCTCTTTAAGAGTAGGATGGTGCCGAGTCTCCGTTCTGTCTGCTGGGCCACTTCAGAGCCGGTGTCGGTATCAGATCCGGTCTTATATCAGCCCTGTAGGTGCTAAAGAGACCTCAGGCATCTCAATTCACTCACCTGTAGCTTTGCATAATAAAGTTCCTTCCTTTTCTCATGCATATCAATACCAATCAGTCTCAACTGGTGGGTTACAACCCAAAAAAAAGGTAGCAGGTTTGTTCTGTTGCAAACAGCAGGGGGAAAAAAACAATGCTACATGTTGGTGCTGGTACTTGGAGGTAGTAAAAAGAGAGAAAAAGCACTGAAAAATTCAAAAGTATATATAACATTTAAGGGCCGTGACTCACCAAACCAACGGTTGATGGTCGAGCAACGTTGGTCTGTCGGTAAGCGTCTGTCAGGCTAGTTTTTGCAGTGTGTTTCACACATCAGCTCTAGTCGGTGAGAGCTAGTCTCGCGTAGCCATACCTTCAGACTGACGGCAGAAGGTCTGGACTCCATCGCAGCTTTCATTGACCAAGGACCACCCAAGAGGACATTTGACTGACATGTAACGCAACCAATCACAGTTTGTTTTGTTCCGCGTCATGTTTAGGGGCGTGAAAATGTAAAGTCGATGTCCCTGCAATAACAGACCGGCGTGCATCTAGAAATTATTCATTCAAGAACATTGTGCAAGTTTACTGCAACAATGGAGCCAGGAACTTTACATACTTTTGAAAATCCAGCATTTAGTTGATCCTGGTACCAGTTGTAAACACGACGGCGTTCTTCTTCCACGAGGGAGTTTGGCGTCACGGCATTTGTTTCCAGGCGGATCGTTAAAGAATGCAACACACACGTCTTGCCGGGCTCCTGTAGAATTCAACCAAGCAGATGACGACTTCGAAACTCCTGAAGTGTTTCCAGATAAGTGTGCCATATGCATCGGTCCGTGGGCGTGACGTCTGAGGCTGAGACTAGTGAGAGCGATCACTCTGATTGGCTGTTCAGTTTAGCGAACGAGAGAAAGTGATGAAAGCGAGCAAAGAAGTCATTTTATTATTATTATTGAATTAGTGCTGATCAGCATAAATACCTGATTTCATGTGTTGTGTTGTTTAACTTTGACCATCTAGGTGTGGGCTGTAAACTCAGCAGGTCGCGCTGGTAGCCCCTGGGCTCAAGGTCACACAGGTCCAGCTCCTCCAGAGGGGATGAGCCCGCCTAAATTCCTGCACATCCACGCCACCTCAGCTGTGGTGGACATCAGCCCACCCACCAAGCCAAATGGCATTGTCAGCCTCTACAGAGTCTTCACACAAAACAATGACTCATACCAGCTGGTACATAATATACAGTATACGTATTCTTACACATATAAACAACTAAGAATATATATTAATAGAATTTTAACTCTTAACTCTTATCTGTGCGTGGAGCTGTCTGAGGGGACTTTCCACCAGCAGACTCTCCATGGTCTTAGGCCTTTTACGGTGTATTCTGTAGGCGTGGAAGCCTGCACCTGTTTCCTGTGCTGCACCCGAGGGCCCTTGAGTGAGCTCCGCACCCAGGCCTCTGCCCCGGCCCAGCAGTCCCCGCCACGTCCAGTCGCCCTCACCTCCCACTCAGCTCTGGTAGAGTGGGACATGCCTCTTCAGCCCAATGGCATTATTGAGAGGTGCAGATCTCACAGAAAAATATTTATTTTGCATGATAATAATCACTGATTCTGAATCAGTGGTAAAATTCAATATTAATAGTTAAAGCTGAAGTGTGTGATTTCTACCATGTTAATATATCTTTCAAGTATTCAAAACATGAAAACATTGTTGCCTTTGTTCGAGCAGTTCGACATAGCAACACACCAACCAATGGCATGAGTTTGAGTTGGGACTATATAGTTGCAGAACGAGGAAGTGTTTAAAAAGTTAATTAGCCTTGCAATTCCATGTGATGCCACTAACAGCATAGAAATTACCCACTTCACCATGAAGAGAAGAAAATGAAGACAATTTCTGTGTCATTACAAAATTTGAATGACATATTCGTGTGCTGATAATTGTTTTAATTTTGTTCACCTCTACTAAAAGTTTGTATGTAAACTGCTGTTCTAAAGTTTGGGGTCATATTATGAATTTGTAATGTCTTTGAAAGAAGTTCTTATGCTCACCAAGGCAATATTACAAAGTAGTAATATTGTGAAGTAGTATTTGAATGTAAAATAATAGTTTTAATAATAATCTGTTTTTATGTATTTTAAAATGTAATGCATTGCAAATGTAATGCATTATCATGGCAAAGCTGAATTTTCAGCAGGCATTACTCCAGTCTTCCAGATCTTTCAGAAAACATGCTGATTAAGAAACATTTATTATTATCAATGCAGAAAACAGTTGTGCTGTTAAATATTTTTCTGGAAACTGATATTTTTTCAGGTTTTTTTGATGAATAATATTCATAAGAACAGCATTTATTTGAAGTAATCATCTTTTGTAACATTATAAATGTCTTTACTGTCACTTTTGAATAAAAGTATTAACTTCTTTAAAAATCATGCTGACCCCAAACTTTGAAATGCTTATGTACTAAAGCATAAATATTTGTCCATTTCACTCCCATCTCTGTAGCTGCGAGCTCCACATGCGATCATCCTGTCCTCAGCCTCTGCAGCCGGTACCTGTACCTTGTGCCACTGGCCCGGTGGAAATCAAGTTCTTTGGGATGGGGCAAAGCTTCAACATCACTGACTTACTGCCCTATGCCAACTATGAGCTGTGTGTGGTGTCTTACAATAACATGGGCAGCACTGTGTCTGACTGGGTCTCCATCACCACACTCAAAGAACGTAAGGACTCGCTCCTTCTCACTCCTGTTCAGGACTTTATGACTTGTTGCTAACAGAAATGATACATGCCCTCCCAGTCATTCCTTTTACCATCTGAAATTCTTAATTCTTAAAAATTGTTTCTGCATTTTATGGCACATTAATCATCCCCTCTCTTGTTTCTTTGTAGCTCCTCAGTATAAGGAGCCGTTTGTGGTGCACAGTAACCTTACCACTGTGTTTGTGGACTGGAGTGGCTCTTTCTCTCTGAACGGGCCTCTGAGAGAATACAGTCTAACCGAGAACAACCTGCGTATCTACAGCGGCTTCCACAGCTCACTGCACATCCCACGCACTTCTGATAAAAGTATGACAACTATATTACTGTTATACTATGACCTCGGGCTGGGCCTGATTTGGCCCGTGGGCCAGACTTTTTTCTGTCTTACTATGAAAAATTTCATTGGTCCCCTCTCTCATCATCTCTCCTGTCTCTTTTCACTTCAGCCTTTGCATTTCAAGTTACCTGCACCACTGACAGCGGGAGTGCCAGCTCTCCTGTCATTAAATACAATACGGCGACTGGTATAGGTACGTTTACTCAGGCCTGGCAGGTGAAAGTGACTGGAAAAAGCGAGTAATGTCTCCATTCTCTCTAAGCCGAGCTGTTCCTGTGCCTGCATCACTGTTGCAAACTCATAGTCCTCATTGAAGCTCCATTCACTACATTGGTTTCGGGAACTGAAATATAACAAATGGTTTAAGTCACATTGGATGAATGCAACTAAAAACATCTGTAGCTGTTGCAACTACTTTCGAACGTCCAGAACTTCATGTGGTGAAACGCTCCAGGAATTAAGCTACCAAAATGAAAATATGAGGAACATACAGTGCATGCATAATTATTATTCAAGTTGATATTCTGATCTTTTTTCAAGCTCATTTTACCAATTCCAAACCACATTAATCTTAATAACTAGTCTCTGAGATCCTGACACCTTGTGCTTCTGGAGACTCCAGGTAGGTTGCTGTTCTGGAAAATGGTGACACTGGAGACTAAAGGGTTCCTGATGGTTTCACACGTAATTCTTCACCTTAATTCCTAATTTTTTAATTTTGTATGACCCTGCTGAACCAATGAGCATTTTGCTGTCCATTGGTCACGCCTTAATTTTGCAATTTCTAGTATTACATTAGTATTGCATCCTTCTCATGAGCATTTAATAATTTTGGACTTTTCAGTGCGAGTTAAATGTCTTTTTTGGCCCTTTTTAACTGTAAAAGAAAACCTGCTTAATAATTATGCACATCTGAATATAAGGCGTTTTTCACTTCCATCCTTCTTTAACAATTATATATCACTTATAAATGATTAAATACAAAATGAATAGTAGTTATTAAGATTGATGTGGTTTGGAATTGGTATAATGTGCTTGGAAAAAAAAACATGATCAGAATATCACCTTGCATAATAATTATGCACGCATTTGCAGCAAATATGCAATGTAAAATTAGATTGTTCTTTTGTAGTAGGGAAAATATATAATTAAATATAACGATTCATTGTTTTTATGTTTTATATGATATACAATATATTTTTAATGACATAATGCAAAAGGTTGCAAGGTAATTCGAAAATACTGGCAGTCATTATGTTAATCTATATCTCAATTTACTTAATAATAAAATGAATTACTAATTAATAAATGAATTTCCTCTTTTATTGAGTATTATTGAGAGTAAGCTGTGGAGTAGCTGGTAAACTCTTCCATTTAAGACTAAATATTTGTATTAGTTTTTTGTCCTTTCTCTGTTTTTTCTTATCTAAGCATCTCACCTGTTTCCCACAGATGCAGTGGAGTCCAGTTCTGGAGGTAAAACAGGTTTGTATGGGACTGAATACAAGTTCTATAGCGAGTTATGGTTCATCCTTCTTATGGCGTTCCTGGGACTGCTGCTGCTGGCTCTGATAATGGGTCTGGTGCTGAGAAGAGCCCTGAGCAAGCCTGCCTTCATCAGAGAGAGACCTCCAATAGTGCCCCTGCAGAGGAGAAGTACCAAGTATCCGCCTGACTCCTATTTGGTGAGACTGAAAAAAAAAAAGCTACTGGGTTTTTTTTTTCAATGGTATCATTCTACCAATGTTAATTATTTCATAAAGGTGTATGTTAATTTATAGAAGTGGAGCACAAAAGTTGCAGATTAATTTTCATTTTCATTTATACTTGCACAAATGTTTTCACTCAAAGCTGCAACATGCATTTCCTTCAGATGTCCAGAAGAGGGAGGGCTAACACTTCTCTTCCCACTGCTACTGTATGGTGATCGAGACAATGACAGAGGCAATCCCATAGTCATAGAGGCCTGTGTTCAGATTAGCATACCACTCTTACTATTTATACACTACTGTTCAAAAGCTTAGGGTCAATAAGTTTTTTTTAAAATAAATTAATACTTTTATTCAGCAAGGATGTATTAAATTATTTTAAAAATGACAGTAAAGACATTTATAATGCTACAAAAGATATCTATTTGAATGAATGCTGTTTCTTTTGAAGAATCCTAAAAAAAAATGCATCACATTTTTCATGTTTTTTTTCTTCAATATTGTATCTATATTCTTAATGATAGGATTTTTGTTTGTTTGTTTTTTGTTAAGCGTAAGGATTTGAGCGAGTTTGACAAGGGCCAAATTGTGATGGAAGGAACAGTGGTGCTACAGTAGCTCGTCTGTTTGATCGGACCACACGAGCCAGCCTTCGCTCCCCACGTGCATCAATGAGCCTTGGCCGACGATGCACCCTGTCACCGGTTCACCACTGTTCCTTCCTTGGACCACTTTTGATAGATACTGACCACTGCAGACCGGGAACACCCCACAAGAGCTGCAGTTTTGGAGATGCTCTGACCCAGTTGTCTAGCCATCACAATTTGGCCCTTGTCAAACTCGCTCAAATCCTTGATCATGCATTCTTGCTTGACATTATTTGACATTATCAACTGTTTTGACATGCAAAATTCAATCATATTTATACCTGGAAGCTGAATTACATACAATCTGATGAGGTCATGTGACAAAAATCATCTTTGTCATTACATGAATTCTGTTTCACATACTATTAAAAAAAAATAGTAGGCCGTATATAGTGCATACATACTGAGCAATATTCAATAAGCAGCCAGCTAGTGTTCAATTCAGAACATATTGCCAGTAGAAACTGCCTCAATGACTAGTGGGAAAGAGCAGACCCTGTATACACTCCCAACCTTTAAACTGTCGCCTTCCTCTTTAAATATGCTGTCTGTTTTTAACTCTCTCTGTCCTGCGCTGTTCTTGCTGCTACAGAGACCTTCCTCTGAACTCTGCTCTAATCATGCTTCTACTGCTCTGCTTCAGCCTGATGCACCCATGGTAAGCGCACTCCTCTCTCTCTCTCCTCTTCCCAGTTTGACAATATACCGGACTCCTCCTGCAGTATAACACTAAAGCGTTTTGCCATGCACACAGAGGTACAAGCTCTCTGAGATGTATTTCAGAATAGATTATCACCATGACCTGCTGCATTGGCATGTTTTGCCCTTTTCTTCGTTAGTGGTACTTGCTAAGGAAACTCGCTATTACGGTTTCTTATACTAATTACAGGGCCATAACCACCATAGGCATTGAGGGGGACAAGTCCCTCCCAATAATTGTCCCCCCTCAATATATTTGATATTTTTTAATGCTGCTCTCCATTACGCACCACTCTGTTTGTTGTTAGGATGGCAGACAGTTTAAAAATTAACATTTTTAGGCTGGTCTGCCTCAGCGGTCTAACAGCGCTCGTCAATTTCAAAATGATGGCCAATCAGATCAAAGAAGGCGGGGCTTAATGTTCACCGAAGATGAGTGTGAATTCCAACGCACCGCTATTAGCTTTTTCAGTGATAGAGTGCGTGCGTGGTAAGATATAAGTAGCTAAACATTTAATATTTGACAACTGTTTTACGATGGATACGTTTAACGACCCACAGTAACATACAGTGATGCAAACTACTCAACTTTATTTATGTAATTTCTCCATTTTGAATTGAAAATATCATTTAAATGATGTCATTCATAACTAAATGTAAGTTTTGTACATTTTTGACCTATTACACATACAAACAAGAGTGAATGCGTGCATATTTTTAAATACAATATTATTGGCAAAGAGTTTAAATGGATCACATCACAACTATATAGACTATAATTAGACCTAGACCTTCTTTTACTGTTCTTATTTCTTCTTTATTCCAATAAATCCATTTTAATACTTTAATAATTTGACTTCTTTAAATAAAAAGACCCCACCTCCCTTAAAAAAACTAACAAAAAAACTTTGGTCCCCCCCAAAGTTCAAGACATGGTTATGGCCTTGTTATTTACAAATACCTAAGTATTTATATTACAGGCATGAATGTCTTTTGTGGCATTTGCACTTTTGCATGAACAAACACTCGTGTCCTTTTTTGTATAAAAAAAAACAAAACAGTAAAAATCTAGTCTCTTTTCATGTGTGATTCTATAGATTTCATTTAATTTCCATTATCTTTTGGATTTTGTTTTGCTGTTGACTGGCATTGCATGCAGAATGAGATGGATTGTTAACCTCTTGTTTGCTCATCTCTTCCTAAGTGAATCGCTACTGCATGTGATTGAGAGACTGAATGTGCAGTGATGTGGGTATTTGTGCTTTATATTGATATATTAGGGTTTGACTGACACTAAAATCAGAGGCACCAGCACCTGCACCAGCAACCACAGCTATCAGGCCAGCATGTCTGTGCTGCGCATTCCCAGCCAGAGCCAGCTGAGCCATGCCTATTCCCAGAATTCCTTGCATCGGAGTGTTAGTCAGCTGATCGACACTCAAGATAAGAAATCATGGGACGCTGACCTGCACGCCACTGACAGCGGAATGGTGAGATAATGTCACAAGGGACAAGGCATGATGTGGAAAGGTTTTGTATCACCCTTACAAGAAAAAAAAAAAAACATTTGAATTTTTTGTATTCAATGCTAATGGACTGACTGTACACTACCCTGCTTACTTTACAGATAAATACATTTATATGATATTATTGATTTGAGATCAAATATTGAATTATACAGCGTATGCTAAATATGCACACTACCATTCACAAGTTTTTTTTATTTCAATTAAATTTAAGTAAATTTATTTCTATTTCAATTAAATTTAATCTATTTAATCTATTAATGCTTTATAAATGATGAGCTAACTATTTAATAATGCTTAACTAATGATTCATAGCATGCAGTTAATATAAAGTGTTACCAAGATTTCTTTCAAAAACATTAAAAATTATACTGACTTTTGAACGCTAGTGTAGGAAATTGGTTGTCACAGACAACGGTCAATTATAGTTTGTAGACATTTTACAAAAATATTTAGTAACATATAGTCAAGTCAAGTCACCTTTATTTATATAGGGCTTTTTACAATGCAGATTGTTTCAAAGCAGATTCACAGTGTTAAACAGGAAAATAATGCAACAGAATTTGATTCGGCTGTACAGCCGCTCTGGAGAAAACGGTGATGTCATCCAGCTCATTTCAATTGTCATATAGTGTCAATGCGGGCAGATCAGTAATATAGTTGAATATGTAGTGTCCCCAGTAGAATGCCACAACTGACCAATCAGAATCAAGTATTCCAGACATGTGTAGTACAGTGAGAATGTATCGTGTAAAAAGTCCAATTGTAGCAAACAACATTACATTTACATGTACTTTTATAATACTGTAAACATTTCTGACCTGTGCTTTCTTACCAACTGTTTTATTTAGCCCTAGTCATTTTTTTTGGGAAAGGATTTGTCATAGCTGATGATGAATATTATCTTTTTGCAGTATGTGGGTGATGAGGAGTTTGGGGAGACAATTAAAAGCTACAGCCCAGTGAAGAAGGAGCAAACCATGTTTACAGACACTCACTTGTAAAGCCTTCTCACACACACACACCTACCTACAAGTGTGGAGAATGTCCTTGGGAATAGAATTCTTCTCCAACTTATTCTGCAGATGACTGAATTTCACATTTACAACAATAAAATAAGGCAGTGATAGTATATTGGTTTGTTTGGCCATGATAAAACATAGTAGAATGTAACTGGACAATATCTCTATTTCATAATGCTGGATTTTTTTGTATTTATTAGTCAGAGATGTGTTAGTGTATGTGTATGTTGACTACCTCTGACATCACCTCATTGCTTCCATTTTAATCATAGAATGACTCATTTACGTGACCTGCTTATATTCCTTTTATTTTGTTTAAAAGAAACATCTTTTTGAATATCGTATTTTTAAGGTTTCACACATTGTTTGTATTTGCCTAGATACACTCACAAGAAGTTCGTAAGAATGTTCCTAAAAATTCTTAAGAAGTTCTCAAATATTTTCTTAAGGTGGGTTTTACTGATAACTCGCTGCATGAAAAACACCTCAAAGCCCATATTTTTGCACGGCCTGTGATTACCGTAGTTCTCATAATAAGCACTCAGACCATTTTCGTCGTCACTCGCTGTGATTTTAACGCACCGTGTCAAGTTAAATTAGTTATTTTAAAACGTTTTTTTTCTTAAGTTAGAAAATAAGAAGAAAATAGCAGTTAAGAAGAATTTTATTCTCAAGAATGTTTTGTGAATCTGTCCCCCAAAAGCGTAATGCTCATTTAAACTTGCACCTTTCAGATTTTCAAGCTAAGTGGATTTTAAATAGAATTTCCCCCCAAAAAAATGTCTATCTCTTGCGGTATTATTGTAGATACAAAAAGGTTTTGTTAAATCATTCATTACAGTGACATTTTAAAATCCAGCCGAACTGCACCTTCTGCATGCAGATCATTTGCTTTGAAAGTTGCAAAACTGAAAACACGCCTCGTCATGTCACCCAAAACTCTTATGACCTTTTTCCAATGGGACATAAAAAAGTTATCAAAATGTCAAAGCTACAATCAATAACTGTCAAGTTTAGTTGCATTTTATGAACATATACAGTATATATTGTTATTATTATTATTATTATTATAAGTTATAAATAAAACATCATTATATTATTATAAAATGAATATTCAACTCTAATATAACAATTATATAATAATTTTCTTGTACACCAAGCTGAAAACTCTACCAATGTATTTCACTTATTAATGTCATATTTTACATACTACTACTGGTGCCACCTCAAAAAAAAAAAATGCGCATGGTGTTTCTGCATACACCTAGACTGAACTGATCTGGAACTATACTTCTATTGAGAGTTAGTTTAGTGATTTCATACTTGTATGCTGTTATCGGACATAGATGATCTTTGCTGTAAAATGTGCTTAGCATTGATTCAGAGAGGAAGCAAACTGTTCTGAAAATAGCACTGTATTATTATAGCTGTATTATTATATTATGGAGTCTTATGACTGGCTGTGTAGCTAAGAAATATTACCGCAATCATAAAGTATTAATGAACTGAGTCTCCAAATTATTCATGCCAACATAGAGAGGAAGTCCATCTCTTCTGTCTCTACAGACACATGAATGAGGAAAATAGTCAATCCAGTAGACATATCCTAAACTATCTGTATTAACTCTTTCCCTGACAGCATTTTTTTTTTTTTTTTTAAGTTGCAGCCACTGCCAGCGTTTTTTTTATCATTTTCACAAAAATGTCATGGCCCCTAGAATATTTTGTTGTATGAATGTTTGAACATGCAATATATCAAAAAGAAAATACAGAACTGCTTTTAAACAAACAAACAAACAAAAAGTTATTCTAGCTTCATGCATTCTTTTTTTAATCAACACTTGTTTTTTTTTTCAAAGACTACAATGTGCAAAAGCAATGCTTTTATCACTTGTTTCTGCTCCTTTTTTGCCTGATCAGGAGCTTCTGTACTCTTTCAGAAGATGCGTAGAGCCCCCTACCGCATAACAGTGAAAACACGGAAAGCCGGTGTAGTGACAAATTGCCCCCCCATAGTTTCAACTATGTTATAATAACCATTTATGTCTGTATTAGTTACCTTATATACTAGCATAGCATACAGATAACCAATTAGCCTGATAGCTTAGTTTATACACCATTTGCACTTACCCTACCTATCATCTTTAATGTAATTATGTGTTAAATTAAGTGTTAAATGTACACATATTTCAGTTATACATGATATTTACATCATATTTAATAAAACATGATGTTCAATAATGATGTTCAATATTTCATTTCAAATTTAATTAACAGTAAATCAAGTGTAAAAACTTACATATAATTGGTTTTATTATGCACTAATGTATTTTTTTGTACACATTATATAGTAAGCTATGCGTATTTTAAATTAATATCATTCATATATACTTAGGATAATCATTAACTGACAGTTTGGGGAGACCCGATTTCGAGGGAGGACACGATTTGTCATGGCACCGTAACCATTCCGTCAATGGCGGGGAAAGAGTTAATGGAAATGATAGCTATGTGGTGTTGTGCTTGCTAGACTGAGCAGTAGTGTGTACACATTTGTGATGATGCCAATGGGTCAAGTGTCTTAAATGTAAAGTTAAATTGCAAAAATTGTCATCAATGTCACATGTGGATGTTTTTCATAGGTTGTTTTAAACCTGTAAAGTGTGAATATATTTATACACGTGTTATTATTATTATTTCACATAGATAGATATTAGTAACATTTAAATGGCACTATTCTAAAAAAAAACATTTTTACATGTATGATCAGTATTATTTATTGTTGCAATAATTTATTTGTATTTTTTTTGTAAAACAGCTTACACTAAGTTTAATCAGAGGTTTGTGTGGTTATTGTGTCTTGGAACAAGTGCTCCTATAAATGGACAATCGTTGATCTAGAAAGTTGTGAAATGTAAAAAAGTTGTGCTTGTAATGTTGATGTTTCCATACTTATTAAAAAAAAGCAAAGAGTCTGTTCTATTTGGTTACTTTATTGTGCCACTGGAGATGTACAGAAGCTGAGTACCAATCTGCAGTGCATGTACTGTACCATTTTCACATTTGTTTCCATATTTCATGTAGCATGAGCTGTAAATTCCTCTTGAAGCCACACCATGATCTGCGCAGCAGGTAAGATAAAACAGTCTTGATATGATCAAACATAAAGCAGTATTGTTAGATATAACATACCTAATCTGCATATTGAAATGAAGAGGACTCATCTTGCCTGGAGATGAAATCATACAGTAAACAGGCTGAAAACATAAATCAGGTTGTGACTGTATTTCTGAACGCAAGCATAAAGTATCATACTTTTGTCAATGGAATATTCCCCAACACTGAAAAATGGTTATGTACAGTTAAAACTAGTGGACAAAGGCAAAAAAAAAAATTGTGCAATTATTTATTTATTTAATCAAAACAAATGTATGCATATTCGGTTTTGTTATCAAAAAAGATCACTACACCAGCAAACCAGTCATAGCATCAGAAGACATTTTATAAGCAACATAATTTTGGGAAGTGACACGTTACACATGCAGATATTCCAAGGGGTAATTATTTTATTTTATTTCTTTTCTAGCTTCATTCTCTTGTCCAAAGAACTTTCTGCTTTTCTTTTATTCATTATTAAATTTCAGGCTATGTGGCCTACTGTCAGCAAAATGTTTACACTGATTGCATAGCATTATGTTAATTTAAGGACATACTTTGTTAAAGGCTTCAATTTAGTTACCGTTAAAATAATAATCTCACTTAGCAACATATAACTATATTTAATAGGCTATATTGGATATGTATCAATATATACTGCATATTTCTCTCTGGCAGGATATAACCTGTACAACAAAGTGTAATAGCTGGGGAAAAGTGACCATGCTCATCAGTTTACAATGCAAAATAAGATCTATGTCAAATATAAATAATCCATTACCATGTATTCTTATTAACAGAAGTCGAAATGCAAATGATAAAATTATACTTTGTAATGACATTATTCACAACATGTTGATTAATTTAGACATTAGACGCGTACATTTTAAATACAGAGCTAATCCATTAGTACAAATTGTATTTTTTATTTTGAATTGTACATTACCTTTAAAACTGGCAGCTGTCTTTAAAACATGCTTTTTGTTTTCGTTCTTTTCTTTCCTCGTCTTGATAAGTGTCTTATTCTGTGAGTTGAATTGTAAATTTGGCTTCACTTAAACAAGTTGCATAATGGGATAGTCCAACTAACACTCACATCAGGAAAAAAAACTAAATCTGTTTTGATTTCTCACAGCATCTTAATGAACAAAAGGCACTGAATAAATCCCAAAAATGGATAGAGCAAGTAAAAATCCCCTGCGGATGCATGCTGAAAGTTCACAGAGACGGCAGCAGCAGTGGAGTCTAACCTGCACTTCAAACCTGATCATTAGTTGAAGTTCATCTTTTCAATTATAATTCATTATAATTTCATTATAAAGGAATGTAAAGACAGACAATAAAGTGCATCATAGTGTTTTGAAGGTACCGTTAGTAGACAGTAGCATTTTTAAAAAAGCAACAATTTATAAGAGACTAGCAAGCCATTAAAGCAAGCATTAAAGCACTAATAATCAGTTTCAGACTGATCATTTCCATACAATGAAAGCAAATGAGAACCTCGGATGTCAGTAAAATTATCAAGACAAGGCTTTCAGTAACTTCAATTTCGTTCTGTTCCTCAGACAGAGCTCTGACTATAAATTATTAGCCGAATGGACCACTTTTGTTTTTATATTGTACAGTACATTCTCTAATCTTTTGGAAGTTTGAAAAGCCCTGTTCTCTATCCGCATTCTTTGTATGGAAGAGAGCAGTCCAGACATTGTGATAAACGTATTGTTTGTTGACCCATGAAAGAAATGGATTTTAAATTATGCGAGGGTGAATTTTCTTTGTTTTAATTTTTGGGTGGACTATCCCTTTAATGACTAAAAACAAGATCAATCTAAAACATTAACTAAAAATCGAACACATTGCTCTTTTAGATTTTCCCGTGAAAGTGCTGGTGTACAAAGCTGAGGCCTCATTTATTAAACGTGCATATGCACAGATTTGATTGTATGCTAAAATCCACACCAACGCTCATATTTAAAGTTGCAGTGTGTAGTATTTATGAGGATCTATTGACAGAAATGCAATATAATATACATAACTATGTTTTCAGTAGTGTATAAAGACCTTAGATAATGAACCGTTATGTTTTTATTACCTTAGAATGAGCCATTTCTATCTACATACACCACGGGTCCCCTTACAGTGAAATCATCGCCATTTTGCGGCACCATGTTTCTACAGTACCCCTAAACGGACAAACTTCTCTACATCGCGTTAGCTACTCTCTGCTGTCTCAGAGTACGACATCTTTGTCCTGTGCCGGCCACCATAGCTTCTCTATGTGCTTCGAAAGGGAGGGGTGAGTGGTGGCCGGTTGCAATTCGCAACCTCGCCGCTAGATGCTGCTAAAATTCACACACTGCACCTTTAAGTGCTTAGCGTCTAGTCAGAGTAATGACAGGTATTTGGAAATCTAAGCAATTCTTGCTGCTCTCCATTCTCAAGAAAAGGATTTGGATTGGTTGACTGGTGCTCTTTCATATGTTAATAACATTAATTAGGGAGCATTTACAAGGCAGAGATCTGAAACCAATTTCAAGATCATTTGCGATGTATAGATTTTACATCTGGAAGAGAGTAATTTCTCTAAGAAATGATCTTAATCAAATGTAGGTTTCTATGCAAAATTGTATAAACGAGGCCCCATAAGTCTAATTAGTCGAATGAAATTAGTTGCGTCTAGTTAATTTTTGTTAATTTGCTCCAGTGAGCTTTAGGCAAATATATCTAATTTTTTAAGCTTGGAAAAAGCAGATAAGAGAGAGCAAAATAAAATCTTTCAACTATTTAACAAGACGCATGAAGAAAAACCAAGCGACCATTTCCGTGGAGGATTTTCCCTTTAATTCTGTACACAGTGAGTTTTTTTAGCTGCCAGCTGCCGTCCTGCCAAACCTTATGATCAACATTCACATACGTCCTGAAACGCTTCTCTTCTGAAATCGTCATTCAGCTACCTTCTTTCCCCTGTCAGAGATTATTGTATTTGGTACGACCTCTGTGTATGACAAATCTGCGTATAGCATCACTCACATGCAGCGTCAGGGCCCTTGCGATTGCGTGGGGATGTGGCCACTTTAGTTGGTGAGGGTGAGGCGGTGCTGGAAGAGTCACTGCTCCCTCCATCAGCTGCTGTGGGTGGGGGGCTCAGCTGTGGAACCGGAGGTGCCTTTTTCCTGCTTAGAAAATTAGCTTCAAATGCCCCTTTCCTCCTCCCCCCATCTGCTCTGCAGTCCGCAGCCCCCTCCTCCATCAAATGGACCCTTCGTCGCTGGTCTCCAGGGCTGTCTGGGGGTTTGCGTGCGGCTGCAGACTGGGTTTCCGAAGCTCTAGACCCCCAAAGATCCACGGTAGAGTTCCTTTTGTCTGCGTCCTCAGCGCTGTTCTCCCCCACAGATTGCCGTATCTCATCCTCGATGGATCCGCACTGTCCATGGTTCTCCAGAAGGGCTTTGGTCAGGTTTAAGCTGTGGAAGTCTCTGTAGCTGTGGAAGCTCTCTGTGCGTCGAGCACGGGCCAGCAAGGGGCTCTCTCGGTACGGCCTCAGGGCTCCGTAGGTGGCTGTCTCAGGAATGGGCTCCTGAGCCTGCAGCTGGAGACTGTAAAAATGACAACATTTTGTATTGCTATCCACCTTAATTTCAACACAAGAGTTTGAATGTGTCTGGCTTCCAGTGTCATCCACTCCAGGTATTTTTTAGCTATACAAAACAGCTTGTTATGCTGCTTGATATTGCAAACTGGTATTTCTTAGCATATTATTTGAATGTATTGTCGTAATCATAAACTCACTGGTTTGTAGCACAAATAGTTTTACCATTTACTGCACTTTATGCCGCTAGTGAATCTGCAGTCTTGCACATTCACAGAAAATAGCTTGTTTCCACATTGCAAAATAAGGTGGATATGATAAAGTTTATCTCAAGATTCATTAAGAACATTAAAGGAATCGTTCACCAAAAAAATTTTATTCTGACATTATTTACTTATGATATTACTAAAAATGTATACTTTTGTAGCTCTTTTCCATTCCAGTTTATAGTGACCAAGGCTGTCTTAAAAAAGGCCAAAAAGGATCATAAAAGTAGCATAGGCATAATATGCAGTATATTCTTAGTCATCTGAGAGCTTTCTGTGAGGAAAGGACTGAAATATAGGATGTTATTTATTTGGGATAATATTTGGGATCCAAAATGAGATTTATGGGTGAAAAACAAAACTGGGTCCCTTCACATTAAGAAGACTATAGCGGCAGTCATATCGTTTTATGGCTCTTTTAACAGCATTTGGTGAACTATTTTTTTTATATCAGACCTGTTTACATCGAATCCAAATGAAATAAAAATGAAAATATAAAACTTTTTTGTACCAAAGCTATTCACACATGCTGAATTTTATCGTTGTTTGAATATCATAATGACAGCAAAATCCGCATTTGCACAATTAGAACGTTCATCTAGCTTCCAAATACTGTACAGAACTGGCATGAATGAGTACAATCTTGTGGTGCAGTTTTATTATAATAATTTAGACTTGTGAATATGGCTTTGGACTCTAGTACCTGGAGCAGGACTCTCGCAGCCGGCTGTGCTGCAGCACAGAGGGGGCGGGGCTGATGTTGGGCGTGGCACAGCGAGATGTGCTCAAATCACATTGGTCAAGCAGCTTCAGCAGCTCCTCCTCAGTTGGGCCTCCCACTTCTGCAAACAGATAATATCATTTTACAACTTAATCCAATAGGCTTTTTTAGATTTTCCTTATTTCCAGTACAGTTATAATCAGACCTGGCTCACGCTTAGCCTTGTCGTCACTCTTGTTGACTGTGTCCATGGCGGTGGTGAGATCCCACATCTGAATGCTCCCATTTGCATGGCCAGTGAAGAGGTAATGACGTGGTCTGGAGCCCATGCGGCTCGAGCCCTCACACTCCCGCACTGTAAAACAAGTGATAGTAGTGCCATCTACAGCCTGCACCTCACAGATCCTGAAATACAGATAGAAAAACATCAATATAAAATAAATAATTTATATTAGTTAAGATAAACTACTGTAACAATTAAATATATGTGTGTATATATTTTTCTGTCATCCTTTGGCTAGCGTTACATTATATGATCACACTTTTATTCATGCAAATGCTTTTAAACCATTTAAGCGCAACAAGACAAAAGAGAACGTGCCAGATTTGAGTTCTCTTTCGCCCTTGAACAAACAATAACACAGAATTATGCCAAAATGGCCATTTTGTTGTGTATTCTCATAAGAGCGGTTTTAAATGAGTTAAATAACGTCTTAAATGAACGTAAAGAGTTGTGAGAAAATGAGATGCGCGTGATCCGCGTCATGTTCGGCAGCATGAAATCGTTTTGATAAATCAGATAGCTATCTGATCTGTAAAAACGCATGAAGTGACCAGGTGTAAACAGGCCCTTTAAGATCTGCCCTTAAAGGGCCTGTTTACACCTGGTCACTTCATGCGTTTTTACAGATCAGATAGCTATCTGATTTATCAAAACGATTTCATTTACACTTGGTCACATACATGTGTCTGCAAAACGGATATACATTCGATCTCCAATTCCCGCGCTATATGCAGATTTCATGGAGTTCACGTCACCGAAAACAACAGATATGAGCTGCATTTTATTAATCATCAGCTAATTTTAAGATCAAAGACCACGATAGGAGAGAGCGCGGCAACAGCACTGGTAAGATCATTCAGTTTCTTTACTTGTAATGAAGATGACTGTGTGTTGAGCACCTGCGACTTTCTTTCGGTTTAATTTGCGGTAGTTTGTGCGTTGGCTTGATGAAGAGATACTGATGTGCGATGTGTGCTGCAGTAGCGCCGTCATATCTGAATATAACATGACATATAGCCCATAACACGCTCTCACACGTTTATTTTTTAGCATTGCTGGGAGGAGTAAAATTTACAACAACAACCAGATGCATTTAGACCTGTTCAGTTTCATCTGGAATGCGGCCCAGACCACCTCCTGAAGTGGTTTGAGTGATCGGATTTAAATCCGTCTCGATTGCGTTTCGGAGGGCATTTACACCTGGTCTTTTCACGATGGGATAGCTATCCAATCAGAGAAAACGCATGAAGTGACCAGGTGTAAACAGGCCCAAAGTGACAGCAGCCTAATAAACCAGTTGCTGTGATGTCTGTCATTAAAGTTAATCAAGGAACAAAGGTAACAGAGAAAATTGTTGCTTTAATAAGGATTAATGTATATTTAATTTATAATCTATGCAGTTAAGACTGTAAAGTGTTTGATAACTTTATTCAATTTCTGTATATTGATTATATATGAAGGCCACAGGTAGATATGACATTTATTATAATGGGTTTATGTGAAGATTGTTTTAATTTCACTTGAATTAAAAGGTTTTTTTTTCTAATAAAGGTTGAAATTGATATAGCTTTCAATTATACTGTAATATTGAATGTCTATCATTAGTTTAAAAAAAGCAATTTCATAGAGACATCAGTAGCTGTATTAGTATCAGTGATACTGGCCTTCATTCATAAAAAGATGCCATTACAACATATATTTAAAATATACTGTCTTTAAGTTGTTTCTACATTAATTTGGAGAGTAAATGTGAAATTATTACAGTATAAAAATATTAAAAACTTGTTTTTAATTGTGATTAATAACAGAAAAAATGTGCGATTAATTAGTTATTTTTTTAATCGATTGACAGCACTAATATATATATACATTCTTTTTTTTCAACTGTCATTTATGTCAGATTATATGATATACATTTTAGCTAAGACTTTGATCATAATTGACAGCAGTGACTGGCCGTGTTAAATCAAAGGCCACGTCAGCGATATTGAGGTATTTTTAATAGTATACTCATAATTCTAAATAATGAGATATTTATTTTGCATTAAAGCAGAACAACTGCACACTCTCTTAAGCATATGCTTAAGAGAGTGTGCAGTTGTTCTCCTTTAATTCAAGTTTTTCTCTCAACTTGCACCTCAAAAGGTGTTCGTCTGCTTTGCCTTACATATTTTGCATATCATGTGTATTTCAACATGTACCTCTTCCCCGTAGAGGAGAGACGAACAAAGAGTTTGTTGGTAATGGGAATGACTTTCTGAATGAACACCTGTTGGTCGTCTCGCTCTCCAAATGGACCTGAATGGAAACAGCACATGATTAGAACAGCAGTTCAGCTCACAGGAAAATGGAAGAAAATAGCAGTTTTTCAGATCTTCTTGTACCTTCACTTCCTGTTATGGTGGAAAGCTAGAATCAAATCTCTCACCGATGTCATTGCCGGAGGAATAGCTGCTGTGGCTCTCTGTCTCCTCCAGTGAGATGATCTTAAAGGAGGCCAGTGGAGTAGATCCTGGCTGAGTGGAGATCATTCCTCTGAACCGAGTCACCGTCCACGTGCGTACATGATTATTGTCAGCACACACTTCAACGAAAACAAGGCCAACATTATAGATCACCATCATTTTTCATTATATTGTCCAGTGACTGTGTAGTTTGTACCTGAAACTAGGTGCTTTTCAGAGAGCATGATCTTAGTGACAGGGCTGCGGTGGACAGTGAAGGTCTGGAAGAGCTGTGGACCAGATCCAACGGTCTCTGGATGCTGCACAATGACACGCACGGCCCCTGAGCTGGTTCCGTAAGCTATCTCAATCCAGTTCCCACTCACACCTGCAAACACAGTGAGATTAGTGACTGATCAGACTCACCATTGTTCCTAATTAGAGTAATTAACCATCATTGGACGTACTGGTTTTAGGAGTCAGGTAGACACTGAGGGCTGTGATGGCATCATTTGATGGGTCGTGGTACAGCTCTGTCACCAACAAGTCATTATCCTTCATTCTCAGCGGAAACTTCTGCATGTCTGAGAGTGGAGAGAATAAGGTTAGGTCTTTCCTTTTATCATCCTCTTATTTAACATATTTTGCATACATAATAAAGGTTTTTAATTTGTCACAGTGGTGTCATTTGAAACATATAATGGGTTTAATACATTTGCCATAGATATATTTGAATATAGTTAACTCAAAAATTAAGTTAATATAAAAATTTGGGGTCAGAAAGATTTTTGAATGTTTTTGAAAGAATCACCAAGGTTGCATTTATTTGCACAAAAATACAGTAAAAACAGTAATACGGTGAAATATTCTTAAAATTCTTACAATTTAAAAGAACTGCGTTTCAATTTAAAGTGCCCCTATTATGGATTTTTGAAAATTACCTTTCATGTAGTGTGTAACAGTTCTAAGTGAATGAAAACATCCTGCAACATTTTAAATCTGAAAGTGCACCGTATATAAAGTTATTGTCTCTCAAAAGTAAGAGTCGACTCTGAGTCAATTAAACGAATTGTTTTTTAAACGAGTCGCAAGCCGTTTTGTTGTGATGTCAAGACTAAACATTAGCATATTGCCCATCCACTTATTGCGCGCGCAGACACCAGGGAAAACTTGAACCCCCTCAAACACTGCAGCGGATACTGGATAGCATCATGTCGAGAAGACGCTGTGCTCTACAATGTGTTTATTGTGTTTCATATTGTGTAGGTCTCTGGCTAACTGGCTAACTCACGTTATTACTGTCTTACTGAAATATTACTGTAAATCAGCTGTGGGCTCCAGTATTACATAAAACTGTGTCTATTAATGCAGATTGTCTGTCATTCTTACTACTTTGAGTAAAGATAAAGGATGGAGCAAGATTTGTTTTGCAAACGTTAATGTTTACATCAGCTGGGCTAACGTATGCACTGTTATTGATACAGTTACCACATGTGCACTGCAATACATTAGACACACACACAGGTTTGTTGATGGACGTACACTGGCTAATGCTGATGGTGAGGAATTACAGTTGAAACATCTCATAATGTACCTCAAACTGAGTCACATCACTGAGAAATGTCCTGCTCAAGGTTCGGGTTGAAAATTTAGTTCTTCCAATGTTTCATCATCGATTCGGACTCGCGCTGGGATTGGTGTAAAATCGACGTCATTGTTAATGTCTTTACAGTGTGTACTATCGCTGAGCTTTAGGAAGCCTCTGGACGGAGCTGAAGTTCAGTTATGGTAATGGGCGTTTAGCTTCTGAAACATGCGCTGTACGCGGTAGACCAATCACAACAGACTGGGCCGTCTGACCAATCAGAACAGAGTAGGCTCGCGGAAAGGAGGGATTTAGAGACTGATTCATCCATCGAGTCATTTGAGAATCATTGAACATTGTGGTGATGTGCAATGTATATTATGAGAAAATGAAACAGTTTTTTGATGCATGTAAACCTGTTGTAGGAGACCTCCAAAACTAAATTAGGAAACTTTAAAATAGCATAATAGGGGCACTTTAATACACTGTATGTTAGAATGTAATTTATTCCTGTGATTGCAAAGCGGAATTTTCAGCATCATTACTCCAGTCTTCAGTGTCACATGATCTTTCAGAAATCATTCTAATATGCTGATTTGGTGCTTTAAGAAACATTTTTATTATTGTCAGTGTTAAAAACAGTTTTGCTGAAGATGGATATAAAGTTTAAAAGAAAAGCATTTATTTGAAATAGAAATTTTTTGTACCATTTTAATGTCTTGACTGTCATTTTTGATTAATTTAATGCCTCCTTGCTGAATAAATGTATTAATTTATTTAATGGGGGGGTCTAATGCTATTTAATGCAGACTTATTTACACTGTTAAAGAGTTGTATTCTCATGCTAAACATGGCCAAAATTTAAAAAAATGAGTTGGACCGAGTATTTCTGTGCCAAATACACCATCAAATACCCGTCAACGAGCTTCGTTTGGGTTACAGAAGCCGTCAGCAGCGCTGTCATTTTGTTTTTAGACCACGAAATCAACAATGTCACTAAAGACGTGTGTTTCTGTTTGTGAGGGAAAAATAATTTTGTTCAGCTTCCCAAATAACACAGCGTTAAGGAAACAGTGAATGCAGTTTGTTTTTCTGGAGCAGCAACGTAGTTGTGCAAGTGTGTGTGTTTGTTCCCGGTCATGAGTCAAAACCACAGGCGGTGAGTGAAACTGCATCAAATGTCTGTTTTGTTGGCAATAGGCACATAAGTGCATATAATGTAAACAACATGAACGTATAGTGAATCGAAAGTTATCCAGGGACAATGCCATGATGTATTATGTGTGTGTGTGTGTGTGTGTGTGTGTGTGTGCTCGTGACTCTTTAGCTCTGCCCACTGCACGCCTCCACGAGCTCGGCTGTTTTCGTAAAGAATCAGTACAGCGTATCTTTTATCTTTTATCATCTTTTTTATGTCTTTTATAAATATGATAAAACTAAAGAATCTTCAGAGATATGAAGAATGCAATACTACTCTATAGGTACTCAAGATTAACATGAGATTGGCAGAAACTGTGTGTGTTATGTACCCTTTAAAAAATCTTATTGACCCCAAACCTTTGAACAATAGTGTATATATTTATTTAAATATATATATTCATATAGACCTCCCTTGCATTACATTAAAATTTGACAAAACATTAGAATATATGGAATATACTTCAAACACATGTGGATCACAGAACTACAATTTGGATGATGAATTGTATGAGTTTGTAACCTATTTAGAATGTGACACTAATTACACTGATGTCTTTATGCAATTTTAATTACATTTTCAACACTGATTCTGTTACTGCCGGTTTACATCTCATTAATGACTCATGCAATAATATAAAAATAAATTCACTGCAATTGAGAGAAGATAAGCAGCTTACCAATATAGTAAATTGAGCCATTATTACAGCCCAGCAAGAGGAAGGAGCCAGCAGTGTCACAGCTTGTGATGGGCACCACATCCTGCACCTGTACAAGTGATATATTGCAAACGACATAATCAAATATGAACCCTGATTATATGCTTGTTAATGAAAAAATGTAAACTGGCATGACTGTTGTAGTATAAAATCTGAATTGCTTTACCTGCCAGTGCTGGGTGACGGCGTTCCACACTCCTACTTTCCCTGTGTGACTGGTGGCGACTAGCTGACTCCCAATGAAAAACAGAGAGTCAACGGGTACTCCAAGACTGAACACACCTTCACAAAGACAGAGAAACATTCTCTCACAAAATCTACACACTTGAGTGACTATGCATTTCATTTCTGTTCTGTCCTCCCACCTATTTCGTTCCCGCTCCCTCCGTCCTGAATACTCCACAAAATAATGCTGCTCTCCGATGATGCTGCCACCATCTTGTCTTTATCGCCATGTGGGCCGCCCACAACTTTAGCATTAAGGGCCACCCGCTCAATGGCCCAGTCCAGGTAAGGGCTGGAAAACACCTGCTGCCAGCCTGATGATTCCTTTATCCTAAAGAACAATCACAGTCAACATATGGTGAGTATAACCTTTATTATTTTACATTTCAAAGTCATTTGATATGTAGCTTTACCTGTAGCAGATGACAAAATGTGCATAAGCAGCTACAATCCAGTTATGATGGCCAGCGACAATCAGCACCTTTCTAGGGTCCACTGGTGATCCTATTTCAACATAACAAAAAATACAAAACAAAAACCCAGTATGTTTAAACACCAGTAGGTCTAAATGTAGTACAATAAACTCAAATAAAACTACATTTGTCACAATAATTAAAAATTCAGACTAAACTAATGCTACCATATTTCCAGTGGCATTCAGTGGATACTGTACAATTGATATAGTACAATTTAAATGCATATATTATTAAAAACAAGTAATAAAGTTTTAAGCTTATGCGTTAAAAAAAACAAAAATATGATAATACAGTAACAAGCATTTTGTGACATTTTTAACTGCTGGCTGTTGCCTATTATTAGTGACTATATTCACTTTCTTTTTGGACTTTTTCAACAAATCATCTACAAACACATTTTCATTTTTTTTTGTTCTTTCAATTATTATACAAATTCTCTGTGATGTGGATTCTATATGATAGTATATCAGTATATTTTGCATTGTGATAAATAAATGCACTAAAATGCAATAAAATAGTTAAAAAGAAGGCCTGTCCATTAACTTGTTCTCTCTTTCTCGCTCTCGCTCTCTCTTTCTCTCTCTTTCTCTCTCTCTCTCTCTCTTTCTCTCTCTCTCTCTCTCTCTCTCGCTCTCTCTCTCTCTCTCTCGCTCTCTCTCTCTCTCTCTCTCTCTCTCTCTCTCTCTCTCTCTCTCCCTCCCTCCCTCCCCCCCTCTCTCTCTTCATTCTTCTCACATGACTTTGCTGGGCACAGAGGACATAAAAGGCCTTTTAAGATGACCTTACCCTGCCTATTGCACTACTGCTTGTAAGGGGAATACTTTGTCTTCATGGCAGTCCCCCACCCCCTCCTCTTGGTCTGTCCATGCCATAATGGAGCACATGCTGTTCCGCAGTCTGTATTGAGACAACTATAACCAACCCAATTCTACAGCTATTTCATTGCTACATTAATACAGCTTTCAAATCCCACTAAAATTTCATATTATTTTTATATAGGGTGGTTTATTAACACTGTTAACTCAACCCGAGAATATCTGAGCTCGCAGTCAAGCTCTATCAGTGGTGATTATACAGTGGTGATGATGATGCTGCTATATATATATGGCATGAATGTGAATGAAAACTAAAATTATACTCTAAATATGAAACAATATATGGTACTATAAATGGTAATTTTGTCCATATATAAATATAGCAGTTGTGCAGCTTAATATTTTGGTGGGAGCTGTAATGCTTTTTTCAGATTTATTTAGAAATTGAAATCATTTATAGCATTATAAATGTCTTCACTGTCACTTTTGATCAACTTAATGCATCCTTTCTAAATATGACTGAGAAATTACCCCCTAAAAGCGTTGAATAGACATTACAAAAAGTTGCTTTAGAAAGAAATATTTTGATTCAACAGAATTTACTACACGCAAACATTTAAGGCTTTAATGTGGACATAACATTTTTTTCAGAAGACTGTTTAATGCAGCTCAGTGGTGGCATGAATGTAAATGAAAAATAAAATGATACTCTAAATATGAAACTAAAACTGCCAGGCAATTCACTGTCCTTATGAGTGAGTCATTCAGTCATTCATTGAAAAGCTGATTCATTTAGGAACAAAGCAAGTGGCCGTCTTTATGAATGGGTCACTGAATTAATCAACAGCTCACTCGATTTGTTAAAAACTGTGGATTCATTCAGTAATGAAACACCGCTATGTTGCTCGGAGACGCACAACAGTTCTGCTGTTGCCTAGTTTGGAACTACTTTCATTGGTGAAATTGAGCAAAAACAAACAATTGTACAGAATACAGATATTCTGGGGAAAAAACAGCACTCTTGCTCATGTGATATTGCTAAATGACTATATCATTTGATATAAATATAAGAGAAAAACACATACAGTGGCATTTTTTGCCCTTATATCTTATAATTTTGTGGCATTTTTACTTCAATAGGCTTCATCACATAGTCGTTGCCCTGCATCATGTTCTGCAACTACATGCAATGTAAGATGACGTCCAGGTTTTTTCATAATTAATCGCACCAAATGAACACGTTAAATCGTTAGCCCTAATATATATATATATACACTCACCTAAAGGATTATTAGGAACACCTAATTTCTCATTAATGCAATTATCTAATCAACCAATCACATGGCAGTTGCTTCAATGCATTTAGGGGTGTGGTCCTGGTCAAGACAATCTCCTGAACTCCAAACTGAATGTCAGAATGGGAAAGAAAGGTGATTTAAGCAATTTTGAGCGTGGCATGGTTGTTGGTGCCAGACGGGCCGGTCTGAGTATTTCACAATCTGCTCAATTACTGGGATTTTCACGCACAACCATTTCTAGAGTTTACAAAGAATGGTGTGAAAAGGGAAAAACATCCAGTATGTGGCAGTCCTGTGGGCGAAAATGCCTTGTTGATGCTAGAGATCAGAGGAGAATGGGCCGACTGATTCAAGCTGATAGAAGAGCAACTTTGACTGAAATAACCACTCGTTACAACCGAGGTATGCAGCAAAGCATTTGTGAAGCCACAACACGCACAACCTTGAGGCGGATGGGCTACAACAGCAGAAGACCCCACCGGGTACCACTCATCTCCACTACAAATAGGAAAAAGAGGCTACAATTTGCACGAGCTCACCAAAATTGAGAATGCTTCTAAAGAATGCTGTCAGCACCTTGTTGAATCAATGCCACGTAGAATTAAGGCAGTTCTGAAGGCGAAAGGGGGTCAAACACAGTATTAGTATGGTGTTCCTAATAATCCTTTAGGTGAGTGTATATAGAGAGAGAGAGAGAGTCTTTTTAATGACTTTTTTTTTTTTTTATAAAAGTGTGGTTTATTTCTTAATTTCAGGGCTCGACATTAAGTCTTTTCATGTGCTTGTCCTTTGGAAAAGTAAATCGGTCATTCACTTATATGAGTAAAAAATTTGCTTGTCTGGAAATTTTTGTATTTTTTTTGTGTTGTAAATATAATTTATTCTGGAGCTATATTCTCACCAGTGTTCAATCAGCTTTGACATATTTGTGATATTTTAACTTTATAAAGGGCATTTTTAAATATAGGCTATGCTTCATCTTTCATTTTTATATTCTTAAATTTGATCAATAAATTAAATTAGAATAAGACACTTATAGGGCTGTTACCAATCAAATTAAATAATGTACACTGAAAAATTACAGCTGTATTAAATAATGTTATGAGATTGTTTTAAATATTTTTTGAATATACAAATAAGAAATGTTGGAAAGAATGTTTAAACATGTTAAAACACCAGCAGGTGGCGGCAGGTGACCGTCTTAATGAGTGAGTCATTGAGTCGATGTTCAAACAGCTGATTCATTCAAGAATGAGGCAGTTGTTTATGAATGGGTCATTGAGTCTTTGACTCAGCCAATTCATTCAAAACACTGAATCATTCAGTAACACACTGTTGCTGTGATCTTTGTTTGGAAATATTTTTGCTGAAATAGAAAAAAAACAGTCAATATTGCGTCTAAAATGTAAGTGACTTAATATTAATTCATTGTTTATTGAACTGTCACATGAAATCAGTGTCACATTTTCAATCGTGATGGTATTCAGCAGTCTTGGTCGTGTGATGTTGCTTAACTGTATCATATGTTATAAATATAAAAACTCCACATTTGGAATTTTAACCGCACTATGTTAACTGAGTTTTTCTGTGTGAACGGCGCTCATTTGTTTCGATTTCTCCTTGAGAGGCTGTGCGAGCGTCAACAGGGCAACCTTGTTACTGTCAATACATTATACATTATATATTATTATCCACTATCGATCGCCACTTACACTAAACAAATGCAGAATCATTCTTGCATTTTGGTGATTCCCTAGTTATTTTTTGTTCAGGCTACTTGTCCGATCGGGCAAGTAAAATTCTCTTTCACTTGCCCCTTCAAAAAATCCACTTGTCCCGGACAAGCAGACAAGCGTTAATGTTTTTTTTTTAACATAGCATCTTTAAACCACATTTGGTCCCTGAAAGGCTTGTACTCACCCAGTCTTTGCGGTCCATCTCCCCCAGAGGGTCCAGGGAGAGAAGACTGAGGACAGGAACGGGGGTAACCCCCCTCTGCACCACTGGGGCCTGAGCGCTCCTCTGGACCTGCAACAGCTGCAGCCTGCCCACCGGCACTGCTCCTCGCTGGGAGAGCTGAAGGACAAAAATACCAGGCACATACTGATGTTAGAGTTATATTTGGCAGAGAGGAAGCAACTGTGACTGCTTTTTCTTTCTTCTACAGATCTACTCTCACCCTACCTGGTGGAGGGAGGTAGCCATGAAACAACACACTTCCACATGATGATCGCTCCAGCTCTTCACAAAGCAGTAAGCGGCGGACTAACCATATCAGTGACAAATAAAAACACAAGGCAAGAATTACACATAGATGCAACTGCCAAGTTAAGTGATCATAAAAATATTTTAACAGATATATCTAATCCAGTTATGCCATACCTAATGGTGTAATACCATAAAACTCAGCTTCATGTCGCAGGATACTTATGTTAACACCCCTATCGGAGAAAGTAGGAATATTACACACATAAAACTATACAGATACTACATATTTCTGGGATATGTTATGGATAACAAATAGGCATATCTCACCTCAAGTCCAATTCTTTAGTTCGAAGGAAGTTTAAAATGGGTGCAAATGCTGTTGGGTCTCTGTCAATAAATATCTTATAGAAAAAAAAATCTGATTCAGATTTGGAAAACATTTCTAGTTTTATTGCATCTAGATAACTTTTAAATGTTTTTTTTTTAACAAACAACCCACAATACATGTTAATTTTAGTATTCATTAAGTATTTTCTTGTTTTGTTTTTTGGTTTTATTTTTATACACAATTAAAGGCACAAATCAAATCAATCATAACATGATACATATTTCTACTCACGGCTCCAGTTTCATCCCGTAGTGTTGATATTCTCCCACTAAGTAAACTAGGCAGGAAAAATTTATATTTATAACATTTATATAAAGCTATGCAATGTCCATAATACAATGACTACATTCATTTCATTATTCAACAAGAACAGATAGAGGTTTAGCAAATTTGTACACAAAGAGGATGTCTGGTTTGATCATTCTGGGAGATCATATCATCACAAATCAAATTTTTCCTTGAACTTCAGATTGATATAACATACTACAACTTTCAGAAAACTTACTCCCAGTCCAAAAAAAAAAAAAAAAAAGCCCAACAAGACTGCTTCAAACATCTTATCTTACCTTGAGAAGAAAGAGTCAGGAATCCATGTCAGAGTCTGCCTTGATGTGCTAAATCTGAAAGCATGTAGATAAGATTTATGATGCATTCACTCCTTATTTCTCTTTCATGAGCTAGAATGATCTAACATGCAGTTTACAGTTATTGTTGCAACAGTAAAACAAATAAATAAAAATTAATAGGGATCTCCTAAAACAGTAATAAGCGTTAAGTGTCATTGTAATTCATTTATTTTTTTGCAAAGCACAATTTTATATAGTATTAATAACTTAAGTAAACATTGTATTTCGAGGGAAATCCTGGCATTTCTATGAATTTTTTTTTTGTTTGTTTCTTAGATTTTAAAAGTAATATATTTTATTATTTAATTATGATGGTATTTTAGGGTTTTGGGGTAACGTTATATCGTGATGATATAGTTTAGGACATGTAGAAACTGGGGGTGAGGAGCTGAATAGTCTTGGTCCCGTTATGTACTGTAATAATAATAGTCAGGTTCAAAAACATGTGCTTTGTAGGTTGTTACCGTTACATATTAACGCTCTATTAACAGTCAAACGCCGCTGCAACGCATTCATCTCAAATAAAACTGTTTTGACTCCGAGTTTACGTAAAGAAGTCATGACGTCAGCGTACCTCATTCCTCCGACATTCAGCTGGATGATGTCACCCATTCCAGATGTTGAACTGTTCCCAATTCCAGCCATCCTCTAATTCCGCACGGTTAGCGAGGAGGAATGCACGCGATCTGATTATCCAGTTTGAGCATCGATCCAGCTGGAGTCCTCAAGATTCTCTTTATTCTTCCTCGCGACCCAGCGAACACAATTATGCGTCACAAGAACGACGTATGAGATGGAACTGTTCGTACACCGTGTTCTCCATATTCAGAGCTTTAATAAACAACTCAAAACATGGCCTTCGATTATCAAAGGCCCTTTTCTGTAGCCTATGGGACTTGGGATAGCTACGTTCAGTGTTGTGGGCGCCATAGAGCGATGCTAGAACGCTGTGGACTCACCAGATCGGCAGCCAATCGGATAGCGTCATTCCTGACACAGGACGCAGACCCCGCCCAGTGTTTTGGAAGTGTGTCTTGAGTAGAATGCTGGACTTCTCACATCTATAGTCTTAAAGGTGTACTCAGTATTTTTTTTTTTGCTAATTAAATAAGTTTTTACAATTGAAGAAATGAACAGCACTTTTATAAAAACATAATTTAAAAAAGATATTTACACTAAAATACACTCGTACACTCATGTTTGTCTTCTAGATGAAACGGTTTTATTCTACAGGAAGCGGGTCGCCCCCTCATGAGTGCCGCGATCTTTCCAAAACCAGCTGTGTCATGCAGTTGGCCACTAATAAATGTTTACTTAATATAGTAATTTCAGCCAGAGCATAAACAAAGCATAAACATCATGTCTGCCCTCCTGAGAAGACTTGCTCCATGTCTGGAGTCTTTATCTAATGTGATTGAACATGAAACATTTTGCATAAGTAGCCTATTAATTATTTCTTTATGGGTAGAACGTCTTTTTTGAGGAACAAATTGATGCAAGTAATTGTAATGTACGCTACAAATTAAGTATGCTATAGTGTGCACTACAAACCTATTATGCATTACCAATATTGAATGCAAATGTCTATTACAAATCTCGCATGCACTGCAAAACTAGAATGCAACTATTAAAAGCTACTTAGATTGCCTTTTTATAGAAAAAAATAATAGACAGAAATTTTGCATTTACACAGGCACAAGTATTGACTGAAACATTTTATTGCAGAAAATGGTGTTATTCAGGATTAAGGCATATGTCTTTCCTCATTTTCTTCATACTTTGTCACCCTGTAGCAAGAACACTGCATTGACAGTACAGATGAGCTTTTCTACTCGACCGGGTTCAGAAAAGCAGGAAGCTGTATATGAAAGGAAACTATTCCTTTGTTGTTTCACAGGTTTCACTAAACCCTTTATGACGTATTCATTTTACAACCAAATATCAATATTGATTTATTATTTCCTTTGAGTGTTTTATGCTTTAATCCACATCTGTATCTCTGTCACAGCTTTAGCCTCTTTATTGTTTGATTGGCTTGAAAAGTCCTAGTAATAAACAGAATTGTCATCACAGAAACTTTAAAGCCTGCTAAAGTTTCATTAAGGGGTTGGACATCTCAGTCAGGTTATGAAGGTGACGTGAAAGGTGAAGAGCATGTGTATGGTACAAGTGACTTATCAGGGCTGATGCAAATCAGAGTCTGGCCAAGAATTGCCATACAATTCAAATTTAGAAGTCCTAATTACTTTTAGTACACTAGTACACACAAATAACCATGCAGAATTTTTCTGGGAAGCAAGCTGGAGGATAAATAGAAGGAACAAATACTGAGAATGGAATGCTTTACACTTCAGTTGTGAACACAGTTTTTTTCTTTTTAAATAAAAATAATTCTGTAGTAAACAAAAAAGATGTTAATGTATGTTAAATTAAATATAATGGTCAAATTAAAAGAAAAACAAAGCTTTCTCCATGCGGAATACTGCATAAACATAATAAAAACTTAATGCAAAAGACATGGTTAAGCCACTGGAGTCTGGTCATATCCAAAATATTACCTTAACTGCATATAAATAGCAAGAATAGGACATGTCAAGTGCATGGAGTGTCGCTAAGCCACAGTAATATTTTTCTTCAGTTTAAATATAATATAAATGTGTGTTAGTAAGCTGCACTCATTTGAAATTAGCATAGTCAGAGTAGATGTCAACAAAATCTTGCACAACTCTGTAGCAGAAGTCGTATTGTTCCTGAGAAGACAAATGAAAACACATTATATCATAATTCACACAATGATGTGACAGTCTAAAGTCAAAAAAACCTACTCATTCTGTATTATTTTATTATAATACTATTTTTCATATTGTAATATAATAGTGAAGCCATCAGATATACACTCACCTAAAGGATTATTAGGAACACCATACTAATACTGTGTTTGACCCCCTTTCGCCTTCAGAACTGCCTTAATTCTACGTGGCATTGATTCAACAAGGTGCTGAAAGCATTCTTTAGAAATGTTGGCCCATATTGATAGGATAGCATCTTGCAGTTGATGGAGATTTGTGGGATGCACATCCAGGGCACGAAGCTCCCGTTCCACCACATCCCAAAGATGCTCTATTGGGTTGAGATCTGGTGACTGTGGGGGCCATTTTAGTACAGTGAACTCATTGTCATGTTCAAGAAACCAATTTGAAATGATTCGAGCTTTGTGACATGGTGCATTATCCTGCTGGAAGTAGCCATCAGAGGATGGGTACATGGTGGTCATAAAGGGATGGACATGGTCAGAAAAAATGCTCAGGTAGGCCGTGGCATTTAAACGATGCCCAATTGGCACTAAGGGGCCTAAAGTGTGCCAAGAAAACATCCCCCACACCATTACACCACCACCACCAGCCTGCACAGTGGTAACAAGGCATGATGGATCCATGTTCTCATTCTGTTTACGCCAAATTCTGACTCTACCATCTGAATGTCTCAACAGAAATCGAGACTCATCAGACCAGGCAACATTTTTCCAGTCTTCAACTGTCCAATTTTGGTGAGCTCGTGCAAATTGTAGCCTCTTTTTCCTATTTGTAGTGGAGATGAGTGGTACCCGGTGGGGTCTTCTGCTGTTGTAGCCCATCCGCCTCAAGGTTGTGCGTGTTGTGGCTTCACAAATGCTTTGCTGCATACCTCGGTTGTAACGAGTGGTTATTTCAGTCAAAGTTGCTCTTCTATCAGCTTGAATCAGTCGGCCCATTCTCTTCTGACCTCTAGCATCAACAAGGCATTTTCGCCCACAGGACTGCCGCATACTGGATGTTTTTCCCTTTTCACACCATTCTTTGTAAACTCTAGAAATGGTTGTGCGTGAAAATCCCAGTAACTGAGCAGATTGTGAAATACTCAGACCAGCCCGTCTGGCACCAACAACCATGCCACGCTCAAAATTGCTTAAATCACCTTTCTTTCCCATTCTGACATTCAGTTTGGAGTTCAGGAGATTGTCTTGCCCAGGACCACACCCCTAAATGCATTGAAGCAACTGCCATGTGATTGGTTGATTAGATAATTGCATTAATGAGAAATTGAACAGGTGTTCCTAATAATCCTTTAGGTGAGTGTATAATTTCCATACTGTAATATATTATAAGCCATGAGATCTACAAACCCGATTCCAAAAAAGTTGGGACACTGTACAAATTGTGAATAAAAACAGAATGCAATGATATGGAAGTTTCAAATTTCAATATTTCATTCAGAATACAACATAGATGACATATCAAATGTTTAAACTGAGAAAATGTATCATTTTAAGGGAAAAATAAGTTGATTTTAAATTTCATGGCATCAACACATCTCAAAAAAGTTGGGACAAGGCCATGTTTACCACTGTGTGGCATCCCCTCTTCTTTTTATAACAGTCTGCAAACGTCTGGGGACTGAGGAGACAAGTTGCTCAAGTTTAGGGATGGGATGGGAGCATATGTTGTTCTAGAACTTGGATATACCTTTCAGCATTGATGGTGCCTTTCCATATGCGTAAGCTGCCCATGCCACACGCACTCATGCAACCCCATACCATCAGAGATGCAGGCTTCTGAACTGAGCGCTGATGACAACTTGGGTTGTCCTTGTCCTCTTTAGTCCGGATGACATGGCGTCCCAGTTTTCCAAAAAGAACTTCAAATTTTGATTCGTCTGACCACAGAACAGTTTTCCACTTTGCCACAGTCCATTTTAAATGAGCCTTGGCCCAGAGAAAACGCCTGCGCTTCTGGATCATGTTTAGATATGGCTTCTTTTTTGACCTATAGAGTTTTAGCTGGCAACGGCGAATGGCACGGTGGATTGTGTTCACCAACAATGTTTTCTGGAAGTATTCCTGAGCCCATGTTGTGATTTCCATTACAGTAGCATTCCTGTATGTGATGCAGTGTCGTCTAAGGGCCCGAAGATCACGGGCATCCAGTATGGTTTTCCGGCCTTGACCCTTACGCACAGAGATTGTTCCAGATTCTCTGAATCTTTGGATGATATTATGCACTGTAGATGATGATAACTTCAAACTCTTTGCAATTTTTCTCTGAGAAACTCCTTTCTGATATTGCTCCACTATTTTTTGCCGCAGCATTGGGGGAATTGGTGATCCTCTGCCCATCTTGACTTCTGAGAGACACTGCCACTCTGAGAGGCTCTTTTTATACCCAATCATGTTGCCAATTGACCTAATAAGTTGCAAATTGGTCCTCTAGCTGTTCCTTATATGTACATTTAACTTTTCCGGCCTCTTATTGCTACCTGTCCCAACTTTTTTGGAATGTGTAGCTCTCATGAAATCCAAAATAAGCCAATATTTGGCATGACATTTCAAAATGTCTCACTTTCAACATTTGATATGTTATCTATATTCTATTGTGAATAAAATATAGTTTATGAGATTTGTAAATTATTGCATTCCTTTTTTATTTACAATTTGTACAGTGTCCCAACTTTTTTGGAATCGGGTTTATATATAAATTATGTATAGTGTTTTACATTCTTACCACAGTTTGGACCATATGTGGTCTCTGAGTGCGTAAACTCTTTACGGTCTGAAATACATCCAGTAACCCCTCGGCTTTGACCCGCTCTAAGATGTTACTGAGGGCAATGAAGGTTCCGGTCCGACCAGCACCAGCGCTGATGTCATGAAGAAAAATACATACTTTTATGATAGGTTATACAGACTTATGCAACAGTTTGTATAAAACCTGAATGCACACAGACTCGTGGGGACCCATGGGGAAACAAGCTTATAAATCATACAGAATGAGTTTTTTTGAAAATGTAAAAATGCAGAAAGTTTTGTGTGATGTGTAGGTTTAGGGGTAGGGCTAATGTAAGGGGAGAGACTATACAGTTTGTACAGTATAAAAACCATTACGTTGTAACAACTGAGACAAATCAGACACAATTATTTATTCATTATATTTAATGAATAATCCAGCAAACTCACTCTCCCAACAAAGGTTTGTGAACCATCCCCCAAAACATTCTACCCCATGTATGTGTGATTTGTGTGTATGCGTTTTTGTTAGATTAGTTGTGTTCGTGATTTAGTTAATCAAACTTGTGCACAATACACTCCCTGTCTGCAAATAAATTGTCACTTAAATGATCGATTTTGTTACACGCTCTAAGCGCTGTAAATGCTAAGGAAGAATTATTTTTCTGTGGCCATGAAAAATACCCTTCTCTTAGAATGAATTAATAATCAATACTGAGTGTTCACAGGATGAACTGATTGATTGATTGTAATGTTAATGTAGCTACATCAAGTTAATCTCATTAACTGATTAAAATATTCATAATTAATCATAATGAATAATCATAATGAGTTATGAATAATTATCAATATTTCCCCTTTGAGCTAACTCGCTACAACGTCTATGGAGAGTCCCCACAAAGACAGTGAACCAGACGTGTGTGTGTGTGTAGTCCTGGTAAATCCTATGTTATGGGGACCAAATCTCCCCTTAAGGATAGTAATACCAGAAATCTTTGACTTTGTGCTGACATTTTTTTGGTCCCCATGAGTTAAACAGCTTATAAATCATACTCGATGTTGTTTTAAAAATGTAAAAATGCATAAAGTTGTGCTGTGAGGGTTGTGTTTAGGGCTAGGGTTAGGGGATAGAATGTACAGTTTATACAGTATAAAAAATAATTATGTCTATGGAAAGTCCCCATAAAACATGGAAACCCAACATATGTGTGTGTGTGTGTGTGTGTGTGTGTGTGTGTGTGTGTGTGTGAGGGAGAGATGGAGAGTGTGTGTACCTGCAATGCACCACTATAGGGTTGTTTCCAGATTGCTGTTGTTGTTTTTGCACTGCAGCAATAATGTCAATCATTCCCTTTCCGTCTGATGGGATTCCAATCTCTGGCCAACCATGGAAGTGGAACTGTCTGACTAGACGTGTCTGCTTCTCCTGCAAACAGCCCAATTTAGCCTCAGCGTTGTCAACAAATTTAGCACAATAAAGGAAGCTTCTAAGTGAAGCGTATGATGGACCATAAAATGGTCAAATTCACTGCACGTTTAACTCACTGATGCATATGACAGCAGCATGTCTCGAATGCTGAAAGTCTCACAAAGTGTGTCTCTCTTCAGCTCCAGTGCATACTCTCCAAATGAAACACTGCCCTCTGCTGGCCAGTAACGTACACACTTCTCCTGGGGTGAGAGTTGTTTGAAAGGAAGTGAATGCATGAATGCTTCAGACATGGAAGATATACAAAAATATAAAAAAGATAAATATAAACCATTAAACCGCACCTGTTCTCTCTCTTTCAGCTCAGTCAGCATGACAATAGAGTGGCACTTCCTTTCCCATACCATGCGCCAGAAGTCCTGCACAGTGTGAGCTAAAGGTGCCTGAGTTGCTATAAAGTAATCCTTTTGCCTATAACCCTGCAATGGTAAAGCATAGTGTTATGGGTACATTTGTCAATGTCTAAATTCAATGATCTTGAATATATTTGTTAAAATGCATATACAAAACAACAACTGAACAATTAGCATGTTTATGTTTTTTTTTTTTTTTCTAAGCCATTATTAGTATGCAGGACGACATGTGTTCTTACTATTATTATAAATAAAATTATTATTATTAAGTATTTTTTCAATAGCCTACTTGTGCCTGTATGTGTGCAAAATGTCTGAATTATTTTACTTTAAAAAGTCAATCTAAGTAGCTTTTAATAGATGCACACTAGTTTTGCAGTGCATACTAGGTTTGTAGTGCACATCATGTATTATTATATTATAATAATATATACTTACATCTATGAAAGATGCATTAATGTAGTCTGTGAATTCTTGCCCTCTTTTCATTGATAATATTACCCTGTTGAAGTCATCTGGTAAAAAAAAACAGGATAATGATTACAAGAAAATAAAGACAGAAAGACAAAGAAAGAAAGAAAGAAAGAAGCTAAAATGATAAATCTGTATATATTTTCTCACATGGGATGATCTGTAGTACTCTGTTCTTTCTCATGTTAGCAGGCAAATTTCCGGTTCTCATGTTCTCCTTCATTATGCGAACATTAGTCAGTTTCTGAGGAGATTCCAAACAAAACGACATGTTATAAGCTATTCACTTTTGTCAATGTTCATAATACTTTGAGATCTTCCCATACTAATGCTTAGCAAACCCTTTAAATTATGTGGTTCTTACTCTGAATTCTTCCTCCAGACCCACTCGGTCCATGTGTGTGTGCGTGTTGTGGAGTTTGTGGAGGTGGCCCTCCAAAGAAGCGATGTCTAACTCAGTGTCACCATACAGGTAATGCTCCAAAATTGCCTGGTAAATGAACGAATACTGCATCTGTGGGCGAGAGAGAGGAATATCAGTGGCAAATCACTGCTGAAACGATGAGTCAAACCCAGCAGAGGGACTGCGAAAAGTCTTTACGTCTGTTTGAATGAGCTGACAGCGCTGCTTTCTTATCCTGGACACAAAGCCGAACACGTCCACCCTCCCTTCAGCGTGCATCATATCCATCATCGCGTCAATCACAATGAACGTCCCAGTCCTGCCAACCCCAGCACTACACAGAGAGAAAATGAGTCGTGAGATGTAAAGTAGGGCATGAAATGAGGGATAATAAGATAATGTAGTCAAAACTGCAGGGTCTTTCCATTTGTATTAATATCTTGGGCTAGATAATTGTCTCAGTTCAATTAAATGTGGGATCAATTTTATACTAACATTCATAATGCTGTGAATATTGCAGGTTCTTGCTGTACAGCGTATTAGACCTGAAAAAGTTGCAGTTTGTCATTTCACTGCAAAAAGGGCCTTTTCACACTTTAACAAGTGGGAAAGTCTGTTGTTCTGGCTGAGGTGTTAACAATCCCACATAAACAGCTGAGCCTCAAGACATCTGCCTGCGTTGGTTGTTGTTTCTACATACTTTGCATTTCAGACTGTTTGTTATAGTTGAAATGTTCAGGGTTTCAAATATGTTTCACATATGAAATCACTTGCATACTGAAATGCAATAGAGTGCAACAGTCGGGGTCCTGAATTAAAAATATGGATATGGATTTTATTTGATTGAATTATTGGATTTAAACCTTTAAAGGCAGACCTGCAGTGTTCTCAGGGGTTGTTAATTGATGGTACTGGCTTTTGTTGAAGCCATCAGTTTACATTATTTCAACATATTTTTTAAAGAATTGTTTAACAGCAGAATTTCTAGTAAAAAACAACATTACCCATGATTCTGGAAAAAAAAAAAAACACCAATGAGTCCCATGAAGCACTGCAAATGACGTAATCGAGGTGGTCTGATTAAATATTTGTATTCAATTCAAAATAATATTTAAATATTTTTAATTCAATTATAGGTGTGTTCAATTTGAAGCGGTATTGCGCAGACCAATCTGTTTATGACATCAAAGTACCGCAAGAGCAGACAGTTCAGTATGTTTTTTATTTTTTCCCTTATTAAAGCCATTAAAGGGATAGTTCACCCAAAAATTCTGTCATCATTTACTCACCCTCAAGTTGTTCCAAACCTGTATGAATTTCTTTCTTCTGTTGAACACAAAAAAAGATATTTTGAAGAATATGGGTAATCAAACAGTTGATGGGCCCCATTGAGTTCCATAGTATGGGGGGAAAATACTATGGAAGTCAATGGAAGTCATCAACTGTTTGGTTACAGACATTCTTCAAAATATCTTCTTTTGTGTTCAGCGGAAAAAGGAATTCATACAGGTTTGGAACAACTTGAGGGTGAGTAAATGATGACAGAATTTTCATTTTTGGGTAAACTATCCCTTAAGTACTTAAGTCTTGTATCTTTGTCTTTTTATCAGATTTTCAAATACATTTTTGCTTCAAATCAAATTTTGTAATGTTCTGGCTCACATCGTGGCTAGTTGGTTTTGTTCATGGTTTATTAAGACTTTTTAAAATCCCTATGGGAAAAAAAATTCCGGAACCAATGGCGCTGAAAAAGTGGGGGCTCTGTTGCACTCTGTAGATGTGACTGATTGTCGTTTGTAACACATTTCTATTATATACATTCATTTATTTTCTTAAGTCTGTAGGCACATATATATTAAGAATAGCCCACAGTCTTACCTACAGTGCACTATGATTGGTCCAGCATGGGCAGGGTTGACACTCTTGACTTTCTTGAGGAACTTTAGCATGCCAATAGGGGAGAGGGGTACACCAAAATCAGGCCAGCTGGTGAAATGCAGCTGAGTGACCAACCTTGGAGGTCTGCAGCCATCAGCTGCATGCTGCAAAATCACACCAGCTTGCATTAAAATAACTTACAAATAGCACAAAGTCAAATAGCAAATAGTCAGTTGTGGCCTTCTGGGCTATTAAATGGCAGGCATGTCAAAGAATTTGCGTACTAGTATATGACTAGTATACAGAGCATTTGAATAATGATGCTGTAGTGTTTCTGAGAAAAATACCCACTCACGTGTTGTACACAGAACTTCCTGATTGTGTAGTCCACCAACACCGTGACATCTTCCATTGCCACCCTCACACAGCCGTAGATCCAGCAGCCCTGCTCAGGCCAGTACTGATAGCATTTTTCCTGCATTTCACACATACAAGTCACAGATTTTTGCAAAATATGATTTTGAATTTCTTTTTTATATATGGACCAAGATCTTCTGTGCTACTATTTACATGTTAAACTCTCATAAAGTCTGTCTGGTGTGACTTTGTGATATCTTCTCTTACCTCTTTTCTCTCTCTTGTGTTGGTTAACATGACTATAGTGGCAGATTTCTGCTCCCAAACCATTCTCCAGAAATCTCCCACCGTCTCTGGTTTTGGGCCTGAATATAAGATATTAAAATTCAAAAGGGAGATGAAGCAAAGGTCAATAAAGGGGAGAGGGATTACATTTAGGGCCAGTTTTACTAAACAGGGCAAATTAGCGTGAGAGCACAATCCCATAAAAACACAGATGGGAGTGGAAAGTTCTGCGCGTGATCTACTGATGCAGACGCAGTTGGATTATTTCCATAATGACCAACGCAATCTACCAAGAGCAAATTAGTGTCTGGTTTAAGACATGCTTTTTTGGGCGGTAAATAATGGTGCAAATACCAGTAAATTGACGAGAGCAAACCTTAATAAATCACCTTGCGTGATTCATTTAAATACTCTCCTCCCATTAATTTTGCGTCTGAAAGGGAAACTCCTACAAATGTATATGCAATAAGGTCAGCCGCAAAAATAACCGTGCCCACGCCTTTTCAGAGCTAATTTATCACTGTGTGTCTTAAGTAAATCCTGACAGTAGTTTTTTAACGCTAAAAGAGGGTTTGCGCTGGCGCAAGCTGTTAGTAAATCTGGCCCTAAATTGATTAAATTACCTGGTAATTTTTGAGAACTGGGAAGAGGGGAAAAAACTTTGCATACCTTGAGCTGCAATAAATTTGTTTTTTTCTCTGTAGCCCTATAGGAAAGTTAAATTAATTAAACATGAGACTCAAAACAAAAAAATATAGGTCAAGATATACTTTAATATAGGCCTAATAGCAATATTTTATATACTAAAATTAGATCACAGGTTCCAGAATTCGAAATAGACCTACAATATTATTTCAAAAGCACTGAGAAAGTACTCACATCTATATAAGAAGCATTTATGTAATCTGAGCCCATATATCCATCTATATGTGAAAGCAGCACTCTTGAGTGGTCATCTGTGAAGGAAATATACAGATCCTAACAGTTACTATTGTATTGTGTTATAAATTATATTATACTAAATATTATACTATATTATATTATACTATACTAAACTTGACACAAAAAAATGACACAAAACAAGCTCTTCCACAGTGTTTGGAAAGTTTGCAAGTGTGTGAGGAACACTTACAGGGCAGAATATTGGGATATCTGTTCTTTTCTCTGTTCTCCTCTCTGCTTGCCTCTTCAAAGGTGCCACAGCCAAAACCACATGGCAAAGACTGTAAAAGAGAAGCAGCGAAAGAAAGAAACAATACGTGAGTATAAGGAAACAATATTGAGCGTGCATGTGGAGAATGATAAAGTTTGTGTGTGTCTAAGATCTTACATTAAATTCCTCTCTGAACAGTTTGCCATCATCTGCCATGCGTAGGCGAAACTCTTCCTCCAGGGAGTCCAGCGGCATGGGGAAATAACGCTTTGATGGAGAGGGTGATCTGGGAAGGAGCACCACCGTTTGTTCTGACAGAGAGAGAAGACGAAAAATATACATCTCTCAAAGCAGACGGCAAGTTCGAAAAAAACATTTCTAAAAATATAGGCTTAAAACACATAGACAAAAAAAAAAAAAAATCAGGCAAATCAAAACATACCTTGATCTTCCAAAAAGCCATTTGGCATCTTCTTGTCAACCGAGGCGACAAGATCCTTCCTTTGCTCTCTAAACCTGAGACATTTTGAAGAAAGACATTTACAGAGAGATAAAACAAAAATGTAAAAATGGCTGAAAGTTCACAACACACACCAAAATCTAAAGTTCTTTCTCATGGGAGATTGTTTGTTTCTCTGATTCCTCAGAGCAGCTGAGAGAGAATGACTTGCTGACACACCATCACAACTGCTTTCACTACGCATGCAGCTGCTGCTGGAGCAAGTCGGCGGGGTCATAAACACACACACACACACTTAAATGTGAAATGTGTGTTTATTTTACTTTTCTCCTGCGGCTAAAAAGACAGCGGCAACTATAATTAAGCCATTTGTAGGCTGATTCCCTTAAAAAGTGTAAACACTGTGGCTGTATGGTTCAAAACATTGCTCTTTTTGATCTCAACCGATGATGTGAGTTTGGGGCGGGGCTATCTGTTGGACTAACCAATTACAGACAAGGGGAGTGTCAGGAAACCTTTGTGAAAACCGGTCATTATTTCCGTTCGGAGGGCCAGAAGGTATACACTTAACCTTTAACAAGAAGTGTGAGTAATATAAAATAATAATGTATTATAAATAGTTTATTTGAGTATTTTACAGGAAATGTTACAAGACTAATATGTACTGTATATTTATGCTCATGGCAAAATAATCTAATAAAATATTCATGATTGAGGGTATTAAAGTATTTGCACTATATTTGCAAACATGTTTGCAATGTTGGATACAAATCATGTTATATAATCATAAAATTTAAAATTTGAATCATACAATTTGAAACTGTTTTTGATTTTCATATATTTTAAAATGTAATTTATTCCTGTGATGACAAAGCTGAATTTTTTTTTTTTCACATTGTCCTTCAGAAATCATTCTAATATGCTGATTTGCTGCTCAAACATTTCTTATTATATGTTGAAAAGCGTGATCCATTTTTCTCAGAATTCTTTAATGTTTTCTTTAATGAATTCTTTAAAGTTCAAAAGAATAGCATATATTTGAAATAGAAATATTTTGTAACATTATAAATGTCTTTAATGTCACTTTTTTTTTAAATGGAATTTAATACGTCTTTGCTGAATAAAAGTATTCATTTCCAACAAAAAATATTCTTACTGACCCCAAACTTTTAAACAGTAGTGTATACTATAGAATAGGTTTGAAACTATGCAGTGTAGAGATGTAGAGAAGACCTAGAGAAAGTGAATCTTTAAGAGTTATGATTAATATTACATTTAAAAATAGTGAGTTGCTCCACCATTGAGTGGGAAGGGTAAAGAGAGTTCTGGCCTAGACAAATGAGCACTTTTCATGTAGAGAGAACAGGTGCCTACAAACAGGTATTTGTACTAGCTGGTGTGAGAGGTTTAATGAAGGACTGGAAGTACAGTAGCAGGAGGTTATGCTATTGGCAACACTGTAGGCCAGACTAGAAAAGACTAGAGCTGTGGACAGTAGGGGTCAAGAAAAGAGCAGTTCACTCATATACATTTCATTGTATATCTGTATATTGTATAATGTGTTTGTTTGTTTGTTTGTTTTTTCAAAAATAATGTTTTTGGGGATCTGTATTTTCTTACCTCAAAATGTAGGCGATGAGGAGAAGAAAGATGACGAGAAGGAGAGAGGTGACGAGACCCGAGGCTAAGACATGTGGGCCCTGAGGCGCTGGAGACTCTGAACAGAGAGAAAGAAAGACAACTGAGTGAGGTAAGATTCTCCATAGACAAAATCAGACTTGTTTTAAGAAGGAAAAGCCAGAATTCTGCAGAATGGATTTAAACTGGATAAAATGTGTCAAAAACGTACTCTTATTGGCTCTAATTTTAAAATGTGAAACTTTCCAATTCCAGGCATTCCAATTCTGTGGGTACAGATTATGTGTGGGGCCGTGGGCCTGTTTGTAAATCATTTTAAGTATTAAAAAAAAAAAAACATGTAGATAATATACCTGTTGTCAGGTTTCCATGAGAGGAACTGTTTGAAATGAGAGCTGCTGAAACTAGAAACAGGACCATCATGGCTACACATAAAGAGAAAGAACAACAAACAATCAAATATTTGTTTCCTGAAACCAATTAAAAAACTGACAGTTGACATCAGTTGAAAAGGCATTTTTCACTAAGATTACAAAATGTAATTTGAAAATGTACATTTCAGAACAATTCTGCAGAACTGACATAATCTGAATCCGCAAAAACTTTACAAGAGATTCAGTTAACCTATTTTAAAACCATCAATCTTCTCATGCATTCGGTGAGAATCTTCCCTCTACATGAGCAAATCTAAAATTAATTTCAATTAATGGTCCAGAGAGTAACGGCCTCTAGAGATACGGCATCATCTACCGCACACATCCAGCACAACTGAGAAACTTTGAAAGTAGGACAAGACTTTTTACCCCAGATATTATATTTTATATCTAAAAAAGGTATTGTGTAGAAATGCATCTCACAAATGTTCATTTCTATGTGATATACAGTTGCAAGAAAAAGTATGTGAACCGCTTGCAGAATCTGTAAAAATGTGAATAATTTTAACAAAATAAGAGAGATCATATTTTTATCATGTTTTTATTTCTTTTAATTCTTCTTATAACTGTTTTAATTATCCCTTTTTTTCATTATTTTGTTAAGGTTGTCTGGGTGGAAGAGGCTGAGAGAAGGAAGAGCGATCTTGTCCAGGATATTCCCAAGAAACAGGGGAGTTAGCCCTGGAGTTAGGCCAGGATGATTTGTCTGCATGGGTACTGTTTAAACACACAGTTACCTGACAAATATTTTTAAACAGAAATCCCTCTGGCGCGAGGACGATCTGTTTAGATCTGCTCTGATGGATAGATCTGTATAGCCTTGGTGGTTCCAGGAAGATTTGTCTGCAAGGGTACTGTTTAAACACACAGTTACCTGACAAATATTTTTAAAGTTAGCCCTGGAGTTAGGCCAGGAAGATTTGTCTGCATGGGTACTGTTTAAACGCACAGTTACCTGACAAATATTTTTAAACAGAAATCTCTCCGGCGCAAGGACGATCCCGATCCGTTTAGATCTGCTCTGAAGGATAGATCAGTATAGCCCTGGTGGTTCCAGGAAGAATTGTCTTTAGTTACCTAACAAATATAAATAGTAAAATCACGAACCTGACTCTCCATTTTCTTCCACTCCAGATAGGGGTGATTCAGAGAGGTTATATTTCTCTGAATCACCCCAGGTGGTTATTTATTTATTTTTTTTCTTATGAATATTTTAATTCCATTTTTGGGTAAAGCACTTTGAATTGCCATTGTGTATTAAATGTGCTATATAAATAAACTTGCCTTGCCTTTTTGTTTGTCCTGAGCAGTTAAACTGCTCAATTTTCTTCAGAAAAATCCTTCAGGTCCTGCAAATTCTTCAGTTTTCCAGCATCTTTTGCATATTTGAACCCTTTCTAGCAGTGACTATGATTTTGAGATCCATCTTTTCACACTGAGGACAATTGAGGGACTCAAACACAACTATTAAAAAAGGTTCAAACATTCGCTGATGCTCCAGAAGGAAACACGATGCATTAAGAGCCGGGGGGTGAAAACTTTTGGAATTTGAAGATAGAGGTAAAATTGTACTTCATTTGGCTGTTGCTTCCAAAGGGCAGTACTAAATGAAAAAAATTGATATTTAAACAAAATAAAAAAAAATTGGACATCTTCATCCTGTTCAAAAGTTAATGCATCGTGTTTCCTTCTGGAGCATCAGCGAATGTTTGGACCTTTTTTAATAGTTGTGTTTGAGTCCCTCAGTTGTCCTCAGTGTGAAAAGATGCATCTCAAAATCATACAGTCACTGCTGGAGAGGGTTCAAATATGCAGAAGATGCTGGAAAACTGAAGAATTTGCAGGACCTGGAGGATTTTTCTGAAGAACATTGGGCAGTTTAACTGCTCAGGACAAACAGTGGACTCAAGAACAACCATCACAAAACAGCCGTGGATCATCCAGGGAACAACACACAGTATTGAGAATCAAAGGTACATAAACTTTTGAACGGGTCATTTTAATAAATTCAGCTTTTTTTGTGGACTATATGTAAACATTTTTATGTAAAATATCTTATTCAGGACAGCACTAAATAAAAAAATAACGCATTTTGTATGACCTCTCTTATTTTGTTAAAATTAATCACATTTTCACAGATTCTGTAAGCGGTTCACATAGTTTTTCTTGCAACTATGGTTTGATTTTTTTAAGGGGGTGGGAATAAGACAGCTCTGCATTTATAGACATCCAACCTGTGAAAAATCACCCCAGACAGCAAATCTGTCACATAACCTGTATGTCTGATCCCTGTAACATTTTCAGAGTGATTTCAGATATTAATCCTTTCAAAAGCTGGAATAGAAAATCTACCTGCCACCAAACGTCTATATAGAGATTAGAAAAGACAACATGAAGGATTAATGCAGCCTTACACAAAAGTGTACTCACAAATGTGAAATATGTCTCACACCAAGGCAACGTCTCAGTCCATAGCTTTCAAGAGAAGAGACATTAATTATTATGATACTTTTCCAGAAGGTCTCCAGGAGTCATGATATCTGTGAAGGCACTTCTGTCCTTCAATAATGTATGAGTGCAGGTTTTTTCATTGTCCTTTCTGGATGGGCTATCCTTAAATAGCCCCTGCCTGCAAAGAACAAAGGATAAGGATACATTAGGAGAGGGAATTGTCTTTAAAAAAAGAAATACTCATAAAATCTGTAGGACATGCAGAGGCAGAGGGAGAGAGAAACAAAACGATCTACTTTAAATCTGTCCTCTAGCATTGTGTCAGTTGATTTGTCCCCCCGAAATCCCTTTGATAAGATCTGCTTCTACTAAAAAACATTATTTTGTGGTCAGACCTTATTCATTTACCTTATAGACTATTATTCCTAGTCTGATGTACTGCTTTCAACCGGGGATGCTGTAATGCAGCATTTAACTTCAGTCTCTGCAGCAGCTGTAAATAACCATTTCATACATATTCATACTACTGTAACCTCAAGGATGAGAAGGGGACCACCCATAAGAATTTTAGCAACAACACTGGTCATAATATACTGTGTAAAACTGGGTCAGTCACTGTTGGTCATCTCAGGACCCTGACTGGATCACATGAAAGCAAATCAAATCAGGAACGGTGTCAATCAAAACTAAGTGACGGTTACTATGGCTCTAACTGCACTAAGAGCCAACATTATTTTTACATGTACCATTATTATGACTCAAAACAGTGTCTAGCCATTTACTGTTGTGCGTACGCTAAATTAAGGGTCATTTAGTATATATCTGGTTACAGTCAATTTATCTATCCATTAAGTACACTTTCACTTATTTATGGATGATTTAATTTTACAAAATCAAATGTAGTTACATGGTAAATGGTGAGAAGGTGAATAAATTGTACTAAATAGAATATATGCATATCATCAAACCTTCATTCAAGACATTTATTTTTTTATTTTCTTCCTCTGAGCTAATTGTGCTCAGTCAATATAGAGGCTTCCACAACTAGTCTGGAAGCTGTTGTTAATGTATGAGTCAATGGCCTTCATGACAAATTCTCATGAAAAAATCATGCAGACAACACCAAATGAGTCACCAGAAAGACGAAACAACATACTGACACACTACATGGAACAAGCAGCATCTCAAGCAGTAAAACCTGATCTGACTGTCAATACAAGCTGTGACCTTGAGAAGTGCATGTTGCTGCACTATGCAGATCTTTCATATGGAAATTGAATGCATATTGTTGGTGCTTTTGTGTTAATAAAGAACAATGTGAGAGAGCACCACTGGTGAATAAAGAAGTATCTGTAACATTAAAACTATTGCCTAGCCCCTGCGTTTTCTTTTACATAGTTTTATTTCAGAGTCAGACACACATTTCCTCAATCATTTACAAAGGTAAACAACACACTTTTCTTTTTCTAAGAAACGCAATAAGCTCCTCATCATCCACTAACCAGAACCTTTTAATACAGAACAGGAAGCGATTTTACTGTAGCTTTCAAATCCAATAGACTTCCTGTGTTAATGGGGGTCTTAGATTTACAGCCAGGATGTTGACTCCCGTTACTCCCTTTAACTAATTGTTGCTCAAAGTCCATTAAGACTTTCTTCTTTTCAAGACATTCCAAAATAACATCATACAAAATATCATCATATTCGAATAGTGTTTACATATTTTTTGCCACTTTTTTTGCCACTGTCAATTCCAGGATTGTAAGCAAATCAGATTATTATAAAAGCTAATGTTTTGTGTTTTTAGGTATGGAAAAGAGTGTCTTAGTCTAGCATTTCTCGTCATTAGTCATCATAGCCTTAAATAGCCTGATTGTGGCACTTAGTCTTTAATAACATGAGATTTTGGCTGAATGACAGAAAAAACTAAGCGCCCACATATAGCTACAGTACATCTTCAATTTCAAAATTCTGTACTTTTCCAGACTCAAATTTCCAAAACCTGTCTGTAGATTTTTCAGAACATACAGTATTTAACATAAATGGTTCATACAGCATTATTTTCAGCATTATATTTGGCATATAGTACAGTGATCTGCAAATATTTTTATTTTCTCAGTGTTTTTAATTGGTTTTCTTGAAGTGATAACGTGCTTACATGATGAGAAGAAACCTAAAATGTGTATAACCTGTATGTTTGACAATCACAAAACGATCACTAAACTTTTGTCATAAAATCTCTGTTTGATAATTTTTTATAAATGTTCAGATATTCTTCAATTAATATGTTAGAAAACTGAATAGGGGCAATAGTCTGGAAATGCAAATATTTTTCCATGCTCTGTTTTTTTTTCATACTTATCCAGACCTGGAAACTTCCAATTCTTCCAATTCCATACTTTTCCAAACTGTTTAGGAACCCTGAACTTTATGACCTTTAAGTTGATGAAAACCTAATGCGATGCACTTACTGCCTCAGATGGGGCCGTTCTTATGACGGACAAGACGCGCATGTCCAAAATTATCCGAAATTCGCTGTTCAAAAAACTCATACCTCCATTTGAGCTTGATTTAGGTAAAATTTTAATAATATAATGACACATGCAATTGTCTAACCATATATATGGCCACATTATCAACTTTGACATCGCTGTGTTTAATTATTCAAAAAATACAGTGATTTTTTTACATTCCCTGAAAAGTAGCATTTTTGGAGATACCACGTTTACGCCCGACAGCGACGAAAGGTGAAGTGTTTAATTTTGCACTATCTCTGAGCAAAGACTATAAAGATTTTCAGTGGAATGGGAAAATTGTAGATCCAAGTAACCATGTACTCCTTTCAGACACAGGATTCCGCGGGTTTATTTCCACCCCTGTACGTACGACCCCCAAAACACCCCCCAGACGTACAAATTCAATGGAAAATTTGGCCGCCCGATGGAGAAAATCGCATTGGGCTACTTTTGACTGGCCATTGGGCTACTTTTGTTGCACAGACCTGGCAACCCCACACAGGAAGCAGATGGATGGAGGTGGTAGTGTCGCAGCACACAGAGATGCTGACCAGCACACAGAAGGCTGACTCCACAATATGACTGACCTCTATGGCAGAATGTGACTGCCAGTGTTTATTTTTAATTTTGAGAGAAATGCATTTAATGCAGAACAAATGCAAATGCTCATGCATAGTAAAAAGCCTCTTTCACAAGCAATGAGAGCTTCTACTTCTATTAATTTCTTATGTGCATTGCATTACCATCTTATGACTTATAGTCTATAAATTATCAATCTAAAATTCACTTAACCTTCACAAATGTGGTTCACCCCATCAGTAACTGACAACTCCTAAACCGATATAGACCGAAAATCCATTATCTTACTGAATCTCTAGAAGCAAAATGATTTGTAACAACTTCATATTACTCCCATGCAATCGAATGTCCTATAATTAGATTAAATCGATGAGAGACCTGAAACATAATCACTTCAGTGGAAAAGGTCAAAGGAATTTGTTTCTTGTGAAATATCTACTACCTGAGTTTACATTATGGAACCATAACAGACAATATTCAGACTTCAAGTCTTTTAAATCTGCCATTTCATTTATAATGACCTCTTGGCCTTGGCAGCTATGAGGGTGTTAAACTCAAAGTGTTTACCAACATCTTAAACTTTCAGATTAGAGTGCTGTGCATAAGTAATTATGAAATGAATCTTCATTTAAGCGCATGTTGCATTAATCCTGCTGGCTGTGCTCTCGCTCTCTATTAGAAACAAGGTCACATCACAACGATTGTTATACCTATTATTTAACTATCAAGAAAATGCATGTATAAATATGCTAATTTTATTTAAAAATGTATTATTTTTCTAGACATTTATTAGTGATAAAAGGATTCAATACACAGTATGCTTTCTATGGAATGATTTTGAGTCTAAAACAGCTTTGGTTTGATCTCTGAGGGGGGAAATGGGGAAAAGCTTGAAAATATTTAGATGGAAGAGAAATACAGAAAGTTTTGTGACAAAAGATGTTTGTAAAAATTGTTGTCGATAAATAATCAATTCCTTGGAAAACTATTATTATAGTGGATGTGAGGTTTTATAGCCTGTAGATCACAGTGGTTCTCAAGTGGGTAGTGACCCAAAAATGGATCGCAGGTCTGTTTTGATAGGTAAAATAATAATTAAAAAAAGTAATAATTTTAAAAAGTGAGGAGAAAAGCTTGCTATGTCTTTTGTTGATATAAAGGCTGTTACTGAAATTTGTTATTTGTACATGTGCCTATTCACTCTATGTCATGTTAAAAATATTGCAAATTTTAATGTTTGGTTTTAAGGACATTTCTGTTTGCTTTATTACAATGTGTAGTACATTTTTAATAGTGCTTTAAGCATACAGTGTGTTTCTGTTTGACCTAACCCTTAATAATTACTTTTAATGGTGTATCCTAATGGATTCTGGTTGATTAAGTCATATATTAGTGACTTAAATAAAACATAAACATCTGGATGAAGAATGAAGATGAGCATGCCAATACCAATAGCATCACTTGTCAACATCACTCTCTCCCTAGCCTCAGGGCAAAATCTATCGGCCTCTTTTTCCAAACATCACATCCACACAAACAGGCTCATTACAATTGCCTTATGCAACTTTTTATGTTCCATTAATATATGCATAAAGGAATAACCCAAATAGAAGTGACGAAAAAGTCAGTCAGCTGTTTTCATCATTATAGTGTAAACACAGGATGCTGAACCAATAATGCAATAACACTAGACAGAGTGCTGACATCCTCCCTCCCTGTTTAACCATAGAATTAAAATTAAACATAGAATTAGTTTACTGATACAGTATTTTCCAGCACATTATGACTCCAATGTTTTAAAATATTGTTTTTATTTTAATTTTATTTAATTTTATGAAAATAACATTTAGTAAAGATATGATCAACATTCTACCATGTTACTTTTAGATCAAGATGTTTTTTATGGCATATTTTAATTTAAAATTTAAAATTAATTTGCAGGGACCCCCTTTTCAACACTGTATCCTTACAGAAACCATTTAAGGGTTCTCTGTCTGTGTACAACATTTTTGAGAATCATAGGCGTGTGCAACATTTTTGGGCATCATAGGTTGCGGTGCAAATATTGCTGCATGCAAAATGCTGTCTAGACAGGCAGCTTACTAGGTTTGAAACACAACCCATTGACCCCTGTTCCTTATGAACAAATCTGAAATTACTAAATCTGCGGTAATTGCCTGCAGAGTAAACACGCAAAACGTGTTCATAAAACCTCGTGTTTACACGTTATCCGTGTGAGCGACAAAATGGGCGATGCTGAGAGAATGAATTATTTTGAACTCATCAGCATCACGGACGTGATCGAGGCCGTTTTAAAACATGCTTCGATAGCCTAACTAATGCATGCTTTACCGTCGAGCGAAGAAAAGCTACACAAATGATAAATGACATAAAACCATCTGTTTTGCAAAGTAATTAATGCAATATTACCAGTGTGATGCCCATGTCCATGTAAAGTCTCGGTAAAATCCAGTGCTGTTGATGGTTATTAAGGATGCTGTGCAGAATGGTGTCTGCCTGTGGACCCTCCTCTACGAGCGCCGGTGCCGAGTGATGATCATGCGTCACTCACATTTAGCAGTCAAATAAATGTAGATACTAAACATTGCAAATAATGTGATTATGTTTGATGCTCGTCAGACAGCTAAACATTTGTTTTAAAAAAAGGCTAATAGTAGGCTATGCCTAATAAAATAAATATTTGTAAAAAATGTTGTTAGAATAAAATATGTAGGCTATAAACTGAACAGCAGCTACGCTAACTATTTTCCATTTGCTTTTCTGTTTCATCTCGGGATGCCCATCCCGAGTCTGCGTCGGCTCCAGTTTTGATCCAGCCTCTTATGAAAGCTTCAGATGACCCAACACCTGTAAAGAGATGACTCCAACTCTTGCGAGGATTCAGATGACGCAAAACTCTGAATCAATATACACCAATGCTAAATGTTCCATATATAGAAATCATTATGTCCACAACTCGTAATAATTACTTAAATGAGCTCATTGTTTCTGCCTTAAACAGTGTTAGCTAACTTCGTGATTTGTATAGGCTACCCTGCTAAAAAAAATCTGCTAAAACCAGCCTAGGCTAGTTGGTTTAAACTCAAAGTAGCTGGTTTAAGCTGGTCTCCCAAACTGGTCAATCTGGTCTTCCAGCCTGGCCAAACTGGTGTTCAGCTGGTTTTATCTTATCTTTTAACTGTCTCCCAGCTTGACCAGTTAAGTCCAGTCTGGTCAGCTAAAAAAAAAGTGTCCAAAACCCCTCTAAAACCAACCTGGGAGACCAGCTAAAACCAGCCAACCAGCTTAGGCTGGTTTTATCAGTTTTTTTCAGCAGGGCATTTCTTAAATACATTACTTGGACACAGCCACCTCTGTTAACATAGCACTCTAAATTGTAATGTGGACATGCATTTTCTGCAAAGCTTTGAAACTATATGTATTGTGAAAAGCATTATAAAATAAATGTGAATTTAATTGAATAAATTAGAAAAAATCTCTTTGAGCAAAAACCACAGACTTTAAAAATGATAATTTTAAAATACATCGAATTTCTTCCATCACTCGATTTAGCATGAAAACAAATAACGGTTGGAGAGAGGAATAGATGGATGTGATGGATGGATGTGAAAGTGAGTGCATGGCATTATCCAGTGTGGCATTTTATTTTGGCAGATGAATTCAATAATATATCAATAAACATTCGTATTCATTTTTATTAGGCCTAGCATTATGTAACAACATTATGATGGTAGATGATCATGCTGTGACTAAATAGCCTATGATTGGAAAAAGCATTGATCCTGTCCTGTTATGTTTCTGTCAGTATAGGCTTGGTTAACAGATGTGGTGTTCTATGTATTATAATGCTGAACTGTCCATCTAACAGACCTTTTGATGAAGAATAGTTTGAAGAAACTAGTCAGAGGCGGATGTTATAGGCTATACATAGTATGTAATTGTTTGAGATTTAATTTGAGATCCAACACTGTCTCCTGTCTCACTGTCTTTTTCTATGGCCTATTAAATTTGAGTGCACATCGCTAATGAAATACAGACTGTCTGTTCTGCTGATGCCTCTTGTAATGGTGGTACATTGTCAAGCGTTCTCATTCCATACACTAACTATCATTAGGCCTATTTCATTAGCTGTGCGTATTTTACATCTCATTTTATATAAATGAGAATTGTATGTTGGTTTCAAGCCATTTTAAGTTTAATATTTTGGTTAATAAACCATGAGAATATTTAAAGTAGGACAGCATTAATTGATTAGGCCTAATGTAAATAATTCCAAGAGAGAAGATGATTTGTTTTTAACCATCATTAAGCCTCTTCCAATAACAAACAGACATTGTCATTGTTAAACACAAGCACAATAAACCTATTACAAATATTCAAAAAGAGTTAAGAAAAAATAAATCCAAACTATTCAAGCAAATTATAACAAATTAAATTAAACTTAAGTGAATCATTAATTTAGAGCACTTTAAGGCATTCATTTGCTTTAAGGATTGAAATAAAATTTTCATTTTTAAAAGTCACAAAACCTGGAGAAATGTTACGTATCATAAGAGAAGAGGAATTTAAGCGATGTGAGTTTCACTTCCGCTGCTGTAGGTGTCGCTGGCGTCACATTTCTGTTTCAATCCAAAACATAACGAAGAAGACACACGAGCCTGTCAACAAGCTATCTGTCAAAGCAGCAGAAATGTCAACAGATCGCCCTCATCCAAAATATAAAAACGTTTACGGTTCCGAATTAATGTGAACTTTTCCCGGTGGTAAGTTTTTGTAGAAACTGAAAATCTCACGTAGTTTACTGCATAGAGTACGCTAACAAGCGACCCAGCTTGTACAGCTAACTGCAAGCGAATGTTTTTGTGTTATTAGTCGTTGATATTTATTCAAAGTAGTGCATAGGCCACAAATAAAACAGACGTGTACTGTTCTGCATAACCGTGTTTAGCTCGATGAAGCCTCAGTAATGTGAAAAAGATGCTCTTGTGTTGGGTATTTGAGGCGTGGTTAAAGTGGTTAATATTGCTTGTGGGTGTACTCACTATTTAGTTCATACAGATGTTTGAATGCGTTTAATACTTACTGTCACATGTTGTGTTAGATAGCTCAATGACTAGCTGTGTTTATGATTGTCCACGTGATTGAAATAAACAATAAAATATAAAGCTGCACAGTAACTTCCTTACTATGATCAGCAACGCATAAACCTTTTATAACCTTTTTGCTCAGACTTCAGTAGCAGTGGGAGCACAGATCCACAGGGTGATCATGGCCACCCATCCAGCACCGCTGCCCTTGAGGGAGTTCTGCCCACTCTACTACCTTCTCAATGCAATCCCTGCTAAAGTCCAGAAAGGTTTCCGTTCGGTGCTGGTCTACCTGACCGCACTGGACAGCAACAATGATTATATAGCCATTGGCAGCAGCATCGGCATGCTGTACCTTTACTGCCGGCGAGTAAGCCAGATGAACAAATACAATTTAGAGGTAAGTCTGCTTAGTGCTTCCTCTCTCTTCTGCAGCACTTACCGATGATCTGATCTGTTTAGGTATGTTTTCTGCCTCTTGTATTTTAATAGGGCAAATGTGAGGCCATTACTGCAGTGAAGTTGCTGAGTTGTTTCGATGATCTTGTGGCTGTTGGAACAGCATCAGGACGAGTTGCTTTCTTTCAGCTTGTGTCACCATTGCCTGGCAGAAATAAACAGGTACTGTTTCATCTCTGATTATAGCTTTCAAGTAGCAAGGATTTCATTAAATTAGTGGTTAAGTTTATTTATTTTTTGTTCTTTTCACGATAATTCATACTTAATTGGAATAGCAAGGATCGACTATTTATATACCCTACTACAAGGAAAAAGCATAACAGCTATTTGTTTAATTGGTATTCTGATTTTTGATGAATGAGTCTTATTAGTAAATGGGCCATGGTGTCACATTTCTGTCATCTTGTTGTAGCTGAGAAGGTTTGATGTGGTGGGCTTGCACAAAAGCACAATTACTGCATTAGCCTGGAGTCCTAATGGCATGAAGCTCTTCTCTGGTGATGATAAAGGGAAGGTGGTCTACTCTGCTGTGGACTTGGACCAAGTAAGCTTTTGATAAGTAGTCAATTGAGTCTATTTCAGATATTTACAGTTAGATTGACAATATAGTTGTAAAGGAATCTGTCTGTCTGAAATCTGATTTGTTTTACTGTCTAATGTCTTAATTTGTGTGTGTGCATTGGTCTTTTAGGGAGTGTGTAATCCAGTGGTCCTCTTCGATGAGCCTTCAGCAATAGTTCAGTTGGAATATAGTCAAAAAGTACTTCTGGTTTCATCCTATCAGCGCTCGATGCTCTTCTACACGCAAGAGCAGTCGCATCAGCAGCTGGGCACTAAACCACGTAAAAGGTAAGACACCCTCAATCCATCTTCACCTGAAAGTGTTCTATCATTATCAGTGTTGCACCACGATTCTTAATATCTGGCTTTGTTTTTACAGCAATGGCAAATTTGGTGCTTGCTTCCAGCCAGCTCTTTGCAAGCAGAGCAATCTTGTGGTTTATGCAGCCAGGCCAGGGTTGCGTCTCTGGAGGACGGATGTGCGAGGACGTGTCGGGGAGACTCATGTCCTAAAGCCCCTTTTTAATCAGGATGTACCTCAGTTTGAGCTGTTCCCACGTTCAGGCCCCACCGGTGGCTACAGACCCTCAGAAAGACAGTTAGGAATGATCAGCTGCTTCCTGAAGGAGGGCTGGGTCCTCAGCTGGAACGAATATAGTGTTTATGTTGTGGACTGTACCAATCAGGTATGAATGCACACGTTGGATTTAAATTATATCCATAATTGAAATGTTGCAAATGCTAACATAATTTGTACTGTTGTTTCTCACTTATTTCATTTGCTCATTAAGGTCATCATTGGAGGATTGGAAAGCAGTGGAGATATAGTGTCTGTGTCATGCACTGAGAATGAAATCTTCATTCTGAAAGGAGATCGGGACATTTTGCGGATCTCAAATTGCCCCGAGGGATTGGTTTCCAACTGTGAGTTGCAGTACTGATGCCATAATGGAAGTTTTAGTCATGGACTTTGCTCCATCAGCAGTACTCAGATATTAAGGGATAGGAAAAAGCCTCTTTTGCCATTGGCACTCTGATAATTGGATTGTTTTTTGTTTATCCTTCATAGAGTTGACTGGTATGAATAGTACCTTCATGAGCTGTGGTTGTTTATGTGTAACAAAAATATGACAGTTTACAGATACAGTACCGTTCAAAATTTGGTGGTCAGTGATTTTTATGTTTTATGCTAAACGAGACTGCATTTATTTGATCAAAATTACTGTAAAAGCAGTGCTATTGTGAAATATTATACAGTTTAAAATAACTGAACTAAAATACCTAAAAAAAACTAAAATAACTTTTCTATTTTAATATATTTTAAAATGTAATTTATTCCTGTAATGAAAAAAGCTGAATTTTCCGCATCATTACTCCAGTCTTCAATGTCAAGTCATTGTAATATTCTTATTTGGTGCTCAAGAAACATTTCTTATTATTTCAATGTTCAATGTTATCAATTCTAAAAACAGTTTTACTGCTTAACATTTTGGTAGCACTTTATAATAATTGCATGCAATGAATCATTAGTTAAGCATTAGTAAATAGTTAGTTCATCATTTATAAAGCATTAATAGACATTAATAAGCAGTTTATAAATACAGCTATAAATGCTTTATTCTTGATTTATAAGCATGTCTATAATGTGTTTAATTATTGTATTTTCATACTGTATTAAGGATAAATTTATAACTACATGAATTAATCATGAATTGCAGTAGGAATACATGTTAATAAAGCATTTATTAACACACTGAGTAACGATTACGGTAACACTTTACAATAAGGTTTCATTAGTTAACATTAGTTAATGTATTAATTAACGTGAACTAACCATGAGCAGTACATTTGTTACTGTATTTGTTCATTGTTAATGTTAGTTAATATAAATACAGCTGTTCATGGTTTGTTCATGTTAGTTCACAGTGCATTAACTAATGCTAACAAGATTTTAATAAAGTATTAGTAAATGTTGAAATTAACATTAACAAAAATTAATAAACGCTTTATAAGTGCAGTTCATTATTAGTTCATGTTAACTAATTAAATATTATTGTAAAGTGTTACCGTAAAGTGTTACCACGATTATGTCTAAATAATGTCTAAATAATAAGATAGTTTAGTTAAATAGTTAAATGTTTAATTAATCATTTACTTACACTTTCTAAATGATCTTATGACAACTCCTAAATAACTGGTTTGTAAATAATGTAATACTTAATTTAGAAATGATAAATTGATCATTAATAAAGTATGAAAATACACTAATTAAACACATTATATATATGCTTATAAATCAAGTATAAAGCATTTATAGCTGTATTTATAAACTGCTTATTAATGTCTATTAATGCTTTATAAATTATGAATTAACTATTTACTAATGCTTAACTAATGATTCATAGCTTGCAGTTATTATAAAGAGTTACCAATATTTTTGGTTGAAACCATTTCTTTCAGCAATCTTTGATTTATAGAAAGTTGAAAAGATCAGCATTTAATTGAAATATAAATCTTTTCTAACAATACTAACATGTCTTAACTGTCACTTTTGATTAATTTAATGTTTCTTTGCTGGAATAAAAAGGATTATTTTCTTTAAAAACTTAAGGTAGTGTACTTGTGCACCAGCAGTGGCCCCAAAAATGTTTTTGGTCACTAAAAAGAATAGATGATTATTATTACATGAGATAGCAAAGTTTAATACCAAGTAGCATTTTCAAAGAAATTATGTCACAGAACTGACAACTTTTTTGACCGAGAGAGATGATGCAAGTTCTGCTGTAAAGCAGAAGACAATAGTGCCATTATTCAGCTCAAGTCAGTTCAGTGTTTATTCAGTTCAGTTCAATAAATGTGTGAAGCTCATCAATTATGAAATGAATTCAATTCAGCTATAAGCAGCTCTGCGGAAAACAGTGGTGACATCATGCGACTCAGTTCAGTTCAAGTTTTTTTCTCATCCGATAGTATCAGTGCAGTCAAATTGATAATATAACTAAATAATACATGTCTTTTGAACCCCAACTAAGCATGCCAATAGCAACAGTGGCAAGGAACCCAAACTCCATTAGGTGACAGAAATGGAAGGGAAAAAAAACAGTCCTCCTCTGGCCAACGAACGAACACGGTGTGATTTATTCCAGGCTGCATCACAAGTTAGATTGTGGATTGATATCATTCAAAATTATTCATCCAGCTCCTTCTGCTTAAAGATCTAGATATGTCAACGCCGGCATTTGGTAGGAGGAGAAGTTGTAGTCTGTCCAGCAGAGCTGCCATTTAGGCAGTAGTGGACGAATGGCTTATTAATGACTGTAAGCACGATGAAACTGCATTGCAGTCCTAGCAGGTCCTGGCATGGCCTGTGATACCTAGGCATAGGGGTCTGTGCCAAGGGTTGTCTAGTCGACGAGGTCTTCGCAGGGGATCTGTCCCTAGGGCTTGTCTAATTGTCGTAATCTTCGCTGGCATTTAAGGATTGCGTTGTTGTTGTTTCTGGGTGCAGGTCCACCATCTGGTCTGGAAACGGACCAGATCTGGCTGATTATGTTAACCTTGGGATAAGTATGAGACAGACAGATTAATATAAGTGTAGATGCCATTCATCTTTCGATGTATTAAGTACATCAGGTGTATTTAGTGTGAGTTCCCTTTAGTTTACACAGGTGTCCAATGAAAATGTTTCAATACTTTTGACAAACAGAAAGTGTCAAACTTTTTTTTGTTACAATTTTTGACCATTGTAAGTGTCCATAATGCTTTTGGGGCCACTCTATCTTATCCCTCTTTGTTTTTTCCCCCTCAGTATTAGATCACTCCTACCGTTTTACATCTCCTCTTTCCACACCCACCATTCTGCTGCCTCCTAATGGTGCCGTGGAAACTGCTCAGCCAATCAGGACCATGCCCATCATTACAGAGCAGCAGACTCAAGCCAGTCCCAGCTCAGAGGAGGTACATGATGGGGTTGAGGAGTCAGAGGAGGTGCAGGAGGAGCAGCATCTTGAGGCATTTAGTCATGCGGTTGAAGCTCTGGAGGTGGCAGAGGACTTGGAGCAGCAGCGGGCCAGTTTGGGTACAGTGGAGTCCTGCAGCCGCAGCAGCTCCATCACTTCATGGGAGAGCGCACAGGGCATGTTCACCACCACAGAGGCTTCCACCTCAGAGCTCTCCTCCAGCAGATACAGTGCCATCACCCAAGAAGACTTCCAACAGGAGCTGGTGGTCAAGGCCATCAAGCTGAAAAAGAAAGGCAAGAGGAGACGGCAGGGTAAGAGGATTAATGTGGTGTGATGTGATATGAATTTGATTATATTCCATCCACTGATGTATTCCATATATTCTTGTAGATAGTGGGAATCGTGTCAACGAGCGCAACAGCTGGTCGGAGAGCATTTTCAGTCAGGACGGTGTAGGCAGTGACGTTCTAAACACACCCATGAGCGAGCCTCCTTCTGACCACACCAGCCTACTGTGCAGCAGCCTTGACCTGCACAGCGCCGGCTCACCGGACCAGGACGGTTCTGTCTGTGGAGAATCCCACACTTCCTATGCTATCCCCATTCAGAGCCGAGAGACTGGTCAGGATCCACTTAACCAAACAGCAGAGACCTTGCCGTCTTGCCCTACATCACTGTCACTACAAGACATGGAGTGTCATGTGTGCAGTGAAAATGTGTTTGCAGAAAACGAGAAAACAGCAGCTACGCCTGACGTGGACATGCTGCTGGAATGTACCTTCTCGTACATGCAGGCAGCTGATGAGCAGGACATCATGAAGGAATATGTGAAGGAGGGCAAAGACGCCCCGCAGGATTCAGAGCAACATTTTAAAAATAGTTTATATGGGGACTTTAATTTGGACTTATCTTATGATCCCATTAGACCACTGGGTTACTCCCCGGAACCTGAGCCAACGCCATCTAGTGACGAGGAGGACATCTATGCACATGGAATGCCATCCAGTGCTAGTCTGGGGGACGGACTAAACGCTTTGAGTCTGCAGAGCTCATCTGCTAAGCAGAAAGAGGATGATGAGACGCAGCTCCTCAAAGCTGACCAGGTTAGAGAGCTAACCAACTAATAGATCAGAGATCTGTTTGATATCAGAAGACAGTTACTTATTTAATTTATATAATTGTGTAATATACACTATCGCTCAAAAGTTTGGGGTCAGTAAGATTTTTTTTTTGTTTTTGAAAGAAGTCTCACCAAGACTGCATTTATGTGATCAAAAAGTAATAACAGTAATATTATTACAGTTTAAAGAAAAATTAAAGGAAAGTTTTAATATATTTTAAAATGTCATTTATTCCTGTGAAGGCAAAGCTGAATTTTCAGCATCATTACTCCAGTCTTCAGTGTCACACAATCCTTCAGAAATCATTCTAATATGCTGATTTGATGCTCAAGAAACATTTCTTATTACTATCTATGTTCAAAACAGTTGTGCTGCTTAATATTTTTGTGGAAACTGATTTTTTTTTCAGGGTTTTTTTTTAGGAGTAGTAAGTTCAAAAGAACAGCATTCATTAGAAATAGAAATCATTTGTAACATTAAATGTCTGAATAAAAGTATTAATTTCATAAAAGTATTTTTAAAAAATCATACTGATCCCAAACATTTGAACGGTTCTTGACAGTTTTCCGTGAGAAACACCACATTAAATTATACTGATGTCATGTATTCTGTGTTATCTATTTAAATCTCTTTCTGTATGTATTTCACTTTGTTTGAAGTTGGCTGAAAGTTGGATGGGCTACAGTGGGCCTGGCTGTGGCATCCTTAGTCTAATAGTGACGGACAGGTTTATCTGGTGTCTGGACTTCAAAGGAGGCCTTTTCTGTAGTGGTCTTCCTAACGGTAGCTTGAGCTGGCAGAAGTTTGAGGAAAATGTCCATCAGGTGGCTCTGTCCCCATCAGGTAAGGGGCTTAGATTCGGCTTGTTATTAAATATGCATACACCTGTTTAAGCAAATATTAGTTGATGGTGTTCTGGACTAAGCTTAGTCCTGGAAAAAAAAAAATTATACAGCATTGCTCTTAACAATAAATGCACACTACCATTCAAAGGTTTAGGGTCAGTAATATTTTTTTAAAGGAATTTATACAGCAAGGATGCATTCGTTGATCAAAAGTAACAGTACTGTATAATGTTACAGAAGATTTCAAATATTCTATTATTTTGATCATTCTATTCATCAAAGAATCCTGAAAAAATGTATCACTGTTTCATATTAAGCAGCACAATTGTTTTCAACAAATCAGCATTTTACGGTAGCATATTACACCCTAGTTTCTTAATAAAACAATAATGACAGCTGTCTGCTTTTTACAATTGCATGTTACTGCATGTTACTTGTTACATTTTATTTTACATGGTCTGTTGTCCTTTAGTTTATACAGTACAGTAATGACATTCAGCTACATCTAATTGTTTTAATTAGTATTTAATTTTTTATATTTGAAATATATTTCAATGTGGCATTACTGTAGAAATGTAGCAAATTGCTGTCTTATTCAGTTTTGTATTATGTTAGATTTAAAGGGTTAGTTCACCCAAAAATGAAAATTACCCCATGATTTACTTACCCTCAAGTCATCCTAAGTGTATTTGACATTCTTCTTTCAGACGAATACAATCGGAGTTATATTAAAAAATGTCCTGGCTCTTCCAAGCTTTATAATGGCAGTGAATGGCTGATCTGTTTTGAAGTCCATAAAAGTGCATCTATCCATCATAAAAGTGCTCCACACGGCTCCACCGAGAGCCAGGACATTTTTTAATATAGCTATTGTATTCGTCTGAAAGAAGAATGTCATATACACCTAGGATGACTTGAGGGTGAGTAAATCAAGGGCTAATTTTCATTTTTGGGTGAACTATTCCTTTAAGTTTAACAATTTTGAAAAGAGTTTGTAAGCATGTGCAAATTGACCTGTAGGTACACAGATTTTGGTGGCTGTTATGAGAAAATAATTCATGTAATTTGAAATATGTAGTCATTGAATGCTTTTGAATGTGCCAAAGCAATGATAAGTAATCCACAGTTTAGCCCACATAGACACTGCTGCTCACTGTGTGAAAAGTTTTGAATGTGATTTAAGTATTGAGAAATGGGTCTAACAATTATAAAAAATAAAAAATAAAAAAAAAAGATTTGTTCAGCCCATTTAGTCCATTTTCAAAAGCTACTACTTCATCTATATTTTGTAAAAAAAAAGAAAAAGAAAAAATACGTAAATGGTCTGGTTTTGGTCTGATCTCGCTGATGTGTTTTCTTAGGCTCATTGCTGTGGAAGGTGGAGCAGAAGACCATGACTGCTTACGCTTGCGGGAAAGTCACCATCAAGGGAAAGAGACACTGGTACAAAGCCCTAGATGACACGGCATTTGTGGCACTTAGTGATGACACAGCCTGGATCATTCGCACTAATGGAGACCTGTACCTACAGACAGGTGTGAGAGAATAAACACACCATACTAACCTCGCATTACAATAACATATTCTGCTTAATGACTCTGAAAAGCTTGTAATTAGTAATCTGTATCGACTGTTAATTCATACTACTTATATAAAAATTACTCACATGGTTGCGGTCACAGAATTGCAAAAATGATTATTTTCAAACATCACCAAAGACCACAGAGAACCAAAGACAGAAATCTGCTACCTGTTATGTCACTCTTTGACCACTAGAGAGTGCTGTATGTACTTGGAAAAATAACTTGTGTTTTGGACATTTCATAAAAATAAAAAATCTGTCATTATTTACTCACCTTCATGTTGGTCCAAACTCATGTGACTTTAATTCTCCCATGGAACACAAATACACAAATAGTAATTTTTATTATGCAGTTAGTTTCCATGTGGATTGAGTACTAAGGATTAAAAAAAGGATGCAAAACCACCATAAAACCATCATAAAAGTGACTTTGTGTGTGAAAAAGACTGAATTAACTGACAAAGTCTGATTTGTACAAAAGTTTAATTAAATAAAATTTAAACTGACACCAATGACAAAAACAATAGTCTAGTCACATATGGTATTTTTTGCATTGTTATTCTAAGTGTTGTCACAGATGTTTTGTTCTAAAGAATGTAACTTTGGGCTGGGCTTTGCTTTGGGATTATGTAATAATGAACAGCATAATCAACTAGGCTCATACCAGTTACCTTAAAGCTCTGTTAAAGCCTTATCATTCCTTCATGACCCTTACCAGTCTAGTAGAGGTCATTAGCTACAGTATTCTGAACATATTACTATAAACACACTAGTAGCAGTTTCTGGTTTCATTGGAAATTTTAACCATGAAAATATGCATAAAACTGCTAGAATTGTACTGTTGCTCTGTGTGTTTTCAGGGCTGAGTGTGGACAGGCCATGTGCGCGGTCAGTGAAGGTTGACTGTCCATGCCCCATGGCGCAGATGGCAGCACGGGGCAGTGTGGTGTGGGCACTGAGCGAGCAGAGGGGTGTGTTTTACAGAGAGGGTCTCAGCAGCTACTGTGCGGAGGGGGAACACTGGAAGTATGACACAGTCAGGTATGTTTGTCAGCGTGGTTTTCTCTTAGCAGATGCAGATAGCAAATTCACTATAGTAAATAGATGAAGCATTGGTTCTCGGCGGGTTTTACTTCAGCACAAAGTTGCCAGATAATGCAGTATCAAAGTTGTATCCACCTTATTTTGCATGATGGAAGTAAGCTATTTTCTGTGAACGAGTCTTTCAATTCATTACCCATAAATAACCAGAACAATAACAAAGTGCTGTAAAAGGTAAAACTATTTGTGCTACAAATGTTTGTTATGATTATGACAATAAAAGTAGATGTTTAAAGTATATGTAAAGTATTTATGTAAAATATATGTATAGTTAGATTACTTCATTCAATAGGTTAGGTATGTATATATAAGTTGCACCTGTGGCCCTGTGAGGCACAACATTTTTTTCTTTTATTGTCATTCCGGTATATGTATGGAGACATACAACGTTCACTTGACTTGTTTTTGTACAGCTGAAATAACTGGAAGTGGATGACACTGGAAGCCTTGCAAATTCAAGTCACAAATGGCCAAACTCGCTCTTACATTAAAAAATAAAGTGGACAGCATACTGTAGCTATTAAATAAGTAAACAAAAATGTCCTTAATAACATTGCAATTTAGTTTTTTTATATTTCATAACCGAGTAGAAATGTATTAATATTACTTCAAAAGATCTTTTAAAAACTCATCAGGCTTTTTTAATGTATATTTGACATTTAATTAGGTCATATTTCCTTTAAAGCCACAATATGTAATTTTTAGCCGCTAGAGGTCGCTTATTCAAAACAAAGGTGTAGCTTGGTGACGCCTGGATTTCGTGGAGCTTTTATTATGCCGCAGACGACCACCTCCGCTTTTTCCAGTCATGCGTATGTGGGGTAACGCAGCACTGTTTTATCATATTAGATACATTTGAGTGTGTTGAAAGTTATGTTATAATGTTATCGGCGGCTACTATGAGACACTTGTTGCACACTGCAGTAAGCTAGATCGATATTAGGCATGGTAAAACATGGTACTCGCTGTAAATCATGAAAGCGAGATTTAAACAATAAGACTAACTGTGTTGAGTTTTATAACAATGATTAGTTTTCTGTCGATGAATGTATCCAAACAGTTGCTCACCTGTCTAATAAAACACATGAAATATTAAAGTGTCTTTGGTGTTTCTTCCAGTGGCTTCAAGTCAGTTAGAAATACCAACGGTTTACTCAAAGCAAGGCTAGTCCACATTCAGCTATTATGCCAGCTGTAGCTGGAACCAGCTTCCAGAAGAGATAAAATGTGCTCCAACAGTAGCCACATTCAAATCCAGACTCAAATCATCTGTCGAAACCCGCAAGTTGGGTGCCACTCAGATCTGACCTTATCCATTTTTTTTTTTGCTGTAGAAATAAATTTAAACATTGAGATATTGTATATGCGTGTCCATAGTGAGAGCCAAGGTCTGGAACCCATCTGTATTGCACTGGGTGAGAATAACACAGTCTGGGCATTGGACACCAGTGGCAGCTTATGGTTCAGAACGGGAGTCACGGCTAAAAAACCCCAGGGTGAAGATGACCACTGGTGGCAGGTACATGTATGTAACATGCACATCCACATGCACAATATATCCTTTTCTAGAGCTGATCAGATTTTCTGTCTGCATGCTGTGTGTTTAGCGCACTTTCTGTAGATGAATCGCACGTTTTGTGTAAAAATGCTAATTATTTTTAAGCCTGAAGATGTTGCTTCCTGCAAGGCATGTTTCTTTCTTTTTGATCTTTCTTTTTTCCCTTCATCATCTTCTCATTTAGGTGAGCATCACAGACTATGTGGTGTTTGATCAGGGCAGTCTTTTACAGACTTTGATCCAGGCCACACAGACTGTCGCCACAGCCACCAGAGCTCCGGTAGAGCGGGTGGCTGAACGTCTGCGTGTGGCCTTCCTCTCCCAGCACTCCCAGTGCCAGCCTAGCCTCATCAGTGTCAGCACCAGTGGCGTCTGGATTGCTTCTGGACGCAACGACTTCCACGTTGCCAAGGGCAGCCTCATTGGTAAGACACAATGAGCATGGTCTTAGAAGTCAAATATACTCTCCTATTGACTGAGGACCTTTTGATTGGTTCTTGTTTCAAAATGTCTGATTTATTTTATGGTGATGTTCACCTTAATGCAGGGACATTTTGGAAGAGTATTGTACCCAGAGGAACAGCCTCTGCCACGAAATGGGCCTTTGTGTTCTCCTCTGCTGTTCCAGCCAAAGAGGGTATGTAGAAATCCTATCTTGTTCTTCATATTCACACCCCTGTAGTATCTGTTGTCTTACAGGAAGCACTGAAATATTATTGTACTTTGGCTGCATGATTAAAATCTGTATATTGAAGCATGTTTGTTCATCTTGCTGGTGTCTCCATAGGGAGTTTCCTGTGGTTAGGTCAGAGCAGGAAAGACTTGTTCTGTATCTGGGACCAAGACCTCCAGATGCGGCCCTTCACCATACAGTTCCCCCCAGACATAGAGATGGTGCAGCTCTCTGCCTGTCGTGACGCTCTTTGGGGTTTAGATCACTACGGTCGTGTCCACATCCGCACTTTATCAGCCAGTTGCTCTACCGGAATGCACTGGACATTATTGGACCTCAGCCAGCTTGGTGAGAGAATTTTCTTTCCATAGACAATAGTTTTATCAGTGGATCACATGGCAGCTATGCATTTAAACAAAATTTAAACTCTTGTAATGTGAGAACAGAATGTGAGTCCAAAGAAATTGCATGAAAAAATATATATTTGTATATTTATAGATTAAATATTATGGTAATTTTTCCATGACAATTAAGCATTCCCCCTTCAAATTCTCACTACAGTAATGCGTCTGGACATTTTTGTTTTTTGTAACTTCTATTTACATCATTACAACAAATGTGACCATATTGTATAAATGCTTCACCATAATAAGTTTTTTTTTAATGGAAATGAGAATAAGATTTTTTGATCAAAATATAGTAAAAACAGTGTTGTGAAATATTATTACAATTTAAAATAACTGTTTTCTGTTTTAATATATTTTAAAATGTAATTTATTCTTGTGATGGCAAAGCTGAATTACTTGAATCCAGTCTTTAGTGTCACATGATCCTCCAGAAATTGCTTTTATTTTTGTGGAATCCATGATACATTTTTATCAGTGTTCTATGATGAATAGAAACTTCAAAAGAACATTTAATTGAAACAGAAATGTTTAGTAACAAAGTTACTTTTAATGTAACTTTGCTTTCCATTTATTACTTAAAGCACACTTTAATTAGGCTACTTTGATACCACAGCAAAAAAAAATCTCATTATGAAATAAATGTTTTTCTCTAGTTCACTTTGGCCACAATTATTGGCACCCAATTATTGCAACATCCTTTTCCCAAGATAACAGCTCTTGTGCCTGATGAGTTTGGAGAACACCTGACAAGAGATCAGAGACCATTCCTTCATACAGAATCTCTCCAGATCCTTCAGATTCCCAGATCCATGTTGGTGCTTCTTCTCTTCAGTTCACCCCACTCATTTTCTATAGGGTTCAGGTCAGGGAACTGGGACGGCCATGACAGAAGCTTCATTTTGTGCTCAGTGACACATTTTTTTGTTTATTTTGATGTTTGTTTTGGATTATTGTCCTGATGGATGATCCAAACACGGCCCATTATAAGATTTCTAGCAATGGCCTTTTTGATTTTTTTGATCTGTTGGTATTTGCTAGAATCCATGTCCAGGACCTCCATCAAAAAAATAGGCCCACAACATTAAAGATCCAGCGGTATTTTTAACAGTGGCCATGGGGTACTTTTTATCCCTGTTTGCACCAAACCCATCTGGTGGGTTTGCTGCCAAAAAGCTCTTTTTTTAGTTTCATCTGACCACAGAACCAGGTCCCTTTTGAAGTTCCAGTCGTGTCTGACAACTGAATATGCTGGAGTTTGTTTTTGGATGAGCGAGGAGGATTTTTCTTGAAACCCTCCCAAACAACTTGTGATGATGTAGGTGCTGTTTGATATTTTTTTTTTAAATTATCAAAGACTCAAGACCCAAGACTCAACTAATCTCTGCAATTCTCCAGCTGTGATCCTTGGAGAGTCTTTGGCCACTCAAACTCTCCTCCTCACCGTGCATTAGGACGATATAGACACATGTCCTCTTCCAGGCAGATTCGTAACATCTTTAGTTGATTGGAACTTCTTAATTATTGTCCTGATGGTGGAAATGCGGATTTTCAATGCTTTAGCTATTTTGTTACAGCCACTTTTTATTTGGTGAAGCTCAACAATCTTTTGCTGCACATCAGAACTATATTCTTTGGTTTTACTCATTGTGATGAATGATTAAGGGAATTTGGCCTTTGTGTTTCCTCATATTTATACTCCTGTGGAACAGGAAGTCATGGCTGGACAATTTCATGCTCCTAGTCACCCTGGTGTGCTAAAAAACGTAAATATGAATGGGAATATACTTCAGAGATATATTTTACTCATAAACATTTCTAGGGGTGCCAATAATTGTGGCCAACGTGCATTGGAGAAAAACACTCATTTCATAATGTGAGTTTCCCCCCACTTTCAATTTTTTTACTTCAAAAAGAAAAGAATTTTGTGAATGAAAGATCAAAAGGATAAACAATGCAGATTTATTTTCACAGCCGCCTTTGCTCATATTTACCAAGGGTGCCAATAATAGTGGAGGGCACTGTATGGTAGGGTACAACAGGACTAAAGGTGTACCGGGGTAAAAGGTGCATTTGACTTTATTCTCCTTTAAACCACTAGATGGCACAAAAATTCACCTCAGCACTTTTCCTAACAACCACGTTTGACTATGCACATGGAAATTTGGCTGATCCTCGACATGATTGTGGACAGTGGCGCAAAGTTGATTCTGCGCTAATATGATATAATATTTAATGTTTTTTTTTTTAAGGTTAAATGTAATTATTATTATTATTATTTAGCAAATGAGAATCAATAAAATGAATGACTATATTTTGAGACAAAGGTCTTGTTAATGTTTTTCAGTTCTGTTCAAGGTAGTTTAAAGCAACAGGTTTTTCATAACGTAAGAATATGTAAAAGTATGGTATTTGGGGTAATAAGTGCCCCTGCTGTTGGGGAGAAAGGCACAATAATTAACATGATAATAAACAGCTGGCTGACTTTTCCAGTTGTTGACATGACATGGTTAGATTCAGAATCAGATGGTAAATATCATAATTTAAGTTGGGTGTCCACCTTAGGGATAATCACCATATTTGAAACCGTAATATAAAAATAAAAAAAAAATAAAAATATATATATATATATATATATATATATACACGCATATCATATAATAAAATATATTTATTGCTAAAGCTATATTAAATTATGCAATCTCTGTCAATGTTTTTAGAGTCTTTACTTTTTCAAATAATTTTGTTCCTGTATTTTTTAAAAGAGCATTTTTTCATGATAGTATATTTATTGGACAAAAACAAATTCTTTTATTTATCAAAATAAACAGAAAATACTACAAACTTTGCTAAAGTGATTTTTTTAATAAGTATTAACTTAGATATTATTCTAAACATATTACTTTAGCTAAAGTATTTGTATAAATACTTTGTGCCTTTTGCCCCATGCAGGTGAGCCTTTTACCCTGTGTGTGGTGTAAAAGGCCCACCATGCCTCCTCATACATTTGTAAGATTTTTTTAACAAAACAAACCACTTTTGCGGAATGACGCATGTTGGACATACCTTGCTGAGGGCATACTCTTCTCCTTGTTTAGATTACAATGTCCACGTGTTCTACTTCTGTCAAATTCACGTATAACCAGCCCACTTCCACTTCTTCTGAAGCTGTACTCCTTCTAAACACACTTAGCTTTCACTTTCACGTCTTAATTTCCATTTCTTGGAATCGAAGAGCCTCTAGCAGTTTGAATTGCAAGCCATGGTTTTGTGTATTAAAACGGCCTGTTGCTAAGGGTGGTGTTTATTTGTTTATTTGTAATTCAAGCAGGTTCTTGCATAACACATTTTGTAATAAAGCCGGTAAGCTAACTGTCAAAGGTCATGAGAGGAACAGATCAATCCTTTATTATTGAATATTGCAGTGATTAGGCTTTAGGAATGCATTAAACACACATTTTAATAAGTGAATTTGGTAACAAGACACAAGTTCACAATGTCAGACTCTCCCAAATGCAATCAATGCAGCATTTCAGTGTGAAATGACAATACAGGCTGATCTAATCTGATTACATCAGACATATTTTAATTACACGGCTTGCACGTCAGCGCAATTAATGTAAAGCATGTGTTTATTGAGCACAAGTGTGTGTTTTGTGTGTGTGTGTGTGTGTGTTTGTGCTACGACAGGATGGAGACACAAATAGGCAAAGCCATGTGATGGAACAGCTGTAGCCCTGTCCATCTCGGGTTGTTTGTGTGTGGGCGGCATTGGCAATGTGAAAGACGAGTCTAGGGCTAGTCCTGGATGTACAAGCATTTTTAGATCGGGAACAGACTGGGCACATGATGTTTTCAGTACTTTTAGACTCTGGCCTACGGACTGAGACTCACTGAAAGTTATTGGAGTTCACCTGGTCTAATAAATTGTTTTGTTAGATGAAATACTGGTTCTTTAGATTCTAGGTTAGTCTCATGAACCTTGTCCTGTGGTATTTGTTCTCAATGAATCACCTCGTTTCAGGAAAACTCTTAAAATGCTACAGCAGAAAAACACTAATGGTTTTGAAAAAGGCCATCCTGTGAACTGAAGCGTCAGCTTTGCTTTATCTGGTTCTGTTGGTAATGAATCAGCACAGTGTGCAAAGAGCTCTTGCGGCCAAAGGCCATGGGTGTGACGACATGTAAGCAATCTATTGTTTTCATTCATTGTGCTCATCAGGCACCCATAATGGGGTTTTTTTGTATTGATTTGTTAGATAGGTGTTTCATACTATCTAACCCAGTGAAAGAATGTGAAACACCACATCAGTAGAAGATAAAGTAGATCTCAAGTGTTTTGTTTTTCAGTGTTGCATTTGGATGAGTTATATTTAAACAGCTACAATTAAAAATGTATTCATCTAATTTTATATATAACAAAATTAACAATTATTTTTTTAACTGTTACTTTTTTTGAAAACCAGAAAGTATCTAAATACTTTTATCTTAATTCTGAAAAAGTACTGTATTATATTTATATATACAGTACACTACTGTTCAAACATTTGGGGCAGTAAGATTTTTTCATATTTTTGAAAGAAGTCTCTTATTCTCACCAAGGCTGCATTTATTTAATCAAAAATACAGTACACAAAAACAGTAATACTTAGAAAACTGTTTTTTTAAATGGTAATAATATTTCAATGTTAATATACACTGATCAGGCATAACATTATGACCACCTTCCTAATATTGTGTTGGTCCCCCTTTTGCTGCCTAAACAGCCCTGACCGGTCGAGGCATAGACTCCACTAGACCCCTGAAGGTGTGCTGTGGTATCTGGCACCAAGATGTTCGCAGCAGATCCTTTAAGTCCTGTAAGTTGCGAGGTGGGGCCTCCATGGATCGGACTTGTTTGTTCAGCACATCCCACAGATGCTCGATTGGATTGAGATCTGGGGAATTTGGAGGCCAAGTCAACACCTCAAACTCGTTGTGCTCCTCAAACCATTCCTGAACCATTTTTGCTTTGTGGCAGGGTGCATTATCCTGCTGAAAGACAGCCACCAGGGAATACCGTTTCCATGAAAGGGTGTACATGGTCTGCAACAATGCTTAGGTAGGTGGTACGTGTCAAAGTAACATCCACATGGATGGCAGGACCCAAGGTTTCCCAGCAGAACATTGCCCAAAGCATCACACTGCCTCCGCCGGCTTGCCTTCTTCCCATAGTGCATCCTGGTGCCATTTGTTCCCTGGGTAAACGACGCACACGCACCCGGCCAGCCACGTGATGTAAAAGAAAACGTGATTCATCAGACCAGGCCACCTTCTTCCATTGTTCCGTGGTCCAGTTCTGATGCTCATGTGCCCACTGTTGGCGCTTTCGGCGGTGGACAGGGGTCAGCATGGGCACCCTGACTGATCTACGGCTATGCAGCCCCATACGCAACAAACTGCGATGCACTGTGTATTCTGACACCTTTCTATCAGAACCAGCATTAACTTCTTGAGCAATTTGAGCTACAGTAGCTCGTCTGTTTGATTGGACCACACGGGCCAGCCTTTGCTCCCCACGTGGATCAGTGAGCCTTGGCCTATGACCCTGTCGCCGGTTCACCACTGTTCCTTCCTTGGACCACTTTTGATAGATACTGACCACTGCAGACCGGGAAAACCTCACAAGAGCTGCAGTTTTGGAGATGCTCTGACCCAGTCATCTAGCCATCACAATTTGGCCCTTGTCTAACTCGCTCAAATCCTTACGCCCATTTTTCATGCTTTTAACACATCAAGTTTGAGGACAAAGGGTGCTTCTCATTTCTTACTTGTGCATCCTTGTTTCCTTTCCTCGCTTCCTTTCCTCGTGTCTCAGGTCCACCCGCGTAGGATGCGAGGGAAGGCTGCAAGGAAATAAATTGAGGATGGAGGAATCGAAGGAAAGCTTATTTGTATATTGGAATATTCTTGCTCACTCGATGCACAGTTGTATTATATGCGGAAGTCTTTCTTTTTGAGAAGCCTAACGCACATATAAATTCTCCTCCCCCTTCACATCTGTCACAATAATTGTAATTTATACTTTACCTTTGCAGTTAAAATAAACCATATATCACGCATATTTCAACAGAGGATCTTGCTTTATATTATTATTTAATTTTAACTGCAAAGGTAAAGCATAAATTAAAATTATTGTGACAGATGTGAAGGGGGAGGAGAGATTATACGTGCGTCAGTCTTCTCAACAAGAAAGATTTCCGCATAGGATACAACTGTGCATCCTCGCTCATAATTCTGGAAGCTTCCTCACTCCTTGTTCCTCGCCTCCTCGCGGTGCAGTTAGAGAATTGAGATGTGCTTTAAGATGGCTAACTTGGTTTCCGGGTCACAGGCTGGAGGACGGAGGAGCAAGGAAATGAGGAAGCATCAAAGCATGAGTATTGAGAAGCACCCAAAATGTTCACTTGCTGCCTAATATATCCCACCCACTAACAGGTGCCATGATGAAGAGATAATCAGTGTTATTCACTTCACCTGTCAGTTGTCATAATGTTATGCCTGATTGGTGTATTATAAAGGGCAAAATTGAAATTTTCAGCAGCCATTACTCCAGTCTTCATGGTCCTTCAGGAATCAATATGCTCAAGAAACATTTCTTATTTTTAATGTTGAAAACATTTGTTCTGTTTAATATTTTTTGTAGCAACCAGGATGAATTTTTTTAGAACAGCATTTATTTGAATGGAATTTTTTTAACATTATACGTTTTTACTGTCACTTTGATCAATATAATGCGTCCTTGCTGAATAAATGTATTAATTTCTAATAAAAAAATCCTAATTTTGAACAATAGTGTACATTTTACAATACAATAGTGTATTTCGATCATTTATATTATTCCATATATATGTGATCACACAGTGACATGAATACTGTCATGGAAAGTGTGACGGACGAAGGAGAGAATGTGTGCCAGTATATCGCACGTTATGTTAAGATTTGCTATCAAAGTCCTCAACACAAAGCCCTCATTACGTACCATGATGTGTAAATGTCATGTCAAGGTTTCCCTATCATATCATAGTGCACAGACAAGACCTCTGTACAGTTCTAGATGAATGCACTACTGAGTGTAGGCTGCTTTCTGAAGGACATTGTTTTCTGGACACAAATAGAAAAATGGCCCTGGATGTCCTTGACATATACATTAGTGAAATGGTGCTAGATGTGATGTATGGTTTAGAGCTTAACCCAGGCACACTGCACAGTCCATTTTATCAGTCGCCCTCAGATGGATAATGATGGCTGAATATTTCCAGTACAAATAATTCAACACATGAAACTTGTATTAAAAAATCTTGTTATAATTGCCCATACTTTAGGTTGGGGGCGTTTTAGAACTTTTGCGTGTAACTCATCCCATGTTGTTTTTGCTACAGACCTGAATGAGCAATTATATTGGTTTATTGATAAAAGGTGTGCTATTTCATATGGGTTTTGGATGGTGGAAGAATCCCAAAGTCTATGGAATTATTAATGGGATGGGATGTTCAGTCTCTGAACCTCTCATGTACCAATCATATTTCACTGGAATATCGTGTTGACGTGACATCTCTCTTTTACTTTCTCTGTTGCTCCCTCACAGGGCACGTGAAGTTTCTCAGTTTGTCTTGTGGCAGTCAGAATGTTTGGGCATGTGATGCTAATGGAATGGTGTATTTTCGGGTTGGAACGCAACCTTTGAACCCCAGCATGATGCTCCCTGCCTGGATCTGCATTGAACCTCCTGAACAGGTAAACAAGCATTTGACATGACTGTATTGGCTGCAAAATTCCCACTGTAATGTAGACTTATACACATAGTATATTACTTAAATGCAGTTCAAAAGTTTGAGGTTAGTTTTTTTTAAAGAAATTAATACTTCTATTCAGCAAAGATGCATTTAATTGATCAAAAGTGAGCATAAAGACATTTATAATGTTAAAAACATTTTCAATTTCAAATAACTGCTGTTCTTTTGAAATTTCTATTCATCAGAGATTCCTGAAAGAAGCTGTTTTCACAAAAATATTAAGCAGCACAACTGTTTTCAACTATAATAATAAAAAGAAATGTTTCTTGAGCAGCAAATCAGCATATTACAATGATTTCTGAAGGATCATGTGACACTGAAGACTGGAGTAATGATGCTGAAAATTCAGCTTTGCAGTCACAGGAATAAATTGCATTTTAAAATATATTAAAATGAGTGCTGTCAATTGAATTAACTTATTAATTGCAATTTTTTTCTGTAATTAATCGCTCTTTGCGTTCATTTAAAGGGATCGTTCACCCAAAAATGAAAATTTGATGTTTATCTGCTTACCCCCAGGGCATCCAAGATATAGGTGACTTTGTTTCTTCAGTAGAACACAAATGAAGATTTTTAACTCCAACCGTTGCAGTCTGTCAGTCGTATCTTCATTTGTGTTCTACTGAAGAAACAAAGTCACCTATATCTTGGATGCCCTGGGGGTAAGCAGATAAACATCAAATTTTCATTTTTGGGTGAACTATCCCTTTAAGACGTTATTTAACTCATTTAAGACTGCTCTTTTGAGAATTCTCAACAATTTGGGCATAATTCTGTGTGTTATTGTTCGCTCAAGCGTGAAAGAGAACTCTATTCTGGTGCGCTGTCTGTGCGTACGATACTGGCACGTGTCTTTCTGTGTGTCGTGTGTATCAGGACATTCACAGACAGCACGTTCTCTTTTGTCTTGTTGCGCTTGAATGGTTTAAAAGCATTTGCTGTATAAGAGCGTTATCATATAATGTAACGCTAGCCAAAGGATGAGCCTTGGTGCAAGAGACTTTCAAAAATTAAAACATCTTGCTGACTCCAAACTTTTGTTAGTGACTAGTATCAAACTAGTATCATAATTAATGTGTAATTAGTGTCAAATTTGGAAAACAGCTGACCAGTCGAATACTGGTTCCATACTAAATTTCTTGTTTACAGTAATATATATATATATATATATATATTTTTTATAAACAGTTCCTACCATGACCTGTGAGGGATTATTTAGCCCTTGGAATATACCATGTCATCATTTCATCAGCCTTATGCAGTTTTTTTTTTACTCTCATGTTCTCTTTGAGCAGCCTGCTGGGCTTCATCTGGTGAAAATTCAGACTAGTTCTAATGACCGCATGCTGTGGGGACTGGACAACAGAGGCAATGTGCACGTGCGCACCGGCATTACTGAGGAGATGCCTGTTGGGACTGCCTGGGAGCACATTCCTGGTATACCTTCATTACATAATCTCATTCACTGATTCAGAGTTCAACTCACTTTAATAGGTGTTTAATTAGAGCAGGAACTTGTTTGACTGGTCATTTGTTTTTTCCAAATTGTAGGACTTCAGGCAAGTCAACTGGTTGTAAGCATGAGGACCGCTTGGGTTCGCCTTTCTAACGGTGAAGTGGCTCGTCGATACGGCATTACAGAGAAGAACCCTGCAGGAGACTACTGGAAGAAGATCCCAGGACTGGTCAGCTGGCTCGCAGGTGAGTGTTCAAAATTGATTAATGATAAAATGAACACCTGCACACATACATGATAACTTACCAAGCAGCCTTTTTTGCAGTGACCCCGATGGATGAACTGTGGGCAGTTGCTCCTAATGGTGCTCTCAACCAGCGTCTTACCAAGACTCTGCAAAACAATAGGAGCAAAAACCACGTCAACACAGGTTCTCTGAGTGGAGAGGAGCTGGAGGAAGAGTGGGAGGTGATTTAGATGCCACAAATTGTGTCAAAGCATCCCAGAATCACTGTTCTGTGAAATTTCTTTCTAGGCACTTTACTCATTTCATCTTAAAGGAGTAGTTCACCTGAAAAAAGGAAAATTCTGTCATCATTCACTTACCCTCATGTCGTTCAAGTACTTACAGTATGAGTATATTACGCTCCTACCTAAGGGTGTGTTTTTTTTTTTTAAATGCCATTTGCACCTTGTGACCTGAAAATGTTTACCCATTTTGTTTTATTCAGCATATTATTTATTAAGATTTGATATCCACATGCACAGTTAGAGCAGTTATTTTGCTACTTGTATCGATTTAAGAATGAGGCTCCGTTATACCATTCAAAATGAGGCTCCGTTATACCATTCAAAAGTTTGGGATCAGTTGTATTTATTTTTTTGAAAGAAATTAATACTTTTATTCAGGAAGGATGCATTTAATTGATCAAAAGTTATAGTAAAACTAAATAATTAATAATCTACACAATAACTATATATAAATAATTTGAACCCTCTATTCATCAAAGAATAATGAATCACTGTTTCAACAAATATATTAAACAACAAATAATAAGAAAGGTTTCTTGTGCACCAAATCAGCATATCAGAATGATTTCTGAAGGATCATGTGACACTGAAGACTGGAGTAATGGCTGCTGAAAATTTGCCATCACAGGAATAAATTACATTTTAATATGTTACGATAAAAAAAAATTATTTTAAATTGCAATAATATTACACAATATTAGTTTTTACTGTATTTTGATTAAATAAATGCAGCCTTGGTGAGCATAAGAGACTTAAACATTAAAAAAATCTTACCAACCCCAAACTTTTGAATGGTAGTGTATCCTAATGCACTTTGCTCACTACATAGGGAAATATTTAATGTGAATCTGTTGCTGTAGCTGTAGTCTACTGCTTTAGAAGTAAAGATTATGTAAATATCTAAACTAATTTCATTAAACACACAACATTATAGGTACAGGAAATATACATCACAATATAGCTTTAGACTAATAAACAAGAGGGCTTTTGGAAAGGCAGGGTGTTTTCTTTTCTTTTTTTGGTCATGACAAAAGGAACTAGGTTTATATCTGCTTTAGTTGAGGAAGTTAAGGGATTCAGCTTTATCTGTAAATAAACTTGTACCTTGTTAAATACTTGACAGGAGTAAAATCATGGTAGCATTTGGCCCATATCTGTGAGTCGTATAGAGAGCAGGACTTACCTCTGCCTACACTGTAGTGATGTGTTGCAGTTTTATGTGAGGTATTTTAAAAGGACGGTTTGACTTTTAACTCTTAAAACAGAAAAACTATTTGAACTTACTACTTGGTTGATAGAATCTATCATAGTCTGGTAGGAAAAAACTGTATAATAATGCTAGACAAGCATTCCTCATATATGTCCATATAAAGAACGCATCTTGATGAGCATCTATCATAGATAACTAAATATTAATTCAGTGCTAGGTCTGATGTTTCATTTCGTCTCCTCTCTCTTTATTGTCTGACTGTGAAGTCTTTCCTTTACACCTCAGTAATGCATCATATGCAAATAGATTGAAATGACCATGTAAGCATTGCTGCAAGTTGTTTTTGCTATGTACGTTACATTTGCCATTGTTTTGGCCCATTCTGCCCCACTAGTTTCAGTTCTGCACTTAGATCATATTGTGAGTCAGATTAAAGTGATAAATGTGGTACACTGGACATGTAATGCTAAGCCAGTGTGGTTTAAGTGATGATGCAGCTAAATGTGAACTCTAATATTAAACTATGACTTAAACTCTGCGGTCTTTGCTCCATGCTTAGTCATGACAAACTTCCAAATAAAATGTTTACAATAAGTTTCTCTGCATGTTGTGGTTTAATTGCAACATTATCATATTACAGATGATGTACACTAACAAATGTTTGGATGCACTTGAATTTACACTATAATTGATCAAAAGTTCCTTTTTTTGAGAAATATATACTTATGAATTGATCAAAACACTTAAGACATATACACCGATCAGGCATAACATTATGACCACTGACAGGTGAAGTGAATAACACTGATTATCTCTTCATCACGGCACCTGTTAGTGGGTGGGATATATTAGGCAGCAAGTGAACATTTTGTCCTCAAAATGTATGTGTTAGAAGCAGGAAAAATGGGCAAGCGTAAGGATTTGAGCGAGTTTGACAAGGGCCAAATTGTGATGGCTAGACGACTGGGTCAGAGTATCTCCAAAACTGCAGCTCTTGTGGGGTGTTCCCGGTCTGCAGTGGTCAGTATGATCAGGTACTTGTGCATCACTTACCTGGGGAACACATGGCACCAGGATGCACTATGGGAAGAAGGCAAGCCGGCGGAGGCAGTGTGATGCTTTGGGCAATGTTCTGCTGGGAAACCTTGGGTCCTACTTTAACACGTACCACCTACCTAAGCAATGTTGCAGACCATGTACACACTTTCATGTATTCCCTGGTGGCTGTGGCCTCTTTGAGCAGGATAATGCGCCCTGCCACAAAGCAAAAATGGTTCAGGAATGGTTTGAGGAGCATGAGTTTGAGGTGTTGACTTGGCCTCCAAATTCCCCAGATCTCAATCCAATCGAGCATCTGTGGGATGTACTGAACAAACAAGTCCGATCCAAGGATGCCCCACCTTGCAACTTACAGGACTTAAAAGATCTGCTGCTAACATCTTGGTGCCAGATTCCACAGCACACATTCAGGGGTCTAGTGGAGACCCCATCTCCTGAAAGAAATGGTTTTCACAAAACTATTAAGCAGCACAACTGTGCTTTCAATGTTGATAATAAGAAATCAGCATATTAGAATGATTTCTGAATGTCATGTGACACTGAAGACTGGCGAAATGTTGCTGAAAATTCAGCTTTGCCATCACAAAGAAAACTTGTTTTAAATTGTAATAGTATTTCACAAAATGTATGAAATGCTTTAAATGCTTGAAATCAAAATATAAAGGCACAGTAAAATGTGGATTAATATTAATGTACACTGCAAAACTAGTGTTTTTTTGTGTGTTGTTTTTTAAGTGGATGTTGAAACAAATAGTTGAGAAAAAGTTGGTTGAGAGAATGTCCCATGCAAAAGGTGCAGTAAAGAGCTTTGAAGGTCATATGTTGATTTGTTTAACATTTTTGGCTTCTTACTGGAATTATTTTAATTAGTGCTATTTTAAAGATTTAATAACTTTATTATCCTAAATCAAGGAAAATAGTAATATTAAAGATGAGTAATTGTGTCCAAAACTTTTCACTTTCACTGTTTATGTTTAAGACAGAGTGGAAGATGTCTAATATTTCATTCATAAGACCCAGAATGCATCTTGAATGAACTGAATCTGAAACATGAACCTCCAAGGCAACAAATGCAAAAAAATATATATTTAATCATTTTACAGTGTCTTTCACAATGCAGGTATACCATAATGTACAACACCAAACTATTCACATATTTACAGAGCTTGCCACATACATACGTTTAAACCTGAATATTTCAAGAATAATGGAGTAAAACAACGTGCTTTATAACATTAAGCTTGATCCAGTCTGAAGTCCAGGGGTTTCAAGAAGTCCGGCAGCGAGTCCAGCTGTTCTTTGGGAATGGACTGGCTGAGCTTCTGCATGGCCTGAACGAACAGTGAAGGAGGTGATGATCCTGAGAGCAACTGGAAGGCCTGCTCTCCTATAAGACCCCTCCACACATCGGCATTGTCCTGCAACTGTCTCTTCATCTGGAAGCGAAACGTGGGCATGAATAAAATGAGGTAGCCGAGGCAGACGCGCTTCGTCTGCATGTCAAAGTCACTCTGGCAAATCTGTCTGAGTAAACAGTCCAGGGGGGTGTTCCCATTCAGGTCCGTTGCGTAAGGACAGGCGCCGTGACCCAGCAACATAATCAAGCACTCGGGACGCACCAGATCACACGCGAGATGCAGCGCGGTCTTGCTGCCGTCAGTATGGACGCATCCGTGACGGTTCAAGTAGCTGCGTCTCTCGCAGTCTGTGAAGTCTTTAATGGTGTCCATAATCATTTTCAGGATGTGTATGCGGTTGTAGCGTACGGCTATGGTCAGGTGCGGTGTGGTGGATGCCTGGCAGCAGCAGAAACTTCTGCTGCACATCTCCAGCGCGCGGGTGGAGAACCTGTTGAGTAAATAGCGCGCGTACTGCTGGTGATCATGTACCAGCGCGTACAGAAACGCCTCCGACGGGGAGTACGCGCACGCTTGTCCGTCCTCTTCCCAATGAAACACCTCCATTGTCCGCATGTCCTCCAGGACCCACACCGGCAACAGGTCCCGTACAGCCTGATAAAATGCAAATGAGGTTTTTTGGCACTGTTTCGGGGATTTATAATCCGCACGACTCTCGTACATCCCCAGATCCAAAGGCATTGTGAGTTCCGCCGTTATATTAAACGTTTTAAGGGGGGTATTTAGATTTAACGGCTTTTCTCTTGGTGTTCAATGCAGCCAGAGCTGATATTGAAACATCTGTCAGAATATAAATATGTAACCCAGGAGACCAGGCGGAATAATAAATAATAAGGCGGTAATTTCGTACGATAGAGTCTAAACCCGTTCACCCGCCTCCAAACCCCACTACAATCTCAGCCGAGAGTTTATATATGCTGGGCAGCTCGTGTTGGTTTTGCGCATATCGCTGCGCTCTTTGCCATTGGATGCTAGCGCACGTCACGAGGGTACAAAGTGCCTCCAACCTTTCCTTATTAGTGTAGAACGCGTGTGTGCGTATGTTTGGGCGATATCGAGTGACCCCCGCGCATTCAGTACATTCAGCACGACTCCCGTTACACAATATTCCACAGGACGAGCCATGCGCTCCGATCTGTTTATCATGCCAGTCTGAGAAAAAGTTTGTTATTATTATAGAAAACGATTAAAGTATTGTTGTTTTCCTAGAAGTTATATTAATTATAGAAATATGCACAAATTTTCCTTTTTTTTTTTTCTTTTGGAAGAAGTCAAAGGCAAAAGTATGTCAAAGTAAAAATGTATAAAACTGGGCGATAACCATGCAGACTTAGAACTGCAGACTCTATGGGAATGTCTAAAGTAAACTAAGGAACAACAGTGGAGCCTTATCAAAGGGTGACTGAGATGTGTTGAGGAGCATGTGCGCCATCTAGCGGATAAGTATTGTGATTGCTTTTTTCTTTCTTTTCTTTTTTGTTTCTTCAGAAAAAACAGATACGTTCAGCACTAAATCATTTTGTATTATTTATATTAGACCTCCGCTACTCTTTGGTTATTGTAGGCTAATTATTATTATCATGTAAAAAATATGTATGTAAAATAAAATCAGTTTAACTCTAATTATATGATTAGGGTATATCAATATATAAGGGGGGGCACAATAGAGGGTATGCACGTGACGTCACCGTCGTCCGGAGTGACCGCGGTTACGCCCACTGAGTGGCAAAAGACTGAGTGGCAGCATTGGTTTTCATCGTGAATGCCGCGAAAAACACAAAACACATCTAAAAAGGGAAAGAGCTTTGACAAGAAATCTGAGGTATATTTTTTACAGACTGCATAAAGCTACAGAAAACAAAAGCAAATGGATCACTGCAATTCACAGAAACAACTGGACTCCAAGCAGCGAAACGTAGATTTGCAGTCATCATTTTGTGTCAATATGCTGAATTTTGAGGTAAAATAGTACCTTATATGTTGTATTGTTATATATTGTATTGACAACTCATCAATTAAATATTTACCACCGTATATTCTTCAAATTCAAGGCACTGCCTACAAAGCAACTACAGGCTCTGCACCAATATACCTAAACTCGCTTGTTCAGACTTAAGGCGGGCATGCACTGTGCGAGCTCTGTGCGATTTCAGCAAGGTAACCTACTCACACTGTACGAGTAGATCGCATGCGATGTAAAGCCAAAGCTCACGATTTATGTGCTCACACTGTGCGGTCCGACCATCGAGCACGACTTGACTGCTCACACTGTACGTGTGAAATATAAATATTATTATTATTATTAGGGTAGGCCTACTTTTATTATTAAATTGATATTACATTTCATTTGCCCCGCAACAATTTCATAACGCATCACTGCATAACCGACGCGCTGCATAATAAAAGATTAGATAGATTAGCTCATTAAAATTAAATTATTTAAAAACACTTAGGCCGATTATACAATGAATTATAGGCCTATAAACATATCTTTAATATGTCAGAAGAACACTGCAATAATATCAGTCTCAATGAAAAGCAGCTTCATTTCAAAAACAACTTGTTTAACATGAAATAGGCCTACTTCTCTTCTCATTTTTTTTCACTAGGTTATAGGCCACAAGAGAAATATTAAGAAAATAAATTAAGACAGTTATATACCGTTATCAGCACATGTCGAATCTCTCGTTGTCTCTGTGAGAATAAGCGCCGAAAGCTCGTCAGATTTTACTTACACTTGACACGCACTGTACGACCTGCCTATCTCAATTCGAGCAGCCGAGTCTGTAGCCATTTTCAAAAAACATCTAAAGACACATCTTTTCCAGCAGCACCTGACCAATTAAGTCTAGCACTTAACTATTCTATTCGTTTTTCTGTTTGTTTATTTAATAAAAAAAATAATAAAAAGTGTATGTGTACTAGACTAACTGAGACTTGTTACAGCACTTTCATACTGTTGCCCCTTGTTTGTCTGATTGCTTCTATTGCTTTCCTCATTTGTAAGTTGCTTTGGATAAAAGCGTATGCTAAATGATTAAATGGAAATGGAAATAATTGGATGTTTTTTAAATAAACATTGATAAAAACTATACAAGTTTTAGGGCTGGACGATATGATGATATATAACATTAATATAAGTGATCACCCGGATTTAGAAATGAGACCTACCTATATTGTATTTAAAGCGTTCACAGGGAAATTTGCTTCATGTATTTCCCCGGTGTCAAAATCAGGCACATATAAGTCAGAAACACGATTCCTGGCTGCATGTCAATATCAGTGGATCACTGGATCTTTGGTAAGTTGTAAGGAACACTATATCTAGTCCAACCCTTAATTTAAACTGATAATCGTTTATTTTACTCGCCCTTTCGCAGTAAAATATCCAGTCATGCCGCAGCTCTTTTGCCACTCAGTCCAGCTGAGGGGGCGTGTTCCGGCGGGAAAGTGACGTCAATGCATAATATATATACACTCACCTAAAGGATTATTAGGAACACCATACTAATACTGTGTTTGACCCCCTTTCGCCTTCAGAACTGCCTTAATTCTACGTGGCATTGATTCAACAAGGTGCTGAAAGCATTCTTTAGAAATGTTGGCCCATATTGATAGGATAGCATCTTGCAGTTGATGGAGATTTGTGGGATGCACATCCAGGGCACGAAGCTCCCGTTCCACCACATCCCAAAGATGCTCTATTGGGTTGAGATCTGGTGACTGTGGGGGCCATTTTAGTACAGTGAACTCATTGTCATGTTCAAGAAACCAATTTGAAATGATTCGAGCTTTGTGACATGGTGCATTATCCTGCTGGAAGTAGCCATCAGAGGATGGGTACATGGTGGTCATAAAGGGATGGACATGGTCAGAAACAATGCTCAGGTAGGCCGTGGCATTTAAACGATGCCCAATTGGCACTGAGGGGCCTAAAGTGTGCCAAGAAAACATCCCCCACACCATTACACCACCACCACCAGCCTGCACAGTGGTAACAAGGCATGATGGATCCATGTTCTCATTCTGTTTACGCCAAATTCTGACTCTACCATCTGAATGTCTCAACAGAAATCGAGACTCATCAGACCAGGCAACATTTTTCCAGTCTTCAACTGTCCAATTTTGGTGAGCTCGTGCAAATTGTAGCCTCTTTTTCCTATTTGTAGTGGAGATGAGTGGTACCCGGTGGGGTCTTCTGCTGTTGTAGCCCATCCGCCTCAAGGTTGTGCGTGTTGTGGCTTCACAAATGCTTTGCTGCATACCTCGGTTGTAACGAGTGGTTATTTCAGTCAAAGTTGCTCTTCTATCAGCTTGAATCAGTCGGCCCATTCTCCTCTGACCTCTAGCATCAACAAGGCATTTTCGCCCACAGGACTGCCGCATACTGGATGTTTTTCCCTTTTCACACCATTCTTTGTAAACTCTAGAAATGGTTGTGCGTGAAAATCCCAGTAACTGAGCAGATTGTGAAATACTCAGACCGGCCCGTCTGGCACCAACAACCATGCCACGCTCAAAATTGCTTAAATCACCTTTCTTTCCCATTCTGACATTCAGTTTGGAGTTCAGGAGATTGTCTTGACCAGGACCACACCCCTAAATGCATTGAAGCAACTGCCATGTGATTGGTTGATTAGATAATTGCATTAATGAGAAATTGAACAGGTGTTCCTAATAATCCTTTAGGTGAGTGTATATATATATATATTTTTTTTTTTTATTATTTCATATTGGGCAGAAACATATCCATATTTTGTAATTTTTTCATAAATCATTACTATTGGTGACCCTTCATGTCTGTCTGTGGGTTTTGCAAATATTTAACCAATGAAACTGGAAAAAGTCAGTTTGAGTTTGCTGAAAAAGAGTTTGTGACTGAACCTTGTATCTCCTCAAACTGTCTGTCAAACCTCATAACTCCACCCTCCTTGCCTCAGGAATGAAGTGGCATGCAATTTGGACCGACTCTGTTTGTTTGCAATGCAAGGGTAAATGAGGAACTGGTTCTTTGAATAAGTACAGCATTTTCTTTACTCAAGAAACACTAAAAGGCTAATGATTTATATTCGAAGAGCGAAGAAGAGTGTCTTACAGTGCGTGTCAAATGGCTAGAAGTTGAGCTTCACACTTGCACGTCAGCGTGAAGCTCAACCTCCATAGGAATGAACTGAAAACGCTCGCTCTGCTCCGCACCAGTGGACACGCACTGTAGCGTTTGTCGTCGAGTAATAGACAATACTGTCTCAAAGTTACAGTAAGTGATTTCTGAGAAACACTTTATTATCAATTATTTATTATAAATAAATTAACCTGTGACATATTAAACGGAAACCACTCGGAGTTTGAAAGGGAAAAACAAAAGTTATTTTACAGAAATCATAAAATTTGGGAGGGACCAACAAAGTGGGAGGGCACGCACTATCCTCCAATCACCTGTGAGCAGAATAGGTTTGGCCTTTAATGATTAATGCATTGTTAAAATATTTTAAAAATTCAATTAGTTCCCTCTCCTCCCTGCACTGTCCATCATCTCCCATGTTTCCTCTCCATCTCTGTACATCTCTGTTGGTGGCATTGTTTATGAAAATGTACATACGTCTATAAACGTCTACTAACTATCATTGTTTGCATTTACAACCTCACATGCCTGCACGTTGATCACAATTTTCTCCAATGAGGGGGAGGAGGGGGCTACAGCACTTGTATTATTGCACTGATTAGCTATTAGCTGTGAGCAGACAGTGTCAATCAATGTGTTGGAGAAAACATCGACCGTACATGTAAAGAAACTAAGTTGCTTGTCAGATTTTCCTAACAAGCAACCATATTTTTTTTAATTAGCCCAAAGAAAAACGCAACATGTGCCCATGATTTTTTAATGCGACTTTTTTTTAAAGCCCAAAATTGCATATTAGCGGACTTATAAGAAACCCTGGTTGAAAGTGGATGTGACCGAGCATCACAACACAGTTGTAGCCAATCAGCAGTAAGGGCGTATTCATTGGGGGGAGGTGCCTGTGTTGCATAGTGTGTTTGTGAATTTGGGGGCGGGGCTATAAAAGTAGGGGTGTGATCCTTTTGGGTAGGGGCGTGTTTGTTTTGATGATTTAAAATATCAACCGCATTTCTCAGAAATCACTTACTGCGCCTTTAAATAGCCTGTGCGAAGCTCTTCATCTTTTATAACATGAGGTTTTGGCCAAATGACAGAAAAAAATTTGTGCCCACATACAATCATCATTATAACCTGTAAATTGATAAAAATGCAATGCACTTACTGCCTCAGATGCAGTCATTAAGTCGTTACGATAAAACACGTATTTCCGAAATTCACTGGTCAAAAACCTTGTAACTCCTTTTGAACTTGATTTTTGTAGAATGTTAATAATATAATGACACATGCATGTGTCTGACCACAAAGCCACAACATCAACTTTGATAACGCAGTGTTTTTGGACAATGAGGTTTCTGCCCAACAGCGACGATATATAGTATGTTGTACCGAGTGGGGGTGGGGTATTGGTGGACCCATTTTGCCTATATGTCACAATATGAGGTAAATCCGGTTCTGAGATTATGAGAAATTATCAGATTGTAATCAGATGTTATTACATATATAATAACCTGTGTAACAATACTGTATATTACTGCAAACACAATTACTGTTTCTCAATTTTAAGATGTTAAAATGTCTTTAAATACTTTCAACACAAATTAATTTGCAGGTCAGGTGTGCTGTATTTAAGTTGTTCATCCCACTAATGTTCAGGATCTCAGTGGGATCTCACCCCAAATTTGCAATAATACAATTTTTTATACATTTATTTTGACCTGCCACCATATACACCTGGCCTTAATAATGACAGTATTTTAGGAGTACTTCAAGAACAATGAGACAAAGGTTGTGCAGTGTAACAGTCCATGTAGATGACTTTGTAGTCCTAAATGTACAGATGCACTTCAAATTACTTGAAATTACAATGAGACAAAATGCATATGAACATCACAATAAATAAATGCTATTTATTCCTTACAAATACTAATCTAATAACTAATATTTTTAACTATGTAAATAATCCAATATTGATTTCAGTTTCACTATTAAGTATTAACTATTCATAGACAGTAGAACTTGTTCTTTATTTACTAGTCACTATTCGAACAGTTACTAGTGTAGGCTATATTCCAGTTTTCCTAGTATCATCACACTAGTCTGGAATAGACACACCTGTACTTTTTTAGACAGTTGCATTTCAGTTGTTAGTCTAACAATTGTGATAGATCTAGTGTCTCATAAATGTACAAGTCTAATAACTTGCTATTAACACACCATGTCTTGAACAATGGGGGTCCGGTTCTCAATGTAATAAAAGTAAATTAAACTAATTAAACTAAACTAATGACAATGTTAATTTTTAGGTGAATTATGCTTTTTAATTTGAGCACACCTCTGACACTTGAGGGTTTTTCTTTTGTCCAAACGACAAAAAAAAATAGACTAGTTCAACTAGAATGTAAAATAAATATGACTCCACAATCTAAAACACATTTGAGTCAAAGCCACACATGCTCTAGTTTAAGTCTACGGATGATAACTCTCCCACAGTTTTATGAATCGTGAGTTTTATGAAGCAGAGCAGTATGTAATGGAGCAGAGTAAAGCAAAGGTTCAAGAATATCAAATATTGGGCATTATCAATGTCTATGGTGGTTATGGCACTAATGCTTACTGGTAATTAAGAAATAAGCAATACCAATAAAAAAATATAGACAGGCTACTTGTTTTAAAGAATAAATGTAAACTGTTCGCTATAGAGGACGATCATGCTAGCTGATGTCTGGATGCATTCATTAAGGAAGCATGGTTTTCACTGAACTAGTCTATAAGTAAGTAGTGTGAGCTGATGATGCTTATAGCTGTCTAGAGTTGCTTTTGATGCACATCGATGTTTTCTAGACAAACCCTACTTTGACGCTTGGCCTGGAAAAAATAATTTCGTTTATTGTTATATGCAGAAGAAGTTTGAGCAATTTCTGACTTGAAGAGGAACTGACGTTAGCTAAAGCAGGTCAATCAGAAAGAAAGAGAGAGAGAGAGAGAGAGAGAGAGAGAGAGAGAGAGAGAGAGAGAGAGAGAGAGAGAGAGAGAGAGAGAGAGAGAGAGCTAACGCTAGAGCAAGAGCAAGAGCAGCCTCACTGCTAGCACTGCAGCCTTATGTGCTTTTATCGCCATCCAAAGCCAAACTTCACTTATTATCGCGACTGTGGGAAATATTATGCATTCGATGCACATGTTTAAGCCTTCGTAGTTATATATAGCCAGTTTGGGGAGTTTGCATTAGTGCAGGACGGTGTTATTTGTTTCAGATCAGAGCAGTTGAGCTGAATTAGCTTAGCTATAGCGAGCAGTCAGCGAGCCCAAGTTCCTTCAAGCTCTTTTGCGTTTCGCTGTCAAGATGCCTGCGATGTTAGAGAAGGGCACCGCTGAGATATCGGGTAAAAGAAGGGGCAGAAACTCTGTAAATAATCCGACCAAAAGTTTTACTTCAAATGGGAACAGTAACAATTCATGGGAGGAAGGAAGTTCGGGTTCCTCAAGTGATGACGAGCATGGTAAGTCACGGTGGTAGCCTCGGTCCCTCTTCACAAGTTCATACACTTCTGATGAATGTAATCAGTCCATCTCAATTGTTCCTTTGTCGCTCTCAAGGTGCGGGCGGGATGCGAGTTGGACTGCAGTATCAGGCAGTTGTTCCCGACTATGATCCTGGTTTGTGACTTTTGAGTGTTGGAAGGTTCTTTGACAGCACAGGGTGGATGGCGTAATAGCCTCAAACACTATTCGTTGTTGGAATAGTTTGTCCGTTTAGTGCACTTCATCTTCAGCAGTAATAATAATTTAATTATTTATCTCGTTGGCAACCTACATTGAAAGTAGTCAGTTATAGATCATAAAGCTGTTAAAACAAAAACAAAACACTAGATGGAAAAAAAAAACTTTTGCTGGTTGATATTTGAAATTTGAGGTGAGGATAATGAGCACCTGATCAGTGTCATATTGAAGAGCGTTCTTTTCATTTTTTATTATTTTTTTTTTTTATAAATATCTTATACTAATTCTAATTTCATTTAAATAATTTTAAATTTCAACCTTTCCCTTTTACCTAATTGTCAAACGATTTGGCTTGGATGTATTAAAAGCTTTGTAGGAAAAGGCCTTTGAGTGAAACATTGCTATTAGTAGTAAAAATTTATTCAGTGTGAAATCAAAATAGATGGATGTGTTCTTGTTTAATCTACTAATGTCTCTCTCTTTTTGTCATCAGAAGTAGCAAAGGCAAGCCAAGAGAGAGATAATCTGGGAATGCTGGTGTGGTTTCCAAATCCGAGCATACCAGAGGCCAAATGTGAGTCATTTATGAGGATGTTAATTGGCTGTAGAAATAATAAACCACATGACTGTTTTCATATGTAAATATTGGCATTCTTTCTAATTTTATCATGTTACCCAGTATTATTCTGACACTTTAGTTAAAGCTGAAGTGTGTGAAATTTTTTTTTTTTTTTTTTTTTTTTGTTTGTTTGTTGATAAATTGCTTTCTACTCTCACAGCATAATACAGAGAGCCATTTGTAGTGTGATTTCCACCAAAAACGTGAACGCTTACAAAATTTTAATGTTTAGCCCAACATGGGATAATTAACCAACCACTGGAAGACAAGGGCCATGTTCAGATAGCCAGTGAATATTCAAAGAGGTTGTGAAGTAGTATTACTGTATAATACCAGACATCCCACCCTGCAAAAACTAATTTCTGGGAGATGGCAACCCCCCTCCCCCCGCCTTACAGAACATTGCATTACAACAGAATATTATATTATATTGTTCATTCTCGTAAGCTGCGTAACACAAGTTTGTTCATTCAACAGTATTCATGTGCCAAAAGTGATAGTGTAGTGTGACAAAATAATAGGAACTCCGAATGTAAGCAGGTCACATGAGAAACGCATGATAATACCAAGTGAAAACGTTAATGTGTCTTGGCTGACCATTTGTGATCGCAAATGCATCTTAATACCAGGTGGAAAAAGGGCTTCTCTCTCGCTCACTCAATTTCCAGGATTTTGTATATAATTTGCGGGCGTCAAGGCGGGCGTGAATATGTTAGCCTTACTGTTCTCTATAAGATAGTGTGCTACAAAACAATGAAAAAAGCATTTCAGCATTTAAAGCTTAGTCTCACTTTCGCCAATATGGATCAATGATTTTGATGACATCACGCTGCACTTCAGCTTCTCATCAGATTTTCTGTCCAATCAAAAGCTCTCTGGAATCTAAAGCGCCCCGCACCCTACATTATAAATAGACGCTGAAGCTGCTAAAAGGGTCGCTTGTTCACACATTTACTATTTTCTACATGGTGAATGGCACATAGTGCACTATATAGGGGATAAAGAACGATTTAGACAGTGTAAATATGCTTTCCAGTGGGGCGAATGAAGTCTGGTTTCACGTTAGTGTCACGCGAACGCCACGGCGCGCACACAGTCTGCTCTGGTCCAAAGACACGATAGCAAAGAGCAGATCATATGCGCGGGTTGGCGCATACCACAAAACGTATCGGACCCATTTGAATTCTGCACAGAATGCTATATTGTAAAGCGATTTAGAGGAGATTGGGGGAGAAACGGTTACAGATTAGGAGGAAACTGTGGCTCTACTGAGCTCAACGGCTCTGGCCGAGCGATGATAGTAAACAAAATGTTATTGGCTATTTTAAAAAAGGGGAGGAGCTGATCGATATGTCCTGCCCTGTCTTCCTGTTTCAGTGGAAATCACGTGAATCATGCTGTGTGTTTCAAAGCACTTTAGTGGGTCTTTAAAGAGAGTATGTGAGATACGTGTCAATTCTACAATTTGCATAAAATATTAGTAGTATGGTATTATGCTATTTCAGAATTCTGTTTGGTGCCTCTAGTGGCACAGAAATGACAATATTGGCTTAAATCATTCACACAGTAGCGTTGAGGAGGCTATACATAGGAGGAAATGATGATTTAAATGTATTAGATATTTGTCATTCATATAAATGTATTATATGGTTTTTAGTTTTAGACATTTGATTCAATTTTGATACATCTTCTGATGATTGTTTTTGTCCTTTTTTTGCAGTGGATGAGTATATTGCAATAGCCAAAGAAAAACATGGGTACAATATGGAGCAGGTAAAATTATGATGTTGACTTTTTTTGAAGGCACAATCAATGATTTTCAATACCCTTTTTATGTGTCTTATTGTAACTCACAAGATAAGGTAGAACGTTCTTTACTGCATTAGTTGGATGTTTCTTATATTTACAGTTTCACAGCATCAGACATGAGGTGTGTTTTTAATTTAAACAGTCTAAAATGTCAGTCATGATGTGGATTTCTGTATTTAATAGGCATTGGGAATGCTGTTTTGGCACAAACACAACATCGAAAAATCTTTGGCAGATCTTCCCAACTTCACCCCTTTTCCAGATGAGTGGACAGTTGAAGACAAGGTGCTGTTTGAACAGGGTTTCAGCTTTCACGGAAAGACGTTTCACCGCATCCAGCAGATGGTGAGTGAGATGGCTGAAACCACTCTCACCATTAAAATAAAACATGCACAAATTAAAGTAATAACCAATCATGATGAGCCTCAGAATTCCAGTTTATTAATGGACAGTCACTGGTGCATATGAAGACCAAATGGGTTCTGTCAAATCCTAAATTCGAATGCTTAGGCTCAGCTACAACTGAATCAGTGTCAGCTTTGATCATAATTAATGATGTATCAATACGGTATGTCTGATGTTTCCATCGCTTATGTGTTTGATTTACAAACCTTTTTTGTACCAGCTTCCAGACAAGTCAATTGCAAGCCTGGTTAGATTCTATTACTCATGGAAGAAAACACGCAGCAAAACGAGTGTGATGGACCGCCATGCACGCAAACAGAAGAGAGACAGAGAGGAAAGGTCAGAATGAAGATATTAATAGGATGCTTGCTGTCTCTTTTTGTGTTTTCTCTGGTTTTAAGAGTCTTGATCAAAGATCGTGCTGTCATGGAATGCTAGCATGGTCTATTTTTAGAACACAACATTGTCATTGTTGAAAAGGAAATGTCATATTTGAAACTTAAATATGTTGTTATTTTTTTCATGTAGTGATGATGGAGAAGAAAATGGTTGCACCTCTCCAGGGGATGCTGAATTTGAGCCAAATAAGGATGAAAAGAAAGAGGTAATATAAATGGACTTATTTCTGCTCATTATTATGCAGTTTTTTTCAGCAATAGCAATTGTCGTGGAAAAAAGAAACTTTAATAATTATCATGGTGAAGCTGGAAATGAAAAACACAAGCAAAGTGTCTTTATAAGCTTTTATTCTTGCCAAGAAGGTTAATTTGGACATACAGAGTTGTGCAGTCAGAAAAGACAAAAACCAAAGCCCCTCACTCGTTCTTTTATACTCTCATTTCAATGGGTGAGGGCCAATAACACACAAACACAATAACAAACTCCCTAGTTGGTGTTATCTGCAGCTGTCCCACCTTGAAGTTTCCGAGAACTTGTTCAAGGCTTCCAGACAACGAACACACTAGTTCTATTGAGAAAAGTATCAAAGATTTATCAAACAAAAATGTGTCTACTACAGAAAACTAGAATTCCCCTTATATTTAACAAAAACATCTTATATAAGTTTAATATAATTAAAAACACCTTATATGGTTTGATATAGTTTATTTTCAAAATTTCCATTACACATCTCAGTTATGTATAAGCATAATTAGATGACGGGTTTAAAAATCTAATATACTTCCATGTTTAATGTTTTTATTTTTGTTGAGAGTATTTTATTTTATTTTGATTGTTTTACCTTTTAGCAGTGCTGCTACACTTTACATATTGGGTATCTATTTTTTTTTAAGGGAACATCTGGACTTGAGAAACAAGAATCAAAACCTGCAGTTGTGCAAAAGGTACAATACTAAATATATATTTTAAATCTGTTTTGTTAATGTGCAACGCTCATTCTCTATACATATATGAATCTACATCAATAAACATGTTTTAAATCAATCAAAAATTCAAATGGCTCTGTGTTTCCGCAGCCAGCGAATATTGTAGAGAAGTCATTGCATGTTAAGAAGGAGGTACAGGGACTTGCTGGAAGGAACCTACATAGAGCGAAGAAGAAACCTCCTAAAGGAATGCATTTAATCTCTGATGATGTGACAGCAATGTCCAGCAGCGGCCCTGCCGCAGTTAGTGTTCTGAGACAGCTGGATATGGAGCTCATCACCATAAAACGACAGGTTGGAGTTTTATTACTTCTCAGGAACATCTCTTTCGTCTCAGTGTTTTATATTTAAGACTTAAGGCTGAGCTAGAACTAAATATGACAGACAGTGATGTACTTAGTAGTATGTTATTGTTTGAGAATTTCGAAAATGATGCAAATAAACCTTATCTCTTGTTACAGATTCAGAGCATTAAACAGCACAATAGTGCCCTCAGAGATAAGCTAGACACAGGTGTGGATGAGTTCAGGACATCTGAGGTAATATTCACATCTTTATAATTCCTTTCTACCAAGCATTTCATAGAGGGCCATATTTACCATTTTTATGCATGAATGTTGTTCACAAAAAGATAAAAATGTGCTTTGTTTTCCTCAGGCTAATCAGAAATTTAATACCCGCTGGACCACAGAAGAGCAGCTGCTTGCAGTACAAGGTAATTTTGGCCACATTTCTCAAATGGTTGTGGGACTTGGTTGGATAAAAAAAAGATTATTTAAATGACAAGTTTTAAACAGTGAAATTCTGGTCAATCCTCGGTTCCCTATCTCAGCTATAAGGAAGTACGGACGGGATTTCCAAGCCATTTCTGATGTGATCGGCAACAAGTCTGTGGTTCAAGTGAAAAACTTCTTTGTGAATTACCGGCGTCGTTTCAACCTGGACGAGGTCCTGCAGGAGTGGGAAGCTGAGCATGGCGTTGAGGGACGCAAGGGTATAGATGAAGAGAAGATGGAGGTGTCATCTGAAGAGGGGACCACCCCGGGGCCTTCAGAAAACCAGACAGAGGTCAATAGCTCTTCTACTGTCAATTTCCCATCACTACCTCTTAGTTAATGGGCTTTTCCACCAAAATTCTGCCTTAGATTCCAGTCAGGCTGGAAATTCTTGCTCTAATTAAAGGATGTTTTTCCTGCATCTGGTTTTGTTTTATGAATCTCGTTTGAGAGTGATCATCAAATTATCTTTTTCAGGAACCAACGGCAATGGAAACACAGAACCCCTCAGTTTCCTGAGTTCTCCAACAGCGGTCAAACAAGCTCAGATCAGTTGATTTCGCAGCTGTGCGTTAGAGGCATTAAGGCTTCAACGACCTCAAGTGAAGCCTCTTCGTAATGGACATTCCTCCCCCCAGCCCCTCCAACTTTCACCTCCCTGCTGAACCCAGGACTCTATAACAAGTGTTACCGCATGGGAGCACATTCTTCACCAAGCTAGGAACTAGGACCGTCTTTATAGTCACTGCCAACAGAAGTAGAGTTTCTGTCTGGTCTCTACCAATCTGGTGCTCCAACAGTTCTCCACAAATGGTAATTGTTCTGTTATGGGGGGAATAAAACACCCATATACCCATCCCAATGTCGCCAAACCATGAATTGTGGTCTTGAAGTGAATTGAAGATCTCTTGTCTGAAGGAGTTTAATGTCACTAGACCATTGCTTTTTCTTGATATATTCATAGGACTTTGATCTGGTCCTAGTCCAACATCCCTTTCCAGTTACTTTTTTTTATTACTGTAGCATATTTGTTAATTTTATATTTGTTAATTTTTTTTGTTAGTTGATCTCTGGTTGGAATTTTAAGCTATTTATTTGCATAAAATTGAATTATAAGAACTGCACTGTATAGATAAAATGAAATGCCAGTAGCAGTGTGGATGAAATTTAAGACATTTTAATACCAATTTTAATATTCTTTTAAAAATGGGATGCTTTACAGCTCTTATATTGTTCAAGTGAATTGGTTTAGTATTAGGACATAATATATATATATACAGATATGTTTAATCATGGACCCTTGTACATGGTGTATTTGAAATGCAGGTTTCTGTAAGAACAGACGCAGCAAAGTGTTGTAATGGAATGGGGAGTTGTTGTTTTTTTTGGCTTGGATTTAAAAAAAATCCTATTTCAAACTGTGTTTTGCATGCATGAACAGTTTCTTCTTCATGCTAAGGTCAAGCTTTTCACCCTCTTACGGGTGTTTAAACATATATGGATTGCCGTGTTAAGAATTTTAAAATAGGGCTGCACATCTGAATTTCTACTATTCCATGCTTGTAGATGTTTTTCAATACATCCTTAATTATTATGGTGATTGGAAATCAACGGTAGATGAGTTCATATTGTTTCTTTTGTACGTTTAATTTGAAAATGGAATGAGTTATTTAAAATACATGCACATTGTTTTGACCAACTTTTTCCCTCTAATAACTGTAATGGTACCATACATGTGTGAACTCCTTTTAAACTTATGTGTGCAGATAACATGTACATGGTTGGGGTGAAATTCTGTGTGTCTGCGTGTGTGGGTGGGAGCTAATGCGGTCATAAACTGGCCCATATATATATATATATATATATATATATATATATATATATATATATATTAAACCTAAGGGATTTATACTGTCAAATGCATTGAGTGTTATTCAACCCATATACATTGCATTTTGTTATATTTAATCCATTATTAGTCAATAATAAATTATAATTTGTGATAAGAAGCTTGGAAGACTATTGGTGGGTAATAAAGCACAGGAATTTGCATAAGTGGATGAATCTCACAAATAGCATGTCTGGGTTGTATTTTACCCCAAAATAAAAAGAGAAAAAAGTTTTGCATAGAGACAATTAAGCCTGAAGCCATCATGATTTATTTGCTTTGTGATGCATTATTTTCATGACACTTAAGTATATTTTCATCCCTGGTTCTTATTACTGTAATATGGAATATATATATATATATATATATATATAATGTAATTAAAAAGATACAACTTGCCTTGAATTTATAAGGATTTTAATAATAGTAATAAAAATTTGAATAATATTTTCATCCCCGGTTCTCATTACTGTAATATGGAAAAATCATTATATATATATATATATATATATATATATATATATATATATAATTTTAATGTAATTAAAAAGATACAACTTGCCTTGAATTTATAAAGATTTTAATAATAGTAATAAAAATTTGAATAATATTTTCATCCCCGGTTCTCATTACTGTAATATGGAAAAATCATTATATATATATATATATATATATATATATATATATATATATATATAATTTTAATGTAATTAAAAAGATACAACTTGCCTTCAATTTATAAGGATTTTAATAATAGTAATAAAAATTTGAATAATATTTTCATCGCCGGTTCTCATTACTGTAATATGGAAAAATCATTATATATATATATATATATATATATATATATATATATATATATATAATTTTGATGTAATTAAAAAGATACAACTTGCCTTGAATTTATAAGGATTTTAATAATAGTAATACAAATATGAATAATACAGTAAACAGACATCAGCTCAACAAACATTTTTGGGTTACTGGTGGGAAAAAAATATCCTCTCATCTATATTGTGATTTATTTGTAATTAGATCCCTTTAACTAACTCGATATGTCAGTAAATCTGAACAGTAATGTAACAAAAGCATTTTACAGTTCATCACCTATTAGAAACACGTGGAAAGAGCCGCCGAAGTGAAAGCGATTACGGAATATGATTTCTGGCGCCACCCAGCGGACAGACGCCACACCACAGCCTATTCTTTCTCTATGGCGTCCTTTTACAACCAGCTACAATTTTTTTCATGACGGGGATTTCCTGAGGAAGTCAGACCAAGGGGGCTTTCCAGTTACTAGACTTGATATCAACAGCACTCTGCCACAGTGGCGGCTTCTCTACCTATTCGTGTACCTCAACCGAGCCGTTTTTGGAACATTCCGATGTCAAAATGACCCGATTTGATCCTATGGCCGTTGTTGCCTGTTTGAGAAGCGAGGACGGAGCTGTGGCCGCGTAAATTTGGACGTTGTTGTCTCGGTGTGTCTGTCATATGAGTGGACCATCTGTGGCTCCATTCGTGAAATTCTTCAGAGAAACACGGTTGGATCATCGGACGACATCGTTGATCAACTGATTCATGTAAGTGGATGGCTATTTCACAGATCCACATGTAAAATTACGTGTAGCTCATGTTAGTGAAAGGTAAGATTAGGCAAACCCAAAGTCTATGGGTTCACCTACAGTGATTAAAGTGTGTCCTGCTTTGGTCTGAGATGTTCACCTGCTCTCTTACCGTCTCCAGGACAAATATGGGCTCTTTTGGGTTCAAGTTGTGAAACATGTAAAGCTATCAACATGTTAACAGGTTTAAATCCTGTACAGCTGCTTTCCAAATTCATGGTAGATGAAGATGACCTCACCTTTGCATGTATGTGTGTAGTGTACTTTTTACTTTGCTTTTATTATGATTATCATTGTGATGATTTTACAGTTAAGGGTCTAAAAATGTTGTATGCTATATGTTTTATATAGTCTTTGTTGTATAGAAGGAGGGTAGGGGCTATAAACTTAAACCTATATAGTCATAAAAGATCAGTTTTTTTTTTTCTCTTCTCTTTAATCTTCTGTGGTCTTATTCCTTGGGGGCAATACCTAACTTGCAAAATTCTTGCATGATTTAGGCCTGTACGCTACTGATGGAAAAAACCATGATGGCATACTGTATTCCACTGTTGGATGCAGTTTATGAGACAGAGAATGGGTGTACTGCTCTCTTACATATCATATTTTAATCAGAAATTTAAACTTCTGTACAAATTTAGTATACTAATATTGATTTTTCACAAGAAGTATGATGATTATTTATGTTTTTATAAGTGTCAGGTAACCTATATGTAGAACTGATCATTAATAATTATTTTATGTATGCTTTTTTGCACAGTGTTAACTACAAAAAACAATACAAACATAAAACGTAGTATTTTAATTCTAATAATAAACGTGTAGAAATAATGTCAACTAATAATAACCATCTGTACACTACCGTTCAAACGTTTGGGGTCAGTTTTAATGCTTTTGAAAGAAGTTTCTTACACTCTTGTTTGATCAAAAATTGTGAAATATTATTACAGTTTAAAATAACTATTATATTAGAATACATTTTACAAGCTCATTTATTTCTGTGATGGCAAAACTGAATTTTCAGCAGCCATTACTCCAGTCTTCAGTGTCACATGATCCTTCAGAAATCATATGCTGATTTGGTGTTCAAGGAGCATTTAAAAAAAAAAAAAAAAAAAAATTATCAATATTAAAAACAGTTGTACAGCTTAATTTAACAGGTAAGTGTTTTTCGTGGAAACCATGATACTTCTTTTTCAGGATTCTTTGAATGGGAACAGCATTTGTTTGAAATAGAAGTCTTTTGTAATATTATAAATGTCTTTACTGTCACTTTTCATAAATTTAATACATCCTTAATGAATAAAAGCATTCATTTGTTTAAATCTTTAAATCTTACTGACCCCAAACTTTTGAACATCACTGCGTATAAATTTAGATATTGGTTTTAAATTGGTGAGTTGTAATTAAGTGGATTATATTTAATGCTAAATACAAAGTAACTTGTAGGCTATGTTGGGAGTTTTGCACTAGTGGATTTTGCTACAAGCTCTGGCTACGTATTGTGGCTGTTACGTAATATTATTACCTTGAAGAATCTATTACATTTACCAATAAATTAAATAAATTTTCGATAAATTTGGCGTGTAAATATCATTCAAACCAATAACAATTATCTTTCGATCTCCATTTAAATCCGCCTATGGAAAAAAAGCCAGTGGACAGAAGCAGTTTGAAAATCTAAAATAGTCCCAACATGTGCTGCTGTGTGCAGATCAGAACTGAGACGATTTGAATCCAGTTTAGTTTCACTCTCAGATTAACACAGTAAAGTGTTGTGATGCACTACAGGGAACACACATTTGGGGCTTGCTTTCAACAGAAGTTGGAACAGGCTCTTTTCTGAAAACAGAAGGTGGCTGAGAAGATGACATAAGCCTGACTTCTTCGCATTTTCACACAAAGTAACTCCATTACTTTTAACCCATCACACCTTCATCATATGTTCACATCTGAAATGGTGTTTTATTCCTGTAAATGACCTATAGCGGTCACACATGTCTTCCTCTAGTGAAAGGTCAGGCCAGAAAGATGTGATATTCCCCTTCTTAGTTCTCTTTCATTTTTGTTATGAGATCTCCTGCAGCGCAAATACACTCAAAGAATTTGTATTACCGTGACGCTTCTCAGCTCTAAACTAACAGTCTGAAATGTATTGTGTTACGCTTTTCACCTGCAGCTCTCTCTGGTATTATGTTCTTTATTACATGGATGCTTGCTTTACCTTAGCATTTCTTAGTCTTGTCATTTTCGTTCTGCCGTGTTTTATTTTTAACAGTTGAATTACATAAACTATAAATGCACTCATAATATGAGACAGAATTTTGTCGTTTATCTTGCTTTTTTGGGACACATCTACCTAAATTATAGCATTAAAGGGATAGTTCACCCAAAAAAAATAATTCTGTCATCAATTACTCACCCTCAAGTTGTTTCAAACCTGTATGAATTTCTTTCTTCTGCTGAACACAAAAGACTATGTTTTGAAGAATGTCGGTAACCAAACAGTTGATCACCATTGACTTTCATAGTATTTTTTTACCCTACTTTTCCAAGCCTGAATGACTCCATAAAATGAAAGTGAAAGGCTAAACGGTTCATTCATTGAAGGGAAAAGAGCAACTTAAACATTCTGCTAAACATCTCCTTTTGTTTTCCAAAAAAGAAACAAAATCATACAGGTTTGGAACAACATGAGTGTGTGTAAATTATTTTTGGGGCGAATTATCCCTTTAAAACTGTGACAAAGTCACAATTTCATGGTGTTTTTTTTTTTTTTTTTTACCATGACAGGGCTTGACATTAAGCCTTTTCATGTGCTTGTCCGAGTAAAATATTTGCTTGTCCAGAAAAAAATAGGATTTATTTTTGTGTGTTCTAAATATAATTTATTCTGAAGCAATATTCTCATTAGTGTTCAGTCAGCTTTGACATATTTAAATCTGCATATTTATGATATTTTAACCTTTTATAAAAGGCATTTTTTACCTAATCGTTTTAATCATCTTTCATTTTAAATTCTTAAATTTGATCAGTATATTAAATTAGAATAATAAGACACTACAGGGCTGTTACCAATCAAATTAAATAATTTACACTGAAAAATTACAACTGCGTTAAAAAAATAAATTATATAATATAATTATACAAAACACATTTTGTATAAACACATATTATATAAAAACACATTTTGAATTTTTACCACACTATGTTATTTTTTGTTATTGACGTTTTATTTGGGCTACTAAAATTCTTTTTCACTTGCCCCTTCAAAAAAATCCACTTGTGCCGGACAAGCGGACAAGCGTTAATGTCGAGCCCTGCATGAAGTTAACTTTAACTGTATTGTGCAACACATTTATACTACAGTTAGTAAGATATTTATAAAAGATATTAATTCTTTAATTCTGCAAGGACATTTGTAATGTTACAAAAGATTTCCATTTTAAATAAATGTTGTTCTTTTGAATTTTTTATACATCAAAGAGTCAGCACAACTGTTTTTAACATTGATAATAATAAGAAATGTTTCTTGAGCAGCAAATCAGCATTTTATAGTGATTTCTGAAGAATCATGTGACACTGAAGACTGGAGTAATGATGCTGAAAATGCTGAAATACTTTCAAAAACATGAAGAAAAAAAATTACTCACCGGCTCACCCTAAACTTTAGCATGGTAGTGAATATGAATTTTTGTTTATACAATTAACTGATCATTTCGATTCTTTTACATTTGGATAAGGTCACATAATTCCTCGCATAAACAATAGTTTACTAGCAGCTGCCTACCAATTTTTTTCCTTAATGGGTGTTTATGTGCTTGTGTGTGTGTGTGTGTGTGTGTGTGTGTGGGTGGGTGGGTGTGTATGTATGTGTATTGTCAGCACAGTGACAGAGAGGGATGAGGCAGCAAATGGAAAAGCCCCTTAAATATTCCTGGAAATCCCTAGAGAACTGCACGTTCTGGTCAGCTACCAGTACATGGATTTTTATTTGTACTCTGTTGAATATTGCTTTTGTTTGTTTGCATAGTATATTTTTTTCTCAGAGTTTGTGGACTATTTCAGGGACAGTTTTATCCTCAATTGTAGGTGGTTTTATTTTTGACCTCAGCGTAGTGGAGCGTGAGACGAGAGATAAAGGTAGGGAAATACCTGTAGCTTAAGCAAAACGGAAACAAAATCAGCGGCAAGATCCTCTAAACTTTCTAAAAAAACTTTTCATGTGACTCTGGATTTTTTTCCCAGTCACTCTGTCCAGTAAGGATATTGGAATACGTTGAGCTATCGTTGTCATTTTACCAAAGGCATGTTGAGCCATGCAGTGTGTTTGTGAAACACTCAGCACTAAGGCTGTAACGTGTTGTATACGTCAGATGGGATTTAATATTTCTTGCTGAGAGTGTGAATAATTTGATGGGTGTGAGCATCCTACATGGCTGTGCAAACATGGCTGTTATCTTCTTCCCAAAAGCTATTTATCTGGGCAAACCTTTAATCGTTTAAAGAAAATGTGAGTGGTGTTTGTCTGTCCAAAAAGTGTTATGGTCTATGGTATTGCTATATGGTCTCTAGCATATTCTGGGTGTTTGTTGGTAGAGCTGCTCTATTATGGCAAAAATTATAATCATGATTATTTTTGTCAATATAAAGATAACAATTATCTAACACCATTACTCACCGACTTTGGAAACATCATGCATTTATTTACCTTAAAAAAAAAACAAAACATGAACTTTAGATATAATTCATATTTTAATTCTATTTTAATTACATAACTGAAAAGCAAAGAAAAATATTGCTTAGTCGTGTTTGGAGTCAATTGTTTTATGTGAAACATTCCAAATTGTACAGACATAATTTTTGGTTAGGCTGTCATACAAAGAAATTATGAATGCATGAAAAAACAAGAGAACCAACAAAATATTTTTATTATAACTGATTATAAAAATATAATAATATAACTGATTATGTTTTAGTCAATAATAATAATTTTGTCAGATAAATACAATTTTTTGTGTGTGTGTGTGTATACACTATATTGCCAAAAGTTTTGGGATGCCTGCCTTTACATGCAAATTAACTTTAATGACATCCCATTCTTAATCCGTATGGTTTAATATGGAGTTGGCCCACTTTTTGCAGCTTTAACAGCTTCAACTCTTCTGGGAATGATTTCCACAAGGTTTAGGAGTGTGTTTATGGGAATTTTTGACCATTCTTCTAAAAGCACATTTGTGAGGTCAGGCACTGATGTTGGACGCGAAAGCCTGGCTCGCAGTCTCCTCTCTAATTCATCCCAAAGGTGTTCTATCGGGTTGAGGTCAGGACTCTGTGCAGGCCAGTCAAGTTCCTCCACACCAAACTCGCTCATCCATGTCTTTATGGACCTTGCTTTGTGCACTGGTGTGCAGTCATTGTTGGAACGTGAACGAGCCATCCCCAAATTGTTCCCACAAAGTTGGGAGCATGAAATTGTCTTGGTATGCTGAAGCATTAAGAGTTCCTTTCACTGGAGCTAAGGGGCCAAGCCCAACCCCTGAAAAACAAACCCACACCATAATCCCCCCTCCACCAAACTTTACACTTGGCACAATGCAGTCAGGCAAGTACCGTTCTCCTGGCAACCGCCAAACCCAGACTCATCCATCGGATTGCTAGACAGAGAAGCGTGATTCGTCACTCCAGAGAACACATCTCCACTGCTCTAGAGTCCAATGGCGGCATGCTTTACACCACTGCATCCGATGCTTTGCATTGCACTTGGTGATGTAAGGCTTGGATGCAGCTGCTCGGCCATGGAAACCCATTCCATGAAGCTCTCTAAGCACTGTTCTTGAGCTAATCTGAAGGCCACACGGAGTTTGGAGGTCTGTAGCTATTGACTCTGCAGAAGGTTGGCAACTTCTGCTCACTGTGCGCCTCAGCATGCGCTGACCCCACTCCGTGATTTTACGTGGCCTACCACTTTGTGGATGAGTCGCTGTTGTTCCCAATTGCTTCCACTTTGTTATAATAGCACTAACAGTTAACCGTAGAATATTTAGTAGTGAGGAAATTTCACGAATGGACTTATTTCACAGGTGGCAACCTATCATGGTACCACGCTTGAATTCACTGAGCTCCTGAGAGCGATCCATTCTTTCACAAATGTTTGTAGAAGCAGTCTGCATGCCTAGGTGTGGCTAGTGGTTTTCCAAAGTTACTAACCTCTCAGCATTTTCACTGGCCACATTTTTGACCGATATCATGGGGAAAAACCGCCATATAGATACTTTTTTCGGGAGGAGATTGGAGCTTTAGTTTTAATTTCTATATTTCCATAACTGTTTATTTCACACCGACATAATGAGTTGTTCTGCAGTAAACTGTACTAACAGATACTGCAGGAACGTCAAAACATCCCACCGCTGTATGGCCAGATGAAACGCATGGATTCCTCGGCTGGATAATGTAAACCAGCTTCTTGCTAGTAAAGTTTTTATGGATGAGGATTGCAATCAAGGTAAAGACGATTGCGGTGATTTACAGGAGTCGTACATTGAGCACCATGAGTCCGTTATATTGATGGGCAAACAAACCGACACATTTCAGTACATTCAGTACATTGGTGTCCTTTTGGAGTCTCCAAGTGTCCTTTTTTGGAAAGACACCTAGATTTACCTTGAAAAAAAACCTTGCAGAAAATAAATTTTTGTAAGAATCACCCTTCAATCTGAAGGTTTACTTTGCTGGATATAGAAAATTATGACTAAATGAACGTGGTAAACAAGATAAATGGTGTATGCTTAATTTCACGATAAGTGTGCGATTAATCGTGATTATAAATTTTAATCTTTTGACAGATATAATATACATCTAACTTTCATTGCACTTCCACAGTGCACTACTAAATATTTGATCTAACTTATTTTTATTTATGTGATTTATGAGGACACAAATTTGTATAATTACACTGGTATTACAACATAAACGTGGTTTATGAGGACATTTCCTGTGTCCTCGTAATAAAAATGGCTTAAAAAACATACTAAACAATGTTTTATTAAAAATGTAAAAATGCAGAATGTTTTCTGTGATGGGTAGGTTTAGGGGTAGGGGTAGTGTAGGGGGATAGAATGTACAGTTTGTACAGTATAAAAACCATTACGTCTATGGAATGTCCTCATAATGTAGTTGCACCAACGTGTGTGTGTGTGTGTGTATATATATATATATATATATATATATATATATATATATATATATATATATATATATATATATATATATATATATATATTATAATATAATATAATATAATAATTTTTTGGCATATAAAGATTATAAAAGTATGTTTGGTCTTTTAGGGAGGGACAAAGAGTGAACCACTGTAAAGGAGAAACATTTGCTGAATTTATAACGCAAGACAAAGTTGAATGTGAATTTGTACAGTTATGGAATTTTTCAGGCATTTTGTTGTTTACCAGGCATAAATCATGAAAATGTCTTTCCAAAGTAAGTTACATGCTGAAGTTTGGTACTTAGTAACTGTGAATATGCCTTGGCAAATAACAATAATAATGTTTTGTCATCAAGAGCAGTTGTTTTCCGCTGGGTGCTAGGCTGAACTGTTTCGACTGATCTATGACTGAGCTTTAATTTTCCAAGTCAAAATATTTGTTTACGAGGTTTACTTACATTCATAAAAACGCACCATAAATAGCTATAATTTCTGTTTCCTTTTGTGTCGGAAAGTCTCTGTACTGGAGAAGAGGCATGTGCGGTGGGGACCAGTCACTCTTGTGGAATAACTGTGGCGTCCTCTGCTTAAAGGAATTCTTGCAGTGTTCAGCAAGGGAGCCGGGACCTTCCTGCATGTGTGCTTAATGTGTAGCTGGCTCATAGGGGAGATATTATTAGAGCTAGAGAGCTATGCCTGTTATGAAGGGATTTCCCAGCCTGAGTGCTGCCGGTCAGGAGCTGTTGATGTGGCAAAGTAAGCACAATGTTAAAGCATCGCCTCATTGGCAGACATTAGCATATGAAAATGGAAGAGGAGATGACTAACTTCTATCTGTCTAAACTTGGCTGGAGATGTGAAACAGGCAGAGAGGCAGAAGTCAAGCTGTTGTGATGTCAGCCGGCGTTTAAGAGGTTAATGGGTCCAACGACGCCCTCATCACTTACTCGCAGTCAAGATGATTCAGTCACGGCTTACTTTGCCGTCATGTTTTTCATAAGCAATTATGAAATGACAATGCTGACGTAATTTTATAATAATTCTGGGTTTTTTTTGTGTGTGTGTCAGATTGGAAGATTCAGAAATGCTGCTTTGTATTGTATTGTTGGATAGACAAATCTTTTTTTTAATTATTTTAAAAAATAATTAATAATTATTTATAGAATAAAAATGTATTGTAGTACAATGATACATGATCAATTGGGATATAACAGATTTTTTTAATTTACTTGATATTCTTGATATTACTTGATTTATAAACTTATCAGTATTGACTAGAATTGTAATAGTGCCATTCAATGAAAGATTGCCATTTATTCCTGTGATGGCAAAGCTGAACTTTCAGCATCATTACTCCAGTCTTCAGTGTCACATTATTTTTCAGAAATCATTCTAATATGCTGATTTGGTGCTCAAGAATAGTTTATTATTATCAATGTTGAAAACCGTTTTGCTGATTAATATTTTTTTTGAAAACAGTGATCTTTTTTGTGTACAGTGCATCCGGAAAGTATTCACATCGCTTCACAGCCTTATTCCAAAATGGATTCAATTCATAATTTTTTTCCTCAATTCTACGAACAATACCCCATAATGACAACGTGAAAGAATTTTGTTTGAAATCTTTGCAAATTTATTAAAAATAAAAAAACGAAAAAATCACATGTACACAAGTATTCGCAGCCTTTGCCATGACACTCAAAATTGAGCTCAGGTGCATCCTGTTTCCACTGATCATCCTTGAGATGTATCTACGACTTGATTGGAGTCCACCTGTGGTAAATTCAGTTGATTGGACATGATTTGGAAAGCACACACCTGTCTATATAAGGTTCCAACAGTTAACAGTGCATGTCAGAGCACAAACCAAGCCATGAAGTCCAAGGAATTGTCTGTAGACCTCCGAGACAGGATTGTATCGAGGCACAGATCTGGGGAAGGGTACAGAAAAATTTCTGCAGCATTGAAGGTCCCAATGAGCACAGTGGCCTCCATCATCCATAAATGGAAGAAGTTTGGAATCACCAGGACTCTTCCTAGAGCTGGTCGCCCGGCCAAACTGAGCAATCGGGGGAGAAGGGACTTAGTCAGGGAGGTGACCAAGAACCCGATGGTCAATCTGACAGACCGCCAGTGTTTCTCTGTGGAGAGAGGAGAGCCTTCCAGAAGAACAACCATCTCTGCAGCACTCCACCAATCAGGCCTGTATGGTAGAGTGGCCAGACGGAAGCCACTCCTCAGTAAAAGGCACATGACAGCCCACCTGGTGTTTGCCAAAAGGCACCTGAAGGACTCTGACCATGAGAAACAAAATTCTCTGGTCTGATGAAACAAAGATTGAACTCTTTGGCCTGAATGGCAAGCGTCATGTCTGGAGGAAACCAGGCACCGCTCATCACCTGGCCAATAGCATCCCTACAGTGAAGCATGGTGGCAGCATCATGCTGTGGGGATGTTTTTCAGCGGCAGGAACTGGGAGACTAGTCAGGATTGAGGGAAAGATGAATGCAGCAATGTACAGAGACATCCTTGATGAAAACCTGCTCCAGAGGGCTCTGGACCTCAGACTGGGGTGAAGGTTCATCTTCCAACAGGACAACGACCCTAAGCACACAGCCAAGATAACAAAGGAATGGCTACGGGACAACTCTGTGAATGTCCTTGAGTGGCTCAGCCAGAACCCAGACTTGAACCCGATTGAACATCTCTGGAGAGATCTGAAAATGGCTGTGTACCGACGCTCCCCATCCAACCTGATGGAGCTTGAGAGGTCCTGCAAAGAAGAATGGGAGAAACTGCCCAAAAATAGTTGTGCCAAGCTTGTAGCATCATACTCAAAAAGACTTGAGGCTGTAATTGGTGCCAAAGGTGCTTCAACAGAGTATTGAGCAAAGGCTGTGAATACTTATGTACATGTGATTTTTTTTTTTTTTTTTTTTTCGTTTTTTTTTTTAATAAATTTGCCAAGATTTCAAACGAACTTCTTTCACGTTGTCATTATGGGGTATTGTTTGTAGAAGTGAGGAAAAAAATAATGAATTTAATCCATTTTGGAATAGGGCTGTAACATAACAAAATGTGGAAAAAGTGAAGTGCTGTGAATACTTTCCGGATGCACTGTATACTGTAATTTGATCAATTTCATGCATCCTCGATGAATAAAAGTATTAATTTATTTAAAGAGATAAGAAAAAAAAACTCAACTGAGCCCAAACTTTAGTGTTTATATTCCACAGAAAACTGAATATATATTTGAAGGAGTTCCTACCTATGCTGGGTCTGCTTCTCCTCCAACCCAGCTCATACATTTCTCTCCCTTTCAGTTTCATCCATAAATTTATATTTGTCTGTAAAGTTAATTTCAAGCATTTGAAATGTCCACAGCTAATGTGATGAACTACATGGGTGGTTCTTCTACAAGGACGCCTGTATGAGCTTGACAGGAACTGACTCATTTATCCACTAAAATCACCTTGGGACCAGTAAAAGTAATTACAAGAGTGAAGTTAGAGTAACTGAAAGTCAAGCATCATTTGTTTGCAGATGTCACTTGGCTTGATATATTGTTGACATTTTAAGTGTATCTTAGGTGTCTAAATGCTTTGGGGGCCTCAGGTAGTCGCATCTTAAATCCATCAAACTCTTCTGACTCAATAAGGTCGAAACAATATTCCTACTAAACACTTAACAGCACTTGTGTTCTTGAAACAATGGCAGCGAGGCGGCCACAAATTGATGTTTGACAAGGGGGTCTGGACCCAATCAGACAACAGCCTATTCCGTTTTAAGTTTCAATAATGTTTCCCAGACAATACAGAATTCCTGACATCTTCAATCTGGACAAGAAAGGAATTTAATGTGCCAAAGATGACAGTAGACTATCATTTTTTGTCTGTTAGGATGTCTATTTTCTGTTTTCATATTTTTGGAAGTCATTGTGAACTTTTTATGTAACTAAGCTATTCAGCGTTTCAATTTTCTCGTGCACATGTCATGGGTGTAGACCCTAATCTGTCGGTTTCTCTTCAGGTCATGTCCGCAGGGCGTAATGTGGAACAGCAGATTGCCCTGCAGCAGCGTCCGCCATCTCTTGCTATGCCCTCCATGGCCCAGCGGCCCAGGCCCGAGCCGGGCTTCTTGCCCCTCCATGGAGGCTTCAGGGACCGCTTTGTCATGACACCTGAGCCCAAGTATTGCTGCGAGGCCTGCAGGCTAGTGCTCTGTAAACCTCGGCAAACTGAGTGTGGACATCGCTTCTGCGAGAGCTGCATCACAGACCTGCTCAGGTGGGTGAGGGTTCCGTAGTTTATACAAATGCTCTGCTGTAATAGTAAGAAAGCTATCACAAGCCAAAGAGTAAGCCAAGCAATTTCAGATATTTTATTTCCAACATATTTCCTATTCAGATTGCATTTACACCTTCCATTTCAGTGTGTCTCGGACGATAGAGATAGCACTAACCTGTACAAAATGGAAAATGCCACATACTTTTTACATTGGAGTTTGTTTTTACCGAAACGTTTCCGTCAGTTATTCTCGATGTGTGATGTGTTATTTAAAGTGTTTTAAATAGGCAGAGAGGAAGTCGTACGATGGGAACCCATCCCTTACCTCCTTCAAATGTTGTTTCAGTAATTCGAATCCCACCATGTGTATTGGGTGCATTTACACCTGGCTTTTACTATGGTAAAGTAATGTTCAATTGGGATCCGATCACTGAAAATGCATGTTAATGCCAGGTGTACAGTGGGCCAGTGTTGCTAAATATGATCTTAATCAGCGGATCTCCACCAAAAAACTTCCAAGATAACATAATGATTTAAAATAAGACAAGCATCAAATTCAACTCGAAAAGCTAAAACTCAAGATATTTCTTTTTTTAGTTCACCCCCTCAACAACTGATTTTTTTCTTTGAAGAACCAGGGTTTCTGCTGTCTTGAAAAACCTGAATGGATGAGGTAGCCTAATTTTTAAAGTGTAGTTTATAGACCTGTGTATAAGTCATATAAATTAATAAAATTATAAAACTCCATTTGCATTTTTATAATGAATATCAATTCTTCTAGTTATGCTCTAGTTATTAAAATATATATATATTTTTAATCCTTATCCAGTAAATCACGAACAACTGGAAAGTCATGAGATGAATATCGTTGTGGACAATAGGGGGGCCTTAAAGTAAAATCGTTGAGAAACACCGATCTAAATACAATTGTGAAATAATCTTGGGGTATTTCCAGTATTTTTATTTCTGAATGTGGGTCATTTGAACTACGGATACAATTTGCTTACAGTTGGATCTGACTTTTTTTTTTTTCCAGTAAGCCTAACCCAGTGTGTCCAGCTGATTTAGAACCACTCTTTGAAGATAAGGTAAGAAAGTGAAGCCAAAACCTAAGAGGACACACCCACTCCGTTACATATTAAATCTCACTCTCACTGCTCCAAGTGAAAGTAGTGTGGGCCATATAACAGGCAGAACTCAACACATCTCTCTTATACAGGCCATGTAACGGATGTTTTTTTTTCATTTGATGTCAGATATTCCGGGATGTTTGCTGCAATAGGGAAATTATGGCTCTGAAGGTCTACTGTCGAAGTGAGAAAAATGGATGTAAAGAACAAATGAGTTTACAGCGGGTCATGGTAAGTCATATGATTCTTAAACACAATAGTCTACATATCGTATGGTAAATTCCTCCCGACTAGAACCTGCCTCGAGCGCAGAGAAATGTGAGCCTAGACTCGTGAATGGGGAGTGTAGTTTTATTTATAGTTTAAATGCCATGTATGTTATGTTTACATAGAGACTTTTATGCAAAGTTAGGCCACAAAATTCAGATTTGTCTCTTTCTTTTGAACAGGACCACTTGGAAGTTTGTCCGTACTTTGAGGTGCCATGCCCCTTGGGAAAGTGTAAGGAGAAGATGATGAGAAAAGACATGCCTGAGCACTTGAGCCGCAAATGCAAACACAGAGAGATCACCTGTGAATTCTGCAGTCACAAGATGGCCCTCACTGAGTTACAGGTAACGCACATTGCCCAAAATCCCCCAGTTCCCATAAAAAGGACCTGAAATCTAATGGAAAGTACTTAGAAATTCATGAGATCTTTTTTCGGTTGTCATTGAATTTTTTTCCTTGATTGGAATTAGTGGACCTCTCAGTTCCTCTATGAGAAGTATTCCCCTTGTGTTCTGTCATTAATGTCCCATGACCTTTAAGTTTCACATTTGTACAAGGAACTCGGGGGAATCTCCCATTATGTCGACTGTCATTTAGAGAGTGATTGATGTGTGTTTTCACTTCAAGAATGCTTTCTGTCTTTCCGCCTGGTTAATCCTGTCATTATTACTCCACACACTAACAGTTTTTTAATCATGAGCATCTTGAGCCTTGAAAGTGTGCAGTATACAGAATATATTTTTAACAGTCATCTCTCTTTGCAGAAACACAAAGAAACAGTCTGTCCTGCATTTCCTGTAGCATGCCCTAATCACTGCTCGTTTTCTTCCATTCTAAGAAGTGAGGTAGGCTTGGAGTGCACTGAGTATTACTTTTGATTTACTAACGTGTTTGTGTGTGTGTGTATGTTTGCAATTGTTAACATTAGTTAACTAAAATGAACTAATAATGAACAATGCATTTTTTACAGCCTTTGTTAATGTTAGTTCATGAAAATGTTTATATTCATGTTAGTTCCCAGTACATGAACTAAAGTTAAAAAATACAACTTTTGATCATAAAAATGTATTAGTAAATGTTGACATTAACATTAGCTAAGATTAATAAATGCTGTAGAAGTGTTGTCCAGTGGTAGTTCATGTTAAACCTTATTGTAATGTGTTGCCAAAATTATTTCAATTGTAAAGGCAGATGAATTGTGATGTATTTATGAAATTGATTTGTCTCCTATAGCTGTCCAGTCACCAGCATGACTGTCCAAAGGCCCAGGTGACCTGCTCCTTCATTCGCTACGGTTGTACCTATAAGGTGACTTTCAGTCTCTGTTACTTGACCAGATATTGATTTAAAGGACATTTGAAATGTACTAACATTAGCAGTACTGTAGTACTTCAATTTTGATAAAAATGTAATTTGTTTGTAAATGTAAAGTGTATAGATAGATATATAGATTTAACATATCAACATAATAATAAAATAAAGAATAAACTAAGAATTTAATATGCATTGCATATGACAGTATACTATTATTGTTGTTATATAAGTCATTTAAATCTGAAATTGTGCATGTTGTAGTCTTCACACAGTCTAGACTAATAATATAGTTCTAATTATTTTAAAGGGGCTGAATCAAGAGATGAGAGAACATGAGTCCAGTTTTGCATCCGAGCACCTGAGAATGATGGCAGTCAGAAACACCACACTAGAGGCCAAGGTATACCAATCAAAACAGATTTCATCAACTTTATATTAAATTAGATTCTATTTATAGTTACAGTGTTTAACGCATCAGAAACAAGAGAGTTTTCTTTTAATAACATCAGTTTCCGGTGTGAAAATGAATATGCTTTTTCCTGTTCATATTTCCACCATGCATGTAGTCAAATCAAACATATACACTGATTAATCTCTCTGTGTAGGTCGAAGACGTTAAGAGCGAGCTGATGGAGCGCTATAAAGTTCTGCCCAGCCTCAGCAGCCGTCTTGCAGAGGTAGAAGCGCAGTATGAGGAGATGAGAGAAAAGAACAGGCAGCTGGAGCAGAAACTAGTCAGCATGCAGGTGAGAGCCGTCACCAAGTAGTGGTTTTATTTTCTTTTGAGTCACTTGGTGAAGATAAAAACAACTTTGTCTTGTGTACTTTGCAATACTTCTGACACATGCTTTTATAATTCAATGCCTTCTCTTTGTAACATGTCTTCTACAGTTGGCTCAAAGTCTGAGACCACACTGAAAATATAGGATTCAAAATGTAATTTAAACCTGGAAATAATTTGTGTAGGATATTGAACAATTAAATAAACATTATAAATAAGAAACATTTAAGCTTTCTATGTCAGTAATCAAATTAGTGAATATGTGACATTCATAAAAATTGTTTTCAAGATTGATAATAATTCAAGAAATATTTCTTGAGCCCCATATCAGTATATGGGTCATTGACAAATAAAGCTTCAAAAAAGGTTTTTATTTTTATTTTTTATAAATCTTTTCAAAACATGAACAATCATTTTTTGATTGTTTTTATGTCAGGCGGTACAACCAAATAGTTGTATGTATACTGTATATATATTGTAGTTGTACCACCTGATAGTGTTGTAGTCAAGACCACCTAATCCGAGACCAAGACTTTGAGGGGTTGAGACCAAGACAAGAACAAAGCAGGGTGAGACCGAGTCAAGACCAAGACCAGACCAGCATTCCTTAAATTCATAAAGATCCACATTACCGCCTGAGAAATTACTTATTTTTAATCAATAATATAATTAGATTAAGACACTATATAGAGCTGTTATCAATCAAATGAAATCATTACAAATTACAAATGTATAAATAATGTTGAGAATGTTTAAAAAATATTGAATGTTTGTATAAAAGCAATATCATGTTTGCAGTCATGCTCAAATTTGTGATAACAGCTCTCTTGCTCTTGTGATACTGCTTAATTATATCACGTTATAATATAAAAATCCAGATTTCAAAATCCTTTTTTGCAACAAAATCTTACATTTTGTGAGCATTTGTATTAATTTTGGTGACATTTTTGACACAATCCCTCATTAATTTCTGAACCGAAGACTGTTCTTGAGTACTACAACACTACCACCTGATATGGAAAGTGTACCAACCTACACATACTACCCATGTGACTTTCATGTGAAATTTTAAAATATATTCAAATGGAAAACGGTTATTTTAACTTTTAATAACATTTCACAATATTACTACGACCCCAAAGTTTTGAATGGTTGTGTATTTACTATACAATTTATTAATATGTATACATTGTAGTTACATTATTATAGCTATTTTCATGTGCAAAATAAGCGCATTTAGATTTATGACTTTTTTCTGAACTTCTACTTAAAATATCTTAAATTAACAGAGACCCAGCTATGAAATATTAGAACCTGTAATAAAACCCCCTTTTTTTAACAGTTCTCTAAATGTGTTTATGTGTGTAGATGTTGATGAGCGCTCACTCTGAGAAACTGCTTGAGGTTGAGATGGAGCTGCGGGAACTTCGTCCACTGCGAGCTATAAGGGAGGAGGTGGAGGCTCTGAGAGGGACTGTGGAGAGCATGCGTTCAGTTGTATCCTCTCTTGACTCGGGTCGTGTTGGTTCCAGTTCTGGTTCTCACACCGTGGGTAAGAAAATGTTATGTATGCCTCAATTTTTTATTACAATATATCGTACAGCATTGATGATTACCGTTAACGCTTTTCGATACTGTCACCAGGCTCCTTAGAGCAGCAGCTCTCACGTCACGGTAACATGATGAGTGTCCATGACATCAGGCTGGCGGAGATGGACCTGAAGCTACAGGTGCTAGAGACGGCCAGCTTCAATGGTACACTCATTTGGAAGATCCGTGACTACAAAAGGCGGAAACAGGAAGCCGTGGCTTCCAAAACCCTCTCGCTCTACAGCCAGCCCTTCTACACAGGCTATTTCGGCTACAAGATGTGTGCCCGCGTTTATCTCAATGGGGATGGAATGGGTAAAGGCACACATCTCTCGCTCTTCTTTGTGGTCATGCGCGGGGAATATGACGCCTTGCTGCCTTGGCCATTTAAACAGAAAGTAACGTTAATGCTAATGGACCAGGGGCCGGCACGGAAACACTTAGGTGATGCCTTCAAACCGGACCCCAATAGCAGTAGCTTTCGCCGGCCCACTGGCGAAATGAACATCGCCTCAGGCTGTCCGCTCTTCGTGGCTCAAACTGTTCTGGAGAATGGAACCTATATCAAAGACGATTCCATCTTCATCAAAGTGACTGTAGACACCTCTGACCTCTCGGACCCTTGAATTCAACTTCATTAGGTTCAGCTAATATCGAGTCGAGCAGCCCTCCCAGCCAAGACTTCGCTTGAGAGAGGAAGAGCCCAGGACAGGTTTGGATTTATAACAGTCCGAGCCGTCAGCTTGTGCTTGTGCATTGGTGCGCTCTTCGGGAAACAACAGTGCCTTGCTGGGCCTTTAGTGACGGCCTTTAAGAGGAGGTTTGAGTTGATGAAATCTGTCAACCACATATAAGATGCAGTGAAGAGTAATACATCAACTCTAATCAAGCAAGAGAATGTTAATGTCTCTTGATCTACATGACATGGAGAAATGGAAGCGAATTATGTTGTTGGTTGACTAACATCCAGCCCAAAGTGAAACAAAAAGCTGTTTACACTCGTCATTGTGTTAGCCTTCAGTGAGTATGAATGCGTTTGAGGCTAATAGTTATCTCTCAGATTGGTTTTTAAGTCTGCAAGGTAACCCTTCATGTTTGGTAATCATGACACGTTTAGTATTTGGTGGGGTTTTTTTAGGTGGTTTTGTACAATATGCAAATAAGTAGGCCTACTTGAGCTGACATCTGTTGTGTTGTGGTGGTGTGTTGAGAACCGTTGATATGGAGAGGAGTTTTGTGACTAGAAAGTCTTGTTTGTGCGGGCAGGGGTGGATGTGTTTCTGTGTAGTAGATATAAAGGACCTGACTATGGAGCATTCATGAAGGACTACATTGGCACTAAACAGAGACCCTGCAAGGGTTCCATTGTCAAAAAGCAAAACCTCAGTTTTTATCCATGTAAAACCTATTCTTACATGTCTTAACCTTCCCTGCGTTTACCACTTTGACACATTATTTTTTGTAATGTTCTAATTAATAGATGCTATGCATCAGAATCTATTGTCCTTTTGTGTTTTGTATTTTATTTTTTAAAACAGTCTGAAATAATGCCTTTATGCCTCCAGCCATGCTGCCAGAGACACATACAATAATCCAGATCATTTTTCATGGTAGGGATGGTTTTTGCACAAGTATTGTTTGAATGTGTAATATATGTATAAATATATCAATATAAAATTGTTGAAAACCATTCTGAATTCTGTTGTTATGGATGTGTCAATACCTGACTATGCAACTGTTGTTGTTTTTTGTAATTTAGCAAATCTCTTGCTTAAGTCTCTTACTTAAGTGTTTTTCTTCCAAACTGATACCATTACACATTTTTTTTTTAATGAAGTCTTATAACAGGTCTAGTTAGTGTGGGGTGCAGCAATCATGGGAAGCTCAATCAAAAATTTCAATGGATTGTTTTTAAAAAATTGTATAATTGTTTAAATGTATTAATAATCAGAAGTAATACAAATTTAAATCCGTTTTGGCTGTTTCTATAAAATGCTCTTAAGAATGTCTGATCTGTATTCATCAACTGATGACACCAATAAGAAAATTACATATTACAGGTTCTACATAATAGGTCTTAAACAATAATTGACACCTGTCTAATGACGTTAAGAAAACTTAATAACCTTTGAATTAGAAATTAACTATGTCGAGTTTTAAAAAGTAATTATTATTTAGACCTATCCTAGCTGAACAATTAAGGACAACAATCGGGCCGCCTAAACCACGCCCATTTTGACATGTAACATGACTCGTTCTCTATTCTAAACCCTTTACCCATAGAATAAAATTACGTTTACGTAAATATTGAAAAAAAAAAATAGATAAGTTTAAAAAACAAAAACAAAAAACAGGAGTTTACTGCAGGCGCGTTCTTGAAATATCTTGGGCATTTTTTGTCACTTACAGTGGAGTTTTGCCCCGAGCCATTTAATCTAATAAAATAAAATACTATTATTTCATTGCTTACCACTAGGTGGCACAAATGCACAAACCTGTCTGCACTCTGGAGGACTTGGTCTGTTCAGTCACATTGAAACAACGTAAACGTGCGCCAGTCAATAATCGGGATTTATTCAAAACAGATACACTAGTAATTTTTATCTTCTTTGTTTTAAAATGCTTCTTTAAAGGTTTTAAAATACCATCCTGTGCTTTGTCAAATTATTTAAATTATGTTGTGTAGGCTACTACTGCGAGGTGACAGTGAGATAGCGTTTAATTTCTCAAATTTCTCTTGTGGATTGTGATTTTCCCCATGTCAGCAACTTGGTTTCAGTCCTGCTCGTTTCCACAGAAAAGAGCTAGTAGTCAGCAGTGCCAGTGCCTTCAGATTCACTGCGCCGGTGCGCCCTAACAACTCCACCCTAACAACCCGCCCTCAACAGCGGGAGAAACCTGTGCGTCAGTGTAGCTCATGAATATTCAAACCCAGAGTCAAGAGAAAGAGCGTCACATAAAAGGATACAGGTGAGGTCACGGAGACAGACACACAGTTGGCCAGTAGACGGGCTAGTGTTACTACTGAAACAAATAAAGGAAAAAACAACACAAAAACTGGAAGCGTTTTAAATTCCTCCAGTATAAAAAAGGGAACTAGGCTTGCATCACGTATAAAAGAGAGCTCTTAGAGGAACGGCAACATGTTCACTTGGGTAAATAAGGAGCAGGGTGGAAGGAACAAGGACGGCGACATGTTTCAAACAGTGACTGAAGGGCTTCAAAGTCTTTATACTAAAAAACTGCTGCCTTTGGAGGAGACCTACTTCTTCCATGACTTCCACTCACCGGCGCTGGAGGAGGCGGACTTCCAGAGCAAGCCCATGGTTCTCCTGGTGGGACAATATTCCACAGGGAAGACCACTTTCATAAGGTAACTCATTGCTTTGACAGAGATGTGTTAGAAAGTCAACTCTTCAGCAAAACGCTTAGTATAGTTTTCTGCCAGTGAATGAATGAATGAATAAATGAATGAATAGGTGAAGTTAACACTATTTTTAGTGTCCTGGTTAGTTACACATCTTACACGTAGGCTATTTACTAGCTAATGATAACAGTAAAGGGTGCAGTAACACTTTATTTTAAGATGACGTAGTTAAACGTTACTACATGTACTTCCTAGTAATAACAGTAAATTATGCATAATTACAAGTAACTAACCCCTAACTCTATAGTAAGTATATGTAGTTAATTAATATTACTCAGTACTTATTTAAGTACAATGTAACTACCCCACCTTAAAATAGTGTAATCGTAAAATATGCAAAACAACATGCAACTAACCTAGCCAAACCCCAATACTAACCCTATAGTAAGTACTTAAATGTATAATTACACTCTAACAAGGACACCATAAAATAAGGGGTTACACTTTATTTTAAGGTGTCATTGTTACAGTGTAATTATATATATGTAAGTACTGAGTAATATTAATTAATATGTACTTACTATAGGGTTAGGCTAGGATTAGGAATTGGTTAGTTGCATGTAATTATGCATAACTTTTTGCATAAATTGCTATGGTAAGTATGTAACATATGTAACAAGGACACTGTAAAATAAAGTGTTACCAAATAAGGTGTAATCAAATAGTAATGTCTAGCAAGCCAAGAAAGATGTCATAATATTATTAGACACAACTATATTTATTGTGACTTCTTTATTTATATTTAATTACTCATAGAACAGCATGTACACATGTTAAGTTTAGTACAGTCAGCTCTTTGTGGTTGCTGCAACACGCTGCAAACCCTGGCAAGGGGGTGTATAAAACAACTTATGCCAGCTCACATAGTCCATTCATCTGTGAAGAGATGCAGAAGGCTAGAGAGTATGCAAACAACTCATAAAAGCATCATTATTCTTCTTATTGACTTTTCACCGTAGGTCAATACCATCCAGCTTTGATGTCTGTGCTGGGTGTCTCATCAGATCCTGTTCTAGACAGGGAGTCAATGAATAAATAAGAAAATCCAATAGTTCACAACTAGAACTGGCGTATTACTAACTCAGCTGTTCATAATATAAAACATTAGTTCCTAGCAGGAAATTATAGATTATATTTAAGCACCATATTCCATCCTAAGGAATAATGAAGTACACAAGTTGCTAAGTATATAAGTTCTTGTAGGTGAGTATGAAAAACCAATACAAATTGTTTGTATTATTTTTTTCACCTCTCCCACTGTAAAATGATTTTCATTGCTGTCATGCTTTTCCGAAAAAATTACACGTGCACTAAGGAGAAATTCAGCCATATTTAACAATGAATGCAGTCTGATTTATAATTCCCTTGTGTTTATGTTCTATGTTTTAATGACAAGCCATGTGTGTTTCTTTGTTCAGAAACCTTTGACACTTTTTCATCCTCTGGCAGGATGTGGTAGAAATCTATGGTTTGGCTAGGAAGTTACAGGAAGAGTGAGACTGATGGATAGGTCTGTTTTTTTACATTCTAGCCATCGTCCAAGGGTTATGTGCCACTGTTTATCTTTGATCCTTGATCAGCTTTGATTTTATTGACTATCTTTATTTTATTGCATTCTGTCTCAACCTATAGGTAGCACTGTAAATTATTCCATTCTTTTTATTCTCACCCAACCGTGACCTTTTGCTGTTTGCATGTGCTGTCACATTGATTCTGTTGCTCCAGTCAACTAAGAAGTGGTTTGTTAATACTTAACCTCTCTCCTGCAGGTATCTTCTGGAGCAGGATTTTCCAGGGATGCGAATTGGCCCTGAACCAACGACAGATGGATTCATAGCTGTGATGTACAATGAGAACGAGGGGGTTGTTCCAGGAAATGCCTTGGTTGTGGACCCCAAGAAACCTTTCCGCAAGCTCAATGCATTCGGAAATGCCTTCCTAAACAGGTAAATATCAAGAGCTCAGTTTCAAAGTTTGCAATTGTAGTATTATTTAATAAGGTATATTAAAGGATAGTTCACCCAAAAATGAAAATTGTCATCAATTTCATGTCATTCCAAACCCATAAGACAGTAATTTATCTTTGAAACACAAATGGAGATATTTTTAATGAAACCTGAGATATTTATCATCATATCATAAAGAGATCGTAAAAGGAATGTATTTAAAGCAGTTTAATCCAAGTCTTCTGGTCACTTTATATTATGAACAGATTTAATTTAGGCTTTGATTCAACTGTACTTGCTTGACGCGTGAGAATCAGTGTGGTTTGTTCTTGCACGCCAAGCAAGTACGCTTCTGTTTACCCGTTTTTGGGTAAACTAACCCCGTAGAAAAATGGGGCTGAATAACATCATGTCATGTGGCAAGGGAATCTGGGATGTGGGCACATATTCTTGCTCGCTACATTCTGTAACGGATGTCTGTCTTGCCCGGGCCGTTGCCAAAACAAGGATTTTCTATTATCTTGCTCTGGCAGTGGCGTAGGATAAGAACGAAATCTGTCTGTAATGGCACAAGTACAGTTCAAGGTTTACAGTATAATTATAAAAAGACCATGCATTCACGCTAAATACACATTATGTCACAATGCTTGTAGTTTTGCATATCAGTTCCATTCTATTAGGTTTACATGTTTTTCTACTCGGCACATTCTACCGCTCATTCATTTCTTCCTTTCATCCCACGCAGCCTGATTTTCTATTACAGGCAAATATTTTCCACTAACAAAGTGTCTCAAAAATGGTGTAAAGGGCCACTTCTCCTTTTAGGTAACTATAGCTCTGGCATGAGCTTCCATATGTTTTAATGCTTAATTTTAGTACCTAGACAGTTAGACAAAGGTTTCTTTTCCTGTTTGCTGGATATTTATGTGGAGGGGAAATGGGTAAGTATTTCTTTGACAGTGACCACTATAGAGGTCAAAGGCACACTTGACAGAGAACATCTCCTCTCCTCCAGAGGAACCTCAAAACAATGCACTTCGTTTCCTGTGGATCCCGTTGTGCGTCATGTGATGGCACGTTTAGGAACAGCAGTTTCTTTCTCTCATTTTCTCTACTGGCTTTTGAATAAAATGCATGTGTGACTTTCTTGAAAATGAAACTTGTTTTGAATGCCTCTTCCTCTATTTCTCAACATGTCCTTCTGCTTTTTAGCTGACAGGTGATGTTTGATCACAGATGTTGCAATTTACTCTTAGGTTTTGTTTAAAAAGAAAAAGACAGATCCTCAAACTCACTTGAGACAATGTTGCAATCTTAACCACCATAATATCACCCTCACATGGAGATTTCTAGATATAATATTAAATAATAATTACATTTAGTAAATGTATTATTCATTTGTTGAATGTCTGAGCTTTTTTTCTAAAAGGTTGCCCCAAGTTTGTGGAATAGTTTACCACTGTCCATTAGATCCTTCACTGTCCATTAGATCCTTCATTAGAATGCATCTGGTCTTTTTGTCCTTGGTCCATTGTCAATAGTGTAGCAATGTATGAAGAACAGCTCACACAGAAATAACTTTCAAGCAGCTTTCTATTAGTCAACACGAAGAGTTTGTGTGATCAGCTTGAACCTGAGCAAAATCTTATTTTATTTTTTATTTTGATACTCTATTTATCACTGCTAAAGTATCCCATTTAAGTGTGTCTTGATTCTTTTATCTTTCAAAGAATTTTGAAAAAAAATGTGTCTCAGCTGTTTCCCATGAGTCAACCGACAAATGTAGTGATACTACCAGCATTTCCGGTGATAACATGAGTTATTTCACCACTCTCTCCATCTGTCTTGCTAGGTTCATCTGCTCTCAAATGCCCAACCAAGTTCTGCAGAGCATTAGCATCATTGACACACCGGGGATCTTGTCTGGCGAGAAGCAGCGCATAAGCAGAGGTCAGTGGCCGCAATGCTTACTGTACAGGAGGATGTTCATTCTGGTCTTTATAGTGTCTTAGAGCCAGTCCATCCTGCATTGTGTAATAAACAAAGGCTGGGAGTTACGCACTGACTTGGTCACATGGCCACACACATGCAATAGGATATCAAATGGACACCATCAAATGCACCCCCTTTTCTTCTCTGACAGTTTTCTCAAGTGGCTCCTCCAAAGATGTTTATTCAAGAATAGCCATTTGTTTAAAACTTGGTAGAGGGGAGATAATGTCACATGACCAACACAGCATGAACTGTGCTGTTTAGTAGTCTCTGTGGCTATTTCTCATTGAAAATAGATTTGGTGTGATGCATTGCAGCAGACAGATACAGACTGGTTCACTCCCTAGACGACTGAATCTCATGTTTCCAGAATAAGGAACAATCATAATGCTTAAGTCATTAGTTTTCATTTTAGTCACCAGATCTGGCCTGTTTCGTTGTAAATTTCCTCTGTTGTTTCCGTCCCTGTCTCCCATTACATGACACCAACACACACACTGGAAACCCTGATGATTCTCTGGCGTTATGATGTCAGCATTTCTCACTTTCCTTTTTCCTCATTTTGCAAGCATGAGAGTAGCTTGCCAAACACACTTCTGGATTTACATCAACATTCTGGTACCTCAGTATGTAGCTAGTGTTTATGTGTTAGGGGATCATCAATAAACAAAACAAACATGCTTTGTTTTATTTATATATATATATTTTTTTTATTTTAACTAAGGCAGAGCATTTCTGAGATGTGGCCAAGCAATTTTTAACAGTGGTGGTGTATGTCTGTTTATGCTGTATAATTGTCATCTATGAAAAATGCACAGCAGCAGAGGTACAGTATGGCGCAAGAGGGTCTGCAAACTGTAGATTAGGCCTGGTGGCAGAGCCGCAGAACAGCACAAATGTATGGACGCAATTTCGGCCATGAGGGTTAAGACACATGGGCGTTCCACATCTGTTCCTGCTTTAGCACCGCTCAGCTGAGGTTGCACTCCTCTTACGTTAGCGTCTCTGACACATCTCATGATGCACCATTGGCCTTGTGCATCAATCATGTTTGAATTATGGGTCAGTGACAAATAAGGTTTGGCAAGATGAGATATTCAAAAATCTTTTAAAAACTTGTTTTAAAAGCATGCATCAGGAATGTTAAAATGTACACAGTGTATTTATGTTGATTTTATTTAATTAAAAATGACATTTGCACCATTTTTTACGGAAGTTAAGACTGAATGTACCTGAAAATGTCAAATGGTGTAACTGCCAAAGAATGAGAAATATTAAATATTTTATCCACCTAGATGGCATGTAAGCGTACTCATAGAAATAAATACTTAATTTTAAAATATCACACACAGATATATTTTATTAGAGTTATCTCTAAATGTAAATTTGAATGCGTTTTTGCAATATTTGGCGGGACTTATGCTGAAAACACCTCTGTTTTCTAAATAATCTTTGACAAATTATATAAAAACCACGTTATTACAACACATTTGTCCTTCTCTGTGATATAATTTCCTGTCACCTGGTCTTCTTGCACAATACTAACAAAATGGCTCCTTGAATGGTGGTTACACCACCATGACACTTCAGGAATTTGACTTGACTCACATGATTCCCCAAATTAATCATAATATTCAGAACAATGGTGTTCCAGTTACTTTTATTTACTATTAAAAAGTTCTAATGTAAGATTATGGCAAACTAGCTGATATGCTGTTTTATTGAGAATTTCACCTTTTTTAAATAAGATCAATTATTTGGTACAAAGTTTTTACAGTTACACCACATTGACATTTTTGCAATCATCTCCCAAATATTTTCTCAAAATTAATTAAAACCAGAAATGTTAGACTTGGTCCTCAAAAAAGAGAATGCATGCAAGTAATTTGCAAATTTATTTTGAAATTTTAACCCTTTTAAATGTAATTAAACAAAAAAAAATTATCATCACGTCATTGACCCTTATAATACGACTATGAATTTTCTACAATAAAAAAAAAAAAAAAATTACAGCCAGACATTTGTGTTGTGGCTGCTTTGAAATCTGATACATATTGCATTCTTTAGATTTATAAATGAGGGCAACATATTTGTATTTAGGCTGCTCGTTATAGGAATAGTTAAATATTTATGGGATATAATGCTGGTAAGTTGACGACTTCTGGTGTGACTGTTATACAGTACAACCAATTTTTCTACATTTTTAAACTGTTTATTGTTGATCATTATGCGCTCAGTTTGGACTGTTTAAAACGAACTATGGCAAAAAGTTGTTAAAAATTGTAAAATATTTAAAAAGAAATCATGACTAGTTATAGGACCCAATCTATATAGACATCCCCTTTCACATTTATATAAGTTTTAACCTAAAATCTAAAAAAAAAAAAAAAAAGTTAATTTAGAGTGAGGAAAAGACTTTTCTTCTACTGCACTAAGTTGCCTTACATGGAATACCATTGACGGTTCCCACACTCTAAGCACTGAGCTCCTCCTTTGTAAAAACTTGGCAGAACTTTTTGTAAAAATTTTTATAGTGATGTGTAATCCATGCCATTGTCATTGGAGCAGCGTAATTTGACTGTTGGGTGGTTGGAAAAGCTGGATCTCTTTGCTTAAAATTAATTTATCAACACATGTACTTGCTTATAATGTGAATGAAGGCTGAAATGGTGTCTGTCTCTATGAGATTTTAATGGTCGTGCCAGGGCTGGGACCTGTGTACTGACACAAGGCTTGAAAACTGATCGCTACACCCTTCTCTCTTCTTGTTTCTTCCAGTTACAGAAAGAAAGGTGTAACCATTATTTATGCATTTTTTTCCCAGTCAATTTCAAATGAATTTGTGTGTGTGTGATGTTTCCATAATGAGTGTTTTAAATCTGAATTTCGGCCTTAGATCTTAGTATTTTATTTTTATTCAATTATTTTAGAAGGTTTATTTATTATATATTATATTATGTCTGTCTGCCTTTGGCTTTTGGCTTGCTCAGTTGGGGACACTAAAATTTCAACTATATTACTGATCTGCACGCATTAACACTATATGATAATTGAAATGAGCTGGATGACATCACCGTTTTCTCCAGAGCGGCTGTACAGCCGAATCAAATTCTTTTGCATTATTTTCCTGTTAACACTGTGAAGCTGCTTTGAAACAATCTGCATTGTAAAAAAAGCGCTATAAAAATAAAGATGACTTGACTTGACTTGACTTTGATTATTTTGCATATTTATTTATTATATATTATATCAGGGTTCCCTAAACTGGGGTTTGTGAGCTGATGGAAAGTGAATAATTAATTAAATAATAAAAATATAAATAAAAAAAATGAAAACAATGAAAATAAAACACTAAAAAACATTAAATGTTTTACTTGTTTACCTGCCTGTCATGTGACCATTAACCAGCATCAGAGAACCATTAACATGTGAATGCGCTGTTAAATTATTAAGATATTAGCTTAAAATCTCAAGGGGGTTCTTCAAGTAAATATTTTAGGCCAAAGACATCGGCTGAAATTTTTTTTTAGGAATCCCTTTATTATACCATATGTTTTTGTATTATGTTATTTTATACTATTGTTTTACTACTGTATCACTATGGTGTGTAATGATGAATGTGGTACACTAAATTAATTTTCCCTTACCTGGACGATGAAGTATGCAGTATTTCAATTCTTATTCTGTTCTATTGATATTTTTCCACTACAGGCTATGATTTCTCGGAGGTTCTGCGCTGGTTTGGAGAGCGAGTGGACCGTATCATTCTTCTCTTTGACGCCCATAAACTGGACATATCTGATGAGTTTTCTGAAGCGATCAAAGCTTTCCGTGGGCAGGATGACAAAATCCGTGTGGTATTGAACAAGGCCGACCAAGTGGACACTCAGCAGCTGATGCGTGTTTATGGTGCACTGATGTGGTCGCTGGGGAAGGTGATCAATACTCCAGAGGTGGTGAGGGTCTATCTTGGCTCTTTTTGGGCCAAACCTCTCCAAAATGCAGACAATCGACGTCTGTTTGAAGCTGAAACACAAGATCTCTTCAGAGACATCCAGGGTTTGCCTCGCAACGCTGCCCTGCGTAAGCTGAATGACCTCATCAAAAGAGCTCGTCTTGCTAAGGTAGGTTTTCTAAGTAGTATGTGTTTTAATGTAATAGTTGTCACAGCTTAGAGGTCTACATGGAAATGCATTTTGACGTTTTAAAATTTGGTTAGCGCCATTTTTATTATTGTCAGAGTTACTATCAGAGTATTAGTAGACTGTCTGCTTAAACTCTGCTAACACTTTATTTTGATGGTACCCCAACAGACATTCTAGTACTGACTATATAAGTAACTACATGTCAACATATTCTACTAACCCAAACCCTAACCTAACATTCTACTAACAGTCTACTACAGTCTACTAATACTCTAATGAGAGTTAGTTGACATGTAGTTGCAAATACACTATATTGCCAAAAATTGGGACACCCCTCCAAATCATTGAATTCAGGTGTTTCAATCACTTCCATGGCCACAGGTGTATAAAATCAAGCACCTAGGCATGCGGACTGCTTCTACAAACATTTGTGAAAGAATGGGTCGCTCTCAGGAGCTCAGTGAATTCAAGCGTGGTACTGTGATAGGTTGCCACCTGTGCAATAAGTCCATTCGTGAAATTTCCTCACTACTAAATATTCCATGGTCAACTGTTAGTGGTATTATAACAAAGTGGAAGCAATTGGGAACAACAGCAGCTCAGCCACGAAGTGGTAGGCCACGTAAAACAGATGTTACATCACCAAGTGCGTTGCAAAGCGTCGGATGCAGTGGTGTAAAGCATGCCACCACTGGACTCTAGAGCAGTGGAGACGTGTTCTCTGGAGTGACGAATCACGCTTCTCTGTCTGGCAATCCGACGAGTCTGGGTTTGGCGTTTACCAGGAGAATGGTACTTTCCTGACTGCATTGTGCCAAGTGTAAAGTTTGGTGGAGGGGGGATTATGGTGTGGGGTTGTTTTTCAGGGGTTGGGCTTGGCCTCTTAGTTCCAGTGAAAGGAACTCTTAATGCTTCAGCATACCAAGACATTTTGGACAATTTCATGCTCCCAACTTTGTGGGAACAGTTTGGGGATGGGAAAAATTTCCATAAACACACTCCTAAACCTTGTGGAAAGCCTTCCCAGAAGAGTTGAAGCTGTTATAGCTGCAAAGGGTGGGCCAACTCCATATTAAACCATACGGATTAAGAATGGCATGTCATTAAAGTTCATGTGCATGTAAAGGCAGGCGTCCCAAAACTTTTGGCAATATAGTTTATATAATATTCTTTCTATATTTTAATATTTATTATCAAGTAATGATTCATAAAAAAGGAAAACTAAAAACCAGTGTGAAATAAATGTTAAAAGCAGGAATAAGAAAGCTGCAAACTGCATCTCTCGTTCAACTTGCTCATTCTCTCGTACACTCTACCAGCCCTCTCCTCATATGCCCCTCAAATGTGATTTTAGTTGTTAGTATATGCCTTAACATTACTGAAAGACAAAGGTACAGTAGGTACAGTAGTACAGATTGGCAGTAACAATCTCTTCGTTATTGTCTTTACAAACATCCCCACCTCTCCCAGAAGGTCCGTTGTGCCATATCCCGGAAATGAGTTTTTGCAAGGTGGGATGTCTGTCTTTGTTGTGCTTGATATAAAATAAAATTGAATCTGGTGTTCGTGAAAGAATGGGAACCCTAATATTATTTATACCTATTTTATATTAATATATTTAGTGTTCATATATTTATGAATAATTATTATTAATTATTAAGATCTTAAATTGTTAATAATACTTTGCTGCTTGTAAAACCCATGCTGAAACTTTCCAGCGTCGCTGCTCATTGTCTGTTATTTTGTCTTGTGTTTGACCTTAGTTCAACCACTATTGTTTTTGGCTGACTGCACTGTACGAACTCACACGTTGTGCCTCATGAGCCCCAGTCAACACAACCTGGTTGCGTCGTGCACTTAAATCTGGACGGTATAAACAATGCACTCATGGAACCATGACAGAAAGTGTGTCTTATCTCTTCCGCAATATTTTCCAAACACGTCCAGCAAACAGGAATCCTGTAGCCCTGTGCATGCTTTCCTGTAATGGTAAAGCCATGTGAGGCAGTTAAATGCCTTCTCCATCTCCTGGAAAAGCCCAGAAAAGTCCCTTTCCGTGGTACAAAGGAATGTGTGTAATGTGCTCAGACTCAGAGAGAGCACAGCCCTTATTTTTCCTAACCTCTCCACCCTACTTAGTCTTGCCACTTGTCATGTTTACGCCTTTCCTGTCCTCCTCGAGCTGCCAATCATCCTTAAGAGGAATAAACATAGCATAAAAGGAAAAAGCCCAGCCTTAATTTAGATCTCCTGTGGTGTATTTCCTCTATATTGAGGGAAAAGTTTGTATAAATACAGATGCTTTTGAATGTTCCTTTGGCAAGGTGTAAACACAGAGATGGTGTTTGATTATGCAACCATCCTAGAGTAACAGGGGCCTGTTTCAATAAGGAGGTTCAACCAACTCTGAGTTTAAACTTGAAGTCTGAGTTGACTTACCCTGAGATGGGAAACTCTGAGTTTTGGGTTTCAGAACAGCTGAATTGAGTTAGTTCAATCAACTCTGAGTAGACTGACTCTGAGTTAAGTGCATGCACCACGACTATGAAAAGCCACAATCAATGGAGCTCCGAAATTATGATTCACCATGGCAACAGCACCCGACAAAAAGACGTCCGCATACTTCCGGGTCAATATGTAAGTTTAATTCTTAATTAGTTTAATTAAGTTTAATTTTCATGGTATCCCACAGACAAAAAATGTGGCAGCAGCTAAAAATGAAGTATAAAAACACAATTTAATCAGGTAAAGCTTTAAGCATAAAAGGTTCATGGGTGTAGGTTTCTTGACTTTACAAACATTTGACATATTAAATAAATATCATTCAGTGTCTATTTCAATGTGCAACAGCTTTTCCCACATAGTCTAATGCTCTTTTCACATAATTAAATGTTCTCTGATCCCACCTGTTACATTTATTAATTAGGGTAATGAAATTAACATTTGACGTCTCAGGGCAGCCAACAGCAAGAAGGCAGAGGCTCGCAAAACACCAGCACCACTGACAGATGAAGAGGAGATGGAGGAAGAATATTAATATTAAAGTTTTTGTAGGAAATAAAGATGACCATAAAATTGTGAATAATCTGTGTTCATTTAACAGCTATATCCTGGACTAACCATCCATCTGACATCCTTCCATTCCATACAGTAGGCTAATCCGTTTTCAGAAAGTGTGATGATGGGAATATGCGTGTCATCAATGCATCCAACCACTGGAAATCCTAAAGGAAATTCTAATTATTAGGTTACTTCTAGGTTTATCAAGTGAACGTCAGGATGCTGTATAAAAGGACATGCCATTTTTGTCACTTGAACCGTGTCCTCATAATGAAAATATGCGCAATGAATGAATGTACCTGCACTGCAAAGAATGCTTTTCTTACTTTGTATTTTTGTCTTGTTGTTTCCAGTCAAAATATCTAAAGATTCTTAAATCAAGATGCATTTTCTACATAAGAAAAATTACATAATGACATAAATTTACATAATGACTGGTTACATTTTTAAACTTACATTTTATGTCAGAAATTAGGTTTTGCTTTAAATAGTTTGACTTGATGTTGTTGTCTTTGGGCTATGTCTTGTGTGCTAAAATGTATCTTACATGTAGTGACTAAATATTAGGGCAGTGTAATTTATTATAATAAAATAAGAAATTCCCAGGGAATCGCGATTTCTTATTTTATTATAATTCAACCGAGGGGGCCCGTTAAATTTTTATGCATATGGGCCCAGGGCTGACTTGCCATGCCACTGTTTTTCACACCATACCTCCTTATTATACCTACTTACTGACTATAATCTGCTGTGTGTTTTATAGGTGCATGCTTACATCATCAGCTACTTAAAAAAAGAAATGCCCTCCTTGTTTGGAAAAGAGAAGAAAAAGGAGGAGCTGATTGCCCACCTGCCTGAGATCTATCAGATTCTGCAGAGGGAGCACCACATCTCACCTGGAGATTTCCCTAATGTCCTTAAAATGCAGGTAAGACCTGGCCTAAATATTAGATGTTATATTATGGCTTCTACATATGTTTACAAACTAAACAAAACTAACCAGGATGCGAGCTAACCCGCACTTTTTAGTTATTCTTGCATGAATACAACTTCCACCAACTGCTTGTTATTAAATTGTTAATTGGTGTGGATGTATGATGGATTCCAGGCTGTAGATCTGAGGAATGTTTGTTTTGTACAGTGTTTTAGCACAATGCTTGAGTCCCTGAGGGGGCTGCTTGAGTCCCAGCCCTGCTATTGTATGTAGAGCAAACAGAATCCGTACTTTCACTTTCTTCAGGTCTTGCCTGAAGATATTTACCCAGCATGACTCTCAGTAGACTCTAGCCCCACATCATAAATTGCATTGAAATATATGTGAAAACAAGATGCCAGTCAAGCACTGTAATGCAGTTTCACATAATTTTCCAGAGATTAACAGGCACACATCTTACATTCTGTCTTTCACATTTAATGAACCACCAGGGATGCATAATTTTATTTCATATGAAAAGACAGCAGTCATTAACTATAATAACATTTGCTAATTATTGACTTACACATGTACTAACAATAAACTTTCGAACAGACAGCTTCCAGGCAGCACTTGAAAGATAAAGGCCATGCTCTAAATAGACCATAGCTCAACCGGCGACATTGATTCGCTCCAGAATTAGACATCATATCACTAAACTAACCACTTCAGGACTTGGATGCCTAATTTTGTAGGCCTTACTTTATAAATCAGTGTCTCTGTCATGATCTTTAAACATACATTATTAAAAATTAAATTGAATAATGAAACCAATCTATTCCTATAACCCAGTGTGTTATCTGTTAATGCTATATTATAACAGACACTTTAATTTGACATTAAATGTCTCCCTCTGTCACTCACATCTACTAATATAGGAGCAACTGCAGCACTACGACTTCAGCAAGTTCCCTTCTTTGAAGGTGAAGTTGATTGAATCTGTGGACAGAATGTTGTCCACCAAGATCTCAAGCCTGATGAACATGATCCGAGAGGAAGAAAGCAAACATCCGTCTCAGATGGTAATGGGTGGAGCCTTTGAAGACTCGTCCGATGGGCCTTTTGGCCATGGCTACGGTGAGGGTATCAGTGCAGGGGCTGATACTGAGGACTGGATCGTAAGTCGCGACAAACATCGCTACGACGAAATCTTCTACACATTGATGCCGATCAATGGGAAGGTAACTGGCATCAATGCCAAGAAGGAGATGATGAGTTCTCGCCTGCCAAACACCGTACTGGGAAAGATCTGGAAGCTGGCAGACTGTGATAAGGACGGGATGCTGGATGATGAAGAATTTGCTCTCGCTCAGCACCTTATTAGGGTCAAACTGGAGGGATTTGAGCTCCCTGCAGAGCTACCAAATCACCTAGTGCCTCCGTCGCACAGGAAGAACCCCACCGCAGACATCTTGTACAACCACCAGGAGGATTGAGCACCTTCATATCTGTATTTTCTTCAGCCAGCTGCTAGCACAAAATGGCCTTTGAAAATTGAAGTCTTAAAAACTTAACTGAAAGGGATGACGTTTTCTTGGTTAAGCCATTTTTCGTATTCAACAATGCTGTTGACGGTCAAAATTAAACATTAGACTTCCGTGACTTTCGTATGCCTAAGATTGAGTAGGTTGGAATGTAAGTGCACTAACATATTCATATTTTTGAAAGACATGGCATACACAGAATTATATGGTTACCTCTAAATTTTATCCCTGATCTTATGTTATTTCACCATGTACTTTTTAGTACACCATGTAGATTGTGAAAATAGATGGCAGTGCGGTTGTAGATAATTTTATGATGTTATATTACATTTCATATGAAATAAAAATGTTAGTTGTTAAGTGTTCATAACAGCAGCCAAAAATAATTTCCCTATACATGACACACTATCACAGAGGCACTAACAGAAGTATCCATTCATCTCACCCATTCTGACACAGTGTGAATATTCACAGATGTTACCTAGCTATTCAATTAATTTTGCAACACAATATAGTTTATTGTGTTTCTTTTTTACATCAACCTTTTCCTTGAATGCACATTTTTTGTAAGAACTTGAAAATGATTGCATCATAATCCTAAAGTAGACTCTGTGGGGGAATTGAGACAGTATTCAGTGTTTCATGATGCAATTAAAATGATTAATATTTTAGATGCAACTTTTTGTAGAAAAATACTACATACTACATAAATACTACATTTCTCACACTGGGTGTTACACATTTTTATTGAATTACATGACATTAATAAATGTACACATTAATAACAGCATTATACTGAACAGCACTGAGTTTTGCCAAAGTTTTTTGTTGTCTATAATATTTGTCTGACACTGACTAGTTAGTGAAGAATTATAGTCATTTATAGGAGCAAGCATTTAAAGAAATGAAATCATCTACATTTAAAATTTTTTTTTTGAGAGTGGCATTCAGGCTGCCAACTTTATTCTCTGCCTTCTAATAAGAATTTAGTTTTTGTTGTTGTTTAAGTATTTTAGATAAAATATTAACAATGTATACATTGACAGTAAGAGAAAACATTAAATTAAATTAAATAGTGTTTTTATGTTAAACACTGTTACAATAACCATATGTACATTTTAACTAATATACATAGATTGTTTCTGTCAGCTCACAGGTGGATTACATGAACTAGACTGTATACTGTAATTATTTGACACGAGGTCAACTCTTTTGGCTTATGAACATGAAAGATCATTGTGTTTATGTGTGAAATAAAGAATACTGTAAAAAGTGATTACAGAAATTCTTTTCACATTTTTTGGACAATTAAGTACATTTATATATGTGTTTGATGGTGCTGTCTATACTTTAATGAGCCTTTGGCATATACACAACCTCCAACCATCTGTTAATGTGTAATTCATTGTAAAAAAAAAAATAAAAAAAAGATGAGAATTTTATACACCCTTTTAAAATGAAGTGAATGTAATAAATGTTTCTATTTCAAATTAAAATTGTGTTTCACTTTATTATGAAATTAGAAGTCTTAAGAAATTTGAATGTGTACTAAATCTTTTTTGAACAGTAATGGCTGGCTGGCATGGCTGTTCCTGGACTGGCATGTAGAGAGGTGTGTGCTGGTGAATTGCATGAAATAGTGAATATGACTGCAACCTTTACCCCCAAAGTAGCACATTGCCAGGTGAGTGAGAATTGCCCCCCCTTTCAGTTCAACAGCATCAAAGTTCAGTTCAGTTCCTCAACACTGATCATTCTTAAAGAGGATTTATCGGATTACTCTCAAATCTTGAATTTTTGCCATGATAAAATTCAAATTATCTTTGACTAAGAGTTGAAAACAAACCTTGATGAGGGTAAGTGAACCTAACTGACAAAATTAAATATGTCATACTTTTAGCAAGTTTTTGTAGTAATGTAACATGTAGTAACATGGCTAACACTAAATCTGGTGCCTGTTATAAAACAGTTTTACAAAAACAAAATGTTTTTTTCTGTTTTGAATTGTTTGCAGATGTGTAATATTACAGCATAATTGCATATATTTATTTTAAACAAGATTAAAGAAATTTATTTCACTTAATTGTAAATGTGGCTATAAAATAATATATATTTTTTTCTATATAGGTAGCACCATAGTATTAAGATGCTACTAAGATGATGTTATACAGTGTAACATCTGAATGAAAAGTTGACCAGTTTACTAAGTATATGTAATCCTTGATGACAGTTTATTCAAGGTATTTATTTGATGACCGATACAGTGATTTGACCACCTGATTTGGAAATGCTAGGTATTTTTATGATGCTTTAAAATGTGTCTGTAAAGTCAGTACATAATTACACTCTCAGCAGGAGAGGCATGATTGCCCTGATACTTTCAATTCCTCATTAATACCAGGGAACAAAGTAGATTTATATATATATATATATATATATATACATATATCTTGGGTCATATTCAGCACTTTCACTGTGACATTTCCTTGGTGCTATCCTCTTTACTTTAACTTCCCAGAAGATTTCAAAAGGCCTCACCAGTCATGTGCATGGCTTAATATTTAAGCCCATCTTGGGCTGCTATTTATTGTAAACGAACAAGCTCTGGTGCAGGACATGAGGTGAAGCTGAAATTTGAGATTTTTGTATCTTTGGAACATTTACATGCATTTTTCATATGTTGTTATCAGGGACTGACACAGTCAAGAGATGTCTAGACAGGGAGATGGAGAGGAGTCGGATGGCCGATTCCGAGAGCTTCAGGAGCAGCGGATGACGGTGCAGAAGAAGACCTACACAAAATGGATGAACAGTGTCTTTTCAAAGAATGGGGTACGAACAGGTCCTTCCAAAGCCTTCCTGAACCTCAATGCTAGCTCAGGCAGCAATATCTACAGCCAGTGACACAACACAATCATTTTCAATGATCCACACTTTTCTAATAGTAATTATCTAGCTACAATATGTCTAGCTATCTATACATTTATAAATAATCCACCTAGTTTAATCAGATTTCTGTTGATGATTCAGCAATCTGTTTACAGAAACATTCGTGATTCACGACTAGATATCACGATAATTCTGGTGATATCTAGTGTAATATAATGTTAGTAATCCTTACCGCAGTCCTGTGACTTACTTTAGTTTATGATGTAATGTGCTCACTCCAGCATGATTACCTCTAGTTGTGAACCCTTGAACCCAGTTAAGGTCGTACTTATTTTAATCATTGTTCATTACGTTACCATCTATATACTTTATGTTCTTGTCTCTTGATAAGTGGACAGTATTTAAACAAGTCAGATCTGTTTTTTTTTTTATAAATACACAGATCTCAGATTGAGTTTGATAATAATAATGAAAGCAAGTAGCAGGCACACATAAAGGAAAACACAATAGTTAATTGTTATACACTGTTACACAAACCTTTTGTGCACTGCAAACCCGAATAATTTGGCAAAACTCTTGTTTTGAGGCAATTGAGGCAATCAGTTACATCTAATTTTTTAAGTTAAGAAATTGAAAGTTTAAGTAAGCAGAACTTGCAGATTTGTATTTTGTACTCATACAACTTAATTGGTCTTATCAAATATTTGAGTAAGCTATTTCATACATTTAAATTCAAATTATCAACAGATATTTTTAGTAGTGGAAACTTGTCTAACTTTAACTAGCTAATTCAATAAATGCTACCTTGCTAATTGGTAACACAATGCTTTGATAGCATTAGCATAGCATAGCACTTGCTAAATGAGTACAGCAATATAGAACATTTAACATACTGTATATCTGTTCTCAAACTAAGCTCATGTTACACTCGTCACCATGATGGTAACCCAGTGTCATGGCAAAGCATGCTGGGAAATAGAAATCCCAGCCCAATTTCAGTTAAATTTAAGTTTGTCTAAATTAAAAGAAACAAGTTCATAAAACTCAAAACAATGAAACAATTCAGATTACTTAAAATGTGTCAGCTTTGTAAACTCAAAAGAAAAAGAAAGAAAGAGTATAAATACTCATAAAAGTTCATTTGATGTTTGAAATTTGTTTAATTTGAGTTGACTCTACTCAAACCAATTCATTCTTTTGAGCGTTAGGATTTACAGTGTGACTGATCAGCACAGGGGAGGGAAAAGCACAGATAAATCACCTTGTAATGCACAGTCTTACATCAACATCACCAATATTAGATTTAGGAAGGAAATAGTACCGCCTTGACTGTCATCACGTTTTTATACCAGATATTTCCACTGTATACGTCTCCCTTTGAGTGTTATGTTTAACAGTGGTTACTTATTACCTCCATACTTACTGCCATTGTTGTGTGAACCAACTAAGAGACTTAACTTACATAATAAACACTAACAGCAGGAAGATGTTAAAAAAGACAAGTGGTGCTACAACGAAACACAAATATATTAATAGCTCTATACAGGCAGCTGTCTGAAAGAATGACATGTTTTAAACGTTTCCCTTTCCTTTTCCCCTTCCTCATTTGCTCCTGTGTATTGTTCTTTATCAAACGACACTGTTCATAACATGTTTATTATAAAAGGTCATGCTGATCATTAAAAATAACTAAATATTGCTTTCTGAGAAAATATGTTCCACTCAAATACAGCATCACTTTTACCAGTCGACAGTCAGTTATATGTAAGTTAGCAGTTAGCTGATAGCATCACTCTTGCTTGTAAAAGCAATTATGAAAGCTGCAAAATTTTTTATCATTGCTCTTGAGTGATGAACTACATCTCTGAGGACCTACCAGAGGAGCAGGGTGTGCTCTAAGCTCCCTCTGTTCATTCCCTGGGTAAGCAGAGCCTATTGGAGGCAGTAAGCAGATCTGTTCAGAGACATCAGATTCCCACAACACATGGATTAGGGAGTGGTTGCAATGCTCTTGCTTGAAAGCTATGGCTTTACTGAGGAGTCTGTGTGAGTCAAGTCATAGTGGAATACAGTGGCAATAAGCCAAGCACAATGTTAAAACAAAGCCAGCTGCTTTTTTCATGCCAATACTGGTTTAAAACTGCCTATGATGCATAAAACAAATGCAATTATTGGATTTAGGAATTTCACTGTCACCTACATCTATTGTCTTTCCAAAGTCAAATCAAATCACCTTTATTTATATAGCGCTTTTTACAATGCCAATTGTTTCAAAGCAGCTTCACAGTGGTAACAGGAAAATAATGCAACAGAATTTGATTCGGCTGTACAGCCGCTCTGGTGAAAATGGTGATGTCATCTAGCTCATTTCAATTATCATATAGTGTCAATGCGGGCAGATCAGTAATATAGTTGAAATTTAAGTGTCCCCAACTGAGCAAGCCAAAAGCCAAAGGCGGCGGTGGCAAGGAATCAAAACTCTTTCAGGGCCAGAATGGAAAAAAAAACCTTGGGAGAAACCAGGCTCAGTCGGGGTGCCAGTTCTCCTCTGGCCGACGAACAAATAGTGTATGATTCTGGCAACATTACAGGTCAGAAGTCATATTAGATCAATAGATATTCGTAGGATTATTCGAAAGATTGGAGTCATCACGCCGGGGACGGGTTTAATGAGGATGTCGTGTCGATGCGGCATTTACAGGGGGGAGTTTAATTGACACGGTCTCTGCAGACATTTCAGCGATGCGTTGGTCATGTCCAGGCTAAGGTCCACCATCTGGTCCGGATACGGCCCGGATCCGGCCGACTGCAGTAAACCTCGGGATAAACAGAGAGACTAACATTAGCGTAGATGCCATCCTTCTTATGATGTAACGAGTACATCAGGTGTTATGGGAAGTGTTCCCAGTTCCGGCTGACCTAGTTAATGCAGCCTAAAACAATCATTTAACTGATTTGAATAATATAAATTTAAAATGTTTTATGTGTATGCCATAGTAAAGAGATGTGTTTTTAGTCTAGATTTAAACTGACAGAGTGTGTCTGCTTCCCGAACAATGCTAGGAAGACTGTTCCAGAGTTTAGGTGCTAAATAGCAGTTGATTTTGATATTCTAGGTATTATCAACTGGCCAGAATTTTGAGACCGCAATAGACGTGATGGAGTATAATGCGTTAAGAGCTCGCTCAAGTACTGGGGAGCTAAACCATTTAGTGCTTTGTAAGTAATCAGCAAGATTTTAAAATGTATACGATGTTTAATAGGGAGCCAATGGAGTGTTGCCAGAACCGGGCTAATATGGTCATACTTCCTGGTTCTAGTAAGAACTCTAGCTGCTGCGTTTTGGACAAGCTGCAGTTTATTTATTAAGCGAGCAGGGCAACCACCCAGTAGAGCATTACAATAATCTAGCCTTGAGGTCATGAACGCATGAACTGTTCAGCATTTTGCATTGAAAGCATGTGCCGTAATTTAGATATATTTTTAAGATGGTAGAATGCAGTTTTACAGATGCTAGAAACGTGGCTTTCAAATGAAAGATTGGTATCAAAGAGCACACCCAGGTTCCTAACTGACCATCGAGTGTTAGACAGTATTCTAGGTTACTACTTGTGGAGTTTTTTTGTCCAATGATTAAAAATTCAGTTTTTTCTGAATTAAGTTGCAGGAAATTACTAGTCATCCAATTTTTTATATCAGCTATGCATTCCGTTAATCTTGTGAATTGGTAAGTTTCGTCAGGGCGTGAAGAAATATAGAGCTGAGTATCGTCAGCATAACAATGAAAACTAACGCCATGCTTCCTGATAATATCTCCCAGTGGTAGCATGTACAGGGTGAAAAGCAACGGTCCTAGCACTGAGCCCTGCGGTACTCCATACTGAACTTGTGATCGGTGTGACATCTCTTCATTTACTGCTACAAACTGATAACAGTCAGATAAGTATGATTTAAACCATGCCAATGAAATTCCACTAATGCCAACATAATTTTCGAGTCTATTCAAAAGAATGTTGTGGTCGATAGTATCGAATGCAGCGCTAAGATCGAGTAACACTAACAGAGAGATACAACCACGATCGGATGATAAGAGTAAATCATTTGTAACTCTAATGAGAGTAGTCTCAGTACTATGATACGGTCTAAATCCTGACTGGAAATCCTCACAGATACCATTTCTTTCTAAAAAGGAGCATAATTGTGAGGACACTACCTTTTCTAGTATTTTTGACAGAAAGGGTAGATTTGAGATTGGCCTGTAATTGACTAATTCTGTAGGATCAAGTTGCGGTTTTTTAATAAGTGGTTTAATAATAGCCAACTTAAAAGTTTTCGGTACATATCCTAATGTCAAGGATGAATTAATGATATTAAGAAGAGGCTCTATGACCTCTGGAAGCATCTCTTTTAGTAGTTTAGTCGGTATAGGGTCGAGCATACATGTTGTTGATTTTGATGATTTAACGAGTTTAGCCAATTCTTCTTCTCCTATAGCAGTGAATGAATGTAATTTTTCCTCAGTGACACTACAATGCACTGTCTGATGTGATACTGTAGTAGACGGCTGCATGGTTATAATTTTTTTCCTAATATTATCAATCTTATAAGTAAAGAAGTTCATAAAGTCATTACTGCTGTGCTGTTTACAAACATCAGAAGTTGAAGCTTTATCTTTGGTTAATTTAGCCACTGTATCGAATAAATACCTAGGGTTGTGTTTGTTTTCTTCTAAGAGAGTCGAGAAATAAGCAGATCTAGCAGTTTTTAGGGCCTTTCTGTATGCAATCATGCTCTCTGTCCACGAAATGCGAAAAACTTCCAGTTTTGTTTTCTTCCAGCTGTGCTCCATTTTTCTGGCTGCTGTTTTAAGGGCCCGGGTGTGCTCGTTGTACCACGGCATTGGACTATTTTCTTTAATCTTCTTTAAGCGCCGGGGAGCAACTGTGTCTAAAGTGCTGGAAAAGAGAGAGTCAATAGTTTCTGTTGCAACATCGAGTTCCTCTAGGCTATCTGGGATGCTGAGGAGATGAAACTGATGAGGAAGATTATTTACAAAGCAATCTTTAGTCGCAGCAGTGATAGTCCTGCCATATTTGAAGTGAGGGGACGGCTTTGCAGCCTTTGCTAAATTAAGTGTGCATGATACTAGGTAATGATCTGAGATGTCATCGCTCTGCTGCAGAATTTCAGTGGTATCAACATTTATTCCATGTGACAGTATTAGGTCTAAAGTATGATTACGGCGATGAGTGGGTCCTGACACGTGTTGCCTAACTCCAATAGAGTTTAGAATGTCTCTAAATGCCAATCCCAATGCGTCTTTTTCATTGTCTACATAGATATTAAAATCACCAACAATTAGGACTTTATCTGCAGCCAGTACTAACTCTGATAGAAAATCAGCAAATTCTCTGGTAAAGTCTGTATGGTGCCCTGGTGGCCTGTATACAGTAGCCAACACAAATGTCAAATGGAATTTATCAATTTCACTACATAACATTACATAAAGCACCAAAACTTCAAAGGAATTATATTTGAAACTAGATTTCTGAGTAATACCGAAGATATTATTATAAATTATAGCAACACCTCCCCCTTTACCTTTCAGACGCGGCTCGTGTTTATAACAATAATCTTGGGGGGTGGAATCTAAAGTAATGTAATCGTCAGATTTTAGCCAGGTTTCTGTCAAACACAGCACATCTAGGTTATGATCTGTAATCATATCATTAACAATTAACGCTTTTGAGGAAAGGGATCGAATATTCAGCAGCCCGAGCTTTATCATTTGATCATCTGTATTATATCTGTTGTTTATTTGTTGGACATCAATTAAATTTTTAACGTTGAATGGTTTTGATGGTTTTTTGTATTTACTAATTCGTGGAACAGACACAGTCTCTATGTGATAATATCTAGGTGAAAGAGTCTCTATGTGCTGGGATTTATCTCTCTTCTGTGACGTGAGACAGCTAGCAGGCGGTCGGGTAAGCCAGTCCGTCTGCTTCCTGACCTGGGCCCCAGTTAGTCAAGGTTTAGCTCTAAGACTATGTGCCAAATTACTAGAGAGAAGAGCGGCACCATCCCAAGAAGGATGGATGCCATCTTTTTTTAACAGGTCAGGTCTGCCCCAAAAGCTTTTCCAATTGTCTATGAACCCTATGTTATTTTGCAGACACCACTTAGACAACCAGCCATTGAGTGATGATAGTCTGCTAAGTATCTCATCACTCCTTCTAACGGGGAGGGGACCAGAGCAAAAAACGTCATCTGCCATCGTACTTGCGAGTTTACACACCTCTTTAATGTTAATTTTGGTGATCTCCGACTGGCGAAGTCGAACATCATTAGTGCCGACGTGAATAATAATCTTAGAGAATTTACGATTAGCATTAGCCAGCACTTTTAAATTTGCTTTGATGTCAGGCTCTCTGGCTCCCGGTAAACATGTGACTATGGTGGCTGGTGTCTCTATTTTCACGTTCCGTGTAATAGAATCGCCAATAACTAGGGCACTTTCAACAGGATTCTCAGTGGGTGCATCACTGAGTGGGGAGAACCTGTTTGATGTTCTAATCGGAACGGAAGAGTGGTTTTTTGATCCACTTTATGATTGTTTGATTGTATAAACTGGGTGTGGTGAAAATGTGTGTAATGCTCTTTTAATGTGCATGCACTTTAAAGGAAAAGGTTGCCTTGACTGATGTATATACTGAACTAAGAACTGGTGTGCATCTCGTGCGACTTTTGGAGCTCATCTCTGGGGAGAAACTGCCCACTCCCAGTCGACGCACCCTAAGAGTTCACTGTCTGGAAAACAACAGCAATGCCATTGCCTTCCTTAAAACCAAGGTACACTGAAAGTAAATACAATGCAAATATAAATCTTGCTTTTTTCACAAAGCAACTTCTTAAAAGTAAACTGTGGATTAACACTTATAACTTAATAAGTGATGTACTTTATAATCGTAGGTTATCCTTTTTCTCTCTGTTCATCTTCCTATAGATCCGTGTAGATCTGATTGGTCCAGAAAATGTTGTGGATGGAGACAGAACCCTGATCCTGGGGCTAATTTGGATCATCATTCTGCGCTTCCAGATTGGAGCCATCAATATTGTTGAGGTAAGGCCCCTGTAGACACTCTTAATAGCAAAAGGAGTGTTTGTCACTCTGTTTTACATTCTGTTTTGGTTTCAGGCTGGCGGTGATGCCAGTGCTGCACGGCGCTCAGCCAAAGAAGCTCTATTGATCTGGTGTCAGCGTAAGACCGCCGGTTACACCAATGTCAATGTGCAAGACTTCTCAAGCAGCTGGAGAGATGGACTGGCCTTCAATGCTCTAATTCACGCCCATCGGTAGTATTTGGAGTGGATAGCACTCTCTTTTGATAAGAAACATAATTTGGCTAAGGTCAGTATTTCATGTTCCCTTTCCATAAATTCCGTCTCATGACTTTATGATAACACTGTTCCAGGCCTGATCTTTTTGATTACAACCGACTACGCCAGGATGATGCAAAGAGGAACCTCACCCATGCTTTCACTCTGGCAGAGGACGAGTTTGGTATAATGCAGCTCCTGGATGTGGAAGATGTCATGGTTCCCCATCCCGATGAGAAGTCTATCATGACTTATGTCTCTCTGTACTACCACTACTTCTCCAAAATGAAGCAGGGCCAGACAATCCAGAAGAGGATAGCTAAGGTTAGTTAGCAAACACAGTTCAAAGAACTGTAAAATGCTATGGCAAGCATCACTATTACTATTGCTCATACTTTGATAGCAGAAGTAGAGACAGATCTTTTCTTGCATATTTTGATGTACACTGGAGTGAAATGGGTTATCGAGAAGAAAAAATATAGGACAGGTTCTATTCATTGTCTGTTGATTGGATGGAGGTAGAATGTGATCTTGCAATCTGTTGTAAGAAATGGACAGGTGTGTGTGGACAAAATGATTGGAGAAGTTCACCATATGTCATCAGAGAGCTGTCTGTCATTACACCATTGTGTATAATAAAATCAATAACATGCAATTAGAAAATGCATTTAGACAATAGATATGGAATTTACAATTCTTCCAATTCGCCTTATCACAAACAATGTGGAATGAGAAAAGGACATTATTGATACCTCAAATATTGTGGTGTGTTGAGAAGAGGAGTGCAATAATTTTTCTAAGCAATCAAGCTTATGACGTTCACCTGGCGATAATCACCTGGCGAAAAAAATCCCATAAATGTATACAGAAAGAGGGACCCAAGCTATATCTATATTTGCAACTTACTTAAAATAATAGTAATAGCAAGTTATTTGACCTGCACTAATGCCAAAATAGTTATTAGTAATATATAAGATTTATTCCCTAAGGTTTGGCTCGGAATAGATGTACAGTGGGGAGAACAAGTATTTGATACACTGCCGATTTTGCAGGTTTGCCCACTTACAAAGCATGTAGAAGCCTGTAATTTTTATCATAGGTACTCTTCAACTGTGAGTGACGGAATCTAAAACAAAAATCCAGAAAATCACATTGTATGATTTTTAAGTAATTAATTTGCATTTTATTGCATGACATAAGTATTGATACATCAGAAAATCAGAACTTAATATTTGGTACAGAAACCTTTGTTTGCGATTACAGAGATCATACGTTTCCTGTAGTTCTTGACCAGGTTTGCACACACTGCAGCAGGGATTTTGGCCCACTCCTCCATACAGACCTTTCCAGATCCTTCAGGTTTCGGGGCTGTCGCTGGTCAATACGGACTTTCAACTCCCTCCAAAGATTTTCTATTGGGTTCAGGTCTGGAGACTGGCTAGGCCACTCCAGGACCTTGAGATGCTTCTTACGGAGCCACTCCTTAGTTGCCCTGGCTGTGTGTTTCGGGTCGTTGTCATGCTGGAAGACCCAGCCACGACCCATCTTCAATGCTCTTACTGAGGGAAGGAGGTTGTTGGCCAAGATCTCACGATACATGGCCCCATCCATCCTCCCCTCAATACGGTGCAGTCGTCCTGTCCCCTTTGCAGAAAAGCATCCCCAAAGAACGATGTTTCCACCTCCATGCTTCACTGTTGGGATGGTGTTCTTGGGGTTGTACTCATCCTTCTTCTTCCTCCAAACACGGCGAGTGGAGTTTAGACCAAAAAGCTCTATTTTTGTCTCATCAGACCACATGACCTTCTCCCATTCCTTCTCTGGATCATCCAGATGGTCATTGGCAAACTTCAGACGGTCCTGGACATGCGCTGGCTTGAGCAGGGGGACCTTGCGTGCGCTGCAGGATTTTAATCCATGACGGCGTAGTGTGTTACTAATGCTTTTCTTTGAGACTGTGGTCCCAGCTCTCTTCAGGTCATTGACCAGGTCCTGCCGTGTAGTTCTGGGCTGATCCCTCACCTTCCTCATGATCATTGATGCCCCACGAGGTGAGATCTTGCATGGTGCCCCAGACCGAGGGAGATTGACCGTCATCTTGAACTTCTTCCATTTTCTAATAATTGCGCCAACAGTTGTTGCCTTCTCACCAAGCTGCTTGCCTATTGTCCTGTAGCCCATCCCAGCCTTGTGCAGGTCTACAATTTTATCCCTGATGTCCTTACACATCTCTCTGGTCTTGGCCATTGTGGAGAGGTTGGAGTCTGTTTTATTGAGTGCGTGGACAGGTGTCTTTTATACAGGTAACAAGTTCAAACAGGTGCAGTTAATACAGGTAATGAGTGGAGAACAGGAGGGATTCTTAAAGAAAAGGTAACAGGTCTGTGAGAGCCGGAATTCTTACTGGTTGGTAGGTGATCAAATACTTATGTCATGCAATAAAATGCAAATTAATTATTTAAAAATCATACAATGTGATTTTCTGGATTTTTGTTTTAGATTCCGTCTCTCACAGCTGAAGAGTACCTATGATAAAAATTACAGACCTCTACATGCTTTGTAAGTAGGAAAACCTGCAAACTCGGCAGTGTATCAAATAATTGTTCTCCCCACTGTAATTATTTACAAAGATAAACACTTTTCTTTGGTCCACTAGGACAAAGCAATATCACATGAGCATGTACATTTACACAAAGCTTTTTGGGAAATGTCAAGTACTGGCACCCTCTGTTTGTGAAAGTATGAACTGCAGCTACTGCAGTGTTGAATGAGGACTCTAATCTCAGAGACTCTTTAGGATTAGTGGATTTGACTGTGGGTCAAAAGGAGGAGCCCTGGTCTTAATCAGATCAGCGCAACCCTGGGCTGTAAATTCTGCTAAAGAAGAGAGTAAGAAGAGCCTGCATTGCATTGTCAAGAAACAGCTTTTCGGGTAATGTTGACAATATGGAGGAAGACGTCCTCAGATACTCTTTGACAAGCAGGAGGAGTTGATCCAGCAAAGATGAGCTCAGAGGTCAGGCAATGCCATTAACATGCCGGCAGGATACATATGGAGAAAAACAGGGGCGTGAAGTGTCCTGTTCTGCCTGTGCAGTATGACACTTTCACTCACCACTATGTTCACACGTGTGAATAGAAATACTGGTATGTGTTGACTGGGTCACAGCTGTGGAGTAGTGTTAGCTGTCACAAAAGTGTATTAAACAATGACAGACAGATCTCGTCAGATGGACCAAGATAAGCCCAGTCAGGCTCTGAGATGTCAAGACTCTGTGTTCATTTTATGTAAGACTGCCAGCTCTCAGGTGTGACGCGGTTGGGATACCAGATCACAATGGCTTTCAGTGGCTATGTCAGCAGTCAGTGGCAGCGATGGCAGAACATGAGACACACAATTATTGAGCTGCAAAGGAGTGTTCTAGAAGTGGGAAAGGTGTGTATTAGGTAGATAGATGTAGTGTCAAATTACCCATCCTTCATTGCAATTTGTTTTTGAACTTGTGGTCAAAATATATTCTACTTTCTGTTATTATTTATTTTAATATAGTGGTTATTGCCTTTTTTGGTTTGTAAAAACCAAACCTATCCAAACCTGTATGACTTTCTTTCTTCTATGGAACATTTAAGAAGATAATCTGTGGAATTTTTTCAACTGTTTTTATACATGCAATGAAAGTCAGTCGGGGACAAAACAACATTGGACACCATTGACTGTCACTGTATGGACAAAAATACATTTTTCAAGATATCTTCTTTTGTATTTCAAAGAAGAAAGAAAGTCATAAGGGTTTGAAATGACACCCTAACTATATGGTTTAATGCTGAACTGTCCTGCTGAATTTCATTCATCTGCTTCGACATCAGTGTTTTCTAAAAATATATAGGTTATTTCTGTTGACCGTCACTCTGCCTGCAGATTGTGGACCTTCTGAAAGAGCTGGATGATATGAAGGGCCTGTATGAGGGCATGGTGTCTGACTTACTACGCTGGATCAAGACCAAGGTGGTGGAACTCAATGACCGCTCCTTCCCCAACTCCCTGCGAGAAATGCAGCATCTGGTGGCTGCCTTCAAGACATACCGCACTATTGAGAAGCCTCCGAAGTACCAGGAGCGGGGGACCATTGAGGCTCACCTCTTCAACTTGCGAACCAAGCTGAGGGCAAACAACCAGTGGGACTATATTCCTCCAGAAGGCAAGACCTTGGGGGATATCGAAAGGAACTGGACCTTGCTAGAGCGAGCAGAATACCAGCGAGAGCGGGATCTCCAGAGTGCGCTGATAAGGCTGGAACAGCTGGAACAGTTGGCCCAGAAGTTTGGCCGTAAGGCTACACTGAGGGAGAGCTATCTGGAGGACACTCTGCAACTGATCCAACAACAAGACCTAGGAGGAATACAAAGGCTGGAGGAGGCTGAGACAGCGGCTCGTAGACTGGAGGCCCTGGGAACAGATGTTTTGGCTCGTGAACCACGTTTCCGTGCTTTAAGTGAAATGGCTGCTGTCATTGAGAGAGAGAACTACCACAGCAAGGCACAAGTGATTCGCAGGTGAGGGGGCAAAGAATTGCAGGTTGTTTATAATCACTTACTGATACAAGCTACGACTATTTTTCATATCTGTTATGCAGTAGAAAAGACATATCAATCTGAATCTGGCACTATAAAATAACATTTCCTTGATGGAAATTGTTTTTGGTTCTTATTAATGCAGTGTTTTTTTTTTCCATTTGGGCTATTGCTTTTTTGCAGACTTAAAAGTTTAGCATAACATACATGGCTAAACTTGAGTCATTAGAAACATTTGTTAATCCTTAGGAATGTGGATATCGAAACTGACTTTACATTAAAAAAACAATCTAAAGGTGTGTGGAAGCATTTAATACAAAATAATCGTAGATAATATGTGCTTATGTATTGTGTGTTACAGGCAGGTGGATATCATGAACCGATGGAAAACTTTGCAGCAGCTTCTGCAGCAGCAGAAAGAATATGTTGGAGATGCTGTGAATACATTTGCTGTCCTCAGAGACATTGAGCTAATATCTCTGGAACTCAGGGAATTACAGGTGAATGGGTCATATGTATTTCTTTTTACTACAAACAGACATTATCACTGAGCATTATGAATTCTGAATATATCAAAAACTGCTTTCATTCCTGCTTGAAGACCCAGGCGGATTCCTCTGACATAGGAAAACAGCTGCCAGAGGTAGTAGCCCTACTGCAAAAGCAGGACTTGCTAGACACTCAGATCATCTCACTTGGAGAAACCCTGAATGCCATCAGCAGCAGCAGTGCCTTAAAGTTTAAACACAAAGGTGGCACAAAGGTCCAGAGAGAAATTAAAGATCTTAATGGCCAGTACAACTCCCTACTGGGTCTCAGCAAGAACAGGTAAACTCTTTAAACCCATCTGATTGGACAAGAAGCCATTTTATTTGTGGACATTTGTAAGACTGATTCTAAACTGAGTACAAAATAAAAAAAATCTCACTTGTACTAGTACTTTATACATATCTCAAAAAACGACTATGGGCATTTACTGTACAGCGATGACATTGTCTGTTCTTGTCAAAAAAGGAGAAAAGCTCTTGAGGGACAGCTGAAGGTCTTTGAGTTTTTCCATGATTGTGAAGAAGTAGAAGCATGGATATATGAGAAATGGGTCCTCTTACAGGCTGCATCTCTGGGGAGAGACCTCAGTCAAATTCAGCAGGCCATTCAGAAACACAAGGTATGTGGCCATCCATACTATAATAAAATACAAAATTGAAGAATCAAAGAAACACATTACTGTCCACATTTTTAGATCTATCTATCACTAACCACATATATTCTTATTGATACTTAATGCTGTGTTAAGCACTTCTATGAAAGACAACAGACTAACGTTGCTTAACCTCAATGTGACTGGATCAGAGCTACTAAGATTAGCAAAAATGGCTATGTGTGTTGCAGGCTTTAGAGGCAGAGATTCAATCACAGGAATCTCTGTGCTCTGGGGTTTTATCCAGAGGCCAAGAGCTGTGCAGGGGGAGACACCCCAATGAGAGAGACATCCAAAAGTGGATTCGGACTCTTCAGAAACAATGGCAGCAACTTAAAGAACAAGTCACCATCCGAAAGAACAGGCTGCATGCAGCCAATGTCATCAAGCAGGTAGAAACCAAACTTGGCTGTGTATAGGCTCCTTCTGAATGGAAAGTGAGAAATTATGTTTCAGTGAATCAAGGTTGGGTTAAAAATGTGTTTTAAACACCATCCCTCTTTCTCTCAGTATTTTGCAGACGTTACCGAAGCCAGATCATGGCTTGATGACCGCAAACCACTTCTCATTGACGAGGACTATGGAAAGGATGAGGCCAGCAGTACTGCTCTACTCCAGCGTCACCAAAGACTGGAGAAAGAAATGGAAGCATATGCCTCAGAAGTGAAACGGCTGGGTGAGCAGGCCAAGAGTGCTGCCCAACTTGCTCCTCTTACTGTGAGTCATGACCAAAACAGCCTATTATGTACAAAAGAAACTTTATTTACAATACATATAAAGCACTTACTCTGTTTGAATAGTTCAAGGGTAATGGTGAAAAAATAGTATAGCTATGCAATAAATGTAAATCATTGCTAGTATAAAACACAAACTGCCTGTATAATTTTATGGATACAGCTTCAATGGCACTGACACATTTTTAATTCATTTAAGACTGAAACCCAGCAGAGCAGAATGGTCCACTACAGTGATTCATCAGATGGCGAAGATGAAAAGGAGAAAAAAGCTGACAAACGTGTCCTTAGCAAGGCTTTACCACAAGAACAAGCCGCGATTAGGTTCAAATACAGAGGTACACGGCATCCTTTAGAGCTAAAATCTGATAAATGCTACTGGTCTGGTTTGTGTGTACCTTAAACCAGTTTCTCTTTCGAGCTCATCCTGACCATTTTTCCAGGTCCTAAATTAACCTGGGACAGAGGAGAAATATTGACAATTGTCAGCAGGGAAAATGATAAGTTGCTTCTTCGAGACAGCAGAGGAAATGAACAACTAGTATCTTCCACATACATAAGGGAGCTGCCATCTTCTGTAAGACTCTTTATCAATTTCAATTCAATTTGAATTTCAAATCTAATGAACCATAAAAACTTAAAATGCATCTACTAGACAGTTTTTGCTTGTGTTTTAATGCAAGGAAGCACTACCTGAGCCTACGAATGGACTACCTGAGAGTCCAAAAAGGAAAGTGAGCCGCCCCCGCCGCACTCGTTCCATGCGCCGTGGTACGGCTGAAATAGTTGCCTCATCATTGCCTGATGTACACTTCCAAAGAGACACAATAGAGAGCACACAAAGTAGTCTGGAACAGGATTTCAACAGTCTTTATAATTTAGCACAGGTGAATATTCAAGCTTTTACCAAGCATCCTTCTAGAGAACTTTATTCTTTACCATTTTAAATCATTTTGAACATTTTCTCCCACAAGTCAAAAAATAAGATCCTGGATGACACTGCACAACTACATAGGTTCTACAATGCCTGTGAGGAGTTTGAGTCCTGGATGGGAGACAAGGAGAATGTCCTCAACACTTTCAGCTCAAACACCAACAACTTAGAGGTTGTACAAGCCAAATATGAGGTCAGTTTTCCCTGAAAACACACAATGAGAAGAATAACACAACATGAATCCTTTACAACCTTCAGAGCATCTTATAAAGTTGCTTGGAGAATTAACTCCAATAGATGTAGGATAACATGGTGGTATTTTGATTTAAAACATTCACTTCTTCTTTCTCAATGCCATACACAGAACTTTCTTACTGAACTAGCCAGTGGTAGAAAGCAGCTTGATGACATTACCAAGCTTGGAGAGGAGCTTGTGAAAAAACAGCACAGCAAGAAAAAAGAGATTCACCTCAGACTTGGAAACGTAACCCGCAGGTATGTGTGCAAAATCAGCATTGTGCAGCTGTACCATCCCACCATACTTTCATGTTGTTAAAAGATCCTTAAGTGTTTCTTCGTATGACCAGGTGGGAACACATTCAGAAACTGAAGGATGAGATGGCTCATGAGCTGCTTAGTTCTGCTGATGTGAAGTCCTTCCTGCAGACCTGCCAGGATGTCAAGGCTCAGCTCCAGGACAGGCTATCCCAGCTTGACACACCTGATGTAGGGAGCTCACCGTCAGCCCTACAGGCTGAGGAACACAGACAAGCCCAGGCTGAGAGGGACATAGAAGCCCTGGAAAGGAAAATAGAGTACCTTAAAAGTGTGGCCAAGATGTGGGTTTGCTACAAAATTATTGCAGTACCACTTATTTTTGATGATATATTTATTGACATTTCTTATTTCTAACCTTGGCACAACTTGTAAACATCAACAATAACTTATAGGAGAATGTTATATATAGTAGTGAACCTAAATCAATCCTCATTAATTTTCTTGTTAACTGTATGTCCCATTGCTATGCTACAGGAAGCAGGATTGTAGTCCTGCAGAGAGTGCCGCTATTATGGAAGAAGTACGTGCTCTGGAAGAACTGCTGCGGCAGTTGAAGGCCCAAGCCATTCAGAGACAACGGATGCTTGAGGAAGCCCAACGCTTGCAACTCTTTCAGAAAGAGACCAGAGACTTATTGTTGTGGGCCGAGGCAATACAGGAGCACCTTCTGGAAGAGGAGACCGGATCTGATGTAGCATCTGCTCAAGCCCTGCTGAAGGACAACCTCGATCTGAAACAAGAGATTGAACTGCAGAAAGCAAAGTTAGTTGTGTTTGATCTTTCTTTTGCAATCCTTACTTAGTGCTTATGCTTGACAGTACAATTATTTCAGATTAAAAGATATGGAGAAGCTGGGTCAATCTCTGGAGGCGGCATCTGGAGAGAAAGGAGCTAAAGAGGTTCAGCAGACACTCACAAAGTTGGATCACGAGTGGAGCCAGCTGGGCAAACTGTGGTCTAGTCGCCACAGAAGGCTTGAGCAAGGACTGGAGTTTCAAAAGCTGAATATGGAAGCAGATTGCATAGAGGCCACCATTTCTGGTCACGAGGCCAGACTGAAAGTCAAAGACTTGGGGGTAAATGAAAGATATGATTCTTTTATTTTAATGTATTAATTGAATAAATCCATTCATTTCGTCTCTAAGCACATTTTTTGTCAAAGGAAGAGCTACACATTTGTAAAGATTTGATGATCATTTCTGCACAGGACTCAGTTGACAGCGTTCACAGTTTACTGGGCCGACAAGAAGAGCTTGAGGCTTTGCTTGAGGCTTTAGAGCGATCCATCAACCTCTTTCAAGACAAGAGCAAGGAGCTCATCAGTAAGCGTAACTTTGCTGCCAAAGAGTGAGTATAGCCTATTATTTGTTTTTACACATTATATAATTAATTGTATTAGTGAATAATTATAATAGCTTGTTTCTTAGTGCTATTATCTTGTTAAGACTGGCATATTCCTTCCAGAATTCAACAGAGATCAAAGGTCATTCAAGATCGATATAAAAGCCTGAAAGAAAGTTGTAAATTAAGAAGGCTTGAGTTACTTGCTTCAAAAAAATACCAGGTAGACCTTCAGTTTATGTTTTGGAATGTGATAGCATAATTTATAAATAATGAAAGTTAAAATGTGTTAGTAGCTATCAGACAATAAAACTAAACTACAGTGCTTTAAAATACTGTCCCTTGCATAGGAATTTTTAAGAGATGCAGAGGAGATGCTGCTGTGGATGGAGGAGAAGTTTGAGATTGCTGAGGATGAATCATACAGAGATCCAACCAACATCCTTCGCAAGCTCAAAAAACACGAGGCGGCAGAAAAAGAGATGAAGGCCAATCAAGTCCGCATAGACAAACTGACTGAAGTACTGTTTACTATTCTTCAAGCAAACTATGTATTTTGCCATGATTTTGTCCATTTTGATGATTGGATTGTATTTGGTTAGACTGGAGAGGAGATGTTGGCAGAGGATCACTATAACAGCCAGAGCATCCAGAGAAAGACTCGAGAGGTACGCAAAAGGTGGACTGATCTCCAGAGGAAGATGACAGAAAGAGGGGACAAACTACGACAGGCTGGCCAGCAGGAGCAACTCATGGAGCTGCTTCAGGTACTTGTTCTTAAGCTCTGTTCTACTTTTGACTACTACATTTATCCTTGAAATGTATAAGCAGAACAAATTTTTGTTTCTGTGTCATTCTTAAATCTTTAAAATGAACTATCTACACAGAAAATTGCTCTAATTTCTAAGTTTATTTTGTTTATTTTTAGGATGCAAAATTGAAGATTGAGGCAATTGAGAGAATGCTACAGAATGCAATCAGGGGCCATGACCTTCGCTCAAGCAGACAGCTCCTGAAGGAGCACAAGCAGCTGGAGGAGGAAGCTCAAGAACTCGCAGAAAAAATCAACTCCATTGTCACCCGTGCCAAACACCTGGCCACCAACCATTTTGACTCTCAGCGCATTCTCAGGGAGACTGACACTTACCTGAAACTGTTAGTACTCTAACAAATTTTTTTCATAGTGAAAACTTACCTGTAAGGAAACAATAGCTGATAAATTGATGATCAATTATAAGAATATGCTAGGTCAATTAATACAAAACTGTAAGAAGTTGCTTTCTCTGCATGTTTTAAGAAGCCTTTGCCTCTGTTTTATGTGCCAGATTTAAGTCTTTACAGAAACCTTTGGATCATCGCCGAAGCCAGTTAGAGGCAGATGTGGCTCTATATAGCTTTTACCATGATGTAGACCTAGAGCTAAACTGGATATCAGAGCATCACCCTGTAGCTGATACGACAAACTATGAAAGATCTCTGGCTGGGGCAGTTAGCCTGCTTCAGAAACACAAGGTATGATTAGATACGAGTGTATGAATATTGCTGGGGATGAAATTACCTATACAAAAATAGATTCCCAAGAGGGGTGTGATTCAGGGCTTTTATAAAGCTATGTGTAGTTGAATTTTATTAACTTAAAGAAAGGATTGTACATTTCTTTCTACAATTTTGCTGTATTCATTATAACTGTTAAATCTTTCAAAACCCCCTGCAGGACTTGCAAGCAGAGGTGAATGCCCACAGCCAGTACCTGCAACGAATACTGGACAGAGGGCGAGCCATGGCCCGGTCCAATCAGTGGAATGGTCAGGAGGTGCAGCAGAGGTGCCAGCAATTGATTGCAGAGTGGGATGATTTAGAGGAGTCATGTGAGAAACGGTCCAGCGAACTTAACAAGGCAGTTACACGGGAACAGGTAAAAGTGTAGGAGTGTTTTCCATTTTTTGGTCCAGTAATTATTCAAGCCATCAGTGTTAACACTTTTTTTCTGATGGACAGCTTTTGCTTGACTGCAATGAGCTGGAAACGCTTCTGTCAGAAACATCAGCTTTGGTCAGCACTGATTATGGCAAGACTGAATTAGCTACTCAGAGTCTAATAAAGCAGCATGAGGTGAGTAATCTTTGGCTTGTGCTAATGCAATAGTTTAAGGTTTTAACATGTTAACACATACTGGTTTGTTTTTTCCAGGGAGTGGAGGGACGGATTGAGGTACTTGCTGCTCAAGTAGATGAAATCAAGTCCAGCGTTAAGCAGGCTGTACGTGTGTGGGGTTTAGAGGAGTTGAACAAGCCCTACAACCACATTAAAGCTAAGCTAAGTGAGGTTCAGCACTCAGCGACAGTCAGGTAAAATAACAAGCAGTAGATAAAACAGGACAACTAACAGACATACACACCATCATGTTTCTTTGCAGTGTTAAAACAAACATGTCTCATTACAACAGAGAACAGAGGCTTAGAGAGACCCTAAACCTACATGAATTTAAACGTGAGTCTGCAGAATTGGAGGAATGGATCGCTCAGCAGACACAGATTGCCGCTTCTAATGACTTTGGGACTGATTATGAAAACGCACTGGTGAGATTAGCTATCTGTGGCAGACCACCTGTCCAAAGATTTGTCATTGTCCTGCATATTTACCTTCAAACTACTTTGCACTGTACTTTAATTTGTTGGGGTCCAAGGATTTTGAGAGAAAAATCAAGATTTTTTAGGGCTCTTAATGTGTTTAAGATATTAATAATATACTGTATATATATATATATATATATATATATATTACTGTTATGTTTGAAACAGTAATAATACAACATTTAGAAAATGTGTTAAATAATATATATATATATATATATATATATAAATAAATAAATAAATAATATATAGAAATCAAGAGACAATCCCCCCCAAAAAAAATTATTTTATATTAATGCAATAGTGTGTATAAAAAAGACACATTATCAACTTAAGTAAATATTCTCCAGATAATATTTTAATGTTTCTTTACCTATAGTACAGTGACAATATAAAGGCCAATTATTTAATTATTTACAATATCACACATATTGTTTCCTCATTTTTTATTTCTTTAATCTTATTATTATTATTATTTATTTGCACTTATTATTTGCCCCTAGCAATTATTAATATCTTTATGGACCTTGGCATCAAAATATGCAAAACCTTATTTTCACATTTCAAACTCTTAAAATTCTTCAAATTTCAATATGATTCATTAATTTAATCCTGTTTCTTCAGGATTAGACAAACCGTTATGCATGTTGTCTGTGATCAGGATCTGTCTAAGCACCTCTTGTTTCATGATAGCTACTGCGTGGGAGATTTGAGGTATTCTTAAAGCAGCTGGAGGTGGGACTGGAGAGGATGCACACCTGTGAAGAGTTGGCTGACAAACTCATCAAAACGAATCACCCTGAAAGCCGCTTCATCCGAGAAACACAGAATCTACTTAGGTAATGGCATGTGATCAGGAAAGTTATATATAAACAAAATAATATAAACTAACATTAATAAATACTGTAATTTCACATTTTTGTCAAATTCATTTTTGTTTGTGATGTGTCAGACGTCTATATACTTACATAATTTTACAGTCTATAGATATCATTTACAGTTATACTTACATGAAGTCTATTGTATGAATGACAGAGAATCATGGGAAGAGCTGCAGAACTTATCCAAAGATCGTAAAGAAAAGCTACGTAAATCTGAAGAATGTCACAAATTCTACAAAGATCTGACTGATGCGCTAGGACAGATAAAGGTATCCGGGCCAGCTGTGTCATGCTGCTGAATAATATGATGAACATATCTGTCCTTGTGCTTACATGTCACTTATCTTGTACCAGGAAAGGTACAAAAGCATTCCTGATGACATAGCCAAAGATCTAAAGGGGGTACTGTCACAGCTACGGAAACATGAAGCTCTTGTACATGAGCTGGCTGGAACAGAGCAACAGGTACATAGAGTGAGAGCATTCGGTTACACTTTATTTTAAGGTGTCCTTGTTACGGTGTAATTATACATTTAAGTATTGAGTAATATTAATAAACTACATGTACTTACTATAGGGTTAGGATTAAGATTAGGTTTGGTTTAGGGTTAATTGAATGTAATTATACATAATTTATTATAATTACTATAGAAACTACATGTAACGTGTAACAAAGACACTGTAAAATAAACTGTTACTGAGCATTCATTATAGGTGTGCTCAGTAATCGCACTGGTGAAATGGCTATCATCTTGAAGTAACATTATACTGACACCTAGTGGGTTGCGTGGATGCTTTTGTGCAAAGTGAAAAACTACTGAGTGCACCATTAAGTTGGTTATTGCTGCAATAAACTGTATTACTCTTTTATGGATGTTTTAATACCTTAACATTATAGGGGTAAGAATAATAAGTGATGACGCGGCTGTTATTTGAACTCATCGTACTCGGATTTCTGCTGTTAAATTATGGATTTTTATTAATTTTGCTGGTTATATGCTGATATGAGATCTGTGAAAATCTATAACTTAAAAAAATTATAAGTGGAAGGAATGAATGAAATAATTAGCAAATAAGTAAAGAAAATTTTGCAAATACTCACATATAACTCTTAGTTTCAGTGTTTAGATTTTGTGATTTTCTACAGCTTCAGGAGCTGTTGGATGGAACTGACGCCATTCTGGACATGTGCTCTCCTGAGCTGAGGGTAGGGTTGCAGGAGCTGCAGCAGGAGGTGGTGGAGAGCTGGGAAAGTCTCCGAGTGCACATGGAGCAGAGGGAGGAGGAGCTGCAGTCAGCTAAGGACCGCTACATGTTCCTCAACACGGTAGCCTATACTCAGTTCATTGTACATTTTTAACCCTCATCCATCCCTCCCTCACATTTTGTAACAAATCCTTCCCTCGCGGGTCAAAATGACCCGAAGCCCTAAAATTATGTATATACATTTAAATGACTAGATTTTGTCAATAAATAAAAAATAAATAATCATTTAAGCACATTCTCCATATTCTTTCAACTTAAATTTAAAATAACTCAGCAATTCATGCATAACCCTGTAAATTCAGCTCAAAATATCTCACATTGGGTGTCTCTGCCAAGAAAATAATATAACTTGATATTTCATGACTATTGCCACTAGATGGCCTTATAGCTCTATATATGGAGCAAATGAACTGTTATCCTGGGTCCTAAAGACAGGTTTATAATTTTTAGTTGTAATTTTGACAATTTTTTAGGTTTTTCTATATATACTTAAGTGTCAGATATTGTAATAATTCAAGTTAGAATTAAAAAAAAACAAAAAACAAGTAAAACATTGAAGAGTATTTATTTGAAAATGCTGATTTCATAATAAAAAAATGCTGTTACAGCTTCAAAAAATGCTGTTATACATTTGTGTGATGTTGGGCTGGGGGATGGGGGGGTGTTCTGCATTGTAAATTTGTTCAAATCTAACCACTTCATATCTGTGTGCAGTCTGCATTGTAACTGATTGATTTTTATTTATATGAAAAAATAAAAAAAACATTGCCCCCTTTATATGACCTCTCATTAATTTGAATGGGAATTCCTAGGTGTGTGTGTATGTGTGTGTTCTGCATTGGGGATGTTCTATAGTCTCATGCCTTAATTTGTGTGTGGGTGTGTGTGTGTGTGTGTTCTGGATTGTGCCAGATGTTTGTGCCAGGGAAGGATTTTTTACCTTTTTTAATTTCAACCACATAAACTCATCGAATCCAGTAATTTTTTGTGTGTGTATTTGTGTTTCAAGTGCAACAAAAGTCCCAAGGTCTTGGACCACTCCGATGAACACTTACATTTAAAAAAAAAATCATTTTGGGTCAAAATGATCTGAGGAAAGGATGAAAGAGGATTTTAAACTCCAAGGTTTTATTTGGTGGAAAAATAGAAAATAATAAAAGTAATTTATAATCATTTTATATTGCCTTGTTCTCCAGGCACAGGATTATTCCCTCTGGTGCTCCCAGGTGCTGAGTGGGATGAAGGCAGAGGAGTCCATTAGAGATGTTGCTACCTGTGATCTGCAGTTGTTCCAGCACCAGCAGCTCTGGGCTGAGATTGTGGCGCATGAGGAGACGTATGCTCAGGCCATATCCATGGGCCAGGACCAACTGGAGCATGACATACCTAATGCTAGAGAAGTGAGAAACTCAAAATTGTCTGGTTTATACTACAACATTGCAAACTGTAATATTATTTAACAAATTGACATCGGCGCTGAATACATACCAAATACATGTTTAAACATTGTGTGGCCATCAGATCCAAGAGAAACTGAAAGCTCTGCAAGAAGAGAAAGAGACACTTTCTGATAACTGGCAGTCCAAGCAGAAATGGCTGGAGAACACATATCTGGAGCAGGTGTTTTATAGAGACACTGAGTACATGGAAAAAATCACTAACTCTCAAGAGGTTAGTGCTCCTGTAAACTAACAGGAATTATTTGCATTTACATTTGAACATGCAATATCTGATCTGGTGACCTCTTAAATATATATCAATATAGTATTAGATATATCTATAGTTCACAAATTCATTTCAGGATCAAGTTTGTAGTTAGACATTCATATTGTTAAAGCGAACAACATCTGTTTCTTTGCAGATCCAGTTGAAGAACAGTGATTTGGGAACGACAGTGGACGATGTAGAAACTTTGATCAAACGCCATGAAGCCTTTGAAAAACTTCTTAATTCTCAGGAAGACAAGGTGGGTTGGTCTTCTTCAGCCTATAGTATGGTCTGAAGCATTTTACACAATGTGACATTTTCAGACTAAGTATAGATAAAAGAGTATCTTATCATGTTGTGTAGATGGTGGCTCTTCAGGAGTCAGCGGAGCGCTTAAGGACAGAAGGTTTGAAGCGAGAAAAAAGCAGCAACGTTAAGAACAAACTGAAAGCTCTCCAGGAGAGGAGGGAGCGCATCAAAGATCTGTCTGAAAAACGCAGAGAAGATCTTGAGATCTCGAAGCTTCTCTGTATTTTCAACCGAGATGTGTCAGAGGTACTTCTCATTTCCAGGTGACCTTAAACAGATAGAAACAAACAACTTAATTGGTTGGTTTGTGATATTTATTCGTATTTTAGGCAGAGGAATGGATCACAGACCGTATGAATAAGATACAAGAAGACTCCAAAATGGACATGAGCAACCTTCAGACTAAAATGAAGATACTGCAGAAGCATCAGGTGTTTGAAGCAGAGATTCTGGCCCATGGAAATATCATTGAATCTGTCCAGCAGGTGAGTGACTGGCTCAAAGTCACAAGATGGTTCAGTTGTCAGTAAGAGATAATCCTATATTTGTTTATTCTACTTTTGGGCTTCATAAATATATTTAACATAGTTTTTCACATACTTGTCACAAGGCTGGAAATGAACTGGTGACCATGCGGCACCCAAAATCGAAGGAGATACGGCAGACCGTTTCTGCGCTGATTTCTCATTGGGAGGCTCTAAAGCAAGCAGTTGCGGCCCGTGGAAAAGTTCTTGAGGATAACCGTGATTTTCTTGAGTTCCTACAGAAAGTGGAGCAGGTTGAAGTTTGGATTAGGCAAAAGGTGAATAAATAAGGCCTTTCCATAACAATTTGTTGAAAACATTCCTTGATATACAGTACAGTACTGGTATACCAGTTAATGTTTGGTTTCACTGTTTCTTTGCCGTATAGGAGGTGATGATAAATATTGGTGACGTTGGAGAGGATTATGAACATGGTCAGCAACTGCTGAAGAAGCTCAGTGAATTCAGAGGTTCAGGTTCTGGAGTAAGTCTGGTGTTCAGCTTGATTTAGCAAATGTTAACTTAAGGAAAAACACTGAAATTGCATTCCGTAGGCTTTGTATTATATAACGGCAGTATAAAGCATATTGCTTAATGCAGTAACATTCTACGGTAATACTTTATTTTAGGGTTCAGTTCTTGCTATGAACTAGTTGCTTATTAGCATGCATATTACTAGGATATTGGTTGTTTATTAGTACTTATAAAGCACATATTAATGCCTTATTCTGCATGACCTTATTCTACATCCCTTAATCCTACCCAATACCTAAACTTAACAACTACCTTACTAACAATTAATAAGCAGTAATTAGTAGCTTATTGAGGCAAAAGTCGTAGTTAACAGTGAATATGTGTTCCCCATACTAAAGTGTTACCCATTCTACATTCACTAAGCAGTTTTCATCCCTTAGAATGTGACTGTTGATGATGCTCACATCAAGACAATCAACACTCTGGCAGCCCGGCTAGAGCGACAGAACAGTGATGAGTTGGCGACTGTGAGAAAGCGTAGGCAGCAGCTCAATGAACGGTACATCCTCCTATATTTCAACTGAGATCCATGTTCATTTAAGAAAATACACTTGTCCTCTATTATATCTTGCATATTGTAGTTTGTTTTGACTTTCTTGTCGCCTTCCCAACAGATGGAGTAATTTCCATGGCAACCTGAGCAGCTATAAGAGGAAGCTGAAGGCAGCGCTAGAAGTCCACGCCTTGATTCGAGAGCTAGAGGAAGTCCGGGACAGAGCTGGAGAGAAAGTGAGAGAGGGAGTATAGCTATCAAATTATATGTTTTTGGAAAAAACTCAACTTTGGCTTGGAACCCAATATAATACTCCATTTCCATTTATCAAATCGGCAGGATCATAACTGCTTAAATGTCTTTAATTCTTTAATTTTGATGAAAAGACAGTGCAGTTTAAATTATTTTATATTTAATTTTAGAATATAACAATATTTTAAATATATTTAATAAAATATTCTTAATTTAATTTAACTTAATTTAACTATGCGGCCACAGATGCTACTGCTCCAGGGACAGGGCTGTGGAGTGGATGTGGAGAGTGTGGAAAACCTCATTCGCAGACACGAGGAGATGGAGAGGGAGGCCAGAGTCATCCAGGAGAGAGGCGCTGTGAGTAGACTGGACAGCTGTTATACAAAGAACACATTCATCCATATTAATCAGTGCACTGTGGGTAGCACGTCCTATACAATATCTATTGTGTGTGCTAGCTTTGTGGTTAAAGGCTTTATAGAAAAACTCTCAGCACCTTCCAATGAAGTAAGTGCTGTAAGTACAAAAGCCTTTAAATAAACCATTCATGGTGCATTACATGCTGTAGTGTAAATCACTAAAGCTAGTCTGCTTACAACAAGAAGGGTTACAAAGAACACAATTGCTCTAATTTGTAAAACCAGGCCCTGGAGAAGGACACTAAAGATCGGTTGAGGAGACATTGTGAACTGTCTGACAAACTTAGTAAGAAGCAGGAAGAGGTCAACAATGCTTTAGTGAAGCTGGACAAGGAAATCAAACGAAGGTATGCTGCCATTAGTTGCTATATTCTTCATTTATAATAATAATAATGTGATATATATGGTAAAAATGAATATAAAATATACATAAAATGAGAAAGAATATACTTTGTTGTGTAGGAAGGAACGGTTGCAGGAGTCTCATCAGCTGCAACTATTTAAAGCTAACCAGCGCCTTCTGTTGGACTGGTCCCTGAAGCAAAGTGATGAGATGGCGAAGAAAGGCCTGCCAAAGAATAAGACTGAAGCTGAGAGTTTCATACTAGAGCACCAAAACTGGAAGGTATTTAAAAAATGGCAGATTGTTTTTGTGTGTTCTTGTCTTTTTCTGTTAAGAAATACAAATTCAAAACGAATACATTTACCTTTATTTATTTATCAGATGCTTTGATACATACTGTTAGATGATACCAGACTTGTGTTATACTGTATCAACATTTAATGATTGCAGGCTGAGATTGATGCTCGCAGTGAGCGTATAGATTCAGTTAAGAGTTTTGGACAGAATCTTGTGAAATCTGGCCACAGCGATTCAGCCGAGATTAAAGAAGCCCTAAGCAAGCTGGAGGATGCCAAAACAAAGCTTGCTCAAGCTTGGGAAGACCGAAAAAACACTCTGGATCAAGCACTGAAGCTCCAGGTGACTTAAGATAACAGCAGGTCGTTTTGCTTCATTAAGGTTCTGTTTATTCTTGTGAGGTACTATGTGGAGCATAATGAGATACTGATTGGTTGCAGATATTCCTGGGCTATGCTGACCAGACTGAGAGCTGGATGAGTAACAGGGAGGCTTTCTTGATCAATGAAGATCTTGGGGTAAGAGCTTCAATTCTTGGACCGCATGAAAAAGGCAGAGTAACATTTCACCTTACAAGAAAAAAAAATGCCCTTGGTTGTTTCATCCTCTGTAACTTTGGAAATGGATGCTGAAAGATGTTTCACACTGTCATTGCAGGGTTCACTGTCAGAGGTGGAGGCTCTTCAGAGGAAGCACGCTCTGTTTGAGAACTCTCTAGAAGCTCAGATGGAGCAGGTGGTAGAGGTTGACAGATATGCTCAACAGCTCATACAGGCACAGCACTATGACTCTGACAACATCAAGAAGAGGTCTAAAGCTGTTCTGCTCAGGTATGCAGTAAGCAAACAAAACTTACTTTAGCACACTTTTAAAAAGAGTACTTATTACAGAAATAATATTAAAAGCATATACTTAAGTGCAAACTGAATAATTTTTACGGACACTTAGCTGCACGTTACTGCAATGAAATAAAAAATGTAATATAGTTTATATTTTACATTTGTATTATAGTTCATTTATATTAAATGCAATAAGCTGAACTTCAGACTTCAGAACTTCAGAACTCAGAACCCACTTAAGGACTTAAGTACATTAAAGTATTTCATAATTGCTATGTTGTCTTTGAAAGTGTACTGGCAAATGTAATGACAATAATTTAAGGTAAACTTTGTATTTAAATATATTTGTAATTACACATGTGCAATACATTTAAGTACATTTCAAATATAATTTTTTTTTAATGTACTTAAATGAAACTTAAAAATTAAAAATATATCAACTTTAAATGTAATATTAAATCAAGTACTTTACATGTGCTTTAGTATGTTAAGTATATTAAAGCATGACAAACGATTATTAAAACATAATGATTTAAAATGTATTTTAAAGTAAAACCTTTAATTTGACATTATTGCAATGTGCACATTATAAAGAACATTATAAAGTACTGTTTAAGTAAAATTCCTTTCTTAAAGGAAGGACAAAGTACTGGAAATGAGCAAAGCCAGACGAAAAGCTTTGGAAGAATCTCTACAGCTGCAGAAATTCATGGAAGGAAGCTATGAGGTGTGTGAAGAAAAAAAAAACATGATGACATCTACGTAGTCTGATCTATTACACATCAGTATCTTTTTTACGAAGTTCAATACTCATTTGTAAAGGTTTCCTCGTGGTTGAATGAGAAGAACTCTGTGGCTGTTGATGAGAGCTGGAGAGATCCTATCAACCTGCAGGCTAAGCTACTAAAACACCAGAGCTTTGAGGCAGAGATACTGGCTAACCGCAACAGAGTGCAGACCCTCATAAAAGTATGGCATTGGACTCCTAAAGAATGTCTAAATATCTCTTAATCTTTCTCTATTTGTATGAAATTCAGACTTAAAACAGTAATTGTTTCCTCAGGAGGGTGATAACATGCTAGCATCCAGTCATCCTGCTAAAAGCAAGATAAAACCACGAATAAAGGATGTCGATGACAGCTGGGAGCAGCTTTTAAGCAACTGTAAAGAGAAGAAGTCACGTCTACAGCAAGCATATCAGGTACAGCATGCTAAAACTCATGCCTTTTTTTCTGATTCTACATGACTGATATCCTGTAGAGATGCCGCTTACACATTGTTCTCTGACAATGAATATTAGACACAAGCATATCCCCATGACTTTCAGATTTACTGACGCTGGTCTGAAATATCATCTTTTCTCTGTTTTCCTCTAGGCGTTGCAGTTTCAGCGCTCTTTGGATGATATTGAGGAGTGGCTTGGATTAGTGGAAGTAGAAGTGGCGAATGAGGACTACGGGGGTGACCTTGCCTCAGTTAGTAGGCTGCTTAAGGCCCTGCAGGGTCTGGAAGAAACAGTAGATGCACACATGGAGAAGATCCAGGGGCTGGTAGACATAGCCAAAGACTTCAGCTCTCAAGGCAACTTCCTTGCAGAAAATATACAGCAGAGGGTTTGGGAGGTGGTCAGCAGGTATGTTTTTGTTCAGACCCCAATGATTTCTCAAGATTAAACATTAATGTGGCCACTATTCATGAGCTTTGCGATGTCAGTAAAGTTATCTAAAACATTATAACACACCACATGATTGCTGTGTCATACTACATGTAATCCTATAGCATGTGTGGTATTGGGCCCTATTATACACCGGGCGCAATGCGACGCCAGGCGCAACGCAAGTGTTTTTTGCTAGTTTCAGCCCGACGCAGTTATCATTTTCACGTCCAGCGCCATGTTGTTTAAATAGCAAATGCACTCGCGCCCATTTGTTCGCCCATTGGCGTGCTGGTCTGAAAACGAGGTGTGTTCAGGCGCATTGTTGGCATGTTGCTATTTTGAGGCAACTGAAAACGACTGCGCCATTGACCAACAAAAATCTGGTCTAAAGTCAATAGCGCAGTACTTTTTGTGTTATTTAAAGGGCGCGTTAGTAATATGCACCTATAGGTGGGTGCACAACACACGTACACTCTGCTTATAACACACACAGGGACGCACACAAACATTTTTAAGTATTAAAAATAGATTGTTTAAATAGGGCCCATTATTTTTTATTTCATTTGATTGACAGGCCGAGTGAAAAACACTGACATTTCATCATTTCTCTCAGGTATAATGGCCTGGCTGAGCCACTGCAGGCCCGCAGGGAAACTCTGGAGTCATGGCAGCTGCTGTTCCAGTTCTACAGGGACTTAGAGGATGAGCTGCTGTGGATTCAGGACAAGCTGCAGGCCACAGTCACGAAAGACTGGGGCACTTCCCTGCAGAGCATACAAACCATAGTCAAAAAATATCTGGTTAGTCTGGTCCAGAAATCTGCAACCATAATACTTAGGAATGTTTAACTGGTGCTTCAAAACTTTGGTGGACTGTATTCCTGGCTTTTTGCTCTGCTTTTTTTCTTTACAAGACTTCTCAGCAAGCACAAAGAGCCATTTCTGATATGCAAATACCTTCCCTTACAGGTTGTGATGCAGGAAATTGAGAACCGAACCCCTCTAATAATGGCTGTACATGAGGCAGGACAGAACCTGGTGCGAGGACGACACTTCGCATCACGTGAGATCAGTGAAAGACTTGCTGAGTTAAAGAAAAACTTTGACACACTGAAGAAAGAATCAACAAATAAAGATCGCCTACTTCAACAAGCACTAAAAATCCAGACCTTTCTCTCAGAGGTGTGTTACCAGTTCATAAAGTAATGTGATTGACATACATATTAAATCTGATGTCTAATGTCTCTCCATTATGACACAGGTTTCCCAAATGGAGCAATGGATGGAGGAACAGAGGCCTGTATTAGAGTCTAAGGACTATGGAAAGAGCGAAGAGGCCACTGAAGCTTTCCTCAGGAAACTGGACACAGCTGACCTAGAATTGGAAAGCCAGAGTGGAAAAGTAGAGGCACTCCTGAAAACCGGCACTGATCTAGAAAAGTCCCAACATCCCAACAGGTGCAGTCATTAGGTCATGTGAGCACTGATTAATCTGTAATGATATTTGTAATGGCTTTGCAGTCAGAGATGTCAGCAGAATGTTACTCAATGCTTTTGATTCAAGAAGACATTTTCAGCATCATTACTTCAGTCTTCAGTGTCACATGATTCTTCAGAAATCATTTTAATATGCTGTTTCGGTGCTGTTGAAAACACTTGTGCTGCTTAATATTTTGAGGAAACCATGATATATTTTTTCAGGACTGTAATGAATAGAAAGTTTCAAAAGCACAGCACTTATTTGAATTAGAAATCCTTTGTAACACTGAATAAAATTAATTTCTTTAAAAAACGCTATAAGTTGAAAATCTGAAATAATGACACGTTTTGACTTTATAACGTGTCTTTGCAGCCATTTAGTGAGTAAGAGCCTTGAAGATATGCAGGGTGAGTTTGAGACACTACTACAGCTGTCTGCTGAACGTCGAACAGAGTTGGAGAATCAATACAATCTCTATGTATTTGAGAGAGAAGCCAGAGACCTACAGAACTGGCTCCTTTCTCGCAAGACCATAGCAGAGTCTGATGATTTTGGTCAAGATCTTGAAGGAGTGGAGGTAAGATGCCTCAAAAACACTATACATTTTTAAGATTGATGTAGTCTTTATATATTTACCTTTTTCTGTTAAATATTGTTTATTTTCCTTCTACATGGCACATTGCATTTTTGTTCTTATAGATGATGTATTATAAATCTACCATGGTTACTTCTTAATGGTACTTGTTTGACCTTACAACCTTTGTAACTGTAAGAACTATTTTAATCATCACAAAAAAAAATGTATTAACTTGCTTGCTCTAATTAGGCACAGCAGAAGAAGTTTGAGGATTTTGCAGAAGAGGTCGGCACTCTGGGCCAGAGTAAGCTGAGTACTGTCCAAAAGCTGAAGCAGACAGTGCAGTCATCAGAGGCACAGCAAAAAGAGAGAGATCTACTCAAGCTCTGGGAGGATTTAAACAAGGCAATGAAAGCAAGAGCAGAGGTAATATTAAAAAAATAAACAATGGCAATTCTTCTAAGGTTCTGTTTATATTTGACTGATATTAAAGATCAAGCCTCTTCTTAGAGTAATAAGCACATGTTTTTGACAGAACCTGCGTTCCGCTCGAGAGGTTCACCAGTTTGACCATGACCTGGATGAGCTTAGGAGCTGGATGAATGAAAAAGAGGTGGCTCTGGACTCTGAGGAGCAGGAGAACGACCTGCTCAGTGTCCAAGCTCTCATTCGCCAACATGAAGGCTTAGAGGTACCCAATATTCATACGCAGTTGTTACTATCAGCCTGATGTTTAATTCAAAACATTTAAACATTTACCACAGGTGGATTTTTAAAATAGTGCAACCGTTTGTTTCATAGAGGGACCTTGCAGTGATAGAAGACGATGTGTCTCGTCGAAAAGAGGAAGGCAAAGCTTTGGTCCGCAGGTGTCCTCGAGTGAGGGACAGTTTGAGCGAGAGGCTGCAGGAAGTGGACGAGATCTGGAGCAGCCTGCTGGAGAAGGCCAACCAGCGCAAACAAAGACTCCAACAGGCAGAGGCCGTTCAGAGATATCTGATCGAATGGAGAGAGCTGATGTATGCAGTGTTTTCCTTTTTTTGGCAGTTTTTCATGTGTTGTTCTGCTGTTTTACATTGATGTTTTTGATATTGTCTTAGGGGCTGGCTTAAGGAGACACTGTCCCTAGTGACAGGGGAAGGGGTTGGAGGCGAAGTTAAAGACCTGGAGCAGCTCATTAAAAGACACAATGAGTACCGCACACAGATTGACAGGCAGCTGGACAAATCAGAAATGGTTAAAAATGAAGGGAGACGTCTGATGGAAGAGGGGAACTTCATGAGTCACGAGGTACGGCACTTACATTTGAAGGCTGGAATACACTACACAACTTTTGCCCAGATTTTTGCCCCAATTTGCAGTCTGGAATAGTTGATGCTAGTTAGTGAAAGGAAGAGCTAGTCTGCAGATATTGGGCTGTCGGCGTGGACAGATTTCATAAAAAAAAAAAAATTGCAGTGTGCAGTGTTGTTATCATTAACTATAAGTATTAAAAATCTTTTCATTAATTGAAATAAAGCTGAAATTAAAAAAATAATAATAATAAATGGAAAGATATTATAATAGAAATATTAAAACTAAAAATAAAATGAAAACTGAAAATAAAAAATTCTAAATATTTATATATATATATATATATATATATAAATATTATAATAGTATAAAAATAATATATGTAATGCTAGTAGTGTGTGATGGGCACACAATTATTTTAACTTCAGAATCAGATGGTGATTCTATCCAGTCTGAGGATATTAAACATGTTTTAGAACGATTTTACACATTATTTTATTTTGTTTCTGTGTGTTATATTCTGAACCACCTGGAAGTCCGATAGTGTTGTGATCGTTAGTTGTTTAGTGTGTGATGTTCAGTTTTTCGTTTAACATTTACAAAGTGGGCAAGTGTATGGTGTCTAGTGTTTTAAAAACTTTTAAATTTTAATTTTAAGGTCTAAAACGTAATGAAACATTCTCTTCATTAGCAACTTTTAGTTAACAACAAAAGATAATCAACATGTACAGTGAACCTTGCATTTTGTAGGTCACAGCAGATGAAAATAAGTCTTTAAAAAATATGTCTTTGCAGCTGGAGGATCGTCTTGTGCAGCTCCAGGAGTTGGAGGTGCGGGTGCTGGAGGCCTGGGCTGAAAGGAGAGCTCAATATCAGGAAGACCTTGAACTGCAGCAGCTGCAGAGAGAGCTGGAGCAGGCCGAGCACTGGCTCAACACCTATGAGAGCACGCTCAGAGCAGAGGACTATGGGGTAAGGATGTCCACGGTTTATGGTTTACTGATTTATTCTGATTTTTTATGAATTTTGGGAATTGGGAAAATTATTTACATATTTGTAAACAGCATAATCCTCCCATTAGCTTTTTAAAACAACAGCTTCATGAAATCTACTTGTATCGAATATGTGGACAGGACTCAGTATCAGATGTTATGGAGTTAATGAAGAAGCAAGAGGATCTGGAAGCCATGATTCAAGCCCAGAGTGAGAGATTTAATGCCCTTCAAGCCAGAAGAACACAGGTAGAAAGCGGCAAATACAGAATACTCGTACTACCTTTTTGTTTTTTCCAATATTTAACAACCCTTTCAAATAAAACTCAAAAGCAGTTTCATGCTTTTAAAGAATGCAAACATCCACATGAATCAGTTTCGATTCACACTTTTTGATTTCTCTGCTCTTTTTCTTTGCTCTCCCAGAGAGAAAAGAAGATAAAAGAAATTCAACGAGGTGACAGTACAGACAGCAGCAGGGACAAGCCCATTCATGTAACTTCACTAAAGCGGAAGCCATCTGAGCGTCCTGCTTTGCCCCCACGTCCCTCACTGACCAGTCCTGTCCTAAGGAACAGCAGTGGTAAGAGTGATAATTCATCCACACCCTCGCAAGTCCCTACAGCCAGGTCTGCCATCCTGCGGAGAAGCAGCAGTGGTAAAACCGACTCATCTGTGGTGTCACGAGTGGCATCAGGCCTCAGGAGCAACAGCAGCAGCGATAGAGATATCGACAAACCGTCCACCTCTGTTCTGGACAGCCTCAACTCCTCAGAAGCTTCTAGTTCTGTTTACAAACCCCATTATTTACACAATGTCCCCAAGACTGACCACACCACATCTGAAGATGAGGTTGATACTCCGAGACAGACCGAACCCTCCCTCAGTGTCATTGCCAAACCAAGGATCACTCCTAGGCGTCTGAAACCATCTACCCCTGATAAAGAGATTTGGGGTCCTCCTGCATCAAAACCCCCTGAGCCACCCTCCAAAGATGCAGAAATGGTCGACAACCAAAGCTCAGAGGAAAGAAACCTTCCCCCTTCCACCCCACTAGAAAACCCTCAGTCATCTCCTCCATCTTCCCTTTCAGACCCAGAAGAAGTTCAAGCGCCCTCTTCTACTAACTCTTCAATAGTCATCTCAACTGTTGCCACCAAGGTAAACACTTTTTTGTCCTTTTTCGTTTTAGTATCCGCCTTTTTGGTCTGCAATTTGTGTATCTTTCTAGATCAGAGCAGGACGTGCCAAAATGGAGGGAACCTTGGAGATTAAACTGAAGCAAGGTGGAAATAAAGTAAGCTTTCCAACTAACACCAATGGTGATATTGATTAAAAAGCTCTCTCTGACATCCTTAGCTCCACTTCTTTGTTTATAGTGTGGTTTTGTTTCTGTAAGAGCACTTAATGGTGTAACATTGATCTGTTGGTTTGGATCAGGGCTTGGATCACTGGGAAACAGTCTATGCACTACTGGAAGAGGAGACACTCAATCTGTTTAAAGACCAAGATGCCGCCAGTGAGGTATGGCTCACACACACATAACATGGTCTCACACACACATATACTTATATATACACATATTACTAATGAAAGAGGGACTGTTTAATATTAATTAACTATATATCCAGACAGACATTATTTTTCTGCAGACAACCCTACATCTGTGAGTTCACCATACAATGCATTAAGATGCAATTAAGAGCCATTATATCAATTTAAGGAAATGTTTCTGTGGTGGACTTTGTGGACTCTGATTATTTTTCCTCTTTAATCCATGTCATTTAATACAGAATTGTACACGTTGGCCACCGATCACCTTGGCAGGAGCAGTTTGTAAAAACAATCCTTACTACAGAAGAAAGGAGCACACATTCAAACTCATGTGAGTTGTGATTCATGCCACCTGCCGTGAAAAAGAAACATCTGCTCACATTTCAGATAAAAAAAAAATCTATAATCTGTTTCACTCTCTGGTTTAGGTTGAGTGATGGTAGTCAGTATCTGTTTGCCGCCTCATCTCAAGAAGAACAGCAAAAGTGGTTGAAGGAGCTTCAGAATTGCACAAATCCAACAATGTCTTCAGACAGTCCTGGGTAACATCATATAAAAAAATATTCTAAACAAACACCTATGTACTGTTTTAATTTTTTTTACTGAAATTCATTTTGATATTTTTATACTTTAAAGACAAAAAGGTTGAGGTAATATAATAAAGACAAAAAGTGAAAAATTAATGAAAACATTTTATTTAAAATATTTTAAAATGTAATTTACTCATGTGATGGTAAAGCTGAATTTTCAGCATCATTACTTCAGAAATCATTCTAATATGCTGATTGGCTGCTCAAGAAACATTTCTTATTATCAATGTTGAAAACATTTGTGCTGCTTAATATTTTTATGGAAATGGAATTTTTTTTAGGATTCTTTTATGAATAGAAATTTCAAAGCAAAAGCATTTGTGAAATGCAAAACTTTTGTAACATTAGAAATGTCTTTACTGTTACTTTTGATCCATTTAATCCATTCTTGCTGAACAAAAGTACTAATCTCTTTCAAAAAATAAATAGATTACTGACCACAAAATTTTGAAGTTTAGTAGTTTATATATTAACAAAACTACTTCACTGATAATCAGGCTGCAGCTACCGAGTATTTTAGTAATCGAGTATTCTACCGATTATTCCATCGATTAATCGAGTAATCGGATAAGAAGTACTTTTTCTTTATTAAAGAGCAATACTAAATATACAAGAGAAAATAAGACAGGTATCTTAAAATGAACAACTAATTTGTTTCCTTTTTAGAAAAAAAATGTAAGTTTTATTGCTGAAATTGCATACATTAATATCTGTGAAAACTAATGCATTCAATTGCCATATTATATTCAAAATGCAAATACAAATATATAAATAAAAAATCATAAATAAAAATATAAAAATCAATTTCAAATTACTTAAGGTAAACATAGTACAACCTAAAACTAAACCTACAACCTATAAATCAAAATAATAGTAGCCTAATATAAATAATAATAATGCCTAAACATTGCATTTATGTTGTGCAACTTAACTTTCAAGTTTCAGCTTCAGCTTAGGCATGAAATAAGCCTTTACTGTCTTCTTGGAAGGCTTTGTGGCTTTTGTAAGAAGCAAAAAATATTGGACAGGAAGGAAACTTGGAACAAGAACAAAAGTAGAGATGCGCGGATCAGATCTAAGGTCACCGAATCCGCTGTTAAAAACAAACCATCCACCCGCACATGATTTTCTCTGATTTAGATCCGCACCCGATCGTCACATTGCAATGATTCATATTCTCAGTGTTAAGCGCGATGCTATCGTAACATATTAGCTACACTGAAGTAAATCGCTTTAAACAAACTTCTTTGGCGAAATTACATTTCTTAAATAACCTAAATCAGGGTCTACAACCTATACAGCACACGGAGGAGTAACTGCTGGAACGTGAGCAAAAGCGAGAGATGTGTTTGTATTTAATTCAGATAAAGTACATCGCACATACAGATCTACATTTTGAGTTAATCATTCATCATAGTAACACAGCTTGTTTTATTAAGTTAGGAGCTATAAATATGATTAAAGTGTGAGATTTAAATTACGCAAATCAATGAAAGCACGCAGCTCTGAAAGCAGGAGCGCTGCGCATCACGCGCACACAACAGTTACAGCTTGTTCTGCTATTTGTTGCGCTTCGCTTTGAGAACATTTTAATGGTGTATTTCGGAGATATCAAGTATATAAAGTCCCATTAAACATTTCACATACACATCACAATGACGGTGATGCATGTGCAAACTCCATTCATGATGGTTGCTTCATGTGTTTCAAGTGCTCGTATCAGCTGACGCGCGAACTGCCGCAAATGAAACTTAAATGTTCAGCCCTTTACTCTCTCTTTCAGCGTCGCATCCTGAAGCTCAACACACAGTTGTCTTCATTTAAAAATAGCGAGACTAAATTATATTACCAGTGCTGATGCCGCTGTCTCGCGCATTGCGGTCTTTGATCTTGAAATGAGCTGAAAACGAAAGTTAAAGAATGACACACATTCATTGCGTTTTACCGTGAAATGAGAGTTCCGCGTCTTTATTAAAATCAACACATTAATGATTTATCTCTCATCCACCCGCAATTTTTGGAATGTTACTTTTTATTACTTTACCCACCTGACCGCGGATATAACCGCAATCCGCGCATACTCCGAGTCCTTACACAAAAATTGTCTTTCTGCAACATGACCGTGTGTAGTTCAATGGACTAAACGAAGCTTCGAGGCAAATGATTTTGCCTCGATGATTTTTTGAATTCGAGTTACTCGAGGAATCGTTTCAGCTCTATAATCAATATTGGAAAAACCTTTGTTTTCTAAACAAAACTCGATGTGATGCGACCATCTGAAAGTATTGCTGTAAAAACATGCATATAAAATATATAATAGAGAGGGGCTTTGCAGACCCCCATGACTGTGTCAAGGGCAATACGTCTCTTTAAAAATTATTTTTTATGGCAAGGCAAGGTTACTTTAGGTTTTACATGCCACATGGGTCCAACCCAAAAATGTAATATTTATAAATCAATAATTCTTGATAGTGTACACTCAAATATATTCTAGGTGTAAGGAAATATTAATCTGTACTAGCTGGATATTAAACTGAAACTTTAGTTGATTTCATGGTTTTTCAAAACCATATGAAACCAATATGAACAGAAAGAGTACATTTCTAAGATATTACTCTTATTTGTCTTTGATCAGTTTACATATATACTGTATCAGTTACTGAAAAAATTAGATTATCGGGCAACAAGGTTTTCTCACATCCTTATATGATTGTCATGTTTGTCCCCACACAGAATTAACACAGAAGCAAGTAGAGAAAGCACAGAGCAGTGCGAGTCTGTGCCAGCCGACACATCTGACACACAAGTCTCCACCACAAAGTCGAAACAGGAAAAGGGTGAGAGAACAAACAGAGCCTGAGTACTTCTGTGCGCTTATGTGTGCCAATGTGTGTGCTTCTGCTTAACACTTACCATGGATCCGTATTAACAGAAGACGCCACAGAGAGCTGTGAGACAGAGAGAGAGCCACCACCAAAACCTCCCCACACTTATTACAACAAACACCGCTACCCTGACGGAGGAGAGAGCCAAGACTCAGGTGAGATCCCATAACTCCAAAGAGCCATGCATCTCAAGTGTTGCTGTAAAATCTAATTACTGAAAGCTAATTAGTCTCTAGTATAGGAGCTTGGACCGCAGTTTAATCAGAAATGACTTTCAAAAGTTGGCTATTCAAAATGAAAATTATGGTTTAAAGGTGGGGTAAGTGCTTTCTGGTAACCGATGTTGATTTCAAATCACCAAAACAAACACGCCCCTATTTTGATAGCTCCGCCCCACACAATCGTAACCCAGGCAACGACTAAGGCAGAATCTGCTGTGCCAGCCGGCAGAGGGTATGATGTCAATCAATAAGTGAAAGCAATGTTTTTTACTATGGTAATCCAGGTCGAATGTTCAGTAAAAAAGTCATCGCTTACATCCCAAAAACACAAACACAGTTCTCATGAACAACTTAATAGCACGAGCATGACAGTCCAACTAACGAACATATTACAATTATGACAAGATTAGAGGGTTATATCTATCACGAAAAGAGGAACCAAAGGAAACAAACATATATTAGGAGTATATTATCTTACTTTTCGGACACACTTTGGGAGCTGACGCTTGAAACAGACAGTGAAGAGGTTTAGATGCTCCAGGCTTATACGGTGTGGAAATGAATGGGTCTTTACCATAGCTGAAGTGAATGACAATACGATCGCAAATGGACAAGCAAGCAAACATGACACATGAGCATATTCAAGCAAAAGCCAGCATATATTAGTTCTGTGAAACAAAATAAAATCAATGTTACTCGCCTTTCGAGAAGAAATAAAGCAACCTCGGCCTTCGCCCCTTAAGTTCTCTCCAGCTGGAAAGCTGATCCGATATTTACACGGGTCCTACTTCTTGCCTGATCGTAAGCCTTCTTTTGTTCCACAGACATCTTCCACATTTGTTTTTTATCTGCCATCTCTCTCTTTCTGTCGTCGCTCGGCTAATGTCCGTCCTGTGTCTTTTGAGTAATGACGTGTACGGAGCGAATTCGTAGACACGCCCCTTACTGCTGATTGGCTATAAGTTTGTTTTGGTACCCTGCCGAGACGCTTTTCTAAAGCAGTTTTGAAATACCACTTACCCCACCTTTAATGTTTATGTGCTGGATAAAGATTGATTTGTTGTATTATAATAACATTTATAATCTCTCTCACTCTCATGAGATACATTTGCTGTGGGTGTTTTCTCTTCAGTGAGTGTAACCCAAAATGTAAAAAGTCTACAGAGGAACCAGCCTCCCCTGTTCGCCCCACCTCCTCCACCACAATATGAGGCAGAGAATGGAGCCAGGGACAAGTCCAAAAGCAGGAGTGTCTTTTTGAAATTTTTCAAAAAATAATTTTTACATAATAGCAGATTTCACAGTTGTGGTAGTAGTTGACAGTTGACTTCTTTTAAAGGCTATTTATATTTTAATCTAATACTATACATTATTATTATTATACTCTGATAGATTTGGTTTTCTTTAAAACTAATACTGCTGATCTAACGTCATTTTTTGTGATTACAGACGTGGAATGACACCTCAAATAATTGTTTAATATGTGCAAAGATATGCAGTAAATGAGTGTTCACAAATAATGTTAAAATGCAAATGTTAAAAAAATCAGTTCTAGGATATGAAGATATATATATATTTTGGTATATGAATAAAAATCATGTGCTTAGCTCTGATTGTATTATAATTAAGGATTGAAGTGCTGATGAAGATGCATGAAGATGGGGGGGTGGGGGGTCATTAAGTGGGACAACAGGTAAAATGGGACAGAAAGTTTCATGGTTTATTGCCTTTAAGCAGGATCATCAAGTCATCAATAATTGCCACAAGTGTCTTTGTTCTACATGAACAAAAAAGCTGTGCTTACTGTGTTCAAAAGTCTATAATTATAACATTTAAATTATATTAAATATTATTTCAATACACTTAGATTTAACACAACCCAGGCTTTAATCTGCTCCATTATGAATTTATCACACACTTTTGGTACCACTACATAGTTTACCCTATATACAATTAGATCATATACATAATTAAGATTTGCATTACTAGTCTTTTGGCAGTGACATACTTCATAATGACTAAATGAACCACATGATGGCGCTACAGACTATGAAACGCGAATGTTCGCACAGTCCTTGAGCAAATGTACCTCATAAGCCATCGTATAGGCTGTGTGTTTAAACATTTGATCTTTTTAGCGATAATTTAGAAAAACGTGATCCTCATATTTTATATTTAGGCACAGTAAAAGACAAAAATAGGCTACATTACCGGATATTTAAAACCTTAAACTATTGTAACAAAACTTTTATTATTATTAGTTATGATGCATAGCCTATATTGTGCAACAATAATGCATTAATAAAATGATATGATTTTGCACGGTTTAATTTGTATTGTCATTGAAAACTTGGTAAACTTAATTTTGTGGTAGTATTTGGCAACAGCACTAACATTACGAATAAATATACCTCGGGTTATTTTTTATTGATATAGCCTATTGTTTTTTTTTTGTTGTTGTTGTTGTTGTTTTTTGTCTCTCCCAGAACGGCACAGTCTCCAAAAAGTAGCAGTCAATTTACTTTAGCTGTAGCCTACACATTTGTAGTAGGATACAAGACTAAATAAAATGCATTTACGAGTTTTGTTTTGACGCGTTGTCAAAATTTTGATTTATGATTGTTTATGTCATTAAAGTTACTAATTAATCTGAAGCTTCTTAGTCTTTTTAAATTTTGTAGTGCAAGTATAAAAAAAGCAAAGGACAAGATTGAAGAGGGTATGTCTTTCAATGGCTTTACAAACTGAACTAATTAGGCTTAAATCATCCTCCAGCTGTGTAACATGGGTTTTGTATTTTGTAAATTATTTAGTAGCCTATTGGAAAACAAAATGCTAAAAAAAAAATAAAAATAAATCTATGTTTTGTTATAATGAAAAGAAATTCGTTTTCCCAAGATCTCTAAAGGAAATCTAAGCGCATAAGAGATTTTCCCACGCCGCTAGAGGGCGTCCTAATAAAGACACACGCTGCACTTTTAACAGACAGGGTTTGATTTTGTCCAGGATTACCTCCCTGTTTATCAGTTCTCATTTCAACACAGGCGTATGTTTGTCGAGGTAAGTGACAACTGTGTTTGTTTGAGGGACGTGTTCATAAACATTTAAGTCATTTTTAGGAAGAGCACACATCACTGCGCTAAATAACTTTATCAGCCTACTGTCATTAACACAAACGCACTGCTGCTGCTGCTGCTGGTAAAAGATGGAGGTGATGTTATAGCCCAAATCAGTTATTTGGTGATGATAATTTCATTAAGCATTAAGCAAAATATCTTTTATACATCATTCAGATTGGTTAAATGCAGATAAATAGCTAAATATACTACTAAAATAAATAAGTGATAAAAAAAAATAAACCCCCTCAATAGTTTATAAATTGTTAGCACATAGTTTTGATATCTTACGAGCCGGCGTTAATAGAATACAATAGCCTAATAAAATTACCGATTTATAGGCTTATTTTTAGACAATTTATCAAAGTAAATCAAATACAACAATGTCCCACGTATGTAGGCTAACTAATTTTAATGATAATATTAGACTCGGGTATGTACCTGTTGTTAATGGCCCATCGCAAACCAAACTGAACTTTGCAGTGACGGCGAAAGGCTTGTGTTTGATATGGACTAAAGAATATATCAATAGTAGCCTATATTGTGCCATCAAAACGGGCTATATGCACTTATTTGAAGAAAAATGTGTTAACTAATCAAATGAGATAAGTTTGAAAATTATGCATTATCCGCCTACCTATTTCTAATTACTTTGATCTTGCCTGTTTTTTTTCCCTCGCGAAAAGATATTTTTGTACCTCTGGTCAGACAATGACGATGAGACATTAACATCTTGTTTGTTGAAGGTGGGCTACAGCATGTGCCATTTAGAAAAACAACCTAACATGATGATCCGCTCAAATTGTTATTTTCCCTTCGGCTTAGAAGGGTCAGTAGCTTTATCAAAGTACATCAAAAGCAACAAATGGGTTGTGCATTGATAGAAATAGTTTGAAAGCCGGTTATATTGCCGGCTTTGCATCTATAGTGCCAGATTTTTGTGTTTTTGTTGTGTGCAATGCAACAAATATTATTATAAACAACAAACACGTTAGGTCGCCCAATAATTCTCAAGTAGCCTGTTCTCCATAAAATGTCTGATTCAACTTTCCATTTTGAAGTGAAATTATATCGCATAGTGGTGTGTGTTAATGCATTTGGGTTATTCAATAATAAACACTAAAAGTTTGAAAAAAAAAAAACATAATTTTGTGTTTTTATTACACAATATTTATGATACAATAGGCTGAATTTGTAAAGACAAATTTAGCCTAATTTTATTTATTTAAATGTTTATTTAAAACTATGTTTATATGCAGGCCTGCCTCTGAATTTATTATCAAAATTCCACCTTGTGGGAAAACAGTACGCTTGTTTGTTTGTTTGCGTGTGTCTCTGTGTACGATTTGTTTGCACATGTGAATGCGTGTGTGCCGTGCGTGTGTCTGTTGTTCAGTCAACCCCCCTGCAATGTCCCCAGCACAAATACACACATATCAGCCCTTCCATTAGAGAAACTTCAACCGTAAATATAAAGCAATTAATTGATGTCGGCATCCGTGAGGTTATTTTTGCGTCCTAATGAGATATATTTTATTTATTATTTATTTATTTATTAATATTATTATTATTAGCCTATTATTATTTTAAAACAATGATGCATTGTTGGTCTTTTCTGAATTTCTAAATATATATATATATATCCTGGGGCCTTGTTCCTATTTTGTGTGTTGGGAGCTCCCTGTTGTGTCTCAATTCTTGTAGAAGATACTCTATCCTCTACAAACAGGCTACTAGATATTTCTTTCCCTTATGCGAGAAGTTTGTTTGTGGACATTTTTGATCATACTGATCATAACTGTTGTTTTCTGTACGCCTGGTGAATAACTACAGCTATAGAAAACCTGCATGCATTTGGTTTATCAGATTTAATTAATAACCTAAAAACACACCCATAAATAAATGATCATCAACTAGCTTTATTACTAGCATTATTATTATTATTATTATTATTATTATTATTAAAAGTAAAAATAGTATTGTACTAGATCTTGTTATTTTCAACAGCCTCAGTTGTTGCTCCCGATGATGTTGTTCATAGTTATAGCATGATTATTAACATACGCTAGGAATAAAGATGCTTATAGCGTCTTACTATGTGGATAAACGTCATAATATCGTTTATGTTTAAACTCGTTCACATAAACGTAGGCTATGTACGGACTTGACGCTTTAAGAAAAATATTTTTAAAAGTGATAGGCTATAGATCTATACACGAGAACGAATAACGGCGTTGATAAATATAGCCTATCGTTGTCAGAAATGATATACACATAATGCAAATGATACAAATATAATGTCGCTCTTCAGCGAGTATTATCATCAAATGTTATTTGTGCAGTATAGCTCCATGTAGGCTATATTAAAAAGGCATATTTTTCCGATACAGGAAGTAGTACCTGTTTTCTGTGGCTACCTTTGAGTCCCTTTTGTTTTTCCCCCTGCGGTATGAAAACAAATTGAGGACGCATGGATATGTTGAAACAGCACTCTACAATTATCAAAAAAAAAATTGATTGAGGTTATGTGGTCTGTTTTCTTGGTAGGAGTTTGCTTGGGGAAATGAAAGCCATTGTTGACTAGGCATGAGCATTGGTGGATCTTGTGTATCCTTACGCACTGGAGCAGGCGCTAAGAACTGCTCAATGATTGGCTGCGCGGTTAATACTTATGCTGCTGTGGTTGGCTGCAGTCTCTAAAAAGGTTCAAGCTATTTTTTTACAGCTTAGTGTCTGTGGCTCCGTAATTAATTGTAGCTAGCTGTCTCATATCGACGTGTTTTTAAGGAACATGAAATAGTTCTTGTGTTTTTTAATTAGAGGAGTTGCCAGAGCAAGAGATTTGAAGTCCAACTGCTGCTGCTGCTGCTGCTGGTTGTTGCTACTCTATCTTACTTGTGATGTTGGATATGGGAGAAAGGAAAGAAGTCAAAATGATTCCTAAATCATCGTTCAGTATAAACAGTCTGGTTCCCGAAGCCGTCCAAAGCGACAACCACCACCACCAACAACACCACCACAGAGCGGTTCACGAGGAAGAAGAGAAAACTCCTTTACCTGCCCAAGTACAGGAGCAAAAGTCGGAGAACACTTGCGCTAAAAGTGACAATTCATCCCACGACTCCTCTTGCACGGACGAGAAGGAGAAGCAGGAAGAGAAACGGGACTCGAAAGAAGGTGAAGGAGGCAAAGACGGCGACAAGAAAAATGGCAAGTACGAGAAACCACCTTTTAGCTACAACGCTTTGATTATGATGGCCATTCGGCAGAGTCCGGAGAAGCGATTAACCCTTAACGGCATTTACGAGTTCATTATGAAAAATTTCCCGTACTACCGGGAGAACAAGCAGGGATGGCAGAATTCCATCAGACACAACTTGAGTTTGAACAAGTGTTTTGTCAAAGTGCCCCGGCATTACGATGACCCCGGGAAGGGGAACTACTGGATGCTTGACCCCTCCAGTGACGACGTGTTCATTGGCGGCACGACGGGCAAACTTCGGCGGAGATCGACCACTTCTAGGGCAAAGCTGGCGTTTAAAAGGGGCGCGAGGCTTACTTCCACCGGACTGACATTTATGGATAGAGCTGGCTCTTTATATTGGCCCATGTCGCCGTTCCTCTCACTCCACCATCCGAGGGCGAGCAGCGCGTTGAGTTACAACGGCACGTCGTCGGCTTACCCTAGTCACCCAATGTCCTATAGCACAATGTTGACTCAAAACAGTTTGGGGAACAATCACTCTTTCCCGGCCTCCAATGGCTTGAGTGTTGACAGACTCGTGAATGGAGAGATTCCGTACGCCACACACCACCTCACAGCGGCCGCTTTGGCCGCCTCAGTGCCATGTGGGCTCTCCGTGCCCTGCTCCGGGACGTACTCTTTGAATCCGTGTTCAGTTAACCTGCTCGCGGGCCAGACCAGTTATTTCTTCCCCCACGTGCCTCACCCATCCATGACCTCCCAGAGCAGCACGTCCATGAGCTCCCGAGCCGCCTCTTCCTCCTCCCCGCAAACGGCCTCCTCTCTCTCGTGTGACTCCTTAAGGCCTTCCCTACCCAGTTTTTCCTCCGGTCTTTCCAGCGGACTTTCTGACTACTTCACACATCAGAATCAAGGGTCAACATCAAATCCACTTATACACTAACTAGCATCCACAGGATCAGACTGTAAGTGAACATTTTACACCAATTTACACTGTAATATATATAAATGAAAAAAATTAAGGAGAATGAACGGACAATGCAAGCCGAATTCCAGGTATTTTGTATTATTATTATTCATTTATTTCTGACTGTATACAAACGTCAAGTGTCGCGGAACTGTTTATTATTCCACTGTCAGCAACGTGCAATGTGACCAGAGTTAAAAAGGATAAAACGTAGGGTTTTTTTTCTGGAAAGGCATTATGATTACTTTAGAATGTTTATTTAAATAGTGGTTGCAGTTTTGTCTAATTTTAAATGTTAAAATATCTAATACATTACAGAACAACCTCCAGTCATCATGTTTGCAGTATTATCACGTGTCATGAGCGCACTGGTGAGATTTTTCAAAAATTAACACAAAGTTTTATTTTCATTTTTAAATAAATATGTTCTATAAGTGCACAATGCCCGTTCAAATCCGTGGCTCCTTGTTGTTTTGTTCATTTAATAATACAGACTGAATAATACATCTATAGTGCATTTTATACATATATTAACAATACAGTTTCTTTGTAGACCAAAGAATGGTTATCAAACATAAACATATAGTTTTTTTCAGTATTCATAATTTTACAGACAGTTCTGAAGGGGACAGACGTAATGAATGCTTTTAGCTTGTGTTTGCATATTTACTGTATGTGGTCACAACCATGCAGGTCACATTCTTTTTGTAATTAGTGAAATGTCAATACCTGTTGTAATTATAGGTTATAACTTTGCGAACGTGTAACCCGTGTTGAGTAAATGCCTCATAAAATATTGAGTGATTGTTTATGTCGTCTTTAAATTCCATGGTTGTGATTTTGTGGTCTTATGCCCGTGTTTGTCGCTTAAACTGTTAACCGAACAAAATAAAAAAAGTAGGCTAAGTACATTTACTACGAACATTTTGTCTTTTTTGAAGAACTAGTAGCTGTCTGAGAATTTAGCTACTAAACAGTGTGTTTAATAAAACATTTAAGCGACAGTTTGCGGGTATATCTGAAGGCCTAGGCCTGCAATGTGTTACAAACAAACATACAATTTTTTTTTTTAGTAAAGGGGGACAAAAAATAAGACACAAAAATTATTTGGGCTCCTTGCTGCTTTAGCGATAAGCTAAAAAAAAACCCAGCAAACAATGGCAAACGATATATTATTAGTAGCCTAGTAGCCTATATTCCTATCGCAGGCCTAACAACCCGACCTTAATAATGTACCCGACAATCAAATTCTTCCATTTCCTTGGGTTATTCTACGCTATTTTGTTCTGAAATATTTTGCTGTAGCTTATTACACGTTTATTACAAGCGTCTCCTGGTTGTAGGCCATATGAGCCATGCATAACGCCTGATAATCACTATCAGCTCTTGGTTTCCGCCAAAAATACAGTCATTAGTTGCAATAGTACAGAGTACTATTGCAACTATAAGTACTAACAACTTATCTTTCAACACTTAAAGTCCAATGATTTGTTCACGTTTTTAAAAGAGACGTTGTGCTAATGTGCACAACCGTAATGCAATAACCTCTGTGCCTTATACAATAGACCGGTGGAACTCAATATCTCCTCGAAAGATGCTATCGCTCAAATGTTAAACGGGGTGACCACTCAAAAACAAAAGCAAAAAAGCAGAGGTCAAAATTAGAAGAAGAATATTATTTTTCTAGTAGAAATGCAAAAGTATACATTTCATATAACGCTAATTTACCTTGGTGTACTTGCTGAGATGCAAAATGATTATTTTTTAATGGAGCTATTGTATCTTCTGCTCTCGTTCTCTCTTATTTATACGAGCATATACATTTATATAGATGCTAAATAATTATAAGGTTTTAAATAGAGCACATTTTAATGTTATTTTACCCTACATGATATTTTTGTGTGTTCTCTAGGCTACATCAAAAGCAGAGCTTGCCATGTGGCGGATGTTCTACTACGTTTAGTAGTATCATGAACAAAGCTATTTTTTTTTTTCAGTGGGAATCAGTGACAGCAAAATGATGATCTTTGGGCAGTGATTGTTTGTTCTGAGCTTGTTTAATTGGTTTGCATCTGCTTCCGGCCAACAGCGTGAGTTTTCAACACAAAGATTTGCGATCAATCTGAAGCAGAAACGAGGCCTAAAATCGCACCAATAATTGGAATCTGCAAAGGGGAATTATTTTCGGTTCGACGCTGTGTGGACCCATATTTAAGACGAATCGCTTGTATCGAACTGTACAGACGTTTATGCAGATTTAATGAAGCAATGCACTTGAAATAATAGTTATTTTTTCCCTTTGTGTCTTTTGACAAGATCTTGTAAGCAGGGTTTAGTCTCAGGCTACACAAAAGGCGTGGTTTCTGCTTCTTACCCCGAGGCACAGGGAGACTGTGGGGGGAACCGGGGACAGCCCGCAAGCACATCATCATCGTAATATCGCAGTATCCTAGAATTAATGCATTCAACGAAATCGCAAATACAATAGAACATTACAACATTACCAAAAGGAATACTGCAATACATTTTCTACAATGCATGTGGTTTCGCGTATACATTATAAAATTAAAAAATAATAACACTGATTGAATATAAAGCATTTTGCTATGTTAATTAAATTACACTGAAATAATTATTTGAGCTCTATGACCAGAAGCTAATTGAAAAAGTGCTAGTACCTGAATACGATCATATATTCCATTTCATTATCTTACGTGTGACAGCTTGTGCTTAAATATTCCATTCTGGAATTTGCACATTAAATGTATGCATAAAAAAAAAGAAAGAAAAAAAAAATCCTTCAATGGCTTCTAATTTTGCTGCTTAGTATTGGTTGTCTTATAAAATGCCACTACAGTCCTATGAAGAGGCCAAGATAGAATATGTGATAAAAAACGGTGTTATAATGGTCATTCCCTCTGGCCAATCGACGGATAATGGTGTGGTAAAACGAAGCTTTAACGAAGCTGATCCCACTCTGAACCATTAAAATAACTTGTAAAATCCAAAGGACGCTTCCTCTCTTAAAGTAATATGAGCCATACGAGCCAGACAGAGTGAGGGCGCTAGAATGACGCAGAACTGTAGTGACATTAACTTCATATCTTTGCAAAATACATGGCCTCTTGTAAACTTAGTTTTGCCTGTGGCAAGACGAACTGTAATATCATTTACAAGCTGTTAAAACCCCCCCACAAGCGATAATGTAGAAATTCGCTCTACCACTAAACAGCCTTAATATTTTATAACAATTGTATGCACAAAGAAGATGTAGAATGTTTAGTTATTATTATTATTAGCCTATTATTATTATTATTATTATTAGCCTATTATTATTATTATTATTATTATTATTGTAAATTCATAAAAACAGTTACATCAAAACCACTTCTAACGATGTTACTTTTAACAATATTAAGTATAATAAAATAATTTTCTAAAAAAAAAAAAAAAAAAAAAAAATCACACTATTGTCAGAACAATGAGTACAAATGGGCTATCATGTCCTACAGCTCTATGATTTTTTTACACACACACACGCACACACACATAAGCCTACACAAAAGACTTCCTTAAGCAATATAAAACAAGGTTTACTTGCTCTTACACCAAGTAGGCTAATCTTCTTTGTCTTTGGGTCAACAGTCTGTTTTGAAGAGGGTTTGTGGTATTCCCCGGTCTATACCTATTGTAATGAAATATTTGCTATAGTGAAAGAAAACATTCGACAGATCGTGAATAATCGTTTTAATGAGTGTGTGTAAAGCTCCCGACTTAGTGTAGGGAGCTGTCGGGTTAAACAAACAACTTGTATCGTGATGAAATTGGATTGCTTAAAAACGAAATGTAATTCTCATTCATGGTCTCTCCGAAAATATGTATTTTAAATAGACTATTCGAATTATTCCAGATACTTTTAGTTATAATTTTATGACATGCATCATAAAGCAGCTTTTTATAGCCTAACAAGCAAAAACACAGGTAGTGACAATATAGTACAAATTATATAATTATTCTTCTTTTAACAAAATTCTTTATTATTGTTGATTAAAACAAAAAATTGTCCACTTTTTACCTGTGAATTAAAATATTATCAGACTAATGCTTTTCGTGTTTCTTTGGTGGAAAAAAAACCCCGTCTTGTTTGACTTATTGTGGGATTTAAGAGCAATATCACTCTTATTTAAATCCTTGTATGAACTTTGGTCTAAATGTCGTCTTGTTTTACTACAGTTTTTAACCACAATGGAGTGTCCACTGAGAGACCTTTTGTGTTCCGGGTCCTACGGAAGTTAACCCCAATGGAATAAGCTACCAAAAATAAGATGCATCATATATAGCCTAAGTAAAATTAAAAAAAAAAAAAAAAATTAATTCTTTCTTTCTTTCTTTTTTTAAAAGTTTGATTTCTATAGTTATTGCGATCTCATATGTCCCTTGGCCTCCGTTCACCCCAGTTCTCCGTTATTTCTACCCATATTTCCTCTCTCTTATTTCTATCTCTCTTAACTTGCGCGTGCTAGTGACCATGAATAAATTTCTCAATTCATGACTTTAAATTAATAATTTTGCCAATATTCTCAATTGCTGTCTCATATTATCCGAAATAATGTAAATTCACAATGGCAAAATAGCACTGTAAAACGGGGAAAATAAAGCAATTCAACTGAAGCGTGCGTGGTAATTTCACTGCATGTTCTGCACAGCGTTTGATGACTAATACGTTTTTGTCTAAGACACTATTTATTTATTTATTTATTTATTTATTTGTTGAATCATTTTGTCACAGATTTGCTGGTAGCCTACTGTTAAAACAGCGCAAGGCCATAGCTGTAGAATGTTTCGTATATCATGCACTGAACTAATATCTTACTGAATATCTTTATGAACTTGACTGCAATTTTGATCTACATTTTCAATCGAATTCTAAATGTTTTTTTGCAATAAATTGTGATGGTTTGAGCATTCGTATCGTTTGTTCAGTCTTATAACAGACCCCAAAGCCATTTTTGGAGAGTTGTGTGACACATAAAAGACATGCGCTAAACCAATATGTTTAGTCTGGTGTATTTAGTCACAAGAAGGAAACACCACCTGGGATGCATGATGCATAATATCATTCATTTAGGCTAATGGACAACAAATATATATATATATATATATATATATATATATATATATATATATATATATATAGTTGTTTTAAGTAAATTATTATTATTATTACTGCAAATATTAGGCAAATGTTATTTTGCCACTGTTGTTTTGACACTTTTTATTTAAGTAAACAGCTGTTTTATTTAGGCCTAAACGTTACCAACAGGTGCCAAAATTCTTCTTGTTACCTGACATCACTCCTTCACTTGTAAAGCACTATCTATCAAAAGCAGCCTCGAGACAATGCGTGGAATCACAGCCTTCGTGCTATCAAATTGCAAACTCCCAAAGCGGGTTGGGTGTCCGAAACGGAACCAACAGGCTTTACAAAAAGGACTGCTGATTGTAATGAATTCTTGCTCGCGCCTCTGAAACGACTGATAGATTATTGCAACAAGCTCTTATTTGTGATGTCACATCAGTGTGAGTTTCTTGTTAAACTAGTCATTATTTTCAAGGTCTGAGCTGTCTTTTTTTTTTCTGTGGACATATAGGCTATGTGTGACACAACGTTTATATAAATATTGTAAATGCTGTGCATTTTAATGCCACAATTACACTAACCTTCATGTAGGCTATAGATCTAGCTACTTTCTCTTCGGTTACATACAAACATAGTCCAAAATTATTTGCAGGCAAAAATAATATGTTTTGTATTTGATTATAATTTAGAGATTTCACAAGTGCTAATTTCTTTTTTTTTTTTCTCTTTTTTTCTTTTTATATAATTCTAAAACCAAATGGAATTGTGGAGAAACATACAGTAATAACAACGAGTATAATGTGAAAATAAAAATAATGTCAATGATTTGTTAACAGGGCAAAACAATAATAATAGGCTAATAATAATAATAATAATGTTGCACCATGAGGAGGTTCCATCTTCAAAATAAATCAAATTTGAGTCTGACAAAAGCAATAATAATGAATAAGAAAGAAAGAAAGAAAGACGTTCGCTGTCAGTTTGGCCAATCAAGCAGAGATGCATCTATCGTTTCCTTCGACTTCCGCCCGCGGTGGTGTCCTGAAAGACCATATCTGAAAGCAAAATATATATCAATACGTATCACAAACATGTTTATTATTATTTGAATACGCATATTGTTTTAGACAAACAAACACCGGAGAAGTTATGTAGGTTATTCGCTGGAGGCGGAGGAGGCCCAGAGAAGGATGGGCCTGGCCTTTAAACGGTCCCATCATAAACACGCGTATAGGTTGAAAAGTCACAAAGCCATGTTGTGCCTCACTGTTTACAGATTATTTCACACAGTCTATTCCTATACATTGTTGAATTATTTCGACGAACTAATTCGACAGGTTCTTCGAGAAGAGAATGAAGATATTTCCCTATTCCGTCTTTTGGGGTGAGGCAGGTTGTCTGTCAGTGAGGTATAGGCGACAGTCTGTCTACAAGCCGTAAGCTGATCTGCAGAGTGCTAGAGGAAAACGGGCAAGATTCCTGGCCTGCAAGCCGAGATATTGATCTACCTCAGCCACCTAAACAAAGCCTCACCTGTTTCCCTTGTCCATACTTTATTTTATGCAGTCTAATGCTTGTTTTGTTTGACATTTCTTTTATTTCCATGGATCCGAACTTTGATACACTTTTGGGAGTACTACATAAACACTGTGTTGTACCTGAACATCCAGATCTCACCAGCAGCATTAGAGACCACCCTTCTCTCCCGGTGCAGAAAATTACTCCCCGTTGTCTTTACAGTTAGGCCAGAAAAGAAAAGTTTTCATTCAGCGGCGCAGTGTCCAATAACATCCAACGTGAGATAAAACTAATTACTCCATTATGCCTCTAGAGTTAATGTTTCATAAATTGGATCCACTAAAAGCTCCTTTATTATTTATAAGGCTTCGCTTTGGGCTGCTTGTTAAACATATCAAGATTACTTTCTGATCTTGTACAACTATTCGTCTGCAATGGTGTCGCACAGATTCATTCATACAGCCCTGCATGCGCCCACCTCTTTTATCAGTAGGTTATGCCTTGAACACGGCGCTGCCGCTGACAGACAGCCAACTTAACCAGAGAGGAAAACGTTGCCTCGGCTAATTCCATTCCTTTGTTCATTTCGGATGCAAATGCATGCGGATTTGTTAGAGCCATAATATTTCACAACATTTGCGAGAGCGAGAATTATAATTTTTTTTGAACATATAGACTTACGCGACATATAAATCGGAACAAACAGGTGCCAAAGCCCTGTGGCATGCGGCGCATGCTTTGACATCTTACGTGATGGTGAATAAATATTAACATAAACGTCACACGAATTACAGAGTGATACAGAGTACAGAGTGTGTGACTATATCCTGCCTAGTTGTGAAAAGTCATAATTTAAAGAGTTTACATCCGATTCGTGAAATTGTCGATTGTCGTAGCGACCAAAAAGCGCAGATGGTTACCATATAAAACAAATGCTCTCGGTTGGTTATTTTTAAATTACTTATGTATTTGACTTATGTATTTATGTAAAAGACGCTAATTACATTTCCTAAACAAACAAACATGTAAACAGCAAACTTTTGTACTTTTGCACTTGCTGTCGTTTGTCTTCAGTAATAGCTATAAAGGTGCTTTGATGGCTCCATGAAGAACCTTTAACATTCATGGAACCCTTCAATTGGGCAAAAGGTTCTTTAGATTTTTAGAATGTTCTTCACACTCAGAAGTTCTTTGAGGAGCCTAAAATGGTCTTCTATGGCACTGATGCTAAAACACCCATTTGGAACCTTTATTTTTAAGAGTGAGACCCTGATTGAATGCTATGCAAAATGTGGTGGCTGTAACACTGCTCTTGATGATCATCCTTACACCTGTGAAATATATGAATGGACAATATTCTAAATGGTGGCTGTGGCATCATTCCAAAGATAGCAGATAGATGTGGGCCATCCGTGCCCATCTTATCAGTGCATCGCTTTCTGAGGAAGGGACTCTTTTTACTGATAAAAATGGTGCCTTACAGCCAGACTTTGGCTGCTCAACAAACAAGGCAAACTTCTCTATTGCCAGCCTGCAGGAGATTGTACACAGGAAGATGTGTTAAGATGTCTGATTGTTTGAGAATGTTACAGAGACAGGCCCAAAGGATTTGGGCACAAGGACTTGAGATGAGGTTGCAAACCATTGGTGCTCTAATTTGTGAGGCATTGTTGACTAAGATCAAGGGGGTATTCCACAGGACGGATTGGGAGGAAAGATGCCGAGATCTGAGGGAGCATGTGTGTCTATATAGCTAGCTGAGCACACAGTGCTATCAACTACAAACTGGGGGTCTGTGGGTTTGATTCCTCACTGGGGCACCAGAGAGAATGAATGGATAACAGAAGGGTCCTAGTGTATAGTACTGCCGTTGTGCACCTGAGCAAAGCACTTAACCCCAGGTTGAGTGCTGCATCATGTTACTCTGGTCCCCTTAACCCCTCCTCCATCCAGGGCACCGCCGCAAAAGAGAAACTGTTCTCTAAGAGTTTTCCCAGGTTAAAAAAAGGTATAAGGGGGAAACAGGAGTATTGATATTGTGAGAAAATCTGGCTGTTTGCTTTGAGGTGCAAGAGATATTCTTTTGAAGAAACAATAATGCCAGTATCAAGTGCTGTGAGGTTCTTAAACACTGAGTAAATAAGGATTTTGTGTTTTTTTTGTAATACAAAAATGATGTACTTCATTTTAAGTTGAACTTTACATATAAAAGTGTGTACAAGTAAATTGTGATATATGAAGTTTGAAGATTTATATAAATCATGTTGTCCAAATACTTGAGTTTGAGGACTTAAGAGTCTGGGAGGAAATAAGGGTGTTTAAGGTGCCTCCTATTGACCTCAACTCTGTCCCTCTGATGCTTTGTGCACAAGCCCGTGACACGTTGAATAGTTTTCACTATTCATACTCTTCAGAGTGACCGCACTTCAAGGAGGACCAGAGGAAGGGAAGGAGACAGAGAAAAAGAAGGAAAAGAGATTGTCACATATTATTTGGACGTGACTATAAAGATGGTGCGGGTGGCATATGGTCATCTACATTGAACACGAATGTGGAATTTAGTATTAGCAAATAAAAGATAGTACTGAATTAGAGCAAAATTTCAGTATAACCATACATTAACTTGTGCAAAATGACACAAGCTTATTCTATGTATAAATATTTAATATTGGCTATAGAGATATAATGTAAGTAAAATTGTGGTCAGAAATAGTGAAGGATGCTTTAACAGCATTATGTTAAATATTATTGGTATCATCATAGAAGTCATCATCATAAGTAAAACTGATGGAGAATAACAATCACTATTACTAGCTTAATGTTCACTGAGAATTTACAATGTTATTTTATAATACAAGGCAGAGTTGCATTTTGAAAACAAAGGTGGAGATGGCCGTCATATGTTATTTGTTGCTGTCTGACAGAAAACGAATTTTCCATCAAAATAATGAAGAGGAAAGAGAGTGAATGTCTTTTTTTATTTAAAGAATATATTTACACAGGGACAGAATAATGGCAAAAATAAACAAAAGTTCTGTTGCTCTTATTTTGCCATTATAAATTTAATTGATCAATCCATCAACCATGCCGTATAGGACTCTGAATGTATTTTATTTTGCTCTTTACAGCAACAAAAAGCATGTCGCATTAATAAAATATTACTTTATAATAGAATTCAAAATGTTTTGTGTATTTTAATAAATTCCTAATTGAATTTAAATGTTTTGACTTGTCCTTACATTATGATCTTTATTTGAAATGTACAGGTGTTTTGCTGTGCTCTATATTTGCCATTGTCAGTGTGCGCTCAGTATCATTTTAGCAGCATATGTTTTTCTTTTCGTTTTTTTTTAAATATAAGGTAAATTTAGCTTTATTACTGTTATCTTGCCTTATGATGAATGATCTGGCATCTGTTAGTGTTACTGTGTCACCATTTCTCTTAGTGCCAAAGAGACAGGGGAGGGGGGGGCAGAGGGATGTGCATAAATTGAAAAGAGAAATAACAGTCTTAAATTTGTCATTGTCTTCCTCCTAGATGTCTGGCAGTGTGTGCTGCAGTAGCCTGAATCCACCCTGTGATGCGTTACTCACCCATGCTGAGAATGTTTACAGTTGTAATCAAGGTCCATGTAACTTGTTTGTGAAATGTTTTGCCTTTATGTTTTAGAGGTGCTATACAATTTGCAAATAGTAGGGCATGAAGTCACAGTTTGATTAAATTGCTGTCAGTACAAAAAGGAAAGAAAAAGAAAACAGAAGCATTGTACAAATCCAAGACTATTATTTTGCATTTCATTTTTCTCTCTTTAGACAAACTTTATTAATTTAAATGAAATAGAAAAGAAAACCTTGGCATTGTGCAACAATTTACTTTGCATATGACGATCTGTATATTTTCTATATTTTACAAGCAATGTTTTGTGACATTTTGTTTGTTGTCAAGACAGTATTCCTCTGTTGCTAATGTTTTTGCTGTAAAGAAGGAAACATGCTGATCTACTGTGACCCAGTAAATTGTTACTTTGGGAGATAAAAACATATCTGTTGTCATTGATTCCTTTGGGGAAAAAAGCCTTTGCATGACCACTGAAGCTTCTTTTGTATTACCTGAAATGTTTCCCAACATTTGGCCAGTTTGCTGACAGAAATGAGACTGATGCATAAATAATATCATATTTGTGTTTGACAGCATGTAAACTTAAGGAAACCTTGAACAAAGGTCTCCATAGACACACACACACACACACACACACACACACACACACACACACACACACACACACACACACACACACACACACACACACACACACACACACAAGGGTAGATGCAATGGACCAGTGTCACAGCAGCTATTTTAATGAGAGCTCTCATGCATTTATTTAAAAAAAAAAATTAAAAAAAAAAGTATCAGGCCATGACACATTTCCCTCATGTGATGTGAGAGGTTTAAGCTTGCACACTTTCAACACCCAAAGGCTTCACTCACTGTAGACATTACAGGTCTCCAGAGATATCGTCTTGAGGGTGTCTTTTATTGTCTACAGTTTTGAAAGTAAACAACACATGTCTCATTCAAAGAGAACTAATACATCATGGAGGAGATAATGAGGGCTTTTCGTTGTTTTCTTAGGTGAGAAAACATCATAATGGAAAAGTGTGGAAAAAAAAAAAATTAAATAAATAAATATATATATATGGACCAGTACATATTTAAACAAATTAATAGGAACAATGTATTTTTTGTGTGTATTGCAAAACACTTTTGCTGCTATTGAGGTGGGATATGGGTATGGTTAGTGACTGGTTTGGTAGGTTTAAAGGTGGGTTGAGGTGTAGAGGAAGGGTCAACAGTAAATGTAACTATATGTAATTACATTCAGGATTTTTTAAAATATAATTAAAAAACATGTAAGTGCATTGTAGCTATCCAATGATTAATTTCAATGTTTTTTTTTTAAATAAAATGTTGTATTATATATTTTATTTAGTGCTGGGCAATCGATTAATTGCAATTAATCGCATCCAAAATAAAAGTTTGTGTTTACATAATATATGTGTGTGTACTGTTTATATGTATATATAAATACACACTCCTTCATGTATATATTTAAGAAAAATTTGCATGTATATACTGTATATATATTTATGTAATTTATCTTATATATAAATATTTTATATATAACTATACAATTTTTCTTAAATATACACATGCATGTACTGTGTATAATTATTATGTATATATAAATACACACTTCTTCATGTATATATTTAAGAAATATTTGCATGTATATACTGTATATATATTTATATAATTTATCTTACATATAAATATAAATATTTTATATATGAATATAACATTTTTCTTAAATATATACATGCATGTGTATGTATTTATATATACATAATAATTATACACAGTACACACACATATATTATGTAAACACAAACTTTTATTTTGGATGCGATTAATCGATTTCCCAGCACTAATATTATTACATATATATATTTCTTCACCACAAAATCTGATCTGTCCAAATATAACATCATTTATAATGCATTCATTGCCCTTATTAATCAATGCAAATGTCTACAATAAATTAACAATAAAATAGCATTTTTTGACATTAATAATAATAATAATAATAATAATAATAATAATATATGCAACATTAATCTACGTTGTGGTCAATCTATCTATCTAGATAGAAAAAAAAAATTAAAGATAATTTCAAAAAGGATCTTACTTCAGGTCATGCATGAATAATTCAAACAAAATAAATCAACAATGATACAAACGCTCTGGGATGATTCGCTGAATGATGACATAATCATTGAGGTATCGGAAGAGAGCAGATGCATATGTGTTGTTTCTGTCGCAGAGACTCAACACGGATCAGAGCTCGAGCCCCAGTTTCAACACAACGGCCTGCGCGCAGTGCTCTTTCCTCATGCAACAAATAAAAATACCTCTCTCCTCGTACTCATGCTGCGATGGTTTCTGATCATTTGAGAAAATAAAGAGATGCAGACTTTCATTCGGCCCTCTAGGTGGGTGAAACACGGAACCCAGGCTGCCCTCGCCAACAATTTTACTGAGCAATTATCTACTTGGATTCATGGGAGTTTACTAAACAAACGGCAGCCCCGCTGCGCCCCTCTCAGGCTATACGGCCCAGATCAATTCTGCATCACAAAGCGCCATCGATGATCACCCTGCTACACTCTCATCACCTATATATGCATCGATTATTTTTGTGTCTTAAAACAGGTGTCCATTTTATAAATGTGCTACCTCCATGCATCTTATTAGCCTTAATTATTCACCCGAACAGTTCTGCATGCTGATGGCCATGTTGCTGTTGTTTATAGCAATTATGATTCATATTCCTTTGCCTTGCTTTTAAATAAACAATACTAACAGTCTGTCATCCTCAGACCAGTCAATTGCACTTGCACGGATATTAGGGCAGATATAGCTCCCAAAAATCAATGCCACCGTGATTAGACCGGTGACAGCAAATTCACAGTTTCAGTCGAGAGTGTTCAGGAAGAGACGAGGTGTATGGCAAATAAGTCGCACTTGTCTGCACACAAAGGAAAAATCCCCCCGTCTTTGTTTATAAGGTGTAAAAATCCGGAATGATTGCACGGTACCGAGGACAGTCGGGCTGTTTTGTCGCCATCATTTTATGAAAAAATATTTCTGACCATTTTCAAAGCAGTTGTGTATCGAGTCACTGAATTGCCCCACGTTAATCGACATGTTTGATTTCATCGACCTCAGAGAACAAATACAGCAAAATAAAGACAGAAAAAAAATTAAAGGATAGAAGATTGTCTAGGCTATTTTATCTCATGACAAAACAGAACACTGGGTTGCAACATTCATAAAACAAGGATAATGTAAACGAAAAACTATTGTGAAAATACAACCGTCAAGATGATTTGTCCTGCAAGTAGACTGCCAGGTTTTATTCACCTGAATTCACCTCAATATATGTCAAAGACACACGTCATTGTCGCTTTATTTTTTATTCGTTGATTTTTTTTTTTTTTTTGATTGCTTGATAACAGAGCATAGTAAATTCATGCAAAAATAAATAAATAAATAAATAAATCATCAGCGTCATACAAAGCTCTCTAGCCTACATCAAATATTTCAACTTGCTTCAGCGCTTTATAAAAACAAACATAAAATAGGTTACTTAGCGGCAAACCGACTTCCTTGGGGTGACATGGAATGCACACTACAAAGGATTGGTGGAAGGCCTCATTTACGCACTTAATTCGTTTGGAAGGATCTTTGGAAATGCTTCCTCTTCACGCGGTGGCCTTTAAGTGCGCAAAATGCCGCTTGGAATTCATTAATCATAAGCGTGGGTCAAATAATTAATAAATAACATTGCAACAGTCATTATCAAGTGTTTGATGACGTTGCTGGACATTCCAAATATTTTTTTTTTCAAGTGAACTACTACAGATGCAGTGTACAGGGAGTAGTGAACACTGCATAGAGAATGTAGGCCACGTGGACTCGTTTATAAGCCCTTTTTTAAATTGACATTGGCTTGATAATTTCGAATTGAAGTCGACAAAATAAACCGTTCCTGTTACCCCTAATATGTCAAACAAACAAAAGTGCGTTTTTGCGCCGTTTTCAGCTTGTCACTGTACGTGGTGAAGACACGCGCGGTTTAAAAAATCTGTTATAATTGCCAGTTCGTTTAAGCGTTCCTATCGCGGAGACAGACCTTTGTTTACTAATTGCGGCAGTTATGTTTGTTTGGAGAGTTTTGAGGAAAGAAAATGGAAAGTCTCTGACTGCTGATCTTAACCACACAGTTCAAGATCAATCACTTTCTGCGAATGTATATTATTAAACAGCATGGGGTGGCTGAGGCGCGAGGCACGGGGCCGTCAGGAGTCCAGGGCTCCGAAGCGGCTCCTCTCTCGCGCTGCAACAGGGCAATTGTTGACACGCTTTTTCCTGCCAATCTGCAGCTCTCCTCCGAACGCGGCTGCCATGGCAACCTGCTCTTACCCGTCGCGGCAGCTGGCAGCCCCTCACTTACGAAGTTGTGCACGCTTCCAATGATTGTCGACTCACGAAAACGAGGGAGAGTTGCTCTCCACTGAACTGGATTTTGTCGTGGTCGGCTGAAATAGAAATAGCCTTACACCACTGCTATTTCAGTTGGCAAGACGTACACTGACAACAGTAGAAGCTGGTGGCTGCATTGGGTCTTGCTGTATGTGGAATTTGTTTTGGGTGTTTCAGTTGTGCGTCCATTTTCTTTACTGCATGGAATATTAAAAACAGCAACAAATTCATGTGGAAATATTCACGCTTAAAAAATAAAGGGTATTTTTTGGCATCGATTGTTCCATGAAGAACCTTCAAGGTCCATATGGAACCTTTATAGAGGAAAAAGGTTCCATAAATAGTTTTTCTGTTCCATTGAGTATATGCATTTTTGTGATGGTTAATGAGTGTTTTAATGATTATAAAGATTAAACCAATGTCTTCCAATCGTGTATTACACTTTCCTTCCTTCACAGGGCCATAAAACCACCATAAACATTGCGGGGGACACATTCCCCCCCAAATTCATTTTGTGGTCAATCAACATGAGTTGTTCTATGACAGCTTCTTGAAAATTTCCCTTCGGTTACATCGTTGTGCCCAGAGGCACTTTTTCCTTTCACAACAAATCTTTCCTGTCTTATTATCTGCCAATGTACACAATGGCCTCTTCCTATGGTACATCTTTCTAACAGAACAGCTAAACTACACATACTGTACCACCTTCTCACATGCTGAATGTGTGCAGGGGACACAAGGACTAGCCTCACTCGCCTCATTATCTTAATCTACTGCTTTCACCTGTGCCCAGCTCTAGCAGGAACACTCTCATATATCGACCTGCTGGCCACAAAGAGCCGCCGCTCCACCACTAAAGTCCGGTAAGCGATACCTCAGGGTGTCATACTGAAAATTAGACTTGGATTCAACCAGGGAGTCTTGCTAAGTAAGGGCAAGACCACAGGAGAAGTCTTTATTCAAAACAGATGTGCTGGAACACATAAGACCCGTGCAATGTGTGTCTGTTTTCAGACAGCTAATCTGTGAGTAGGAGAGACAAATAATGAATCAAATGCATTTGGAGTTTTTGTGAGGTCATGAGGGGGAGATCTGTTCAGTCGGGGTGGATAGAAGACATGTGGCAATGGGACATTCTCAAACGCTTTGTTTTAATATAATCCATATATTACCCATATGTGAGCTGATGCTGTGTTGTCCGCAATTATTGCAAAGCCCTAGCTGATCTTTACTCTGGTTGCAAACACACAAGAAGCACCTGCACTGCTGTAACAAAGCACCTGTGCGGTTATCATGCAATGACAATCATTTGGTGCATGTAATGGAAGGAGGAACCAGTGTGTCAGAAAGACCACTAATGGAATAACATCAGTAAGAATAGTGTACATCTGTCATTCAGCTACTGAAATACATCTGATTAGAGAGTAATTAAGTGACCTTCAAAGCCCCGTGTGACAGATTAATATATACCTGACATCTCAGAGGTGTAACTGACATTGTGAGGGCAAAAGTTTTTGCATGAGTGTCTATACTGAGGAGAATATTTATGAAAACTGAAGACACCACTGACAGCCACAATTAGGCCTACCATTACCAACAGTAAGAATATGAACAAACCAAACAAGCAACAATAGCCTGTAATTGAAAAAATTGTGCATCCCACCCAGAGGACAAAATGAGTGTTTTGTGCTTTCTTTTCAAAGCATTTGTCTTAAATCAGTTGAGTCAGGCTTTAATTACAGGAAATCTGGAAACCAACTGATATAACAGGCTACCTAAAAATAACAGGCCTTGTCTGCAGACCGAGTACTTGAAAAGTTGTCCAACATGTTTGAATTTCAAATCACTCAGATAAAAATGAAGGATTGTGAGGTTCATGCTTTGTGCTTGTAAAGGTTATTAGCATTGTGAATAACAGCTGTATCTTTTCAACATTTTCATGCAATGTTGCAGTACATAAACATTTGTGATGTCTTAGACACTACCAGTTAAAAAAATTTACATTTATGATCAAATAATTATAATGATGAATCATAACAGCTTGCAGACCTGTTGTAATTTGCCAGGGGTTATCAGTAGGTGATTTATCTGAGTGAGGTTTGTATATTTGTTGCATATACTTACAGTGCATAAAAATGTGAGGTTATCTATTTCCTTTTTAACCATTTTCTTTATCCATATTAAATACCAAAGAACAAAAGCAAAAATCATTTTTAAATTCAAGTAATAAATATTTCATTGGCTATAAAGCCCGCAAGTGATGCAAAAAAATATGCATTTCCTCTCAATGATGGGTTATGAGTGAGAAATCAGCATGGTCTTCAAAACATTTTGGGACACATTCATAAATGATTCACAATATTTATCATACATAGGTATATAAATAAAGTAAATCAACTACATATCACAAGCCTCAGTCAACATCAACAAAACAGATGTTCTAAAACTTACAACATATAAAATTAATACAATTAAAATAAATGAGCACACCTACACAATTTACTACTGGCCTTGTTTTGTTTATTTATTAAATGAATATTTCACCACAAAATCTTTTAAAAGATGTCATCATTTACTCACCCTCTTGTCGTTTCCAAACCTGCATGACTTTCTTTTTTTCTGTGGAAAATAAAAAAAAAGATATTTTTTTGAGAAAGATATGTCCATAGAATGGAAGTCAATGGTAACCAAACCAACATTCTTCAAAATTTCTTCTGTGTTTAACATAAAAGAAAAATATCCCTTTAAGGTTCATTATTAGTCTGTATTAATCGAATCAGCTCAGTTTATACTGAAGTGCATTGCAGATTAATATTTATTGCCCTCCAACAAACATTGCATGGTAAGAATAATAATATTTATCCGTTTCAACCTTTGTGGAACTAAAAAAAAAAAGTAAAAGATTCTTTGTTATGCAATAAAACAATGTTATGTAACCGCTGAATGTAGTGTTCATTTTCTTTTAATTATTTACATAGTCATACTGTGTAGTTCATGCACTAATTTTGATTAGTTTAATAAATATTGTGCATGATAACTGAGGCCTCAAACTGAAAAAGGGCACACAAACAAAAATGCACACAAACTCTTCAGACCCACAGATGTGCTTTTGGGTATATGTCCAAATTCATCTTACACTTTTGCCACAGATAAGGGCGATATTCGAGCCTTACGCAGTTTTAGGGCTCATGTCCTGGGGCTCATGTCCCTTGCAACTAGCATGAGTGGTGTATCACTGACCACTCAACTGCGTGCCCTGACTGACCTGGGAACAGCTGTGAGATAAAGATATCACTGACAGATTGCTTTATCCATTAGTGTAATCCAGCAGGTATCGAAGCAAACAATGCTTGAGAGAGATTGTAGATGAGATTATAGTGTGAGTCCTATTGAAGATTTATGTAATGCACTTTTGTGCAAACTAAAAACACAAATTAGACTCATTTCACAAGATGTTGGACATTCTGCTTGTTTTACATATTCCAATTTTGCTCCTGGTAGCTCACTTCCTCTTTTTTATTCCCATGTTCCTTAGCAGATGAGAGTCACTTTTTACTTGGAAAAGTGTGATGTGAGGCACTAATCTTAATTCTGAAGTACCGTGAGGATCCTTTGTAAGAGGAATATATTTTGGTATTTTACAGGACTGTTAAAGACATTTTGCTTTGTCACACTCCATTTTACAGGTCTCACACGGCGGAGCAGGGCATACATTAGCATCGTTTAAGCCTTTAAAACTGTCACGAATTGCGGGAGAGTGATGAGAATTCCTCTCGTGTTGAAAGATGTCATTTTACAATGTTTTAGAAGTCAAAGATCTTAAACGGCGTACTGTTAACCAGAGCGGAAATTAACTTAGAAGTATTAGGACAATAGTATAGCTGAACAATCAAACAGTTTGTTAAGTGGAATAGATTTTCTTACTCTCAAAGTGCCTAAGAATTGTTTGCGGTTGATATTTTTTTCTGGGGGAGATGGATGTGAGCAGTGAAACATACATAACATTATCATGCAGATATGATGTCGAAAGATAAAGTGTTTTGTAATGTTCAGTCAATTGTATAAAAGCATTTGAATCATTCCATATAGATGTATGGAATAAAAAAAAAAGACTGTAGCCATGCAACAGGTAATTTATGACTCTACTGTTCAAGTTGTTCTGGTTAAATGTCAGTATTATTATTGTGGTTGTTGTTATTATTTTACATTTCTCAAGCCACTCTTAAAGGTGAATTTCCTTCCTGATTAACACCTGTGTTTATATAGTGTATCATTAAGAAATGAGTGGTGAATATAAATAAAATCATTACATGAATGAAATAAATAAAATAAAAGCGTACATAAATGAAGTTACTTGACTGTTATGGTGTTTATCCAATGCAAAACTGTTTTACTTGTTTCTATTTTGTCCTGTGTCTGCGATTGACTCCTGGCATTCAAGGTTATTTTGCCCAATTTCACATCTAAACATACTGGACCTCAGTGCAATGGATGAATGTCAACTTTAGCCTTAGAAGCCAGATGTTATATACAAGCCAATGAAGAATGAGGACCTTCTGGATTGGCTGATTGGGGAGGTGAAGAGTGTGAGGGTGACAAAGTCCAGCCAGAACACAGAGTAGGCGAAAAATCCCAGCTGGATGAAACCTTAATTGTCTTCTTTTTTAATTTATTATTTTTTTGCACAGAAATCATGGTAGTTACAGGTTATATTTAGGATCATTTTGAACTTTAATGGTTGGCAGTTGGATGTTCTGGGTTTAAACATCACAGAGAGGCCAGACACAGTGTTGTTAACCATCCTGTCCTCAACATGCACTTTTAGGATAAACACTGATGGAAGAAACACTGAAAGGGCACACCTGGGGCAACACAGGGTTTGGGCTTCAGGCTGACACTGAGCGACATACTTGGGAAAGAAATTTTGAAAGAAAAGAGGGAGGTAAAGTGAGATATTGCTCTCTAATTATTTGAACAAGTGGCTGTTGATAGAGAAGAGCGGGCTGAGGGCTGGACTGTGCTTGAGAGTATTAGCTTGAAATCCCAGAGGAGGAATTTATCATGCAACAGAAGAGGGATGATACCAAACATTGCAAAACATTGTTACTTGTGATAAAGTAATGAATGAGGAAGAAAGGGTCAAGAGAGTTAAGTCACAGACTATTCTGAGATCAGGAGAAAAATATTTAGGCAATTATTTGCAATTATGATGACACCAATCCACACATATGCTTTAGCTCAATGTAGCTTAAAAATATATGTGTTAAGAATCCAATCAAGTACTAAATATATATATATAGTGGTGGCCAAAATTATTAGAACACCTGACAGATCTGAAAATTTCTGACAGATCCTTTTTTGCCTCCAAAACATGATTTCATTTCATAATGTTCATGAAACATGCAGATGGTTGCTCTGACCATCAAATATCAGATGAAGTGAGTCGTAACTGTTTTTATCCACTTTTAACTTTAATATTTGGTATGTCCACCTTCTGCAGCAACTACAGCAGCACATCTCTCTAGCATAGTGTCAATATATTTCCTCTGAGAACTTCAACATTAATGTTATCCCATGCCTTCTGCAACTGAAGCCAAAGGCTTTCCTTTGAATGTACAATAGATCTGTCCAGTTTATTTTCCAACTCGCCCCAAATGTGCTCGATGGGGTTGAGGTCCGGACTTTGAGGGGGCCAGTCCATCATTTTCAATGTTCCAGCAGATTCCTTCCGTTCCAGGTAGTTCCGGAAATAGTTAGAAGAATGATTCAGGTCATTGTCCTCTTGGAAAATAAATCCAGGCCCAATAAGACGACTCCCAGATGCCAAGTGTTCTAATAATTTTGCCCACCACTATATACTGATTACTATAAATGTTGAAATTGAAATGTTTTTTTTTTAAATATTACTGCGTAAAGTGTGATGTATTATCTATCTATCTATCTATCTATATATATATATATATATAGATAGATAGATAGATAGATAATACATCACACTTTACGCAGTAATATTTAAAAAAAACTGTTTTCAACATTTATAATAATCAGTATATTAGAATGATTTCTGAAGGATCATGTGACACTGAAGACAAAATTTAAAAGTTAAAATATTAAAATAGAAAAGTTATTTTAAATTTCGTAATATTTCACAATATTACTGTTTTACTGCAGGTTTGATCAAATAAATGAATCATTGGAAAGCATACATTTTGAAAGATATATATGTAATTATATATTGTACGTATTTAAAATATACATATAAATAATTAAAAATAATTTAAAAGTAAAAAATAATTGTTAACAATATACAGCATTATATATGTAGCATTGTTGCCATATTTATCCTATAATGACTCTAAACTAGCAGAAGAGGAGCAAAGACTGTAACCTGATCCGATAGCAAAACAAACTGTAAATGGACAAATGGCCATAATACTTGTATTAGACAGTGTCTTGGGCTTTTTATCTGGAGCTGAAATATTGCTAATGATTCCTCCTTCTGTTTGTTTTCATTGATCAGAGCTCACTGGTCTGAGTGGTTTAGTATGAATTCCAGCTCCATTTGCATTGCTCTCTCAGTGGTGGGCTTTGAGACACTGTGTTTATTAGGTCGTAATTAGATTCTCCACTGTATTCTAAGAAACTCCTTTTATGAACTCCTTTTTCAAACAGTTTTGCATTGATTTCCCCCCACTGTTTACCATTCACTGAGCAATCCTCTGGGACAGCTGAACTTGTGCTCTAAAGCAAACCTTTATGGAGCCCACAAAACACCTCACGGCATATTATTCATCTCTTTGTACTAAATGTAAAACATGGTCGCATACACTTTGGGTGTTTTTCAAGAGTATGGAGAATTAAGTCACATGTAATTAATGTTTCCCTGTTGCACTCTGTCTCTTTCCTCACAGCATTTCAGCAGCGTGAATCATCTTAATGAATCAAGGCAACAGAAGCATGGACTGCATAAATTGACACCAGAGTGGTGTGCCCAATATCACCCTGCCCCCGTGGGAGCTGGGAGGATGAGTGTGTGCTATTTTCCATTTTTAATATTTGCACACATTTTTTTATCCTGAAAATAACAATCCCCAGTTTGTGCGCACACATTCGGAATGACAGGGAAGAAACTGTTACCTAGTTGTTCGGAAGGTGATTCCCAGCAGAGTGTTTGAAAAGTTTTAATCGCAATTCTGCCAGAATATTCAATTATCAACAATATCACTATTTTCAAGAGGTTTACACTTGTCGTAAAGTAATATTCCTCATCCAAATGTTCTAATAGTTGCTCCAGGACAAGATAAAGCAGTCTCCAGTGATTTACTTCATGAAAAATGACCTACTCTTCATCAATATGTATCGAACTCCATGAGAAATGTAACGTTGGTTAATCTGAATGATGTTAAAAATCGAATAATTAGCCTTTTAAATCTTATAAAGTGAACATTTCAGTTGCATATGCTATATTCAGCCCTTCTGACAGTAGAAACCAGGAGGTAAAAAATTAATAGCCTCTCTTGAGATGTCCCCTCACCACAACAAGCTGGAGATCTTTAGTGGTTAGCGTCTGAATATGACAGCAGTGAACTGCCTTACAACTTGAGCCAAGAACACATTCACACTTCAAATCTTACAAAATCAGGATCTATGCCTCTCCTCTCTCTTTCCCACAGTCCGCAATCTCTCCTTTTGAAGACAAGACATCACCCGCTCTTTCAGCCTTCAACACATCTTTCCGGTCACTGCATCACATCGCTTGCCTCACTTGTTTGACCTGTCAATCTAAATAGGTGTTTTGGCAACATTCCTGATGCTAGCCGTAAAGATCCCCCTCCTGGGATATGGGACAAGACAAAAATTGTTCAATAAAAGACAGTACAAAAAATAACAAACACATTAAACAACTCTGCAAATAACTTGCAAGACGTGGACATTTATGTTGAAAAGTGACAATTCAATTTATCTAAAGTGTACAAATGTAAAGCAAAAATAGGTGTGGTGACACAAAATATGGGCTCTCATTAAATATGTGCATATCATAATCTTGATGTGTCAGTTTTCTCTGATTACATTTAATTGTTATTATGTAGGCTTTAAAAAAGTAATTAAATGCAGTTTTTGAAGCGATGTGAATTAATCATTGGTGCTAAGGGTTAGGAATTCACCACATCGTCTGAGCTTTTTTATTATCTCTATTAAAATAAACAATCCAAGTGAAAATTATATGCAAATGAAATCTTTCAAACCAAGTTAACTGAATTTTCATACGCATTTTATTATTTATTTAGAAATAATTTAGTACATTTTTATTAGATTTAGATCAGGATATGTAATAGGTTTGACTTATAATGGGTTTACTATTTTTAAATAGTTAAATGACTTATGTGTAATCAAAATGCAAGAAAACGTGATTTTTTTATTGTTGTGACGCAGCACATGTCACCTTTACAGACTCTGAGAGCTTTGTATAGCCTGTCTCATTACAGGAGAAATGGGGTGAGAGGTGTTCTGTTGGCTTTTTGAAGCAACCAGGAAAGAGAAAGAGAAAACTAATTTACACTCCTCCACATCTTGAGGATTCCTTTCTTTTTGGGGAGAGTGAGGGCAACGAGGTGGGATGGTGGCGTGATCCAAACTACCAAACCTTTGCACTTGGATAGGACGCTTCCTATATGATCGGTCCATTTTGTTTGTAAATTGGTTCATTTCTAGTTAATTGCTGTTAACACAAGAGGAACGAGTGGCTTAAGAGGGCTTGACCTACGGGGGTAAAGGCTGGCCCGATGAATGTGTGACGTTTTCCTTACCTGCATTGTCTAGGTCAGGAGGGGTGGGAAGGGCAGACGGGAGCTTTGTTGGCTTTGTGCGAGTGAGAGGGACCCTGTCTTTCAGGGCCACGGAGCAGCCAAGGTCTGAGCCCATCCACCCCGACTATGGAAGAAAAAGGACAGAGAGAGTTGAGGACGGATCTACTCCAATGAGCGCACACACTTCCCTCAAAGAGGCAGTCTACCACCCCCATCCCACCACTCCAGAATGGCTTGAGGGCACTAGCCCTATCTATAGCTCTCACTTTTCAATTCCTTCTGTGCTCATTAACAAAACCATGATGGCAAATCCCACAAATCCTTTCTTTAGGCATGTGATAGAATTGACCGCTCTCTCTCCAATACTAAGAACTTAAAGGGACAGTTCATGAAAAAAAAAAAAAAAAAAAATCATTGACTCACCCTCATGTCTTTCTATGACTTACGTTCTTCTGTGGAACTCAAGCATATATATATATATATATATATATATATATATACACACACACACACACCACTGTTCCAAATTATTATGGAAGTGACATACCAGTAGGATTTCAGTACAATAAACATTCAGATTTTAGTTTTTCAAAGAAAGTGTTAGTTTGTTTTATTTATCCATATCTTTTTAGATAACTGGTATTAATCTCAGACAGGTTTGTTAAATAGTTTGCCAGGTCTAATTAGGTAAATGGAAACCCTACTTAAAGAGCTTGTTCCACATTATTAAGCAAGTCACAGTTCTCATGCAATATGGGGAGGAAGAAAGATCTTTCTGAAGATGAAAACAACTAATATTGTGTGAAAACCGAATGGAGATTATCAAACTATCATAAGATTTGTGAGTAATTTACAGCGCAATAGAACTTCCTTTGAAAAACTAAAATCTGAATTGTTTATTACTGATATATATATATATATATATATATATATATATATATATATATATAGTATATTTCTGGGTCATTTTGGAGTCAGCTTTCCCTTTTAAAAAGGAAACTAAAGATTGAAATAAATACAAACTAAATACCAAACAGTTAAATAACACTTTTAAAGTCTAATGTTAGCTATTTAAACTTTGGCATTCAAATGAGTCTTTGCATGTACTCTGACAAAGACCAAAGACCTGAGACGATGCTAAAATAATCACCATATCTGTGGGGAACATCAGTGTATCTGTCCACATACACGGAGGCGATTACTGTGAGCGGCAAAGAGTGACAACCTTCTCAGACATCACAAATCCGCACAATGAAAACTGCACAGGTAAGATGTTGTACCCTCAGGAGAACATAACTGGCAGCTCATTATAATTGTCCCAGTAGAGAGTCAAAGGCTAGTCTTATTCCCTCAGGCCTCACCGAGAAATACAGTATCTGATCAGAAGAAAGCACCTGGAGCCCTCTCTACCCTCAGAGAACAGAGTATCGTGCCCGCAAAGTGGTGTTTTATGTTTAAGTGTAATTGTACATATGCTTAAAAGCTTGTGTTTGTTGAAAATCTAGGTGTTTCCATGCAAGAGTTAAATTATTTTTAACATGCATTTTACCTAGAAAGATAACAGTAAAAGACATCAAAAGGAAATGCAAATGATCTTGAAAGTGCCTTGTGTGTTTTTGCATTGCTGGGGCTTCAAATCACAGCCAATAAGTGCATGCAAAATACAAGCTGGGGCAAAACACCTCACATTTAGTATTATAAATATTAAGGGATTGTTCACACCCATCATGTTATCTTAGTTTTTGTTTTGAAAAGTGAAATGGTTTCACAGCTAAGGCTGGTTTCATAGCAGTCCAGATTACCAGCATGAAAAATAAACAAAAAATTCCTTTCAGTATTACTGCAGTGTCTAACTGTTTGTGTTGAATACGTCTTATTACAATTCAGTTTTCAAATAAAACACTGCCTCTTCAAGGTACAGACACTCTTGGCAGAAATAATCTTTAGCACCTGCCTTGGCACCACTAACTAAAACAACCTGACCCAAGGACTGGCACAGGCACATTCAATAAGTATAAGTGGCACCTCTATGGGCCAAACAATCCACTAATTGAACAGCACCTCTGCGAAATGAAATACCTAAATTGGTATGATTCAAAAAAGAACAGAAATATTTTGGTCTGCAGTTGGACGCATGGGATCAAAAGCAATGCAGCACTGTATTGTTGCACTAAACAAAAACAGAATCTATCTGAAAACACATAGAAGTTTCCTGATGGGTATGTGGGTTATGGGTAACCTCCTGAATGGTTCCTATAATGATAGTATACATGCTGTTGATTTTAAGTCCCAGAAATGCATTTGAGGGAATTTGCCCTTTCCTGGTAGTGACAACAAACATCATGTCTTAAAAAATGGGTTTTTATATGAAATAAAAATGATTATGTGTGTTTTAATAAGTGGTAATTTATAAAATATTTGTTTACTTCCAGCATTTGGAGAAATCAAAAAAATTACACCAAATGAAAACATGCAAAATAAAGAAACAAAACATTCAACTACGATTACGGTCATAAATACAATTAAAAGTGACATTTAGTAACGTTTTGTCTCAACAAACCACAATTGTGCACAATTCAGAAATATTGGAGAATTGATTTCATGCTTTATAAATTCAATTCCTAAATTTGATTTGAGGTAGGCCTAACAAACAGCATACAAAATTCAACTAAATAAATGTAATTTTTAAGTAGAAAATGGAGGAGATAAACTTTGAATGATGGTTTGACAAAGCCTTGTTTGTTTAAACTGAACGTGATTCAAAGCCCAAAAAATACTCAAGGCGAAGTTCTTTTTTGTTCTTCGCTTACAGGCTTTCATAGACAACCTAGGAAGTCGGGAAGGTCTTGTTTTTTAAGTTTCGTTACAAGCTGTTCACATAATAAAACGATTAAAAAACAATTCATATGAAAATTCTTATATAGGCTATAGCCCCTTAAAGTGCCCCTTTAATGCTATTTTAAAGGTTCCTAATTTTATTTTGGAGGTCTCCTACAACAGGTTTACATGCATCACAGGTTTAAATGCACATCACCACATTTTTCACATTTTATATATATCAGGCTTCCTCAGTCCTCAGCGATTGTACACACTGTAAAGACAGTAAAGATGACGTTGTTTTTAACATATCAATCCGAGTGCGAGTCTGAGGATGAAATCTTCAACCCGAACCTCCATCGCAAGGACAACTTGAGCAGGACGTTTCTCAGTGATATGCTACTCAGTTTGAGGTATATTATGAGATGTTGCAACTGTAATTCCTCACCATCAGCATTAACAAATCAACAAACTGATGTGTATATTTGTAATTTATTGCGGTGCACATGCGGGAACTGTATTAACTATATCAATAATGGTGCATACTTTAGCCGCTAATGTGAATGACTGATGTAACTAAGTTTGCAAAACCAATCTTGCTCCTTGCTTTATCTTTACTCAAAGTAGTAAGAACATTAGACAATCTGCATTAATAGACACATTAGGTAATGGTGGGCCCACAGCTGATTTGCAAAACTAATTTCAGTAAGAAGTAATAATGTGAGTTGTTTTTCTAGTGACATAGAACTGTAACGCAGTGGGATTCGAATTACAAATGACTCGTATAGGCTTGGAGCCAATTCTTCACTTCTGAATGGTGGAAAACTCTGCAATATGCTTATATAGTTGGATTTGTGTAGTTTACACACACACACACACACACACACACACACACACATTCTTGAATATATGGTTTTTGGGGACTCTCCATAGACGTAATGGTTTTTATACTGTACAAATTGTATATTCTATCCCCCTACACTCACCCTACCCCTAAGCCTACTCATGACACAAAATGTTTGGCATTTTTTTTAATTGTTTTTAAGCCATTTGGTTTACGAGGACACAGGAAGAATCCTCATAAACCATGTTTACGTTGTAATACCCATGTAATTATACAAATTTGTGTCCTCATACGTTGGACATGTACACACAAACGCACACACAAAGACATCATCATCTCTGCTTTTTTAAAAGGTTTCTTCTGCGATTCTCAACGGTACACTGTTTATAAGTTAAGTGGATCACTCAAACACTGATATTGTTTTCTTATGTGGGTGGCATTTCAGAGGGTCGAATCAAACCTGATCTAAAAGACAAGCAACCATTTAAAAGATTAGCTGAGAAAGAGACCTCAGAATAACCCCTGCTATTGAATGAAAATAAACACTATGAGATGGTGTGGATGGCGAGACAGCATCTCATTTGCAGCATGTTTAATTTGTCTAGGTGTGATGGAGAGGAGAAGAACTGGGCTGTTGGAAAAAGTAGCGAAGGAGGAACGTAATTTTAGAGGCTAATGATCTTTGCCTTTACAAATGGGCGGGAGAGAGCGCCGAGTGAAACAGGATACACCTAGAATCACCCTTGAAAGGTACAACAGTCTTTGTCCCCCAGGAAAAAAAAGACAAGATGGCAGTCAGCAGGGGCCATTTCTCCGACATGGCCATAGGCACTCATGTTGTCATGACAGTGATTGCAGAGAACACTGGGATTTATTCTAGATCTATGGTATAGCCATCATACTGATCTAACTAATAGATATAACACTTCTGACAATGCAATCTGTTTGAAATTCTCTGAGGGAGTGTCACAAATCTATAATAATGCTGTCAATTCAAACACCTTACATGTATTTGTCAACAATCAGTGAAAATTATTATTAGCTGTGGCATTGTAATAATTGATTGTAAAAGATTTCAATCCTCACGGCAGAGCGTAGCTATGATTAATCAGTTTTCTTATCACGTATGGCTAGTTTGGTGGGTGCGTGTTTTAAAAACATAGTCTGTTTCTTTCCCAACTTGAGGCAAATTGTGTTTTAACACATCAGGGAGTTGTCAAAGGGTAAATGCTATGTGCATATTATAATGTGCACATTTCCTCCTCACATTCTTTTTGTAGTATTCAATGCATGTCAGTCACTGTGGCTTTTTACCGAGGAGATGCTGAGCAGCGGTTTCCATTACCATGGAAACTTCACATGCTCTGTGTCATGAGAAAATTCAGATTAATTGAAAAAATGTCTGTGAGTGTTTGATGAATACCATGCACCCTGACGAAAACCACAGCACTTGCACTGGTGGTACATTACTGAAGCAGATTACTTGTTTTGTCTTCCCATCACATCGTTCAACTTTCATATTTAAAGAAAGTAAAGTTTGTCGGGACAAACTTTTATGTTGGCTTGACAAAGCCTTGTCTGAAAGTTTGTACATTTTATAAGCTTCCTAAAGCATCACAACTGCTTCTACATTGATAATAATAATAAATGTTTTTTTAAGCACTAAATCAGCATATTAGAATGATTTATGAAGATTCGTGTGACATTGAAGACTGGAGTAATGATGCTGAAATTTCAGCTTTGCCATCACAGGAAAAAATTTAATTTTAAAATATATTCAAATAGAAAAAGGTCTTTTAATTTGTAATAATATTTCACAATATTACTGTTTTATTGCATTTTTGATTAAATAAATGCAGCCTTGGTGTGCATAAGAGACTTGAGCATATATACTGTATATAATGCTTTGAAGAGTGTGAACTTACACATTTTTATATGTTTAAAATGGTCTTATATTTGGCAAATCAAGTGCACTTTCTGAATACATTAACTGAACTAATTTCATCATTTAACATAATTTAAGACATCTATTAAAGTTGTATTATTGCCAGAAGCATTTTCTGTTATCAGAATCAAAGAGTTCTTTCCAAACCGGAAGACGACGAGAAAAGACTCCAGAAAATCTCAAATGTGTCTCTTCAGGAGGTCTCAATAACGTCTCAAACTGTGCTCACATTTGCCATGATATTAAATTCTGAACTCAAACATTTATAATCAGATTCCTCAATGACTAACCTATTGTATTGATTTTATAACTATCTAATTTGTATCATTTGTTTATTTTTTTATTTCTCATTCTTCAATAAGACACAAATGAGATCCATTAACTTTGAAAGAGCAACCTCTTTTCCTCTGGGATATCAGGTCAATAGTCAATGTCAAAATAATTATCCTATTGTACAAGTAATTCTAACAAGTAAAAAAAAAAAAAAAAAAAAAAAAGAATCACAATTGCCCACTATTTCTGTATAGTTTCATAACATGGATTTTTGCTCATGAGTTCGTATCAGACCCGTGTTTTCATCTGCATGCCTGGACAGGTATGGACCACCACAAAGAGTGGTATCAAGTGTGCTGCTTACTTATTAGAGCTTTGTTTTTGGCACTCTGACCAGTTGCCCCCGCCTGCTGACAACCTCATGGGTTTCCTTAGTAACCAGTGACCCCACTAATGATCCTTATCAGCGGTTGCCACGGATACCAATAGCCCCCACAGCCAACTGTCCTCCAAAGCACATATTAGAGGTGAGCTCTCACGACCTCAATTTTTACCTCGACAGCATTTAGAGTCCACACCCCTTCTCTAAAAGAGGGAGACAAAACACTCTATAAAGTAATCCACTCACTTAAATGTGACATAGTATTGAACTAAAATAAAATAAAAACAATCAAACTGTGATTATATTATTTAGATTTAATCAGAAACAGAAAAAGCGTAAGGTTTCAGTATAAATCCAACTTTTGGTCCTGGAGACTTTTAGAAAATCTCTCTTAAAACTCACTTCTCACACTCTCACTAGTTTCATTAAAGATGTCCAACAGTGTATATACATTAAATGTTAATTATTTTCAAAAAAAAAAATTCTTCTTTAAGTAATGAAAATTTCCACTACATCTCAAAATGTTTAATAATCTGTGATGGAAATTACATTTTTGGAAAATAATGACTGACACCTTTAAATTGCTAAGGCTAATTTCACAGATATCAGCTTATGTTTCCTAAATACACATAATTAAATGTACTCTATAAACTTTTATATTTAAGTATATAAATATACATAACTATAGGTTGCCTGGAAATGATGTACAATGAAAACACTTAAGTGATATATACACAAAAAAATGTAGGCCTTTTTTTAAAGATTAAATTAATAGTAAAATTCCATCAATTTATTCACTTAAATTACGTAAGGATTATTCAATTCGATTTGATGGAATTTTACTATTAATTCAATTGCGTAAATCTTAAAAAAAAATGCCTAAACATTTTTTTGAGTGTACTTTGATTTCTCTTGATAAGTACAATAGCTTTCAATAAAACTTAAGTGAAGCTAAATTGTTCAGTGTGTGGTACAGTTGTAATTTGTGAAACATAAATCATTTTCAGACAAAAACTATTGAAATGCTTTATAATGTTATATTAACAATGATATTTTTCATAGTCTATGACTGTTAAATTAATAAAATATTCACATAAAATTTTGCAAAAAACTAAATGTTAATGGCATGAAAAAAAAAAGAAAGAAAAAAAAAAAAAAAAAAAAAAAAAGTTTTAATAAAAATCAACCCCCCGGACATAAAAGTGCCAGAAGTTGAAGAAACACCAAACTGAAATCATATCATGATTTCAGGCGGAACCGAGATCACGGCTGAACTTCTGACCTCGAGGCCTGTGGTTTGATTTTTTTTTCCCCAGGAGATGCTTACATACATTCACAAACAAGACACATCTGTACTCGCGCTGAAGCTAAAAGACTATGTTTGCACACTGGGTAATTACCTTCATAAAAGACAAGCCCTCCTCGCATCAACAAACACACAACCTTTTCCTTTCCTGTAGGGATTTGGCAGCTCTGCCGAGTTCATTTCGAGTAAGCCACGTAGGGCATCCCCTGACATCTAAGATACCTACCCATCGGCACAATGACATGGGTGGGTGTCTGCTGAATGAGTGCCCTGCAAACTCCGGGGCTCTACCTATGTGCTTTATTGTGACTTTTAAAGACAAGCTCTCTTTGATGTTTATGAGGAAAAGTGAGACAAGCATTAGGTAGCTACCCCGAGGCCTGACACTAAATCTTTACATGAGGCAATGACTCCACACAGAACAATGGCTCTTTACATTCATTATTAGAAGCCATCAGTCACTTGTTTACATTGTGTTTCTGCAGGTGAAACATGGTTTGTTGGTGCTCTTTGTCAGAGGAGGAGAAACAAAGACGATAACAAGAAGTGGGATCAGGTGAACAATGTGTGTATGTGTGTATGATGATACATGCGTTCTGCAGCCACACCCAAACACTTTAAAACATCAAAATGATCATTACTGTCACTATTATTTTTATATCTTTTTGCCGAAAAGTAAATGTCCCATCCTTTCACGTCAGATGAAGGGTTCTGACCTTCCAAAACATGACAGGGAGTCTTGAAAAGCTGTCAAGTTGAGGCATTAAACGACACCTGAGAGGATATAATTACTCTAAAGGTGCTAATGGGGTTTATTCAGTCTTGTGGAGAAAACACGACAGTGGACGAAAGAATGGGTGGTGTCTTTTGCTTGGAGCAGCTTTGTTGTCGTGAAGGTATTCATAATGGAAAAGAGACGGAATAACAGGTGTGTACACCATGTCCGTGACATCCCTTCATGCTCCAAAACAGGGGCTTTTCATCCGTATCTATGCGCGGAACAAAAAGGTCCGCTCCCTCCTCCCAGACTGTTTGTTTTTCCTCGATAATTTGCACTGTTGGCTCAAGTCAAAAGGTGTTTTCACTAGAGAGGCAAGGAGGCAAATCTCTCTTTAAAGTGATGAAAACAGTTTACATCCAATTGTCACCAAACTTGGTGAATGAATCCAAAGTTTATTTGTAGTAGCAAATGGAGGGCGATTCCCAGGACGGAGTGGGGGAGGTCTTCCAGAGAAAAAGGTCCAAGATAGCCAAATATTATGACTGACTGCCTCCTAAATCCCAAGCCTAATTCTAAACAGATGGATATCACAGATGCATGGTATATTTGAACTGTTTCCTCTTCTCTTGCATGATCCTGACACGCATTATTGCTAAACACGTCCTTGAGATGACTACTAGAACTGATAAAACGGAGTTGTTTGCCGTATTCGAGCATGTTTGAGACAATAGACTTCATTCATGCGCATATTGTCATCTGTTATGAAACAGCTTGGCCTCGGAAATCAGATATTGTTGTTATCTTACTTTCCTTTTCCTCTTTTTGTGATGACTACATTGGATAGATTCAACTTTTTTGCTCAGATCTAATTGTTGTATAAACAAGAAGGCAACAAGAGCTCTGTGTATCCACTTGTAGATGATAATCACCACCACCACCACCTAAAGTTAAATGAAACATCATTGATTGAAAGCCAAGGAGACTTTCTGGTATCTATAAACAATCTCCTCCTAGACCGGCGGAGACATTTACAACAAGTTGAGGACTTTGGTATAATATGTTTGATCATAAAATGACTATTATCAATAAAAACGAACTATTTCTTTTTCACTGGATAACAATCATCAGGTCATCATGTCTGAGTACTTCTGTGACTAAAAAAGTCTGAAAACTTAAAATATAATAAGAATAAGAATAAGAAGAATAAGAAGTTTACATATTTAAAACTATTTTTTTTCTTTTATTTTGTAATAATTATGAATTTATATTTTTTAATTATATATATATATAACAGCTCAAAGCTGTTACTGTATTGTAGAATATTATACACATGCATAAACACACACACACACACACACACATATTTTGTTGCCTGTGTTAGCTTATTTGTTTTACCAGTATGTACTTCCACATTTCAACAGAGTCATTAAGTCAGTGACAAATGCCTGGAAAGCTGCTGCTCTGAGCCCTTTCCTCTGTTTAGAAAGAAAAACTCCTGTCCTTGGTAATGAGCGGGCTAATTCATCATGTGTCAGTGAACTGGTTCCTCACCACAAGGCGCAGGTAAGGAATGTGGGAGAGAATGTTCTCTCTCTCCGTCTTATCTCTCTTTTAGCACGTCTTCATTTCTGTTGAGTGCTACATGATAACCTAAACTTTGGCCAAAGTTTGTACACATTCCAAAGAGCTTTTTTGAGCACCATGACACCTCTATTGTACACAATCAGCAAAATAGGCGGTCAAATGTCAAACTGTTCTGATGGGATGTTTTGTAAATACTGTGCGATAATGACTTTAAATACTCGCAGACAACACTTTTACAAGGGGGGTACTTTTTTACGTGTAACGAGAGGCTTTCTGCAGACACCCGGGGGCTAAACTTGTCACAGAGGAGTAATAAGTCTCTTAGTTCAGCCTTGGCACTTGACAATGTTGCTGCTGCATTGAATTACAAACAGCCCATGGACAAGTCCTTCTCCTCTTCAGGGATATTTAATCTGGTGATAAATTGTTTTGGAATTTGAGGCCTCATTGAACAGGCAGGTTTTTTTTCCCAGGCAGGTTCGTCTCCTTGTCTGCCCCGGTGGAGTATGCTGATATGACAGTTTGCTCATCTTTCAACTTTTAACCCATTTAAAACAACAAAGGAGGGACTGAAATGAATTAATCTGGATTCATAATTGAGACGCAATGAGACACCACCCAAAGGCCTGGAAGAGAGAACTAAATATGAAGGCTGTTGTGACAGTTTGCACCAAATGTAGCGAAAACAAAATATCCACAGAGGGGGAATAAAGGCAAAATGTCCCAAAATGAAATAATGGCATCAGTTCCAGTAGCTACAGTATATCTATTGTGTGAAGATAAAGAAGTATGGTTTCAAATGTACTACACAGTTGTCTATATAAATGGTAATACATTAAGGTCCCGGTTCTGGAAGCTCATTGGTCAATTCAGCATTCCAGCTGTGTCATATTCTACAGTATACTGTAACAGTTTTTACCTCTTTACCATTTAATTCTCATAGCATAGCAACATTTTGAAATATCCTCCTCCATTTACTCATTTACTTACACTGTAAACCCTAACGCTCAAAATAATTAATTGGTTTGAGTAGAGCCAACTCAAATTAAACAAATTAGGTCAATCAAATTAACTTTTATGAGTATTTAGAACTTTATTTTTCTTTTGAGTTCACATAACTGACACATTTTGAGTTTTATGAACTTGTTTCTTTTAATTTAGACAAACTTAAACTTTTTTTTTTTTTTTTACAGTGTACCCTCATGACATTCCATCTGTGGAAGACACACACACACACACACACACACACACACACACACACACACACACACACACACACACACACACACACACACACACACACACACACACACACACACAGACATTTTCCAAAACTTCTTCCAGGTTCAGGTAAGTCAAGGTGAGTAAATGATGACAGAATTTCCATTTTTGGTCGAAATATTCCTTAAATTTGTAAAATATCCCTTGAATTTGTTCCCTTTAATGAAAATTTTAAAATATTTTTTTAATAATGGTGTCGTTAGGCACGACGCACAGCTGAGTGTATTGCTTAAATATATGCTTAAGAGGCAGCAAACAAGTAAAGGTATCCATGCAGAGTGAAATTTGCCAAATGAAATATTGTCATGTAAAAGATGGGGTCAAAGATGATAACAACACTAAACTGATTACAAAACTGAGGAAAAGCATTAGAGTGTCACTCAGATTTGCTCTGAACAGATGGACGCAGAGAGGAATTCATTAGGCATGAATGGAGGGAAGGTCCTGTGGTTTTTAATTGTAAAGGAACTTATATCTATTTGCCAAATGTTAACCTATCTCGTGCTAGCATTACAATGGCAGCAGTTTATTGATAATACTGTTCATTTAAATGATTAAAGGGGTGTCATTATTTACTCACTTTCATGTCGTTCCAAATCTGTATCATATCATCTATTGAAGACAAAAGATGATATTTTTAAAAGTTCTTAGAGGGTTTTTAAAATGAAACATTAGGGTCTAATGTGGTTTTTGGTGACAGAATTTCCAATTTTAGATGAACAATCACTTTACTATAACAATGCTGTAATTTGTTCAAATTACAGCAATGTATTTTTAGTCAAATGGATTTAATCAAATAAACAAGCAGAGAAGATTAAGATTTAATTTGTAAATGCACATTATTGCTTTATGGTGAAAGACTGCTGATGGTTCATATTTACAGCAGCAGTTTAACAGTTTGCAACTGAGAATCCTGTTGAAACGCACACTTGAGGGTCACAGTTTAATGAAAGCAACGGAAAGCATATGATATAAAATCCTCTTTAAATGACTGCAGCACATTTTATCTCATTATTGGAGAGGCATCTAAAGACCTTGGCTAATTTACAGTGTGGCTTCTGGTGTATTTTATAATTTGTTATTGGACAAATTGGTAGTCCTTTGTCCTCATTGGCTGCGTGTCAAAGTTGTAGCTCCTTGGTTGTGTGGATGAGTAATTCTTTGAGTTTGAAAACAGATGTCAAAACACTAACAATGGCATGACACAGTTTGCTATCCTTTTAAGCCAGCCCGACTGCTTGCACTGAAAGCATTTGGCAAACTTTGCGAAGAGAAGGCACAGGAGAGAGGATGCTGTGCTTTTACAAGCCTACTTTAGCGGCTTTCGAAATACTTGGCATTTACACTGGCATTTAGACTTATATATTTATTTCACTCTTGTGCAATAACATTCTGTGCAGGATGCAAATTTTGTTAGTTCTTGCGAAGCCATGACATTTTAAAATGTGAAATAAATTGATATGGTCCAATTAAATTGTAACTGTTAAAGGAAATATCCAGCCTTCACCAGTGCCCAAATTGCTCTGTGCTTTGCATTTCTATTTAATTACGGTAGCAAGAGTGTTAGGCGATAACAGTGAGATCTCTCTCTTGCCTCTTTGTAATGCTTTGAACATTGAAATTGTGTCTGGGGGAAGACGATGCCTCTAAAAAGCCTCGTACCGCTGAGCAGAAAAGCACGCCAGGGCCACCTGGAACGCGAGAGTTCAGGCAAGTGACCGCAGAATGTATTCCATATCGTGTTATGGATCTCAAACGCCCGGCTACAAAAAAAGAAAAGAACACTAAATTGCCAGAAAGTAGGTAGAGAGATTTCATACATTCAGAGAGTTTGGAGGTGACCTTGCTTATTTGGCGCATGTGTGTACCTGCTTGCACTCACAGACATGCTGACAGAATGAATAAGACTCGGAGGGAAAAGAAGCGAACCCTCAGACAAACAGAGGTGGCGCTTTCAGAATAGCAATGAAGCATCCAGAAAGTGAGTTCCGCCTAACCGTTCCTTTCCCCTTCCAGATAGGAACCTAGATTCGGAGAGAAATGCGGCCCCTAATGTGTGTGTCACATCATTTCTTTGACACGCAGGTGGATGTGATAGAAAAAAAGAAAACTCTTTTGTAAGTGTCAGGGTTCATAATAGCCTGCAGTGGATGCTTTAGATGAAAGATTTGGCTGAATAGGAGAGGCGTTTGAAGAGGATGCTCTTTAAAGGAAAGCCTACAGGGGAATATGTAGAGATCTCTTACTAATACCTGTTACCTCTGGGAGAGGGGTTGAAGAGAGGATAGAGAGTGAAGGGAGACACACGAGCATTCATCTGAGAATTGACACACATTTCACCTGCAGGAATTGTCACTCTGTCTAATGCACCGTCTCCCCTGCTCAAAAATACAAGAGATCCACTTGCAACTATCTGGCGAAGCTTTCAGAAGCCGTAAAAAAGCAAGAGATCTGATGTCTGGTGTTAAGAGGCCGGCAGTGCTTCCACATTAGCAGCGATGTGATAACTTAACTTTTTTTTCCTTGTAATAAACGTTAATCATACTACTTTAGGTTGGAAAAAAAAAATTACAATCGTGTCATCATTTAGCTATTCTTAAGGTGTTCCAAACCAGTTTCGTTCATCTGTTGAACACAAAATACTTTGAAGTTTTAAAAACAACACTGGACCCCAATGACTTTTATTGTATGTACAAAAAAATTTTTTTTATACTTTTTTTGATTAAATGATGATGACAAATCTATGCATTCAAGTTATGCAAAATGTAGCATTCAAAGAGAATATTATGGTAAGCAAATGCCATCAAGTTTAAACAATAACAAAAGTCGAAGAAAGTTCTGAGAGAAAGCTCAGTTTAGTTCTGCAGCAAACAATCAACAAACAAATTAGATTTAACGCAGGAAAAAAACAAAAAAACAAGCCCTTTTTCCATGTATGCTTTCAGAGTGTAGTTTAAAACAAACATACAATGTGCTAATCAAAAGCATCTAACTTTGTGCCGGTAGACACAACGATCTTTATTATTAACATCATTCCACCAACCACCTGAAACACATACCATGTGTTTTTAAACAAGTTTAAAATTGGAGCCTAACAATAAAATGTAAGTCAATTAAACAAGTCTGCCTGCCGCAGCTGATATAAACAAGGCAAATGTTTTGTCTCTGTGTAATTACCAGATGTTTATGATACCTGCTGTAGTTGTCTTGTGTCAAATTCATAATCAAATATTGCTGGCACAGTAATATTTAGAAAACAGCTTGACACCTTTTGATTCGTCTTGAAGATAATGGTTGTGATTAATTGGCGTTCTATCTCCCCCCCCCCCCCCCCCCCCGCTTCTTTTCCTTTGTTGTTTTGATAGTCTCAGACAGCTGTCCCCATACAATGGGGAATTATTACTTCATTTGTAAAACGCTGCAAGGGTTTGTCATTGGTGGAGTGATACATAACACCTTGTGTTACAGGCTGTTGTAGAGCATGTCCCCATTAGGGCAAAATGGCCTCTGTGGAAGAATTACACCTTCCTTACACCTGCTGCCAAGACTTTTATTTTGCCTACGGCTGACAACATCCTGGTTATGAGTACCATGAATATTTGGGCTCTGTCTTACTTTGTTCCCATCACAACATCATGAGAACTCCCAGGCACCTCGGAGAGCTTCGGAGAATTAAGAACAGCAGCTCAAAGAGACAGACAGACAGGGTGAGAGAGAAAGAAAAAGAAAAAGAAAAAAAAAAAAAAAGAGGGGGGAAAAATTAGTCTGAGGTGATGCAAATGATATCCTTAGTGTCTCTTCCCCAAAGCTCCTACCAGCACACTGACAGCTGATGCCAGGATTAAACAAAAAGATCAGGAACTTATGACTAATAGCTCAAAGCAATCATCTCTCATTATTTCAATTACATGGGTAAATGCATGCAATCATGGATCAAATTGCTGCTCTAGAGGGTCCTTTCAGCCACGCGCCTGTTAGCAATAACAAAAAAAAAAAAAAAAAAAAAAGACAAAACGTGCAAATATTTGCATTTATTTGCCTTATAAAAATACATCGTTGTTTGAAAAATAGAACCATTCTGCACCTGCATTTGAAATACTATGAAAAGCATTGTGAAGCTAGGCGATCAGCAAGGAATTTTTTCCCACCACTGCTGTCTTAAGTGAAGAATTCGTAAAAGCTGCCCAAACTGCCCCTGTGTATTGGCTTTGAATGTAGCTGGGCTGGCTGATTCTGGGGTCCTCGCAAAGCTTCTGATTGATGACTCAGTGACTGAGAGAAAATTGTCTGCTATGCATAATTCATGAGGCTATCTATTTGCCCTTAAAAGTAGCTGACAGGAAAGTTTCAGACTGTCTGCTCACAATCAACTTTCAAATCACTTATAAGCGGAATATCAAAAATAGACGAGTGAGGCCAGGAACGGGGTTAGGGACCCTTTCTTGCCTGAGATATTCAAAGAGCAAAGATCAGTCTTTTACCTTTATGTGAGTGACAGGTGAAATGCTTTATGGATGATTCCACACCACCATTGAAATCTGGCTTTGTAAATGCAGGGGTATTTATACAGTAACGTTCACATACGGAGGCTATTTTTAGGCAGATGTAAAGGAAAGCAGATGCTATTTCCACCCTAGTGTACACTACTTGCTTTATGTCTGATAACATGCTACTATAAAATAGTATATAATATACAGTAATAGAATACATAGAGAGTATATATTATGATTAGTGTAAAACAGAATAATAACTATAATTATACTATATATATTAGTATTTTCTTTAGTATTTAATAGCATAATAGTACATTTTCTATAATTTTGTTTTACACTATATATCTAATTGTACTATAAAGCTATTGGCCTCTGAACACGATATATCCAGTATTTCTCAATCATCTCTTCCCTTATAAGCATGAACTGCTTTCTCAGAAGTATTTTTTAATGAACGCTACCTATCAAAATTTTAGAGTCAGAATTTTTTTTTTTTTAAATGAACACTTCTATTCAGCAAGGATGCCTTAAATTGATCAAAAGTTTTTTACAAAAACAAATTATTTAATCTAAATGCTGTTTTTTTTACTATTAATCAAAGAATCCTAAAACAGGTATAACGGTTGATAAAACTCATAATAACATTATGAATTAGTACTTTTTTCTACTTACACTATGTAATTATACTATATATTTTTTTGATTAAAATTGTAATTTTCTACACTTTACATAATTGGCATGTAATGTATGTTTATGTAGTTTGTACATACATACATTTATATAATGAAAAAACTACTAAAATAAATTAATGGCACTATTGTAATGCTAAACAAACTGGATTCAAATTCAGATTGCCAATTAAAAAGGAAAAGGAACATTTTCTACTCAAAGTTTTGTAGTATTGTTCTGTGTGGCCAGTGGTACTTACCTTTAATGCAAAAAAGATAGGCAAGTGTATAATATTGTTTTGAAGCTCTTGGGCACGTTAACAGGATAGCAAAAGTCTCATCTTCCCCAAGGCGATTGTGTGAACGAATCTGCGATAATACTCGACACCATGTTTGCAGACAAAGAGGGGACAGAGGAGCCTGACGTTTCAAAAACTTATGTAAGAGACTCTGTAAATCTATTTTGTATTGACTGGGTGCCACGGCCCTGGCCCCTGTGTAACTGAACTCTGCCTTTGTCCCTCTGTCTCACTGACTCCAAAGGACCAAGTGGCCTGACAGAATTCCTGCCCTGTCCAGCGAAATCCCAGAGAGGGGGGTGGTTATAGTGGTCAGACCCGTCCCAGTTCACTCTTCCCATCCTGTGCTTCAGCTCTTCCTGCACAGGCTCCATCGACCTGTCACAGACATCAGTGAGATTGACTGCAGGGGCAGATGCGCAGTTTTAACAGGTAACCTGATCCAGCAGTCCCATCTGGCCGCCAGCCTTCCTCAATTCACACTTCACCCAAAGAACACATCAAAAGATGCACACTCTTTGTGCCATGCAGAAACATTGTCACATACATTATACATAAAGTATTCACGTGTACATGTGTTTTCCGAGCAAGTTTGCCCACCGTTCGTGTGAATAAAGCACAATGTAAGCTGATATATGGCATCATAATCAGGCTTAAATTGAACCCTAGAGGGATGGCCGCAGTTATGCAGATCAGCAGCTTATGGATAATCATTAATTAGCTTGATTTTTTTTGTCTACTTTTCTTTTGCAGAGGGGATGTTGAAATGCATGCATTGTGTCTTCAGTGTGGTGCTTGATTTCTAATAAGAATTGCAATTAGAAGGCTGTGAATGCTCCAGGAGGACGTAGGCTTCTCAGACAGATGGAGTGTTTAATTGCACCAAGCCTGAGAAGCTTGTCCCCTGCCCTGAAAGGGGGTGGGGGTGGGGGGGGGTGAGCTGAGATGAAGTGATTTTTTTTTCTTTTTCTGATGATTGTTTTTTCACAGGCCACCTCTTGGTTATGGACAGTTCAGGGAAATCTGAGAGAGTGGTGCCCTATGGAGTTACTTGCAAGCATGGACAGATCATCACCCCCCTCCACCACCGATCAATGCCAGACTCATCGTCCGCCTGTCATTGGCTCTGGTAATGACTTATTTCCTACCAAAATATTTTGTCAAGCGTCAGTGCAGCGAGTCCCCACTCTCGGCATCGGCACCTTGGAGATCTATCGGCAACCTCACTATCATCTTCCGAGAGAGGGGAGGACATTTTTGTCAAACCTCCCACCTCTTTAACAAACACAGCCACACAACGCGTGTTTTCGAGATACTGCTCAGACCAAACGCCCTTGTAGTACTCTAATATCTTCTTACGAGCATGAATGAGGAAATAGAAAATTGAGAAGGAAATCTCAGAAGAAAAGCCAAAGATGAGCTATGCAATTTATTAAACATTGTTCGGATGGTTCATAGTAAAGAACTGTCTGAAAAAAAAAAAATGTATTGTGATCCTAGAACTTACTGCAAAGCATTTTAACCTTTTCTTCTATGAAAATAAATCTAAGTAAATAAAAAAAAAAAAAAGCACACTACTGCACTACTTCTCTTTTTAACTGAATCACATAATCTGAGAAGTACACAACTGAAGAGATTGCTCCCTTATATGTACGACCATTCAAGTTATTACTGTATGTTTGATCAAATAAATGCAGCCTTGGTGAGCATTTTAAAAACATTAAAGAAATCTTACTGACCCCAAACTGTATTGTAGCTTTGATGTATTTAGCTACTTTGTGCAATCAAGATCAAAGATCAAAAATCATATTCAATTTTACAAACGCTAATAAAACAGTTCTAATTTTTAAGTAACATCTCTTGTTCATCTCTCATAATTTTACTCAATCGTATGTGATTGGAGGGAATGTCAATAACATATTTATCCAAAATGAACATTACACAGTACACTAATACTTTTAATATTAATATTGAAGCTTAATATTGAAGTACTAATACATATAGAAAACTGCAAAATCAAGTTGTTTTCTGTATTTGCAACACGCTTATAAATAAGCATTTACAGCACACGTCAACTAATGATTGTATCTGTGCATTATAATTTGAATAATAAGATCATAATCAATGGTGATGCTAATTATCTAATCAGTTTCTCTGCCTGCATCCAGTTGATGTGAGATGTGAGCACAAAACAGACTCATTTCCACTGACAGCAAGCACTCCATCTAATGGTGGAGACGGGACACAGCACAACGAGGCCCAGAGTCCGCCTACCGCCCTCTTAAACATAACCAAGCCTCTGTAGAGCCGGCCTTCGAAGTCCCGCCCAGCCAATCCTCCCTAAGACAACAGGTCACCACCACACTCAAGAGTGTTTGACTGACATCTGCTTTTGTTATTGTTTGTGCTGGGGTAAAATTAATATTTGTTTGCATGTGGGCAGCATGAATGGCAATGCAAGGAGCCAAGGGACCCGAGGCACACTCAACGGCGAGCAGGAAGCCTTTAATGAAGGAGCCGGCTCCATTACGTAACCCCTTGGAACCGAGGCCTCGCTTCCTGAAACACTTAGCCATATCAGTGTTGTTTAGGAGTTAGCATATGCTGCCAAGGGCCCGTCGGATGGATGTGCGGCAGCAGACTCTGACATTTAGCAGGGAAGGGCTAATTATGAAAACAGGGCGGTGGGTGAGAGGGAGCTTCAATCCTGCAGCTAATGGACATACATATGCCACTTAGCTTCTGATCTCGGGTCATGGAGTAAATAGAGATAAAATAGCTTGTGCTAGTTGGCAAAGCATTTGAATAATGCAAGATAATTTCAGGCTCTCTGTTTCCATTTCCTCAGCGGTTTCTGAAAAGCACAACACAAACAAATCAAGATGTGGTGTAGTAACATTGCTGTCTGATCTCAGATTGAAACAGGAGAGAGAGAGAGAGAGGGGAAGAGGGAGAGGGAAAAGGGAGAGCGAAAGGGAGAAAGGGAAACTAGATCTAAGCGAGCAAATCAACTTGAGTCAAGTTGAATAGGCGAGTCAGCGATCGTGGTCACCATGTCAGGTCACACAGATACGCCTCCCAAGCGACACTGGAGAACCGGCCGATAACCAAATCCACGGCGCAGCGTTGCATTATAGGATTAAGGAGGGATTGCCGGGCCCCTGGTTTTCATCGTATATCAATATGGCGATTGCCCTAAGCTGCTTGGAGGTGCCTCCGAGACTCACTTTAACACATGGGACTTCCTCAAGTGATCAGCCGAAGCTATCCATGCAATCTCACCTCGGAGACCTGACATTCCTTTGGTCTGCTTGAGTGCGAAGGGCAGATTGGGACAAAGCAGCTCTCAGTCCGCTTATTCAGTTGGCGGTCTGGCTGTTGACAGACGTCCACCTCAAGTGCCCGCAGCCCAAATGCTTGGCCGTTTCTTCTGAATGCAAGGCTGTGACACTGCGAAGACGTATAGGAAGAGTTAGCAAATACATAGAAGACTCTGGGTGATAAATAGTATCATTTAATATTACTAGCAGGTTTGAATCCTGATTTTGTTTATGATGAGTATTCAGTCCAGCAGTCAGCACTGTTGAAGTGTGCACTGGACAAGATGAATATCTCGGGATTCTCAAATATCCTGTATCGCCTCTTGATCTTGAAATAAGCATTAACAATTTAAGCACAGGGGAAGCCAAAGGTGTAGACAGGAAGGAAAACATACGTCCCCCCTCTACAATATCTCTCTAAAAGGCCTCGAGGCCAGCGATACGGTGTTACTGCGGCCTACTTTAACTCTCTGAGCAATTCCTCCCTATGCCAAACCCGTGATAAACCTGTATGGCCACAGGAACTCACGTGAGACTGAATGTTGTCCCTCCATATAAAAAGGTAGACACTTAAGCTTTAATGTAAACAGTCATCATTTATTTAAGCAGGCATCTCTTAAACATGAATGGGTAAATGTTTTGAATACCGGGGGCTTTAGTTCTTAGCAGGGGCCAAATGCCTCCCCTTGACCTTGCAAATTCAAGCAGTGGGACACACAAACACTTACATGTCATTCGGCACCCTGATTTTATGCCTGATGGAAAATGGTGGTGATGACAGTTCGCTACAAACAGCCTCCCTTCCACCCGACTTTCGAAAACACACATAGGCAACATTAAAGGGCAACATTGGAAAAAAAAAAAGACAGACATTTTTCATTGATCTCTCGGGAGTGGGAAAAAAAACGTGCATTGAAGGAATTGAGATATTTCTCCCAGTCAGGCGAGAGAGAAAGTTGTGTAGGAGCGGGAACGGTGTTTGTCTATGTATGTTTACAACAACTGTCATTAAAGGCACAAGAAACAAGATGGCTAATGTAAGGTGATCCTTTCCCCTAGCTAAATAATTCATACCAGCTGCAAGGAAGAGAGAGCAGCGTATATTCTTCCTTCCTCACCGCTTGCCTCTCTCACCCTTCTCTAAGGGTCTCTTGGGATGGATGAGTTTCGTTCCTGGTCGCGATGAGTAGCCATTTACCGCCTGATCCGTGCTCCTTAGGCCCGTCTCTCTTCCTGTCTCCTGAAACCAAATTTGCTCATTTCAGTCACCTCAAAGCAGACTTGTATGTATATATTTTCAGGGAAATTTGATTGTCGGTATGGATTTTTCAATCGGTCTGCAGATCGGGTTTAGAAATATGTAAACTGTTGTGTTATTTCATCAGGCCCTGCAGAGGAACACATACCTTAGATACTGAACATCCAATACGGTGGAGTGATCTTTAAGCAAGACAAGTCGGACATAAGTAGATTAAAAAAGCCATAATGGGGAAACAAGTGCCCATTTCAAGTGCAGCCCAAGGAAATTTAAGACCTGGAAAGTTGCATTATAAATTTTTGATCAAATTGACGATATTTTCACACTGGCAAAAGCCTGAAACCTGAACCTATATTTTCTGTCTTTGGTTTCCTTTCTTGAAGAACCCTTAATGTGCCAAAGATGTACTACTTAAGCTCGGGTTACTGTTGTTGGTTTGTACGTTAATGTCTAAAAAGTTCAGATTGGATTTGAATCGACCAATATGCATTAAAACCACTGTTCTTTAATCAAAATCTTATATGATCTGAAAGGGAATGTAACAAAAGCTTCCCATTCTTTCAACATCCTGCTCTTTTTGGCCTGTCTAATCCAGTTGAGGTCTGAATGTGGTCTTTCTTCTCTTACAGCAGTGGAGGGTTACTGCAGGAGATGGACAAATTAGCCCACACCTCCATTCCTGAGCGGGGCTATTGTATATCGCTGCAGTCTGTTCATGGAGTGGAGGGACCTGCACAACGAGCCAAACTTTCTTGCGTAGTCTCTCTCACTCCATTTTAAAGCTGCCAGCTTTCATTTTTTTTAATTAAACCTTCATATCAAGTTCACCTAAAGTAGATATTTGGGTCTGTCAACCTTTAATACAGTTCAAATATTACAATATTCTAACATCACAGTTTTTGGTTTGGGGTTGGAAAGACGTTTTTAATGTTTTGAAAGATATTTATCTGATCAAAATTATAGCGCGAACAATATTGTGAAATGTTATTACAATTTTCTATTTTCATATATTTTAAAATGTAATTTATTCTTGTGATGGTAAAGCTGAGTTTTCAGCAGCATTACTCCAGTCTTCAGTGTCACATGATCCTTCAGAAATCACTCTAATATGCTGATTTGGTGCTCAAGAAGCATTTCTTATTATTATCAATGTAAAAAACAGTTGTGCTGCTTAATATTTTATAAGGATATCAGGATTCTTTGACGAATAGAAAGTTCAAAATAACAGCATTTATTATAAATAGAAATCTTTTGTGACATTATAAATGTTGACATTATGAACAATAGTGTATTTAGCAAAAATAAATTAGAACAAAATATAACAATATCATTATTCGTAGTCTGATCCAAATATTGCAGTTCGTAATAAAATACTACATGCACAATTTCTAACAAAAAGATTGTTGAGTGACAAAAAAATAATAATGAAAAATACCTCAATGAATTGATGTAAATAGCTCTTTACTTTTAAGATATGGTGGATCAATATTTTAAAATGTTCTCCCTTGGAATCTCCCATCAATTAAGATGCCTCTGAACAGCACTTCATTTTCATAATTCAGCTGCCCCGACTTGAACCGTAGACAATGTTGTCGTCGGTCGGGTCTCCGATGGAATAAATGTCTTATCCTCCAACAGATGTGACTGAAATCGTATTGGGAACACTTTGTGCATTAAGCTCTGAATTCTAAATGAACTTGGGCCTCAGTGATCCAACCCAAGCAGACACTTAAAAACTGACACACAGGAACCCGGAGAAATTACTTAAAGGATCAGTTACGTCTAAAATGATGGAATCAATAACAATATTTTCCCTCAGACCCCATCGCACTGATAAGCAAAATCCTCACTTAAAAGCCGCATTAAACTTTAATCGGGTGCAGTTTGCTCTGGCGACTGGTAATATCTGGACAGCTGTCTTCTGCCGTGTTTAAAGCTTGTTTCCTTTGCCATTTCAGTGTCATCTACTAATTGCCTTTTCTTTGCGATACATGATCCTACTGAATTCAATCATAGAAGTATGAAACAGGGAAAGGCTTTTTAGGGGGTCGGGTCAGAAGAAAACAACAGAGTCTGAGATGCTCTCTGAGCCTTGGCTACATTTGTCGGCTCCATCCCAAGTGACTTCATTTAGCATCTGATTTCAGGCCATCAAGGGATGGCTATTTGTTTATTGGCTTTTTCTGCATGTGTGAAATCTTAACACAACCCATCTTGGAGCAGGTCCTTGCTTTTCTTCTTGTCTACTTGCCAATTTTCCACCTACACATGGAACACGCTTTACATGTTTTTCCCCTTTTTTCACATTTAACCAATGGTGTAAAATATGAGGAATTTATATTTAATTTATGCTCCAATACATCTTCTACCGGGAAAAAAAAAAGGCTTCATGTATTTGTATTTTCCTCCTCATGCGTGGCTGAACTATGGAAAGCCACATCATCAGTCACCATACATTTGTATTTCAAGTACAATAAATTACTCCCATTGTTGTTTATGACAGATTGTATGTGAGAATCCCCCAGATGTCTGAAGAGAGGAAGGTGCTAGCTGGTTTATGGAGGCCCCAATCAGTATTTATTTGAAAAGAGAAACTTAGAAGAGGTCGATTTTAGCATCTCCTTCAGGTCTGGGACCAATGCAGGCTGTGATTTCACAAGTGCAACCCAAGCAATCACCGCTATCCCCTGATTGCTTGGCCTGCGTCTCTGAGGATGCTAGGAGCGAAAGATTATCTTTCCCCCAAACTTCCTCTGATTGCCGACTTTGAGAGGCATGCCTTCATCAGCCAACACGCCGACAGAAACCTCACCGTCATAATGTAGTATTTATTAAAGACAGGGCTATTTATGCCGATCAATACATTTAATTTCCGTCTGTGACTTTTGCTGTCAAAGGGTAGAAAGGCTTTCACAAAAGACATTATATATTATATATAATATTTACACTTACTTTTTACTTGCTAGTGGATTTTAAATCTAATATGACCAATTTCTAAAAGTATTTTTTTAATGTGTAAGAGTAAAAGTATTCAATTCAATTAATAAGACAAGGGCAAGATAAGGGCAAAAAAAGCTGCATGCATAATAAAATCAAACAAATAGCAAAATACTGTTCAAAACATTTAGGTTAAATATAGCATCTGACACAGCAGGAAATACCAAGCCAATATCTTTATCTTGTTGTGTAAATCTTAAGTTTACATTTTTAGCATACTAGCTAATGTCTTTGGGATAGCAGAATACTATTGGGCCAAAATATAATAATGATAAACATAAAACAGAGCGTCATTGGAGCTCAAAGCTTTAATGTATGGACTGATCTATGCTCAAAAGTTGGTATAGAGAAAATGTTATTTCGGTTTTTTTTTAAAAATCCCCCAGCAGTAAATGGCATCTCAGGGCAAGTCGGTCTAATTGGGCTTCAAAACTTCAAGAGGCACCATGAGAACCTGTCTACTCCTTTCTTAACTGTAGCCATGGAGCAGGTTTGCCTGTATTGCCTTCCCTGTCTAACTCTTCACTGCCTCTCCAGCTCTAGCCAAGTATGAAGATCTTATCAGCTGCTGGTTCCATTGCCCCTGGCCTTTTCAGACCAGCACAGCTTAGTTTACGGAAATCTCTTTTGATACACACCAGTGTATCAGTGTGCAATAGGAAAATGTTGTTCCGACTATACAAGGTAAAGACACACAACCTTTCAAATTATGCATTCTACTAGTTACTTATCTTTGTGACTATAAATAAATTAATAGTAAAATCATGATTAAAAAAAAATAAAATAGCAATATGCATCATTCAGTTTTATATTGATTCTTAAGAAGGCATCTGTCATTAAATGACATGTCTGAGTTAAAGACTACAAACAGCTCCCCTGTGGTGAAACTACTTCCTCTTTGACCATCCTAGAACTGCTTGCAAAAAGCATCTGCATAGCTGCTCCCACCTGGTTTAACCCCAACAGGAACTTATCAATTCATCTCTCTCAGAACAGCTCAAGTGGGGGTAATCCTCCCATTGAACTGTTTCAACTTCTCTGCCCATAGACAAAGGATGGGTAAAGGGCTTGTTGGAATTGTCTTGTTTGGGTAGAGGATCTTCAAGAGGCTTAAGGCCAAATGCTTGTAGATGCCATTTGTCTCTCTGCACGTCCAATAATCCTGACTTTTGTCAGGTCATTAGAGCTCATTAGGACCAAACTCAAGCTCTGGCCTCTCTGTCCCTCCTTAACCGCACTTAAGGTGCACCTTAACCCAAGTGTGTTGAGGATGTTTCACTTGCAGAGGTATGACAAAGTTAGGGACCTTCTGAGGTCAAGAAGCCTGCATATGTCACCAATTGCAATCATTTGACAATAAAATGAATAACATCAGCTGTATGTCAACAGTATGGGTTAGATGTTCTCTTTAATTTCACAGCTAATTTAAAACAGCTCTTAGGGTGCGAGCAAATTAGCATTCATAGTGGTATTAATTTTCAACATACTTAGATTGTATCACCCTTATAGCAAATGCACTATAGAAATCAGAAGAAGCTCTCTGCATGCCAGCTGTGAGGTTTTTTTTTTAGGATATATTCCAGTATGTCATCCAGCCAAAGCATTTCAGAGTTAGAGCTGAGAGGCAATAAAGTAATTAAAGCACCAGGGGTTCAAACATTCAATATCATTTTCCAAAATGTGTTTAATTAAAATTAATCATTGGCTGCATTATATCGCTACCTGTGGTGAAAAGTGGTACAGTGGTTCTCACTGTAGTCAAGCGTTTCTTTGAAGGTTGGGATTGGAGCTAGCAACGATTTAAGATGTTGCCAAAGAGTCTGAATTACAGCAATCTATTGCAATCTCCTTCATTCCACATTTTCCATTATGATGTGTCTTTTCAGAATCAAATAATTCCTCCCAGTGGGACAACATTAAATCCCCAGCCCTCATCAAATTCATCAAAATGTTTCCGCAGTGCAAATTGAAATTAAAAAATACTTAAAAAGGGCTAATGGTTTCTTCTAGCATATTGTAAAAATGTTAAAATCTTTGAATAATTAATTGAACCAGAGCTTGAAAACCTCTTCAGCTGATATTTGTTTGCCCATTGGAATTTTAAGCATTAGTTGTTAAAAATGAACACTGATAAATCTCAATCGATGCATTTTGAGCCATAAAAAAAAGACACTTAGGCCTATATTGTGTAGTATGCCTATATGCATTTACATTGCTTTTTATTTATTTAGAAAAAAAGAGGAGGGACTGATAAAACATGCATGTGAATCAACCTTATGCACAAGTAGTAAACAATATTTATGAAATCAGTGCATTTTGGGAAGCATGTGCTAGATCCCAGGACACAAAAAAATACAGCAGTAAGAGTTTCATTAGCTCAATGCGAATGTGAAAAGGCTTTGAAGAAAACAGTCCAAATATTCTAGACAGAACTTGCTTGATTAAATAATGAAATCCCCCGAAGGCTTCATTTGAATTTCACACAATACTATAATTAAAACCCATATAAGTTAATGCTGGCTAAAGACTTGGAACTTTTCTTGCACAAAAAAAATTTATTTTTTAAAAAAATCAGTATCACAGTGCCCTAGTAAAAGATCACGCTTGTCTTGTAGCACACAACACTAACCAAATCAAAGAGCTTTTTCACTATGATATTGAGGATAGTCACTTTGACCTACTAATTAGTAATAAAAGTATGCACAACCACAACAAGCAAATTACTAAACACAGCCATGATCTGTGACATATTTAGAATGTGTGCCACAGTAGTGCCAAACATATGGATGCAAATCATGCACTGGATTTCATTTCATTATCATCAGGGTGCTTGTAGCTATCAATTCACATGTGTTGCATAAGAGATAAAAACATGCATAACATTGTAATTTTCTCAGCTGCACTTTCAAAAACACTTAGTGTGAATATCCAGGCATTTATTTCCATGGTGACAGGTTTAAGTGCAACCTCCTGACCTGTTCCCCCCACTTCCTGACTGGCTAAAGATCCAGCAGACTGCCACAGGAACTCAAGAGGGAGGCGGGCTGAGACTAGGCACAAATAGACACCTGACCTATTAACAGTTCATTAAGGAGATTTAAATGACTTTGCCACTTTTGCTACTGACCTCCTGGGACCGGGCTCAAAGTTGTTTCCTGCTTGTGGAGGTTGTAAGCATTGTATGCCTCTGAGAAGCCCTGCCCATCCTAATGAGCTGCATTGTTTCCCTCCTGAGGAGGCCTGTGCGGCTTAGAGCATTACAGACTGGTTCCTCATGTGAGGTGCCAACATGTTAATCATCTTTATATCATTTTTCTATTAAGCATGCTTCTTCTAAAGTTGCATGAAGTAAAAATACATGTAATTTTCCCACCCTCTCAGATTTGACGCAGTCGCCACATAATGATGCTCAGTTGTAGTAGGAGGATCAATTTAATCCATAGTGAAAGAAGTTCTATTTCTGTTTAGATCCTGTTGTAACAATATATTCCCAGCTCATTAGCATGAAATTAAATCTCTCATTAACAACTGTAAAGAGTACGGTCCTTAAATTTGTTTTCGTAATCAAGTAAATCCAAGTTACAGCTTGTATTCCTCACCCTTGTCCTCTATGTCCACTCACTCTCAATTAAGAGTATTTAGTTGCCTCACATTTGAGAGGAAAGCCTGCCTTGTTGCCAAATGAGACTGCGCACGTGTCCCGTTCTCTCTCAGCTCCGCAGTTAGTCATGGTTTACTCTCCAGTCTAGCACTTAAGAGATCATTAGCATGTGTAACTTCCACCGATGAGGACACCGCCAAACGCGCCTGTGTACATGATGCAACCGAGCGCCTCATGAATAAAACTGAAAGAGGCAATGAGCCTCCATTCACTCTTAGGCCCTTTAAAATGTCATGGAAAGGCAACGGCTGTGTAGTTTTACCTACTGATTCACAATAAAAAAATATAAGGAATGCCTGGTAAGGGTAATATAATGGATGAATTTCGACGTGAGTGTAACCGCCGAGCCGTTAAGCACCCAACCACCCCGGATAACCAAGGGAGATCAAAGCAAATGAAAGTCCAATAATTCAAGCCTTCCCGAATGCATGAAGACATGAGGCGAATTTGAGTCTGGGGGCCTCAATCAAAGCAAAGACACACCACTGAGCATTCACTTCCCAAGCTGAATTCAGGTTGTTTCAGTCCTACAGAGTGCTGTTTTAAGCAATAAGGTTGTTGTCATTGTCATACTGAGCTCCAACACACAAAGATCATCCGGTAGAGGGCTAAAATCAATGATTTCCCCAATCTAAGAAGTGAATGCAGGAGAGTAGAAAAGGATCGTTGGCCGTTTGACCTTCTCTGTGTATTAAACAAACACCAGATGGTAGACTTTCAGTGAGTCCATTATCTGTGGACTGGTGTGTTGTTCCTTATAAATAACTAGAAATATTTCATTTCAAAGAAAATATGTAAGGGCAGTAATAGAACATTCTAAAAGAGTCTAAGATGAATTGGGGAGAAAACATGCTGGGCCACCATTGTAATGGCCCAAATGTAGATGGAATGCCCAGTGTGGAAATGAGAATACAGGCCACAATGGTGCAGCAAGGTACTGATGTGTGTGCTAAAGCAGACGCTTGACGAGGAAGTCATAGATGGGATCAGACACAGGAGTTCATTCAGAAAGGACTATGCACTAAAAGGTATGCAGCCATACAAATGTCTGAGGATCAGCTTGCTTTTGGTTTCAAAGCTTTTGGCTGTTGAATAAAACGGCAGTTTGTAATAACTAGCTTTTAAAATGTAATATTAATTTCTGTTACACAATGGTTTCTAATTATGAAATCATATTTAGATATTGTGGAAAGTTACACAGTGAAAAGCATAGTTGGCACTAATGGTGAGTTCAAGTTCTCCTGGGAAGTTTGTATTTACGAGGGGAGTTGTTGTGTTTACGACGTCAAATTACGGTGCGTTCAAATCACTTTCGGCGTAAGATGGCGGTGTACCTTCTCTTAAAGGCACAATATGTATGATTTTTGGATTCAAATATCCAAAAACCACTAGCACAATGTTATTTTGTTGACTTGTGAATTACATTATCCCAAATGTTTCCAAGAATGTTTAAATCCAGAGAAATAAGTAGGCCTAATTTTAACCAGGACACGAACCGTGCCCGTGCGTCGCCTATCAACGACATCATACCCACGTTACCCTCGATTTCCGTGGAAACCATGGAAACACCAAAGACTCTTTAATATATTATGCTTTATTAGACAGGTGAGCAACTGTTTGGAAACATTCATCGACAGAAAACGAATCATTGTTATATTGCTCAACACAGTTAGTAAGATTGTTTAAATCCCATGCTCTTGATTTACCATGAGTACCATGCCTAATATCGATCTAGCTTACTGCAGTGTGCAACAAGTGTTTCATAGTAGCCGCAGAGCGAACGCACAGAGTAGCATTATAACATAACTTTCAACACACTCAAATGTATCTAATATGATAAAACAGTGCTGCATTACCCCACATACACATGACCGGAAGAAGCATTTGTCTTTCATTAGCAATCACTCCAGCTGCCTCGTTCCGCTCCAACGGCTTTCAGCCCCACCCTGCTTCATACTACAGTAACGTTAATAAATCTTTAATACATTAGCTTATCCATGAATATGATTTCTAGCGGTGTAAATTACATATTGTGCCTTTAATTAACTACACATTTAACTCTACATCTAGAAAATGAAGAACAAAGAATGTACATCATGTGGGTTTTTGCTTTTTTTATGCTTTTAATTAATTTATGAAGTCACTGTAAACTTTATTGTTACATATTATATTGTTATATTACAGTGCTATCATATTTTGTGCAGGCAAATAGCTTACTTCGTTGTAAATAGAAAAGCCTGACATGTCACTGCTAAATACCTTTAAGTAGGGCTGCACGGTTATGACAAAAATCATAATTGTCGATTATTCCCTTGAAATTGTAATTGCAATTATTAATTACAATTATCACAATTTACATTGAATGATGTTTTTAATAGCTTTATACCATTGTTTGAAGCAACTGCATGCCATATTGTTATGAAAATGATATTATATTGTTATATTATAATGCTATCATATTTTGTACAGGCAATTAGATTACTTCGCTGTAAATACAAAAACCTGACAATATCACTGCTAAATACCTTTAAGTATTGTGGTATTCCCATAGACTGTAGGGTATTCCGCCATGTTTCTCACTGACACGCCCCCAACTCGTAAAGATCGGGGCTTAAAGAAAATCCCGAGCTTCCCACTGGTATTTACGACTTCGTGGTGGCATTCATGTGCGTTCAACTCGTAAATACGATCTTTACGACATGACTTGAACGCACCATATGGTTCATGTGCGTTCAACTCTTAAATACGTTATTTCCGACATGACTTGAACGCACCATAACTTTGAACCCGTTGCTGGTAGTAGCCATTAGCCTATCTTCTTTTTTAAGTTTGTTAGTAGACACGCAAAACAGTACGTCAGTATAGACCTTTTTTTTTTTTTTTTTTTTTTTTTTTTACATTTATTATTTACGATTAAAAATACTTGTATTTTAATAATAACGTGTTAAAAATGTAAAATAAAAAGTTTAAAACAAACATGAAACAACAACATTTCCCATGACTCAGGACCTATGTAAATTCCCTAATGAGGGAGTACATTTCCCTACCTTCGGAGAGATCCAAGCTGGAATGATTTTGCAGTTTACACAGGTGATGATTTTCTGTTAAGTATCGAAATTGTACCGAACGCAATGGTCTGAGATGCATTTTCACATGTTGAGAGTTACACTTCGAATCAAACCTCAGACAGTGACACGCCATTTTAAAAATTTGGGCACTAATGTCACTACGCCGAGCTGCAACAGCGACGCACAACAGGTAAAGAAACGAAGGATAAAAAAATAGTGCACACATGCAAGATAATTTTGTCAATCATTTAATCATTTTCCTTTAAGTTATTGTTTTTTTTTTTAATGATATGCGTATTTAATTGTGATAATTACGGTTAATCAATAATCATATCATGTAATTCGATTATTTATTTTTTTCCGATTAATTCTCGATGAGTGACAGTACCACTGACAGGGCTATTTAAGGATATTCAACCACTTTTTTAAATGGTGGATTGATTTAAGGTAGGCCTAATGTAGAGTTGATCAGCTAAATTCTGGCTGGAACTCGCTGACATAAAACCAATACATTTTTGTTTCTATACCGTCATGCTGAGCAATAACAAGAATAACTAGTAAAAGTCTAGACAACATTTCATTTGTCATTTGAAGAAGTTCCCTGTTTAGTAATTGCGCACTGACCTCTCCAGGTGGCTTTGGGTGTTTGTTACTTTTTGATTATAATGCAGGAACGCTGGACATTTGAAATGGCATAGTGGTAATTACAGCCATCTAATTACACAGTGCCTGATGCCTGCCTTCAAGAGGTTAGTGCAGAGAGTCCACTGACCCGTCAACTGTTTGCAGTTGCAGCCAGAACCAAAGCTGCTTTTGGAATTTGCTGAACCCAAGCACATAAAGGAATTAAATAATTTTATATAGGCTCACAGTAGCTGACAGCTGAGACAACTCTATAGACCATATTTATTCCTAATATAATGTAGAATGCAGCTGGCTTCAGCAGAAAACTATGTGTTGTCTAAGTGACACACATTTGAGAATTTGTTTAACAAAAATACTGAAGTTCCATTTGACAGGTTTTTACTGTGAAATTTCCATGCATGGAAAAACAATCTTGACATGTCTACACAAGTGTAACAATAAGTAGCAATGCTAACACTTATTTGTCTTGGATAGGCTGCCGGTGTTGGAGAATTATGCCTGTGATTTTATTATGACATGGTTTCAAGATTATTTAAATGTTACAACTGCTTACTAAGGGATCGAGCATTCACTGTGGTCTCATCATGTTCTTATTGAAATGAAACTGTAGTATAATGGTCAAAATGACATATGGCTTAAGAAATAATATATTTTTTAATTATATTTTTAAATGGTTTAATCTGTTAAATCCATTTTAGATTTCATTCTGGTGGAGAAATTTGCCTTAACAATTAAGCAAACACTCGCAGTGTCTGAATATGTGGGGGAAGAAAATCCTCTCCATGTCTCTCAGGTTTCTCCGTTTGGGGTTTGTCCATCAACAGTGGCCAATTAGACTGGGCCTGACCAGTCTCTGTTAAAACAGAAAGTGTTTACATCAGTTTGGCCGGTGTTTGCGCTTGAAGATACTGAGAACCAATCATAACAGCAACATAGATACCCTCTATTATGTCCACAAGGCAAGAGTGAGTCCAAAATGTGGTACATTCTGTAATGTAATGGCTGTGAAGTACCACACCAAGCATTTTTGTGTTGGTGAGTTAACAGCATTTTGGCTTTATTAGGTTTGGAATTTCACGTTTTTTTCTCCCTCAGTAATACTTTTTATATACTCTTCTATTTTATTAATTTTTATGTGGTTGTATCAGAACTAGCCCTATTCCTAGTTTCTTTAAAAAACAAACTCGTTCTTGAATTCACAAAATGTATCTGCTGGCAGCTACCGTAGCAAATGTTTTTTGTGTCGTTTCAATGAAGAAAAGCAGCACCTGTGGGATGTACATTTTTCTATTAATTACACATAACATTCGAACACATTGACATCACTGAGGTCTCCAAGCTTGGTGGGTGGCCAATATGAGAAATCATGGTCCTAAACTTCTCTGGTTCTGGTTTCCTTCTCGGTAGTTTTGTGGATATATAATTGAGACCATTGAAGTACATTGCAGGTCCATCTGCTTGGCAGAGAAGTGAATACTAAACCATCTGGGCCTCTACATGCGCCAGAAAAGGGATATGGATAGGTATTGTCTGAGATAGAGCACCTCAGGGGGTACGTTATTCCACAAGGAACACAAAAGCACACACACACACATTCACAAAGATCCATACTGTTCCTTAAAGATAGTAATACTAGCATGCGAAATCTGCTGTTGTTGAACTCCAGATGGAGTGAAATAATTCCGAGTCCCATCACCTCGAGTGATTAGTAAACTCTGATATCAAAGCAAATGATCATCAGTATCCCACTCGGTTAGTACACACAGCCACTGCACAGCGTAACGTTTGCTCTCAGCCCTTACATTCACAGAATCAACCGTGAATACATAAATGATAACAGACATTCTGTTCCTGCCATCAGTTGGTAAAATGGAGTGCCATGTTGAAATGTTTTCTACTTGTAAGTCGCCCACCAGCTCTGTGGAGACACACATGCTCGCATTAAGGGCTTCGGCTATGGTCAACACAGCGACTAATTGAACAAATTCTTTATTTTCTTAGGGATACATGAGACGTTTGGCAAGGCTAGAGGACTCAAAGAAGCGCAAGGCTGCTGCGCAGAAGGGGACACTTGCCGAGGTTTGTTTATTCGCAGGATTATACGCATTAAGCATCAGTCTTGTAGGTTAGCCTTCATCCGTTTGGAAAACGGATCGTTTTCTTAACCTCAGAGCGACTCTCTGTTCCTCCATCGCAGCAGTGCCAATTCTGAAAACCGATCGTAGTTTTGACATGATGCTGAACTGCTCTCCTGCGGCCCAGGATACATCTGTAAACATTGGCTAAATGAAGCCGGTGGGGTTCTCACAATGAAACACCCCCCCCTCCCACCCCCCGATGGCCCTTCCATCATTTCTGAGGGACTTCAGATATCCAATGGATGTGCTAAAAACCCCGCTGTGTCTGGTCCTTTAGCAGCGAACCTGTCACAAAGCCTCACACCTCGTGGCCGGCTCAGCGGCCCGTCTCTGGCTCCCATCTCTGACATCTGCTCAGGGTTGGGGTTTCATTCAAGAGGGGGGCAGAGGGAGTCAATCTGCTCTTTTAAAAGAGCCTCACAGAGCACTGGGTGCTGATGGGGAGGAATGAGGAATCCGCACCATTTCTCTTGCTGGCACCACTGGTGTGCTATTCTCCATCCCTTCCCCATCAACGCCACCACAACTCAAAGCCGTCTTTCATATCCTCCCACGGCTCCAGATTGACAGGCATCAGACAGTTCAGGTGATGAGGAGGAGAGGGTGTGAATGGAGATAGAGAGGTGCCATGTTTGAACACTTCCTAAAGAAGCATGCCCGATACTCGGCAAAAAAAAGGCCCTGCGCTTCCAGCCCTTTTTGGCAAGTCGACCATGATGACTATTTGAAGACTTGACAGATTGTGCTGATGTGTTTATTTAGTTGAGCAAATGTGGACTGGAGCTGTTTTCAAGCTTTATTTATGTTGCGTATTAACTCGGTCACCAACAGAAATGAGGCAACATCAATCATCCACTTGATAGGAAGAACATTGAAACATTTATTTTAGCATCGGGTAGATAGCGGCATCAGTACGCTTTCCTAAGTGGATGGAAAATAAATTATCTGCTCCTTTGTACATTACTTTATAGATGCTAAATAATATCTTGTTTTTCTAGAAATGTATGCAACATTTAATTGATACTGAACTATTAACTGATATTAACTGATAGTTCACCTAAACACAAAAGATTCTGTCATGATTTGTCTCTAACCCCTGTGTCATTCCAAAGTCAACAAAACAACATTGGATTCTATTGACTTTCATTGTACTTACAAAAAAATACCTTCTTTTGTGTTCCACAGAAAAAAGAAAGTCATACAGGTTTGAAACGACGCAAGGGTATCAGTTTTTTTTTTGGAGGGTGGGGGGGTGTGAACTATCCCTTTAAATATTAATTCATAGAAATAGGATATATGATTAATGGTGCACTATAGCTATGATGTATGATGTGGCATGTAGTCATTAATCATTAAACATTTGGATGTATTTAAAATGCATTGATTAAATGGCTCCAGTGCCACTGTGTCACGGTGAGTGGAGAAGCATAGACACAGAGCTGAGGATTGTTTCACCATGTAATTCCAGTCTCTGTAACTACTTTACCACCTGAACACAAGTGGCATTCTTCTCCTAGATAAAAATCACCTCGGCGCATTTGTAGGACATGTAGCCACTTACTGCTCGTAAAGATTAAGCCTTGGAGCATGACTTTTAAAGGTGGCGGCTATTATCACTCTGTGTATCCGACCAGGAAGAAGATGGGCTGCAAATGAATATTGTCCTGGAGATTTTAACATGAATGAAAGTGTGTTTGTAATCTTAAGTGCATGTGTATTCATTCGTTAGACTAACGGTGTTGGAAATGTAATACTGCAGGCTGCACAGAGCAGGTTTGATTGGACAAGTTGTGATTTAGAGCAAGCACCAGGGCTAAAGCAGGACTCTTTTCTGTGGGGGAGAGGTTGAGGGTGCCACACGCAAAAGCTGAAGAACCCATGCAACCAGAACAAGCCATTATAAAAAGCTATTTCCCTGGCTGATTGTTTGCTAGATAAAATAATTTAAGTAATACATGCTTACTGCAGGAGCCAGAGCTAATAACCACATCCATTTTAGTCCTCATTTTACTGGTTAGAACAAAAGGGCATATTGAATTAAGGCATAAATTCAAACAGATTGGTTGAGAGAATATGGCAGTGGGTAATTATTAGGACCTTATTTTACAGTTCTAAAAATGTTATTTACTATGCCACTGAATAAATGGTTATTAAGCAATCAATTTCCAATTGATTGGAGGTTATTAGAAAACATAGCGCTTCAACAAAGTCGTAATATTCTTCTTTTCTTTTTTTTTATTTTTGTCAGTCATTAGACCGATCATGCTGGGATTTCCAATTGAACTGTCAGTTCACCTAGCCTGGTACCACGAGCTTTACCTCTCTGGAAGTAGCACGGTTGTTAATTTAATCTAAATATACATTAATTGCTATGTGATTTTGACAGATTGTGAATGATATTTCTCTCTCTCTCTCTAAAAAAAGCTTTGATTAGTGCAAGAAAAATTACCTCCTATGGGTTGAAGGATTCGTACAGTCACTAAAGGAACCAGAATTTCAACTGTTGTGACATTTGTTTCTTTAAATACAAAGACTGTATCGCTGTGTGTCCATCATCAATGATTTGACAGTACATCTAGAACTACTTTAGGTAAAAGTAATAACTAAGTCAAAGAAGCAAAACTAAGAAATAAAAATTTATTTTATACCTGAAGTAATTTTAATCTCATATATTTTCACAGATCTACAGAGCATCAGCAGAATCTTGAAATATACTTTTAATTGAGAGGAAAAAATAGAAACTTTATCGTTTCAATTGCAGATTCAAATTAATACATCCATCAAGAATTTAAAACGATATAATATATTTTCTTTATGAAATTGATTGCTTGATATGCCAACAGTGGTACATTAATATGTGATTTGTTAAAGTTCTTTTTTTTAGACAATTTTGTATAATTATTGTTTTTCACATCAGTAGCTGTGTCTTATTTTACATTTTAAAATATTTTCATTTTTTCATTTTCATTGGCTGCCAACATCACAATTTTGGCTGGAAAGCCTTTGTTTTGAATTAAGAAATTCTCACAGTCACAGCAACAGCATTGCATTGAGACATAATTGTCTGTTGAATGTTCCTCAGATTGTGTCCAAACTCGTGTTAGATCTCAGAACAAACAGACAAAGCCTAGTATCATAGATAATGTGTAGTTTCAACAGAACTGATGGCAAAAGTATCCCAAGTGTGAATGTTTGGTTTTGTTTTGTCAAGTAAATTTTTTATAATAGTTTACAGAGACTCATTTGGAAAGGTCTATTTATGAATGTTAAAAAAATACTTCAACAATGGTTGTTAAATGCCATTAACCACATTTCACCTCTCAAAACGCTAGCTTTGAATTTTTCACCATACTAGCAGATTTGTGTTTCATTCTACAACTCCATCAACTGTTAAGGTGTGAGACAAATAACAATACCACCCTCTGGACTGTGATTATTTGAAGACTGGAGGTGATATAATGAATCACTTCCCATTAGCGAGGTTTCACACACGTCACAATTATTATAAAGGCTCACAGTTTATTTTCAATGAAGGTGACATGATTTGCTAGCTTCAATTATCTATATACTAATGTAGATTTAAGGTATATGCTAATATCTATATGGTGGTTAACACAGCTTTCCATATTTAGAGAGGATTTTCAAGAGTATGTCTAATTATAGATGCCAAATAGCATGATTTACATATTTAGCCCTTGTCACATTAGGTAGGGGCAGACACATGATGCCTGGTGTTGGCTGACTAAGTGGGCTATGGAGCCATTGCCCTCTAGAGGCCAATTGCCACCTAATATACTGTATCCCACTCTCATCAGTGCTTGACCATGCATTCAAACCTGTTTGTGTGTTCAAAACAAAAGTATAACATTTCTTTTCACTGATAACGGTTACGGAAAGTATTTCATAGCGCCAAAACTTTATCAGTCAGTATATCAAACTATCAAACCACATTCAAAAATGAATGCAAAGAACTGCGGCACAAGCTATAATGTGTCTGAATATAAAATCATCACACTTTTGGGACAGAGTGCCAGTAGAATAAAAATAACCGTGATTAAAGTGTTATTTGTGCTACTGATTCGTGAGCAGTTTGTTCCAAAATTCTCAATTCAAGCACCCTAGTCAGAATGTGTTTTTCTATGGCTACTTCAAGTTATCCCAAGCATGTTGGAGTTTATTCTTTTTTTGACCATATTTATAAATCAGTAAACGTGTTTGTGGGATATTAGCTCCATTGAAGCACGAATGAAAGGTTATGATTGACGGCGTGTCACTTTTTGTTTTTCTTCACCACAACCTGCCTCGTTACAGATTACAGAAGATAATGGGCGGCAGGACAGGAAGGGGAAGAACAAAACGGGGTCTGCGTTTAATTAACTGCGCCTCCTTTGCGATTCGCCAGTGCGAATTTGCCTTGTTTTATGAAGAGAGATCCTGTTTTTCTAATTCGTCCCCCTTTGTTTCTCAGACAGGGAACGGATCTGGCTCTTTGGGACATTAAATAGAGAGCTAATTCAAGTGGAGGGGCTCTTTCTCTGGTGCTCTGCTCACATAGCTGGGCTGGGCTCACTGGGCCCTTTTGTGTGCTGCCCCTCACCGCATGTGTCCTCGCTCTCCCGGCTGGTCAGATTTTTTTGTCTCCGCTGGATAATCAGCTTGGAACGGTCGAGTCAGATGTGGTGGGAACTGGGCCTGCTTGAGGCTCCTCTCTGAAGGTGTTTGTTGTTAAATAGAACAATTCGTCTGTCTCTTTAGAAAGCCTGACAAAAGCAAATACTCCCTGCTGAAAATTTTCTTAGCCCGTCACACAAAGGCTCAAGTTTGTTTAAGAAATTGCTGCTAAAGAAAGCGTCAACCCATTAAGGTAATTATATGGAACCTGTGTCCTATAAAGGCTTAATTGATGTTAATGTTTGTCTAATTGGGGATTCAGGGAGAGCAAAGGACTAAAGGTCTTCATAGCACTTTCAGGCGAGCCTCTGAAAAGGGTCCTTCTGGTTTTCACACTTCCCACAATGGCTGCCCGTCTTTCTCACATTACTGCCTGTTTTCAGCTCCTTCCAGCATTCTGCAGCACTACTTAGAGCACAAAATAAGGGTGAAGAGCCATTGTCTGGTGCAAGCACTTCTCAAAGAGTGTTCCTGACAGGGATTGTTAGAGGACTCATGTTGAAGACAAGGGGGAGTGAGGGTGAAAGCCACTGTCATGCACTCTTGTCATGTCTCCGGTGTGCGGCAATGAGGCTCCTAATTGCTGCATCTGTTTTTTCATAGCGCCGATTCATTTAAACAAATACTTCAGTCAGCACCTCCTGTTCCTACACTGAGTCCGAGTTATCCATTGTGAGCGTCAATGCATTTGCATGTGTTTGTGTGTGCAATCGAGGGGAAGTATTTGTTTAAATAGTACATTTTCCTTGTACATCGGCCGTTTGGGCTCCCGCGCAAATCCCCTGTTGACGCGAGCGAGACGCACGTATCGTCTCCTCGGAGACGCCCCCGGTCGCAGCGCTTATTTTTCGCCGAGGCTTCGTCGCCGAACTCGATGGAAACAATGCCGGTGGCTGGGTGAAAACAAACATGGTGTATCCCTTCCTTTAACATTTAACTGAGCTGTCTTTAAAACACTCGCGAGGCTCCGTTCGAAACTCTTCAAATATTTCTCTTGGCTCTAATTGCTAAGGTCGGAGTTAACAATCAATGCCATTTCCACATATACAAGTTAAAATAGGGGCAGCGGTGAATGGCAAACTGATTGTAGCGCTGTCAGCCTCCTGCATGGGCTCTTTCTGCAGATGGGGACTGAGAGGGATGGAGGTGGAGGAGCAAAGGCACTTCATTTAACTTGCACCAAGCTGATTGGAGTGGAGAAGGCAATTCAAATCTTGAGTATAGTTCCCATTGCAATGCCTTTCCCCCAATCTCACCCCATTTCCGTAGGCCTCCTGTCAGTCAAAAAGCACACAAGGCAACCTTGGCAGATCTCTCGATGGTGCCCTCCATCTCCACATAATAGCACAGTGAAAGAAATGGCCTCTGCAAGACCCCAGAGTACGTATATGAAGTCAGTGTAATTAAAGTCACGCTCGAACGCAATACACTAAATGGAGCTCCGAACGAAAGTTTGGGAGGTTTTTCATAAAGATTAAATGGCTGCTTACCCCTTTGAATGGACATTTCTACTGACATGTCTACACTCCATTTTTATAATTGTTGTTGAAGCTATAACAGACTAAAGCATTCTTAAAGTCCCTCTATAGGAATAACAAGTTAAATCTTTTTATCACTTTTTATGATTATTCGTTCACATGAACTCCTCAGTTTCCCATAAATACATTGTGTGCTGCTGTCGAATCGATACACATAATTATCTGAGCAAGTAAAATCCAGATTGTTTATAAAACATGTCACTATCAAGGAATGCCATGCTGTCCAAGAGTAACTTAATCATCATATTTTGTTGGGACAATTATCTGAAAACCATGCCGACACTCCACATTTATTTTATAATTAGTCTTGATGGTGGAACTCGTGGCCAGTGCATTCTCAAAGTCCCTCTGTACGAACAACAATACAAACCTTTCTTTCTGTAACTCGTTTCTTTTTATAACTCTTGATGACTATTCCTGTGGCCGGTTGCGTTTAGACTAGTCTTACAAGTTAGTCATCACATTTTTTCTTCTAGATGGTCATAAGTTTTTTAAGACAGTTACATAAAAAGGTGAATTGGTCTAATTTGAAACCGAAAAGTAAGACTGATTAGCCCTAACTAATTACTAGTTGGTCAGACTAGTTATTAAGACACAATCGGCTTAGCGGCTTTGTTTATGCAACTGGCCCCTGGATGTGAACTTCTAAATTGTCCATAAATACATTGTGTGCCGTGGTGAAATGGACACACGCAAAATAAAATTCCAGATTGTTTCAAAAACATGTCCCTATCACAAAATGTCATGCTGTCCAAGAGTAAAACTGACATTTTGTTGGGAAAATTATCATAAAATAAATGTGTAGTCTAAATGTGTCTACAAGATTTTCAAAGTAGTCTTGAAGGTAGAACTCAGGACAAGTCCCTCAATACAAACAAGAAGTCAAACCTGTTTCTTTTTATCATTCTTGCATAGCTATTCCTGCATGTGAACTCCTTCAGTTGCCCATCAGTACATTGGTGCTCTGCACTGAAATGGACACACGCAAAATTAAAATTCAGATTCATGTTCATAACAACATGTCTCTATCAAAATGTTGTGCCTTCCGAGAGTAACTCAATCACGGTATTTTGTTGGGACAATTATCTGAAAACCTTGTCGACAAAGTGTCGCATTACTCATCAAAGTACTTTATGGGTGAATAATGACCGCAGGTTGCGACCTCTGACCCCACTAGACGACCTCTGGAGATATATAGAGTCAATTTCACGAAGGTTTACTGCCACGCTATTCCCTAGCCCTGCTGCTTCGGCGCAGAAATTTGACTCCGCAGCCATAATCACTTTAGTACTGTTTTTGCTCTTGGTAAGTGGACAAAATATTTGGATGATCTTAAGCAAGCACAATAATTGAATATGTGATTTGGTGGTAGCAGGTGTTTGGAATCTTGAGCTTGTCTTTACATAATGAAGCATTCTGTAAACAAAAGCAAGTTGTTATGTTTCTTCGGCATGCTGGGGATATACTTAAATGAAACAACTAATTTTCTTGATAGCATACTGTAATCATGCTGTTCCTCTACCACGCACTGTGCTGAGTGGTGTGATGCCTATTAATTCATTCTTCCTCTCTCCGGTGGGAGAGAGAGCCCTCCCCTCCTCTAGTAAACTGCTATTATTCATTACACCTCTATAAGTACAAATAATCGCCAGCATTTGAAAGAGAGAAATAATTGTTGTTATTTGCTTTGATATGGTTGAAGTGTGGCTCACACATCTTAAATGGCTCGAACATGCCTGTTTTAACATGCACTCATTCATTTGTCTCACCAAAGGGGACGGAGCCTTTGAAATCACCACTCGAGCAGGTAAGCGACGCCTTGATTGAGTACTGACAAATAATGTACAAAACCCGCCTACCGATCTGGCCAAACTCAACCGACAATCACTTTAAATAAATCCAATCATCCAATTTAGCATTTCGCATGTGTTACCAATCCAAAGTCGTGAAGAAATAACCTAACCCTGAGAATGAATAACTGACTTGTCAGAACAAGGAGCTGCACTATTACTAGTTGCCAAGCTACCTGTTTCAGTTGCGTCTGAATGAACAACACATGTTAAACAACAGCCTAGCGTCTAGTGGTGATTTTACTGTATATATGCTGCATTTATGTTTGTCTACCTGTCTAGCCGCAGAGGTCCACCACAGGGAAGGACTTTACAAATTAATAAACAGTTTATTTTTGCTTGAAATGCAGTTGGAAACACTTTTGTTTTTCTCTTGAGGTACATGTAGCGGTACAAAATAAATCCGTTTAATGTACAGATAAGTCATGAGATGCATATCAGCTAAGTGTTGGCATTTTCGACACAAGGAATTCAACAACGTGTCTAAGTGCCTCGACTTGACTGTGTGAATGCAAGCATGCTTGAGCGAATGTGCAAGTGGGTGAGCGAGAGAGTAAGTAGATGCATGAATTAAGTACATAGGCTAGCATAAGAAACTGCACAGATAATGAAGGAGAGTAATGAGAGCAGTAAAATTAAAAGCACATTTTAATTGAGAAGCTAACGTTTGAAATTAAATCATCCTGCACATCATGGGCGGTAATTATCTGCAACACTAAATCGTGGTGAACAGTGTTTGTTTATTTCTTTAAATAGGTTCTTACGCTTTCACCTTTTGCTTTAGTGTGACGCTTGTTTGCTTGGGCTCGGAATATGCTGTTTCCTCCTTGTAGTCATTCAATATCATCATCTTTCTTTCTCACAATGACATGGAGCAGGAACAAAGCCCATGGGTCAGATCCCTGTTGCTCTCTGCTTGTTTGGGAGGGGCATCAATTGGTGGTCACTTGCTACACACTCTGTGACCTCTTGGTCCTGCACCTGTAGAGAATCCCCTCTGTGAGCTAAGAAAACAGAACAAGAGTCAGGTTAGAGGTCAAGGGTCAGAGGGTCATGAAGAGGAAGTTGTTTTTTCAAAATGGCAAGGCACTTATCACTCTCATCTGATTTGACAGCCATCTGTCAGTCACGGCATTAAGATACTTGTTTTGCCCCGATCCAAATTTATCGCTGCTAACGTGATGCTATTTGACAGTATTAACTGTTGCCTTCAGCAGTATGCTGCAATTTATTAGCATATCAATGTTATTATTAATATTATTACAATGATATTAGCATATTTAAAAGATTTCACACGAGATTTATAGCATGAAATACGACAATGTAGGAAGAATTTTATATTAGGCAATACTAGAAACAAAATGCATCCTGCTTAAAAGGTAAAGTAGTAAGGATGTAGTATGTTTTAAGGCCATTGGTTTTATACCTGCCCATTAACTCTACAACATCAAAATGTCTTACAGATATATATATATATATATATCGCAGGCTTAATTTGATAGTTCAGATTCAAGAAGCATAATGCAGATGAACAGTGAAATAACATTTAACTCTTTCCCCGTAAGTTGCCAGCCACTGTCAGCATTTTTGGTCATTTTCACAAAGATTTCATGGCCTCCAGAATATTTTGTTGTACGAATATCTGAACATGCAATATATCAAAAGAAAGAACAGACCGTCTGCTTTTAAAGGCACAATATGTACGATTTTTGGATTAAAATAGCCAAAAACCACTAGAACAATGTTATATATTTTGTGTACTCATCCCAAATGTTTCCAAGAATGTTTAAATCCAGAGAAATAAGCAATTTTAACCAGGACACGGACCATGTCCGTGTGTCGCCTATCAATGACATCATACCCGCGTTACCCTTGATTTCCGGTTTTATTTTGTAGAAACCATGGAAACATTGTTATGTGTACACTCACCTAAAGGATTATTAGGAACACCTGTTCAATTTCTCATTAATGCAATTATCTAATCAACCAATCACATGGCAGTTGCTTCAATGCATTTAGGGGTGTGGTCCTGGTCAAGACAATCTCCTGAACTCCAAACTGAATGTCAGAATGGGAAAGAAAGGTGATTTAAGCAATTTTGAGCGTGGCATGGTTGGTTGGTGCCAGACGGGCCGGTCTGAGTATTTCACAATCTGCTCAGTTACTGGGATTTTCACGCACAACCATTTCTAGAGTTTACAAAGAATGGTGTGAAAAGGGAAAAACATCCAGTATGCGGCAGTCCTGTGGGCGAAAATGCCTTGTTGATGCTAGAGGTCAGAGGAGAATGGGCCGACTGATTCAAGCTGATAGAAGAGCAACTTTGACTGAAATAACCACTCGTTACAACCGAGGTATGCAGCAAAGCATTTGTGAAGCCACAACACGCACAACCTTGAGGCGGATGGGCTACAACAGCAGAAGACCCCACCGGGTACCACTCATCTCCACTACAAATAGGAAAAAGAGGCTACAATTTGCACGAGCTCACCAAAATTGGACAGTTGAAGACTGGAAAAATGTTGCCTGGTCTGATGAGTCTCGATTTCTGTTGAGACATTCAGATGGTAGAGTCAGAATTTGGCGTAAACAGAATGAGAACATGGATCCATCATGCCTTGTTACTACTGTGCAGGCTGGTGGTGGTGGTGTAATGGTGTGGGGGATGTTTTCTTGGCACACTTTAGGCCCCTTAGTGCCAATTGGGCATCGTTTAAATGCCACGGCCTACCTGAGCATTGTTTCTGACCATGTCCATCCCTTTATGACCACCATGTACCCATCCTCTGATGGCTACTTCCAGCAGGATAATGCACCATGTCACAAAGCTCGAATCATTTCAAACTGGTTTCTTGAACATGACAATGAGTTCACTGTACTAAAATGGCCCCCACAGTCACCAGATCTCAACCCAATAGAGCATCTTTGGGATGTGGTGGAATGGGAGCTTCGTGCCCTGGATGTGCATCCCACAAATCTCCATCAACTGCAAGATGCTATCCTATCAATATGGGCCAACATTTCTAAAGAATGCTTTCAGCACCTTGTTGAATCAATGCCACGTAGAATTAAGGCAGTTCTGAAGGCGAAAGGGGGTCAAACACAGTATTAGTATGGTGTTCCTAATAATCCTTTAGGTGAGTGTATATTATGTGTGTTATTAGACAGGTGAGCAACTGTTTGGATACATTGATCGACAGAAAACTAATCATTGTTTTATAATGCTCAACACAGTTATTCTTATTGTTTAAATCTCGTTTTCTTGATTTACTGCGAGTATGTTTTACCATACCCAATGTCGATCTAGCCTACAGCAGTGTGCAACAAGTGTCTCATAGTAGCCATCAAGCAAACGCACAGAGTAGCATTATAACATAACTTTCAACACACTCAAATGTATCTAATATGATAAAACAGCGCTGCGTTACCCCACATACACATGACCGGAAGAAGCAGAAGCGGTCGTCTGTGGCGTAATAAAAGCTCCACCGCTCTCTCTCGCGCTTCTCTTTCATTAGCAATCGCTCCAGTGGCCTTGTTCCACTCCAACGGCTTTCAGCCCTACCCTGCTTCATACTACAGTAACGTTAATAAATCTTTAATACATTAGCTCATCCATGAATATGATTTCTGCCAGGGTCCCGTCGGATTCTTTTCCACCGGCTGTAAAGGTGAAGACAACAACTCCCATGGTTCCCCATGGTTCCCCATGGCAAAACACAGATGGGGCAGATCGAGTCCATCAACACCAAAAAAAGCTTGCACAGTCCTAACCACTTTCTGGGTCGACATTTCACTCGGTAACATTAGGCCGTTTTGATTTATATGCTGTTTATTGTTGATGATCGCATTATTTTTCATATGCATCTGCTTACATATAAGATTGCTCGTTTCTGCTTCTTTTTTTCCTGTGTTTTGATCTGGAGATACTGTACTTGTTCAGGAGATGTGTAATAGCGCCCCCTACCTTATAACAGTGATAAGCCGCTGGGAAGCGTTTTCTCATGAATGACGAGTCAATTCGTCAATGGCAGGGAAACAGTTAATAAATGTAGGAACAATACCGAGAAACATCTGCAGGAAACGTTAACACAAGACACTGAACAGAGGATGACTGAGGGTTTAAACACTAGATGACATGGGGCTAAATGAAGGACAGGTGATTAGTTGACATGGTAACAAACAAGGGTAACTATAGAAACTAACAAGATAACAAGGAAAACTGGAACTAAAAACACAGGAACTAAACATAGGCACAACAAAACAAAAGAATATCAAAGTAAGAATCCATGAAAACAGAGACAAGGTAATCGCGACAGTAACATGTAAGCAGCTGGCTCAAACACATCAACAGTCCACTCTGTGGAGGTCAGATCCCCTGAGACCACTAGACCCTGAGAAGTGAGTGTTTAACAGTAGCATGACTTCTTCATCAGATGGCTTATTCACGGTAATTAATGGCATAATAACCTGATGAGAGATTGCCATGAGCAAACTCTGAGTTATCCTCATTTTAGAGGTTTGGCTGATTTGAGAGATGTGTATGTTTGTGTGTGTGTGTTAAAAAATGTCCTGGCTCTTCCAAGCTTTATAATGGCAGTGAATGGCTGTTTCTGTTTTGAAGATGCACTTTTATGGACTTCAAAACAGAAACAGCCATTCACTGCCATTATAATGCTTAATGAAAGAGCCAGGACAACTTAACAACTACCTTACTAACTATTAATAAGCAGTAATTAGGAGTGTATTGAGGCAAAAGTCATAGTTAATAGTTAGTTAATAGTGAGAATTGGACCCTAAACTAAAGTGTGACCAAAAAACTTGCATTTTCTTAAGGTTTATTCTATTCACCACTTATTAAAATGAAGAAAAATTTCAGGCCTATATTTTTTACCCTGTTTGTGGAGAGTAATTTCCAATAAATTTCTAATAAAATTGTGTGGGTTTATTCCTGGATAGCCTATTTGATTTATCTTAAGTGTTGTCTTTCATGATAAGTGCAGAGCAGACATTAGTGAGGGAGCTTAAATGAACTTAAACAGCACTCAAGGGAGTGTTGGTCTGGATCAGTGAGGGCCTGGGAAAGTCAAGCATGCCTTCATGTCAGGTGAAGTGACAAAGTATAGGTAGAGGCTGCTGAAGACAATGAGTGGTGGCCGTGCAGGTAAACTCGGCTTTGGAACAGAAGACATTGGATTAGTGGCAGCTGCAAAACCCACGCATTTACTCAGCTGGCACGCCGGTATCGAGTTTCACCCGAACAATGCCATGTGTTTGGAAACAAACATGACTCCCAAGCATCTCAAATGCATCTCTGCTGAATCTGTGAGGAACACAGAATATAGAGTCCATGAGTACTGTTTTTATAAATTATGGTTGTATTTATAACAGGCCTCGCTCTAAATGTTTTTGAATTGTTCTGAAGTTTTTAAGTGTCTGTTTAGTTGTACTGATCACCTATTCTGATTGTTGATATTCTGTTACATTACTAGAGGCGTGTTTATTTGTGCACAAATGGATAGTTAATTGCAAGTACACATGTAATCGTTATTGCCAAGCTCCTCTTTTTGTGAATATATGTTTATATTCAAAAAAGGAGGCAGGAGCCACAGTATATAGATTGATAAGACACATCTGTATTTTTTCCTTAAGCCATTAAAAAGAGGATGTGTATGTTCCAAATAAAGCTAATAAAAAGCAAAAGCAAGCAGGTCCTGCAGCCCCCCTGCCATCTGCCACTGATTCTAACAAAATGAACCATTTGCTAATTCCTGTTAAACAAAAAATTGTATTTCGCTTCTCCTCAATTACAGTTGAAGCTAGTTTCAAACTTTTGTCACTAAATTTGAATACAAACTTTGAAAAACGCTTTAGAACGTTAGGCACAAATTAAAAGGCAAATATGCTTCCTTTTATGCAGGAAGAGGCTTTTTTTTAAAAGACATTACATTTGGCTATGCTATGACAGTCATCCTTGCCTTGGGAAACATCCTTGGGAAAAAAAGCCTAATTGGTAGAGTGCCGTTTAACCCAAACTCTCCCACCAATATCAGTATCTCGAAATTGTGGGAATATAAATTCTCATGAGGGAATACGTGTGAGTGAGGCAAACACTTACCGCACCATTATTCCAGGCTCTCCTATCGGCCTCTGTGTTTCTTGACAGCAAATGTGAGGGGAGGGGTTTTGCTGGTGGATTCTGGGATGGTGACACCTGCAGCGCCTTTGAAAGACATGCTGTTTCTGTTCACCCTTGAGTCTGTGGATGTTGTATGGAGGTGGAGAAAGGAACCAGGCCCCTTACCTGTTCAAGACCAGGGACTCTGGCCGTGCCGGGCCTCGGTTGGCAGATTGGTAATGAGCGGCTGTATGTGGTGAGGCTCAGGCACAGTACCGGCCCCCTGGGGGAAATGTGGTGCAGGATAATGAGAGGGCTGAAACTCTTAATGTGGCGGTGATTCATGGAGACCATCCGTCCGGATTACCTTTCTCACTGTGTGCACAATGTGGACAAGGATTCCCAGGGTTAGGAACAACACCACCAGATTGGCCCAGCAAGCCCTCAGGGAGATGGGCCTTTCCCAGGGTACAAACACTGTGGTGCACGTCGGGTTAATATGAACCGTAAATACCTGTTTGTTCCAAAATGCAGCTGTAGAAAGGTGTGGAACACAAACACAAATAACTGCAAAAGGCCACAAAGCAGTCTGTCGAACAGTTAAAAGAGAAATGATGAGTGCCACTTTGACACTTCAGTTCTATCTATCTATCTATCTATCTATCTATCTATCTATCTATCTATCTATCTATCTATCTATCTATCTATCTATCTATCTATCTATCTATCTGTCTCTTGTTTTTGGTCTTAGTTCATATTAAAGTTTCAGTTCATTTTAAATCTACCTTCCTTACATTCAAATTCAAATTGCAATTCTGCATCCTGTTTGCTACATCAAATCAAATTCAGGCATTACAGTTTTTCTCAATCGCTTTGGCACATTTTTCGGAACAATCTTAACATTCTCTAAACTGTAAGCTCAATTGTCACAATTGTTTGCTTGAACATCAGAACTCTATTGCATGTCTACAAAATGTAGTTACTCACCCAAAACATTAAATTCATGCTTCAAAAGTTATTGTGTCAGTAAATTGGCCAGTGCCACCAAAATAAATAAAAAGTGTTTTTGTCAACGTGTGAGCCACACTGGTCAAAATGTTTAGATGTTTTTTTCATCATGGAAATATTTGTTATGTACAAATTTAATGTTTGTTTTCTACTTTTTAGTTGACACTGTCTGTTTTCTACAGTATACAAGAATGTCATTTTTGTCTAACTGAATGCTCTTGTGTATCACACTGAGCTTTTTAGATACAGATTTCAGCAGTAGGTAAAATTTACTAGGAAAATTCAATACTGTAGTACATAAAAAGAAAATGGACATTTAGTCACACTTTATATTATGCCATTAACTACTATGTAATTACATCAAAAAATAAGTACAGTGTACTTATTGTGTTCATATTGTATTGCAAAACACTTGTGCTGCTATTGAGTTGGGATACAGGTAAGGTTAGGGACAGGTTTAGTGGTATGGGTATAGGTTTAAGAGTGGGTTAAGGAGTAAGGGAAGGGTCAACAGTGTAATTCTATATTTAATTACAGCTGTAATTACATGCAGGCATTTTAAAAAGTACATATCAAATGATTCATTTAAATGTTAGTACATCTAAAGTGGGGACTGAACATTTTTATTTACACACTCAAAAAAATAGCTCTTTGGGTGAACATGATTCAATCATGGACAGTGGTTCCACGTGATTGAAACAAGTAAAACCCAATAGAATTAACCATGTACAACTAAGTAGAATCAATGGTGTTCATTTAACTTGAATGAATGGCTTTAGTTTAACTTAAATAAATGGTTTTCATTCAATTAGAATTCTTCAAATAATCCTACAACTAATGCTTATTGTTTAGTCCTGTGATTTAAATAACTACAAACTAAATATAACATTTCTTTACACGTGATGTTCAATGTTGGCAGTTCAGAAGAGATAGGCCTACTGGTTACACCCAGAACACTATCATAGTGGTTGCTTTATTATTAAAGCCATTTGAATTCTTGTTAGCAGGTCCTCAAGCCAAGCACATTTCACCACAATGGTAACCCCCCAAAACACTAACATAACAGAAACTTTTAAATACCAACATAATAGAACATTAAACATTAAAAAGTCTCTCCATTTTCTCATCTTGTTAAAAATGCATAGAATAACACTTTATTTAAACATTTAGTCTCTGAATTCAGCCCCTTTGCAAATCATGATGGGAAGGGAAAGTCCTGTTTGATTGGATTACTTGATTGAAACATGTTATTTCAAAATGAAAACATCAAGTTAAGTCAAAGAGTAACTGTTTCAAGTCAATTTACCATGAAGTAATCACATTTGAACCAGAAACCTGATATAATGGTGTTAAATCAAGGATGAATTGCTTAAAGTGAACGGCATCATAAAATAATTTTTTGAGTGTACATCACATTTATTTTTGTAGAAATGTGTGTTCATGTAAACTGAAAATTCACAGTTGCTTGTTCATTTTTACACTCTATTATGTCTTCCCCTAACACCACACATTCTTACATATCTTCCTATTGCTCTGCCATGACAGTTTTCAGTTTTCATGTAACACATTTCTACGAAAATAAACTGCTGTTGCTGTTTAGGGTTGTGACGTTCCTCCATGTTCAAAAATGATTGTGCTGGGCAAACTCCATATAGCGATTGGTTGATTGGTATGATAGTGATTTCTATTTCATTACAAGGGCAGGCCATTTGCCAATTTAGCAGACATTACAAACATTCCATGTCATAGGTATTTATGGAATATACATGCATGTCCGACATATTTTGATAACTGAATGGATAATTTTGCACGTGATGGCTCACACAATGAAAGAAAGTTGTGAAGAGTTTGACAGTTTCACTGAGAATCAACTCATCAGTTTTGATCAACAAGCTATGTGCATTTAGTTAGTGCAAACTGTAGACAATTGTACTTACTCTTTTGCACACATGTGCCAAAACACATGCAATTTGCTTAAATCAATAAATTCTAATCTGATGTGAACAAGAATTTTTTGATGTGAACAAGAAAAACACAAATGTATTGTTTTGAGAAAAACAAATCTCATTCGATAATTGAGGAAAAACTGTAAATTGGAATTTCATTTCTGAATGGTACATAAGTTAACCCTGGAGTAAGCAGGAACGATTTAAATTACTAATATGATAAGACTTAAATGACAGATTTATGTTTGGAGGAGGCTTTTGAAGTTGGGCTCAATCATTTTTTTCTTGGAACTTATTAGTAGGGTAAAATTTAATATGTGTTAATGGAGCTGAGAAGGAATGAGAAGGCATCATCTTCAAAAAAAACTTTGACATGTTACCCTTGCTTGCATGCACACACACCTATCGCTGTGCTTCAGTGACTGAGAATCTGTTTCAGCTATTCCCCCAGAACTGTTTATTTTTGTTAAGGTGCTAAGAGTAGAGGGTTGGTTTTATACTTATTTTGTGTTTGGACTGTGGTTAACTTAAAACCCAAACCATTCACAAGAGCTCATAATTTAGTTAATTGTGATGATTAGATTAGTGCACCTTTAAAGCGATAAATGATTATGTGAAGAAAAAAAAGGTTATTTGGCTAATAAGAGTGGGTTTAACTGCTTATCAAAAGCATCATTTTTTTATTTAAGCAAGAAAACCTTCTATCAAAAAAGAATAGGTCATCAGAACAAGGATTTTTTAAGAAATACATTTTGCAGCTCTCTATAAAAAGTGTTAATAGTGAGAGAAGCTGATGGGTTAACAACAGGCAGAAATGTCTCAGAGAAATAATTGATTTGTCATCTGAAAATGTGAGGTCATCTGATTGTGTCCTCTAACTTTAAATAATTTATGCATGAAGGTCCAGTTTGTAAATGAAAATTTTCTCAATTTATAAGGAATTGAGATGGTGGACACGCTATTAGTCATGGAATTATTGTTGTAGATCAGGCATCCATCAAAGATGTGTTGCCATTTTCTCTTTCAATCAGAATTTGAAGTGAAATTGTTAGCTCGTGGAGTGAGATGAAATAGCTAGCTAGTTCTGTCGCTTGTTACATGGCTAACATTTGATGTTCATGGGTATATGGTTGCTGACTACAAAGAAAGAGATTAGACAAGAAGAGAAATTGAAGAAAAGATATTTGGCAATATGCACAGATTTAATCATGAATATTGCACCAAATGTACTGTATCATGCTCAAAATACCAATACAGTGAAAAAGAAAAAAAATAGCATAAAATGTTTCATCCTGCCTTTGAGTCTTATTTATATGCTGGACATATTTATATGAAATGCTACAAACATGTTTGAATAAATAAAAAAAAAGTGGTTAAAAGAAGAATTTTTGAAAAGTTAGTTGAGCCCCCATGCAGGCCCCAACCCCTCACAGACACACAGGCATCACATATTACACACATACACACACACACACACACACACACACACACACACACACACACACACACACACACACACACACACACACACACACACACACACACACACACACACACACACACACACACACACTTGTCTTGTAAGAGTGTAATCACTGGTCAGTCTCTCTGAAGCACTGCATTGATGAGCCATGATTGTTCCTGATTGGCTAAAACCCCAAAGACAAAGAGACAGTGAAATATTGAAAATGGCAGTTAACCATCGCAATCATTTCAAATGTCTACATAGTTTGTGAGAGTCCTGAAATTTTCCGCTGTTTGTTTCTTTTGTGCTGTTAAATTTGAAGAAAAGCAACTAAAGCTCTAACAGGATTCACCAAGTAGAAATTTTCACCGATTTAAAAAAAAAAAAAATGTAAAAAAACTTTTAAGTTGTATTTTAGGGGAATCACTAGACCCTTGAGCTGAATTGGTTAATAATATTTTAGAGGGATGTGATAAAAAGAATTGTTAAAAGATAATTATTAAATGTAAAACATCCTTATAAATGTTGCAAATGTACTTCTGTGTGACCATTTATATAAATGTTTTTTAAAAGAAATGAATACTTTATTCAACAAGGATACGTTAAACTGTTTAAAAGTCACAGCAAATACATTCATAATGTTACAAATGAACATATGTTCATTATGTTGTTCATTAATGTACATAATGTTACAAGTTTCAAATGTATCACAGTTACCACAAAAATATGAAGCAGCACAAATGTTTTCAACATTGATAATTAGAAATGTTTCTTGAGCAGCAAATCAGAATGATTTCTGAAGGATCATGTGACACTAAAGACTGGAGTAATGATGCTGAAAAAGGTAGTGTGTATATATGTAAACCTATGTTTTTTTGCATACAAATACCCAGTGATTTTGGCATAGAGGTCTCCGAGAATGTGAGAACATTTCCAAGACTGGGGGACTGGGTCAGCAGATAGTGTCTGACAGCTCGTCCTCAGGACTTATTGTAAAAGCATGAGGCCACTGTGATTTGTTTATGCTTTCTTTCATGCAAGCTGTCTGTTTAGATTCCTTTCAGTGAGCAGATCTCTGGTGTAAACAACACAACCTTAGCTATTGGGATATTTGTGAACAGGCAGTAAATGCATGACATGTCACATGTTGTTTGATGCCGGATATTATATGAATTGTCAGGTAGGATTTGCTTCAGGTTTAAGGACCTAGGTACGGACCTATAGAGATGCTTGTAGAGTACGTTAAGATTGTGTTCACATTCATGTACACTCCTGAGCAAAAGCCTAAGCCCAAAATGGCTAAACACTTAGCTTTTAATTGTCTTAACCACAAATTATTGTTCAGGAAATTAGAAAAAATGTAAGCAAATGCACTACTTAAAAAGCCATTTCTACCTCAGAAAAACATCAAAGACACACCATAAAAACAAATGTGTTCAGTTTACTTAATTCAGTTGTGCAAACTCGTTGCCTTAATTCAATTAAGTAAGCATAACTTAATTTAATCAAGTTGTTCTTACTTAAACCATTTAAGTTGTCAACTTAATTCTATCTGTGGAAGTGGACTCCCAGAGTTCATTGTGGCATGAATAAATGAATTGCTTTGTTTTACTATTTGTGGCTTTATTTTACAATTTTATTTGCTGTCTTGTGTCAGTATTACCATTAATAAGGACAGCAAATAAAATTGTAATGGTCTTATTAATTAAAAAAACAAAACAAAAAAACTTGTTACCATTGTTGTGTTTTGCATGCTGAATGTTGAAATCTGTGTGTAACTCAAGCATGGTCAACTGCAAGATATTGTCACAAATATAGAGAGATTTTATCAACCCAATTTAAAGTTTCACAAGGTGTTTATCTCATGTGTTAGCAATCAAATTTTAAAAAATCATTATTTTATATGAAATATAATTATGCTATATATCATTAATTCACAAATAAATATACATATATACAGTTGCAATCAAAAGTATTCAACCCCCCGGAGACTGTAATAATTTACAAATGTAGGCTTTTCTAAAGATAAAAAGGTTTTATTTTTTTAAATTGTATCTATAAAAGTTTAGTGGCAAATTAAAAGTGATAATGTCAATATATAATGTAATGCTTTTGAGTTACGGGATTTTTTGTAATAGAGCTATGTCATAATTATTCAACCCATATTCAGTGCTGCTCTTTTTAAGTCACTTATTTGTATGGCATGGTACAAAATTGTGTTAAAACACAGTTAACAAAACTGTATTAGCTTGTGCTGTTACACATACATACATTTAACCCATGCATGTGCTAAAGTTGAGTAGCAGATACGGCCAAGCCAAAAGAGTTCTCACAAAAGCTATAGAGAACAAATAGATTTCTTACATTAGAAAGTCTATGGCTACAAGAAGATTTACAAAACACTAAAAGTTCCTAGAGACACAGCTGACAGCCTTATTCATAAGTTTAAAATTTGTTGTACCAGAAAACCATTGATGGTTTTGAGAGGAAAAAGCACAATATCATTCAGGGGAATAAAATGTTTGATCAGAGCAACTGAGAAAAACCCTCCATTTACTGCCAAATACTTGCAAGATGACCTGATGAAAGGAGGAAAAAACATTTCAATGCAGCGTTGAATAAGAACACTAGACAAGCATGGCCTTCATGCTGGGACATCTTGCCGAATGCCCCTCTTGACCAAGAAGAACATGAAAGGCCGACTTAAATATGCTCAAATTAATTTGGATAGACCTGGAAGAATGTTTAAAGGAGTGATATGACCACACTGGAACTTTTTGGACCCATGGATCAGCGGTATGTCTGGTGCAAAAAAGGCAAAGCGTATGAGCAGAAGAACACCATCTCCATGGTCAAACACGAAGGTGGTCCGGTCTTGTTATGGGGGTGCTTTGCTGTTGCAGGAAGTGAAAATCTTGAATGTATGAAGGACATCATGAATTCTTTGAAGTATCAAGCCATTTTGGCGAAGATGGTGATGCCTTCGGTGCAGAGACTGAAGCTTGATGATCAATGGACTTTCCCATTCAAGTATCCAAATATACTTAAGCTTGGTTCAGTGATCAGTCGTAGAATGTTCTTGAGTGGATTGTACAGATTGTACAGTCTTCAGTTAAATCTCATTGAAAATATTTGGTGGAATTTGAAGAAAGCAGTGGTAACGTGAAAACCAAAGATTATCAGTGATCCTGAAGCTTTTTCAAGCGAGGAATGGGCCAAGATTGCAGTAGTTGACAGAAGCTTCTAAGCACTTACAGGCAGCGTTTATTGGAGGTTATAAAGAATAAAAGATTCTGCACAAAATTTGACTTTTGGGGGTTGAATAATTTTGAACACAAATGTTTAGAGCCAATTAGATTTTTTTCATTTCTCATCAACTTTACATTCTCAGAATCACTCAAATGTGTATTAATAAACTTTCTATAATAGTTTACTGATGCCTATGTTGAATTGTTTTCATTAAATTTTGTTCTTGGCAGCAAAATGTCTTGCAGGTCAAGGGGGTTGAATAATTTCGATTGCAACTGTGTATATATATATATATATATATATATATATATATATATATATTACTTCCCTTCCTTTGAAATCAAATAAATGTGATTTCTTGTTGCATCGCTGCATCAATAGGAAGATAATTGCAATAATATAAAAGTTCCAAGAGCCCAACCAAAGGGAACACTAATCACAATAATGGTGAGAAATTTTAGGAAATCAACATAAATTTATGAAGTCAACTTATGTGACGTTCTCCCCAAATTTTTATTTGTATTGACAATAACATTCAAGATGACTTTGGAAAATGAGTGAATGCAAATAAGAAGAATGATAATTGCGGAAGCGGAGGAAATGAGTGAAAAGTCTATTAAGAATTGCCCTGCCTCAAAAACCTTTTGCCCTGCATGTTTTTTTGTTTTGTTTTTAAATAAATTTTATTTGCTTTGCAAAATGGTACTCAACCCAGTCAAGTAATGTTAACTTGGGTTTTCTGAGTAACGAAGGCATAGCATGCAAACAGTATTGATTACTAAATTGTTTTAAGTAAGTTCAACAAATTATTGGACATTAAGTAAAGTTAACTAAAAAGTATTAGTAAGAACAACTGTTGGATTTATGGGAAGTTTGGTTTAGCAGAGTTGTGTGGAATGATGAATCACAATGAAACACAAGTTACTCCATGATACTCTAGAGCTGAGAAATATAATAATAAATGCATCTCTACCACAGTGAATGAAGCATTGATGAAGAGGTGTCATTGTGTTGGGAGCCTTTTTAGCTGCTGGTATTGGTGAGCTACTTCACTGTGAAAAGTCATTTAATGCTTTGGAGTACAGGAGAATATTGCAGAACGGCTTGCCTCCCACAAATGAAAAGTTGTTATCTAAATAGCAGTGATCAGATGTTATTTTTCAACAAGATAATGCTTCTGCCCAAATTGCAAAACCAACAAATAAGTGGCTTGACACCAAGTCCATCAGGCTCATGTTTCGGATTTGTACCCTTACAGTATAGTTAATATTTGGTCTCATATTAAACTCAAACAAACTGGGAGACATTTTTCAACTACTCATAAACAGAGTTTTTTTCTTGTAAAAAGCTGTCTGCAAGTTGGGGAAGGCTGTTAAGTTACTTTATCTACAACATTTATGCAGTTCTTGCTAATTTCCTGACCAGTGATTTGTGATTAAAATGGTTAAGACTATTAAAAGTCTATTTAAAGACTATTACAATATTTTGCCATTTTTGGCTTGGTTATATGTACATATTCCTAGTATCTTTGTAGTAACTATTATTAACTATTATGCCTTCTAGCATCTGAATCTCAGATTTAAATGTGCAGTGTTTACTAACCGAAGAATCCTGTTTATATACCACGGTCACTTCAGCCAGGGCAGCAGTCAAGAAACTTGTCAAAGCAGCAGTTTGAAAAGGTGTTTGATATGCTGCAATACAGGTAAAATCCCTCCAGTCACACTGAGCAAACAGCAGCTATTTTTGAGCCATGTGACAGTGCTTAAAGCTGGAAACACAGTGGCTCACTTCATGTGACTCTCTAATTAGAGTCTTTATGCTAAGACTGATGTCAGGAAGGCAAAGTATATGTGACGCGTGGTGGGAAAAAATGTAAATATATACTTAGTATACTTAGATGATTTAGAATGAATTAGGGTAAATTTATACTACAGCCATTCTAATTAACATAACCAAGTCAAAAATATAGTACATAGTCAAATCGATGGGCCGTTTTCACGAATCTGTTCATTTACATGAACCTTCCAAACAAACCGATTCACTGGAATAAATCAGTTTTACTTACAACACTCTGGGCCCTATTTTAATGATCTAAGCGCATGGTCTGAAGCGCATGGCGCAGGTGCACTTAGGGCGTGTCCGAATCCACTTTTGCTAGTTTAACGAGGTCTAAAAGGGTTGTACCTAGTCTCTTAATGAGTCATGGGTGTGTTTTGGGCGTAACGTGCAATAAACCAATCGGAGTCTCATCTCCCATTCCCTTTAAAAGCCAGTTGCGCATGCACCATGGCGGATTCGCTATTTACATGGCGGAATTTGCGAGCAGAAAGACTGAATGCTTCTCCAGAGAGGAATCCTTTCATTTTTAATATTTAAAATGTTTGTGTGCTGCTGCGCATCCCTGTGTGTGTAATAAGCAGAGTGTACGCGCGTTGTGCACCCGCCTATAGGCGCATATTACTAACGCGCCCTTTAAATAACAGGTTTTTTAGACCAGGTTTTTGTTGGTCAATGGCACAGTCATTTTCAGTTGCCTCAAAATAGCAGCGCGCCAACAATGCGCCTGAACACACCTCGTTTTCAGACCAGCACGCCCATGGGTAAACAGACTGCATTTGCTTTAAACAATGTGGCGCTGGACGTGAAAATGGTAATTGCGTCGGGCTGAAACTAGCAAAAAACACTTACGTCGCACCTGGCATCGCATTGCGCCGGGTGTATGATAGGGCCCTAAAACAGTGTTTTAGTACAGTTTGGTCACGCTACACTACTACTCGTTGGATAAAGAAGCTCATTATATAAAAAATAACAAAATGTAGTTAATTTAGTAGCATTCTACTTTTAGCACGTCCCTACCTACGATTAGATAGATAGATAGATAGATAGATAGATAGATAGATAGATAGATAGATAGATAGATTACAAATTACAATTTAATTTAATTACAAATAGAATTGTCCCATTAAAACAAGTGTAGAACTGTATGCAGGCCTATGAAGAAGTCTATTCATAGCAGAATCACAGTTCAGTTTGTCCCACAAACCAAATAGCACCTTTCATCTTCAGCCCTTTACAGAGCTACTGAAGTGGAAGGTAAACTTTGCTCTCTTCTCCCTCCTTTCACTCCTCGCTCTCCTTTCTTGGCGAGCACTTGGCCTCACACTGTGTGGCTTGTTCTTAATGCCACAGAGAGGATAAAGTTAGTGAATACATCACATGGCTGACAGTGATGGTTCAGTTTTCAGAGGAGCTCCTCACACATGGACATACACCTGCACAACCAAATGACAGTCTCATCAGCTGGAGAATAGTTGGAAAGACAATTAAAGAACGAACGTATGGGCGCTGACAGCAATGGTATTTAGTAACCAAAAATAATTTCTTCATTTCAATTAACCTTTGCTGTCGTTGCACGGCTCTGTATCTGTAGGCTGATGACCTTTGAAAAATATCAAAACAAGACACTCATTCAGCATTACAGGGGTTGCTTGTGGGGTGTGGGGGGGGTGGGGGGAGTCCCTAAAACACCTATAAAGACATAATGTAGACGATGCAGTTTTCTACTGGAAAAATGAGTTGGTGCAGTGGCGTATAGAACTTCACCAGCCAACGTTAGCTTACTAAGAGGACGAATGCAAAAAATGTCTAATTTGAATATGATGGTGAACACAGATATTACCCCGGTTCTGCCAGATTACTCTCCTCTGCTCGGCCGGTGTATTAATGAATGAAATCATCTTCTTTTGAATTAAAATTCAGCATAAAATTGTTTACAGGAGGAACAGGCTACAACCAGAGAGAGGGAGCGCAAGGGAGAGAAAACAATCAACAGACTTCATTATTTTCTTTTCCTATCAAATCTGAGCTATCCTTGGATCCCACTAATGGACAGTTATCGAATTTCTCGTACTACCATTGAAATGATGTTCATATCTGCAGAGAGAGAGAGAGGGGGGAAAAAATGTCCTCATTTTATCCCTTAGAACATTGGTTTATCATAAGACCCCTTATTAAATCTTGGACTCTAATTTTCTCCTTCGCACTTAGGGGGGCTTTTATGATTATGGTTACCAAGGTGATGTAAGGCACAGCCTCAGCTAAACAAAGCCAGTGTCACTAGAGTGAATAACCAAGAGCAAGGTGAGCACCACCACGGGAAATTGCATGCCATTACTGTTAATATTTACTCATTAAAACAGCCAGTGGCTGAAGAGATACTTGCACAATTACTAATTTTTCAAATCAACCACTGCACATACCCTTCATTATGACCTCCAAGTTCTTTGTCCTTTTGAGAAGATACGCTATATGAGTGCAGTCATGTTGTTTGCCGCAGAAAAGAAACTAGGCTTATGTGTTGTATATATTTGTACTTAAAGTATTAGGAGGCGGATTTGATAGCTGTTTACTGTTTACATGCTGCCCCAACATTCAGATTGTTGTGGGAAGTTCTAAATAATGGAACTTTGTTTGTTTACAGTGATAGGAGGTTAATGCAGATTTTATATATACAATGTCAGACTGTTTCTATATGACTTTTGTGCTTTTTAGGTGTGGAAACACTTTAGGCATGGGTCATTGGGATTTAAAAAAAAACACACTGACCAAATCGTCGGAAACGAAAAAATGAGGAGGACATTTTGAGCCTAGAAAGGCTTTTTTGTCTTTGTGTGAAATGATGTCTAATTTGGTCCGAGTGGTTGGATTGCTTGTCAGGTGTGTTATTTTAACTGTGGACAGTGAATGACAAAACAATAGGGCACTGAGAGAAAATTGTACAGAGCGTAGAAAGGAAACGAAATACTGCCTCAAATCCAACTAAAGGTTTTAGAGGTTTTATAACTTTTAGACCATAGACAAAACTGACAGAACAAAAAGAAAAAAAGATGAGCTGTCAGTCTTCACCAAGAAAAAGAGAAAAAAAATCCTGCACATATGTGGCATACAGTGATTCATGACACATGATGCCTGCAAAAATTATGCTGCTAAAAAAGATGAAAAGTTGCCTTGGTTAGTTTGCATAATACACCAGGTATTTAATAAATGCCTTTTTTTTTTTCTTTTGGTCAGTGTGTGCAAAGAACAAAATTTGTGTATGCAACTGGTTTTGCTGAAGATGCTTCAATTCTTCCAGAAGTCGAACTTGTTTGCGCCTTCTGTTTTATTTGCAAATTTAGTTAAAAATGTTTAAAATGAAAATGACACAACTGCTGAGTGTTATGAAGTGTAATAATTAGTGTCAAAAGACAAGTTTTAGCAATTTATTTAATTTTTTTATTATTATTTTATAAAGCCTAGCTTCACCGCAACCTACATTAAATGCAATTAGCTTACAAACTGAGCATGTTAAGTGGCACAAGCTATTTAACAAAGTTTTTTAAATCAGAATTGTTTCAAAAGATTCATTTTATCTTTCAATCTTCAAATCGGAGATGATCAATTGCATTGTAGTAAATGCATTTTGCAGCTCTATCAGAAACCACCGAATGCCTGTTGTTGATGCAAAAAATTTGGGAGGATATAATATCTCAAAACTTTGTAGGGAATGTGTCCTTACATAACTCTTGTCCACTTTCATGGTTTTTGTTTTTAAAAAAGTGTGAACATTTTTGTTGCATTGTTATTGTCAAGTTTTATTGTTCAGAATCTGCTGATAAAATGCTCAAATAATGCTGATTATATTTTTTTAAGTCATGTGCATCTGATGGCTAGTGCCATACATCCGCCTAATGTTAAGACCCGACAACATTACATAATTGCACACTATCAGCTATAGCCTAAGAAGCTTGTCGCTAATAAGGAAAGGGGTCAGGTCCAAATGTTTAAGTGAAGGAATGCATTTAAAGATCTCTTTAAAAGTGCTCAGCTGCAGGATTGCATTCTTAGGGTCGGTTTTGAGTGAATTAATTTACGGCTGCATGTGAGAACAAATTGAAATTATGTTATAATCATCAGTGAATGACCTACATTGACATAGTTGTTTAAAGCTTCTGCATGTACAGTCAATTCTACAGGAGCAGAGCAATCATCTACACACCACAGATATTTCATGTTGCATTTAAGACTGTCCAACCTCGCCTGCCAAAGCCGCACACTAAAATTGCCCTGCTGTGCAGAGGAAGGCCTTTAATCTCCCACCACCACCCTCTGCCAAGCCTGTAATCCCACTAATCTCTACCACATAGCACGCAAACACTCAGAGAATCCCTGTGCATCCATTCTGCCCAAATGCAGCAGAACAGCTTTTTCCGCCGTTAGTATGAAGGGGTGGTCATTTGTTTGGGGGATGGGTTTCATTGGACGGAAATGGACCTGACCATCGCTCCATTTCCGCCATGAGGCAAGAGTGTGCGAGCCAGCGCCAACTATTGAATTCCCACCACAGAGGGACTTCTCAGTGGTCCAGGCAGTAGGTTCTGTCAACCCAGAATAACCTCATTTAGCAACATGTTAGGTGTGGTGGAATAACAGGGCTATTTTTGTTTCTTTGCTTCGCTAGAGAAAACAGTTTACACAGCCGGATGACCGATCTGCGCGGAAATTTGCATGAGCCTCTGTTGCCCAAACAACTCAAAACATAAAAGCAGTTTAAATGAAATGAAATCTTCACAGGTTCAAGATTCTTGAGGTGATCCGTGCAGACATTGGTCATACAGCATTTTGTGAAAAGTAAAATTCGGAGTTAACACTAAGGGTTTGCGGAAATGAATACTGACCCGTCGACTCCCACCCCGAAAACCCCACGTTCCCCTTCACTGACTCCCTGACATTTCTCTGAACCACGCACTTGAAATGTTGCACTGTAATTGATGTTGATCCTAGCATGTGTGCAGGCTGCACTACAAATTAGGATGGAAAAGGTTATCATAATATTTAGCTAGTCTAATTTGTCAGCTGAACAACTTCCCAATGGAGAAATTCAGAACAGGAGGACATATTTTAAGTGAAAATGAATGTTTTGAGGTGTATATACACTAAGCACAGGCAGTCCATGAGAGCTAGTTCTCTGACAAAAGTTTTATGAACCTTTGGGTTTAGTTTGATTCATTCCTTTAAATACTCAAATACCCAGTTCACATGTTGCTCAGTTCCATAGACGTAGATGAATAGATTATGTAATATGGCCATACACTATAAAAAATGTCACTAAAATTGAAACCTTTCAGTTAGTTTCTACTACATTTCAAAATGGCAACCTGCAGTGATGAGTTCACTGCACCTTTTAACCACTTTGAATTTAATTACTAATGAAGAAAATCAAGTTGAAACTCTGAAAACATGTATGAAAATGACATATATGTGACAAGAATGGACGCAAAAGTGTTTCTATATAAAAAAGAATGAACATTTTTGTAATATGCCAAAATAAATGAATGATTGATTACAATAATTTATTATTATTATTTAACAGTTATATTTCCTTTTTTTGTTTTTTTGTTTTTTGTTTACATATTTACTTGAATATACCCTTTCTTTATGTATATTTTCTATTGGTTTGTCAAATCTGTATCAGTCTCTGTTTTGGCGTCCCCTAGCGCCACACCTAAACACTATAATCATTGTTATAATGAGACAAAAACCTGCATTTAAAATGTGTTAAACCTAAAATTTAATTGGTAGCGTTATTTTAAAACAATTTTTAAAAATATTTTACATGATCAGAAACATTTTTTTATTTAAATTATGCTAAAACCAAGCATTACATTAGTTGTTATTTGATTTGAATTTGATTTCAAATCACGTGTATTGTATCCTTATTTTAATTATTTAAATTTTATTTTAGTAGGCTGTTCAAGCTAAATTTGGAGAGTATTTTAAGCTATTCTTCGATCCATTCTATGATAAGACCAACATTCATCTCAGTGCAACATTTTTCTAGCTGGCAGAATTTGATATCAAATTGACTATAAAAGCAAAGCATTTTTTTCTAACATGTTTAATCTCTCTTTTAATGTCCTCCGTTGCGGGAGCAGAGGGTAACTGGGGGTTGATGAAGCTGTCGCGCGCGTAGCAGCATACAGCTAACTGCACGTGCACATTCTGCAGAGCTGCCTGCCACGCGCAACCTGTTTTCACATAATCAAGATTTCAATTGATTGGTCGTTTATGTCAGTCCAGTAGTGAGACCTGTCTGATTCAAGGTACAAGATATTATGCATAATGTTATAGATAACTAAAACATTGCTGACTAAATAGTTAATTAAAAACAAATAGGCCTAATAAACACAAGTCTATTAAATAGCCTAGGCTACTTGTTCACCAATGAATAATAACACAATGGCCGCTATTTATATTTAAGTTACGATTTAAAAGAAATATCGTTTGAAATGAATATCACACAAACAAAGAGAGAAAGCAACCTAACTGTTTGACTCGTGAACTGAAAAGTCATTTATTCGGCAATTTTTTTGCACCGTCTGGTTTCATGTTTGCTGCTCAACGCGGATTCGGGGAAAATATTTTCGTGTTTTGTCTGACAGAACCAAATAATTCAGACGTGCGAAACTATTTGTTTTCCTTTGGTGAAATTGTCTGTGCCAACGCAGCCAGGATGAAGAAAAACGGAGTTACTACGGCAACAATCCTTTCAGGATATATCTCTGTCTCTCTCCTTTTTTTTAATATGCAATTGCCGAACATATGGTTACTCACTGTCAAAGCTGTGATTCTTCATTTGCATACTAACTATTTTCCGAGTAAAACATGTGCAACTCCAGCAGATACATCGTATATGCTAGAAAAAAGACAAATGTGTTAATAAGAAATCTTTTAAGGCATAATTTAATACATGTATTGCTTTTATATTACTTGACTATTGTCCCTTCTTGTTCTAGGAAACGCAGAGATATTAAATAACGCTCTGTTAATGTGTTTATTATTGTTTGTTCTTGAGAAATTCATGCAATTAATAGCGCGTTGTTAAAAGTTCTTCACTAGTTTTTTATTTAATTTTATTTTAAAGACAGTAATTAAACCTCTTCCCATTGTGGACATTCTGTTGAAATATTTAGAGACATAATAAAATGTTCTAATGTAGTTTTAAAATAGGACCAATTCACGTAGCCTACATTAAAGATATTTTCATTACCATGAAAAATTGTTTAGCTTGCATGACAGGCTTGAACTGCTATCAAAACAATTTATGAAATTGTGCGATTTATAAAGAATCTTACTCATATAATTATATGAGTAATATACAATATAATGCATTTTATTTTACACTGTATATATTTTTTTATTTTGTTGATGTAATTTATAGTAGGCTTCACAGTAGCCTAGTTGTTTTTATGTTCACAATATTTTATCTAACATTTTTAATCCGTGTTTTTAATCGAATTTCTTGTTTTTAAATGAGATCAAACTCATATACAGTAGCCTACATTTTGCTTTGGTCGTGTAACACCTGCACTATTGGCTCTATTCTCCATCTATTGTGGGGAGGAGTTTGGACGAGAGAGAGAAAAAAACAGACTCAAACGATGCGTAACTCGATAGACAGCCCATCTGTAAGATTCTTCCCTTTCTTTCAGTAGCTATACGAGCTCGTCATCTCTTGTCCAGGAATAGGCTGCTGGTGGCGTTGTGTAAATGATTCATAAACACCGACTGCTGTTTCAGAATGGGATATTTTCTAATTAAACAGGCAAAAGTCAGGAAAAGAAAGATTCTTGACAAAATACATTTTGAGATGAGCTGGATAGCCTGATGAATGATTAAGGGAATTTGGCCTTTGTGTTTCCTCATATTTATACTCCTGTGGAACAGGAAGTCATGGCTGGACAATTTCATGCTCCTAGTCACCCTGGTGTGCTAAAAAACGTAAATATGAATAGGAATAGGCTATAGTCTACTTCAGAGATAGGCTATTTTCAGAGATAGGCTATTCTAGGGGTGACAATAATTGTGGCCAACATGCATTGGAGAAAAACATGTATTTCGTAATGTGAGTTTCCCCCCCACTTTCAATTGTTTTACTTCAATGAAAGGTTAGAATTTTGTGAATTTTTTGAATTAAAGATTCTCTTTTAAAGAATTAAAGAGAAAAAGGATAAACAATGCAGATTTATTTTCACAGCCGCCTTTGCTCATATTTACTAAGGGTGCCAATATTAGAGGAGGGCACTGTATATGTAGCTATTGCCTATGCAGGGGAAAATAGAAATAGCCTGTAGGCTACGATAACAGACAAATGATGTTTACATTAGCCTACATATATATCCTACGTTTGGTTAAAATCTAAACAGAAAAAAAGAATGAATTAAAAAAAAAAAAAAAAACTTCCGTGCAGAACTCATAAGAGATTCAAGTCATAATACTGGGACTTTTAAAAACTCCCATATTTCCTTTTTTCCCCGCGACCAGACAGTTTGTTCAAAAGATTGTCGGCTAATAATTTTAACTTGGCTGACGATGGATAATAATCTTGAAAAAAAAAAAAAAAAATTTGTTGAAAATCATGACATTTAAAATAAGGCTGGTCCCCTCACAGCCTCGTTTTAAATGTGGCGTCTATCACGACTAAAGTTTTTAAACTACCCTCCTTTGGCCTACTTATTAAACTTTCCAAACTTATACATTTGTTAAATATGCTATGCCACATCCATTCCTTGATTTTAGTTGTTTTAACTATTCTTATTATTGTTTTCAACAATCTTTCCATCTAGTAAAATGTGTTGGTTGAGAAGTTTGTCCTGTCCCACCGAACCAACTTTCAGGCTTTTTAATGCTGCATAAGCATACAGCGCCATCTGTCGATTAGGAAGCACCTTTCCTGAGGGCAGACCGCGAATAACACCTACTTGATTTGAAGATGAAGCAGCATCGTGCCAAAAACACTAGCCCACAGTATATGGTCCTTTCTAAGCACTATGGCTTTATCACTTACCTTTGCCCTGCTATATTCCAAACTGCCATTCTGTGCACTCATTCCAGCCCATAATTATATAACTAACAGAAATATTTTGTGAACATTTAATCAGCCTTTTGGACAGAACAGCTGATGAGTACATTAGTGTTGCACTTCTTCATTTAAAGGGAACACTGAAAGAAACACACTGAAAATCTGTCATGAGCACATAATACTTTATGCGTACACAACCAGCTGCACTTTATTATCCCAACATATCTGAAGAAAGCAAAAGGGAAAACATCTCCAGTCCACAGGCAGTGTTGCTTTGCTGTCTTACACTTGCACAGAACAGAAACATAACCAACCCCCAAAGTACCACACACACGCGCGCGCGCACACACACACTACATTCATAAGCACATAAACACAAAACCACAAAAGCTATAAATGTTCTCCGCTATACATTTGTCAAGTTATCATTGATGCAACAGGTCACCACAAAATCTGTGGTATTAATGGTCTTTTCATAGCTGAATAATTTAATATTAATAAGTTAATTAATAAAAGGCTTGATAAGTTCATTTTATAACCTGTTTCTTATATGACTTCTTTTGTGAATTGTACAAACAAATACTGTTGATACAGTTTTTTTTTTCAACTGTGTCGTGCCAGTTAACGGCAAAAAAAATAAATAAAAAAAATAAACATAATTTTATTCCCAGGTTAAGAACAAGATTTATTTTTGATCGTATTAGTTTAAGTGCAGTTGTTTTGTTTGATGATTTTTTTGTTGTTGTAATGCGTTATTGTTATATATTTGTGTATGATTGTTTTTGTCTACGTAATGTATGGCTAGGTTGGCTTTTATGGTTTAGGCACTGTGTGTTTAATGAAATTTGTGCTTGATCTGTACTGTACTGTTAAATGAAATTGTGCAGTACTTCTGTTAGGAATTGTCAAGTCATTTACTGTTGACTAAAGTGGTGATTTCGTGGTATATTGGCTTGAGTTCCGTTGTTGTGCCCTTAAAGGGGCAGGCAGCAATTTACAGAACACTGACTCTGTCGCTGAGCATGCCCATCACAAGCTCGTCAGACTCCGCCTCTTCGCGAACATCAGCATGAGGGTTGATTAAGTGGGCTGGGTACTGAAGGCCATTTTGTTCTGCAAAATGCTCCCAGCGCAAATCATCGCTTTCGTGGGTGATATATCGCTCCTGCATTTTGCACTCCAGAGTCCGCAGGTCCAGCCACATCTGGTAGTCCTGTCATAAAGATATATTTTTAGGGATCAAAAACGTTCCACACTGCTAAAAAAACAGGAAAAATAAAGAAATAATAATAATAATAATAAAAACACTTTCTGTCAGTATCTACCCTTGTGAAAAAACTACTTGCAGCTAACAAAATATTAATGAAATAAAAGGCCACTTAATTGTACTTAGAGTACAATTTAATTACATTATTTAACACAAATTAAATATTTTTTTAAAAAGTGCACTTCATAATAATGTCAAATTAAAAAGTTAATTTTTTGATAATTTTTTATGCTTTGAAGTAGTACACTTATTTTGATGTGTTGACTAACATACTAAAGCACATGTAAGGTACTAGATTATAATTTTAACTGTAGTGTGTTATTCATTATTACATTTAAAGTCAATATATCTGAAATGTACTAAATTGTAACTTCTCCATTACAAATATTTTTCTATGCATGACATTCAACAGAAATTATATTATTTATGAAAAACATTTTTGCATTTTTAAATATATTTAATAATTATAAATAGATGTTATACAAATTTCTAAACTTATTTTGCAAGTTTCCTAGTATGTGCGAATATCTATCGCATGCTCATCGCATGACTCAATTAATCATTTGCACTGTACGGGTTATTATTGCCTTGTTAAGACGTTAATATTCTCTAACACACACATGAGGGGGTAATTCCACCTCTATTTCAGCTGCCTAATGTGTCTGTGAGGGAAAAACTGAAAGTTTGTTTGTGTGTATATCATAGTTCTTTTTACACAGGGCATATCAAAGTCATTATCTACTAACCTGTAACCAGGGATGGCTGAGAGACTTATCCACGCTGTAGCGCTTCCTCATTTTGACTTGCAGCAGGTTATTAATGAGGTCAATTGCTGTAACAACAAAACAGGTTGTCAGTGACCGGACTGTGGTGGAAAACCTGAGGGATTTTGTGTCCAGAGGGATAATGAGCAAAACCAACATCATGTTAACATTATTTCAGGGGTCACAAATTTCCGAGACACTCCAAAGTTTCTTAACCTTGAGGCCTCTGCGCTTTAGTCTGAGGGATCGTTTGGCATTATGCACATGAATGGGTCGTAACAAAAATTGAGCACGCTCTCACCAATCTCTTTCTTTAACCCTTGCCCTCTCTTCTCTTCATCTTTTCTTTTCCCCTTCCTTCTCTTCCAACTCTCTCTCTCTCCCACATTTACACAGTTTACCATCAGCTTGGTAGCACACAAAGTTACTACACAAGTTTTTTCTTTTAATAGATTAATAGATTTAATATATTGTGAAATTTATTTATATTTAAATTATTTATTATATTATAATTTAAAAATATATATATTTTAAAATGACAGAGAAAATGTACATGCATTGCAGTAAAAATGAATCTAACTTCTAATTTGTTCTATAATTTCTCCATTTGTTTTGTAAAGTGCTTTTGAGATACTCTGTTATGCCAATTAATTATTTTCACTTCACAGTAAACGGCAACAAATTCAATTAAAACAGTTTTAAAAACAGAAAGTAATTGTTAAAATGGCCATACTTGATACCAGCCGAACTATATAAATTAATAAAAGTCTATGTGAATAATTTGTTCCAATTGCCAGTGTTCTCAAGTAAGTAAAGTGTGGTCTCTGGTTCTCTTGCTATTTTAATGAGGAAGAAAGAGGGCATTAGTAAATAAACAGGGTCAAAGGTGAGGGCATCAAAAATCTAGTTAAGGTAATGAGATGAAGTTCAATTCTATTCATACAGATTGCATATGACTTAAACGTAAATATTACCTATCCAAGACCTCAATTCACGTCTTTACTTTGAATTAATACTGACCATATCTTCCTAGATCGTGAACCATGATCCAAGTAAGAATGATTTGGGTGAGTTGAGGTCATCTATGCGATGCGTACGTGAGAATTAGAACAACTGGAGCTTCAACAGGAACATCAAGCTGAAGTATGACTTCAAAATAGAGTTTAACGTCTAGGAAAATATCAGTAGCAGAAATAGTCATATTTGTACATTGGCAGTGATATTAGCTAATGGAAGTTACAGTGGGGAGAACAAGTATTTGATACACTGCCGATTTTGCAGGTTTGCCCACTTACAAAGCATGTAGAAGTCTGTAATTTTTATCATAGGTACACTTCAACTGTGAGAGACGGAATCTAAAACAAAAATCCAGAAAATCACATTGTATGATTTTTAAGTAATTAATTTGCATTTTATTGCATGACATAAGTATTTGATACATCAGAAAAGCAGAACTTAATATTTGGTACAGAAACCTTTGTTTGCAATTACAGAGATCTTACATTTCCTGTAGTTCTTGACCAGGTTTGCACACACTGCAGCAGGGATTTTGGCCCACTCCTCCATACAGACCTTCTCCAGATCCTTCAGGTTTTGGGGCTGTCGCTGGGCAATACGGACTTTCAGCTCCCTCCAAAGATTTTCTATTGGGTTCAGGTCTGGAGACTGGCTAGGCCACTCCAGGACCTTGAGATGCTTCTTACGGAGCCACTCCTTAGTTGCCCTGGCTGTGTGTTTCGGGTCGTTGTCATGCTGGAAGACCCAGCCACGACCCATCTTCAATACTCTTACTGAGGGAAGGAGGTTGTTGGCCAAGATCTCGCGATACATGGCCCCATCCATCCTCCCCTCAATACGGTGCAGTCGTCCTGTCCCCTTTGCAGAAAAGCATCCCCAAAGAATGATGTTTCCACCTCCATGTTTCACGGTTGGGATGGTGTTCTTGGGGGTGTACTCATCCTTCTTCTTCCTCCAAACACGGCGAGTGGAGTTTAGACCAAAAAGCTCTATTTTTGTCTCATCAGACCACATGACCTTCTCCCATTCCTCCTCTGGATCATCCAGATGGTCACTGGCAAACTTCAGATGGGCCTGGACATGCGCTGGCTTGAGCAGGGGGACCTTGCGTGCGCTGCAGGATTTTAATCCATGACGGCGTAGTGTGTTACTAATGGTTTTCTTTGAGACTGTGGTCCCAGCTCTCTTCAGGTCATTGAGCAGGTCCTGCCGTGTAGTTCTGGGCTGATCCCTCACGTTCCTCATGATCATTGATGCCCCACAAGGTGAGATCTTGCATGGTGCCCCAGACCGAGGGAGATTGACCGTCATCTTGAACTTCTTCCATTTTCTAATAATTGCGGCAACAGTTGTTGCCTTCTCACCAAGCTGCTTGCCTATTGTCCTGTAGCCCATCCCAGCCTTGTGCAGGTCTACAATTTTATCCATGATGTCCTTACACAGCTCTCTGGTATTGGCCATTGTGGAGAGGTTGGAGTCTGTTTGATTGAGTGTGTGGACAGGTGTCTTTTATACAGGTAACGAGTTCAAACAGGTGCAGTTAATACAGGTAATGAGTGGAGAACAGGAGGGCTTCTTAATAGAAAAACTAACAGGTCTGTGAGAGCCGGAATTCTTACTGGTTGGTAGGTGATCAAATACTTATGTCATGCAATAAAATGCAAATTAATTACTTAAAAATCATACAATGTGATTTTCTGGATTTTTGTTTTAGATTCCGTCACTCACAGTTAAAGTGTACCTATGATAAAAATTACAGACTTCTACATGCTTTGTAAGTGGGCAAACCTGCAAAATCGGCAGTGTATCAAATACTTGTTCTCCCCACTGTAATTCACGATAACTATCCTAATAAGGTTATTCGTATGTGAGATGGGATTCGAGAAATAGCTCTGTGACTGGATTACCGCTTACATTTTTGAGGATTAACACACACATATCGGACTCTAAATCGCTTCCAGCTTAGAGAGGTTAATACAGCTAGCTGACTTGGTTTAAATAGTTATCTCAGTATTTCACAACCTTTCTAAATTTATGTACTACAAAATCTAATTTGGAGTTTTGTTGATAAAGGGGTAGTTCATCTAAAAATTAAAATTCATTTCCTGTGGGACTTTCTTCTGTGGAACACGAACAAAGATTTTTGGATTTTTTAAAACTGTTTTGGTCTGTACAATGAAAGTCAACGGGGTCCAGAACACCATCTCACCCTAATGACTTTCATTGTTTTGGCTGTTTTTTTTGTTTTCCTCATACAGGTTTGGAACGACAGAATTTTCATTTTCGGGTAAACTATCCCTTTAAACTTCACATTCATTGATGGTTGTGTTCCCCCAAAACTTACCCTCTGGGGTCACTGTTTTCCAGGGGTTGGGTGGGTACATGAAAGCAGCATTCTGGATTTGATCGTGAATGTCTTCATCCTCATTAAAGGGGAACGTTCCACTGAGACTGACATAGACGATGACACCCACGGACCACATGTCCAGCGAGCGGTTGTAGCCCTTGTTCCGAAGCACCTCCGGAGCGAGGTACGCCGGGGTGCCTACCACCGAACGCCTAAAAGACTTCTCACCAATAATACGTGCAAAACCGAAATCACACAGCTTCACCTGCAAGACAAACCCAGGAATAATGAGCTTCACAATAAGCAGACACACCAGGAGGAACTGGCTATTTTACTCGACTAGGACTGAGATGCACAAAAGACCAAAAAAATAACATCCTTTTGTTCTTGCGCTAGCTTTTAACACCACAGACGCCGTAATGATCAGTTGTCACGGTCTGAACGAAAGTCAAGTGAAATTATCACCCAGTTGGATGTGGTTACAATGTATCTCCTGCTGATCTAGGGCTTTCTACCTTTGAAACGTTTGCTTAAGCACAGCAACAAGCACCTGAGGACACGAGCTCAGATGTTGACAGCTCTAGCTCTGCTTCCACCTCTGCAAAATATTTGTAAATGACACGCAGTGATTTGTTTAGTATTCTTCCGAAATGTTTGCCTGCGCTCAAACAGTGAGTCATCTTTCTGCTTGAGAGCTTCCAGAGACAAGCTTGTGCAGTAGACAGAAGAAACAATGGGAGGATAATTTAGAAATCTTTCATTAGAATGTAGAGACACACACAACCCTGTGCCTCGAACACACCATGAGAACGCTATAATTACCATCTTTTATTCTTGCACATTTACAAAAACAGATCCATTTATGTTCATTTCGGTGTGGCCTCACTTCATTCAGATATTTCCTTTCTTTTGTTGTCGCTTCTCGTTCTGTTCGGATTTTACTCACTTGTGGAAAAGAGTCAGCGGAGGCTAACAAAACATTCTCAGGTTTGAGGTCACAGTGAACGATGTTTTTGAAGTGAAGGTGGCGGAGAGCAACGAGAATCTGGGAAAGGAGCGGAACAGCGTTATTATCGCAATATGGAATGAAACATAAGAAATTGTAAATTAAAATGCAATGCTTTCCCATTTATTTTCAAATATTTATATGGGATTGAGTTGTATACCGATTCTGCCATTGTTACGCTGTGCGGTGCCTGTGAGATGTACCTGTGTAACGAGAAACTTGGTGATGCGTTCTGGCAGCCTTCCCTTCTCACTTGACAGTATCATCTCCAGCATGTCGCCATGGAGCTTTTCCATGACAACAAAGACACGCTCTGGTGTCTCAAACATGCACTCAAGGTTGACAATGCCGGGATGGTGGAGGTTCTGCAGAAGACAGTTATGACATCTATATTTAATTATAAAATTACAAAATTGCCAATACTGTAATATAGTAATATAAATGTTTAATCTAAATCATTTTTATGGACAAATTTGGATTTAATATGCCTTTAAAAATAATAATAATATTATTAATAATATACTGTATTCATTTGTTATTATTAGAAGTAGTAGTATTAAATGCACAAAGTAAATATATATACAGTCAAACCAAAAATGATTCAGACACCAGATATAATTTTTTACTAGTGGGTGCAGGACACTATAGTTCATTTATGTAAGTGAGGATAGCAAAATAAAGTAAACTGACATATTATAACCAAAAATTCTACCAGTAAAATTGATAAAAATTTGGGACCAAAATTATTCAGACACTTTGACCTGACCATGTTTTGCTTAAGTGTTTTTTTTTTAATTGCTAATGCGACCTTTTACACCACAGACTGAACAAAATGAAGCATTGCTTGGTAATTGGTTGACCTAAATTGGTATTATCTAATTGTGCACTTAAATATAACAGCTGACAGCTGATTGGTTGATTGTAATCCATTACATACCTTTCTATCAAAGTTATTTGACATTATCAAGATGAATTTGTTCTGACACAGTTTAACTCTGAGTTCTTGTCATATTTTATTACCATTTTCTAAACTATAGCGAATAAACTGTGATAATGCGAGAAAATGTTGAAGGTGTCTGAATATATTGTGGTTTGACTATATATATATATATATATATATATGGTAATAATTTGGTTTAGGGTCCAATTCTCACTATAAACTATTTGCTTATTAGCATGTATATTACTAGGATATTAGCTGTTGATAGCTAATATATATTAGTGATGTCAAAATTAGCACATGCAATTAATTTTTTCAGTTTAATGCGTTAAAAATATTTAACGCAATTAATGCAGTATCCGTTTTTTCTGTCATCCTTTGGCTAGCGTTACATTATGTGATCACGCTCTTATTCATGCAAATGCTTTTAAACCATTCAAGCGCGACAAGACAAAAGAGAAAAATAAAAAATATTAAAAAAGAAAAATATTAAAAACTCTAATCGTTTTTAATCACGATTAATTACAGCAAAAATGTTACAGAACTTTATATATATATACAGTGGGGAGAACAAGTATTTGATACACTGCCGTTTTTCCAGGTTTGCCCACTTACAAAGCATGTAGAGGTCTGTAATTTTTATCATAGGTACACTTCAACTGTGAGAGACGGAATCTAAAACAAAAATCCAGAAAATCACATTGTATGACTTTTAAATAATTAATTTGCATTTTATTGCATGACATAAGTATTTGATCACCTACCAACCAGTAAGAATTCCGGCTCTCACAGACCTGTTAGTTTTTCTTTAAGAAGCCCTCCTGTTCTCCACTCATTACCTGTATTAACTGCACCTGTTTGAACTCGTTACCTGTATAAAAGACACCTGTCCACACAATCAATCAAACAGACTCCAACCTCTCCACAATGGCCAAGACCAGAGAGCTGTGTAAGGACATCAGGGATAAAATTGTAGACCTGCACAAGGCTGGGATGGGCTACAGGACAATAGGCAAGCAGCTTGGTGAGAAGGCAACAACTGTTGCCGCAATTATTAGAAAATGGAAGAAGTTCAAGATGACGGTCAATCTCCCTCGGTCTGGGGCACCATGCTAGATCTCACCTCGTGGGGCATCAATGATCATTAGGAAGGTGAGGGATCAGCCCAGAACTACACGGCAGGACCTGGTCAATGACCTGAAGAGAGCTGGGACCACAGTCTCAAAGAAAACCATTAGTAACACACTACGCCGTCATGGATTAAAATCCTGCAGCGCACGCAAGGTCTCCCTGCTCAAGCCAGCGCATGTCCAGGCCCATCTGAAGTTTGCCAATGACCATCTGGATGATCCAGAGGAGGAATGGGAGAAGGTCATGTGGTCTGATGAGACAAAGATAGAGTTTTTTGGTCTAAACTCCACTCGCCGTGTTTGGAGGAAGAAGAAGGATGAGTACAACCCCAAGAACACCAGCCCAACCGTGAAGCATGGAGGTGGAAACATCGTTCTTTGGGGATGCTTTTCTGCAAAGGGGACAGGACGACTGCACCGTACTGAGGGGAGGATGGATGGGGCCATGTATCGCGAGATCTTGGCCAACAACCTCCTTCCCTCAGTAAGAGCATTGAAGATGGGTCGTGGCTGGGTCTTCCAGCATGACAACGACCCGAAACACACAGCCAGGGCAACTAAGGAGTGGCTCCGTAAGAAGCATCTCAAGGTCCTGGAGTGGCCTAGCCAGTCTCCAGACCTGAACCCAATAGAAAATCTTTGGAGGGAGCTGGAAGTCCGTATTGCCCAGCGACAGCCCTGAAACCTGAAGGATCTGGAGAAGGTCTGTATGGAGGAGTGGGCCAAAATCCCTGCTGCAGTGTGTGCAAACCTGGTCAAGAACTACAGGAAACGTATGATCTCTGTAATTGCAAACAAAGGTTTCTGTACCAAATATTAAGTTCTGCTTTTCTGATGTATCAAATACTTATGTCATGCAATAAAATGCAAATTAATTACTTAAAAATCATACAATGTGATTTTTTGGATTTTTGTTTTAGATTCCGTCACTCACAGTTGAAGAGTACCTATGATAAAAATTACAGACTTCTACATGCTTTGTAAGTGGGCAAACCTGCAAAATCGGCAGTGTATCAAATACTTGTTCTCCCCACTGTATATATATATATATATATATATATATATGGGCAATCGATTAATTGCGATTAATCGCATCCAAAATTAAAGTTTGTGTTTACATAAAATATGTGTGTGTACTGTGTATAATTATTATGTATATATAAATATACACACATGCATGTATATATTTAAGAAAAATATGTTATATTTATATATAAAATATTTATATTTGTATATAATATAAATTTTATACCTGCAAATATTTCTTAAATATATATGCATGTATGTGTGTGTATTCAAATATACATAATAATTATACACAGTACACACACATATATTATGTAAACACAAACTTTTATTTTGGAATGCGATTAATCACGATTAATCGATTGCCCAGCACTAATATATATATATATACAAACACAGCAGTCTTTGTATCGTATTTACCTGAAGAATGGCAACTTCATTGCGCAGTTGACTTTCCTGCTTGGTGGGAAATCGCAGCTTATCTATGATCTTGATGGCAACATCTCTGCCCGTTTTTCTGTGTTTCCCTGCATTATATCAGAAAGGATTATGTGGATTTTTATCATTCATTAATTAGATATGAAGTATGGCTATATGTAAATGGCTATTTACTGTAAATATTAAAATAAAGTTTATCCTCATTGTACATTTATTGATCATTGTATTACATTGTACCACATTTGTTCTTTAGTTCTGTACTGTATTTAAATATTACAATATTTGAATACAGTAAAATATGTATATACAGATTCCAAAACATTTCCTCACTGGGTGCCCATGTCAAAGAACTCCCTGTAAATAGACTGATACATTACCTCCATAGACAATGCCAAATTGCCCAGAGCCAAGTACTTCATCAGGGAAAATCTGATACACTGTGCTAATATCCTGTAAGAAAAACAGAAACAAAATGTAAGCGTATGTGCCAAAATGGGCTGTTCCCTAAGCTCAGAAGCAATGCTTGATACATCAGATTTCTTCGGATCTAGTCTTTTTTGTATTTTGTACCGTAACAATGGCTGAATTCAAACCAGTAGCCTAAAGAGCTACAGTATTTCTACATCTCACTAGGACTGTGTCAGAAAGACTTGAGTAACCATGGCAACCCCATGGCCAAGCAGGTAATCAAAATAATCTCCAAGAGGCTTTGTGTGTTTATATCACACTGGAACTCAAGGTTGCAGGTATCGGTAAACCGGCAGGAACAGTGAGCTCTTGCACACAGAAACAGAAAGCTTGATACAGAAAGAATATGAGATATTATGTCTCCAAATATAAAAAAGCATAAATGTTTACCACATTCTCCTGGATCTGGCAATTGGATACAGAGATGCTAATGGAGACCTCTTCTGTTGGTGTAAAAAAACAAAACAAAGCAAAACAAAAATCTCATTATGTCTCTCTTGTATTGAATGCCATAGCCTCAGATTTACACCTTTACTAATTTATTCTACCTGGAAAAGAAATACTTGACAATACATAATACATTTTAAAAGTTTATTCAAAATCATCTAAAAACAAAAAACAAAAAAAACCCTCAAAACAAATTAGAAATTAAACCTGCACGATACTGATGTGAGGGGGCCCAGTGTTTTCATTATTGAAATAAAATTAAATATAAATATTCGAAGTCAAACAACATGAAAAAGTCAAACAAATTAAACGAAAATTAGAAATGATGATTTAGCAAATAACTGAAATAAAAATAAATTAAAGCCATATATATATACGCGTATAAAATAAAAGACAAAATAAAACAAAACAAAAATAATAAAACAAACTAAAAATTAAAATATAAAAATAAAATCGAATTCAAAATATTAATAAATACTATGATACTATATTAATAATACTAAAATAAGACTGGGCGTGGCAAGCACACTTTTTCACTGTTAGAAAACAATATATCGCTGTAAGTATTTCATTTTCGTCCAGTTGATCATCATAAACATGATTAAATACATTTATGGTGCTTATTTTGCTTATTGGGTATAATAAAGAGCCATAAAATAGTGTATTATTCAGAATGTCTGGATGTGATTTATAGATATAAATAAAAAGTGATATATTTGCATATAGCTGAAAATTGCAGCGCAGTTAATATTGCATGTCTCATGGCAATGCCAATATGCCAGATGTAGTATATATGGATTGTATTAATACTACACTCATGCATTCTTATAGAATGTATTTTAATAATGAGCAAGAAGGTATTTTTCAAATGCAGTACATACTCATGCACAAATTCGGACACAGCTATACTTGCCCTGCAGTTTTCTGGCAGAAGCAAAGTGTAAAATTTTACAAAGCCTAGAAAGTTAGAAAATGGATAATATTGCACTGCATTTCTGTATTTGTAGTGTTTTCCCCCTTAGAATGATTCTAAGGGTCTTAGGACAAGCCCTTAAATGTTTCACCATGAAGTTCATACTGTGGTAGCTGTGATGGCTGCCGTGAGATATGCCCTTGGCGATGACAGGCATAAGTGCATGCTGGATGGCCATCTCCCATATGCGGGCCACGTCCTGTCCCACGCCGCTAACAAGCACGCTGCTTCCGTAGCCCGACGTAGCCAGGTTCTCTCCTACATAGTACACCAGAGATGTTGTGGCAATCTCAAAGCAATGTGGGTTGGCACCCTCAGGGAGAAGGTTGAATGTTTTCGCTGGTTCCAGAGACAGCACCTCAGATAGAGGAATTTCCTGTTGGAGAGAGTTTAGAGATCTATCTGAAAGCTGAAACCTCAATGATATCGCAGAGACATGCATGTGGATCTGATCTGTGCAGTGATCCATGAAACCTATCAAGACAAACTATCAATGTTCTCTAAAGAAATGATGAAAGCCCTCTAGATACTTCCTAGATTAATTTGCTAATGCGAGTTTCAAGTGTCAAGCTTTGACCTAATATTTGAAGTCACCTTATAGTATTTGCTCCCAGTGTCATTCTGGAACAGGGTAATACACTTGCTGTCAAGTCGCCAGTAATGTCTCTTACGCTAGTGTGGGAAAAAAACAACAGATACGAGAAATGATCAGGTACAGAAAGGAAAATTCACTTGGTAATTCACATATGAATTCATAAGGTTTATAATGGAAACCCAGAGCATTTACCAATGTGTCTTTGCTGGTGAAATGCACAAGCCAGCCTTCTTTCATAACACTGCTGCTTTTCCTCTTGGTATGTTTGACAGACTGAACCACCCGCATAAGTGGGATGTTGTTGCTGGTGGAAGGGCTTACAAACACGGTGACATGTCAAAACCTTCTAGAAAATGTCAGTTGCAGGTCAGGATTTATAGCATTCAAATACTTTCACTGTTTAGTTAATATTTTTATTTTCTACTTGACCTCAAAGAAACAGACAACAGCAATATGTTTTAACTCAAATTGTTACCCAGAACACAGAAAGACTACTTGTAAGTTCAGTTTTTATTGTTGTTCTTATATTTGTCCTGTTTGGGAATGTATTTTATGCATTTGTCCTTATTATTAGGTACTTTTATTTGATAAAATGTCAATTATACTGTAATAATTACACTAAAGAACGTAATGCCTTTATTCAGCAAAGAAGCATTACATTACTGTTCTTTTGAACTTTCAGTTTATCAAAGAATCCTGAAAAAATGTATCACAGTTTCCACAGAAATATTAAGCAGTACAACTATTCCCTTTCAGTCGGTCAGTTAAACAGTCTCGGTTACGAAAGGATCTGGAAAAATCTGAAGGGTCATGTGACACTGAAAACTGAAATAATGGCTGCTGAAAATTCAGTTTTACCATCACAGGAATAAATTACATTTTAAAATATATTAAATAGAAAACAGTTTTACTTTATTTTTGATCAAATAAACACAGCCTTGGTGAGCATCTTACCAACCCTAGACTTTTGAACGGTAGTGTATATTTGTAGTCATTTATATATTTTGCAAGTTTTTGGACGATTTGTGACATTTGTTTTGTTTGTAGTGCTTCTAGAGGTGACGAGGAGCTACCTGATGATTCTGTTGGATTCATCTGGGTCTTGGTCTTGGAAATCTCCAAGCTCACCATGTCCAGCTTCCAAAAGAGCAGCAGAGTCTGCCACCAGAGACTCTTCCATGTCATCGTTAAGTGGACTATGTCTGTCCCCGTCATGGTCATCACAACCCTCCTCCATGACCACATCTGATTCAGCACCAGGACTCAACAGATCTATGATCCATGATAAGAGGGGGATTGAAGTGAACAGAAACGTAAAGCATAGCAAGACAATGTAAGTTACGTGATGTATGTGTGTAAAAAAGCTTTAACACCACCATCCCTAGAAAGCAGAACTTGAAAATGAGCAGTTTCAAATGTTAATAATATTATATTATAATACATAATAATATATTATATTATATTATAATTTGCATTTTATTGCATGACATAAGTATTTGATACATCAGAAAAGCAGAACTTAATATTTGGTACAGAAACCTTTGTTTGCAATTACAGAGATCATACATTTCCTGTAGTTCTTGACCAGGTTTGCACACACTGCGGCAGGGATTTTGGCCCACTCCTCCATACAGACCTTCTCCAGATCCTTCAGGTTTCAGGGCTGTCGCTGGGCAATACGGACTTCCAGCTCCCTCCAAAGATTTTCTATTGGGTTCAGGTCTGGAGACTGGCTAGGCCACTCCAGGACCTTGAGATGCTTCTTACGGAGCCACTCCTTAGTTGCCCTGGCTGTGTGTTTCGGGTCGTTGTCATGCTGGAAGACCCAGCCACGACCCATCTTCAATGCTCTTACTGAGGGAAGGAGGTTGTTGGCCAAGATCTCGCGATACATGGCCCCATTCATCCTCCCCTCAATACGGTGCAGTCGTCCTGTCCCCTTTGCAGAAAAGCATCCCCAAAGAATGATGTTTCCACCTCCATGCTTCACGGTTGGGATGGTGTTCTTGGGGTTGTACTCATCCTTCTTCTTCCTCCAAACACGGCGAGTGGAGTTTAGACCAAAAAGCTCTATTTTTGTCTCATCAGACCACATGACCTTCTCCCATTCCTCCTCTGGATCATCCAGATGGTCATTGGCAAACTTCAGACGGGCCTGGACATGCGCTGGCTTGAGCAGGGGGACCTTGCGTGCGCTGCAGGATTTTAATCCATGACGGCGTAGTGTGTTACTAATGGTTTTCTTTGAGACTGTGGTCCCAGCTCTCTTCAGGTCATTGACCAGGTCCTGCTGTGTAGTTCTGGGCTGATCCCTCACCTTCCTCATGATCATTGATGCCCCACGAGGTGAGATCTTGCATGGTGCCCCAGACCGAGGGAGATTGACCGTCATCTTGAACTTCTTCCATTTTCTAATAATTGCGGCAACAGTTGTTGCTTTCTCACCAAGCTGCTTGCCTATTGTCCTGTAGCCCATCCCAGCCTTGTGCAGGTCTACAATTTTATCCCTGATGTCCTTACACAGCTCTCTGGTCTTGGCCATTGTGGAGAGGTTGGAGTCTGTTTGATTGAGTGTGTGGACAGGTGTCTTTTATACAGGTAACGAGTTCAAACAGGTGCAGTTAATACAGGTAATGAGTGGAGAACAGGAGGGCTTAGAAAAACTAACAGGTCTGTGAGAGCCGGAATTCTTACTGGTTGGTAGGTGATCAAATACTTATGTCATGCAATAAAATGCAAATTAATTATTTAAAAATCATACAATGTGATTTTCTGGATTTTTTACAACAAATACTTTACAACAAATGTTATGCTTACTATGAATCTACTTTTTTTGCTCTGGTATTATAACTAATAATATAAATTATTGAGAATATCAATTTTAGGTTAATCAGCTTCAGTGATATAAACAAATAGGTTCAGTCTAACAACATCACTCTAGTTTTTTCATCTGAGCACACTATGTTACATATGGAGTATGATGTTCACATAGCATTTAATGTTTAGTGAGATAAATATTGTTGTTTTTGTTGTGAAAATGCAGTGTTGATCATTGATTCGCATGAAGACTCTAAAGTTAGACTTGCCTCCGTTTCTTGACACCTCTCCGAGGCAGTTGTTTGGCACTTTGGGTGCACATCGTTTATGGCAGTTGAATTTGCAATCTGAGACAGTGTGAGGGAAAAGAGAGTAGAGAAGAATGACAGAGAAACAGAGAGAGGGAGAAAGAGTTAAAGGGGGGAGTGAGAGAGAGAGTTTACTACCAATCTGGCACATAAACATATGAGTTCCTGTTGTGCCGGTGGCTGACAGGCTGAGACCTCGCACACTGAACACATGAACATTAAAGCTGTTTGTAACAGCCCAGCCAACTGCACTCTTTACTGCTTGGCACATGCCATATATTCCTCTTACACAAACACATCGTATATAAAAGCAGCTGTTGTGTCACTGTATATTTATGCTCTGTTCTAGATGACACAAAAGGATCAACAAATTCTATGATCTGTTAAACTGTACGATGTTATCAGAATGTAGGATCTGGAAAGCAAGCATAAACACATTAAATATTGGCACCTAACAGACTAAGGATAGGTTATGTTTGGAATACTACACATACTATTTTTGTAACATGTATTATGTACTACTGTGCCATATGCACATTTTATTTCTGCATGGAATGCTACATTTGATCTGCTACGTTTGCCAGAATGGCCAGTACACAACCATAGCACACCGTTTTAACATCTCTATTGCTATTGATTATTTAGTCATATTGCCAAAGGTTACACATTTTTCATGCTAAACTGGATTAAAAATAAACTGAAAATAAACTGAAAATAAAAATAATAATTTCCAGCATGCACTAAATTAAACATTCAACATGGCAAAGTATTTTTATATGCCAGATATAGTAAGTTGTATGCTAATATGCTATTTCTAATTAAGCCAATATTTGCATAGTAATACTGTTTCATATTATGGGCCAGATTTACTAAACAGGGCAAATTAGCGTGAGAGCGCAATCCCATAAAAGCGCCGATGGGAGTGGAAAGTTCTGTGATCTACTGACGACGCGCAAATTAAAGAACACAGACGCAGCCGGATTATTTGCATAATGACCAACGCAATCTACCAAGAGCAGTGCAAATTAGCGTCTGGTTCAAGGCATGCTTTTTTTGGGCGGTAAATAATGGTGCAAATAAAACACCAATAAATTGACAAGTGCAAACCTTAGTAAATCACCTTGCATGATTTATTTAAATACTCTCCTCCCATAAATTTTGCGTCTGAAAGGGAAACTCCTACAAATGCATATGCAATAAGGTCTGCCGCAAAAATAACTCTCCACGCCTTTTCAGTGCTAATTTCTCACTGCGTGTCTTTAGTAAATCCTGACAGTAGTTTTTAACACCAAAATATGGTTTGCGCTGGCACAAGCTGTTAGTAAATCTGGGCCTAAATGTTTAAAAAAAACAGTATGCACTATATTAAACATTCAATATGAAATGTTTAAACAATTGATATGTATTTTTATATGGCAGAAATAGTAAGTTGTATGCTATTTAAAATTCAGCTAGAGCTTCATGATTAATCGTCCAAAGATTACGGTCTCGGCTCGGCGCGACTCAACTGTTGCTGACTCTATAAATCTAGTAGGTTTGGGGACTTGTGTCACAAATCCAATGACACTGGTAGGGACGATTCACTCTGGCCAATCAGCGATCTGCAGTGTTTACACTTCACATTTTAGTGATGGTATGGCTCGGTTGGAACTTCAACCGAGGTGGTAAAAAAAAGTACCAGGTACTAAGTACTGTACACAGTGAAAAAAAACCCAAAAGGTACCAAGCCGTACCATGCAGTGGAAAAGCGTGGAAAAGTATTTTCAACCACACAGTATTATTTCTATTTTACAAGAATTCAAATTATCACAGAAGTACTGGGATAAAAGTTTATAGTTGAGATATAAACATTGATGTCTACGGTAGCGATCCAAAGTAACTTGATGGTTCAAATAAGGATTGTATGAATTACATTGTTACACCAGTTGGTGGCGACAAGTGACTATTAAAAATGTATTTGTCATTAAATCATTCATTTATCTCTTTCCCACCAGCATTTTTTTAAAAGTTGCCAGCCACCACCAGCGTTTTTTGATCATTTTCACAATAATTTCATGGCCCCCGGAATATTTTATTGTATGAATATCTGAACATGCAATATATCAAAAGAAAGAACAGACCCTCTGCTTTTAAACAAAAAACTGTTTTATTCTAGCTTCATGCATTCTTTTGTATGTGGGTAAGTTTCATAAAAAAAAGCAACATTTTGAGCAAAAAGCTGAGAAAAACACATTTTTGTCAAAGACTACATCCAGATCAGATTCAGAACGATGATCAAAACACAGATGGAGTAGATCGAGTCCATCAACACCCCAAATCTTGCACAATCCTATAGGTCATCCTAGGTCGACATTTCATTCAGGAACATTAGGCAATTTTGATTTATATGCCGTTTAATGTTGATGATCACGTTATTTCACATATGCATATGATTACATATGATATCGCTTGTTTCTGCTTCTTCTTCACATGTGTTTTGATCAGGAGATTCAGTACTCTTTCAGAAGATGTGTAATAGCACCCCCTACCGTTTAACAGTGAAAACACGGAAAGCCGTAAAATTCTGTCAATGGCGGGGAAGCGTTGTCTCACAAATGACGGAAATTTCCGTCAATGGCAGGGAAAGAGTTAAGAGTTAAGATTAATTCAGTGATCAAACAAGTGAGTCATTAAATCATTAATTCAAACCAATTGTAAAAAAAAATAAGATTTAAAAAAATATATATTTTTTTAAATATAGACTGCAGCAATTAACATTTTGTCAGAAACTCTAGTAAATTACATGTTTTTCAAAAAAAAATTATTTGGTCTATTCAAAATTGTGGGAGAATCGTGATCTCTATTTTAAAAAAAAAATTGTGATTCTCAATTTATCCGTAACCGTACATGTCTAAATTCAGCCAATATTTGCATAGTCATATTGTTTCATATTATGTTTTTTTAATATATATATATATATACAGTATATTTTGTGCAGTATATAGTTCACTCATATTTCAATTTGAACACCGCCCTACTGAGCTTCATTCTCTGCCTAATACAATGCACCGTGCACATAATAGCAAAACATATATTAAACACATTTGTGTACTTGTTATAATTTGTGTAATTAGTTTTATGGATATTGTGAATAAACTGCAATGTTATTTTGAAAAGGTAATGAGTGGTTCATTACCTTTTCCTATCCAGTTGGGGTTCATAAAATTTTTATTACAAGGAATTCAAATGACATGGAAACATCAGGATCAGAGGGGATTTAGACGAGGCACATTAATATGAAAAGCAATAAGACACTTAAACAATTACTGTATGACAATAAAGACAATAATTCAACACCCGTAGCTTGAAATGTTAAGGATAAGGATAGCTACCTTTGCACTGTAGTCCCTGACGGAACAGGCCCTTGAGAAGCTTCTTGCAATGCTGGCAAACGGTGGGGCGTGTGTAGGAATGGATGACAAATGTATGTGGCACCTTCACTTTAGACAGCAGGATCTTGTCTAACTCTATTGGCCGACCTATATAGGACTGAGAGTTGGATCGGCCTCTTCCTGGAAAGATGTCCGATGGTGTTTTTTGCTGTGGACAAATAATGTAGATTGTAATGTAGACATTCTATGCAAGAAAAATATAGGACATCCACAAAAAACAAGGGCTATATGTCACAGGTTCGACTGTGTTCTCAGTGTCACATTTATATTGGGGCAAGTTGTCACATGATGAATTTATATGTTATGAATTATACAATTAATTATTTACATTATTGTTCATCAAACCAATTGTCTGATATTTTTGTGAAGTACCATTTACATGTTTGCTGTTTCATGAATTGTTTTAGGTTTTATAATTGTTTTACTGTGTGCATTTTGCTGAAAAGCCTATAATATATATAGCTTCCATTGTGACAACTTACCCCCATATAATGTGACAATTGGGGCATGATGTCACAAAAACAACTGTCTCTTTTTTTTCCCTGGGCAATATGAGTTTAAATGTTTAACAGATTTTAGCCAATACTTTTGAGTTATGTATTCATACAAAAATTTACTTCCAAAAATAAACCCACCCTGACAGCTATTCTATGGTCTATTTTAAAAAACATTTTTAGATCAAACCTATGACTATGCTAGTGATAAATGTCAAATAATTATTATCAAAAGTAAATAAAAAGGATTAATTTGTCACACAAGTTCCCTGGTATTATTAACCTGAGCCAAGTCAGCACCACCCCGCTCTCGATTAGGTGAACAAAAACACAAGGGCTCTACGAGGTTCATGCTGAGGGAGATTGTTGTATATGCTGAGCTTTGATGAATTTGCATCAACTCAGAACAACAACTTTCTCATCAAGCTGATCTTTAATGTGCTGCTGATTGGCAAAGATGCAGATGTCTTACCACCTGTTGTGAATAGATCTGACATCACGCAGGTGTGCATAATCAACTATTCAATGTGCTCTAAAGAAAGAAAATGATCAATAGCTTCCTATTGCCGTGTTGTACACTTCACCAAAGGCCTTAAGAAGATTCATGGGAAAGGTAAGGTAATCTTACAGCTCAATTGAGCTAAAGTACAGATGCAGTTCATTTGCTGTAACCTGTCTTAGGTGTAGGGAACAGATTAGAGAGCAGCTAACAGATGTCTGATTCTGCCGTCAACAGCCGATTAACAGTTTTCTTCAAACAAACTCTACATGTGTACCACAACATTTCTGGTGTCAGGTTAAAAGGCCTTAACCTCTTCAGAGAAAAAAACGGCATGTCTGGCTCAATACATTTAAAAGGAGCAAACAGTCAGAACTCAGGTTCACTGTAAATGTAGCAGCAAAAATAATTAGACATATAGATAAATATAGAAACTGAAAATACACTTTAATTCCGCAAGGAAGCATTCGATATATCAATAGTGACAGTACAAACATTTATAATGTCAAAAAAGATTTCTTTTTCAAATAAATGCTGTCCTTTTGAACTTTCTGTTCATCAGAGAGGCAAAAAATGTATCATGGTTTCCACAAAAATATTACGCAGCACAACCATCTTCAACATTGATAGTGGTTAAGAAATGTTTCTTGAGCACCCAATCAGCATATTATAATGATTTCTGAAGGATCATGTGACACTGAAGACTGGAGTAATGATGCTGAAAATTCAGCTTTGCTATCACAGAAATACAATGCATCCGGAAAGTATTCACAGCGCTTCACTTTTTCCACACTTTATGTTACAGCCTTATTCCAAAATGGATTAAATTCATTATTTCAATTCAATTCTACAAACAATACCCCATAATGACAACGTGAAAGAAGTTTGTTTGAAATCTTTGCAAATTTATTAAAAATAAAAAACGAAAAACATCACATGTACATAAGTATTTACAGCCTTTGCTCGATACTTTGTTGAAGCACCTTTGGCACCAATTACAGCCTCAAGTCTTTTTGAGTATGATGCTACAAGCTTGGCACACCTATTTTTGGGCAGTTTCTCCCATTCTTCTTTGCGGGACCTCTCAAGCTCCATCAGGTTGGATGGGGAGCGTCGGTGCACGGCCATTTTCAGATCTCTCCAGAGATTTTCAATCGGGTTCAAGTCTGGGCTCTGGCTGGGCCACTCAAGGACATTCACAGAGTTGTCCCGTAGCCACTCCTTTGTTATCTTGGCTGTGTGCTTAGGGTCGTTGTCCTGTTGGAAGATGAACCTTTGCCCCAGTCTGAGGTTCAGAGCGCTCTGGAGCAGGTTTTCATCAAGGATGTCTCTGTACATTGCTGCATTCATCTTTCCCTCGATCCTGACTAGTCTCCCAGTTCCTGCTGCTGAAAAACATCCCCACAGCATGATGCTGCCACCACCATGCTTCACTGTAGGGATGGTATTGGCCAGGCGATGAGTGGTGCCTGGTTTCCTCCAGTCATGACGCTTGCCATTTAGGCCAAAGAGTTCAATCTTTGTTTCATCAGACCAGAGAATTTTGTTTTTCATGTTCTGAGAGTCCTTCAGGTGCCTTTTGGCAAACTCCAGGCAGGCTGTCATGTGCCGTCTGGCCACTCTACCATACAGGCCTGATTGGTGGAGTGCTGCAGAGATGGTTGTTCTTCTGGAAGGTTCTTCTCTCTCCACAGAGAAATGCTGTAGCTCTGTCAGAGTGACCATCGGGTTCTTGGTCACCTCCTTGTCTAAGGCCCTTCTCCCCCGATTGCTCAGTTTGGCCGGGCGGCCAGCTCTAGAAAGAGTCCTGGTGGTTCCAAACTTCTTCCATTTACGGATGATGGAGGCCACTGTGCTCATTGGGACCTTCAATGCTGCAGAAATTTTTCTGTACCCTTCCCCAGATCTGTGCCTCGATACAATCCTGTCTCGGAGGTCTACAGACAATTCCTTGGACTTCATGGCTTGGTTTGTGCTCTGACATGCACTGTTAACTATGGGACCTTATATAGACAGGTGTGTGCCTTTCCAAATCATGTCCAATCAACTGAATTTACCACAGGTGGACTCCAATCAAGTCGTAGAAACATCTCAAGGATGATCAGTGGAAAAAGGATGCACCTGAGCTCAATTTTGAGTGTCATGGCAAAGGCTGTGAATACTTATGTACATGTGATTTTTTTTTTTTTTTTTAAATTGTTTTAATAAATTTACAAAGATTTCAAACAAACTACTTCCGCGTTGTCATTATGGGGTATTGTTTGTAGAATTGAGGGAAAAAATAATGAATTGAATCCATTTTGGAATAAGGCTGTAACATAACAAAATGTGGAAAAAGTGAAGCGCTGTGAATACTTTCCGGATTCACTGTAAAGTACATTTTCAAGTAGATTCAAATAGAAAATGTTTTTTTTAATTGTAAAAATATTACACAATATTACTGTTTTTACTGTATCATTGCTTTGATCAAATGAATGCAGCCTTGGTGAGCATAAGAGATTTCTTTCAAAAACCTTAAAAAAACAGATTATGAATGGTAGTGTGTGTTATTTACACTGGTCAGGCATAACATTATGACAGGTGAAGTGAATAACACTGATTATCTCTTCATCATGGCACCTGTTAGTGGGTGTGATATATTAGGCAGCAATTGAACATTTTGTCCTCAAAGTTGATGTGTTAGAAGCAGGAAAAATGGGCAAGCGTACGGATTTGAGCGAGTTTGACAAGGGCCAAATTGTGATGGCTAGAGGACTGGATCAGAGCATCTCCAAAACTGCAGCTCTTATGGGGTGTTCCCGGTCTGCAGTGGTCAGTATCTATCAAAAGTGGTCCAAGGAAGGAACAGTGGTGAACCGGCGACAGGGTCATGGGCGGCCAAGGCTCATTGATGCACGTGGGGAGCGAAGGGGGTCCTTGCACATTTTAGAGTGGCCTTTTATTGTGGCCAACCTAAGGCACACCTGTGCAATAATCATGCTGTCTAATCAGCATCTTGATATGCCACACCTGTGAGGTGGATGGATTATCTCTGCAAAGGAGAAGTGCTCACTAACACAGATTTAGACAGATTTGTGAACGATATTTGAGAGAAATAGGCCTTTTGTGTACATAGAAAAAGTCTTCAGCTCATGAAAAATGGGGGCAAAAACAAAAGTGTTGCGTTTATAATTTTAAGTGTATATATTATAGTCAAAGATATTCAAACAGTAAATATTAATAGTAGATTCTTTTCTCTATCGCCCCTTTATCAAACAGATTTAATTTTTTCATATTGCATACAATAGGGGGTGTATGACAGACAAAATATCACAAGGTGGTTAGTTAAAGCTGAATTAGTTAGTGCCTACCTCCATGCTAGGACTGACAGGAGACTGGGCAGGAATGATAGGATGTGTGGGGAGAGGTAGAGAGAGACAGACAGAGATTGAGTAGTGTTAATAAACAGGACACACATGCAGTAGTAGCATAGGGTGAACAAACGGGCCAAATCTACAATCTATATCAATAACATTGGAGATTAGTAAGATTCATTTGGTCTGTATTTTATATTTGAACACTTACATTTGAGTATTCTATATTGTGACTGAGGGAGGGAACGTCTGATACAATATGGTGTGTATCTGATTTTGACATCAAACTCACCAGTAAAGCTTCATCAGAGGTGCTGGGAGACGGTTCAGCAGATACAGAGCGAGTGTTGGTCAGGCCAGTGAGGGACACGTTAGATAGTCGACGTTTCCGGATGCCACTGCAGTTGTTTGGGATTTTAAAGGCACACCGTTTGTGGTAGTTCAGCCCACAGCCTAACACAAAGATAGTGACAAAAGATGATCACACTGTGGTCTGTTTCTCCCTCTAATGTAACACTGACAGAAGTTTAGTGGAATGTTTAGATCTTTACCTTCACACTTAAGACCCTGCCTCACTAAACCCCACAGCATCTCTCCACAGTGATCACAGAATGCTGGAGCTCGATATGAGTGAACGAACAGAGCGTGAGGTCTGATCTGAAAATCCTCCACAGTAGCTGAGGCTGAAAGTTTGAAACAACATGCACAAAAGCAAAATGTACATTTCATACATAATTTTCATATGTATTAATAATAATTTTGTGTCCACCACCCCTGTTGATATTTTGTAATATCCCTTTAAATTCCCAGCACCTCGTCACGTTAACAATAAATTTGATTAATTCTATGATGTTTTTTGATTAGCTGGTTTGTCCCACTTTAATGTAAACTAAAACATAAAAAAACACTACTTGGAAAAAAAAAAAAGAAACATTTAAAAGTTGGCAAGACAATATTTCTTATTTTTATTTAGTTTAAGTTGATAACTAATAACTAAATAAATTCAAACTAAAGCTCAATAAAAACTTTTTAGACATTAAAAACATGAACACAACAAAATGACTAAAACTTTAACTAAAATTAAAATGAAAACAAAATATAAATTTCAAAATATTAACAAAAACTATAATTGTATATCAATGATACTAAAATAACACTGACACTGTATATAAAATTAAACAAAAGCAAAAGATAGTTAAATATACTGAATAAATAATAATTTAAGATTAAAATAGGTTTTTATTTCCCCCCGTAAGGCACCCAGCTAATAATCAAATAATCAAGCTATAATTAATAAAGTGCCTGAGCTTGACCACAGCATATTTCTGTACTGTAGACTTTCATAAAAATATGTCCATAAATTACAATGCAGACATTATCATTTAAAAAAAAAAAAAAAAAAAAAAAAAACCGTTTAAAGGGTACCGAATAGCATGAATGACCCTGTTGCCTTGCTCAGGAGCACAGTAATATAAATGCTGAAAGATGCTTGAGAGAGGTTTGAGACACAATTAAGTAAAATAATTATTCAAAATAACCATGTCACATTTACCCCAAATACTATCCTTTCAGTTATTTCAACATTTAGTAAATACATGTTTGACATTCAAGCAAAATGAAAATCTTTTGTCTCTAAATATGCGATAGTTTCAGGTATTCTCATCAGCTACGTAAATCTGCAACATTTGAAGATCAATGATTCACTTCACTTTAACAACCGCAATTACACATCACAATTACAAAATTAAAATTGATTTGATCTTTTTCATTATGCTCAGCTAACATTCCTAATACTTGCAATTAACATGATTTGTGCATTTTATTTGAAGTGGCTTTGGTAAAACTGTATCTGCTAAAAACATCTATGTAAATCCTTGGTAATTGATTAAAGGATATGCAATACCTGATGAGAGACTCCAATTTTTGACAACCTTAAACTCCGAGACATCTGTTATTTGTGTGTAATTGTGGTTGTTCAAGTGAAGTGAGTCATAGATCATCCCAAGTACTTAAATTCCAATTTACATCTTAAAATCATAATTAAAGTTGTTTTCCCATAACAACTGACATAAATAACCACATTTTTTGTTTGCATTATTTGGACTTTCGACTTCATGAGGGAATTTGCTTCGCTCTTAGTCCCAGCAGCACTGAGTAAACATGTCGTGATTAAAAAGGCAAACAAATGTTGCAGAGGGAGTTATATCTTTATTTTATGAAGCATCCTCTTTCGAGCTCCCACAAGGCATGTGTATCTTTGGGGTGCAGATGGATGAGAGGGTGGGCCAAATCCAATCTATCAATGGCCAGTCTGGCACGCTCTTGCCGTCTCCACAGAACTGCCACAAGGCCTGGGCAGCAGGCTCTCTGGCCTTGCCTAATTCTAATCAGATGGGCAGACCGTGTGTCTGTCAGGGTTAATGGGCTAGAGATGGTGGTCCCTTTAGAGGGGGTCGTGGTCAAGCACTAATTAATTGAGGATTCATTTTGGTTGTGCTTTAAAATACGACAAAGAAGCAGATTCAGATCCACGTGACATATTTTCGCGTTGAAGCATGACCTCTAAAAATAATACTCACTCAAAAACCTGTTCACCGCTGAAGAGAACAAAATCCAGAGATATGACAATTTTTAATTGCCATCCAAACTCTTCCAAACAAACCCAGCTTTATTTATATTTGCAAATTGTACTATGAAAGGGAAGCTTTTGGGGTGGTTGGAGTGTTTTGATTGGCTCTTGTTGGCTGCATGTTGATAGGACCAATAGCGGCTGAGTGGCAAGCGCAGCGGGAGAACTGCCTGCCTCAACGCACGCATGTTGCCTCCTCTCCAACATGGCTTCCCCTAGCACGCTCAAGTAGAATACATTCTGATTAGCCATTCTGCAGCTAAATTACCTCAATTCATTCAAATTATTGTTTTGCCTTTTGTTTAAAGGCCAAGATATGTTTGCAAGTTGAACTACCTGTAAACTGTCATTAAATGCTTCAGGGAAATGAGTATGATGCTGAAAAGGCATCCTGAGTTGACTTAATGCAAATACTTGTTTTTCCTGTCGTTTTTTTCCTTGCTTCTGGTGGAAATTGGAAGTTTTCTGGCCCTACACAGTACACACTCTGGCCTGTGATTCCTCTTCGAAACATTAAAGGCAACAAGAAAGGTACAATGATTAGGAATCACTATCACTTTGGCACACTAAAAAGTTTATGCATACGTCTTAATCAATATCTATCAGTACGGTTATTAATCCCACACGTTCTGTCTAGCGCCTGTATTTTCATGCACTTTCTATGTTGCAATTATGTTGATCTAGGCACAGCCAAACATCCTCTCAGCGCGCTTCACTGGAGCCAACCCATGGTTACTCTAAATTTATCCAGCAGAAAATAGACTCCAAGCAGACTTTAGGAACCATAACAGCCTGGGTAGAGACCCAGCAGAGAAAGCGTAGGTCATATTTTCATGAAATGCTGCTCTTTTTAATTACTGTAGTAGATATTATCAAAGTGATAATCCGAGAGATCAGCGTTTATTGGCCCGCTCGTTGCGCCTTTTTTCCAATTCAGGCCAATTACAAAGCATACAACTTGTACTTTGAAAACCATATGGTGAGCAAAATCAGGTTTTACTCTAATGCAATTGAAGAATTAATTTTGTCTTTAGAGTGCTGTAAAATAATAAGTTTACTTAATTAGTAAAGCTGGACCATTTATTCGCCAAGACGGAATTTACTTTTGCGTCAGTAACCGGTGAAATTATACCCTCTGAGAAAAGTGATGAGACAATCGCACAGGGTCCCTCAGGACGTGTCATAATTAATAACCGTTGACCTTACTTTTGTGACAGTTGTAAAACTCTTCTATGTTACTTTACAGTGAAAGCAGCTGTCAGGTGTGTCATTGAGAAGTGTTACTCTGGGCTCCCAAAGGCTCATCTATGAGAATGTGTGCATCTGGGTGTGTTAATCACCTGATTCATCTTGTCACAGACAAGCACATGTACAGAGAAACACACCAGACCTGGTAGAGAGGCTGGGGGGTGGAGGAGGTGTCAGGCCCCGCTTTATCTTGTCAGAATAGACTTCACTCAATTACCTGACATATCACAGGGAGGAGAGGGGGAGGAAGGGAGGGGAAGGCCTGCCAAGTGTTTGGAGAAACACTTTAGCAGTGTCAAATGCGATACCTCCATCGCTTCCTCAACAAAGCAACTCCGGTTTTCACACCGGGTGCGGCATCAAAACTTGGATGCGCATCAACTTTTCCAGAGTGGGAAATGGAAGGACTAAGAGACAAAAAACAGTCAGAAATGGCACAGGAATCGCACTTGGGTTTGTGGCAGACTGCAAAAACTTTGGTGGGCGTTGCAACAAAGTCACAGTGTCTCATCTAACTGATCTATAAAACAATGTGTTACGCCACAAATGAGAAGACGATGGATGTGCATCTGTGTCTAGGGGCATGACTACATGCTGAGCAAAAACTATTGAACATGACACTTACCTGACAGGACGACTTCCACCAGGTCCCCCTCCATAATTTCAGCCGCGCACCTCACCAACTGCAGAATGTTCTCAGAGTTTGGATCATGGCGGAAAAGAAGAATCTTTTCATACATCCCATAGAAGCCACATTCTGGGAACTGTGACGGAAGAAAAATGATGTCTGTCAGGTGTTTTTACTGAGTAAAGACTTTATTGAGTGGGTGGTGTGTAGTTTATGATGGTTAGCTTACATGAATTGCTCGTCTACTGATGCCAGACATATAATGCATCTAAAAGTCCTGCCCACATATTCAAATTACAGACATTGCTCATACCTGAAGCTTTTCATTCAGTACTCAGAAACTGCATTATGATCGCTCATGGGACAAACCTTAATGACAAAAAACGATTTGTAGCATGAAATGCTTTTTTTTTTTGTCTTTTTTTCCTATTTTTTGACTGCTCCTAAACAGTTTTACAAACAGCAGCCTCGCAATCAATCCAATGTCAAAAGAAGAGAGCAACATATTGACTGACCCATGTAGACCGCTGGGGAAATGGCTCACTAGCCTCATTCCCTATTGATCCCTGCTGGGTTGAGTTGCAGCAACACTGCAGAGAAGGCCTGCATGTAATGGCAATTCAAACCTACACAATTCACAAAGGGTACTCGCATCTAAGCTATTTGGGTTTTATTACACCACAAACAAAGAGATCACAAATCAAAACTACTCTAGTTGTCACTATGAACTTGTATTTGAGCTTTGCATCTGCATTGACATTATTCTGTAAATTCATAAATCCAAAATATGCTGGTATTGAACTCTGTGTTGAGTATCAACACATATAAGGAATTGAGAAAATCTTTTAAATTCCAATTACTGAATTTGAATTTAAGTTGCGGTAGAATATAGTATTGCTATTCAAATTTGAATTTAAGAAATTAGACTTAAATTTAATAAAATTCAACTTTTAATTTTTAATAATGTATTAATTAAATAATATTTTTGTAGGATTATGTTATTTGTAATATATATATATATATATATATATGTAAATAGTCCATTTAAGAAATGCAACTTAAATGTAATTAATATAATATAATATAATAAAATAAAATAAAATAAAATCGCAGGAGAATCACAATACAGCAACTTAACATTAACGAGACCAGACAATGGAACAAAGGAAAACAATTTTAATTGGAAAAGTAAGACTGATTACCCCTTAGTTAACTTCTAGTTGGTCAAAATAATTCTTAAGACATAGGCTGCATCCGAAATCGCATACTCTATTGAGTAGGTACATATTTTGAATAAGTACTTACATTGAGATCTCTAAAAAAGTATGTTCTATATAGTATGGATGTGTTAGTATGAATGTAATCTGGACGCACTGCATTCGCCATGTTGCCCTTATCACCAGAGTCAGTTACGTCGCTTCTCTGCCATTCACAAATCCTCTCCTGTGGCCTCATGGGATAGTAAAGTGTCCATAGTATGCACACTTCAGAACCTCGCTGGAAATAGTAGGTCATCCAGGGACTTTCTGCCCAGTCTTTTATGAGTAGTGTACTGTGAATTCGGACATACTTGTTTTATCACCTACTGTTTTTGCCTATACTGTATATAGTAGGGAAGTATGTGATTCCGGATGCAGCCACAGTCTTTATGCAACTGGACCCAGCTCTTAAATGTTCAATTTTGCTCAACCTTTTCCTGACTGAATTCACTTCACACTACTCTAATGCGTTTCTAGTTTTGCTTGTCTCTATATCATGCAGCTGAGAATTATGTATGTGCCTGATATTCCTGTATGCATTTAAATGTACAAAAATTCAGGAAGCTTCTTCAAATGAGATTTCTGAAGAGGCATCTACAGAGAGCAAAGTATGGCAGGCACAGAGCTGAATAGGAAGTGAACGATGTGGAAAAAATCCAATTTCTAAATAGAGACACCGAGCCGCAATGACTAACATTGAGAAAGCAACTGTGCGATTATAAAGCGTCTCCATCCAAGATATCTGGATGCTAACAGACCGTGAAAGCATATGATGATTATCAGAATACAGGTTAACAGATTGAACACTAATCGTTTGCCTTGTTCCCAATCCACTCAAATAGCCGTGTCACATTTATTCACAATTCCAAATGTGCCATTTTATAGTAAGATCCTCTAAACAAAGAACATTTGTTCAGAGCTAATGTTTCAGGCTTGCTTCTAAGCAGTGCACTGGTTTGGAGAAAATAGAGATGACTCTATCATTGTTGAGCAACCCGGGAGTGGAGCTCACCTCCGAACGCCCACACAAGATGTGCACTGCACCAAAACGCGCTGTTAACATATCATACGGTTACAGAGTAAGGCGGTAGACTCGCCTTTTAAAAGCATACCACCGCAAGCACACATTCCAAACCAATGCATGGAAATTATTAGATTCAAGCACCACACACAGACTTACACAAGGTTACAGCGTTTATTAGATTCAATTCGATACCACTTGCGGGATGGACTATCTGTTTTTCTTTCCATCTTTTTGCGGTTTACTTGTGCAGATTCCTTCCCCTCTTGTCTAGCTCTAATGAGTGCTACACAATGAAGATACACAGAGGCAAGTGTGCTTTTGAGGTCACCATGACAGCAGCCTCACTGTAACAGTGTGGGTTGTCATGGCAGCGGACACCCAAGGCTCTTTCCTGATTGAGCACTATTCATTTGTTTGGCACAAATGGATGCACATATATCTGCTGCATGTCTGAGCCATCAAAGCCAAAGACACACCGATCCTTGTCATTAACCCCTTGGGAGATGTCTGGCTCCGATCGGTGGAATCCTCTGACAATAACTCTGTTATTGCCTCTTAGAGAGCTGCCCAGACCCCCTTGCTTGATGGTCTTTCATGACTGTCATTTTCTGCCATCTCTCTGTATGTGTTTTATAGATGACAGGCTAGAGCGGCAAGAAGAACATCAATTTGGATGTTGTCTTCCCTTTAAACAACTGGTTGCTGAAGCTGGTTGTCAGGGTGGAGCGAGCACTTGTGCGTGTCAAAAAAGGCAGGTATGTTGGGAAAAAATGGAAGGAGAAAGATGGACGGGCAGAGAGAAAGAGCAAGCGAGCGCTCTGAAAGCTCGTAAGGAGTGAATCATCTGTTCTAACTGTCAACCCCCTCTCGCCTACGCCATACCAGGCTCAATGCCCTGCTCTTAACGCTAAACCGCAGTTCTTTCCTCCCAGCGACGCTTTGACATCCTACAGAACCTTAGCCCTTTAATTACTCAAACTAATGATATCAACCTGTTGTCATATTGTGATACGTGCATTATATTACATATAAAACACATAATGGATTACAGCTATTACAATTAAGCTTTAGCATGTATAAATACATTTTCAGATCTTGGTGGATGTGCATATGGATATGTTAGATGATTTGCAATCAATTGACCTTTGCATTGATATTAAAGGGGTCATGAATTGAGAAATCAACTTTTCCTTGAGCTTTTGGTATATAAAAGGTCATCGTAATATAAGAATATCCCCTAAGCTTCAAAGCTGAAAACCTCCTTGTTAGTCAAAGAAAAGCTTTTATTGACAGCTGGCTCATCAAACGATCAATCTGCGAATTTGCTTCCCTGTGACGTCAGAGAGCAGTGAAACGCCGCCTCAACAGAAGAAGAAGAACGCCTAATTCTGTAGCTCCGCCCACAGATTCGTGCATGACATGTAACATAAATAACAGGCCTACGTGGAGCTAAACCGGATCAAACTTCCAAGCAATAAACATGCCATTGAAGATTACAAAATAGAGTGCCTGGCTGTGGAAGAACACAGTCACTGCATAGGCTTCCTTCGGATTCCAATATTAGGAATGCGGTTGAACTTTATTTTTAATGAAGTTCCAGCTCACGTGGGTAAGACATTGCACGTTTGATTGCTTCATTTCACCGGATTTGTTTGTAAACAAGAGACAGAATGAGATTAAAAAATGATGCTGTGCCTTCTATATTGGACCCGACAGGAATGATGCAACACACTTATGTGAGTAAAAGATGTTTTTTATATGCGATAGTATTGCATTGTTACAGATCGTTTGATATCTACTGATTATGTGTATGTCTAACTAAACATAACTTACCACGCTGTCACAGACTGGAGTATCCTTTGTATTTGAGGTGTTGTTGGTTCACTGTCCTGCAATTCGGGATCAGACTATGGGTCGAACGTCTCGGGGCTAATGTGTTTTCCAGTCAGGCTACCAAAATGTATCACCGATCTGCCCGACGGGCTATCTTAAATAGTGAAATAACATTCCTTTCTTGATGTGCGATGTTCACTCTCTTGACTTGATATTTGAAGGAAAAATACAATCGCGGTAGTTTTGAACATGCTGATTTGTCAGCAGTGAAGTTTTGCTGATGCATGTACTTGGTTTGTATGTGTGTGTGTGTTAGTGATGCGATTCGCGGTTATATCCACCGATCGGGTGGGCCAAGTAATAAAAAATAACATTCCAATTAATTACAGGTGGATGAGAGATAAATCATTGTGTTTGTTTGAAAGACATTTTTGCGAGCCCTGTGGGCGAATCATTCCGGTTGCCGTTTTTCCACACGTTTTCAAAACAGTTCCCCACGTGTACTGACGGGGGAGTCAAAACTCATTATAATATGCAAAACTGTTATCCAACCATAGCAGTCGGCGTTTACTTCCAAGTCTTCAATGCGGCACGCCCATAAAAACAGAGCGTTTCAGGAGCTAGAATCAAAATCAGGGTAGAAAATAGCCTATTACTTATTCATTCGTTTTTGAATGTAAAAACCACGTGAATGTCATAAGTTGACCTCAGACAACAGTATAAAAAAAGCCAGTTCATGACCCCTTTAACCTACTGTTAGCCTAGCATGCACACACAATGCCCGAAATCGCATACTGTTTGAGTATAGGTATTACATCTGAATAAGAAATAAGAATTTTAGTTAAACTAAATGAAAATGAGAAATGTTAGCTGAAATATTTTTTTTTTATTTCAATTATTTTATTTCAAGTGACAAGTTTATTTCAAAGTTTTTTTTTAGGATTTTAGTTTAACTATAATAACCTTGATAAGAACTTGTTTGCCTTGCTTGCTTGCTTACTGTTAAAATGTATGTTCTATCCACCTTATTCCTATGCTTTGCACGAATTATGGGTGTAACTTAAGCCGTTAAGCTGTAAACAATCAGTGAAAGGCTTGCTCTATGAATGCAATAATACCTTCTTTTTTTTTTAAACTAGGTACAATGAGATTACATTATTCTAATCACCCTTCAACCATCAAACATTAAAAGGACATTTAAAAGTGTAAAAGCATCAACAAAGTACTTCCAACAGACCATGAATAACCCCAAAAGTGTGATTCTTTCCACAGCAATAACAGACGGGTTAAATATTACTGTAGTAATATATATCTGTGTATTATTTAACATACGTTGCCTTAATCAAAATTGTTCATTAACTTCAGCATTGCGTGATACTATTTCAAAGTGTTTTCCGTCATTTTGACAGGTAACAAATTGTATTTACCTGTGAAAACAAACCTGGAAAGAGATGTGAGGATTTGAGAAGAAAAACGATAGATTCTTCGTGCGTTCAAGTGAATTATCCATGGGATATATTGTAAATTAAATCGGGAGAACAGACCACAAATATGCAGTATATGTTGTCCTTTTTCACATTAAAAAACCAAGCGTTAAGTTATTCTCATAATGTCTGAAAATAAAACATGAAGGAAAATTGACAGCTCATTCAGTCAAACTGACGGATAAGCTTTATTTGTAGGGCAACCTTATGATTAGAAATTATTCGTTTCAGTCTTTTTAAATGGAAGTTCCCCAAACCGGAAGTGCCACCCATAATTTAAAACACAGTAGGCTTGTCAGGAATAAGGTGGATATAGTATGAAAATCTGGATGTATTCATCCGCTGTGTTGTCATTGTCATGTGACTCACAGCGCCGCTTCACTGCCATTTACAACTCCTCTCCCGTGGCCTCATGGGACAGTGAGGTTTCCATTGGATGCACACTTCAAAATCCCAGCATAAGTAGTAGGCCATCCAAGTATGTTTTGCCTACTGGTTTATAAATACTATGAATTTGGACATAATGTTTTCCGCATATCCACCATATTTTGCAATGTGGAAGTAAGCTATTTTCTGTAAATGTGTGAAACTTTTGATTCACTGGCAAATAAATAGAAGAATAACAACAAAGTGCACAAAACAGTAAAACTATTTGCACTACAAACCAGTGTGTTTATAATTACAACAGTACATTAAAGTAATATCATAAGAAATACTAGTTTGCAATATAACATAGGCATATTTGGACATTGGGTATATATGGAGCTAAAGCAAACACTGGGATGTACGAGGGTGGCCCTGTGACATCAGAACCGTGCGTCATACATGTTCCATCATGGCAGACGTATCGAAAGTGAAGGGAAAACAACACAAAATATCAATTTGATGCAAAATCAGGGTGGTTTATGTGACACTTCAAGGTGGTTTATGTGACACTTCACTTCAAAACAAGCAAAAATTGCAGTGAGGATTGCTGGCTAAAGATGTTGGTTATCAGCAACAAAGATGACAACGACCACAGCAGCACATATGCGGTGATGTCTAACTATATTGGGCTACGAATCCATGCCAGTAGAACAACAGACACCCGTGACGCACAGACCTTCGTCTTGTAATCAGTTTTGAGGATGATAAATAAGCAAGAGGCTATGAGCAGAAGAGAAATAGCTGTTCGCACTGTGCCAAAGTCAGTAGAACAGGGTGGTTTGTTTCCTTAAATATTACAAGCCATTTTGTGCATTCAAAGCATGAGTGAGTCAAATGTTGCACCTCAAGGAAAAAGGATTCAGTACTTTTGGCTGACATGCTCTCATATTTGGCATACATATCTAAATGTCAAGCAGATGCAATACTCTGTAGCTTTTTTTCTTTTCTTTTCTTTTCTTTACACTGTAAAAATTATTTCACCATTAGTGTTTTTATCCATTTGACTCGTCACAATAATTTCTGGCATTTCTAGAGGAGTTCTCAGAGTTTCATCTTGATTTATTTCATTAGTTTCACCATAAGTAAATTCAGATTGGTTGGGTAAAGTGTAATGAACTTAACACTGTTGTAACTTTGGCAGTGCAGTTTGCTGTGAGAAACTGTATGAACGTGCCAGAAGGGAGAACGCTTTGTACTGAGAAATATAATTTGCAATATTATGCTTTCCAAAACATGTCTTAAAGCTGTGGCTGAAGACTTGTATTTAATATTTAAGAAGGCTGTAACTGAAGCACCAATAGAGGACTGTGCACACAGTTGTGTTGTTTAAGGAATAGTTGTATTTTCTTTTTCTTTTTTTAAATCTATAGATGCTTTATGTTATGACACAGTTAGCTCTTATACTTCATGTCATACTTCCTCACATCACCACATAATTTAATCATCCTCATCATGTCATTCCCCTGTGCGACTTTCTTTCTTCTGCAGAAAACAAAAAAAGATTTTTTTATTTTTAAAAATACGAGTGCACCGGTCCCTCCCTCACTCACACTCAAAACTACAATTCCCAGCATTCCTCCTGCTCATCACCTGCACTTACTTAGCCATCATCTGCACCTGCACCTGATTAGCACGCTCATCATCACCACAGTATTTAAGCACACACCTAAAAGCTGGGCACACATGGTGTGATTTTTGCTGTCGTACGAGATTGCAGGGCATTATTTTTTCTCTCTTGAGAAATCGTGTAGAAAATCATTGATGCTCACATGGTCGCTGCTCACATTGTGTGAGAGGAATTACAAGCTGAGCCAAGTATGTTATGAGCACCTCCCGACCTCCAGATCATTTTCAAACATGTTTAAAAAATTTGGGTCGACCCAATTTTGACCAGGCTGTCCCCTATTGCCAAATCATACACAACCACGTCACATAGGCTAGATCTATGATGCGCATACACTGACGCACACACACAGAAAATTCAATTGTTTTTGTTGAAAGCAATAGCTGTGTTGTTCTCTGCTTTTCACAAAATCATTTTCTTTCTTTTTTCTATCCAAAGCTATAGCAGCAACACTGAAAGCTCCAGTCTGTTTAGCACGAAAGCTAATGTGATTGCCTCCGGCTCGCCGTGCAGTACAGTCGTGCTGCGCACCAGCTGCTTTAACGCGATTTGACGCACAAGCTCCCGAATGTCCGAACTTCAACAGTGTACGCCCGCCTTTAGTCATACTCATTGTCTGGTTTACTACTTGCCTGAGATATTTACCCTCTAAGATTTTTCCAAGATCCTGTCTCCTAGTTCCCGTATCTGTTCTCCCCCTACAGCGTCCCGGCAATCCCAAAGACATCGTTTGTTATTCATTCACTCTAATGGCAACTAAAAGGTGCGTGTCTGGATATACTTACCAGTTGAAGTCACCTACTCTATCTTCACCTGCAAACCTAAACACTGAAGCATTATACTTGCATTGCTCATCATTTGTTGTCTATACTCACCTGCTTTGGACACTGTTCAATAAAGCATTGTGGTGTTATTCATCCATATTCAACCATGCCTGATTGTATTCAGTTCACCCTACTGACCTGCTCCTCGCCCTTTCCCAAGATGGCCACCCACTAGAGGATTATGTGGAGGAGTTCCTTGAGCTCTCCCATCTGGTGCCCTGGAATGACAATACCCTGAAGTCAGTCTTCTGGAGTGGATTAGACGATCATCTTTTTCAACAAATACCAGCGGCAGCTACGACTTGTTCCCTGGAGCGATACATTTATTACGTGCTGTGGCTGAGTGGATCCTTATTGACCGTAGGTGAAGTGGTTGAAGACACCATTGCTCCTCAGTCACAACCACCCCAGTCCTCCAGGTGCCAGCGGTCATCGCCATCAAAACACCACCTGTCTCAGAACTCCTCCCAAGTCGTGCACTATCATCACTGCTCATGCGTGCTCAAGAGTCCAGAGTCCCATTCTGCCCAAGAGTCAGCTTCAGGGTTCCCGTACCTAGGTCCAAGAAGGCTATTTCTGCAAGTATGGATCTGATTTCCAAGTTGGCAGAGCCTCCAATAATGTCAGTACGGGTGGCAATGAAAAAGGGCTTTGTTTTTCTACATTCGACAGCTCCTGTCACAACCAGTGAGACCATACCAAATCCCCTCGTATGGGCCAGTGAAGTCGATTCTGTAGTTTCACCCTGTCCAAAGTCCGCACCAGCCCATGAGCCCGCTCCAGAGTCCGCACCAGCCCATGAGCCCGCTCCAGCCCCAGAGCTCGCTCCAGAGTCATAGCTCCCTCGTCACGGCCACGGAGGCCGATCATAGCTCACTTATCTCAACAATGGTGGCCATTCTCGAGTTCTCTGTTTGTATTTCACCAGGTCTGTCATGGTTGCCACTCCAGACACCCAGCTGGTACTCCAGACGCATAATGTCTGTCGGCCGTTCAGACGCCCGTCTCTCAGCCGGCCCTCCAGACGTCAGCAGTTTAGCCGGCATTCCTCAAATTCTCATGTGACCCAGGATATATAAAACCAGAGAAGTCTTCTGCCTGGTCCTCTCTACTTGCTACTTGATCAGTGGGGTCTACCCTGGCTCGCCGAAGCATCTGCTTGGATGTGGTGGTCTTCTGGGAATCTTCAGCTCCGTCCTGCATCCTGGACCGTCTGCTGGGGGTTTCGCCCTGGCTCCTCCTGCTATTACTTGGACTACTTACCTGTCAACTTACCTGAGATATTTACCCTCTAAAGCCCTATTTGGACGAGACTAGTTTTCCAGGGAGACGTTAAAGAAATTGCCATTTCACAGACGTACTTTGCGATTTTAATCCTGTCCGAATCTGCCATGTCTGTGTTTTTCTCACAACCTTAATAAAAAAAAAAAAAAATTTCGGCAAACTCAACAGTCCTCTGAAAAATATAATCCCCTCCGATTGCGAATGTCTGCGATTGCTGATATTGTAATATACTAACGCATCTCATCATGTGTTTTTTGACCTACCTGAGCCACTGTTTGTGCACCAATCTTCTGCATGCTTTCGTTTCATGGATGGTATCCGACGAAAAAATTTAATTATAAAATGAATAGGCAAATCGTGTCAGGTAAGATGCTTCTCTAGATGTCTCTGCTCACTTATGTGGGTTTATGATAAACTTATATGAAGTTTATTTAAATAGGGTTTTAATAATAAATAAAAGTTATATCAATAAGTAATTAATTAAAAAAACATGTACTTGATGCACGCAAGCACAGAAGATGACCTTCTGTAACGCCCACATATAGAAAACACACACTCCCACCTCTGTAATAAACACGGAAATCACAGACATCGGGTGATAAGATTTGTTACTCAAACTACATTTGGAAACTCCACCTCTAGCGTTCCTGCAATCCATGTAAGACCAAGACATTGTTTGTTATTCATTTACTCTAACGTAAACTTGAATGATGCATGTGTGGATATACTTACCAGTTGGATCTTCACCTGCAAACCTAAGAACTGAAGCATTATACTTGTATTGCTCATCGTTTGTTGTCTATACTCACCTGCTTTGGACACTGTTCAATAAAGCATTGTTGTTATTCATCCATCTCTCTCTCAAGTCTGATATCTCCTAACATCTTCCTTCTTCCAGGTGAGTAAATGACAGAATTCATGCATAAAATGTCATAACATAAAGCATCTGTTGATTTTTATTTATTTATTTTTTTTAAAGAGAGAGCACTAATAATGTTTAAATGTTTTAGAGCAACAGATTCAATTAAAAAACAACTGTACAGAAATATATTTAAAAAAGCAAACGTTAAAATGTATGTAAAAATATTCAAATGATATAATGAATTTTACACATATTTAGTGCAAAGAAACAAAAGTGTGCATTCAGTTAAATCATGCATAGCAGCAATGTGAAAATATACCTTGAAGAATCCTGAAAAATGTATCAGGGTTTCCACAAATATATTAAGTAGCACTGTTTTCAAAATTGATAATAAAAAGAAATGTTTCTTGAGCACCAAATAAACAGATTTCTGAAGGATCGTGTGTCACTGTAGTTTTATCAAATAAAATACATGGCTTTGTACACCTACCAGAACAGCAAACATAATAGATTTCAGGGAGCCAGTCAATGAACCTAGACAGCATGAACCATAACCACCATCAGTCAATCGGTCTGCCCAAGCCATGTGTAGTCTGCAGGTTAGTAGCTGCTGGCTGTGCTGGAGCAACCACTGATCAATACTACTGGAGCACTGCTCCTCTATTTATACACCCTATACACACACACACACACACACACACATATACACACACAAGGAAACAACCATCTAGGTGTTCTGCCAAAGGCATGGCTGCTGGATCAAGATGTTATAGAAGGTTCATGTTATATCACATCCTCTCACACAGAAGGTCTGTAAAAGTAAGTTTCTGACAGTTCACCCAAAAATGAAAATTCTGTCAGTAACTCATGTCATTCCAAAACTGTATAACTTTCTTTCTTCTGTGGAACATAAAAGGAACAGATACATATATTTAAAAAAAAAAAGTGTTCAGTGTTCTTTTGGCTATACAATGAAAGTCAATGTTTTGTTTTGGATCCTAGTGACTTCACTGTATGGACAAAAGCATCCTTCAAAATATCTTCTTTTATGTTTCACAGAAGAAAGAAGTCATACATGTTGGGAACGACATGAGGGTGAGAAAATGATGACAGAGTCTCCCTTTTTTGGGCCTTTAACTAAATCTATACTGACAATTTCTAATGACTAATTTCACTAGAACGAGATGGGCCAAAAAGGAGCAGAGCATCAATTAAAAAAAATCAGGCCCTAATAATTGAAATGGTAAATATGTTTAGGTCTCAATTCAAAGATCAAGTTCTCACTCACATACTGTACATTTCCACGTGCTTAATCCTGTGGAGAATCATCTGGATGAGCGACACTATAAAATGAGACTGCACACTGTATCTAATTACAGCTCTCTTTTAGGACTGCTAAGATTCTCATTGTCACCTTAATAGCTGTATGTTCACACTTTATTAGTGAGTATTTTACAGCTCTCTTCCTTAGTGCCGACATGCCCACTAACTAACCCTTGGCAAAGTGCACTCGGCTGGAGACAGCACAAGTTCTGTTGGGCTTTGAGGTGCTACAGCAGATCATTAAAATAGCATGACAGGCTTAGCGGGTGGTACACCTCTAAATTGACTTTATAATTTCGATATTTTGCCTATGATAAGGTGAACTGGACTCCCTCACACAGCATGAGGTGCAACAATCATAAAACAATACATAAGCCAAGCTTTTGTGTGCTTCTACAATCCCTGCACCGCTTCCAGTTGTTTTATGTGAGATTAAAGAACAATTAAAGTCTTAAGCAGTTAAAGAGAGAATTTTTTTTATTGAAGTTGTCACTCATTTCAGTTTGTTTAAACATGTATAGGCCCCTAAGTAAGATTATCAAAGCTGTTTATATTTATAAATCGTTGCATGTGCTTCTTGAGCATGTTTTATTAATCAATTACATAATTGTTTCAAGGAAAAATCTTTTAAAAATTATCCTTCAAAAATTATCAACATGATCCTTCAGAAATCATTCTGATATGCTGATTTGGTGCTCAAGAAACATTTCTTATTATTATCAATGTTAAAAACAGTTGCTGCTTAATATTTTTGTCAATATTTTTTCCCAAGATTCATTGATTAATAGAAAGTTTAAAAGAACAGCATTTATTTGAAATAGATTTTTTTTGTATATCCCTTTTGATCCTTGCTGAATAAAAGTATTAAATTTAATGTGGTTAGTAGTAAAACAATTACAGTAAAATAGACATTATATGAAATGATGTAACCTCCCAGTAAACTGCATTGACACTGAGACAAACTACATATTTTTAGTCATTTCAATTACTGCAATATGCAGTGTTTACTTCATTACGGAAAGCAATTAACAAGTTTCTTTGTTAACGCTCCTTCTTATTTTCATGTTGGACAGCATGAGAATCCATATCTCAATAATGCTATTAAATGAAAGGGCAAAACTGAGGCTCCATCGGTCCACTTTACTCAAGAAACCTTTCATGACTACTTTGCCAGAGCCACAGCATTATATATGACAGCAAGAATCCATTCAGCAACCTGACTGGTTTAAAGACCAAAGTGTTTTGCGGCACCGCTACACATTGTTGAAAAAAAAACAAGATGAATGAGACGCTATGAAGCCACTGTCCTCAAAAACAGGCATACACACATGCACACCGTCATGTATCTCATGATAATAAAAGCTCTTTGAATACTCTCCAGAACAGCTGCTTAACAATGGGCTATGTGCAGCTCTCATCTCTTACCCCAGTGTGGGAGTGTGTGTGTGTGTGTGTGTGTGTGTGTGTGTGTGTGTGTGTGTGTGTGTGTGTGTGTGTGTGTGTGACCCCACCACACATGGCTCTCGTCATCATAATGGCACTCAGATAAGTACTTCACAGGCAATCATAATCAGTTGCCAAGCAACTAGAAAGACTCACATAGAAAGACCAGAGCTGGCGAGATGACCATATAAGCTAATATCGGTAATTCAAATATAATGTCTTAGGATGTGTAAATGTATAATTGCGTTAAAATCTACATTTTGGTGGCTATTTCATTGTAACAATGTGCAGTGCAGGTCTTTTATGCCTGTTTACAGAAAATACAAGGATCCTGGTTTTTTTTAGGTTTTTTTTTTTTACTTATTTTAGACCTGTGATGGATGCATTAGGCTGATATAAAATCACTCATCAAACACAAGTAGCTGTTCCACACAGACATCATCGGTTATGCTCATCTGCCAGCCACGTCTATGCTATGGACTGAGCAATGGATCGGTTAGCGCTTAGCATGAAGAGTGCGGCAGCCCCGCTGATTAATAAGAACACTTTGAGGAGCGGTAATGCAAAAAGGTGCAAACTTCAAACAAAGGCGCTATCACTTTAATTAAGCCTGATAATCCAGAGCACTAATGGATTCACAGTCTATTAGGCAGCCCCTTGATAGCACTAAGGACTTTTGTCAATGTGAGAAAGAAGAGGAGATGGTAAAGAGAGTTTTCATTTCTGCCTAAAATCAGGTCATAATGTTGCCCTTTGTTGCTAGTTTTGTTGTATGTTTCCTACGGTAAACGTATGGAGCAATTTTGTTGAAATATTGTTTTTTATAAGTGTTTGTCTTTCCAATTGCAAGTTTGAATGACTGTCATTTCTGTGAAGTTTCAATGTAGCAAATATCCTCATGTTCTGCTCATAAAATAACAATATAAACATGTCTTCAGCTATAAATCTGTTCATATTTATACAGTGCATCCGGAATGTATTCACATCGCCTTACTTTTTCCACATTTTGTTATGTTACAGCCTTATTCCAAAATGGATTCAATTCATTATTTTCCTCAAAATTCTACAAACAATACCCCATAATGACAACGTGAAAGAAGTTTGTTTGAAATCTTTTCAAATTTATTAAAAATAAAAAACAAAAAATCACATGTGCATAAGTATTCACAGTCTTTTCCATGACACTCAAAATTGAGCTCAGGTGCATCCTGTTTCCACTGATCATCCTTGAGATGTATCTACAACTTGATTGGAGTCCACCTGTGGTAAATTCAGTTGATTGGACATGATTTGGAAAGCACACACCTGTCTATATAAGGTTCCAACAGTTAACAGTGCATGTCAGAGCACAAACCAAGCCATGAAGTCCAAGGAATTGTCTGTAGACCTCTGAGACAGGATTGTATCGAGGCACAGATCTGGGGAAGGGTACGGAAAAATTGCTGCAGCATTGAAGGTCCCAATGAGCACAGTGGCCTCCATCATCAGTAAATGGAAGAAGTTTGGATTCACCAGGACTCTTCCTAGAGCTGGCCGCCTGGCCAAACTGAGCAATCGGGGGAGAAGGGCCTTAGTCAGGGAGGTGACCAAGAACCCGATGGTCACTCTGACAGAGCTCCAGCGTTTCTCTGTGGAGAGAGAAGAACCTTCCAGAAGAACAACCATCTCAGCAACACTCCACCAATCAGGCCTGTATGGTAGAGTGGCCAGACGGAAGCCACTCCTCAGTAAAAGGCACATGACAGCCCGCCTGGAGTTTGCCAAAAGGCACCTGAAGGACTCTAAGACCATGAGAAACAAAATTCTCTGGTCTGATGAAACAAAGATTGAACTCTTTGGCCTGAATGGCAAGCATCATGTCTGGAGGAAACCAGGCACCGCTCATCACCTGGCCAATACCATCCCTACAGTGAAGCATGGTGGTGGCAGCATCATGCTCTGGGGATGTTTTTCAGAGGCACAAACTGGGAGACTAGTCAGGATCAAGGGAAAGATGAATGCAGCAATGTACAGAGACATCCTTGATGAAAACCTGCTCCAGAGCGCTCTGGACCTCAGACTGGGGCGAAGGTTCCTCTTCCAACAGGACAACGACCCTAAGCACACAGCCAAGATAACAAAGGAGTGGCTACAGGACAACTCTGTGAATGTCCTTGAGTAGCCCAGCCAGAGCCCAGACCCAATTGAACATCTCTGGAGAGATCTGAAAATGGCTGTCCACCAACGCTCCCCATCCAACCTGATGGAGCTTGAGAGGTCCTGCAAAGAAGAATGGAAGAAACTGCCCAAAAATAGGTGTGTCAAGCTTGTAGCATCATACTCAAAAAGACTTGAGGCTGTAATTGGTGCCAAAGGTGCTTCAACAAAGTATTGAGCAAAGGCTGTGAATACTTATGTACATGTGAATGTTTTTTTTTTTTTTTTTCGTTTTTTTTTTTTTTAATAAATTTGCAAAGATTTCAAACAACTTCTTTCACGTTGTCATTATGGGGTATTGTTTGTAGAATTTTGAGAAAAATAATGAATTTAATTAATTTTGGAATAAGGCTGTAACATAACAAAATGTGGAAAAAAGTGAAGCGCTGTGAATACTTTCCGGATGCACTGTATAAATATCAGCACTGACAAGCTTATAACCACCACATTATCTTGTTAGAAGTGTTTGCACATTATTATTATTACAGAAATGCTTTCATACTCTTTCAATTGGTTCATGGTCAAGCAGTCTTGCTCCACCTTTCATGACTTGTTGTGATCTGACTAAGGATTGTCCTTGATCCTTACAGCTCAAGAGACATTTGTTGTCCTCTGCTGTATTAAACCACTGGCTCAGATAATAACTGAGCAAAGAGATCAAATGAAGTAGTAACTGAAGTTCATTTCCAAGGCCAACTTAAGTGTGGAACATCTTGTCCTTAAAGGGAAAGTTGACCTAAATGCAACTTCTGTTATGAAAATGAATGAGAAAGTGATTTCTGTTATGAAAATGAGTGTTCTGCAACTTTCTGTCTGAAAATGAAAATTACAAAAAAAAACAACATAAACGTTAAAAATGAGCCATACTACTCATGCATTATATTCAGTCTTCTGAAGTCATACGAGTAGTTTAGCGTGAGGAACAGACCAAACAGGTTTTCACAGCAGTGTCATAGAAGAACCATTTCTCCAAACAACTTTTCAGTGAATAGTTCTTAAAATATATATATTTTTTTCATATCTACATTTTATCGACAATCTACAAAACCTTTTCCACTATAAAGAACATTTTGTGCAATGGAAAGGTTTCAGGAATGTTAAAGGTTCTTCATGGAACCAATAGCTGCTTTTCCACCGTCGGGCCGAACGGTTCTAAGAACAATAAGGAATGGTTCCCGTTATATTTCCACTAGAGCTTGGTTCAGCACGGCACGATTACAAACTGTTCTCGGCCCGGAATTCTCAGCACGGTTAGCTAACCGCTAAAAGTTCACGATAAATACAGTTATTGTCTCCCAAAAGAAAGAATCGACTCTGAAGCGCCTAAACAAGTGGAATCTCACTGTGTTACGGTTATACATCACTAGATAAGACATTTGCATAATGCCTGCCTATGTTGTACGTTGTCCGCCCGTGAACAACTCGACCCGCCCTTCAACGCAGGATTTTACTGACGACTGCTTCTCAAATCTCGGAGTTCAACGCGGGATTCGCAAAACGCTTGCTCTTGAAAGATGGGTCAGTACTCAGATTATTTGGACCAGCTTGCTTCTCAGAATCACAACCTGTAAGTATGAATAATTACTGATGTATATATTTTCTGCCAGTTGTTCAAAATACATAGTTTTGTGTTTTATATTGTGTGCGTTCTCACGTTATTACTGTCTTACTTGAAATACTTCTGCTAAACAGCTGTGAGCCACTATTACCTAAAACTGTGTCTATTAATGCAGATCGTCTGTCGTTCTTACTACTTTGAGTAAAGATAAAAGCAAGATTTGTTTTACAAACTTTAATGTTCCATCAGTCATTCACGTTAGTGCTCGGCTAACGTATGCGCTGTTATTGATACAGTTCCTGCATGTGCACCGCAATAAATTAGAAATACACACATTGGTTTGTTGATGGATATACACTTGTTAATGCTGATGGTGAGGAATCACAGTTGCAACATCTCAATGTACTCAAAATGAGTAGTGTATCACTGAGAAACGTCCTGCTCAAGTCGTCCTTGCGATGGAGGTTCTGGTTGAATAACTAGTTCTTCCAATGTTTCATCATCGGACTCGCGCTCGGATTGGTAAAATCAACGTCATCGTTACTGTCTTTACAGTGTGTACAATCGCTGAGGACTGAGGAAGCCTCCTGAGCTGAAATTCAGTTATAGTGAAGGGCTTCTGTAACCGACAAGCTTCTGTAAGCGGTAGACCAATCACAACCATCTGGCCAATCAGAGCAGAGTAGGCTCTCGGAAAGGAGGGATTTAGAGAGACTGATTCATCCGACGAGTCGTTTGAGAATCAATGAAAAATGTGATGTGCAATGTATATTATGAGAAAATGAAAGTGTTTTTTGACCTTTGATGCATGTAAACCTGTTGTAGGTGACCTCCAAAACAAAATTAGGAACCTTTAAAATAGCATAATAGGGGCACTTTAACAATAAAATTAAAATGAATATCTGATCATCCTCCAGTCGCTATTTACAACTCATACTGTCTGTAAACTCTTGCATTACCAAGGCAAGAACTGACGCAATTGTAAACATTCTAAAGAGTTGTTATCAGCCCCAAACGGGCTGGGCCGGATCGGCATGTTATGGAACAAAACCAATTTGACCAAGTTCTCATTGACTCAATGATTCCAAGTCATCTGCATGGACTACATTTAGAATATTTTAATGACATTTTATGGTGCTTTTGCATCCTTTTTGAAGCTTGAAAGCTTCAATCCCCATTCATTATTACATGGAAAAGTAATTTGAGCACATTATTAAAATGTCTCCTTTTGTGTTCCACCAAAGACTACAGATATAAAAAGACGGTTCACTCCTATTACTTATGAATGGGACAAACTGCAACGAGCAATATGGCGGAATACATCCCGCCTTCTAAGTAAAAGAGCCAATCGCTGATTGGTAAAGTCATTGCATCACTGCAGCTGCTGTTAGAAGCTCCGGTTCACATAGAAAGCCAAGACTCGCGCTTAGGACTACACATGCGCATTAGCTGGCCTAGCCTGAAAAATAAGCTTTTTTGAACTCTATTATAGCATAACAAACAACATTTATGGGATAGTTCATGTCATATTTTGTTTAATTGTGAGTTTGGCAAGCAGTTTTTTGAAATTTCAGGATTCCCTCATTCAAATAGATAGGACTTGGTCTTGGATGCCCGAAATAGCTGCCCAGAGGCATCACAAATATGGCTGCCGAGTGAACAGACTTTCTTTTAAAGGGACTTCTTAAAGGGAATCATGCAGGTTTGAAACAACATGAGGGTGAGTAAATGGTGATGATGTCACTATTCCTTTAAAGACAAAAATCTGCCTATAATATGACAGGGAATTGAACATATGAACAAACTCAACAGTTCTAGTGTTATAGGATTATATTCATCTGTTGTCACACGTGTGTTGTCACACATCAGACAATAAAACAATAAAATAAACACAACAATAAAGTAACAATAAAAGAGAAAAGAAAGAAGTGAAGTGTGACTCAAAGTGATCATCTCTGGGTTGTCTGAATTACGTTTAAGCCTGAGCTACATGTTCTTTTCCATGTGTGAACACCTGTACAACAGCACAGCACTGCAGGTAGATAAAACGAAACAAACTCCCCCCATCCCACTAACACATTCCAACACATACAACCAAACAATATAAGCAAAGCATTGTTTGAGATTGTCTGCACAACAATGTCACCTTCACATCATACACACTTATTCAACATCTCACATCTAACTATTTAAAGTGTTAAATGCTCTGAGTGCTTATGCACAAGAGAGCAAGAGAACACAAGGCGTTGAAGGAGCTCAGGTTGCAGATCTGTTGTTCTTATTCACATTTTTTTCTACTAAACATATTTAAACAAGTACTTCTATTTTCCTAAACTCATACTGACAACGTCAGGCCTAAAAAAAGGTGTTTCTTGTTAAGCGTCACATGATGCTTGTTGTTGTTATGCTTATCAAAATACTGCTCTGTATTCTAACACTTGTATGTCTTAAAACACAGACTGCAACCCTTTGCACCGTGTCACAGAATAAACTAGGAAGCCGCAAGGGAGAGAAAGAGATTTAGGAAGAAAACAACATTTGATAATAGTGGGAAATTATGTTGTTGTCAACACCTCGCGTCTCGTCACAAACTTTGTACGAACAACGAACACAATGCGTAAAATTTATGGAGCTAGTATCATTCTGGTGATGTGTCACAGCACAGGTGCTTACAAAACAGAAAACACTTTTCGTCAAAAGATATTAATAACTGTGCAGATGTCATCTTATGTGCATTTTAAGGAGTGGTGACAATCTGACTGCTGTGCTATCACTGTGTTAAGCAATTTCTGAGAATATGAATCTTCGCAGAACTTTATTACTACTGTAAGCACTTTTGAGTTCACATGCTCTTGTACTGCATTAGATTTTTATATAGTCAGGTATGGCTTTTACCTTCATGTCATTCCAAAAACATTAAAGTTACACAAAAAAACCATAACCATTTACCATAACCATATTTATCAGAATGAAACGCATTAAAAGGTATTTATCAGAATGCTCATTTCCCTACAAGAGTGGATGGTATCAAAGTCCACATGACTTGCTATATTCCAAGTCTTCTAAAGCCACACAGTGATTCTGTGTGAGGAAAAGCTGAAATATGTCGTTATTCACTGAAAAACGTAGTTCAAACCCGACTATGGAAGTAAAATAATGCCAAATGTTTTTGAAACAAAAAAGCTTGTTGAATTGCACTACTTGAAAAAATATGCATTGCAATAACCATGCTTGCATTTTTATGGGCTGAAATTCAACATGGTTGTATATTTAAGATGTGAATATTTCAATTCAAAACATTTCACACACATTTTCATTATTAAAAACTCAATAATCCATATTCACCTCTCAGATTTCACTTCCAAAATATTCATTTTGTTTAAAAATACAACCTATAATATTCAACAGGCAATTTTCGGTCCATTTTATTTCGCAGTATTTCAGTGGTTCAAATTTGACAGAAAATTCAACAGTTCACATCCGGGAACTGCAGGAATAGCAGTAGAATTGAATTGAAATATTCACATCTTAAATACAAACCCGATTCCAAAAAAGTTGGGACACTGTACAAATTGTGAATAAAAAAGGAATGCAATAATTTACAAATCTCATAAACTTATATTTTATTCACAATAGAATATAGATAACATATCAAATGTTGAAAGTGAGACATTTTGAAATGTCATGCCAAATATTGGCTCATTTTGGATTTCATGAGAGCTACACATTCCAAAAACGTTGGGACAGGTAGCAATAAGAGGCCGGAAAAGTTAAATCTACATATAAGGAACAGCTGGAGGACCAATTTGCAACTTATTAGGTCAGTTGACAACATGATTGTGTATAAAAAGAGCCTCTCAGAGTGGCAGTGTCTCTCAGAAGTCAAGATGGGCAGAGGATCACCAATTCCCCCAATGCTGTGGCGAAAAATAGTGGAGCAATATCAGAAAGGAGTTTCTCAGAGAAAAATTGCAAAGAGTTTGAAGTTATCATCATCTACAGTGCATAATATCATCCAAAGATTCAGAGAATCTGGAACAATCTCTGTGCGTAAGGGTCAAGGCCGGAAAACCATACTGGATGCCCGTGATCTTCGGGCCCTTAGACGGCACTGCATCACATACAGGAATGCTACTGTAATGGAAATCACAACATGGGCTCAGGAATACTTCCAGAAAACATTGTCGGTGAACACAATCCACCGTGCCATTCGTCGTTGCCGGCTAAAACTCTATAGGTCAAAAAAGAAGCCATATCTAAACATGATCCAGAAGCGCAGGTGTTTTCTCTGGGCCAAGGCTCATTTAAAATGGACTGTGGCAAAGTGGAAAACTGTTCTGTGGTCAGACGAATCAAAATTTGAAGTTCTCTTTGGAAAACTGGGACACCATGTCATCCGGACTAAAAAGGACAAGGACAACCCAAGTTGTTATCAGCGCTCAGTTCAGAAGCCTGCATCTCTGATGGTATGGGGTTGCATGAGTGCGTGTGGCATGGGCAGCTTACACATCTGGAAAGGCACCATCAATGCTGAAAGGTATATCCAAGTTCTAGAACAACATATGCTCCCATCCAGAAGTCGTCTCTTTCAGGGAAGACTTTGCATTTTCCAACATGACAATGCCAGACCACATACTACATCAATTACAACATCATGGCTGCGTAGAAGAAGGATCCGGGTACTGAAATGGCCAGCCTGCAGTCCAGATCTTTCACCCATAGAAAACATTTGGCACATCATAAAGAGGAAGATGCGACAAAGAAGACCTAAGACAGTTGAGCAGCTAGAAGCCTGTATTAGACAAGAATGGGACAACATTCCTATTCCTAAACTTGAGCAACTTGTCTCCTCAGTCCCCAGACGTTTGCAGACTGTTATAAAAAGAAGAGGGGATGCCACACAGTGGTAAACATGGCCTTGTCCCAACTTTTTTGAGATGTGTTGATGCCATTAAATTTAAAATCAACTTATTTTTCCCTTGAAATTATACATTTTCTCAGTTTAAACATTTGATATGTCATCTATGTTGTATTCTGAATAAAATACTTTACTGAAACTTCCACATCATTGCATTCTGTTTTTATTCACAATTTGTACAGTGACCCAATTTTTTTGGAATCGGGTTTGTATCTCATGGCAGAAAACCATAGCAACAATGCAGGTAGTATGTTTTTGTTTAGTAATTTCTAACCATTTAATCTGAGTTCTCACATTGTTCTTGAAAATGCAAGGTTTAAAGGGGACCTATTATTCCCCTTTTTACAAGATTTAATATACAGTGGTGGCCAAAATTATTAAAACACTTGGCATCTGGGAGTCGTCTTATTGGGCCTGGATTTATTTTCCAAGAGGACAATGACCTGAATCATTCTTCTAACTATTTCCGGAACTACCTGGAACGGAAGGAATCTGCTGGAACATTGAAAATGATGGACTGGCCCCCTCAAAGTCTGGACCTCAACCCCATCGAGCACATTTGGGGAGAATAAATAAACTGGACAGATCTATTGTACATTCAAAGGAAAGCCTTTGGCTTCAGTTGCAGAAGGCATGGGATAACATTAATGTTGAAGTTCTCAGAGGAAATATATTGACACTATGCTAGAGAGATGTGCTGCTGTAGTTGCTGCAGAAGGTGGACATACCAAATATTAAAGTTAAAAGTGGATAAAAACAGTATGACTCACTTCATCTGATATTTGATGGTCAGAGCAACCATCTGCATGTTTCATGAACATTATGAAATGAAATCATGTTTTGGAGGCAAAAAAGGATCTGTCAGATATTTTCAGATCTGTCAGGTGTTCTAATAATTTTGGCCACCACTGTAAGTCTCAGTTGTCCCCAGAATGTGTCTGTAAAGTTTCAGCTCAAAATACCCCATTGATCCTTTATTATTCCATGTTATAAATGCCCATTTTTGAGTGGAAGGAAAAACACGCTGTTTTCGTGAATGTATCTTTAAATGCAAATGTGCTGCTGCTCCCCACTGGCTTTCCAGAAGAAGGTGGAGCCTGTACAGCTTGTGCCTCGGCTACTCAATCAAAACCAAACAGATGTTTTCTTAGTTTTTGGCAATCATCTCTATCGCGGTCACTCTCGTGACATCGCAGTTCTTCATTATCATGAAAGTTTATTATCTGCATGCCTTTTAACGCCATATACAGTGCATCAAAAAAAGTATTCTCAGCGCTTTACTTTTTCCACATTTTGTTATGTTACAGCCTTATACCAAAATGGATTAAATTCATTATTTTTTTCTTCAATTCTACAAACAATACCTCATAATGACAACGTGAAAGAAGTTTGTTTGAAATCTTTGCAAATTTATTAAAAATAAAACACGAAAAAAAAAAAATCACATGTACATAAGTATTCACAGCCTTTGCTCGATACTTTGTTGAAGCACCTTTGGCACCAATTACAGCCTCAAGTCTTTTTGAGTATGATGCTACAAGCTTGACACACCTACTTTTGGGCAGTTTCTCCCATTCTTCTTTAGAGGACCCCTCAAGATCCATCAGGTTGGATGGGGAGCGTCGGTGCACAGCCATTTTCAGATCTCTCCAGAGATGTTCAATTGGGTTCAAGTCTGGGCTCTGGCTGGGCCACTCAAGGACATTCACAGAGTTGTCCTGTAGCCACTCCTTTGTTATCTTGGCTGTGTGCTTAGGGTCGTTGTCCTGTTGGAAGATGAACCTTCGCCCCAGTCTGAGGTCCAGAGCGCTCTGGAGCAGGTTTTCATCAAGGATGTCTCTGTACATTGCTGCATTCATCCTTCCCTCAATCCTGACTAGTCTCCCAATTCCTGCTGCTGAAAAACATCCCCACAGCATGATAAGAGAATTTTGTTTCTTGTGGTCTGAGAGTCCTTCAGGTGCCTTTTGGCAAATTCCAGGCGGCCTTTTACTGAGGAGTGGCTTCCGTCTGGCCGTCTACCATACAGGCCTGATTGGTGGAGTGCAGCAGAGATGGTTGTTCTTCTGGAAGGTTCTCCTTTCTCCACATAGAAACGCTGGAGCTCTGTCAGAGTGACCATCGGGTTCTTGGTCGCCTCCCTGACTAAGTCCCTTCTCCCCCGATTGCTCAGTTTGGCCAGGCGGCCAGCTCTAGGAAGAGTCCTGGTAGTTCCAAACTTCTTCCATTTACGTATGATGGAGGCCACTGTGCTCATTGGGACCTTCAATGCTGCAGCAATTTTTCTGTACCCTTCCCCAGATCTGTGCCTCGATACAATCCTGTCTCAGAGGTCTACAGACAATTCCTCGGACTTCATGGCTTGGTTTGTGCTCTGACATGCACTGTTAACTGTTGGAACCTTATATAGACAGGCGTGTGCCTTTCCAAATCATGTCCAATCAACTGAATTTACCACAGGTGGACTTCAATCAAGTTGTAGAAACATCTCAAGGATGATCAGTGGAAACAGGATGCACCTGAGCTCAATTTTGAGTGTCATGGCAAAGGCTGTAAATACTTATGTACATGTGATTTTTTCATTTTATTTTTAATAAATTTGCAAAGATTTTAAACAAACTTCTTTCACAATGTCATTATAGGGGAATTGTTTGTAGAAGTGAGGAAAAAAATAATGAATTTAATTCATTTTGGAATAAGGCTGTAACACAACAAAATGTGGAAAAAGTGAAGCGCTGTGAATACATTCCGGATGCATTATAAGTCTAAACTTGTCATATAGGCCTATGGTTTTCTGGTTTTCACGCGCACAGAAACCTGGGTTCTCTTTCACATCTTATTGTGCTTAAACTGTCAAAATACACACAAGGTAAAAAAAATGAAAGTTTTTGTAAAAAAAAACACAAAGTTCACGTAAAAACACAGCCGGTTATGTCTGTGAACGTAAACAGCAGGGAAAGATATCGCACATGTATATTAGATCTGTGTATTAAAGTGAAAGCAGCGTAATATACAGTACCTATTGCTATATATATGCTGTTAATATGAATCAAACAAACAACAAAAGAAAAACAGAAAATCTATATGTATTTATGTAAATGTATTTATATAAAGCTTTCACAGGCAAATTTGCTTCATGTATTTCCCCTGCTTCGAAATCAGGCACATATAAATGTAAGGAAACACGATTCCTGGCTGCGTGTCAATAATCCATGGATCACTGGATCTTTGGTAAGTTGTAAGGAACACTAGCGAGTCTAACCATAATCGGTTGTTTTACTCGTGTTTGCGCAGTTTTCCCTATTAAATTCAGTCAAGCAGCAGGCACTTTTGCCACTCAGTCCAGCATGTTCCGGCGGGAAAGTGACGTCAGTGCATACCCTCTATACATTTCTTACTTGAATGCTGCTGTTAAATGCTCTGGCGAGGAGGTAAACATGGCGGACGGTGTACAGCTTACTCAGGGCGGGCTCTATGCTAATAGGGCAGAGTCTGTCAGCAGTCGTGGGCGGAGCCTAAGCATGTGTGACATCACACTGCTAGAATCTACAAATGCTGTGTTCTGAGACACTTCTTATGATTTATGGGAATTAAAAAAAGAGTGGGTGGATTTTTACCATTATAGGGTGGTTGTGTACACACACTGCCGACACACATTTATGTTCAAACACCATGTAAAAGTGAATTTTGCATAATAGGTCCCCTTTAATTATGAAGTTCAAGGCCTCCTTATACAACCATCTTATCAGGTGAGCCAAAATAATTCTTTACTTGCCCTGATGTTCACTCAATATAACAAACGTGTACAGGGACAGGATATCCCAAATATCAAAAAAAAAGAAGAAAAGAAAAAAAGCTCCTGGATACAATCCACTGAATAGTTTTGAAAGAAAGTGTTTCAGTAGGAGAGACAGGCCTGCCATACTGTGATGTGTGCTAGTACAAGCCCTTCACTGGTTCAATAAGTACCCAACGTCACCATGTCGTCATCACTGTCAATGGAAAATACAATGCAGAACACTTGATGAAGCTACACAACCAGTGATTCTGCTGCTTCAGGTTATGAAGTAAACTCATAGTCTGACAAGAATTCATTTTACTGCCATTTTCTATCATTTTTTTCTCACTGACTATATTTTGAAAGTTACTTGTAAGCCTGTATGTTCTGCCTAACATACTTTTAAATTACTATATTCACAGACACAACACAATGCAGGTCATATTAATATAAACACAAAAGCCAATATTTAAATAAAGCTTTAAAGTTGGTCGTAACTTAAAATTCTGTGAGTTTGCAAAGAAAATAAGCGCCAAGCCCCAATTTTTTAACAAACGTAGCCTACGTGCAATTAACAGGTAAAAGTTATTTACAAACTCCGGACCGTCATTTCTTCAAATGATATTTAGGATGACATGTAATATATTTTCACGGGAACGGCAATTGAATGAGACATGAGGAAAATGGAAAGTGTTACCTTCTGGTCTACGATGGAGCATGCCATCTCTCGGACCTGCGCCAGGCTGAACTCGCCGGAATCCAGCAGGACGGGTTCCCGGCTCAACCCGATCTGGATTTGGAAGGAAATGCCTTGCGACCCCGGGAGGGGGCTCGGCGGTCGGATCACCGGAGGCACGCTCATATGAATCCCCTGGTGTCAACACAATCACGCCTGGACAGCGATCAAATCTGGCTGTTTGATCGAGTTCACACACCGGTTGCGCAAACTGAGGCAAACTTCAGATCCCCAAAGACGTTGAGAGGGTAAAAAGACGAAAAACGCGAATTTGAAGGAAAACCTATAGCACGGAAATGCAAAGAGTTATTTGGACATTGAGAGGCGATGATGAAGATGATGATGGAGAAATAGACGTCAGATATGTTTAATGTTGGGCTCGGATCAGACACCGCCTCCTGACTGGTTCCTTCATCACTGAGGCTCAGATGATGCTGCAATGGCGAACGAGGATGTGAAATGTCAAAGTTTCTGTGCTATAGATGAATACTTTCCGCTCTAAAACAGAGATACAATTATTTTCGTTTACATGTCATATGGAATAGAGTCGGTACCCTTACAAAAATTGCCATGGTAACCATAGTCACGTTGCAAGCCACGTTACGAGTTGTAATTTAAACAACTAGATATATTTTTAAAAAAAGAAAAACTCTTGTTATGCTGTTGCCAAAGTTTTCTGATTGTTTTGTGTGTGTGTGTGTGTGTGTGTGTCTGAGTGTGTGTGTGTGTGTGTTGCTATTTGGTTGCTATTGTAGTATATTACTGGCCCAGGTTTAACTCTGTCAGTGTAAGTTATGTTTATGGGAGGTTTTGTTTCAGCAACTTCTCAATAAGCTCTACACATATATGGAGCAGAAACACTTAGAAGGTGGGCTTTTTTCATTATACAAAACAGCCTAGCAACTACATAGCAACGTGCTAACCGGTATGGTGACCACAATCCACCCACTAAACTCTAGCTTTGCAGTGTAAGTTTGACACTTAAATAAAATAACATCATGTAAAAATCTAGGATAGAATAAAATAAAATCTAAAATAATACCCCTCAAGCCACCACTCAAAAATGATAAAACAACAAATGACAAAAAAAGACAAAAGAATTAAAAAAGAATTCATCTGTCTTTGGGTCTGAATTTAAAGTCACCATGAAATCTAAATTTACAATTCTTGTTTTTTATGAAATATTGTATTTATTATAAATGATTTATCCTTGCACATCATTATTTATGTATTTATTTTTATTTATGTGCCCTCGTAATCTTTAATTAAAATAGTTTCTCCTCCCTCTTGCAGCGACATCTCTTCTCTGATGATGTGTTTATTGGATCTAGGGCGGAGCGGCCTGTTAGATCACAGCAATAGCAAACCACAACCATCTAATCAATTCCTGATGGACAAAATCAGGTCCCGTCCTACATTTTATTCTTTTTTGAGAGAATATATACGTCACAATAGAAAAGAAAAGGCTATCGCAAATTACGTTTAATGCCGACCTGTCATGATAATGTCCTTGCCCTCTTTTTCAGCCGTGCTGGTTCTGTAATTATTTTGTCTTAAAGAGTTATAAGCCATGGACCAAGACAATCAGCTATATGAGGTGAATCACAACACTACAAACACAAAACTACAAATTTGAAGCAAAAAAGTATTTGAAAATCGGACAAAAATACAAAGGTACAAGACTGTGTACTTAACGGCTTTAGTGAGGGAAAGAACTATCATTGCGTACATGATGGCACTGCGAACAGTATAATCTAATTAAAAACAAGATACATACAAGAAACATAAAAGTACCCATTTACAAATGTATTTATTCTCGCCGCCTGGATTATATATTTTAAACAATATTTTTTATATTGTTATATATAAACGTATTTTGCGTAGAGAGATCTACTTGATTACGTCATTTGCAATGCTTCATGAGAGTGGGCAGAGCTAACAATATCTTTTGGCACATGTTGCTTTTTTCAGCTGATTGGTGTAATTTTTTGTACAGCATCATGTGTAATGTAGTTTTTCACCAGGAATTCCGCTATTAAACACAATTATTTTAAAAATGAGCTTAATGCAGCTGACATTTTCCACAGAAGCAAAAACCATCATTATCAAACTCGTAGCTCACAGTAGGTCTGTCTTTAAAGGTTTACAAGTCATTGTTCAAAATCAATTTCCCTATGGAGAAAATTAATGAAGTTTTTACATCCGGAACCCGACTGTTGCACTCTATTGCTTAGAAAAGTAACAACATGCATATTCTTAATAAGCCATACATACACATAGGGAGAAGAATATCGTAGACACTTGGAGTGTGGGCTTTTTTTCATTATGCAGCAAACACTCTTGAAACCAACCACAACACATTAGCAACCACATAGCAACATGCTAAACAACTCAAAACACATTAGCAACACCTTGGCAACCACAAACAACACACAAAACTGTAGCATTGCAGCGTAAGTTTGCCACTTAAAGGGGTACTTCTTCACCGCTGGCAAAATGGGCTTTCGGTAAAACTTGGATACAGTAGTGAAATAATTTTTTTAAATTGGTGCTACCTATCTAGAGAAAATAGAGAAAAAAGGCTGCTGTCTTCCCTTTTGCCAAATAGGTGGGAAAACTTCAACACCCATAATACACATGTAGAAGTCTGTAATTTTTATCATAGGTACTCTTCAACTGTGAGTGACGGAATCTAAAACAAAAATCCAGAAAATCACATTGTATGATTTTTAAGTAATTAATTTGCATTTTATTGCATGACATAAGTATGTGATACATCAAAAAAGCAGAACTTAATATTTGGTACAGAAACCTTTGTTTGCAATTACAGAGATCATACGTTTCCTGTAGTTCTTGACCAGGTTTGCACACACTGCAGCAGGAATTTTGGCCCACTCCTCCATACAGACCCTCTCCAGATCCTTCAGGTTTCGGGGCTGTCGCTGGGCAATACGGACTTTCAGCTCCCTCCAAAGATTTTATATTGGGTTCAGGTCTGGAGACTGGCTAGGCCACTCCAGGACCTTGAGATGCTTCTTATGGAGCCACTCCTTAGTTGTCCTGGCTGTGTGTTTCGGGTCGTTGTCATGCTGGAAGACCCAGCCACGACCCATCTTCAATGCTCTTACTGAGGGAAGGAGGTTGTTGGCCAAGATCTCGCGATACATGGCCCCATCCATCCTCCCCTCAATACGGTGCAGTCGTCCTGTCCCCTTTACAGAAAAGCATCCCCAAAGAATGATGTTTCCACCTTCATGCTTCACGGTTGGGATGGTGTTCTTGGGGTTGTACTCATCCTTCTTCCTCCAAACACAGCGAGTGGAGTTTAGACCAAAAAGCTCTATTTTTGTCTCATCAGACCACATGACCTTCTCCCATTCCTCCTCTGGATCATCCAGATGGTCATTGGCAAACTTCAGACGGGCCTGGACATGCGCTGGCTTGAGCAGGGGGACCTTGCGTGCGCTCCATGACGGCGTAGTGTGTTACTAATGGTTTTCTTTGAGACTGTGGTCCCAGCTCTCTTCAGGTCATTGACCAGGTCCTGCCGTGTAGTTCTGGGCTGATCCCTCACCTTCCTCATGATCATTGATGCCCCACAAGGTGAGATCTTGCATGGTGCCCCAGACCGAGAGAGATTGACCGTCATCTTGAACTTCTTCCAATTTCTAATAATTGCGCCAACAGTTGTTGCCTTCTCACCAAGCTGCTTGCCTATTGTCCTGTAGCCCATCCCAGCCTTGTGCAGGTCTACAATTTTATCCCTGATGTCCTTACACAGCTCTCTGGTCTTGGCCATTGTGGAGAGGTTGGAGTCTGTTTGATTGAGTGTGTGGACAGGTGTCTTTTATACAGGTAACAAGTTCAAACAGGTGCAGTTAATACAGGTAATGAGTGGAGAACAGGAGGGATTCTTAAAGAAAAACTAACAGGTCTGTGAGAGCCGGAATTCTTACTGGTTGGTAGGTGATCCAATACTTATGCCATGCAATAAAATGCAAATTAATTATTTAAAAATCATACAATGTGGTTTTCTGGATTTTTTATTTAAATTCCGTCACTCACAGTTGAAGTGTACCTATGATAAAAATTACAGACCTCTACATGCTTTGTAAGTGGGCAAACCTGCAAAATTGGCAGTGTATAAAATACTTGTTCTCCCCACTATATATCGATACTGAAATATCCGAACCGAGTTCTGAACTGAGTTCTTTTTCGCTGCTTATTGCGCTTAGTCAAATACAGACAAAATAATGTCAAAATGTCGGTCTTGGTGAGTATTCACGTAAACATAGTCAGTTATGTTTTAAGTGAACGTAAACAGTTGAGAAAGAAAATGGGCCCCATTGACTTAATTCAATGGTGCCCATCAACTGTGAGTAAATGACAGAATTTTCATTTTTGGGTGAACTATCACTTTAAGCTTGTGTGAATTACCTGAGTATGTGCGCATCTCTCAACAGTGTTTGGCAGTAGCGTCTCTATTAATAGCGTCTCTATTAATAGCGAAACTGTAAGTTTATCTGCTTCAAGAACAATGCCGTTATTTTCTCGCTAGAAAGAAATGTCATGTAGCTTTGAAGTTGCTAAACTATTTTACTGATAAAATCGTCAGAGCAGCGCTAACAACACGTTTCTGTGCAAGTATGTGTCTGTACTGTATGTGTGTGCGTTTGAGTGGGAGAGCGGTAGAAAAAGAGTATGTGCTTTCAGTACATAAAATGTAATTTTGTGGCAAAAACATGGAAATAATTTGTCATTTATATCCTATTGTTTACTATATTTATTTGCTTGGTCAGTGTCGTTGTGGGTTTTGGTTCTTTTGCTGTTGTTGGCTGTAAGGACCTTTGAAATAACTGAAATAATTTGACGAATTGATATGGACATGTAATGCAGTTAAGACCTGCCACAGCCTGGAACTACTTTAGCCGTGTGTTTCCCTGAAAATAATTGCACACCATTCGTCAACCAATCAGATTCAAGCATTTACCAGCCCAGTAGTATAAATACACCGATCAGGCATAACATTATGACCTATATAGTGTGTTGGTCTACAAACCCGATTCCAAAAAAGTTGGGACACTGTACAAATTGTGAATAAAAACAGAATGCAATGATGTGGAAGTTTCAAATTTCAATATTTTATTCAGAATACAACATAGATGACATACCAAATGTTTAAACTGAGAAAATATCATTTTAAGGGAAAAATAAGTTGATTTTAAATTTCATGGCATCAACACATCTCAAAAAAGTTGGGACAAGGCCACTGTGTGGCATCCCCTCTTTTTTTTTATAACAGTCTGCAAACGTCTGGGGACTGAGGAGACAAGTTGCTCAAGTTTAGGAATAGGAATGTTGTCTCATTCTTGTCTAATACAGGCTTCTAGTTGCTCAACTGTCTTAGGTCTTCTTTGTCGCATCTTCCTCTTTATGATGCGCCAAATGTTTTCTATGGGTGAAAAATCTGGACTGCAGGCTGGCCATTTCAGTACCCGGTTCCTTCTACGCAGCCATGATGTTGTAATTGATGCAGTATGTGGTCTGGCATTGTCATGTTGGAAAATGCAAGGTCTTCCCTGAAAGAGACGATGTCTGGATGGGAGCATATGTTGTTCTAGAACTTGGATATACCTTTCAGCATTGATGGTGCCTTTCCAGATGTGTAAGCTGCCCATGCCACACGCACTCATGCAACCCCATACCATCAGAGATGCAGGCTTCTGAACTGAGCGCTGATAACAACTTGGGTTGTCCTTGTCCTCTTTAGTCCGGATGACATGGCGTCCCAGTTTTCCAAAAAGAACTTCACATTTTGATTCGTCTGACCACAGAACAGTTTTCCACTTTGCCACAGTCCATTTTAAATGAGCCTTGGCCCAGAGAAAACGCCTGCGCTTCTGGATCATGTTTAGATATGGCTTCTTTTTTGACCTATAGAGTTTTAGTCGGCAACGGTGAATGGCACGGTGGATTGTGTTCAATCCGGTGGATTGTGATGCAGTGCCGTCTAAGGGCCCGAAGATCACGGGCATCCAGTATGTTTTTCCGGCCTTGACCCTTACGCACAGAGATTGTTCCAGATTCTCTGAATCTTTGGATGATATTATGCACTGTAGATGATGATAACTTCAAACTCTCTGCAATTTTTCTTTGAGAAACTCCTTTCTGATATTGCTCCACTATTTTTCGCCGCAGCACTGGGGGAATTGGTGATCCTCTGCCCATCTTGACTTCTGAGAGACACTGCCACTCTGAGAGGCTCTTTTTATACACAATCATGTTGCCAATTGACCTAATAAGTTGCAAATTGGTCCTCCAGCTGTTCCTTATATGTACATTTAACTTTTCCGGCCTCTTATTGCTACCTGTCCCAACTTTTTTGGAATGTGTAGCTCTCATGAAATCCAAAATGAGCCAATATTTGGCATGACATTTCAAAATGTCTCACTTTCAACATTTGATATGTTATCTATATTCTATTGTGAATAAAATATAAGTTTATGAGATTTGTAAATTATTGCATTCCTTTTTTATTCACAATTTGTACAGTGTCCCAACTTTTTTGGAATCGGGTTTGTACTATATGGTCTACTTTTGCTGCCAAAACAGCCCTGACCCGTCAAGGCATGGACTCCACTAGACCCCTTAAGGTGTGCTGTGGTATCTGGCACCAAAATGTTAGCAGCAGATCCTTTAAGTCCTGTAAGTTGCGAGGTGGGGCCTCCATGGATCAGACTTGTTTGTTCAGCACATCCCACAGATGATCGATTGGATTGAGATCTGGGGAATTTGGAGGCCAAGTCAACACCTGAAACTCGTTGTCATTCTCCTCAAACCATTTCTGAACCATTTTTGCTTTGTGGCAGGGCGCATTATCCTGCTGAAAGAGGCCACAGCCACCAGGGAATACCGTTTGCATGAAAGGGTGTACATGGTCAGCAACACTGCTTAGGTAGGTGGTACGTGTCAAAGACCCAAGGTTTCCCAGCAGAACATTGCCCAAAGCATCACACTGCCTCTGCTGGCTTGCCTTCTTCCCATAGTGCATCCCGGCCATGTGTTCTCCAGGTAAGCGACGTACACGCACCCGGCCATCCACGTGATATAAAAGAAAACGTGATTCATCAGACCAGGCCACCTTCTTCCATTGCTCCGTGGTCCAGTTCTGATGCTCACGTACCCACTGTTGCCGCTTTCGATGGTGTACAGGGGTCAGCATGGGCACCCTGACTGGTCTGCGGCTATGCAGCCCCATACGCAACAAACTGCGATGCACTGTGTATTCTGACACCTTTCTATCAGAACCAGCATTAACTTCTTGAGCAATTTGAGCTACAGTAGCTCGTCTGTTTGATCGGACCACTTGGGCCAGCCTTCGCTCCCCACGTGCATCAATGAGCCTTGGCTGCCCATGACCCTGTCGTCGGTTCACCACTGTTCCTTCCTTGGACCACTTTTGATAGATACTGACCACTGCAGACCGAGAACACCCCACAAGAGCTGCAGTTTTGGAGATGCTCTGACCCAGTCGTCTAGCCATCACAATTTGGCCCTTGTCAAACTAGCTCAAATCCTTACGCTTGCCCATTTTTCCTGTTTCTAACACATCAACTTTGAGGAAAAAATGTTCACTTGCTGCCTAATATATCCCACCCACTAACAGATGCTGTGATGAAGAGATAATCAGTGTTATTCACTTCACCTGTCATAATGTTATGCCTGATCGGTGTGTGTATATATATATATATATATATATATATATAAAATACCACTCTCAAGCCACAAAAAATGGTACAATAAAATTTCAGAAAGAGATTTTTATTTGTCTGTTTTTGAGTCTGAATTTAAATCTGCCATGTGTCATGAGTAAATAATATTGTCCTATCAGGTGACAATGCAGTAATCTTTGCTAAACTGATTAGAGGGGAGTTAGTGTTTGCCCTAGTGCGGCCCAGTGTTCACATTAATAAGGGCACACCAGTTGTAGCTTTTTCCCAGACAGAGTTGAGTGGCTTATTAAATGTCTTTTATTTAGATTGAAACTTATTAGGATGCAAATAACTCTGACCAGGCTTGAGTGGGCCAACTGTGTTCATGCACCTCCGTGTGTGCCGGCATTTTGTAAACAGAAGGGCTCAAGGACTTGTAGTTGCTAGGAGAGAGGCCAGCTGATGCTCGCCTCCCACGCATAGAGCAACTGTGTGTTCATCACATAGAAGGCCACCAATATCACTCGATTCAATTAGAGAGATCACTAATAGGACTGCTTGTTTTAGTTCAAATTAGACCCACACAGACCTACCGCTTTTGTCAGAAAGCAGACAAATTTCTCAAACAAATGATGTGTTGATTGTGGCAACATTTGTTACAGTCAAGTTCTTTCATAACAGGAAGTGTTATTTGAAGCTATATTGTTGGCTGTTTGTCAAAATTTGTTTTTATAGAAAAAATGAATGACTAGAGTGGAGCATTTTTTGCCTAAGATGTAATGTTTTGAATGGGTAATGCACTGTGAATCTAATTTCTAAATCAACTGTATGGATTCCTCATGTTCACTTTGCAATACAAAATCCATGTCCTTTTTAAAATAACTATAGTTGCTTGAACACTAACCCTGTTCCCTAGAGGTAATTTAATTAAATGGATAGTTCACACCAAAAAAAGAAAATTCTGTCATCATTTACGCACCCTTGTGCCATTCTAAACCTGTATGACTCTGTTTTGTCCATAAAATTAAAGTCAATCATGTCCAAAACAACACTGATCCCCATTAACTTTCATTGTATGGAGAGAAAAGGAAAAAACATTGCCTTTTGTGTTCCACAGAAGAACAAAAATCATACAGGCTTGGAATGACATGAGGGTGAGTAAATGATGACTTTTCATTTTCATTAGTGTAAACCAAAGTCATTTTTCTTCATTACTTTATGTCTTTCACTTTGCATGTTTGTTTGTGATTTTGTGGTTGGTTCTGTAGAATACAACGCGAAGAGCGACTGCGGCACAGCATTTTGTTAAGGTGACGCAAACATCTCGCATGCTGCTTCTATTCCAGGTGGCTAACCTTTCCATGTGCATCGATTCTTGTTTGACTTCGTAAACTCCTCATGACACCGAATTTCTCATTTGACAAAAAGGACTAAAATTATTCCACTCATAAGCCTGTAAAATAATCTTCCTTTAATATGTCTAAATTACAGAAGACAGGAAGTCAAAAGATTATTGGAGCATGTCACACAGAAAGAGCGAGAAAACGCTGGCATATGCCAAAGCACCTCTTGACAGATAATAAGGTTTCTCTGTTTTAGGAGCCATTACAGGTCAGGACCCCCAGCAGCATGTCATGATGACTTCTAATTGCAATTTATGTAATAAGTGGGAAAGAGATTTAGTAACATGGTCGAAAATGGAGAATAAATGATTAGGGGCTTGGCAGAAATGACAGTTTTCAGTTTAGTACCCCGCTCACTCTCTCTCTCTCTCTTTCTCTAGCTGTGGCTCACTCAGCAATTAACTCAACGCCCATTACATCCTCAGTGCTGATCTGACTGACAGGGAAAATGTCTATATTTATAATTATGGAGAGTGGAGTGACTGCTCCATCAAGCCTTTTTGTGACATGAAGGTTTTGACTGATACAGTTGGTGTCAGGTGTGGCATATTGGGGCAGTGCAGGTTGTGCTTTGGTTTAGTTAAAGATGCATTTCACACAATCCAACTCTAAATAAGAGTTCATTTCCAGCTAATATATTTTCCTTATAGTAGGGAAGAAAAATATGGTCAATTAGTGGCAAAGAGGAAATCAAAATGTCAAAGTACTACAATATTTTGATACTGATATTTTATTTTATATGAATATTGGGGAAAAGGAAATTTACCACTATTCAGAGCAGATATGTGAATGTGATATACAGGGTTATTATTGTTAACTAAAACTGAAATAAAAATAAAACAAACCTAAATAGTCATATAAAAAAAAAAAACTAACAAAAATGGCAAAAAAACGCATAACAAGACAAAAAAAAACTTAAAAAAAAAAAACTATAATAGTATAATACTATGCTGTAACATTACAGTGCATGAACACACTTAATCACTTATATTCAACCAAAATCCAAACAAAGATTGAGCCAAGCATATAACTGATTGACCATTGTTGGGAAGGTTACTTTGGAAATGTAATAGGTTACAGATTACAAGTTACCTTATTTAAAATGTAATAAGTAGTCTAACTATTTCAATTACTTTATTAATGTAACTGATTACATTTGATTACTTTTTCTAATGAATGTTTTCAACTGTTAAACATTTTCATACATTTAAACCAGGCAGGGTTAAACTCTAAAAAACAGATATTTAAGAGAAAACACACAATTCTAGATCATTATACTGTAGTAAAAAAACATGTTTTTCTTCTTACTGATATAAAAAAATAGTAAAAATCTGCATACTATTCTTTTGACCACTATGTGTGTGTGAAGGGAAAACATTATACCATATAATGCCTAATATTGCTTTCTCACTAACAGAAGCAAGAATAGATTCTTGTTTCATACTCACTGGCAACCCAAACAGATTCCCCAAGTGTACCTGTCATAACATGCATGGTATTGTTTTTTGTTTTATATTCCACCTAAAATATTGTTTAGATGCAGTGACCAATCTTTGTGTAGGTAAATAGCTCTATTTTGCAAGTCAAAACTGGACAAACTAAAAGAGAGATGTGTCCACTAGGTGGCGCTTAAGGTTAATATTCATCATAGGAGATGCTTCCTCGGGTTCGACATTGAAACCTTCGATGTCGATAGCATTTTAATAGTTGGCAAACATATTTTGCACTGAACTGTTATATTTGAGTCCTTTTCTGATTTGTGCATGAAATGATTTTTAAATTTCCAGCACTGGAACGCATTTTTATCACTCGCCATGGTGGCAACTCTCAGACAGGTTGTAGCCTCAAGCTTTCAGTGGCAATGTGGATTGATGCAATTGGCAGATGTGACAGGAGAATTCAAACAGGAGAACCAATCAAAAGCATCAGAATAGCATCGCTTTACTAAATGGCCTTTAAATGGCAGGAGGCATCATCAAAAAGCTTTTTACAGAAAATATTCAGATGTAACCCCCTTTGTAATCATTAACATTTTCATAAGTAACTGTAATTGAATTACACATTTTTCTCAGTAACTGTAACAGATACAGTTACATTTATTTTGTAATTAAATTACGTTACGTGTAACTAGTTACTCCCCAACACTGTGAGTGACGCATCAAAGTTCAAGAATCTTGAATAATTAAACACTAAACCATATCCACAGAAGGACCAAATAATCGCAAACATTAATAATATATTTTTTTACATTTTTTCTTTTCAGGATATCTTATTGTGGCCAAAATATCCCATTTTTAATCCATACGGTTTAATATGGAGTTAGCCCATCTACTGCAGCTATAACAGCTTCAACTCCTCTGGGAAGGCTTTCCACAAGGTTTAGGAGTGTGTTTATGGGAATTTTTGACCATTCTTCTAGAAGCGCATTTGTGAGGTCAGGCACTGATGTTGGACGAGAAGGCCTGGCTTACAGTCTCCGCTCTAATTCATCCCAAAGGTGTTCTATCGGGTTGAGGTCAGGACTCTGTGCAGGCAGTCAAGTTCCTCCATGCCAAACTCGCTCATCCATGTCTTTATGGACCTTGCTTTGTGCACTGGTGGCAGTCATGTTGGAACAGGAAGGGGCCATCCCCAAACTGTTCCCACAAAGTTGGAAGCATGAAATTGTCCAAAATGTCTTGGTATACTGACGCATTAAGAGTTCCTTTCACTGGAACTAAGGGGCCAAACCAACCCCTGAAAAACAACCCCACACCATAATCCCCCCTCCACCAAACTTTACACTTGGCATAATGCAGTCAGGCAAGTACCGTTCTCCTGGCAACCGCCAAACCCAGACCCATCCATCGGATTGCCAGACAGTGAAACGTGATTCGTCATTCCAGAGAACATGTCTCCACTGCTCTAGAGTCCACTTGGTGATGTAAGGCTTGGATGCAGCTGCTCGGTCATGGAAACCCATTCCATGAAGCTCTCTAAGCACTGTTCTTGAGCTAATCTGAAGGCCACACGGAGTTTGGAGGTCTGTAGCTATTGACTCTGCAGAAAGTTGGCGACTTCTGCGCACTGTGCGCCTCAGCATGCACTGACCCCGCTCCGTGATTTTACGTGGCCTACCACTTCGTGGCTGAGCTGCTGTTGTTCCTAATTGCTTCCACTTTGTTATAATACCACTAACAGTTGACCGTAGAATATTTAGTAGTGAGGAAATTTCACGAATGGACTTATTGCACAGGTGGCAACCTATCACAGTACCACGCTTGAATTCACTGAGCTCCTGAGAGTGACCCATTCTTTCACAAATGTTTGTAGAAGCAGTCTGCATGCCTAGGTGCTTGATTTTATACACCTTTGGCCATGGACGTGATTGGAACACCTGAATTCAATTATTTGGAGGGGTGTCCCAATACTTTTGGCAATATAGTGTATGCTTTTATCATTCTGAAATATTTAAGTAATTCGTTTTAAAAACAAAAAGTTTTTTTATTTTTTTAAATCTTTATCGAATCTAAGATTCAAATGTATATCTCTATAACATACAATGTAAAATCACCAGTCCTCAAATATAGGATGCACACAGAACTGAAATAAACTCGTTATGGCAATCAGAGGGTTAAAGTGGATGCATCAAAGGAAAATAAGCATGTCTGATGTGAAACCATTGTTTGACAAGAGCCACTCATCAATCTTTTGTGGGCCTCTTCAGCCACTGTGCCCTCTCTGCGTGCTCAATCTCATTCAGTCCTTCATTCACTGACCTTTTGTTACCATTCATTATCTTTTAGGCAGACATCTTCAAAGCTAACAAAACTTACAATCCAAATGATTTGCAATTGGGTGCCTGCTTTCCATGAAACTGTACACTATTTGCTAATGCTCAGGTTCATGACGTAGTGGGTAATGCAAAAGGTTTAATTTGATATGATAAACTATTAAGATTTTTTTTTTTGGGGGGGGGGGGGGGGGGGTTATTGTGAGTGTGATTAGCTCTGACAGTTCATCTTTCCAGCACAAACTTTCTTGTGCAGGGCTTGTTTATTTAGTATGTGGTCAGCAGGGATGCATATTAAATATCTGGAGAGAAAAAATCTTCATTTTGTTGGCTAATTCTGTTTGTTTTATATTCATTGTGATTGTGACTTTGGCAGAGATTTAAATCCCCACAGCGAAGACGCCTTTTCTGTAATGACACTTCTGAGGACTCTGCAAAAAGGTCCTGTTTAGAATGTTGTAGTTTTGCTGGGTGAAATTCAAATAACAATAGGAAGCATATATAACAGGGTATGTAAATGCCAATACCCCGATAGAAGTGTGAAGTAAAGTGTTTTGGGTTGGGCCTGCACATCTATTGTGTTTGTTCAGCATTTAACTGCATCATATTGATTGGTGGAAGGGATATTGAGGGTGAAAGAACATTTAGGGCCCTTAAATGCTGTTATTTTTCTGTTTGGTCAACATAAAATGCATTAGTTAAAGGAACTTATCTTATTTAGTTAAATAACTGTTAAAGTATTAGTTCACCCATGCAGGTCATTCCAAGCCTGTATGACTTTCTTTCCTATGCGAAAGAAAAAGGGCATTTTGAAAAATGTTTGTGTCCATACAATGAAAGTCGGTGGGGTCCAAAACAACTTTGGATCTTATTGACTTTAATTTATGGACAAAAAATTACATTGACCTTTCTCCCACAGAAGACAGAAATGCAAACCAGGTTTGGAATGGCATGAGGGTAAGTAAATGATTTTAAGGCCTTGCTTGTGGTGACAGATACAGATACAACTTTAATGATTCTTGATTGTATCATATTTGTTTTAGGCTGTTGATGAAATGATGTGGCAAGTTGTTTGTGATTTATGTATGTTTGTTTGCCGGTGTGTGCATATATTGTGTATCTTTTCCATGCTCTGTCTCTTATATACTTCTGGAACCTACGGGACATTTAATTTAAGGCCTTGGGAATCCTCTAGTGACAATGCTCATAAAACAGATGTAGAGTCACAGAGCCATCTGCAGAGCATTTATAAATCTATAAGAATTATAATTCATGCACAATGGAAACCAAGTGGTGTGCAGAGAACTTGCATTTGATATAAAAGGTAAAGTCTGTTCCTTTGGAAAAAAAATAAAATATATATATATATATATATATATATATATATATATATATATATATATTTGCAAAACCCTGGCTTATTGAGGGCTATATGGAACAATAGAACAACATACAGTATGTTCTATTGACTTTCTATTTCCCTCCTCTTTTCTCATGAAAAATAGACCAAATTATTTATATATATATATATATATATATATATATATAAAATATATGCGCACACAATTGATGTATAATATATATGAAGGTGTGAAATACAACTATTAAAGCTAATTTTTACTTCCATGGATTAATCTGCACATAAGTGTTTACAGTAAAAGAGCTTTAGACAGAAAACATTGCTACACCTCATTTTTGTATAGATATTTATCAACAAGTGGCATGTTTAGTCTTTATAACATCATGACGAAACACGATCATGGCAGTATGTAAATAGTTGACATGATTACAACACCCTCGCATGAGAAATTGCTTCTTCGTTATGCTGGCCAGGGCTTATTTTTGATACTTAACTGGGAAATTGAAAAGCAAACATCAGAAAACATATTGCAACACTGCCAGGGGCGGTCCCTCAGCACCCCAAATAAAAAACAACAAAGTGCACCTTTAATTATTTTGTGTCTCCCAATAACAACTTTAATTGGCTTGTGGAGGCAGGCAGGGACTGTGGAAGCATAGCCTGCGTTCAGTTGGGACTTGATGAGGACGGATACTGTCCCCTAATGGCTCACATCACTAGTTCTACAGTCACAGGCCGCTAATGACTCGCTTGTCACCCATCTCGTTAGCACGGGGCAGACCTCGGCAGGCCCTCCCCTTGCCCAGTCGCCAGGGACAGCCCTAATTGGGTACTGGGTGTGGCTGGATTTAGGGCGGATGGTGGTCACTGTTGCATGTATGAGTACACTTGATAATAGATTCCCAGGAGACTACATTTAATCTACAGTTTCAAACCTGTAAATTGAACACCCGTGGTCTGGCCTTTCTCTCGACGCCCCCTAACAAATCGTGTTCTTTAGTTCAAATATATGGAGTTATTTGTTTTTGGACACAATTTGGTCATTCTTTTAGCTGGCGTCGCACAACAACACCACTGACTGACGTTTAGGTTATAGATTTAATAATTCTTCAGTGGTTTGCAAAAGTATTCAGTCCTCTACCCAATAACTTGCAGGTTCCCCTCATAAAAATGCATGAATATGAATTAACCATATATTAAATGCGTTTCATTTGTACCTGCTCTCCGGAGGACTTTCCGTCACAATATTATGTCAAGGAATGTCTGTTGGCCACAAAAGTAAGTACAATTCTGTCATTTTACATGATTAAAAATCCTATGTTCAATTTTCTGACCCCTGATATTTTTCTTTCAAAAAGCATTATTAAAGAAATAAATTACTTTAATGTGACATTGACATCAGGGAACATTCTTGACAAAAAAAAAAAAATATGCTATAGGACAAACAATAGCTTTTATTTGTATATTTCCTTGTAAAAAGTCTTTTGGGAATATGTACCAGCCTCAAACACAATATTTTTTTGGCTCATACTTACAGACAGATTTGCCGCTGGATATTGGATAAATCTGGATTCTGACTGACCACTGATGGACATTCACCATTTCGCTCGATCCATTTGATGTTAATTTGGCTCAGTTTTGTGGCATCATTCTGAAGATTTTCTCTTAAATATCAGCTTTTTAATAGGTTCTTTTGCAGGTATTGATCGTGTTGTGGCTATAAAATCTATCTTGGTCTCATCTTACTACACTCTTTTCTTACAACATAACTAGGTCAAAAACGTGTTTGTGTTTTCACATTTGTAGTAATGGTTACTACACTGCATTGCTTTACTCCATTCTTTGCTACTGAACATTTATTCTTTGAAATGATTGCTGGCCTCTGTGCAAAGCATTTTAGGTACAACCTTTTCTATTTAGTGTCTCTAGCTTTCTGATAATTAACCCAACTGTGTCTGGGACATCCAAACTCTTGTATACTTGCAACCCCTTTTTCTAATTTATGCATTCGTTATCATGCAACTCTAACTTCTTTGGAATGTTCATTGGTCTTTAATGATCCCTTAATGGTGTGATTTTTACCAAATAAAAATAATTTTCAGTTTTAATACATTAAAATAAGAGAATTGATAAACAATTTGAATACTTTAACAGGCCACTGTATGTGTGTGAGAGAAAATCCTCTGATGAACTGGGCCAAATGATACAGTTATACTATGAAGGAACTATTCTTTATAATAAATAATAAATAAAGGAGTGAGGTGATATGACTTGTATGTGCAGGGAAAATGGAATATAAGAACCTGGTAACCCAGGTGACGGCCAAAACATTAGTGCTGTATTTCTGTTTGCAAACTTACTTATTTGCTAATGAATTGACCCTTTATGTTCTTATTGTGTCAACACGCCCCTATTGGATGAACAGCTATGCACAATAATGTTGGAAACGTTCAACAATTTTTTGTAGCCCAGAGTAAGTGCTAAAAAATTTATAAGCTTTATTCTCCGTATAAATTCACTGGAGAAAAAGCGTGACTAGTCCCAGTCTCCTCTACATTACAGCTTTCTTAAATCCCATTTTGAAATATTTATTTGGCTCTCCATCATGGCTCTGCAGAACACATCTTTCAGTGTCATATTTGGTGGTCTAATTAATCTCCACAAGGGAGAAATTTGCCAAAGAGTTTGTCACCCGGTGGCCATTTTGACAGGTCCTGTCAGGGAGATACGAAGCCGTATCATAATCCACGAGTTTCAGTCTCTGCTCTTCTCTGCCCCAGCAGGCAAATAAACAGAGATTTTCTGTCAGAAACCAGAATAAAACCTGAAGCTTAGCCTTGAGAGACACAGTACGTACGGAAATATTTTTCACTTAATAAACAGGTATCTTAGTGAGTAATATAGTTGACCTTAATATTATATTCCTCTCAGTGTCTTAGTTCGTTCCTGAGCTATAAGACTACATGAAGTAAGAAAATAACTGCACAGTGTTCAGAACAGATTACATTCAAGCTTATAAATAATGAAACTTCATGAGGTCAGATCACAGCAGAACGTGGTATAAACATGGCAACGACAATTCAGTCCGTGCCTCAATAATAGCTAGCGACAATGAAAATGTATGTTACACACTTTCCTATCCGGATGACCAAACAGGCTTCAGAGAAAGTCCGCTGGTATAGATAAATGCAAATTATATTTTGTTGCTGTATTTTTCCTAATACATTCATGTTTTAAGGTTTGAACTTTAGCAGCTAAAAGGTGTCAACGTTGCTGCTATCCTGGAGTGTAACAACAATGAAATAATCCACACACACACACACACACACACACACACACACACAGCCATCTGGCGTGTCTGTCAGAGGACCTGACAGTCTTACCAGATATCACAGAGGGTGCTGTATGATGTCACGCAAGAAACAGCCTCCAAAGTGATTTCCCGCCCCCTCCTATGCATGGCACTATTATAAACCGTGAACACACTGGCTCTTTTGACATACATGCTCCTTCTATAGGAGACTGAATATATCTCCATGTTTTATCACCGTACAAATATGCAGGCTACGGATATAGATATTACTTTGTGCCTTTGAAGGCATTTTTCTTCTTTCCCGATGATTGCGATTATAATGGCCTAACTATAAGAACAGCATTATTAGCATCTGATACCACATTTCCAGCATATGTGTGACACTTATATCTTCCCTCACTTCATTGCAGCACAACTACAAATCATTTTTTATCTCTGAAACAGACCATTAAGCCAATTAACATAATGTAAAGCGGAATAAAGGAGGAGGGGCCTAATCCCTTCAAGCACAGGTCTCCCATGAGAAATAGGTGTGAATATTCGCTAGCATCTCGTCCCATGCCCCCTTCATCCCTGCATACAGCTTTCTCCCTTGCCAATCGACCCCCCCTTCCAACAAACACACACCGAAGCGCCTCGCGCACTCCTGGCATAGTGTATATAATATGTAGCTAGCTAATTGCAAATCATCTGTGATGTACACGACTGCTTCACTAATTGCCGCTGGAAGCTGTGCTCATTAACTGTTCTCATCTGGCTCGGTACACAAGCTAAACAACCTGCAAACGATCCAGCAATTACTGTTATTTTACATCGACGACGCCAGGCGTGCATGAAAATAGCTGCTGTAAATAACAAAAGACATTTGGCTGCAAATGTCTGAAAACGCGTCGCCGCCAAAAAAGAGGCTCATTAAAGAGTAGTTATTTATTGAAGAATTTTTTTTAACAAAAGACGCAAAAGCAGCAGGGTGCTCCTGAGGGACTCGCCGAAGGCTTTCCTGAGCTCGGTGGCACGCCCACGGATCATTTATTGACCAAACTGAGTTTTGTTGTTTACCAATAAAATGGTGGTACGCTGACAATGTTTGTGTAACATATGCCTCACGCATACTGTATGTCACCAGAAAGCAGCCTTACGACTGAGTGAGACAGTGTTTGCGTGTGTGTGTGTGATGGAACGAGAGTGCCAAGGTGAGGGAGAGAGAATGTTTTGCCCTCGTGTTCTCACAGACACTTACATTTATGCATATATTCTCAGCTCCTCCAGATGCCTTTACATAAATTCATGTATACAAATGCACAGGCGCTCTGTCAGGGAGGAGTCTTGCTGTCATGGTGGCCATAATGGGTGTTCATTATTGGGACACTCCCACAGACACATCGCAAGAAACGCAAATTTGTCCGTTAGGTTGTAGCTACCAGGTTTCAAGCTACTAACGTCTTATTATTTTTCACAGTCAACATTTTTTGTGTGTTTTTTTTTAATGAAAGGGACTAAAAATGCTACAGTAAAAAATGGTTAACTGTAAGTTACCTACCATATATGACGTCTGTCATACTGTCAAATTTATGTTTTTGCAAGTAACAACTATGGATTATATACCATTTATATACATAATTTTGCTTCTTATTTTTATTATAATTTAATAGGAGATTTAGCAGAATATCTATTAAAAAATGCACTTATACAGTCTAACAACACAGCCTCCAACTTCAAGAAAAGCAGAGAAAATTCTGGTGAAAAATATTTGTGCTTCCCAGAATGAATCTGTAGTAAAAATCCTTCTCTAATATTGCAATTCATCAGTTCTTATTAAGATGATATACAAAATTCAGAAGAATATTTGTGGTGCAATGTATGCCATTATATGATATTACTCATTCTGTTCTATTGCTTTATTGTTCCCACAACATGACATATTATGAGTCCATTATGTGAATTGATATTCAAGTTGTGAATAACTATATGAAAGCAAATTCAAACACAGATATTGTCTCAGATGTGAGTACCTGCATTGCCTCCATCCACACTTCTAGAATTTGATTTTATTCCGAAATATTCAACAGCCGCTCTCCATCTGGACATTAGCTCCATTACTAAAAAGTTTCTAAGGTTTGATATGGGCAAATTAAAGCAAAACCTATTAGTGGGAACTGGCTCATTATGGCCGTCACAGTCAATTATCTCATTAGCATGTAATAATATTATATTAACTTACTGAGTCCTATGAGTTTATCCCATTATTATCTTGTTGTTTTACACTATTTAAGCTATAGATGATGCAATAATGATGTTTGAAAATTCAACAAATGAAATGTAAGTTAATACATTTTACTACAAATCTTTGTAGGAGAATTACTTAAAGTTCTGAAATATATTTAAATATACAAAAATTGCAGAATGACTACCTTATATTTCTTGACAAAAATAATAATGATCGGATTTAAAATAAAGATTTAAATTTAATTTTGACTATATAAATAAAAAAAATGTGATGGAAGATGTGATGGAAATTAGAGATATGACTTGTATAAGGATGAAAGCCTGTCAGTTACATTTCGTTATATTTTGGGCGGAGAAAAATCACATTGGCAAAATGTTGGAAATGTCTGAGTTTTGCTTTTGAAAACACAAAGCTTAATAATACACTCTCTTTCCCTCCCTCTTACCCTCTCTATTTTCTGTTTCACATACTCTTTTCGTCACATTTCTCCATACAGACGCACACATACATATAATGAGAACTCATTTTAATGTGTTTATGGAATGTAAAGCCTTTCATTTTCGAAATCCTGTCTCTTAACCATTATCTCTCATTGTAACACATAAGGGCGGAGACAGGAGATATTGTGTGTGGGCGTACAACAGGCTTCTACGCATAATCCTCTTAGAGAAAACGAGAAAGAATAGTGAGGTGAAATTAATCCAAAAAAGGTAGAGACACCAGAGGAAGGAAAGAGAGGACATTAACGCAGACATTGCTTGTAGACAGAAGGACACTCTCTACCACAGATCGGGATAATTATTGTAGGTGTGCGTATGTGGTGAGAGAGAGAAAGAGAGGGAGCGGAGGAGGGATGATGAAATTGCTTGATTAAGAAGAGAGTGAGAAAAGGAGAGGGAAAGGGGGGGTGCGGTGTGGGGGGGGGGTAAATATTCAACTAACCGTTTAATTTTCCTCCCTTGAAAATCGAACAGTAAAAGATTTGTGCAGATGTGGTCAGATGCATGACGTCCTGTAATAACAAAAGAACAAATTCATCACTTTCTTTGTTCATCTTCATCTGTATAATCTTTAGGTTTGATACTCCAGGAATAAATCTGATAATATTTTTGCCCACTTGCTGACAGCAGTCTCCGAAGGGAGGCAAATTATATTTCTATATTAAGATTAGCATGTATTTTGGCTTTTTCTGCAAAGGACAAAATGGAATTCGCTTCCACAAGGCCTGATTTTATACGCCACTCTGAATGAAATTCATTATAGAATCTCATTGGATGGACACATATTGAAAAGACACATTATATCACTAGCGTAAACCTACACTTTGTGTGTATATCTTTGTCCTAGAAAGCAAAAGCAATGGCCCCTAATCCAAATCACTTGCCATATCTTTTACCAGGACAATAGCTCTGCCACTTAATCCGGTCGGGAAAGCGCAGCTTGCTCTAAACTATCCAGCTCAAACATATATGTAAGCTACAGAGCTCAACGGGAACAGTGGCAGGCCGAGTGGGTTGTGAGCTGAACTAATGAAGCTCAGGTTGGAGCCTCATCGTCCTATGCTTTCCCACCTTTCACAGACGCTACCAGGGGAATCAATTTGAACAAATACAGAACATATTGTGGCTGGGTTCATTGCAGCGTTAATTAATGTAGCAGACGCTAAAGAAACTCTGAGTACAGCGAGTCCCAATTATCCAGGGAGCAGCCAGGAGCTGATTTGCCATTTGTTATATTAAGTATTTGGAATTAGTGGAGTCCAGGTATAATTAAAAATTGTGCCACTTTCACCTGCAACATGTGGAAACTTGTTAATTCCCAACTTTTCCCCCTTTCCCCCATGATTTAACAGATGGTGAAGGATGAAAGAAATGGTACTTGAGTGAAAAAAAACATGTTGCTGTTTAATGTAGAAGTGGAGCGAAGCTTAAAAAAGCACAATTTGGCAACACTATTCGGATTGATGTGAATGAGAGGACAAAGAGTTTTTTTTGATGTTGTGTATTTATCAAGGTTTACCGTGTCAGTCAGAATTAACCAATCACATGTCTTGTTTCTCACTCAGAGGTTTGTTGGCGCGATGAGCCTTTCCTCCCCACTTTCGCTGTTTGTTTGTTTGTTTGTTTGGAGGCCGCCTTCACTTTCTGTACCAATAAAACAAAACACCGGAGGTGAAAAACTAAATAGTAATAATTTCGCTCAACGCGTAGCAGGACTTCTTCCTTGAACGTCTAGGGCGGAAACTGAATTGTATGCATTGAGGGAAATGCCTGCGCCCAACATAATCGAAATCACAATATTTCTGATGTGTGCTCAGCCCTGCGCTCGTGCGTAGGTGTGTGTGTGTGCACGCGCTTTAATAGGCCCGGGTATGGCGTCAGTAGGAAGCCGACTTCATTTGAGCATGTGTGTGCACGGTGACGTGGGGGCTCGCTGTGAATCATAGGGTTGACATGGAAGGCTTCAGTCACAGGTCATTTAGCACAGTGGGATTTCTGTTCCAGCACAGCACACACGCGCAGATAGGCTACACAATCACACACACAAAAAATGCTGCTGTACATACGCCGTGATTCGCATCAAATGTTCTGTACATTTTTGCCTTCTCAAAAAGTGTAATTTTAAAGCATCTTACCAGAAGTACAATCTTAATCTTATAGGCCTATTTAAACTACACGCAGGCAGCCGTTCAAAAATTGATGTGGGAGATCATGGAAAACAAGCAGTGTTGTTGTTTTCTAATGTGGACAAACAAGTGTCCATCAAATCACACTTTGTTTCGGAGCGCTCAGACAACAGTTTAAAATCCGCAAATACGGTGCGCTCGCGCTACTGCGTGCGCGCACACACACTGCAGCGACTGTGAGCGTGAAGACAATGAGTGAGACGAACAATGAGGTAAAATGTGCCACTGCCAAACAACACAGGATAGGATCAACAACACATCTAGACAGAGACCAACCGTATGGATGGTGTATGTGTGCGATCATCTTCGCAGCTGTTACCTTGCAGTTGATGATGTTTTGTGATGTTGCTATGGTGATTGTTCCTTTGACATTCCTTGAAAAGTCTATAGCTTTAGCTTACTCTACAACATAATTATGTTGGCTTGAGAAATATATTATTATAAAAAAAATATATTATTATTATTCTAAGACTAAAACTATATAGGCTACACAACATCTCCTCCTAGATCTTTAAAGGGTTAGTTCACCCAAAAATGAAAATCCTGTCATTAATTACTCACCCTCATGTCGTTCCAAACCCATGAGACCTACGTTCATCTTTGGAACACAAATGAAGATATTTTTGATGAAATCTGAGAGCTCTCTGACCCCTCCATAGACAGCAATTTAATTAACACTTTCAAGGCCCAGAAAGGTAGTAAAGACATCGTTAATATAGTTAATGTGACACAGTGGTTCAACCTTCATTTTATGAAGCGCCGAGAATACTTTTTTGTGCGCAAAACAAAGACAAATAACGACTTTATTCAACAATTTCGTTCTAGCCTGTGTCAGTCTCCTACAGTGTTGACGTTGTAAACAGTGCAGCGCTTTCGAGTTCTACAGCAGCCGATGCTGTTCAGCACCACAATGCATGCGTGTGATGACGCAACTGCGTAGGAGCCTGGCACAGGCTGGAACGAAATTGTTGAATAAAGTCGTTATTTTTGTTTGTTTTTGGGCACAAAAAGTATTCTCGCCACTTCATAAAATTAAGGTTGAACCACTGGAGTCCCATGGCCTATTTTAACGATGTCTTTACTACCTTTCTGGACCTTGAAAGTGTTAGTTAAATTGCTGTGTCTATAGAGGGGTCAGAGAGCTCTTGGAATTCATCAAAAATATCTTAATTTGTGTTCCGAAGATGAACAAAGGTCTTACGGGTTTGGAACGACATGAGGAACGACGCAAGGAATTAATGACCTAACTTAATGGTGAACTAACCCTTTAAGCTACACCAAACTCGGGTCACACCTTCAGACTATTCTCATGGGGTGTGATATTGATATCTTTTCTAATTGATTGGATTTACGGTTTTCATAAAAACGGACGATCAAAACTCAAAAAATGTCTTATTGACTAAATGTTCAAATGAGCCACGTCTATTCAAACTCTGTCAAAGTATCAAATATAAACAGACACACTAGGCCTTTGAACTGCTTGAGTTGCTCTGTCTTTTTTCTTTCTATCCATCCATCTTTGAAACTTTAATCAAAGTTTGTTTACAGACTTTACCCATCTAATTACCTACAAATGTCTATAAATCAACAAAATACACCCTGACAGCCAAGGACAGAGGCGTGCTTCAGGTAACTTATCATAGGTCTCTATGAAGAACCAAATAGCCCACAAAATAATTGGCAAAACTAATGTCCCATTCATCCTTAAAATAACCGGAGTATTCGCGGTTTCAAAGTCACGCGGTTTAAAATACATCTACAAGGCAATAGTCAAGACTATATCTTTAACAGCACCTTCACAAACCTTTTCCCATCCCGATCAAGTTTAAATTAGCAATTCCCGTCTGATCCCTCAGACAGTTCCCGCCCTTCTCACACTCCGCTCTTTCAAATTTCTCTTTCTTTGAGTCTTTTTTCACATCTGATAGGCTATTTGTTGCCCTCCAGCCACTGAGTTGCCAATGCGGTGACACAATAAGTGCTAAGACAATAACAAAACCTCCGTTAAAATGTTAGGCTGAGCTCCTCTGAGAGCCACACTAAATTTCGCCAAATTCCCCTCTCCTCAGACTTTTTTTTCTTCTGAAATAGGCTCTTATGCCACATCGGTGTGTTTGTTAAGTTGTTTATTTGTCGAAAAACACCTATGCAGTCACAGCCTAATTGACAAGTAAGTTTTGCCTTATGTAAAATCAGATTTAATCCAAATGCCTTTTCTAATAGGCATGTTAACAACACAAGATATTAGTAAGCAGTAGCACAAACAAGTCATATTAATGAGCGAAAAATATTTTGATGATACATTAATGTGTCAAGAGCTGTGGTTTCAAAAGGAATGTGTATAATTAGGTTTCTCCTGCAGAAACAGACTGAAGTCAAGACTGAACTCTTATTAAAGGCTTTAACATGAAACTTTATGGAGCACTGCCATCTACAGGCCAAATGAGGCAAAGCTTGATAGAAACACTTCATACTGCCTCAAGATTATCTTATATCAAAGGGCATTGAATAAAACTACACTATTTATTAAATTATTATTATAGTGCGCCGATTTGACACTTAATATTTGTGAAATGTTATGGTGATACATATTTTTAAAATGAAACTTGCAGGTGTTGCATGCATAGAGTAACTACTTTTTTAAAATACTTTACATCACATTAATTATTTTATTATATTTAAAATGATTATTTATTTATTTTGTTATTAAATTATACTTTTTACTTTATTCAATTATATTTAAATTGAGTAAAAGTGCTCACATTTTTTTACATTTTGCACTGCATTTACTTTTTTATTTGTGAGATTTTGCGATATATTTTATTTTACTTATATTTAAAAAAGAGCTCAAATTTGTTATACACATATTCAAGATGGCTTAATGTTAAACTGTTGTGCATGCAGATGTTAGGAAGATAGCCTCAGTCCACACTTACTTCCACACTGTTTGCTAGGGGGCGCTGTGTACCTAATCTTGCTTCTTTTTTTCCTCGTATATAATCTTTATTTCAGAGAGGGGTGCTTTGATTTGACACCTGATCTTGACTCTTTTAGACACTGAAACTGTGTGATTATGACACATTAGTGTTCAAACCTTCTCATTTGTAAGCATGCAACTTCTTTCTAAATTTCTAGACATCTCTATTATACTTATCAGACCTATGGATAGAGTGAGCTTTATCAGCTCACTCTATCCATAGGTCTGATCCCCTTCACACTCATAGTTCACAGATGAGGAACAATCAATATCTGCAAATTCAAATGGGAACAGTAATTCACACGGGCATGTATACATTGAAAATAATTCACATGTGAAAATCATTACATCACAACAATTTACGGGTGGATATTCGAAAGTGCCGGGGATGAGAGGCTGGCACTCCGATATGTATGCCTATAAGTGGAAAACTATTTGTATGTGTGAACCACCCTTGGGATCCCTTTCAGACACCAAATGAAATTGCGTGACTGAGGTGTGCAGGATGAACGGACAGGGCTGAAGTGGTCATTGTATCTTAAAGAAGCAAATACCCAGTAGTTATAGAATCTGTCCTCTTGGCTCAAGCTTTTGTGAGAAAATAAATTAGCTTAATGGTCAGATATTACCTACTGGAAAGTGGCCTATGCTTTGCCGTAGTTCACTGTGCTGGATCCAATTAGATGCTGATGACCTATATTTAGTCAGTAATTCAGTGTTTGGATTGGTTGAACCTGTTTGTTTCTGTCTGACTCAAACAAATGATCAGGGATTACGGTAATGAGCGATGACCTGCTTACTCCATGCGATCAGTTTACATATAAACCTGTTCCAAGATAATCCATAAATCTTTCAAGTGCACTAATTTATGACAAATGCTTAATTGAGTGCATTGGTTTAAGTTAAGGAGTTCATGTTTGCAGTCATCATGTGGTAATCCACGTTATATTTGTAAATATTATGGCCTTTGTGATAGCCTGTTGACCGCAAAGTATTGGTGCAAACACAGATGCTGTAAGGATTTATATTGTGGCATGTCACTACAGCACCTTATACAGCACTTGTGAGTGACAGAACGTGTCAAAGGCCGGTCAGCCTTGGGACAGTGGTTTCCAGCAATCCCTGGGTATAGTAGCCAGACAGTGGCATTAAGAAATGGAAAAATGTGTCAAAACCCCTCTAAAACACAATATATATATATATATATATATATATATATATATATATATATATATATATATATATATATATATATATATATATATATATATTATTTAAACATCCTCAAAACAAGCTAAGGTTACTTTACTTACTACATTTTCGGAGAAAAGGTAAGTAAATGCAAGATATAAAGTCTTATATGCAGTGTTGCTTCTCAACTTTATTTTATTTTGAGGATTTTTAGATATTGACACTGGAAACAAAAACTATTTTTAAAAGAAGAACAGTTATATTTACTGGAAATTTTTACATGATAACAAAATCATGTATCTACCACTTGTAGATATTTTTGTCAAAAAAATACTTTTTTTAAATACATTTTTCAGTTAAAACATAATGATAATTATATTTTTAAATCTCTAAAACAAGATAAATTTACTTGTAGTATCTCAAGCAGTTTTGCTTCTCGTGCATTTGTTACAAGTTTTCTTTATTGTATTATTTTTATTGTTTTGTGTATTATAAGTGTATTTCGTCTCATTGCACTGGCAGAATTTTTAATTGTTTTAAGTATAAACAGTAGTTTGCAGTATATATATATATACACACACACACACAGATCAGGCATAACATTATGACATCCTAATATCGTGTTGGTCCCCCTTTTGCTGTCAAAACAGCCCTGACCCGTCGAGGCATAGACTCCACTAGACCCCTGAAGGTGTGCTGTGGTATCTGGCACCAAGATGTTAGCAGCAGATCCTTTAAGTCCTGTAAGTTGCGAGGTGGGGCCTCCATGGATCGGACTTGTTTGTTCAGCACATCCCACAGATGATCGAATGGATTGTGATCTGGGGAATTTGGAGGCAAAATAAACACCTCAAACCTGTTGTTGTGCTCCTCAAACCATTCCTGAACCATTTTTGCTTTGTGGCAGGGCACATTATCCTGCTGAAAGAGGCCAGAGCCACCAGGGAATACCATTTCCATGAAAGGGTTCCCCAGGTAAGTGACACACATGCACCCGGCCATCCACATAAAAGAAAACGTGATTCATCAGACCAGGCCACTTTCTTCCACTGCTCCGTGGTCCAGTTCTGATGCTCACGTGCCCACTGTTGGCTCTTTCAGTGGTGGACAGGGGTCAGCATGGGCACCCTGACTGGTCTGCGGCTATGCAGCCCTGTACGCAACAAACTGGGATGCACGGTGTATTCTGACACCTTTCTATCAGAACCAGCATTTACTTCTTGAGCAATTTGAGCTACAGTAGCTCGTCTGTTTGATCGGACCACACGGGCCAGCCTTCTCTCCCCACGTGCATCAATGGGCCTTGGGCGCCCATGACCCTGTCGCCGGTTCACCACTGTTCCTTCCTTGGACCACTTTTAATAGATACTGACCACTGTAGACTGGGAACACCCCACAAGAGCTGCAGTTTTGGAGATGCTCTAACCCAGTCATCTAGCCATTACAATTTGGCCTTTGTCAAACTCGCTCAAATCCTTACGCTTGCCCATTTTTCCTGCTTCTAACACATCAACTTTGAGAACAAAATGTTCACTGTATAACAGGAAAATAATGCAACAGAATTTGATTCGGCTGTACAGCCGCTCTGGTGAAAACGGTGATGTCATCCAGCTCATTTCAATTATCATATAGTGTCAATGCGGGCAGATCAGTAATATAGTTGAAATTTAAGTGTCCCCAACTGAGCAAGCCAAAAGCCAAAGGCGACGGTGGCAAGGAACCAAAACTCCTTCAGGGCCAGAATGGAGAAAAAAACCTTGGGAGAAACCAGGCTCAGTCGGGGTGCCAGTTCTCCTCTGGCCGACGAACAAATAGTGTATGATTATGATTCTGGCAACATTACAGGTCAGAAGTCATATTAGATCAATAGATATTCGTAGGATTATTCGAAAGATTGGAGTCGTCACGCCGGGGACGGGTTTAATGAGGATGTCGTGTCGATGCGGCATTTACGGGGGGAGTTTAATTGACACGGTCTCTGCAGACATTTCAGGGATGCGTTGGTCATGTCCAGGCGCAGGTCCACCATCTGGTCCGGATACGGCCCGGATCCGGCCGACTGCAGTAAACCTCGGGATAAACAGAGAGACTAACAGCGTAGATGCCATTCTTCTTATGATGTAACGAGTACATCAGGTGTTATTGAAAGTGTTCCCGGTTCCGGCTGACCTACAAACCCGATTCCAAAAAAGTTGGGACACTGTACAAATTGTGAATAAAAAAGGAATGCAATAATTTACAAATCTCATAAACTTATATTTTATTCACAATAGAATATAGATAACATATCAAATGTTGAAAGTGAGACATTTTGAAATGTCATTCCAAATATTGGCTCATTTTGGATTTCATGAGAGCTACACATTCCAAAAAAGTTGGGACAGGTAGCAATAAGAGGCCAGAAAAGTTCAATGTACATATAAGGAACAGCTGGAGGACCAATTTGCAACTTATTAGGTCAATTGGCAACATGATTGGGTATAAAAAGAGCCTCTCAGAGTGGCAGTGTCTCTCAGAAGTCAAGATGGGCAGAGGATCACCAATTCCCCCAATGCTGTGGCGAAAAATAGTGGAGCAATATCAGAAAGGAGTTTCTCAGAGAAAAATTGCAAAGAGTTTGAAGTTATCCTCATCTACAGTGCATAATATCATCCAAAGATTCAGAGAATCTGGAACAATCTCTGTGCGTAAGGGTCAAGTCCGGAAAACCATACTGGATGCCCGTGATCTTCGGGCCCTTAGACGGCACTGCATCACATGCAGGAATGCTACTGTAATGGAAATCACAACATGGGCTCAGGAATACTTCCAGAAAACATTGTCGGTGAACACAATCCACCGTGCCGTTCGCCGTTGCCGGCTAAAACTCTATAGGTCAAAAAAGAAGCCATATCTAATCATGATCCAGAAGTGCAGGCGTTTTCTCTGGGCCAAGGCTCATTTAAAATGGACTGTGGCAAAGTGGAAAACTGTTCTGTGGTCAGACGAATCAAAATTTGAAAGTTCTTTTTGGAAAACTGGGACGCCATGTCATCCGGACTAAAAAGGACAAGGACAACCCAAGTTGTTCAGTTCAGTTCAGTTCAGAAGCCTGCATCTCTGATGGTATGGGGTTGTGTGGCATGGGCAGCTTACACATCTGGAAAGGCACCATCAATGCTGAAAGGTATATCCAAGTTATAGAACAACATATGCTCCCATCCAGACGTCGTCTCTTTCAGGGAAGACCTTGCATTTTCCAACATGACAATGCCAGACCACATACTGCATCAATTACAACATCATGGCTGCGTAGAAGAAGGATCCGGGTACTGAAATGGCCAGCCTGCAGTCCAGATCTTTCACCCATAGAAAACATTTGGCGCATCATAAAGAGGAAGATGCGACAAAGAAGACCTAAGACAGTTGAGCAACTAGAAGCCTGTATTAGACAAGAATGGGACAACATTCCTATTCCTAAACTTGAGCAACTTGTCTCCTCAGTCCCCAGACGTTTGCAGACTGTTATAAAAAGAAGAGGGGATGCCACACAGTGGTAAACATGGCCTTGTCCCAACTTTTTTGAGATGTGTTGATGCCATGAAATTTAAAATCAACTTATTTTTCCCTTAAAATGATACATTTTCTCAGTTTAAACATTTGATATGTCATCTATGTTGTATTCTGAATAAAATATTGAAATTTGAAACTTCCACATCATTGCATTCTGTTTTTATTCACAATTTGTACAGTGTCCCAACTTTTTTGGAATCGGGTTTGTAGTAAGTGTCTAGTGTCTTCCTGGTTCTAGTAAGAACTCGAGCTGCTGCATTTTGGACCAGCTGCAGTTTATTTATTAAGCGGGCAGGGCAACCACCCAGTAGAGCATTACAATAATTTAGCCTTGAGGTCATGAACGCATGGACTAACTGTTCAGCATTTTGCATTGAAAGCATGTGCCGTAATTTAGATATATTTTTAAGATGGTAGAATGCAGTTTTACAGATGCTAGAAACGTGGCTTTCAAATGAGAGATTGGTTTCAAAGAGCACACCCAGGTTCCTAACTGACGACGAGGACTTGACAGAGCAGCCATCGAGTGTTAGACAGTATTCTAGGTTACTACTTGTGGAGTTTTTTTGTCCAATGATTAAAAATTCTGTTTTTTCTGAATTAAGTTGCAGGAAATTACTAGTCATCCAATTTTTTATATCAGCTATGCATTCCGTGACGAAATATAGAGCTGAGTATCGTCAGCAAACAATGAAAACTAACGCCATGCTTCCTAATAATATCTCCCAGTGGTAGCATGTACAAGGTGAAAAGCAGCGGTCCTAGCACTGAGCCCTGCGGTACTCCATACTGAACTTGTGATCGGTGTGACATCTCTTCATTTACTGCTACAAACTGATAACGGTCAGATAAGTATGATTTAAACCATGCCAATGAAATTCCACTAATGCTAACATCATTTTCGAGTCTATTCAAAAGAATGTTGTGGTCGATAGTATCGAATGCAGCGCTAAGATCGAGTAACACTAACAGAGAGATACAACCACGATCGGATGATAAGAGTAAATCATTTGTAACTCTAATGAGAGCAGTCTCAGTACTATGATACGGTCTAAATCCTGACTGGAAATCCTCACAGATACCATTTCTTTCTAAAAAGGAGCATAATTGTGAGGACACTGCCTTTTCTAGTATTTTTGACAGAAAGGGTAGATTTGAGATTGGCCTGTAATTGACTAATTCTGTAGGATCAAGTTGCGTTTTTTTAATAAGTGGTTTAATAATAGCCAACTTAAAAGTTTTCGGTACATATCCTAATGTCAAGGATGAATTAATGATATTAAGAAGAGGATCTGTGACCTCTGGAAGCATCTCTTTTAGTAGTTTAGTCGGTATAGGGTCGAGCATACATGTTGTTGATTTTGATGATTTAACGAGTTTAGCCAATTCTTCTTCTCCTATAGCAGTGAATGAATGTAATTTTTCCTCAGTGACACTACAATGCACTGTCTGATGTGATACTGTAGTAGACGGCTGCATGGTTATAATTTTTTTCCTAATATTATCAATCTTACAAGTAAGGAAGTTCATAAAGTCATTACTGCTGTGCTGTTTACAAACATCAGAAGTTGAAGCTTTATCTTTGGTTAATTTAGCCACTGTATCGAATACATACCTAGGGTTATGTTTGTTTTCTTCTAAGAGAGTCGAGAAATAAGCAGATCTAGCAGTTTTTACGGCCTTTCTGTATTCAATCATGCTCTCTTTCCACGAAATGCGAAAAACTTCCAGTTTTGTTTTCTTCCAGCTGCGCTCCATTTTTCTGGCTGCTGTTTTAAGGGCCCGGGTGTGCTCGTTGTACCATGGCGTTGGACTATTTTCTTTAATCTTCTTTAAGCGCCGGGGAGCAACTGTGTCTAAAGTGCTGGAAAAGAGAGAGTCAATAGTTTCTGTTGCAACATCGAGTTCCTCTAGGCTATCTGGGATGCTGAGGAGATTAAACTGATGAGGAAGATTATTTACAAAGCAATCTTTAGTCGCAGCAGTGATAGTCTTGCCATATTTGAAGCGAGGGGACGGCTTTGCAGCCTTTGCTAAATTAAGTGTACATGATACTAGGTAATGATCTGAGATGTCATCGCTCTGCTGCAGAATTTCAACGGTATCAACATTTATTCCATGTGACAATATTAGGTCTAAAGTATGATTACGGCGATGAGTGGGTCCTGACACGTGTTGCCTAACTCCAATAGAGTTTAGAATGTCTCTAAATGCCAATCCCAATGCATCTTTTTCATTGTCTACATGGATATTAAAATTACCAACAATTAGGACTTTATCTGCAGCCAGTACTAACTCTGATAGAAAATCAGCAAATTCTCTGGTAAAGTCTGTATGGTGCCCTGGTGGCCTGTATACAGTAGCCAACACAAATGTCAAACAGGATTTATCAATTTCACTACATAACGTTACATAAAGCACCAAAACTTCAAAGGAATTATATTTGAAACTAGACTTCTGAGTAGTACTGAAGATATTATTATGAATTACAGCAACACCTCCCCTTTTACCTTTCAGACGCGGCTCGTGTTTATAACAATAATCTTGGGGGGTGGACTCATTTAAAGTAATGTAATCGTCAGGTTTTAGCCAGGTTTCTGTCAAACACAGCACATCTAGGTTATGATCTGTAATCATATCATTAACAATAAGCGCTTTTGAGGAAAGGGATCGAATATTCAGCAGCCCGAGCTTTATCATCTGATCATCTGTATTATATCTGTTGTTTATTTGTTGGACATCAATTAAATTTTTACCGTTGAATGGTTTTGATGGTTTTTTGTATTTACTAATTCATGGAATAGACACAGTCTCTATGTGATAATATCTAGGTGAAAGAGTCTCTATGTGCTGGGATTTATCTGACTTCTGTGACGTGAGACAGCTAGCAGGCGGTTGGGTAAGCCAGTCCGTCTGCTTCCTGACCTGGGCCCCAGTTAGTCAAGGTTTAGCTCTAAGACTATGTGGCACTTCACCTGTCAGTGGTCATAATGTTATGCCTGAACGGTATATATATATATATATATATATATATATACACACACACACACACACACAAATACATATGATACAATCTATGCAAACAAATCTTATATCTTATGTAATTTTGTTTTTTTTGGATATTTTTACTGAAAACAAAAAAATAATATTATTAAAAATCTGGTAGCCTAATTCTCACTATTAACTAGTTGCTTATTAGCATGCATATTACTATATTGGCTGTTTATTAGTACTTTTAAAGCACATATTAATGCCTTATTCTGCATGACCATATTCTGCATCCCTTAACCATACCCAATACCTAAACCTATACTTTATTAACTATTAATATGCAGTAATGAGTTTATTGAGGCAAAAGTCATAGTTAATAGTTTAATTTATTTATTTATGCAGTGCATTTAATCTTATACTTTAGTCTGTTAGTCTGTAAATGTGGATTAAAGATTTTAAATGTATTCTCAAGGAACCGTTATTGTTATCAAACAAAAAAAAAATCATATATAATACTCATCAACTCTAGCTGCATAAAGTGCATGTCTTCCAGCACCTCACTGTAATCATTTCTCTTCTCTAACTGCTTATAGGATTCACATATGACAAGGTACTGCGATTCAAGCCGACGATCTGAATTAAACATCAGGGACTGGAGAATGGATGTCTCCTCTCACAGGATATAATACATTATGAATCAGGAAACAGATAGTGTCTAATGTCCAATCACACAGACAGTGCCAACACGAGAAGGAAATTTGACTTAGCCAATTGATGTAATAGTGTTTGGATGGCTTACGGCATTGAGCTCTGCCACATGAACTTGAGGCCTAACACGTTGATTTCTCACAACCTGCCGTATGAATATCGTCTGAACGGCAACATAAAAAAACGGAGAGGCAGAGAGGGTGAGTGGAGTGGCAAACAAAAGTCCAGCTGTGAGCCTGTAGAACCAGCGTCTAAATGAAGACGGAAAAGATGGAAAACCAAATGTGTTAGAATACCATAATTTACATTTGAAATGCATCCACAGCATATTACATTCACAAAGCGTTTCATTGAGCCTTCAAATGAGTATTTCTATGGTTTTATTTGTCTGGGTTATTTATTTATTGATGTTTTCCGTCGTCACACTGAATGTCAAATTGTATGGGGCAGGAGCTTAAGCAGTCATGCAACAGCAGGTGGTGATGCTTCTAGGATAGACAAGCTGCGCATAGACACACAAACTGCCAATCAACTGGGGTTTGTATGGTACAGTGAGTGTTGAAACTCTGAGACTTCAAATGTCAAACAGGCCAGACCTAATCTTTTTAACTTTTTAGGGATGTTGCGCTGTAAGGTTGGATAGGCCTATAATCACAGTTATAGCTATATCTGTTATTGCTCCTGATTTGTTCTTTACAAAGGAGGGAGGAAAGTCTTATTATGTTCTTTAAATTAGTTCTGAGAAATACAGAATATAGGTAGAATCACATGATGGATTGCAGTGTTCAATTCCTATACTAAAAGACATGCCGCTTTTATTCACAGCACATGACTCTCAGAAAACAAGAGTGGAGGTAAAGGGATTACAGGAGTGATTGCTGGTTCCTCATCACACTGTGAGGGTGATGTAGGCGCATTTAACAACCAGCTACTGTATGTGCAAGTACGTATCATTATTACCTGACTGCATGAGTGCACAAATGAAAGGTAAACTGTGTGTTTAGTTGCCTATTTTTTCGGACTGATTTTTGCATTTCAGGCATGGTTGAGCAAAATTCTAAATTGAAGAAATGACTCCCTTTCAATTAATGAGTTGGAATTTGAATTCTATTGGCCACACCCACAAGAAGTCAAACTGGAATATGAAATGGAGGGACATCCATCTATCTATCTGGCCTATAAAACCTTCAAACCTTCTAATCTATTTTTTTCAGATAAGGCTTTGTCAAGTCTTGACTTTTATAGTTAAAAATTAAAGATATACAGTCAAACTAAAATTTATTCAGACACCTTCAACATTTTCTCACATTATCACAGTTTATTGGCTGTAGTTTCGAAAATGGTAATAAAATATTACAAGAACTCAGAGTTAAACTGTGTCAGAACAAATTAATCTTGATAATGTCAGATAACTTTGATAGAAAGGTATGTAATGGATTACAATCAACCAATCAGCTGTCAGCTGTTACATTTAAGTACACAATTAGATAATACCAATTTAGGTCAACCAGTTACCAAGCAATGCTTCATTTTGTTCGGTCTGTGGTGTAAAAGGTCGCATTAGCAATTAAAGAAAAAACACTTAAGCAAAACATGGTCAGGTCAAAGTGTCTGAATAATTTTGGTCCCAAATTTTTATCAGTTGTACTGGTAGTCCACTGTATGAAGAATTTTTGGGTATAATATGTCACAGTTTACTTTATTTTGCTATCCTCACTTACATAAATGAACTATAGTGTCTGGCACCCATAAAAATTATATCTGGTGTCTGAATAATTTTTGGTTTGACTGTATATTTATATGACTTTAAATATGACTTTTACTATATTACTTTATGTAAAACTCATTTTAATTCTACTTTTTTTTGCATCCTGTTTGCTTCCTCAATTGAAATTCAATTCAAATTCAGGAATTTAAAAGACAATACTGAATGAAAGGCATACAACTCTAAAATCTCAAATTTTGCACTGAATATTTAGCATGCTCATTCGTCAGCATCTTTATTAACCAAGTATGAATGGAAGTGTCAATTAGTTGGTAAAACCTCAGCAAAATCCACTCAACCCCTGAGGCCATCTATGAACACAGTGTACAAAAGACAATAGTGAAAGTGTGACAGCTTGGATCTCAGACCAGGTGCTCCTATGCTGATCAGCGTGTTTGAGACAACTCTATGTGAAAAATGTGGCCTGGGGGTGTTAAAAACTAAATGGAGACAGAACTGCTCTGTCAAATGAAATCACTAATTATGACTTCCACCAAATCCCTCAGTGCAGGGAACTGACGGCTCCTTTAATGGGACCATTGGCATAATGAGAAAGAGAGAGAGAGTGAGAGAAACTGTCTAAAAGGGGAGTCTAGCGTTGACTGACATCTTTGATGTCGAAACCAATTAGATTGGGCAGAACGGAGTGGACTCGCCGCTCCCCCTTTCCCGAGTTTATTATATTCTGTCACAGACGCAAGGCTCGATTTGTCAATTCGGTATCAGGTTGTGTGTATGGCTGACGGGAAGGGGGATGTGGAGATTGACAGGGTTTGGAGGGCCCAGAGAACAAATGAGTGTGCCTGATAATGGGCATTCCACGCACCGTGTGACATTTTCTACCCAGCTGTCCGTGGGCCTGTCTAGCGTTTAAAGAATCGGGCCCTTTGTGCGGCCACTCTGAATGGAGGCCCTGAGCAGTTTCCCAGAGAGGAAACTGAGAGGCTAATAGAGCGAGTGAGATGTGTTGCCAGGTTCTTTCATTATGTCCATATTCCAAGGGTTGTGTTAACGAAGGCGCCACCTTAGGTTGAGGGTAACAAGCTGTCTATCACTCTACAATCACATACATGCACGCGCACTCACACACACACACACAGAAAGGGGTGGAGGCAGAAAGAGTCCCGGTGCTAACAAGGGCCACAAAAACCACATTTCGGTGCCAGATCAGTTAGTGTCTTTCGATGGGCTTCAGAACTATAATGTACATGTCAAGAGGAGGACATGGCCCATATGAAGCGGAGTGGATGTGGATGTGGTAAATTCAATGGAAAATTCTATTCAAGGTAGTCAAGAGCTGACCCATTTTTTGTATCAACAAAAATGATTTTAATAATGGAAAATGGTAGAAATCTGTTAGAATGATAGATTTAAAGCTGGTAGAATCAAATGGACATGAGGAAGCATTGATTCACTTATGAAGTAGTGAAGACATTTTGCCTTAAAGGGATAGTTCACCCAAAAATGAATAATTTACTTACCTTCATGTCAATCCAAAGCTGTTTGACTTTTCTCTTCTGTGGAACATTAAGCTTTTGTGTGTGTGTGTGTGTGTGTGTGTGTGTGTGTGTCCTGGTAAACCCTACATTATGGGGACAAAATGTCCCCACAAGGATGGTAATATCCCAAATCCTTATCCTTGTGGGGACATTTTTGTTCCCTATGAGGAAAATAGCTTATAAATCATACTAAGTGATGTTTTTTGAAAATATAAAAATGCAGTTTTCTGTGATGGGTATGTTAGGAGTAGGGTTAGTGTAGGGGGACAGAATATACAGTTTGTACAGTATAAAAATCATTATGTCTATGGAAAGTCCCCATAAAACATGGAAACCAGGTGTGTGTGTGTGTGTTCAGAGATTTTCTTTCTTAATATATATGTCAATGTAAATCTCTTTGTGAGAGGGGCCGTTACATACTTCACGTTATATTATTAAGTGCATGCGTTTTAAGCCTGGCCTATAATAATATGCATGTAGTAACATATTCATGTATTTACATGCTTTAATCAGTAAATTTGTTATATACTTGCACATTACTTTTTAAATTTTTACCTAATACAGCATTCACATGGAAATTCATAACTATCTTACATTTTGGCAAACTGACTAATTCATATGAATTTGTACAATGTGTTTGTACGTTTTTCTTACAATCTTCTTACACCCCACTGACGGTTAGCATTGGGGTGGACCTTCATGATTACTGTATTTTTTTCCCCCTAAAAATCATGATTCCATATGAATAACATTGTACGAATTCAATTTATTATTTAGCTGAACTCCTGCAGCACCTTTTCTGCTGACCCCTGTTTTTATGTCAAATTATGTTAGCGTTTGCTTAAGAAAAACACAAATTACTGAACAATTGACTAAATTATAGACACCACTTAGAAAAAAGTACCATGTTTTTTGGAAATGGTTATACAGCGTTTGTTTAAGGATATTGGAGTTCTATAGTTTATGAATATTATAATTCAGTAGCATGGTATATATCAAAGTACCATGGGATTACCATCTGATGTGATCACTGTACCATGGTACCATCTTAGTGTACTATGTCAGTATATGTTAGTTATGGGAAAATTCAGCTCAGCTACATGACTTAACTCCATTTCTCTGTTAGTGTTGTCAGTGTACACACATACATTGATTTTCAGGTCAGTTCATTCATGCATTTAGAAAAATCTGCTTCCTGTGTTGTGAAGATATGAAACAGGAAAAGATGTTTTGGGAAATCCAATAATAAATATATTTATTTAAATAAAATTGAGCATTCACTTTTAAAATAATTAAAAGTCACACCGGTTTATCATTATATTTAGAAATGCAATGAATAAAATCAGTATAATGATAGCTTGTAATTAGAAGAAAGCATTGCTACTTTATGAGAGTCAATATATTTGTTTTCTTTGCCACCTCTGAGTGCATTTGGGGAGCAACAGACATCCTCTTTTAGGGTGCATTAAGACCTATGAAACATGTACTTTGCCTTGTTTTCTGAGTGCTAAATGCAGAGCTATGCTTATCGCATGGAAGGGCAATAATCAAAATAAAGCAAAACAACTGAGGAAACACAAGGGAGTGTGTGCAAGCAGCCAAGCACCAGATCGACCATCAAGTTCTACAGTGTTAATGTGTCTAAACACATGTCTCTCATTCGCTGCCTGTACAGTTTTCAAGTCCTCTATCACATAACGGGGGGGGGGGGGGGGTTTATTTAATTTAATATTGCCTTGTTCACCAAAGACAATTTTCTTGTTTGTGCTTTTGAAATTTAGGTCATTCATCCTTAAGCCACACAACCAGCTGACACGTTTCGTTTGCAGTCGGGTGTGAAATTAAGATCCATTTTCAAGCTCAAATTAGAATGTGAACTAATACACAAGTATCCCATTTTCTCACATGCAGTCTTCTGAGTCTGAACAATTATCCATCCAACCCATCCAATAACAAACCATCAGAATTGATGCTGAAAACATACGTTTTGAACAAAAACTCTATTAAATTAAATAATGATGAGGTGAAGGGTTAATAAAGCTGTATCTGTTGATTTGGCAGTTTTTGGAGCTTGTTAAGTGGGGGGGAGCAGCGGGTGGGGTGCGCTCCCTTTCCTCTGACCTTTTACAACTTGCGCCCTTGTCACAACATATCTTCTCTCGCCGATGACCTATTAAACTCCCCTGGCCTCAGTCATTCTAGCTGCACTACTGTCAGTGTGCGTGCCTGCCTCTGCGTGCCACTCTATCCAAAGTAGGACACGTATAATCCTCATATGATGTATCTCAACATGCCAGCCTACAGGATAAATAAATAAACGGAATCTCTGGAAATATTACACAAACACTGAAATCTGCAGCTTTAGAGCATTTGGAGTGGGGAATCATGAAAAGACCTGTCAATCATAACTGAATAGCGGTAATACTTTTGATTGATTTAATCTGAAATGGAAATGTACACCATGTGTTGCTGCTTTAAATAAAAAAATATTAAATATAATGTGAATATAAATATAATTATGAAGCTACATACTATATAATATATATATAGTACATTTATATTTATTAAAAAAAATAAAATATAACATGCAATAACATATTTAACCATTTAAATAAATTCCTAAATTTATAAAAGACTATATCATGTAATATTATTAATATAATAATAATATAGTTTATTTTATAAAATGAATTAAATATTATGAAATAACCATAAAAACAGACTACATCATGTAATATTAATATCATAATGATAATAATAATAATAATAATAATAATAATAATAATAATAATAAAAGTCTATTTTATAAATATAATTACTATATAATATTTTGATAAAATAAAATTAAAAGTTAAGTGGACAGCCATGTTGACACAAACTTTAAAAAAAAAAAAAAAAAAAAAACTTTTCCTTTCCATTTAATGCACAATGCAAATAAGGCATACTAAAACTCTGATTCCAATTCATTATTCTTGAAAAAACACTGTTTGTTTGCATTTACAATGTGTGCACCAGTTTAAATGACAGAGATCGATTTCATAAGGATAAACACACTGGGCAGTAACATTTCTATCCTTTAGTATCCATTTCTATACCCTCTCTTTTTTCCCATTCCTTCTGAATGGGCGGTGACTCTCCCTTCACTCCACCGGCTCGGCCTTTGCTTGCCCCCCTCAGAGTTTGCGTGCCGTTTTATAATGTTTTCATTGATGTCAAGACCTTGGTATAAAACATGACTAGCACTGCACTAATTCTCCCTGCGGTCCCCTGTGTCTTCACCGGGCTTCCTCCTTCAGCGAGTGACACAGCTGCAGGACTATTTACCCTACGCCTTATTTCCCTTTTATCTTAGATGTCCCAGGATGTCAAAGGCTGTGAATTTAATATTGATTTTATAAAGTACTTTTACTGTAACACGTCAGCTTGGATTAGGCTCAAGCGCTCCGCGGCTCGAGCAGTGAGCCGGGTTTGCACGCAATGTGGCTTTGCTGGGGCTCTCACTGAGCAGCTAACTGGAGCGAGTGCTTTATTTATTAAAGCGACAGTGTGCTGTGAAAGCAAGGACAGCACACAGCTCCCAGCGATCGGGCCATCTTGTGTACACAGCATCGGTGCTTTATACATTATGCTTGGCGATAGAAGCGGATCGGAGACGTTTCGTTTGCTGATATGTAAACAGACCGATGAGTTAATAGATTGTATTAAGCCCCAGTGGCATGGTCCTGGAGCAGAAGGAGCGTAGCCCTTTACACCTTATCCTTCCCCCAGCCTCGTACCCTGCTCGCACCCCCCTCAAGGGTTGACGTGAGTGAGAGATAGCGAGGTATTTCCACACCACTGATACTCAAAATGTCAGCTTGGTGATGTCTGCTTGTTACCACACTAACTGTATCAACACATTCCCATGATCCAACACAAACAGCAGATCCCGAGGGTGCGTGTACAAAAATATACTGGAGAGACTCTTACATGCTCCTTATTACTCTTCAAGAAGTACCTAAGAGCTTGCGGGCGAATTTAATTGATGCGTAACTATGAACACATCTTGTATGAATTTGGAAACTACCTATTTTTTGAGGCCTAAATCTCTCTCATATAATGAATCACATGTATTTTTAAAGCGAAGTGTGAATAACTTAATACAGCGTGACTGGGTTTATTTTTTATAATTACATTGTTTTACTAATGTTTAGTAATTGCTATCCAAGTTAAGAGGCTTCTGACTTACTGTTTTAGCCCACCCATTACGTGAACTTCAGATTTTATAAAGGCGTTGAGAAGTTGTAGTATGTGTCAATGGGTAACTAAATTGTGGTCTGAAATCTACTTTACTTCTGTAAATTACTTTGTTGTATAATTCTGCCCCCTGGTCGCTTCAGGAGAACTGTCTTGCTTTAAAACATTCTGAAAATAAACATTATCATCAACCCAATTCATAATGTGTTCATAATAATTATAATTTATTCATAATAAAACTTATTCTAAAATATTATCTGAAATTGTTTTACTGTCTTAAGTTATTACATTACATTTTATACTCATGATAATAGTGTACTTTTAGATTTATTATTTACCTATTTATTGTATTCAGATTTTTTGTTTGCTAATTTTTTTATTCTAATTTTTATTTTATTATTATTTTAATTTTTATCTTATTTTTTATTATATAGCATTAAGCACTCCCTTGTAGCCCCCTGTTAGAAAACTCATGATTTAAAACATGCTGTCTACTAATTACAATCAAGACAGATTAAAACCTTGACCTTGCAGGTGGAAATAAGAGGCCTGTAACATGCTGGTCCTGAACCAATGACATATAACAATGACAATGACAATGTTATGACGTAAGGTTGTCTATGATAAAAAAGAATAAAAATATTATACAGTATATATATATATATATATATATATATATATATATATATAATAGTTTTTATATAGCCTATAGTGACAAACACACATCAGGCTCTTAGAATTGTGTATTCATGTTGGTTTCATATGGTTCTGAAAAACTTTGATATCATTTTCATGAAAGTAGAAACTATCAACTATAAACTATTCATCAAAGAAACTATAATGATCCTAAAATTAAATGTTAAAATTAATAACATATTTTCTTTACACCTTGAATAGATGTACACATATATAATATATATATATATATATATATATATATACACTGATCAAAATGATAAACGCAACACTTTTGTTTTTGCCCCCATTTTTCATGAGCTGAACTCAAAGGTCTAAGACTTTTTCTATGTACACAAAAGGCCTATTTCTCTTAAATATTGTTCACAAATCTGTCTAAATCTGTGTTAGTGAGCACTTCTCCTTTGCCGAGATAATCCATCCACCTCACAGGTGTGGCATATCAAGATCCTGATTAGACAGCATGATTATTGCACAAGTGTGCTTTAGGCTGGCCACAATAAAAGGCCACTCTAAAATGTGCAGTTTTACTGTATTGGGGGGTCCGGGGGGGTCTGAAAACCAGTCAGTATCTGGTGTGACCACCATTTGCCTCACGCAGTGCAACACATCTCCTTCGCATAGAGTTGATCAGGTTGTTGATTGTGGCCTGTGGAATGTTGGTCCACTCCTCTTCAATGGCTGTGCGAAGTTGCTGGATATGCAGGAACTGGAACACGCTGTCGTATACGCCGATCCAGAGCATCCCAAACATGCTCAATGGGTGACATGTCTGGTGAGTATGCTGGCCATGCAAGAACTGGGATGTTTTCAGCTTCCAGGAATTGTGTACAGATCCTTGCAACATGGGGCCGTGCATTATCATGCAGCAACATGAAGTGATGGTCGTGGATGAATGGCACCACAATGGGCCTCAGGATCTCGTCACTCTATCTCTGTGCATTCAAAATGCCATCAATAAAATCCACCTGTGTTCGTTGTCCATAACATACGCCTGCCCATACCATAACCCCACCACCACCATGGGCCACTCGATCCACAATGCTGACATCAGCAAACCGCTCACCCACTCGACGCCATCGAATGTGAGCATTTGCCCACTCAAGTCGGTTACGACGACGAACTGCAGTCAGGTCAAGACCCCGATAAGAAAACCGATTGTTGCAGCAGCTGTCCAGGTGGCTGGTCTCAGACGATCTTGGAGGTGAAGACGCTGGATGTGGAGGTCCTGGGCTGGTGTGGTTACACGTGGTCTGCGGTTGTGAGGCCGGTTGGATGTACTGCCAAATTCTCTGAAACGCCTTTGGAGACGCCTTATGGTAGAGAAATGAACATTCAATTCACGGGCAACAGCTCTGGTGGACATTCCTGCAGTCAGCATGCCAATTGCACGCTCCCTCAAAACTTACGACATCTGTGGCATTGTGCTGTGTGATAAAACGCCCTTTTATTGTGGCCAGCCTAAGGCACACCTGTGCAATAATCATGCTGTCTAATCAGCATCTTGATATGCCACACCTGTGAGGTGGATGGATTATCTTGGCAAAGGAGAAGTGCTCACTAACACAGATTTAGACAGATTTGTGAACAATATTTTAGAGAAATAGGCCTTTTGTGTACATAGAAAAAGTCTTAGATCTTTGAGTTCAGCTCATGAAAAATGGGGGCAAAAACAAAAATGTTGCGTTTATAATTTTGTTCAGTGTGTGTGTATATATATATGTATATATATATAGGTTGAGAAGGCAATTTGACTCTTTTTTGGCAATCAATCAATCAATCAATCAATCATTTATTTCTATAGCACATTTAAAAACAACACATGTTGGCCAAAGTGCTTTACATACCAGGAGCTGACTAATTCACACAACCTAAAAGCATGGGACAACTCCAAAACAAAATAGAAAATCACTGTAAATTAAATACGGTCGAATGCAAGTGAGAATAAACGGGTCTTTAAGTGAGATTTAAAAACATAGAGAAAGGTACAGGATCTAATATGGAGAGGTAGGCTGTTCCATTATCGAGCAGCTGCAACAGAGAAAGCCCTGTCTCCTTTTGATTTTAAACGAGACTTGGGAATAGATAACTGAAACCTCTGTGAAGGTCTTAAAGGTCTAGAGGGCGTATGTGGCTGAAGAAGATCAGCAATATAGCTGGGTGCCAAGCCATGTATACCCTTAAAAACAAATAGTAAAATCTTATACTGGATTCTAAAATTCACTGGAAGCTAATACAGGTGAAATACTTGCATATTTCCTGGTTTCAGTCAGAATCCTAGCAGCAGCATTCTGAACCAGCTGCAGGCGTGATAGTGAGGCATGGGAAACACCGTAATACAATGAATTACAGTAGTCCAGTCTGGACGTGGTAAAAGCATGCATAACAATTTCCAAATCATTAAAAGACAAAAAAGGTTTCAGTTTCGCAATAGACCTTAATTGGAAGAATCCACCTCTAACCACAGAGTTTATATGCTTGTCAAATCTTAACTCAGCATCAAAAATAACACCAAGACTCCTTGCATGATTCTGTACCTTAGATTTAAAAAGGCCTAAATTATTAATTATATGTTTAGTTGAACTTGGGGGGCCAAAAACTATCACTTCAGTCTTTGTTTCATTCAGGTGGAGAAAATTGGCTGCCATCCACTCCTTCACATCATTTAAGCAATCAAAAAGTGATTGTAAGGCCAAATTGTCCCCCACCTTCAGAGGGAGATAAAGCTGAGTGTCGTCAGCATAAATGTGATAATGTATATTATGTTTCTGACAAATACTGGCCAAAGGAAGCATATAAATAGAAAATAAAACTGGACCTAATATAGATCCTTGTGGGACTCCGCATTTCATTAGAGCCGAAGGAAAAATTTCCCAATTCAACAGAAAAAGTTCTCCCGGAGAGATACGAGGCAAACCAGTTAAGAACATTTCCTTGAATCCCAGCCCACAGTCTTAAACGCTCCAGAAGAATTTCATGTACTATAGTGTCAAATGCAGCAGTCAGATCAATTGAAACTAAAATTGCACACTGACCTGAATCAACAGCCAACAGCAAATCATTGGACACTTTAAGAAGGGCTGACTCTGTACTATGTTGAGCCCTGAATCCTGACTGAAACTTATCAAAGATGCCATTCCCATTTAAATAAATGGAAAGCTGTTGATAGACAACCTTCTCTAAGATCTTTGATAAGAAAGACATTTTTGAAATCGGTCGATAGTTATTTAATACTGCTGGGTCCAAATTGGGCTTTTTTAAAAGAGGTTGTACCACCGAATGCTTAAAGCAGAATGGCACAGCACCACTCGATAAGCTGTAGTTCACTATTGACAGTAAATCTAAGACAGCCACCTCCAGTACTTGAATAAGAAGGCAATGCAAGTTTCATTGAATGAAACTTGCATTGCCAAAAAAGGGTCAAATTGCCTTCTCAACCTACAGCAAATCTTTCATTATTGTACTAAATACATCTCTAAAAGTGCACCATCTGAGTAGAATATATAAACAATTAATGTCACATTGTGTTTAGTTTCAAGCAAAGGTTTGGTGACAAATAAAAGGCGCGATTTAACAGTAGATTTCATAGACGATACTGAGTTTCACACTTGGCCAGATGTAAGCCGTAAACCTCCTCACGACGACGCTGATGAAAACCGTGTTTGACAGACACCCTCGCATCAACAATGGAGCAGAGAAAAGAGGAGAGAGGAGAGATGTCCCCCATGCCCTCCACATTCTGTGTTTGTTCTCTGGAGCGTGTTGTATTATAAACACGTCCAATTTAGGTAAGCAGACGAGGAAAGGAGGGGTGCTGTTGGAAGCTAGGCCGCTCTTTGCTTACCCTTGCTTCATTACTCCGTAGCCCAAACTGTTCACCGACCCGCTCACCCTGGATTGCTCCCATGGCATGGGGAGACCAACACTGCCTAATAAGGTCTTGAAGTAGAGAAGTCATTGGTTAAGCCAGGCAGGAATTCCAGCAGGGCATCATAGGAGTTGGACAGCTCTCCATGGCATGAGCTCTGATCCGTATTCTTCCCTTCATTAGCATGAGGCCTGAGGAACCTGGCAGAACAAATTAATCCACCTGCAGGCCCCCCTACCATGCTAAGACTCTCCATCTTCACAGAGGCTGTCATGGAAGGTGCATTAATGAGGAGATCTTGAAGGGTCCCGCATACCTTCAAAAATTAATCTTGGAGAGAGAAGAGAGAAGGGGGAAAAAAAATAATAATAATTTGCAGTGAAACTTCTATGACTTCATATGTACAACGAGGAAGACAAGCCCTAAAATACAGCACAATGAGGGGAATGACCTATGGTTGTGAGGAGCAAAGGAAATATCTAATCCCATTAGAAGACCGTTGATCCAGCCTTAACTGAGACTGGCATTTCTAACACTTGTGTCAGTTCCGAGTGGTTCAAATGCTGATCTGGAGGTCTGGAGACTACGCACATCACTTTGCTTTCACAAATGTGCTGCGATGGAAGGGCTAAACAAAAGTTCAAAACCTGTACAACAATATATTGTGGTTGATTACCACAAAATTTAATTTCAACTCGTCCCACAAGCGAAATTCTGTGTTAGAGTGAGGCACTCACAATGGAAGTGAATGGGGCCTGATTGTAAACTTGTTGAAATCAATAAAATACTCACTGCTTCAATAGTACAACTATAAGACCTAAACAATATGCGTGTCAACATGACTGAAAAAATGAAATTTATTACTAATCTTTTCTTCGTTGACTACACAATGCCATATTAACCCTAAACCGACAGTAAAAATCAGAGCCGTTTCTGACCAATTTGGTGACCATTTGCAAGATTTTGGCTATTGTCCCTATAATAGAAAGTATTTCTTGTTTCTAGATGTGAACGGAACACTTCATCGTGTTTTCTAGACACTTTTTTTTCTAGACACTTTTTTTTAAAGGGGTCCTATTATGACCTTTTACAAAGTCTTGATTTTGTTACTAGAATATGCTTTTCATGCTTGATTGTTCAAAAAACAGATATTTTACATTATTAAAGCACCTCTCTCCCCAGTCTGGCTCGAACGTGCCATTTAGTTCCCGTTTCGATGAAGCCCCTCCTTCCGAAATATGAAATATGATTGGTTAGCTGGCCCAGTGTGTTGTGATTGGCACCACTTAGCGCGTGTTCGGGAAATGCCACGTCCCTTACCATAACCACAAGCTCTACTCAGATGTAAATATTAAAGATGGCATCAATTTCAAACCAATTCAAGCTTGTTTCAGACTTAAGAATGTTAACAAACAAGAGGATTGTGCAGAACGGATTTCATGCACAGACTTTGCAAAGCACATATTTCACAGGATGTTTCAGAGTGGTATGTTTGTTTCATTTTGTAATTTTCTGATACATTTTAGATATGATGATGTTATAAACCATTTAATTGTGATATTTGTCAGAAAACTATGGTAATACAAACAGTAATCGATCACAAAACCATGGTTAATTTTCCTAAGGGGCGGTGAACAGTCTTATAAAAGCGAGAGCTAACAAATGCTACAGTAAACACAATATATACACTAATGTTAGCTAGCAGGCGAGCGGAGACAAAGCTTTGCCCTTTGTTTACATCGTAGCAACAACTTTAAACTTATAATTGGAACTGTTAATAGAAAACGCAACTACAAATAATAAGACATACTTGTGATCCACAAACAACAGACTGTCTCGACAAAGTGGGAACTGCTCCATTTCAGGAGAAGCTTTTGTGCGTAGCCTGCATTACTCTCTTAGTTTCTAGAAGCTGTTCTCCATAAAATGTGCAGCACACAGATAAATGTTGGGGTTATAATGTTCTGGAACAGTGTTTAAAATAAATTTTAACCACTCTAAGTTCATCAGTCTCAGGAAGGTCAAACAAATTAGAGTTTAGATTCTCTGCCCGACCCACGGGCCGATATTTCCCCGCCACTATCCTCGGGCCGGGCTGGGCCGTGCCCTTGATCAAGCATTTGTGTTTTTTTAATCATTACTTTATTAGCCTAACTGGGTGGGCAGAAAGCTATGCCATAATCAGAAATAATGTATATATTTTTAGCAAAGTAAGAACTAATACTACAACTAAGAAACAAATGTGTACAAAGTTGCACAAGTCAGGATTAGTCTAAAAATGTGTGTTAAACTCACAGCACATGCAGTGATGAAGCGCAGCATTCTGAACAGAAACGCTCTGAGACGCCAGTCATGAGCTGCTCGCGTGAACATTGCACTTTGCTTAACTATTTCTTTTCGTTTCGAATTGTTTCGTTTAATTGTTTCGTTTAGACATTTCAAGCTTTCTATACACATATTTCTCACGTCTGTGAGGCAAGTAGCCTGCTGAGTTTCGATTTATTTATGAGACATGTTCATGTCCGGCGCCTCCATGTCACGATTATTGTCTGCTATAGCCTATTTGCTTCTTATTTATTAAATCCAGGCAAATGGCTGATGAAACACTGATTAAAATTAAGATACAATTTATACAAAACAAAATTCACTTTAAAGAAAGGCTTTCTACAAAACAAAACTTAATGAAGTGGTCAAAATCATTTCTGACCCACTCGCATCTTTGCACTTTTCATAATCAATGTAGCCTAGATGAAATTTAAAAATAACATTATAATGTTTAAACATAAATATGAAACAAAATACATTGTTTAATGGCTTCAACAAGTATAGTAGGCTACAGTACAGATAAATGTCATGTCTGAGCGGGATTTGAGCGAACGTCATTTTACCGGTGAGCGGTTCATGAGTGGAGCGCGCTGGCATAGAGTAGATTATTGAGCTGAGCGTCACACCGGTCCACTTCGCTCATTACAGGCTCATTCTAGTCAGAACGCCCACGTATTAAAAAATGGTCGGGTTTAAGCTCTAAAACAAATGAGTTTTGGAAACAGGGTGGAAAATCTCTTTGACATAGCAGCAGCCCAACCAGGCCTCGCCCCCTTGGGGAAGATTATTTAAATGAGTAACATTATGACTTCACAAAGTCATGAAAATGAAAAAAAATGATTTGCATGTAGTCCAAACGAGTCGTTTGTTGTATTTCTTGGAATGTGAATTCTGTTAAATAAAATATCTCCCTTTGGAGTGGACTTTGAGCTTTGTAACCTTGTAAATCTTTTTTTATGCTCAAACAGCAACATCACAGACTAACTAAAGTTGAAAAAGTGAAAAAGCATAATAGGACCCCTTTAATATATCATATTGAAGTTTGGTTGTGGCAATCAACACACAACATTTGCGTTATTTTGCAGAGATATTCATTTAAAAAATGTTTTAATTTTAATATAAACTATTTGTATTCTTATCCTTCTTATGCTAACATTCAGCTGCTTACATATACTTTAATGTACTGCTTTGAAAGAGGCTCACAGTAACGTCGATTTTTTTTTAAAGAAATCAAGTCTTTTTTTTGTAATAATCAACGTTATGCAACAAAATTCTGTGACTGGGACTTGTATTGAACCTGTAATATTCCTTTAAGGATGCATATCTTTTGACAAGCTGTTATACCAACGCTATCTCACGACCAATTCGTACGTATTTGTACGAGGTGGCTAATTCGTACGACCTCACTCGTTTGTCTATACGGAGGTCGGAGCCAGCTGCAAATGGGTGGGTCAGCAGCAAGTGGGTGGGGCTTTAGCCGCAAGTGGGCTGTACAAACTTCCAGAGGATTTTGGTTTATTTAGTATCACCTGTGTTGATACTAAGCCAGAGCCTACGGTGGCCGAGAAGTGCAAAACAAATCAATTACGAAAACAAAATAACAAATTCAAAAACAAAACAACAAATTTTAAATGCAATGGAAAGTCTAAAAACAAATTAACAAGTTAAAAAATCACAACAACAATTCCGAAAACAAAATAACAAGTCAGAAAACACAACGACAATTCCGAAAACAAAATAGCAAGTCGGAAAACACAACGACAAAAAGGAACAAAACGGAAAGGTAGGTATATGTGGCGAATGGAATACTGACCGCTGATTGGACGAGACATCTGTCAATCAAGACATGCAGAAAGTACAGCAGGCTGCGGCAGGAGAAAGACGATTCGCGTGTCCATGTATAAATATTAGAGCAGTATCGTCTACGATAATAATTGTTTTTTAATGATGTGCGAGGCTGCGAGCTGAAATTGAGTACGTCACTCACTTTGCAAACAAAAACACTATTAGAAAGCAGTTATAAAATGCCCTAAAATGCCCCTGTATGAGCTTTTGTCTTATGTAATATCGTAAGTTAAGCACACAAGCAAGAGTGATGTTTTTTGCACGTGATATTAATTTTATAGCATACATATCAATAAACAATAAGTTAATATTGTGAATTACAATTTTAATAATGTTTTTTTATATATTTCGCCTACGAAAATAGTTCCAAACAAAGCCACAGCAAAACGGCTGTGCGTCTCCGAGCAACACATGCTTCCTGAATGAATCAGCCATTTGAACACCTCTGAATGACTAATGATTCATTAAGGCTGTGACTTGCCGCCACCCACTGGTGGTTTTAGTTTCATATTTAAAGTATAATTTCATTTAAAAATAATTTTTATATAGGCCTATCAATATTCAATAAAACAAAACATTACTCTCATAGCATTATAACTCCAGTGTAAATGCATTGTATAAATTCCATTTTCTTGCCAATGGAAACTTTTCTTAGATTTAAAGTTGGCTGAGGCTATTCTAGATGTGCAAGACGCTATTTAGTGCAAATAGAGTATCATATTGTAGGTCTATTAAGTACCTGTTAGACACTTTATTTTTATTTAAAATTAAATGCCTATCCAAGCTGATAAGCGATGGGTATAGGGAGAAGAAAGGGATCAGGAAAGGGAGACTCGAACTCAGGTTGCTCGTGTTAAAAGCTAAATCTGCTGTTCTTGCACACCACTCTCCCACTTATCAGACTGGGTTCTTTTGTAATTTTGTCTGACCCAACCAGATAGTGGTAGGCAGATTTAAAATGAAAAGTTTTTCTTTCTCCATTATTGCACCAAATTACCCAGTAAAATAGACGGCTCTAATATTTACACATGCACACACGAATCGACTTTCTCCTGCCGCAGCCTGCTGTACTTTCTGCATGTCTTGATTGACAGATGTCTCGTCCAATCAGCGGTCAGTATTCCATTCGCCACATATACCTACCTTTTCCGTTTTGTCCGACTTGTCGTTGTGTTTTCTGACTTGCTATTTTATTCTCGGATTTGTCGTTGTGTTTTCTGACTTGTTATTTTGTTTTCGGAATTGTCGTTGTGTTTTTTTAACTTGTTAATTTGTTTCTAGACTTGTTTTCAGAATTGTGATTTGTTTTGCACTTCTCGGCCACCGTACAGAGCCGTTGAAAAACAGAGTTACGACACTCCCATAGACTTCCATAGGAACTGAGGAATGCGGAAGTAAAGCGTGTCACGGAGCGACCAATCGTTCCAAACAACCAATAGTTCCAGCATTGAACCCCATTCATTTCAGTGTCTCTCAAGCACACTCGCTGGCAAATTGATGAAATTACTGCATATTTTGAGATTTTATGGCATTAGTTGATCTCTCAGGAATATTGATAGAAGTGGTATTTTATGAAGCGCGTTAGAGTTCATGTTTATTGTTATATAATAGATCGTTAGACTCTAACTGCAGTTAGATAACGTGAGCAGCACTGCAACAGCTACTATATCCAGATGCTATCTGTCATATTTCAACAGTTTTTAGTAATAAGCAACACTTATTGGCTCATTAGCCATTTTTTTCTCTTCTTTTGAATTATTTTTTATAGATTATCAAATCACTATTATAACATTAAAATATCTATTTTTGTTACTTTATTTGTACCGAAGTGTTAAATATATAGGCTAATTGTAGGGAAAATCAAAGTCTCATGAAAAACAAAAACTTCTGACTAAACTTCACAATAAATCTTTATTTAAATCGTGTCTGTGCTTTGTTTGTTATGATGAGAGGATTTGTAGATAATGAGAAGATTCGTGTAAAACGTAAACTTGCACTAAAATTCATTCAGCGTTTTGAGACTGTATAAAACTTGTTTTGATCGATATGGATTCTCATTCCCGGTAAATTAAACATATGATTGGTCATTATTTTCAACAGAAATACCCGTGTTTGCTACAACACTCAACGCTGTAAAATCATGCACTCACATGACCCAAATAAAATAAACAGATCACTCAAGAAAAACATTAACGTTGTCTCTTCTTTATCTCTCCCCAGAATAAAATGCTACTGTAAAGCCTAGTCGATGCACATACTGTGTTAATATTTACCAAAAATTGTTGCAAATATAGTGAAACTGCTGTCCATCTTGCTTAATCCTATTCAAACAGATTGACAGCGCGGAGTTGTTTGGAACTATTGAGAGCTCTATGAACCACGTGACCACGTTGCGGCGAGATCAAAGCGTGTCGCAACTCTCTTTTTCTATGGCTCTGGTAGTAGCTATTGGTTCATGTTCCACAGTTGGTGGCGGTAATGTGTAAGTTTTTTTTGCGATCCATCGGAAAACAAAGAAGAAAACCACTTTCACATGTTGTTCATCAGCGTTGAGTTGAAGGGGTAAGCTTGTACAGTTTTTAGTTTTGTAAAAAAGCATTATAAGTTGTGAAAAAGTACATTTCATAATAGCGTTCGTACACAGTTTTTAGTCTTGATGTAGTTAAAAAGAATAAGGGTAAATTGTATCCAAATTAATTTCTGTAGTTTTTTTTAGTAGCACACACAAATTACAAAATCTGTAACGTGCATGACAGGATCTTTTCTGCATTCCATTTCTACAATTTGTTCTCCAGATTATGGATTCTGAAGACCATAAGAAGGTATTGTGGCAGTGTAATTTTTGTAGTTTTGTAGTTAATTTGATTTTTTTTGTATTGACAAAAGTCTTTACTGTAATTTGTGATCAATTTAATGCATCCTTGCATTCAATTAATTTTGATATTGTACTGGTTCTATTGCTTACTTTATTTGCTTTTGTTGCATGACAATCAAATTGTGGAAGACATGGGAGAAAGAGAAAACGAGCTGTTGTAGCTGGTATTGTCATCTTTTATATATATATATATATTTTTTTTTTTTTTTTTTTTTTTTTGTCAAATTAAATATTAATGGATAATTGTATCACTTATTTTTTTTATTCTAATCCACTTTCAGAAGAAGAATGCTCTGCACTTCTCCCTGAAACCTATTGCAAGAAAAAAACTTGCATATGAAAGTAAGAACTTTGATATGAAACAAAATACATATACTATGCTGGGTTTCAAATTATGTAACTATAATATTGGTCAGCTAATTTTAAATTACTTCATTTTGGCAGACTAAACCCCAGTTGTGCCCTCTGTTTTTAGCAAGGTATGCATAATCAATTTTAATGATGATTTAAAATGCGTATCATTGACCAATTTGAATCCACTTATATTTTTCTTTAAGGATGAGCTGTTAAGCGATGATGACCCTCCATCATGCTTCATCTTCAAGGTAGTTGAATAATGTTATATAATGTGCTTTTTAACTTTTTTAATGGCCTGTGCTAACTGTTGCTATCTTTTCAGTTACCAGGAGCGTTGCTAAAGAACATATTGCTTGAAGTTGTTCTTGAAGAAGGAGATGCTGCCTACATGCCCCTGTCATTGGTTTGCTCTAGGTTCAGGGACATAGTTGGGGATGAAAACTTCAAGAATCAGGCTAGAAAGTAAATATTGACATAAAAAAATAAAACACATAACAAGAACAACATTGATAATGTTAAATGTTATATATATATATATATATATATAAAAATTTCCCTCAGGTGTTGCATGTTGGAAAAATAAATCTTCACACTACAAACAACTCTTCTGGAAAATGTACTCAATCTCCACGTTTGGAGTGCCGTTTTGAGTACAAATGCTGCACACCTGGTAAGGTTTTGTGTAAACTGGTGATGAATAAACTAGTTGTTAGTCTAGTTGTGGCATTTAAAAGGAATACTAAAAATAGTAATAAAGTCTAATTTACTTTTGTCATCCCTTGGAGTTTAAAAAGTTCTGGACACCATTTACTTGCATGGCATGGACCTACAGAGCTGAGAAATTATTCTTAATGTTTGTAAATGTTCAATGTCAACTATAAACCCTAGTGCTTATTTGTGCTTCTTGTGTATCCACCAGGTTATGCTGGGAAGGGAAAGCGAGGCGAGCTCCAGGGCATTTATTCGGAAACATTCCACCCTGGATTTTGCAGTGTTCACTGCATGTAGATCAATTCCAATGAGCTGCAATAGTGTACTTACAAATAATAAAAAAGACTAAAAATAATAAAATAAAATGAAACACTTTTGCAATCAATTCTGAGTGACTTGTACATGATTTTATTCATTGAAAAAAATAATTTATCCACCCTGATTTCAATTTAATATGTGTAACATATTCAGAAGAACATTGTGTCTGCTATTTTAAAAATTATGCAGTAAAGATGGATGGTAACTATTTTTTTTTACATTAGCCAAATGTTTTTCATGTATTTACACATTCACTTCACTGAGTGCAATTGCATCTCATTTTAATATGTCCATTTTCTTGATACTGTAGAATTGCAGAATATGTAGCTAATATTCAGAAATATGCTTGAGTAAGGCCTACATTACAGCCTAATGAATTTAAAACACCATCACTTTAAATATGGTAAAAGGTGTAAAGACGTGACTTCATCGTCGACAGTGAGTGGTATTGGACACACACAATAATAACAATGTTGTAAGAAATTAAACCATGATGAGGAACGTAATATTTAATCGTTTATTTTCATTACTGTCGCTACTTCCTGCCATACTCATTCACCGCGGTCCTCGGCAATGACCGCTTGGGGATTTCCGCACACATTTGTGAAATCCCTCCTACTTGCGGCATAAGCTCCTCCCACTTGCACATTTGTGAAATCCCTCCTACTTGCGGCATAAGCTCCTCCCACCTGCAGGTCTCCGGGCTGCAGCGATACATACTTGGTGATGGGTGGGTTTAGGGGCGGGGTTAGGGATAGGTCATTTGTACGAATTGACTAACTCGTCAAATACGTACGATTTAGCAAAAATCGTACGAGTGAGGTCGTACATATTCGTACGAATTAGCCACCTCGTAAAATACGTACGAATTGACACACCCAATGATACTGTTTTTTCACAATCAAAGTTCAGAAAATTATAATTATGCACTCTTAAAGATAAAGGTTCCAAAAGTTTTTTTTTTTTTTTTGCAACGATGCCATAGAAGAACCATTTTTTGGTTGTACTGTGGTACTTGCCCAAGATGATGGTGGGCTCAGATGCTAATACTGTAAGCACATGGCACCTTATATTAAAAGCCAAATTATCCTGAGAAGTGCTGGCCGACTAATGGAGCGAACTTAACATGACCTCCACCTCCCCCATCACTGCCATGCATGTGCAAAGGGAATGGTCTTAAGATGAGTCCCCATATATAATGCATAAATGTGTTGGGCCATATTTATGGAGCATTTACGGGTAGGCTATGCAAGCACAGAGCAGAAATGTAGCTCCCCTCAGACATGCTGCAACATTTGACAGAGTTGTACAAACATGGTTTGAAAAGAATCAAATTAAGCTAGGAGTGGAAAAATGTATGTGCACACATTAATTTGTGTCATGAATGTACCTTTTAAAATGTTAAATAAGAAACGGCAAGAAGAAGTCTGTCTTTGACAGCTATGGGTTTCAGAAACAAATTGTTCAGTGCAAGAAAAACAGCCATATACCCAAGCAAGAGCTCTGGGATAAAATAAAAAAAATTAAACATGCCTTCCATGTTCCAAAAACATTTGTGCATTTCATATTTTCATGCATGAAATGTCTAGCTCCATGACAGTGAAATTCTCATACTTGTTAAAAAAAGAAATATGGGTAGGTTAACATGAAAGAAGAGAGATTTTGCTGTTGCCAATGGTTACCTACACTAGGACAAACACATGCATATTGGGATTGGGTTATTCACTCTATTAGTTTCTAGGCAACATGTTTCTGGACTGCATTTCAACTTGTCACACTAATGTTCTCGAAGCACACAACAAACAAATACACAGTGCTTCTCTGTCAAGGGTTAATAAAAACAGCATACATACATACAGCCTACATATACATTTTTATATATATATATATATATATATAAAAGTGTGTGTGTGTGTTTTATATATATACTGTATATGTGTGTGTATATATATATATATATATATATATATGTGTGTGTGTGTGTGTGTACTGTGTATAATTATTATGTATATATAAATACACACACATACATGTATGTATAAGCATTTTTTTAATTTTTATATATAAAATATTTATATTTATATATAATATATAAATATATATACAGTATATATGCAAATATTTCTTAAATATATACATGAATGAGTGTGTATTTATATATACATATTAATACACAGTATACAGTACACAGTAATGCGTTTTAACACACTACTAACACAACTCAGGCATCATCCCCTTTTTTGTGAATGCATTGAGCAGGAATTATTAAAATATTAAATACCGTGATGTGTACATTCCCGGAAGAAAATTCAAGACTACAATCGAGCCGTTTCAGGGAGTTTACAAACAGTACTTACTGCTGATACAGAGAATAACTCCCTTTGGAGTGACTTTGTGCTTTGTAACTTTGCAGAGCTTTTTCATGTTCAAACAGCAACATAACACGATAAAGAAATTTAAAACGCATATAGGACCCCTTTAATATGCACACTCTTCGTCTTACAGCCTAATGTCTTCAAGTAGCATCTATGAAGTTAAAAAAGGGTTTAAGGGGTCAAGCATATAGTGCATCACGACAAATCCTCCACTGTTTCTGAGCCATCTGGTGAGAGACAGACAGTTTCTTACTAATCTGTTTGAAATAAAGAGTTGAGTCTGCCATCTTGAATCTTTAATTGATTAAACACATAGACAAAATATATCTATGTATATCTGCCTTATTCATATTCACTTGCTCTGTCTGTGCCTTTCACTCATATAGGACAACTCCTATATGATCATTAAATATTACCAATTTCCCCTTTGCTTTTCGTGAGATGTATGCCAGACTAGAAGAAATCGACGATTGAGGAGAGGGATGGCTGGTTCACAGTTGCTAAAAATCTTCACGTGACTCCCTCATGGTACGGCTAATCCAGGTCTTGACATCCTCAAAATCCCAGTTTCCCTGCTGGAGAGAGACACTACAGAGTCAATCACTTAATCACAGGAAATCTACAGGAACTCTCAAATATGTATTTACTAACATTGTCTAATCCCTTTAATGATGACTTAACCCTTGTCCTGCAGCTGCTGGGCTTTGTGGAAAAGTTTGGTGATCTTTGATTGGCCTGAACTGCTTTTTATTGACGAACATTCTCAGATTTAGCGACATTTTATATTTTAAATATATGTAACAATACATTATTTATTTAGTTTATTAGTATACTTTCTATTAAACCATATTACCATATTTTACATTTAAGCATCTTCATTCCCTGTTTATTTCATAAAGAAACTAATTCCACACACCTGACAATTCATGCTGTTAAAATTAGTCTGGTCTTTTAATTTAAACATTTTGACAAAATATTAAAGCTCAAATTCTAACAAATTAAAGCTAAAATGAATTAGCTACCATTGCCTTGGGAAATAATTTCTCTCCTTTGTCTTCAGGGAATGTGCAGGTGCTAACATGCATGCCTAATTGACTAGATAAAGCAATTAATTATGGAGGAGATGAGTGATCTCACTTTCTCTGGTCTGCTGCTTAAACCCCTATATGGCAATGCACTTGCATATTTAAAAAAAATCGTTTTCTTTTATTTTCCTATCCTGGCTTCATCCTTTCTTCTAATGAAAATTCTAGACTCTAAATGCTTTGCAGTGAAATGTCACATATCTGGTCATTTAAACTGGTCATTGGTCTGATGTCTCTCTGATAGCGCACCGTAACCTTCATACCTCTCTACAGGACACTATCAGCAACAAAACACACCAACCCGACCTTCCTTCCAAAGACGGTTGCTATGAAACACATTCCCCCCCTCCCTCATAGAATTCATTTACATGCTGCATACAAATATGTGGACAATTAACCCCTTTTGTTTTCATAATAAATTTGTATATTTAATGGGAGCTCATCCACGTGCTCCACAAGCTCGAAGAACACAAAGCGGCCACATTGTGCAAAGCGCAACGCCCCATCCACTGCAATCATGCCCTGCTACCTGATTTCAGCACAGAGCCAGAGAAGGAGGATAAATTACCCCTAGCACAGCACAGAGCCTTAATTATAGCCTTGCAGACAAGAGAAAGGCTCATTGATGTGTAGATGAGGATGGACTATGCATGTTGCACTGAAAGAACCCATGTTTTGGTGATTCTCCATCAAAAGAACAGCTGGGTTGCCATTTTCTCTCAAATTAGATTTCACCAAAGCAATGCAATGTGAAACTAAGAGACGCGATTTCAAAAGTTATTTTTCTTGTTTGTTGAGTCATAAGAGCAACAGGAAAAGTCGATCTTGAATTATGTTAGTTGGCAAAAACGGGAAAGGAAGCAAACATCCCAATCATCTGCGCTAGGTTCAAAGGTTGAATTGAAATGCTCTTAAATGAGACCATTTTTCAGCTCAACCTTTTCAGAGCCGGCAGCAGAATAATGTTCACAGAAAGATCCAGCTCTTGAATTGCATGCAACAACGTGAATTAATCATTTTGTACATTCAAACGATACAAGCGGTATTTTAAACACGAAACAAAGAAGTAAATCTCAGCAGTGGAGGAGAGTTTAGCTTAGTTGGTGCAGCTATAAAGTGAGGGAATGCTGGGTGAAAGGTGTTACCTGTGTCCAGAGACGTGGCGCTGTAGTGTAGGTCCTGGTAATGGCGGTCCAGCCTCTGTGTTTGTTTTCGGAGTGCTTTATAAAAAAAGATTGTGTGGTGAAACATTGAGGTTATTGAAACCCCAGCATGCCTCTGATAGAAAAAGGCTCCACCCAATAGTGAACCCTATGACCTGAGGGTGATGAAAAAAAAGACCCCCCCCCCCCATCTCCCTCACACACACACACACACACACACACACACACACACACACACACATTGACTTATAGGTTTATCCTCTGTTCCTGAATCAAGGATTGTGTCTTGCTTGTACAGCGTTTTACAGTGTCAAATCATATCACAATTAATGATTAAAAACTTGTTTGGATGAACAATAATTCTCAAATAGTCATGGTAAACAAATACAAGCTTTTAACTAGCAAGCAAACAAATCAACTAAAATCAACTTCAGCAGCTCAAGTCATGCTAACAAGACTAATGAGTGTCTATGATATGAAATGGTGCATATCTCCCAAAGAATGTTTTCAAGTGATTATATATGTTAGCAAAACTTTAGACAATCTGACAGACGGAAAGAAAGAAATCTGCAATTCTCTCATGCCTCAGTGCCACTCTCGCCCTGGATCTTTTCACATTTCTGATTAGCAGACACATTTTATCACTCAGCAGACAACTCAATTTTCATTTTGGGAGGGGAGACAGAAAGGGTGACAGCCCAGGGCCTTTAAGGCGGCTCGGGGACCCCGGCGAGCCCAGCGCTGAAGCTGATAATTAGACTTCCCTGAACCACAGGTCAAAGAGACAGAATTATTTGGCCTGTGTAGACAGCAATTTCCTCAAGCCACACGAGATGAGATATCACAAGCTGTTATACATGTGCACCAGGAAGCCTCAAGAGTGGGGTCAGAGTCAATCCTATTCCCTACAGAAATTCGTATATTGAAAGGTCAGCTAACCAGGGACCATGATCATTTAATTTTACTTCTTTCAGGGGACCGTGTTCCTCAGCCATCAATTTTAAGGACTGGTTTGCAGCTCTTACATACCCTTATAATAATAGCAAGGTTTTTTTTTTCTTTTGTCTGGAGAAGAGAGCTCTTCATCTGGGTTGGTGGTCATGTCGATTAAATGTATCAAAAGTGACAGAATATAATGAAAAGGTTGCTGTCCCCAGTGTAAGCTCTATCACTATCAAAAAAAAGAGAGCCTGGGGCTTTTCAGAGGTGTGTAGGAGTGCGGGATCAGGAATGCATTACACCTCCTTGTAAAATCTTAGGATCCTAGGAACATACAAGATGAACATTCATACGCTCAGGTTAAAACTCTTATCAAACATTGTTTTATAAATGGCCGCCATTCCACCCTACACCCTAACTGTGAATTCAGAAGACACATTGAACTACTATTTACATATTCCCATGCCTACACTCTTAAAAATAAAGCTTCCAAAAGGGGATTTTCACAGTGATGCCATAGAAGAACCATTTAGGGTTCCCTAAAGAACCTTTCAGTGAACATGACTTAAAGGGTTAGTTCACTCAAAAATGAAAATTCTGTCATTAACTACTCACCCTCATGTCGTTCAAAACCCGTAAGACCTTCGTTCATCTTCGGAACACAAATTAAGATATTTTTGATGAAATCCGAGAGCTCTCTGACCCCTCCATAGACAGCAATTTAATTGCCACTTTCAAGGTCCAGAAAGGTAGTAAAAGGTAGTTAAAATAGTCCATGTGACTACAGTGGTTCAACCTAAATTTTATGAAGCGACGAGAATACTTTTTGTGCACAAAAAAAACAAACAAAGATAATGACTTTATTCAACAATTTGTTCATGTCTGTGTCAGTCTCCTACCCAGTTTACGTTGGCCAGCTCCTGCGTCAGCATCACACGCATGCGTTGTGGTGCTCACATGAACAGCATCGGCCAATGGTAAGCCGGCGCTCTGGCGTAGCTCTGACGTAACGCGGAAGTGCTGGACTGTATTTACTACGTCAACAGTGTAGGAGACTGACACAGATGTTAAGAAATTGTTGAATAAAGTCATTATTTTTGTTTGTTTTTTGCTCACAAAAAGTATTCTCGTCGCTTAATAAAATTAAGGTTGAACCACTGTAGTCACATTAACTATATTAACAATGTCTTTACTACCTTTCTGGACCTTGAAAGTGTTAATTAAATTGCTGTCTATGGAGGGGTCAGAGAGCTCTCGGATTTCATCAAAAATTTGTGTTCCGAAGATGAACGAAGGTCTTACGGGTTGTGAACGTCATGAGGGTGAGTAATTAATGACAGAAATTTCATTTTTGGGTGAACTAACCCTTTAACCCATCTTGCAAAGTTACTTATAGTTAGTAGAACATCTAAAAGAGACAATCGAACTAAAGTGTAAGTCATTTTAATAATCTAAAGAAACTTTTCCCACTATAAAGAACTTTGTGTGCAGTGGAAAGGTTCCATGATGTTAAAGGTTGTTCATGGAACCATAGATGCCAATAAAGAAACAATGTTACATTTCATATGGAGTGTGATACAGTCTCACACCTGTTTCACAACAGTACAACAATGAACAGTTGAATTGAAAGGAGAGAAAGTCGTGGCAGATTCTTCAAGATAGCCTTTACTGAAACGCTGTTTTTTGTGAGACAGAGGCTGTTGCAGTGGCTGGGAAGGAAAACACAGGGACAGCTGTATAATTATACTATTTTTACTGTCGGGAGCTCGGTATGTGAGAGGAGAATTAGCATCACACCTGTGCATAATTGGCTAAATTAGCTTGCATAATGCAAACTCTGAGAAGCATTGGACACTGGGGGAGGAAGCAATGTGTCGAAAATTGAGGGAGTTGTTTGGTCTCCCTCTGGAATTTAGTGAAGGGAGGAAAAGCATGGTCTGTAATCTTATATCTCAAGTCAAAAGAGCACTCAAGGACCCCCTCGCAAGTGTTGTCAAACAATAAGCAGGTCAAGACCTTGATCTGGGTCTCCTGGATCTGCTCAGGCAGGAGAAACAGACATGCAGTCCAGTCCAGCACTTATTTGTTTTGATACACTCCAGTGAATCTATGAATAAGTTGTGACTGCCAGCCAGGGCAACACAGGTTAGTTTACAGGCGCATCCAGTGACTGAATGGAGATTTCATGTGGGGGAAATGTGTGCGCACTTGCTGGAGTGGTAGAGGAATCTCTAAAAACAGTATTCCCTCCAGGGCACCAGATGTATTAATCAGTTCCTATTACACTGAGTTAGTAGACTCACCCTACAAAACAAATGCAGTTTTCCATTATATTATAAGACGACATCCTGACATAACACTCTACAGCAGCAATTAGTGGTCAGATTTGCTCAAAATCTCCCATATTTATGACTATAAACTCTAATATTTCACAATACTTTATAGCAAGTCCATATAAAATTAGTTCCAAAAAGTCTAAATAATAGTTACAAAAAATACATTGGAAAAATGTTTTTTAGTAGGTAAACAGTAAATGAATGCAAAAGTACAGATATTGACAGATATTGTTAATTAAAATATTCTAAACATATAGGCATGCTATTAAAAGGGGAAAGCTTTTAGAAAATGTGCAGTTAATATTTAACCTTTTGACATTTTCCTGAAAAGATGATTCTCAAAACTATGCCTTGTTCTGGTGTGGATGTCAAAATATTAGACAAAATATCATAAGCCGATCTCCTGAAGATCCAGGTCAGATTCAGTTCTCAAGCAGACAGCACTTTGAACTGTTTTGATCTACTACCACCTACTGGTTAGTGATACTGATGAACAATCAACTAGGCACATTTTCTTTGGTTTAACCCTTTGTTTAAAGCAAAGCAGGCACTGTGTGAAGCCATCAGTTCTTTTCTCACTTCTCAATTGCATTAGAGTTTGAAGTAAGGATTTCTCCATCTTTTGAAGGTTATATTGTTGTTTAGAGCAGAGGTGAAGGCATGCAGTGCACAGAAGGTGATACTATAACCATTAGTTTATGTCCAAAGTTGTTATTGAAGGTTACAAGTTGCAGGATGAAAAACAATTCTGTAACACTAAATAATTCATTTTATACAGAAAAATCAGGTGGTTTTCCACAGGAACCACTTTACATATAGGCCAAAAGCAGTGGTTACATACAGCATATACTGGAAAAATCAAATAACATGGTAAAAAAATCAATTGTCAAAAGAAACTAACACTAGTGACTTGATAAAAATTGGTGGTGGTTGAGAAGATTCCCCCCTTCCATGTAAAGAACTCTGAGTACAGAGAAAAGCACTATATAATAGTAATAATAATAATATAATATAAATATCAAGCACATGTTTTTTTTTTTTCAAACCATCCTGTATGCCTCAAAATACTTAGTAGTCTCTTGGAACTTTGCGGTCTCCATGACACTTCGTTACTGTTTTATTTCAATGAGTAATTATTTAATCATATATATTTAAAATATTTAAGTGCACAAAAAATAATATACAGTAAAGTATGTAAAGCAATGTAATGCTCATCACCAAATTAACCAAAAACATTTAGAGCCACTTTATTGAGTTGTCTTTAGTCAACTTTACCTGGCAAAGGTTATAAAAAAAAAAAATTATATATATATATATATATATATATATATATAATAATAATAATAATAATATATATATATATATATAAATAATATAATAAAATATATATATATATATATATAATAAAATATATATATATATATATATATATATATATATATAATAATAATAATATATATATATATATATATATATATATAATAATAATAATAATAATATATATATATATAATAATAATTATATATATATATATATATATATATATATATATATATATATATATATATATATATATATATATATATATATATATACTGGCATAGGTGGCCAGTAAAACAAAAGCTGCATCTGAAGCAACATATGAGACAAAAATGCACAGAGGCAAGAATAACTGTATTTACAGGGGAATTACAGTACTATTGCAGAAATAACGATGAACAATTAATGGAATAATATTAATATATGAACAAAATTAATGAAAATGTGAAATTATAAATAAAAAAGTAATATATATATATATATATATAAATAATTACTCATTCAAATAAACAATAACGAAATGTCATGGAGATTGTTGCAAAGTTTAAGGCAGCGCTAATGTAGCGTTTCATGTAATACAAAGCATCATGTTTTGTTATAAATGTTAGCAAAGCTTGTGGTCACTGTGATCTAGGACTATTAAAAATATAACAAAATACAGAACGTTTTAAATAATTGATTTGAATTGAATTGACATAACGACACAATGTAAAACGATCACTTACTGTCAATGTGGGACTTCTACCTCCTAAAGCATATTTCCACAAAATCAAACTTCATAAACTTCTTCTGTGCTTACTTTTATTTTGTAGAATAAACGGAAGTTGTGTAGTGCGTGACTACCGCACCGTTTCCGCAGAGGTCTTGTCCAGAGCCCCTCCCACAGGAAAATCTCTGTTTTGATTTGAATTTAACCAACCAAACGCAAGCAGAGGCGGATTTTCACGGGCAGAGGGAATTTTGAATTCGTATCATGCTATTTACACTCTTACACACACAAATTACTGTAATATAATTGTATTAAAACCCGACTACCTAGGAGTATCTTAAGGAGTGAAAAGACCAGATAAAGCTCGTGAAACGTGAGTCTAATGGCGGTTATTGAACTAGCAAATCCAGTAGCAACAGAACGCTAATTCAAAGGCTCTTTAAATCGCCATTTAAAAATTTCATAAAGTTTTACTTCATTGACGCTGCCTAATACACAATAATGAAAGCGATGAAAGAGGAGACTACTGAAATAAAACAGACTAACGACGACAAAGACCTCAGTAAGTTGCTTTTCTTACAAGTTCACGTGGCAACGAATTTCTTCGTCATGATGATAACAATAATCAGATAAGTACCTATATACCAGGATATTGTTTTACAATCTCGTCAACTGAATTTAGTGTCTCATTTAGTTTGTAGTCTTTGTAAGAGGTGCGACAACATTCCAGAGAAGTATGGAGAGAAGATCACCCTCCAACAACACAACCTGACTGTCCACTATTTCTGTCTGGTGAGAATGAGAAATCGCCAACTTACATTTAGTCTTTGGATTTTACAGTTGTCTGAGTGAAGTTTATACTGACATCTACTGATTAAAGACCTGCAACCATGGCCATAGACGTCTGTTACCTTTTTCAGACGTTGGTGATGTGTATTTGTGCAATACATTTCATTGTAGAGTCCCTTTTTCCATTTAGACTTAAATAGTATCTTTTTTTCTCCCACAAAACTCATTATTTCTTATTTTTAAACATTTTATTATTTTTTTTTTATCTAAAATGTTACTCCTGCCACTACCCCAGTTTGATGATCAAAAATCTACCCTAGATGATCACAGATATATATATACTTGGTTATTTGTATATGTTCTGTCAGCCATGAATCTCTTATGGTAATACAGAATATCACACCTTGCCTATTGTATTTAATTCAGACTATTTAAAAATATGAAAGTTGGTAACTTCTAAATCTAGTTAATAGCATTATTTTGTACAGGAATTATAGAAGGCACCACCAAAGTCATAATTCAAGAATAAAAGTGAGTCAGTTATTCTTCTATATAATTTTACAGCTGATGTCCAGTGGAATATGTCAGAGAGGGGAGGAGGATGAAGATGTCCATGGTTTTCTCGTGGATGACATAAAAAAGGAGATCCGCAGATCTTCGAGACTGGTACATACACATTTGACCGTTGACATGTTACATTTAAAGGGATAGTTCACCCAAAAATGAAAATTAGCCCATGATTTACTCACCCTCAAGTCATCCTAAGTGTATATGACATTCTTCTTTCAGACAAATACAATCGGAGTTATATTAAAAAATGTCCTGGCTCTTCCAAGCTTTGGAGGAGTGAATGGTTGGTGATGGCTGTTTCTGTTTTGAAGTCCATTAAAGTGCATCTATCCATCATAAAAGTAATCCACACGGCTCCGGGGGGTTAATAAAGGCCTTTTGAAACAAAGCAATGCATTTGTGTAAGAAAAATATCCATATTTAAAACTTTACAAACCGTAATCTCTAGATTCCCCAAACTGTTGTACGCACGTTCACGAGAGACTGGCGTTCCAGCGTATGAGGTAGGACCATAGACTGTAAAAAAAAAATGGACGTAGTGTCCGTGACGTCACCCATAGGTTTCTGAAGAGAGTTTTTGAAGCCTCAAACCCGGCCGTTGCCATCTTGGCAGCGCGTCACTCCTGGATAACAGAAAATGGGCAAAGAGGACGTGGCTGGAGCTGAGGTGACGTGATGACTAACAGACAAACAGCAATCCACCTGTCACTCAAAATGGCAACGCCCTTAATTATGCAGAACTTTAAGACTTTATATAATGTAAACGAATGAGTTATAAAAAAATTCACCCCCATCACAGTTGTCATGAAGGGCAAAATTAGCCGTATAGACCAAAACCACAATTTGTACCAGGCTGTAAACATGTTTTTTTTCTGCTGTAAAGTTGGGCATTTTAACATGAAGCTCATTGAGATTCTGCTCCCTTTTGGAGCCTGTCCCTAGCGGCCAGTCGATGAATTGCAGTTTAATTCACTTTCGTATTGGCTTCAAGAGAAACTGGGGGAGGCTGCTGCTTGGGTAGGACGCTCCGGTGAGAATATGCTAGTTCTCGTGAGAACCAAGTTTTGTTTTGCTCTATCCTCTGTGCTTTCGCGTTCGTCACCGGAACTTACGCTATGCCTGCGTCCTACGTCATACGCTGGAAAAGCCAGGACATTTTTTAATATAACTCCGATTGTATTCGCCTGAAAGAAGGGTGATAGTTCATTTTTGGGTGAACTATCCCTTTAATACTGCAGAAATGTGTCTGAGTCTATATCTCTGTTTGACTTGCAGAGGTGCATGCACTGCAAAAAGGCTGGTGCTTCAGTGGGGTGTTCCATTAAAAGCTGTCGGCAAATGGTCCACATGCCTTGTGGATTAGAGCAGGAGTTTATTTTCCAGTTTACAGACTTGTTTCCGTAAGTGTCTCTTGTGATATGCAAAATTTCACAAGTTCAAAAGTTATTTTTTTTTCTGTGTTTATTAAAGAATTCACATTTGCTCAGCAGCCATAGAGTGGTGCAGGGATGATGTATTTTTGTAGGCCAACCCAGAAGTTAGTATTAGTATACTAGTTAGTATTTGGTATTGATGATGGCAATCATTTGCAGGTCTTTCTGTAAAAAACATGCACCTAGTCAGTCCTGCGTCTCCAGCCCCAGTCTGCCCGTCTCCTGCTCTGTATGTCTGGAGCCCATTGAACCCGTCCTCTCCTACAATGTCCTCAAGTGTCCTGCGTGTCATGGAAGCTGGTTTCACAGGGATTGTGTACAGGTAATTGTACCACAAATTCAAACATATTAAAAGATGAAAATCTGGAATTAGAAATTTCAGTCTTGTTCTTAACTCTTATGTTCCAGCATTATGCACACAGTGCTGCCATGTTTTTCTTCAAATGCACACTATGCAATAACAAGGACCAGTTTCAGCAGGAAATGCTCAGAATGGGAATATATATACCGGAGCGGTAAATAGAATTTATTTCCTTCTGATACTGATTCAAGGTGATATTTTCTCATATATATATATATATATATATATATATATATATAATTACAGTGGGGAGAACAAGTATTTGATACACTGCCGATTTTGCAGGTTTGCCCACTTACAAAGCATGTAGAAGTCTGTAATTTTTATCATAGGTACTCTTCAACTGAGTGACGGAATCTAAAACAAAAATCCATAAAATCACATTGTATGATTTTTAAGTAATTAATTTGCATTTTATTGCATGACATAAGTATTTGATACATCAGAAAAGCAGAACTTAATATTTGGTACATAAACCTTTGTTTGCAATTACAGAGATCATACGTTTCCTGTAGTTCTTGACCAGGTTTGCACACAGGTTTTGGTCCACTCCTCCATACAGACCTTCTCCAGATCCTTCAGGTTTCGGGGCTGTCGCTGAGCAATACGGACTTTCAGCTCCCTCCAAAGATTTTCTATTGGGTTCAGGTCTGGAGACTGGCTAGGCCACTCCAGGACCTTGAGATGCTTCTTACGGAGCCACTCCTTAGTTGCCCTGGCTGTGTGTTTCGGGTCGTTGTCATGCTGGAAGACCCAGCCACGACCCATCTTCAATGCTCTTACTGAGTGAAGGAGGTTGTTGGCCAAGATCTCGCGATACATGGTCCCATCCATCCTCCCCTCAATACGGTGCAGTCGTCCTGTCCCCTTTGCGGAAAAGCATCCCCAAAGAATGATGTTTCCACCTCCATGCTTCACGGTTGGGATGGTGTTCTTGGGGTTGTACTCATCCTTCTTCTTCCTCCAAACACGGCGAGTGGAGTTTAGACCAAAAAGCTCTATTTTTGTCTCATCAGACCACATGACCTTCTCCCATTCCTCCTCTGGATCATCCAGATGGTCATTGGCAAATTTCAGACGGGCCTGGACATGCGCTGGCTTGAGCAGGGGGACCTTGCGTGCACTGCAGGATTTTAATCCATGACGGCGTAGTGTGTTACTAATGGTTTTCTTTGAGACTGTGGTCCCAGCTCTCTTCAGGTCATTGAGCAGGTCCTGCCGTGTAGTTCTGGGCTGATCCCTCACCTTCCTCATGATCATTGATGCCCCACGAGGTGAGATCTTGCATGGGGCCCCAGACCGAGGGAGATTTGCGCCAGCAGTTGTTGCCTTCTCATCAAGCTGCTTGCCTATTGTCCTGTAGCCCATCCCAGCCTTATGCAGGTCTACAATTTTATCCCTGATGTCCTTACACAGCTCTCTGGTCTTGGCCATTGTGAAGAGGTTGGAGCCTGTTTGATTGAGTGTGTGGACAGGTGTCTTTTATACAGGTAACGAGTTCAAACAGGTACCGTTAATACAGGTAATGAGTGGAGAACAGGAGGGCTTCTTAAAGAAAAACTAACAGGTCTGTGAGAGCCGGAATTCTTACTGGTTGGTAGGTGATCCAATACTTATGTCATGCAATAAAATGCAAATTAATTATTTAAAAATCATACAATGTGATTTTCTTGATTTTTGTTTTAGATTCCGTCTCTCACAGTTGAAGTGTACCTATGATAAAAATTACACACCTCTACATGCTTTGTAAGTAGGAAAACCTGCAAAATCGGCAGTGTATCAAATACTTGTTCTCCCCACTGTGTGTGTGTATGTGTGTGTGTATGTATGTGTGTATATATATATATATATAAAATAAATGAATGAATGAATGAATGAATGAATGTTTGGCATCTGAACACAATGAATAACAAATATAATTTTCCATTACTATATATGTGAATTTATTGTATATTTTTCAGGGATGCGTCATGGGAACTAGAGGAAAATGCATATGGAGAGTTACTGCAAGTGTACCAGCACTGTGATGCAGTAAAGTGTCGTAGCCACAAAGGTCGTAAACACAGCTCACAGTCAGGGTAATCGGTGCATTTTATTCAGTCATTCTAAAATAATGAAATGGATTGTCATATTGTTTTTGAAAAGGATTCTAACTATCATTAAAAAATTAGAAATTCTTTTGTTTCACAGGTTGTTTGAAATTGTTCGTTGCAAGTTGTGTGGATCCAGGGGAACTCATCGAAAGTGCTCCAACCTTAGGCTTTATGAAACCGACTGGATTTGTGCTGACTGTAAAGCTGCTATTGAGGAAAACAGTAAGCTCTCTGAACTATTGTTTAATATCTGCTTATTTTGTAGAATTATTCCAAAGTTACATACTTGGATGTGGAATTTTTTATTTTATTTATTTATTTTTTTCCACCTTTTGTAAACTGCCTTTTATTACATTTTTGTTTGTTTTTTGGCAGAGTCAGTGCAATTGCCAAACCATGTTGAGTCCCCACTGGCTATAAGGCAAGAGAGGAAGAGGCTGTTTAGAAGCATCTCTGACCTTCACCCTTCACTCGTCACTAAAAGGTACTTGCCTAATCAATAGAATCTGGTTTGAGTAGGAAACATTCTAGGTTGTTTATAAGTTCATATACCATAAGGTTGTGTGCTGTTGATTATCACAGAAATACTTTCAGGCTCATTCCTCAGTTTGTCATTGTACAGTGATTGTAAAGTGACCTTGTACTTTTGGACTCTATATAAATAAAAATATTATTACTTTTTATAAATAATAATTATTATTGTTCCTTTAGATTATTGATTTCAGTTTCTTCACCACCACCAACAAAACACCCAAACCCATCATCAATGAATTTTGTGGGGTTGCTGCCCTCTAGCAGAATCCATTTCAACACACACTGAAGCTGATCCATTAAATCATGATATTTGCTGTATTTAATTTTTGGTCACCTTTAGTGAAAATGTGAAATATTCCTTGTTTTCTAGGCAGTGTGTGCCAGCTACTTCTCCAGAGGTCTTAATGGATCTGGCCTGTCAGATATCACTGCAGCAGTCCACAGAGGTGCTAGTGGGAGATGATGATGGGGTGATGGAAGCAGCCCTGCAGGTTCTGCGGCAAAGTGACTTTAATCCCTGTTGTGCACTTTCTGTGAAATTCTCCAAAGACAAACTGAACAACAACATTAGGAATCAGCGTCGCTTTCTCAGACGTCTTGTTTCGAAACTGCAGATGTCAGAAATCTTTGAGGGACCTGATGGAGCTAAAAACCTGGCTCTGAACTCAAAAGGTAGGACAGATTCTTTAATTTAAACTTGTTTTCATTCCTTTTCTTGAGAATTTACCATTCCTGACTAATACAGTGCCTGACAACTTAACCTTAACCTTCAAAACTAACAATTGTTGTGTGTGAACAGCTCTGAGGGATGATCTTTACTTTGAAGTCGGCAGTCTGTTGGCCCTCTCTTTGATTCACGGAGGTCCTCCCGTGGGCTTCTTCTCTCCAGCGCTTTACCATAGTCTGTTCAACTATCCAACAAACTACAGGCCTACTTTACAAGACCTCGGATACACTGCTTTTGCACATAAAATCAGACAGGTGAGTTATATGTTGTGCTTCAAAGCTGCTGTTGCATTGAGACACATGATTACAATGAACCGAACGGTTGTTATACACCTGCTAAACTCTGTATGCACTTTTAGATTGCAGAAGCAAACTCAATGAAGGTGCTGAGACGTGCGATGCAGTCAGCGTCACAGTACTTGGAAGCTGCAGGCTGCTGGCGAAAGATCAGCAAACTCTCCGAGAAGGACATGTTGGTGGAGGATGTACTAAATTTCTACCTGATCATCAGACTACAGCTGCCTCTGCAGAGGTTGGTACCCTAAACTGCCTGTGTTCTGTTTTATTACATATATTTTAGCATTTATAAAACATAGTTATATCATTAATTGAACATTCAGCACCATTCAAAAGTAGGGGGCAGTAATTTTTTTTTTTTTTTTTTTTTTTTTTTTTTTTTTAAATAAATAAATCACTACTTTTATTTAGTATGGATGCATTAAATCTATTGAAAGTGACAGCAAAAACATTTAAAGGGTACATAACACACACAGTTTCTGCCAATCTCATGTTAATCTTGAGTACCTATAGAGTAGTATTGCATCCTTCATATCTCCAAAGACTCTTTAGTTTTATCATATTTATAAAAGACAGATACGCTGTACCGATTCTTTCCGAAAACAGCCGAACTTGTGGAGGCGTGCAGTGGGTGGAGCTAAAGAGCCACAAGCGCACACACACACACAATACATCATGGCGTTATCCCTGGATAACTTTCGATTCACTATACGTTCGTGTTGTTTACATTATATGCACTTATGCGCCGATTGCCAACAAAACACAGGCATTTTCACTCAGCGCCTGCGGTTTCGACTCATGACCGGGAACAAACAAACACACTTGCAGAACTCTGTTGCTGCTCCGGAGAAACAAACTGCATCCACTGTTTCCTTAATGCTGGGTTATTTGGGAAGCTGAACAAGGTTATCTTTCCCTCACAAGCAAAAACACACTTCTTTAGTGACATTGTTGATTTCATGGTCTAAAAACAAAATGACAGTGCTGTCGACGGCTTCCGTAATCCGAACGAAGCTTGTTGATGTGTGCACTCTTGCTCTTGCTCTGGTTGATGTGCACACACGCTCATCTGGGAGAAGTGCCCATACAAAGAATTCCGCCCTTTATGATGTCATACAGGGCCATATTCGAAAAAAACTTTCAGAAACTTATTCGAATCCTGAAGGAGGAGTGTATTTGGCACAGAAATACTTTGTCATACATCCAAGTCGTTTTTTGAAATTTTGGTCATGTTTAGCATGAGAATCTCTCTAAAAAAAACTTTTTAACAGTGTAAATAAGTCAGAATGCATGAAATAGCATTAGACACCTTTGCTATAAAAGCTATAAATGCTGTTCTTTTTTTTAGCTTTCAATTCATCTTAGGATCCTGAAAAATTGTGCATTTAAGAATTCAGTAGATGCTTTTATCCAAAGTAACAAAGTAGAGGAGTATCAAAAATTTGTCACAGAGCTAGAGGAGAGCAAAGCTTGGAAGAGTAAGAAGAGGGGTCCTCCCCCCATTTTTTGTGCAAGTGCATTGATTTAGTATCTCTGTTTCCACAGAAATATTAAGCAGCAAAACTGTATTCATCATTGATATAATATAAAATGTTTCATGAGCAGCAAATCAGCATATTAGAATAATTTAAGGATCATGTGACACTGAAGACTGAAGTAATGGCTGCTGAAAATTCAGCTTTGCCATCAGAGGAATATTACATTTTAAAATCTAGTAAAACAGAAAACAGTTATTTTAAATGGAAAGAATATTTCACAACATTACTGTATTTACTGTATTTTTGATCAAATAAATGCAGTCTTGGTGAGCATAAATGTCTTATTTCACAAATGTACAAACCCCAAGCTTTTGAATGGTAGTGTATATACATACTCAATGTGGAAAAATTCCGTACTGTAAAACACTAAGTAAATGCTCATTTAATTGCTTGTTCATATTGCTTTTGACAGATTTCGTGAAGGTTTAAGGACACTAGGACTGTTTGAGCAGGTGCAGATGTGTACAGAGGCTTTCTATTCAGTCTTCTGTGGGCCTGTGGAGAGGCTGACGGCTGAATCTGTCATGAAGCTCTTTACTGCCCGGTTTTCAGAGGAAAAAGAGCAACAAGCTAAAGAAAACACAACAATGAACTATTGGAAACAGTATCTGCATGAGTGTGATGGTATGTTCGCTACAACATTTGTATTGTGTGTTAGAATTTAGATTCTTATGCATATCATAAAATGTATGGTAATAGAATGACAAAGATGTGTTAGAAAACAAGCTGTTATTTGCATGATCTTAACCCTTCCATTGTTTTCCAGAGGGTCGGTGTGCAGCGTCACCTGAGGACATCCTAACATTCGCCACTGCTACAGATTTGGTTCCGTCCATTGGATTCAAACCCACACCATCTATTTCATTCTTCAGCTCACCAGACCCCTCATGTGCATTTCCTCAGAGCCACTGTGATGCCAATCATCTCATTCTGCCTATACTACCCTCTTATGAGCTCTTCAAGAAACACTTGGATTACACAGTGTGTCAATTCTCAATTATGCAGGACATTTGAAAAAAAAAAAAAAAAATCTCCTAACCGGATATTTCATTGATTCATGGTGTACATTTATCTAATGTAAAAGTCTAAAAGTCTATTTATTGGGGTTAACAAGTACTCACTCACATTAGCGTTAACTGATCATAGGTTGCTCCTCATTCTATGTATCAGTTGTCTGATAAACCCAGGTGTTGCTAACTCTTTACAGTTATGTAGCAGTACATTCAATACATGTTCTACTACACAATCTTAGAAGTGATAAGATTCTCTTCTTTGTGTGTTTTAAAAAAAAATTGTATGTTTTTGTAAATTTAGGCTTTCAAGTTCTGGAAAGTTGATCAAGTGCATGTGTAAATGTTTAGCTCATTATAAATGGTGTAGGAGCTGATTTTACCTGCCACACACTTCAGAAGTGCATTGGTTTTTAGCTAGTATCATTACCAAAGTTTATACTGTTAAGTAGTTTATACTGTTTTGTGTTCAGCCGAACAGCATGGTTATTTAGCAGTGATTTAGTTTTTTCCTACAAAAGTATACGATAACAAGGTTGTCATTTCCTGGTAGCCACAAGATGGTGCAAATGCAGGGTTGTTTTTTTTTTTTTTTTTGCCACATAATAGCTGACTGCTCCCACTGTATATGAATCAGTAGTTAATGAGTTAAATGATCTTACTGTTTGTGCCAGAGAGCCATGAAACATACAAGAGCAGGTATGCGTTTGTCCTTGAATAGTGTTTTATTTCTGATGTAGTTTGAGAGTGCATGATCTTGCCAGCTCTATATCATAACTTATTAAACTCTTTTTACTTTTGTTACCCTCAGTGTTTTATTAAATAATTGAGGATGGCTTATTTTTAATGAACGATGTCTTTTCAACCAGTCTTAAAACATCACACTTCAAAAATGGCCCAATAACTGATCATCAGGCCATTGATCTGTCAGCGTGCGCGTTTTTTGCACACAGCGGTTCGCCGGTTGCCACGTCACCCTCGCAGTCGTCACTGCATAAACAGTAAAGATGGCGGCCTCCATCCGGGAAAAACAGACAGGTCTGTTCATAAGTTTGAATTTATACTGAAACACTCAATGCTGTTGAAATATATAATTTTTCACGCATTCTGTAAATATTATTTAAAATGCATACATTGGTACCGAATATATCATAGCTGAAATTGTACAGTCCTGTCAGTGTAGCTGTGGATGCTAACCGTGTTGTTAATCTAGCAGCTGGTTAACATCAGATGAATGGACGATTAACCAGCATGAATAGTACAAGAAGTACTTGTCCTTTTATGACTACGTACAGTCAACAAGCTCGTTTATGAAATCTACGGCTATTAATATCCCTTATACCTGTCATAAGGAACCCATAATTTGATTTGACAAGATAGCTAAGATCACTTAGCGAAAAGTATTAAGCTTACTATTTTGTGGTACAGTATAATCATGGTTAATGTGTTACATGGGTACTGTTTTTATGCTGAGGTTATTTTTATGGTTTACATCGTCATTTATGGATATTGACAGACTCTGTGCAGCTGCTACTATGTAAAATGTTATTCGTCTTTATAAATATGCAGTAGATAATTTGTTGTTTAAAATCGACAGCGTGTGGACATTGCATAAAATACATAATTCTGAAAAATGACGTGTTTCTGGTATAATACTGCCAAAGCATGTAGGTATCAGCAATTTATTCTTTAAATCACAAACAAGATGTCTGTTTGTGATATTTTAAAATATTCATATTTCATGTTTCTGTCTTCAGCTGCTCTGAAGCGAATGCTTAACTTCAATGCCCCACCTCTGAAAAACACAACAGCTGAGCCGGTATGGAAGGTAAGGGTACACAGCAAACACTTTGGGGTTTCCTCATCCACTATGCATTGCTCTTTAAACATGGCTCAGTGACGTTTTTTATAGTTATAATTTGCATGCACACTAACCCTTTGCAATACTTTTTAGGTTCTTATTTACGATCGCTTTGGCCAAGACATCATATCTCCTCTGCTGTCTGTGAAAGAGTTAAGAGACATGGGCATCACTCTGCACCTGTGAGGACCTCTAAGACTTTTTCTTTTGAAATCAGTGATTTAATTAGATTGATTAAATAAAGACTGTTTTTTTTGTTTTGTTTTGTTTCCTTTAGCTTGTTGCACTCAGATCGTGACCCCATTCCAGATGTTCCTGCCGTTTACTTTGTAATGCCCACAGAGGAGAACGTTGACAGGATATGCCAAGTAATTATGTTCACTAAACTGAATTAGTATTTTTGTCAGTCCCATTCCAGGACAATTTGTGAAGATCACACTATTGCAAAACTAATGGTTATTTTTACCATCACAGGACCTCCGAAACCAACTATATGAGTCCTACTATTTGAACTTCATCTCCGCAATCTCCAGAAGCAAGTTGGAGGACATAGCAAGTGCTGCTCTAGCAGCTAATGCAGTAAACCAGGTGACCAAAGTAAGTTAAACACATTTATTAATTGCGAAAGGTAATGGTAGTTGTAAATTTGATTCAGTTTGCTAGAGCTTTTAATCCCTGCTAGAGCTCTATAAATTCCTGAAGAAAGGCAAATAACGTACTCCTCGTTTTTATTATGAAGTTCAAACATTAGACTGTTCTGTCTCTCCTCAGGTATTTGATCAATATTTGAACTTCATCACACTTGAAGATGATATGTTCGTTCTCTGCAATCAAAACAAAGAACACATCTCCTATCATGGTAAGCTGCTAGACTCATTTGAAATATTGACTTTTATTCATTTAATTTGTAATCTGAATGAAGTTATTAATAGTGCTACTGTTCTGTCCCCTCAGCAATCAATAAGCCAGATATCATGGACACAGACATGGAAGGCATAATGGACACAATAGTGGATAGTCTCTTCTGCTTCTTTGTCACTCTTGGTAAATAATGACAGATATTTTGATCCTTTCATGCACATATACTGCCATTCAAAAGTTTGGGGTCAGTAATATTTTTAAAATATTTTTGAAAGAAGTCTCTTCTTCTCACAAAGGCTGCATTTATTTGATCAAAAATACAGAAAAATAGTAATATTGTTAAATATTATACTGTGATAGCAAAGCTGAATTTTTAGTAGCATTTACTCCAGTCTTCAGTGTCACATGATCCTTCAGAAATCATTCTATTATGCTGATTTGCTGCTCAGGAAACATTTCTTATTAATATCAATGTTGAAAACAGTTTTTTGATGAATAGGAAATTTAAAGAACAGCATTTATTTTTAAACAGAAATCTTTTATAACATTGTATATGTCTTAACTGTCACTATTGATCAATTTAATGCATCCTTGTTGAATAAAAGTATTCATTTCTTAATTAAAAAAATCTTACTGATCCTAAACTTTTGAACAGTAGTGCAAATATTGCCGTGTGAGTTGGAAGCATTTATTTTTAAAGATTTCTGTGCCACTATCAGCACCAAATGAAATGGCATAAAATAATGATCAATGATTCCCAATCACTCCCTCTGTCTGCCATTGTTTGGCCAAACATGTATTCCCACCGATAACTAATGTGAACAGAGCGGATGCATTTACAGCTCAACAGAGCCGTAGTGTTTTTTACACTCTTGAGGGGAATCAGACAGCAAATTACTTATAGTTGTCTGCATATTAAACTGTCATAGGACAAAATATTTTAACATCCAAAAAATGACACATTTCACCTTTAAATTTTTCTTGCTCCCTAAATCTCATGTGCTAAGACAATCATTTTCTCATATGGGGATGTTCAGTGCTTTATAATCCATCTGAACTCTGTGTTCTTTCATGGAACATGAAGTATTTTACAAAGACCTGATATTTAATCATAATTAAAGAGCAGTTTTTTTTTTAATAATAATTCTCACATTACAGCCATTAGTTTAACTCTCAACTGTCATAAAGAGCCACTGGGTGGCAGAACCTTCCTACTGTTGTTTCTGTATATTACTCAAAGGACAAAAACATTTAGATATGCATTGGATATTTCATATAGGTCTATTTACATACTACATGACTACTAGAATGGTATATGGCAGAAACTTCACAATTCAAATGAAGTGCATTGATCAAGCCTGTATTGTTGTTTTTGAAATGTGATTTTGTGTGTCTTGGGAGCCTGTGAGCAGATATTTAATGCACCCTCCTATTGGCAGTACAGTGAGCTTTCCTGTTATCATAGGTGCTGTCCCAATAATCCGATGTCCAAGAGGGAATGCTGCCGAAATGGTAGCCGTGGTAAGAGACCCACTGCTCTGTTTTTTTAATGTTCCTCTGATACTTTCTTTATGAACAGTCTGAGACACCTTTGTATTCTCCTGCTCGGTAAAGAGGGGTTTACGGATTCAGAAATAGTGTAATAGAATGGCTGTGGTTATTTGACCACCTCAACCCCTGCATAATCTCTTTGTTGCGGTGCATTTGTACATTTTATACTCTATGTGCACAGCGTGCAAACTGATACAGTCGCTTAATTCAGTTTCACTGATGGTACAGAATTCTTCTTTGTTCCGTATGTGGGATTCAGTCCAACCTTGGCTCGCTTTCACTAGAGTGCTAAGCTTTTAGATGATTAGTTTCAGTGAAAGAATGTCTCAATGTAATATGAGACAAAATTAACACCTGTCGCTCAGGTTATTGGATTAATTTATTTTATACATATTGTACAACTCGTTTTTACTGGAAATATTAGTCATGTTGATTTAACACTTTTTCATCACAGAAACTTGACAAGAAACTGAGAGAGAATCTGCGAGACGCTCGTAACAGCCTGTTCACCGGAGACACCATGGGCACTGGCCAGTTCAGGTGGAGCAAAAACACACCCCCATGCAACTGATGTGAAGAGATTATGTATATTAGTTTAAGCCATAAGTCTCTGTAAAGTATTTATTCTATTTATTATTGTTATAAAAAGCCTAATCCAATACACAAATCCCTATAAATAGATAGATGGACGGACGGACGGACAATCTATAGACATGTTTTAGTATTGGGCCATAAAAAATCTCCCATCTTTCCCTCCACCTCTCCCACAGCTTCCAGAGGCCGCTGTTTGTTCTTGCCGATCGTAACTTGGATCTAGCAACTCCTCTCCACCACACATGGACGTATCAGGCTCTCATTCATGATGTGCTGGTGAGCAGAACCTTAAACATAACCTCACATGGATCCACAATTAATACTCCTTTTTTTCTACTAGTGTTAATGTATTTTTTTCCCTAAATGGAATCTTCAAATAGCTCCGAGTTGCAGCATATGGAAAGATGAAGTTATTGCAGTTATCATATGGATGACAAAGGGGTTTCATGAAATGTGGAATGTACGTGCTGGGTTGCTTTTTGTGCCAGTGATTATTAATCATTTGGGTATTTTTTTCCACCAACTCAAAAATGGTAGCAGAGGGATTTTACTCTGTGTTTTTTATTCAGAGTAAATAATTTTGACCATTCTTCTAGAAGCGCATTTGTGAGGTCAGTCTCTGATGTTAGACGAGAAGGCCTGGCTCGCAATCTCTGCTCTAATTCATCCCAAAGGTGTTCTATCGGGTTGAGGTCAGGACTCTGTGCAGGCAGTCAAGTTCCTCCACACCAGACTTGCTCATCCATGTCTTTATGGACCTTGCTTTGTGCACTGGTGCGCAGTCATGTTGGAACAGAAAGGGGCCATCCCCAAATTGTTCCCACAAAGTTGGGAGCATGAAATTGCCCTTTTACAATTAAGAGTTCCTTTTACTGGAACTAAGGGGCCAAGCCCAACCCCTGAAAAACAACCCCACACCATAATCCCCCCTCCACCAAACTTTACACTTGGCACAATGCAGTCAGGCAAGTAACGTTCTCCCTGGCAAACGCCAAACCCAGACTCATCCATTGGATTGCCAGACACAGAAGCGTGATTCGTCACTCCAGAGAACACATCTCCACTGCTCTAGAGTCCAGTGGCGGCGTGCTCTACGCACTGTTCTTGAGCTAATCTGAAGGCCACACGGAGTTTGGAGGTCTGTAGCTATTGAAAGTTGGCGACTTCTGTGCATGCGCTGACCCCGCTCTGTGATTTTACATGGCCTACCACTTCGTGGCTGAGTTTCTGTTGTTCCCAGTTGCTTCCACTTTGTAATAATACCACTAACAGTTGACCGTGGAATATTTAGTAGTGAGAATTTCACGAATGGACATCACGGTACCACGCTTGAATTCACTGAGCTCCTGAGAGCAACCCATTCTTTCACAAATGTTTGTAGAAGCAGTCTGCATGCCTAGGTGCTTGATTTTATATACATGTGGCCATGGAAGTGATTGGAACACCTGAATTCAATGATTTGGAGTGGTGTCCCAGTACTTTTGGCAATATAGTGTATGTTATTTTATGTCCTGTATTGTGTTTTGCCTTGCCTAACCAACCTATGCCCTATATCAGGAATTCCACCTGAACCGGGTCAGTGTGGAGGAGTCTCAAGGGTCAGAGGCCAGCCCAGCAGGAGCACGACCCAAAAAGAAAAACAAGAAGAGCTATGATCTCACTGCTGCTGACAAATTTTGGCAAAAACACAAAGGAAGGTAAATATCTACTGTCAATAAAAATCATGTATCCAAATGAAGGTTATTTTTGTTCATTAACAAATGTTTTTAATTGTTTTTTCTTTCTTCAGGTATTTAGTAACTAGTATAAATAATTTATTATGATATGAAATCTATTGAACTGATGACTGTGTAGTAATGTGTCTGATGGAAGTGCATTTGACTTTGTTTCTTTTCTACATTTTGCTAATAAGTTTCCAGAGACCTTATTTTATCCTATTTTTTATTAAAGTGATAGTTCTCCCAAATATGAAAATTGTGTCATAATTTACCCTCATGTCATTCCAAACTTGTATGACTTTATTTATTCTTTTTTTTTGTCCATACTATAGAAGTCAATGGGCACCAAAACAGTTTTGCTTACCAACATTCTTCAAAATATATTTTTTGTGTGTTTCACAAAGAAAGAAATTCATACATCCATCCTTCGGATGAGACGTTAAACCGAGGTCCTGACTCTCTGTGGTCATTAAAAATCCCAGGATGTCCTTCGATAAAGAGTAGGGGTGTAACCCCGGCATCCTGGCTAAATTTGCCCATTGGCCCCTGTCCATCATGGCCTCCTAGTCATCCCCATATACTGATTGGCTTCATCACTTTGTCTCCTCTCCACCAATCAGCTGGTGTGTGGTGGGTGTTCTGGCGCAATATGGCTGCCGTCGCATCATCCAGGTGGATGCTGCACATTGGTGGTGATTGAGGAGATTCCCCCCTTCTATATGTAAAGCGCTTTGAGTGCCTAGAAAAGCGCTATATAAATGTAACAAATTATAATTATATAGGTGATAGATATAGAATGACATGAGGGTAAATTATGACAGAATTTTCTTGGGTAAACTATCCCTTTAAGGACATTTAACAAACCAACTGTACTGGCAAATGTGTAAATGTTTAATAGGAAAGCATCCCTAATTGTCTTAATTCATTCAACTGGTTTGTCAGATGTCACCGTGTTCATTAATGTTTAAGAATGTTTGCTATTTTGCTGTGTTTGCTGTTATTAATTTTTGCAAAATTGCATCAGTTCAGTGTTTTGGAAACTGTTTTAGTTTCAATCCTGCTTTCAAGGCTGTATCCAGCAGTTTATACAGATTTATTTACAACAGCTTAATGACACTTATTTTTAGCTTCCTCTGCAGAAAAGCATTTAATTGATTTCTGTTCACCATTTCAGTCCGTTCCCTGAGGTTGCAGAAGCCGTGCAGGAGGAACTGGATACATATCGAGCCCAAGAGGATGAGGTTAAACGCCTCAAGAGCATCATGGTAGGTTGATAAGGCTGATGCTAAATTATATATGAAGGAATTGTTGCATGCTGGTTAACACGGATTAATGTGGTTTTCTTCAAAGGGCTTAGAAGGGGAAGATGATGGAGCCATTAGTATGTTGTCAGATAACACTGCCAAACTTACCTCAGCCGTCAGGTAAGAAGTTTTTCGTACTATGAAGTAAATATTTTTGCGTAAAGGACCAGTATCATGTATTGAACATATTAATTATTAACATGTGCAAATTAATTTGGATGGATATTTTTTTGATTAATTTAATGCCAGAATTATAATGACAAATATTTATATAAATAATATTTATATAAATTATAATATATTTTACATATGAGTCAAAATCTGCTAAGGGGTAATTAAACGTAACAAATCATGTAAAATCGTCTTTTATTGAAAAATTAAATAACATTTTATCAAATTTTGATAATTGCTTTAATCTTTTAAACAACTGAAAAGATGATCAAACTACATTTAAAAAAAATCACCTGTCAAGTTTATAATATATATTACATCAGCATAGTAGTAGTAGTAACTTATTAAAAGTTCATCTATTGTAAAAGTTATGAAAAAAAGATCAGTCAAGAAAATTATTGAAAATATTAAAATCAAGAATGTCACAATCAGAATGCGTAGTTCATGCATAAAAAATGTCAAATCCAGCACATTAAACAATGATCATTATGTTTTTAATGTGCATTATTGTCTTTAGCATGCAGTGTGAAGTATTTCACTCATTCTATGATCATTCTGATTGAATTTCAGCGAATGAAGAACAAATTTATAACAAAGTTATGTATTATCCTACGTGATATACAGCATGTTAAAGCCGCTCAGGCCGACATTTTCTCCCACTTCTCGGAAAGCAATGATGCATTTAAAACATCTGGTAGTGTGACTTTTTCAGGAAATGCATGTACTTGCTGGACCTCTACTTCTCATAAATACTACCGTGTATTGTACACGTTATTTTTTGACAGACATCGATGTCATGATATTCAAATGATGTGGATCTAAAAACAGATGGATCGTAAGGTAATATTAGTTTATTTCTTAGCCGGCAAGTATTCAGTGAAGTGATTGATGCCAATGAATGTGTTATGTCAAATATTCCAACTGACAGCCAGCATGACAGACGTAATAACATGCTTAGGGGTGAACTATGTTTGATTTTTGGGTAATCATAAGACGTGCTGTAGATGTTCAAAATGCTTTTCACGTAGTTCATTATACTTATTTTACGGTATAGTTAATTTCGTGGCTTAAATAAATGACGTTACTCAGTGATTGACATGTTTGGCTTGTCAAAAATGTTACACTCAGCTGTTGCAAATTTTTTTTAGTTTTTTTTTTTTTTTTTTTTTACTAGGAAAGGAGTGGTTTTGATGCACAAAGTTCGTTTTATTGTCTCTTATAACAATAATCTTTTATTTAAACCCGTGGCATTGCAGATCCTGTTATAAATAATAGTGAAAAATCACTTTTTAAAACTCTTGCTCCATTATTACCCCTTAGCAGATTTGGACTCATATTTTTAGTTTACATATTTAAATATATTTCAGTTTTTATTCAATTATGTATATGAAATTTATCCTAATATAATCTAATTACATCCAGTACTTGTCTCATATTGCACGAGAGCTGTTATTCTTATGTATTAGTCATTGCACTCACAAAGGGCCTACCGCTGTACCCCTGCCTGACCCTACGTGTATAGAGTAGGATAACAGCGTGCACTTCTCTCTCTAAACAGTTCTCTTCCTGAGCTCCTGGAAAAGAAGAGACTGATTGACCTCCACACCAACGTTGCCACAGCGGTTTTGGACCACATCAAGGTCAGTGCTCAATGAGAAAAATGTTTTTCATCTCTTAGGTTACATTTTCTCAGCACATTATATTTTTTCTGCGAGGTAGAGTTACATGTTGTTATTCTAAATTTGCCTGTCTGTCTTTAGAGCCGTAAGCTTGATGTGTACTTCGAGTACGAGGAGAAGCTCATGAGCAAGTCCACGCTCGATAAATCCCTGCTGGACATTATCAGTGATCCTGATGGTGAGTCTTTCTCCAGTTAAACATTCAAGGCTAATAGTCTCATTAGTTCCATCTCAGATCTGTGATAATGAACCTTAAGCCCTATTTGGACAGGATTTATTGTATACGGGGAGGTGGGGAAATGAAAGAATTACCAAAGCTTATCTGTGATTTTAATCTTGTCTAAATTGTCTATGTCAGTAATATTTGAGACCTTTTCTGCTCTGCGTATACTTGTGCTAGAAAAGATTACAATAGGATTGCACAATTAATCAAAATTAGCGTGTTATTAAAATTAACGTGATATTTCGCCAACACTTCGTGGCCTATGCATACTAGCTTGCTTGATTTATGTTAGTTACACGTTATGTTAAGTGTTTCCCGCGTGAGGTACTTTGTGTTGTACGTTGCCATGATGTTCACACGCACACGAAACTACTACGAACGTACCTCAACGTTTTCAGTGCTTACACCGAACCCAAATATGTTCAGTCAATGACTGTATATTGTGTTCAATAAACATAACACATTTGTGATAATCTGTTGCCCAAATATTTTATTTAATGTAATGTAGAATTGCTTTGCTTGTTAAGATAATGTAAACCCATGTGGCAAGAATGCCATTCTTCAGTTTAATGCAAAACAGAAATACAACAAATAGAATATCAGATCTCTGTCATTTGGCCAAAAATAAATGCAAAAAAAAATGCTTTTTTGCATAGTAACAATGTATCTTACAAGGTAACACAATGTAACTTTGCTCTCATTTGAAATATGTCCCCACATTAAGTCCTTGAATTTGAGGGTATTGGACCTGGAAAGTCCCTGAAAGGTCCTTGAATTTGAAGTTAACCAAGGTGTGGGAACCCTGTACTATGTAGTAACATTTAATTGAATCATTTGATACAATACACTTATTGTGTACATGCATGTTTTTATATTGTACTGCATATCATTACATCTGTAATTAATTTCTGTAATGACATCTATAATTACACTATTGACCCTTCCCTTACCCCTATACCCACCCTTAAACCTACTCATACCACCAAACCTGTCCCCAATCTTACCCGTATCCCACCTCAATAGTAGCACGAGTGTTTTGCAAAACAACATGGACACAATAAGTACATTGTACTTTGATATAAGTACATGGTAGGTAAAGACGCCTAATATAAAGTGTGACCATAATTTGTATCAGTTTTTTCCCCCCCATATCATGCAGCCCTAGATTACAGTGTCTTTTAACTTCTATACAATTCCCTGTAGAAATGGCCACAGGTAAAAACAATCCCATGTTAACTGTCATGCAAATAAATAACCTACTCTAACATCTGATTGGATGAGCCCTGCCCAAATCCTCTGTAAAATATGCATATCTGTGACTACACATCAGCTGCACAAGTTACTACAAACCAATAATAATAATGCTAGGTAATAGTAATAATATTGATGATGACAATAATAAGATCTTTGATTAATATGTGGCTTGGCAACCATGACAAACTACACATTCTGCCTGACAACACCCTATAATTGTGGTAAAATCTCTGTAATGCTTGGCCTCAAGTGGCTTCTTGCTTTAATAAGCCTTGACTTGTCAGCTGCTCTCTAAGCTTGACCGTAATCCAAACACCACTATATCCCTCAAAGCATGGCGTACTGCCTTAATGTCATAAAAATTTGTTTTACCAAGAACAGCCCCATCCTGAGAGATCAAACAAAACTAATTGAATGAGTAACTCATACCCCCTTCCCCTAATGAGAGGCTATCCCACCCCTCATCCTCATCCAGTCATTTCTCCAGTTTAGCGGACTGAAATGAATCGCATCCCTAGGGGGAAGCGGCCTGCTTTAAAGGCTCTCTGTGATGCTACCACAGGACGGGATTTGTTTTCTCTCCTGCCAGCATTGTGAGGTTTCAAGAGGACACTGTTTCTTGATCTCCACAGGGTCCTCTGTTGGTTCATGGGTTTTCTTATGAGTACACAGGAATGGCCACTAACTTAATGATAGTGATCAGTTATTTTTCAAGTGATACAGAATGCTTTATTGTTCCGATGAGCGCAATGTTTGATTTAGCAATCATGTTTCACCATTGGAGGGGACAAAAAACGCTAACAAACTCTAGTAGTTCTTGAATTTAAAGTAACTGTATGCATTTGCATGATGGCTGTATAAATGTTGTTCTTATTGGTAGCTGGAACAGCAGAGGATAAGATGAGGCTGTTTCTGATCTACTACATCACTTCCCAGCAGCCCCCATCTGAGGTAAGGCCCCACACCACCACGGTCATGATCAAGTAGTTATCATAATAAACTATACCCTGAAAGAAACTTAACAGAGCAAGGCAACCTTAAAGGAATAATCTGGGTTCAGTACAAATTAAGTTTAGTGGCAGCTTTTGCAGCATAATATAGATTACCACACAACAAAAGTGATTTTTGAGGCTTACTTTTTTATGAAAGCACTGACATCATTTTGTGTGTTAAAAATTCTGCATTATTTGAGCAGTGAATTTGTCTGTCATTTTAAGCGTTATGTTATCGTGACAACAAAAGTGTAAAATTGGATACACAGAAAATGTTTAGAAGCAATTTGTTCACAATAAAATCATGTATGTACGCATATTTGTTTACATCTGGTTGTACTATTGAAAAAATAGATATTTTAATATTTATGGATTGGCACCTTTCATTTCCATAGTGCATCAGATTTTTTTTCTTTTCTTTTTTTAAGTGGAAATTAATTTTTGTGGTAATCAACATTATGCTACAAACAGTGTCAACTGAGCTGAACCCAGGATACACCTTTAAGAGTATTAGATAAATAATCCTAAAAACGTGGATTGGAAAATTCGAGGATGACTGTGGTGGGCTACCCTGATGTGCACTTTCGGTAACACCACAGTTTATTATAATCAGTGGCAAATGCATGGATTTCATTGTTTGGGGACACATGGAGCCAAAAACATTCTGTCCATTCCCTATGAAGCTCAGCCCGGGTTCTTAAACTGTACTTTCAGAATCTGTCTTCAAAAGCCCTGTTGTTCTTTGGGACACATGCAGCGCAGATTTGAAGAACACTTACACCCTTTGATGCTATGGCCAAGTTTTATTACTCTTGTACCTTGATAAAGCAGGATTGTTCAGCTAATGGCAAGATCTTTTCTGTGGGATGTTACTTAAACGGCCATTCAAATGAAAGTTTTGAGATCTTGTGTACACTTCTGACACGAGAGGACGGAACCGTGGGACCAAGCTGGGATGGACGATGTCCAAGTGACCACATTTCAACCCTGGAGAAAGCACACTGACCCGTGCTGACTGTCATTCTCTATTATGTTTATCAATGCAGGCTGTAAAAGCTTTGACTTTCCAGAATGGTGTGCTCAGAGATTGAACTATTTTCTTTTGGTATCCTTTCTTTCATCTGTGTCCTCGTGATCCAGTGTGGGTTATTGTTGGCTGAGTATTTGCTTAAACTTCAAAAACAGCCATTTTGGTGTTTGTTTTCTGAGGCTGTAATTAGGTTGGTGACATGAAAACGGCCCTCTATTTTTTTTGTTTTCATCTTTGAGAGTTGACTGTTGAATAAAGACATTTGGTTCTTTTTAGGCTGATCTAGAACAGTACAAGAAAGCCATGGTTGATGCAAGCTGCGACCTATCCCCACTTAACTACATAAAGCAGTGGAAGTAAGTTCTGGCCATTGTCAACAAACACACAATAACACGCAGTCACATTTGCCTAGTTACTACATTAAATTCAGCAGAAAGATGAGAATAGTAGTGTTGCAAACTAATATGACCTATTTTCCAGAGCTTTCACCAAGATGGCTGCAACGCCAGCCAATTATGGGAGCAGTGGAGTGAAACCAATGGGGTATAAGGCTACACCAAATTTAATTCTCAAAATGTGAATGATTTTGTTGATGTGTTTTTAATGCAGTGGTCTGTCTTTTTTCAGACTGTTCTCGAGGGTGATGAACACTGGCTCCCAGTTTGTGATGGAGGGGGTAAAAAATCTAGTCCTGAAACAACATGTGAGTATTTATTACCACTTACACTTGAGGAAAAAAAGAATTAAGAAGCCATCCATATCTGCATCGACTACCATTAGCTAAATTTTATGATTTACACCTCAAATTGTGCCTCTTATTGAGGACGTGTGTTATTAACAGGGACATGTAGAGAGTTCCTCAGAGACAGGGGCTCAAATGTAAAAAAGGGGCATCTATCATTCTGGTGCTGCATAGTTTTGCAGAGTGCTTTTGAGTCAGTTCACATCTGATTTTTAAGTGATGCAATTTAGTTGTAAAATTTCATTTGCACTGTATTCTTTTCTATTCACCTTTGTTAAAAAGTGAAAACAGACAGTGGCTAATATAGTTTTCAACCAATTTTTGATGAACAAGACTGAGAAATTACCACTCCACTTCACATTGTCCAATGAAATTTGAGCTTGTTGTGCCACATCACGATTGGTTGGGGTATTATACATGACAAACCGGCATCGATGAATTATGTAATATTTTTAAATATGTAATATGTGGATTTTTAATTGAATCGACCCACTAATCACTGAGAGAGCGGTCCTCGGCTCTTGATCGCTTTTTGGTAAACAAACTGTCTAGTCACAGTTATGAATGTGCAACTACTTACATATACTCCTTGTATTTTATTTTTACAGTGAGCAAAATTATTACAACAAAAATGAATATGAATGAATAGTATATAGAATGAATGGAATGTCAGAATGCCCGAAGCAAGATGCAAACCCGTAGCAACACATTATGGCAACGTCTCAGACTTTCTGACAGCAGATACGTAAAAATAAACAGGAATTTTACAACTTTTGAGTGATTCATTACTGTTTTGTACACATTGCCATACTGATGATAATTAAAGTGCATTTTGTTTTATTGACCTCAATATTATTGTTGATTATTGTTGAGAGAGGCACTTTTGATTCATTTTGAAAAAGTGCAGGTGCTTGAGCCCCCAGAACTACCGATATTGCGTTTTTTTTGTGGCTCTTGTATGATAAATTGCTTTTCATTTGTACGTTTCTTTGGATAAAAGCAATTGCTAAATCATAAATGTCTGGTTTTTTTGGGTTAATTTTGATTCTTATTTTTTTCTCTCATATAGAACTTGCCGGTTACTCGCATCTTGGACAATTTGATGGAAATGAAGTCAAACCCGGTGAGCGCTCTTGTCTGTTTCTCCCTTTCCCTACATCGTTTTAACTTCTCCCTCATAAGCACAAATATTCCACATGTTTTGCTGCTGTATAAGTATGAAACTCATACTAACTTAATCATCTTTCGGATTGTTAGCTAAAAGTCTAAATCCAAAAATCTTTAAAGACCATTGTGTCCAGTGTACTCTTGTTATTGCGTATCACCAAGGCTGACTGCTTTACCTCCCACTGCGGATTAATCCATATGACACTGCAGCGCTATGGGACACTGAATTTGCTCGAACGGGGCACTAAAGAGGCTCTTTGAGTGTGCAATCCAGGCAATTTGAGCTGCACGTTTAATGCGACTGTCTCAGCCAGGGGAACACCTGCGGAGAGAGAGAGAAGGAGAGAGAGAGAGAGAGAGAGGGTTTCTAGTTTCTTGGAAGCAGTCCATTTGGGCTTTTCACCTTTGTGAGGCGAAACAGAGGTGCAAACCCCTCAGGTGCGCAGCACTAGGGGGCGTCTGTACAGAAGCCGAAGCTATTTCAGCGATAATTGGATTGTGTTCGTTGGTATATAAAGCATCAGGTATTGGATCACACTGGCGGTTTTATTATTAGGATTATTGTTGGATCACCTTGAAGGAAAAATCTACTTTGAAAATTTCTCCTGATGCTTTGAAATCAACTAGCTGCCAGGAGAGTGTGGGGGGAATGATTAATGCTGATTTTATATATAAAAATGTGGAATTACCACAAAGGATATGATGTGGCAAATCTTTGACAGCGCCCTCATAGGACTCCTCTTTATTTAGACATCTTGAATTCTCCCTAAGTACACTTCCAGGAACTATCCCGATGTGTTTTAAATATAAAACTCTGTAATGGAGACAGCTAGATGACATATAAGCTCTTGCAATCATTCTCTTGTGTAACAGTGGCCTTTTAGCTTCCCCTTCTCGTACCTTGACATAAAGACCTTATTTCCTTCTGAAACACCCTCAGGGTCCCTCTGATCTTCTCGGTCTTAAAAGCTGGGGTGGACAGATTGCCATATCCCGTTACCGACTGGAAATGCTTCCCCTTCAATGCCCATAAACCTGAATTGAACATAACCGTATTATCGTTTTCTCAGCTACTGGAATTTCAGTGTCCTGCACAATACGGCTGTTGTTGGGGAAGCTGGACAGCTGAGAGCTTCAGAATCTCCTGCCTCCGCCACTCGTCAGATAGTCCTTGCAGATGGGCCTGTACGACCAGATTGCAATAGTGTGTTCGGCTCTCGCTATTAATACTGAGTTTTGCTACCCAGTGAGGGTAAACCGATAGCAGAAAAATCTAGAGCTTTTTACCATTTGGAAGTGGAGTGGGGCTCTTCTTTCAGTGATCTGACGGCAAAGCATTTCTTCCCAGAATAAAGTATGCGCCAGCGCCAGGTCTGCCAGGCCAGGCTAACTGAGGTCCCGTGGGGGAAGAGACAGGCTTGGCCCATCCGATACAGAGGATGAGGAAGTAGGAGGCCATTGGCCTCTGCCTCAGAGACAGTTCTCCTCAATTTGTGTCAGGACTCTTCAAAGCAGAGAGATGATAATCTTGCTTTTAAAGTCAAGCTGGAGGACATTTTACTGTTTGAGGCTTCTAGTTCTCAGATGAATGGTTGCTGGGAAGCTTTAGATCTTGATAAGCATTTAATGTAGATGGATGAGGTGGTTTTTAGGAGATGGTGATATGGGGAGGGTGCGCTGAGTGTTATTTCATCCCTAATTTATTTACGCGCTCTGTAATCCCTAATGTTATGTGTTGTGATTTTTTTTTTTTGTAGGAGACGGATGACTACAGATACTTTGATCCCAAGATGCTTCGCGGAAGCGAGAGGTAGGACACTGAAGACAAAGTCTGGGCTCCTTATATTTTCAAATGATACATCTCTGTGTTTGACTTGGTCCCACTGTATTCAAATATTATGTTAAAGGCATTTGATCCATGGAGGAATTCTAAATCGCTTGTGTCTTTATTACATATACATAAGGCAGTATTGAAGTTAGGTAAATAACGGATCTGCACATCCTTGCCAGAGCTGGAACTTTCCACTGAAAATATTTAGAATATAAGGAGATCTGTATTTTTTTTCCACAACTATTGGCTATTTTCACTCTCTGCCTGTGATGATGAATTAATCCTAACTGTTTTAACTCCCTCAGCTCTATTCCAAGGAACAAGAACCCTTTTCAAGAGGTCAGTATAAAAAGCAATGGTGATATCTGATGGTCGTGATTTTGCACCGTGAGGATGTTGATATGGCATCTTCATGGTTTGGCACCCATGTGCTGTAACCTGGCAGGGTTAATGTTAGTCACAGATAGCCTTCTCTTCCTAGTGGAGATTAGGCCCTGCTGATGACAAAGTGAGTTGGAAGCCCAGAGTGTCTGAGCTCACGTCTGTAGGAGGGCTGCTTGAAATATTACAGTGTTTAATTTAATACAGAGCGTTTGTACAGTGTGCGTTGAAATTCACACATGATTAAGCTTGAACAACTGATGACAGATTTTCATTTCACAGGCCATCGTCTTTGTCGTTGGTGGAGGCAATTACATAGAGTATCAGAATCTTGTTGACTACACAAAGGTATGGCTGGGCCCTTTTTGACATGTAAAATGTGCTACAAGAACTTGGTTTGCTTATGAAGATGAGTGTAATGATGTTCTTCTCTTCAGGCCAAGCAAGGGAAGCGGGTTCTTTATGGCTGTAGTGAGCTTTTCAATGCTGCCCAGTTCATTAAACAGGTATGATCACTTACCCGACAACTTAAACTGATAGGAAGTGCATGTTATAAAAAACAGGACATTTACATGCAACATTCAAGATGTCCGTCACCCGATTTCACACTTTAGTTGAAAGTTCAAATTCATCAACACATTTTCACATACAAGGACAAAATTCCATGAAAAATCAACTGCTCCGCGAACTGCATTGCTCTAAAATCCAACCGGTTATCCCAGAGTTGGAGAGAACAACACTGCTTTGAGTGTCTTGGAATGCTTTTTGCTGCTTGAAGCAAATCTACGTTGTACTTTGTCTTAACAAAGTTGACATCAAGTCATAACGTGCCTTTCCCTCTGTAAATATTTTTTAAACATTTTGCCTAGTTTTTTTTCCACATTAATTTCTTGTTAATATACTTTTACCGCTTTGCTCTGAGCAAAAATAAGGGGAGGGTTTTGTCTCGCTTCTCCCAATTCTTCCTGTAGTCGTGAACTTAAATGACACTGACTGTATGCTGAACAATTATTCAGTAGTAATCCTACTTTTGTTTAAGTGTTAATGTGATTTTGCAGTATCAGAGCTTTTAAGACTAAACCCATTCATTTCTCCACAGCTCTCCCAGCTTGGTCAGAAATAGGAGGAGTGTTGAAGTCCAGTTATCCACCCTTCTCGAAAATGGAATCGAGATCTTTTCAGTTGTACTTCATTAAAACCTCTCTAACTTCAGAATCACTCATATTCCATGTACTTTATACTGTTTTCCAATACTATTTAATTCAATACTAAAGTTTACCGACAATAAAGTTTAACAGTCTTGTGCACCAATTGCGCTTTGTTTTCTTTGTTTGAGTCCACTTTGAGTCATCAGGTGGAGATGTACATATCCTCATCACAGGCTTATTGACGTCGGGTGAGTTCAAGACCTGAGGTAAATGCCTTAAGTGGTTTGGTGACTGAGAACTGTCCCAAAAAGTCACTAAAGTCTTTAACAAGATAAGGAGATTACACCTAGTCTTGATCAACAAAGGTCCTCTATTACAGTTCAAATGTTTGCTCAAGTGTAGATCGAGGGCATTCGGTCTAGTCTGGATGGCCTGTGTATGTCTGCTGAACTTCCACCAATAAAGAGAGCAAGACCTTGAACCCTAGCAAACGTCACCCTGAGATGAGTCCAACCTAAAGGCTTTCATGGAAGATGGACATCCACAATGATCTTCCCTCAAATGTAACAGTCTACCGAGTGTTGGATGGCAGAGAAACAGCTATTGGTGTCTATTTGGTAATACTAGGTAATTATTTCGGTCTAATAATTTTGAATTCTCTGTACCTTTATATGGTATGTTTAGTAACACTTTATTTTAGGGTTCAGTTCTCGCTATTAACTAGTTGCTTATTAGCATATTACTAGGGTATTGGCTGTTTATTAGTACTTATAAAGCACATATTAATGCTTTATTCTGCATGACCATGTTCTACATCCCTTCATCCTACCCAATATCTAAACTTAAATGCTACAAAAACTACCTTACTTACTATTAATAAGCAGAAAATTAGGAGTTTATTAAGGCAAAAGTCGTAGTTAATAGTAAATATGTGTTACCTTTTGTTTCTTCTCGAGCTTCACTACATTCAGATATGTCTTGTGAGAATAAAGAATAGGTGAATTTTAAATTTCTTCTTTGATAGGATGGCTCTCTTGGATTGGAAATGGGGTTGTAATATTACTTTAAACCAAGCAAAGAAAGTCTCTCGAACCACAGGATTTCTGACGCCAGCATTGCTATTTTTGGATATTCTCGAGGAATCCTTGAAGTTTTCGATGTGTTCAGAGATGAAGGCTATCTTATAAAGACATTTTGGACTTGCAAGGTAAGGGGATGATACCCACCCTCATGCCACTTAAAGCCTGTATGACTTTCTTTATTCTGTGGAACATAAAAGAAGATATGTGTTTTTTTTTTAAAAGCCTCGGTGAAAGTCAAAGGGGTCCACTGTTGTTTTGAACCCCACTGGCTATCATCGTATGGACAAACATTCTTCAAAATATCTTCTTTTATGTTTTACAGAGAAAAGAAAGCCATACATTTTTGAAACATGAGGGTAAGTAAATGACGACACTGTCTGGTGTGAGAGCTCCATCACTCTGTTCCCTTTGCAGTCTGGCAGGTGGTGTTATGAGGCAGGAGGGGCTGAAGAGAGGAATTATTTGTAGTCGTTCCAAGTACACAGGCATGTTTCCCTTTATCCCCTAATCTATCTGGCTTGTTCCCCAGGGCCTGGTTAGTGGGTGATGAGTAAGAGCGATTACTGCCTCAGAATGCCAGACCTGCTTGCAATGTATAAGATTTTGTGTTTTGGCCAGGTGGATGGATTCCTAATCCTGCTCTTCGGACTCATCAGCATCAACACACTGACAGCCATCAGTGTCATCCGCTACATCAAAGGTTGCCACCCTCAGCATGGTATGCTCTATCTTGGCCAAACCTACTGGGTTATTATACCTTTGTATAGCTGCTACCCAGTATTTAGTCCAGGTGCTCATGCAGTGGAGTCAGTGAAAGATGTTCTGCAATTACGTTACAAAATCTGTGCAAAATCATTTTGTTTTTGAGGGGGTATATTTCACATTCACATAGTATTATTGACTATTTGGGGAAGCAAGTGGTCCCGCATAAGTAAAAGTTCTAGTTTTTAGGAGTTGCAAGTGGGTGCTGGGGGGTCTGTGAAGAAATTAATAGGAGAAAAAATGTTGTTTTTACAAAACTTTTATTTAAAAGTTTTATTTATTGTTTTATAATACACTTTACTGCCAAGGTTTGGGACGCCTGCCTTTACATGCAACTTTAATGACATCCCATTCTTAATCCGTAGGGTTTAATATGGAGTTTGCAGCTATAACAGCTTCAGCTCTTCTGGGAAGGATTTCCACAAGGTTTAGGTGTGTGTTTATGGGAGTTTTTGACCATTCTTCTAGAAGCGCTTTTGTGAGGTCAGGCACTGATGTTGGACGAGAAGGTCTGGCTCGCAGTCTCCACTCTAATTTATCCCAAAGGTGTTCTATCGGGTTGAGGTCAGGACTCTGTGCAGGCCAGTCAAGTTCCTCCACACCAAACTCGCTCATCCATGTCTTTATGGACCTTGCTTGCAGTCTGGCAAGTACCGTTCTCCTGGCAACCACCAAACCCAGACTCGTCCATCGAATTTCCAGACAGAGAAGTGTGATCTGTCACTCCAGAAAACACATCTCCACTGCTCTAGATTCCAGTGGCGGCGTGCTTTACACCACTGCATCCAACGCTTTGCATTGTACTTGATGTAAGGCTTGGATGCAGCTGCTCGGCCATGGAAACCCATTCCATGAAGCTCTCTACGCACTGTTCTTGAGCTAATCTGAAGGCCACACAAAGTTTGGAGGTCTGTAGCTATTGACTCTGCAAAAAGTTGGCAACTTCTGCGCACTGTGTGCCTCAGCATGTGCTGACCCCGCTCTGTGATTTTACATGGCTGAGTTGCTGTTGTTCCCAATTGCTTCCACTTTCTTGTAATACCACTAACAGTTGACCGTAGAATATTTAGTAGTGAGGAAATTTCACGAATGGACTTAGGTTGCCACCTGTGCAATATCACGGCACCACGCTTGAATTCACTGAGCTCCTGAGAGCGACCCATTCTTTCACAAATGTTTGTAGAAGCAGATTGGTGCTTGTAGGTGCTTGATTTTATACACCTATGGCCATGGAAGTGATTGGAACACCTGAATTCAATGATTTGGAGGGGTGTCCTAATACTTTTCGCAATATAGTGTATATGAATTAAAAATATGATCCCAATTTTTAAAATACCAATTATATTCACAACATTTATAAATAATGATGTTTAACAAATTTGAGGATGTTAGTTTAATTCTGCTTTCTGAAATCTGAAATTGTCAAAGATTGAAATGATCAGAATACATTTTATTAGGGCCCGAGCACCGATGGTGTGAGGACCCTATTGGAATTGCTCAGCCTATTATTATTCTTCTCCCAAATGAATCGCATTTTTGAGGGCCTAAACATGCTCGAAAACTCATGAAACTTTGCACACGCGTCAAAAGTGTTTATTTACGTCTGATATGGGTTTCAGAATTAGGCGTGGCAAAATGGCTCGATAGCGCCACCTACAAAATTTCAATTAAGCGCCGTTCGAGCTACGTTTCACGTATGAGTATGAAATTCGGTAGACACATGTAAAAGCCCAATACCTACAAAAAAGACCCTGGGTGCAAAATCTAAAAACCCAACAGGAAGTGAGATATTTTGAATTTTCTCTGCAAAATTTTTGCAGTTTTTGCCATTTCCAGACGTTGTACTTTAACGAACTCCTCCTAGAGATTTAATTAGATCAACATCATATTTGCACAGTCTAATCTAAAGGCCTTTGTGATGTTAAATTGTGAAGATTTTGAGTTTTCCCTGAAGGGCGTATCCGTGGCGGCCTGACAAATTTCGATGTTTCGCCATGAAACAGGAAGTTGTTGTAACTCGGACATACGATTTCCGATCTCCCCCAAACTTCACATGTTTTATTAGAGTCCTGGCCTGAAGACATCTACATGTCAATATTCAGTTACAGTCATAGCGCCACCTGTGGGCAACAGGAAATGGCATGTTTTACACTGTGATGAGTATCCTCATTGAGATTTAACCAGAACAACATCATATTTGGTCAGTCTAATCTTAAGGCCTTGGTGATGTTAAATTGTGAAGATCTTGAGTTTTCGCTGAAGGGTGTGGCCGTGGTGGCCTGTCAAAGTCTGATGTTTCGCCATGACACAGGAAGCCTGTTGTAAGTCAGGCATACAATGTCCGATACGCCCCAAACTTCACATGTTTGATAAGAGTCCTGGCCTGAAGACATCTATATGCCAATATTAGTTAGTCATAGCGCCACCTGCTGGCAACAGGAAATGGCATGCTTTACACTGTAATTTCCTCCCAGAAACACATTTAAATATGCCATCAAGTCCCAAGCATGCTAAAAACACATTAAATCATACAACACATGGCTAAGTGCTAATGTATGTGATTTACGCCACGAAACAGGAAGTTGTTGTAACTCAGGCATACAATGTCCGATCTGCCCCAAACTTCATGCCAATATTCGGTTATAGTCAAAGCGCCACCTGCTGGCAGCAGGAAGTGTGGCACATTGAAGTGACTTTGCCATATTTCTCCTATATTTACCGACTTAAATGCATGTTGCCCACTATTCGCTGTTTTCCTGAGGCCACCGGGTGGCGGTGCTCCCGGGTGCGAGGGCCCTTTCATCGCTGCTTGCAGCTTTATTTTATTATTATTTTTACAAGGGAATAACAGAATGATCTATGGTAGGACACAGTGGTCTGCTGAAGCTGTTATAGCTGCAAACTCCATATTAAACCCTACGGATTAAGAATGGGATGTCATTAAAGTTGCATGTAAAGGCAGGCGTCCCAAACCTTGGCAGTAAAGTGTATTATAAAACAATAAATAAAACTTTTGTAAAAACAACATTTTTTCTCCTATTAATTTCTTCACAGACCCCCCAGCACCCACTTGCAACTCCTAAAAACTAGAACTTTTACTTATGCGGGACCACTTGCTTCCCCAAATAGTCAATAATACTATGTGAATGTGAAATTTCACATTTTTGGATACCACAAGTTCTGTTTGTTTCGTCTTTTATTAAACAATGAGTGGATGAACATAAAAACTTCTGAACTTGAATCCTTCATCAATCTAGGACCATCTAGTTATTTTTCCTTTTGTAGAAGCTATTTATCCTTTGCTGCACAAATACTAGATAAATCAGCTGTGCTGATGTGAGTGTTTCTGCCATGTTCTTCAGCTCATCACGTCAACAAGCGTAATATCTGCTTGGTCATAACTGCAGTCTGGGTGTTCTCTCTGTTCTGGTCTGGAGCTCCGCTGCTGGGCTGGGGCAGTTACAGAGGTAAGTCTGAAACAAGGATGTTTACTATTATTAAAAGTTAAATTTGTGATTTCTTTGAATTTCATTTCTTCTGCAGCTCACAGGTATGGGACATGTAAAATCGACTGGACACAAGCGCCTTACTCTGTTCCGTTCAAGCTCTACGTCATCAGCATTTTCTTCTTCAACTTCTTCGTGCCATTGTCCGTTATAGTTTTCACGTACGTGTCCATCATCCGCACGGTCAACTCCAGCCACAAGTCCTGTCGGGGAGGAGATGTTAGTGAGAGGCAGAAAAAAATTGAACACAGCATCACACGGGTAAAACAATTGCCCCATAAACTTCCATTATCATCTAACAAATAACTAGTGCGCTCAGGTTCATATTCACACGTGTTGTACTGTGTTTCTCACTCCAGGTTTCCCTCATTGTGTGTGCGGCCTTCTTGTTGGCCTGGTCCCCGTACGCAGTCATTTACATGTGGTCTGCCTGGGGTTACCAAATACCCCCACTCAACGGCATCCTGGCAAGCCTCTTCGCCAAGTCAGCAAGTTTCTACAATCCATTTATCTACATTGGCATGAGCTCTAAGTTCCGGAAGGACTTGCAGGCTCTGTTCTACTGCCTCAGACCCACATCAGCGCACAGGCACACCCCTCCTGTGCCATTGGCCCGGCCTGGTGATGTGCAGCTTGATGTGGACGGCTTTAGGGAGGATGAGCCGGTAGAGATGGACCATAATGCAAGTGAAAGCACCCCAGAGGGCAAGGCAGAGAGCCCTCCTGAATCAGAACGCCAGCGTAGCCCCTTCCTTGAGTCGCACAAGAGTGTCAGTCCTCATAGATTAATGAGGAAATCCAGCAACTCTGGAAGACTTTAGCTGTCTTTTTTATGTTAGTTTATGTGCTCGGAATGTTTATAAAAGATGATGATAATGATGATGATGATAATATTAAGATGATGAATTACATTCTCTTTCTGTATTATCTTAATTTCTCAACAAAAAAAAAAAACAGGCTATTAGTGAGTCGTGTACAAATGCTTCATGTTGAATGTGAGGTCATTATGTGAATCCAATAAAAGCGAGGTTAATGGGCTTATTTCACTTCATCCCTGTCTCTGTGGCTTGTGAAGTGTTGACACACATTTAATGGTACGTCTGTATTGCATCCTCCCCAGTTTAGGGTTGGGGACGAGTAATAAAAAGGTTCCTGAAGATCTCTTCTCTCATCCCAGTACATCAAACACACAAATAAAAATATTAGTTAAGGAATAAAATATGTCTGGAAGAGGAAAGGCCAATATAATTACCTAATATTTCATAAGCTAATAAAAGGTTGAAATTTTGGTTAATGGCACGAAAGCCTGTTAAAGATAAGCAACATCTCATGAGTGTCATTGAGATACTATCATAGTTTTTATAAACATTTTCAATTATTTTTTTATGGTAACCCTTTAGTTTAGGGTCCAATTCTCTCTATTAACTATTAGCATGCATATTATTAGGATATTGGCTGTTTATTAGTACTTATAAAGCAGAAATTGATTCCTTATTCTGCATAACCATATTATATACCCAATACCTAAACTTAACATCTGCCTTACTAACTATTAACTATTAATTAGTAATTAGGAGTTCATTGAGGCAAATGTTGTAGATAATAGTTAGTTAATTGTGAGAATTGGACCCTAATCTAATGTGTAACCGTTTTATATTTCAATTTTAGTTAAATTTTAAGTAATTTTATAGTGTTTTTGTTAGTTTTATACACTTATTATTTGATCAATAAGTTATGGCAACATATGTTTTTATATTGCTTTTTAAGTTAAGCAATTTTCAACTTTTTTATAAGTTATACAAGATTCAACTCATTTTTTTAAGTCAGTTTAATGTAATTTAAGTTGAAATTACTTAAACATCCAAGTTGATTGTACTTAAACAATTATTGTAGTACATCAAATCTAAATGAAAATGAGAAATGTTGTTTTTAAAATGGTTTTATAATAATAAAATAATAAATATAATTATATTTATAATAAATAATATAAAATTATGTAGAAATTATTTAGTTTAAGTTTAGTATAATGGTTTAGTATAATAACCCAGGTCTCCATCTTCATTCTCCCACCGGTCAAACATGATAGGGCCGTAATCAGTGGCGAGATTTAAACCTCATTATAATCGTGGAATCGTGGTGAGAAGCTCTAGGATGATGGGCTGGAGGATCAAGAGCAGGAGGATTCACTAATTTATCCTGGTGACTGCCGAGTAATACCTCCTGTCTCTCCACAACTGTCCTCAAATGAGTCCATGTTTGACCAGACTGTAATGTCAGGACTGAGTACGAATTACTCAAGCGCAGAATGAACAGAACAGTCAGGTAATGGTTCTTTATTTACATTATCCAGGCTCATAATTCAAAAGCAGCAGGCATGCTCGTAGTCAGAGGAACAGCGAGAGTTTGAGTCCAAACAGAGCAGCGGGAAGAGTTAAACAATCCAGAGTCGTAATTCCAAGAACAGACAAGGTCAGCAACTGGTTTCAGAACAAATAGGTTTACAGCAAACAACTCTGAACTCATAGGTCACAAAGGAATTATAACCTGGCAAAGAACAGAAAAATAGTACACAGATAATCAGTTGAGTGGTTGACCAGGATGAATTAGCCTATATTCAATTCATAACATGCTTTAATATTATCTATTTTTTTTGTTTATAATACAGGTAAAAAGCAGACCAAAGAGTTTTGTACTCGATGTATGTGGGAAACGCTGTACTTGGAGCAAGTCAGCATGAGGTAAGTTGATATGAGCAGGGATTTTTCTTAAAGAAATGACTAACACCTCAGTGGCCTGATCTTACAGTTGTGGGAAATGTCTCAGCACTCAAACTCTCTCTACTCAAGCATGTCACCTCTTCAAATGACGGCCGAGAGAATTAGTCCCACACGGTGGTCACAAAATAAGAGGATCTTGGTGTTGTGGTGAATGTCCTCTCAAATTAGTGGTGTCGGGGGTTAAAGTAGGTCTGTTACGCAAGGAGATTTTTTGGCGCAGACCCATATGCTTATTTTGGTGCAGGACTACTATGCAGTTTGAAAAATATTGAATTCTGAAAAATATTAATCAGTGTGAATAAGTCTCTTGTGCAAACCAAGGCTGCATTTGTTTGATCAAAAGACAGAAAAAAACAGTAATGTGAAATATTATTACAATTTAAAATAACTTTTCTATTTTAATATTCTTTTAGAATCTATTTTATTGCTGTGATGGTAAACTTTTGATCAATTTAATGTGTCTTCGCTGAATAAAAGGATTAATTTCTTTAAAAAACATCTTACCGACCCAAACTTTTGAATGGTAGAGTAAACATATTGCTATAGTGCCACTCACTGTCAAGCTTTTGACAATTTACTGTATGACACATTGACATTTACTTGAAGTGCAAAAGCAGAATCACCCAAATGAAATATCTGAACTCAAAACTCAAGCTTATTTCTAACTTTTTTTTAACTGCTGCATATCTTCATTCCACCCACATTTGGAAACTATCCCTTTTTCTGTGGTGTATTCACAATGTCCAAAATCTCCTAAACTAGAAACCTAATATATATATATATATATACTCTCTCTTATATTAATCGTGAAATATCATATTTTCTGGTTAATGTTTCCAACATAGAGAATTAAATCTTTTTTTATTATTATTTATTATTTTGGGAAAATAAATTTCTCTTTTCAGCAGACAAATCTGGGCTCAAGTCTACACAGCATTAGCCAAGGCTAATATTTGTGTAGGTGAAGACAGTCGCCTAAATGAGACATCCATCGAAGTATTAGACGGTTACTACTATTTATAGGGAGTCGAGCGGTAGTCTATGCATTCTTGGACGAAAGCTGTAGATCTCCCATGAAGTCTCACATTGTTTGAAACGTGACAGTGCGATGCTGGCCTGGGAAGAAACGTGTGTCACTTTGCTTTAATTCAGTATTTTTCATCTGACTGCACAAAGCCAGAGGAGTCAAGCCAACTTTTCCATATGACCATCAGCTGCCCCAATGAGAACAAACTGTAATACCAAGTCACAGCAAATCATCACCTGCTTAACCTACTATAACAAAACACATTCTATTACATAAAGGAACACACTGTTTTCCCCTTGAGCCTGGCAAATTCTCCTAAAAAAAAAAACAAGCAAAATCTAGGCCTAGTATTAACACGTATAACCATTTATGTAAAAAATATGGTAACACTTTTTAATCACGATTATTCTAATGTTATTATTAAATATAATGCTTAGCATTTCATATACACTCAAATAGACTACCATTCGAAAGTTTGGGTTCAGTAAGGTTTTTTATGTTTTTGAAAAACGTCTCTATGCTCAACAATTAAAAACAGTAATATTGTGAAATATTATTAAAATTTAAAATAACAGTTACTTATTTAATATATTTAAAAATATGATTTATTTCTGTAATGCAAAGCTGAATTTGAAGCTGAATCATTACTTAAGTCTTCAGAGTCACATGATCCTTCAGAAATCATATTAATATAATGATTTGCTTCTCAAGAAACATTTATTATTATTATCAATGTTGAAAAAAGTTGTGCTGCTTAATATTTTTTTGTGAAAATCATGCTACATTTTCCCCCCGGATTCTTCGATGTATAGAAAGTTCAGAAGAACGGCATTATTTGCAATATAAATATTTTATAACAAATGTCTTTACTGTCAATTTTGAACTATATATACATTTAAAAAAATACATAGAGGGCAAAGGCTGCAGTGACTTAAGAAAATTTACCAGCCAAAAATATTTTTTACCAGCCTTGACACAAAAGTGAAAATTCACAATGTATAAATGAAATAAACAGTGCTCTTCAGGCAGGTCTAATAGTTTTCAGGTACCAAAATTTAACAAAGTAGGCTAATCGAATAAATAACACTGCATAGTCTTCATATCCTTTTTAAAGTTCAAGAGCAGTGAGTGATTTTTTTCTTTGTCCTTTGTTATTTGATTAATATTAAAAACGCAGACATAGCAGGATTATTAGGAGGCTGTCACTTTAAGACCGAATGCAAGCACGGATCATGCGTTTTGTGTTTTCGCGACTATGTTTACTGGGATACTCGCCAAGACAGGCATTTTTAATTTTGAATGAATTTGTCCACTAAAGCACAGGAAGGCATGAAAGAGAGCTCAACTTTGCGTGCTGAAAGGCGCCCGCTTCGGATGTTTACACTTCCCACACAGCTCGTGAGCAACGAATTACCTATCGCACGTTCCAGCGCTTGATTGGAAAGCTTGAAACTTTGGTGATGATGCAGCAGCAGCGCTGTCAACTGTACAGAGCCTTGTTCAGGTTTGTTCACGTTCATGGTGTCACAACATTGCTAAGCCCCATTCACACCAAGGACGATAACTATATAGATAGATATAGTTCAAAAAGTCATTCTCAGTATTAAAGAATAGTTCACACCACAGCTATAACGATAACAGCACAGAGAAACGATATCGTTCTAATCACTTTCAGAACGATTTTTCCAGCTGATGAACGATAAAAACATTGACAGCCAATCAGAATATAGTTCGCTGGTGTGAATACTAATGTAGTTGTCTTTATATATCGTTCTTAGTGTGTGAACCCTTTTTTTTTTTTTACAGTCTATGGTGTGAACGGGCCTTTAGAATAAAAAAAAATTGTTACCGGCCAGCTGGTGACTGACACAGTTTCATATACTCGCCAACGCCGATTTTTACTGGCATTTGGCAAGTGTTAATTTTAGGCCTTGCATAGATATTTTTCATATTTTTTTATAATTAAAAGACTGTCATATATATAAAGAAAAGGCTGATTATTGTATTTTGGTAAAGAATTGTCAATATGTAACATTGATATTAACATAGTATGTTTAATTAGTTAGTAATACCTTAATGGTGACCACCTGATTGTGTCTTTGTTTAATTCTATCCACAATCTAAAGTAACAGCCCACCCTTTCTTGTTTCATTTTGGCACAACATCAATAAGCTTCTTAAACCGCTGGAATTTAATCATGAATGGTTTTCATTTAACCAAGATTTACTTGATATAGAAGTTCACACTCTGGTTAAGAGACTTAATGTTTTCACCATGACCTTCACAAGAATTTTCTCCTGAAAGACCGCTTTAGCGTGACATGGACTTTGTGTGCTGTGAAATATTTATTAATTGAGACATTGGGACAGTTCCCAGTTGTTACAATGAGCAGTTGTTCAAAGAGGATTGAGTATCATTTCTTGAGAGTTTTTTTTTGTCTGTCACACTGAATAAGCACCTTGTCGCACACTATGTACTCTTACAAACTTCCACAGCACTTAATCAGTAAGTGCCAATGAGTTGTGAGATGCCACAGTAAACATGGACCTATCATATTCCTGTTTGCTGCCAGGATTAAACCCAGAAATGGTCCACAATACAGCACAGTACCAGGAGAAGAAAGATACATCTTTGAAAACAGGACAGTGTCATGCTAATGCACCCAATTGCCCTTTCACATACTAAGCGCTCTCTATGCTGAAAATAAATACAATTTATGGACGATTTACAGTTTTTGCAGCACGTTCAAGAGGTGTTTTAATTCTTACAACCGCAGTGAAGCAAATATATGTGTTCTGAAAGAGACTGACTTGACACATTGGCTGATAAGTCTCGTCTATTCTGTTTGGTCAGGTCTTCTCAGTGGACTGTCAGCCCCAGGCCATTTGGGGTGATATTGTGTGTTTAGATTATATTTATAGCACTGAATCACGGTTAATTACACCTCATTAGCCTCAAGGTAAAGTTTTGACTTTCAGGGCCTAATCATGACATTTGTACGTGGTGGTGGTCATGTGTTGTTTATTCTCCTCTTTGTAGCTCTCTGTTTCTTTACTCACCACCTCTGACTAAACTAAACTACATAGGTTACACTGTGTTAAAGCATATATATTGCATATTTAAAGCATATTTTTATATATTGGTATACTATATCTAAATGGCTGAAAAGCAGGAGAATTTAAAACAATGCCCTTTTCAGGTGGTTTGGATGTAAGGCCCGCCTCTTGTGATGTCAGCAGAGAATCATTGGGGTTTTCGGGGACATTATTTAAAGGACTAGCTCTTTCCTCAATATTCAGACACCTCTGGAATATCATCCATAACGGAATTACTTCATTTTTTTCTATAAAGCTTTTAAGGCTGAAGAAACGTCATCCTACACAATATCTGTAAGTTGGATTTAATCTTCATAGTTTGATGATTTTTGGCTGTTTAATGGATTTTAAAAGTGATAATTTTAATAATCCAGATATGCATCTTTTTTTTCTTTTCCATTCTGTCTCTCTCTCTCTCTCGCTCTCTCTCTTTCTACTTCATTCTGTGAGTGGATTAACTGAAGTATGCAGTTCCAAAGGAGCTGTTTGTGATGGATGTGTCTGGGGAGATTACATTTTTCCTGGATCATATCTGATTTCACTTCTGTGTGCCAAATACATTTTACACACCTAGATAAAAGGAAAAATAAAGATAAATTTAAAAGCCTTAGAAGATTTAGTTGTTTTTTTTTTTTTTTTTAGATAAAAAAAGTTTATAACACAGAATGGGGTGAGTTTATTCATTGTTGAGAACATATAATGTTCTTTTGTCTCTACAGATATCTTCATTAACCATGTCGATGTGGTTTGCTGTACTTCATGTATTAGGTAGGTGATTCATTTGTTCGAAGTGACTGATTCTGAACACTTCTTCTATGTAATTCTGAATTATCATAATTTTTCTTTTTCTTTTTACAGGTATTCTGTCTTTGAGCTATTGCACTTTTGGATCAGAATTAAATGGTCAGTAACTTTTTTCATACTCTTTTTTTTCCCAACTCTTTTCATTCTAAATACAAATGGATTTATTTTTATGGAATTTATTTCAAAGTAAACAAATTCCAACTTTTTTCATTTGAAAATATATATTTTTTAAAAGTTCCACAACATTTTTATAAACTCTGACAAACTTTTTTTATTGTTGTTTTGTTTTTATCAATTTATTTATTTATTTTTATCAATAGCTAAGATACTGTACCTTTTAGAATACATTTACTTTTTGAGTTTAATATGTTTGTTTTATTTGACAAGTAAATAATCATTTTATTTGTAATGTCTTGTGTTATACATGGTTAGTTCCAACACCAATTAGCTGTGGAACTCGTGCGGTGGATCTACCAGACACCCGTCAGCTGGTGCTCTGCCCAGCAAACTGCACTCTGTGGAGTCTGTCAGTGTTTGGTTCAGGAGTATATGCTTCTATTTCCAGCATATGTGGAGCAGCAATACACAGGTACAATCACAGAAGTAATGATAAAGATACTGACATGCTAGACTTGTGTAAGAAACCACAAAAGCAAGGAACATTTTTGTGTCATCCAGAGGAATCATAAGTCTATCTGGTGGACCTGTGGAGGTTCACGGACTGCAAGGGAGGACAAACTACCTCAGCTCTTACGCTCATGGTGTCCAGTCTCAGTCGCTGTCACAATGGAGTTCATCTTTCACTGTGGCCAGTGAGTGGAGACAATTACCATTTGCGTCATTACAAATGCCTGTCTGTTTTGATTTAAAATTTGTAGATTTGTTCACAGATGCAAACAATGTAGTAGTTCACTGCACTCTGCAGAATAATATAATTATGTAATATAATATTTATAATATAATACTTGAATTATATTAATAACAATGGGTAATATTGTTAATATTATTATAATAATAAATTATAACAATAATATTTGAATTAGTGTAATCATGGTATAATACATTGTTCATGATGAACTTACACTTCTAAACATAAAAAAGGTGTGGTTTTTAAAAAGATGTGCTACTATTCTCAGTAAGTATAACTAGGACATAACTTTAGGAAAATTGGGCTCAGTTAGACTATATAAATAATATAGTGTATACAATTATGCAGAATATAAAAATGAACTAAAGTTCTTTTAGACTATCAATAAAGGTTTGTCATGTTAAATGTTTTGTTATTTTGTCTCAGGATCAATTAGCGTGCCGTTGGAAGTGTCCAGCCAAACCAGCAGTTCTGCCACAGTTGCATCTGGAGCAGGTAACAAGTGTTTAGATAACTGGAGATAATTTATATATATGTAGTATACACTGAGCATTCCTACTTCTCCCTTGCAGCCAAGAAACCAGTCAAAAAACCTGTAAAGAAGCCTCCTCCAACAACGGAAAACAGAGGTCTGTATGACCTGATTTAATATTCTAACTTTAAATTGTCAAAGTACCGTGACATGCAAGTACTGTTTAAATGTGACCTTGTTCCAGATTGCCCAGTCGATATGGCTTTGCTGCTGGATAGCAGCTACAACATTGGACAGCGGCGGTTCAACTTGCAGAAGAGCTTTATCAGTAAGCTTGCAACCATACTGAAGGTTGGATCACCAGGTCCTCATGTAGGAGTGGTGCAAACCAGGTGATCTGTGCACGTCGTTTATCACATTTAATGTTTTTCTTTGTCAATAAGTAGCCTAAAATGTCATGTTTTTCTTTCCAGTGAGACGCCTCGAACTGAATTCTACTTGTCAAACTATACGACAGCCAAAGATGTGACTTTTGCCATCAAAGAGATCCCGTACATTGGAGGCAATACAAATACAGGTTTATAACTTTCCTTTCAACACACATTTCATATGAATGATTGGGTGAAATCTAGATCAAATCAATGCCATCTTTTGGAAAAGTAGAAGACAACCAAAATTCCATTTAAACAACAGACTTCACTTTGGTGACGTATGCTGGACTTCTCAAATCATTTAGTCCGATATAGCTTTTATTCAGCAGTTCAATAAACAAGAAGTTAATACTGAGTAGCTTACATTTTAGACCATGTTGTCAGCTACTTTGCCTATTTTTGCTCTGTCAACTAAAATAAAACAGTGGCTGAATCTGAAATCGACCCCTAAACCCTCAATCACTATTCCCTACGTTAGTCCACTAATACAGTTCACTTGAAGAAGTGAATGAAAACGAGCCGTTGAGTGTACGTCGGCTGTGCACTCGTTATTGCAGTGCTATGTGGGATAGGATGAGTGCACTCGATAACGTCCATTAAGGTTTCGGACACCACTACAAATGGCTGTCCCCTCAAATAATGCCCTATTTGAGGATGTAGAGGGGCGATTTCGGATTCAGCCAGTCACTTGTTTCGTTCCTGAAAGAATAAGGCTGCATCCGAAATTGCATACTTCCCTATTATATAGTAGGCAAAAAACAATATGTGACAAAAGAAGTATGTCCGAATTCACTGTACTCATAAAAGAGTAGGCAAAAAGTAGCAAGATGACCGGCTACTTCCGGTGAGGTTCTGAAGTGTGCATAAGATGGACATTTTACTATCCCATGAGGCCACAGGATTTGTGAATGGCAGTGAAGCAACTTAATTGACTCTGGTAGGTCACATGATAATGAGGGATTTAGTACAACCAGATTACATTCATACCATACACATTCATACTACGTAGAACATACTTTTTTAGTGGTCGCAAAGAAATTACTTATTTAAAATAAGTGCCTACTCAAAGAGAGTGTTTTTACCCAGTTTTACCCCATGTTTACCCATTTGTTTAGTTCCTAAAGTTTTGTTGAAAGAATCGGTTGAATAAATGAATAAATAACTCAATTGAAGAGACAGTCACTTGTCGCCACCTACTGGCACATCATTGTAATGTGCAAAAATATTCACATTTGTGCATTGAAACCCTTGAAACCTAGATTGCCTTGGCCCATAGACTTCCTTTTTAAGTACATTACTGTAAATGCATTTTTCACAGTTTATATGATTTTGTTTGACAACTGACAGCATTCTACACAGATATTGTTGATATAGATTAATTTGTATTGGACTCATTCCTTTCCAATCTGACACTTACATAATGGTTTTAGTTTGATTGATTTATTATTGAAGGTGCTTTAGCTTCAATGAGCAGAACTTGGTAGGCTTGAGTTGTTGTCTTCTGCACAGGTAAGGCCATACTGCACACTGTAAGGAACTTTTTCAATCCGGATTTTGGTGTGCGGAGAGGTTACCCACGGGTCATTGTGGTATTTGTTGATGGGTGGCCTTCTGATAATGTGGAAGAGGCGGCAGTTTTAGCCAGAGAGTCTGGCATTAACGTCTTCTTTGTGTCTGTGGCCAAACCTTCTCCTGAGGAGACAAGCCTGGTGACCGATCAAGATTTCATGAGAAAGGTGAGATGTTTCACTTACAAATTCATGGAAATTCATTACAAATTCCCCCCACACCCCAACCCCCCCCCCCCCCCCCCCACACACACACAACAAATGATCAGTCTGAACATCTGAGTTTGCTGAAATCCACTTATACTATCATGTATCTCACAGGCTGTGTGCAAGGACAATGAGTTCTTCACCTTCACCATGCCCAGCTGGTTCAGCACCAACAAGTTTGTGAAGCCACTAGCTCATAAACTTTGCTCCATCGATCAGATGCTCTGCAGCAAGACGTGCTATAACTCAGTGAACCTGGGCTTCCTGATCGATGGCTCCAGCAGTGTAGGTGACGGGAATTTTCGGCTTGTGCTGGACCTTCTTATCTCCATCGCACGCAACTTTGACATCTCTGACATCGGATCTCGCATCGGTGCCATCCAGTTCACCTACGACCAAAGGATGGAGTTCAACTTCAATGACCACACCACAAAAGATAACGCTCTGAGGGCACTGCAGAACGTCCCGTACATGAGTGGAGGAACGGCCACTGGAGACGCCATCAACTTTGCTGTGCGGAGTCTCTTTAAACCCCGCATAGACTCCAACAGGAAATTCCTCATCATCATCACAGATGGACAATCTTACGATGATGTGAGAGGGCCGGCAATGGCCGCCCAGAGAGAAGGTATGCTTTTTACACTGACACTTCATCTAGAAGTCCCTGAAGGTCCAGGGTGTCCTTTGAGAAGCTAAGGTTCTTGTTTAATGTTAGTATAAAGTGTAATCAACAAAATCTAGCTTTTTTTTTTTATAGTGACGGTCCCTGAGGTGGTGAGGGAGTAGGTGGGGTAGTCCTATGTAGAGGTTGAAAACAGCTAATCTTAAAAGTACTCTATCACAAGATGCCTATAGTGCATTTAGAAAGTAAGTGTGACATCACCCTGACCATGCTTTTCTTGTTTTGTCACAGGGATCACTGTGTACACGGTGGGCGTGGCTTGGGCTCCAATGGAAGATCTGAAGGCCATGGCATCCGAGCCCAAGGAGAGCCACGTGTTTTTCACTCGTGAGTTCACTGGCCTGGCGCAGTTCCAGCAGCCCATCGTACGGGGCATCTGCAGGGACTTCACAGAGTTCAATTAGACAGTTGCAAGAACAGAAATTAAGAAATGGAGGAAAGGAAGGAGAAAAAGGGCGGGGCGTGAATAAGAAACATCGCTTTTGTGTTATTGGCTTTTGGTTCTTTTGTAGGAAAAGGGATTTGAACGGTTTTTATATATGAAGGTGCTGGTATGTTTGATCCAAAGGATTTTTCAGCTTATTTGAGAATGTATCACAGTATTGTATGTCAACTTCTCTATAATGTGGAGAATGTAATTATTTGTGATTTGTAGTCTTTGTCTTTATGTTCCTGGCGAAAAAAATTTTTTTTTGCTGCTTCTGGCAAGTCTTTTTTCCTGTGGAAGGGTCACTGTAACAAAAGGCTCTTTTATATTAATTTCGGGACTTGAAGATTCAATTCCAGTTAGGAAAAGTAGGCCTACTAGTGCACAAAAGATGGTGAGCAAAAGCAGTCATGAAGAGGATTGTCAGTGAAACAGCGCCCTCTTATGCATTTTGATGGCAGTACACGAATACACAGCTTTCATTCAAACAATTACATAAGTAGATCTGGGTTATTATATGGTCCTTCCCAGGGGTACCAAACAATATACATGCAATATAGTAGATTTACAACGTCACAGTTTCACAATGAATAACGTATATCTGGGTGTGAGACGAGGATCAGGGTTGAAAAGTTAGCGTTTTAAATTTCCCCCTTTTTCTTAAATTATACTTTCATGTATTTATCGAACCTATTTTCTGTATACCTTTCCATATGCATGATTTACTGCCTCGCATGATTTACTGCCTCACGTAATGAACAGAGAGGGGAGGAGGGGCATCAAACTGCTTGTACATTTGTTTATAATTTATTACTTTCTTCTCAATAAAGGACAAGGTGTTTGTACAACTTAACCAGCTGAACATCCTCTTCTGAACAAGCTGAGCGTCATCAGAAACTTCAACATATAAAGAACACGTGTATTGATTTATGTAGCAGGTTTGTTTAATCTGAGTCTCTCTCAATAGAAACAATCTTTATTAAAATCGTGAATCTTGGCAATCATCATTCGTCATCATCAATGGCCCTTCAATCAAATACCATGACAACGCTGCTGCATTAATTACCGAGACAAGGGGCATGTTGCATATACAGATACACCATTTAATATTTATTATAGACATTTTATATACATTACTTTTCAACAGTTGTTTTGCTATGTGGTACAATCTTTAAAATCTGTTGATTCGTAGTAAATCAAAAACCTTACAAAACTCATCAAAACTCTTCAAACTGATCAGAACTTTTGGAAGACTAGAAAAAATACTTTATTGTAGTATTAATCATGCATTACACAAACAAAAGGTCTTTTGTTACACCATAAACTGCATTGTTTCCTTTAAAAAAGTGTTGAACAGATTGGGGCAGAACTACCAAACCAAATATTTAGTATAAATGCAAGCTATTCCAATCCCAAAAAAATGAAAATTGTGTCATCTTTTACTCACCCTAACGTCTTTCCGAACCCATTTGACTATCTTTCTTAGGAGGAACAACAGACGCTATTTGGAAGAACCAGTTTTAGTGATCATCGATTTATATTGTATGGACAAAAAAAATAAAGAAAAGAACGACAACACTGAGGCATTTCTCAAAATAGCTTTTATGTCCACAGAAGAAAGTAAGTCATACAGGTTTGTAATGACATGAAGGTGAGATGACTTTTTTCTGGGGTGAAACTATCCCTTTAACTTGGAAAACGTTTTTCCGGCATCATGAGGTGAATTTAAACCCCGGTTTCAGCCAACTAAGAAACGGTGTGTTTAAAAAGCATTTATATTAACCTATACACGTTAATTTCCTATCGGATTACCTGTTCCGTTTGGTTAGCACAACAGCCCAATCTTTTATTTACCATCGAGCTATGCTCTGCACGAAGGAGAAGACCATCCACAAACTGAAAATAAATAAGCCAGTAACGTTCTAACCTGTGATACTTAAACTCATTTTACAGTAAGGTGTACAGAAACATCACATAGTGACAGGATGCTGCAGTTTATTTGTAGATTCCTAAAAGCTCTCAGGGCACCACGCGCTGTGCTTCTACTAGATGATAACACAACCTTAAAGCAATGTAGTATGCGCAAAGAGAGCACTCATCCAGGGTTTCCCAGACACAACACCTTCATGAAGGACAACCGCGTAAAATGGAGGGTTTGAGTGGGATTATAGTCCCTTTAAAAAATGTGATTTTCAGCGGTTTTATGACAGTCTTTATTTATATAAAATTGATTATAAAAACTATACTTTTTTACACAAAAAATGAAACAAACGCTAAAGGTATGAAGGTTGACCGAGTTTAACTGTATTTGTTTGCACGCTACATTAGGGTGAGGAGGGCGACCGAGATTAGGGTCTGGTTTATGGCTCGGCAGGGCGGGACTCAATTCCTCTGGTGCCCGGATGATGGTTGGTGACAATCTACTGATGGATGAACATGATAACCACTCCATGGTCACTGAAACATACCTACAGGACACATTATCAGCTCAGTTCAAAACCAGTCAAAAGGCTACAAACACTGGTTTCACTCCAGCTTTGACTTACAGTAAATTACAGTTACTTTTTTCTTTTTTTTGAGGAAACAAAAAGAAGATTAAAACTGATTGAGCACTCCACACTGGCTTCGCAAAAAACGCCACGTCCCCCTCTTGGCACCTGGTATTGTGTGTATGGTGTGAGTTTGACAGCGAAGGTGGAAGCCACTTCAATGTAGTGTGAGAAATGCTACTCTTGTTACACAAGGCAGTGAAGCAGTCCTTTCTTTCACTCGGTCTTTGCGTATGCATTAATTCAGACGTGCTTTTATACAAACACTTTGGCCAGGGCATCAGCTCCAGCACTTCCTATGTATGCCTTAGATGGGTGGAAGGCAACGTCATATATGGCCTCGTCCGACTTTTTCCTGTGAGCGGTAACCTCCTGTACACATGTCTTACTGTCCAGGTTCCACAAGCGGATGGAACTATCATGACCTGTGTTAGATAAAGAAGAGGCATTAGTTCAGCACAAAATTTCTTTCCAGGTCTACTCCATGACTTTCACTTTCATATAATAAAAAGTTTCATCATATGGAAAAGAGCAGCTTGGACATTCTACTAAAGATCTCCTTGTGACAAGAGGGGCTTTCGCACCGGAGGAACCTTTTCATAGTTGCTAGAACTATTGGCAGAAGTACCCAGATTTTGGTGTGTTCGCACCGCAGGAACTAGGAACGCTTTTAGTTCTAGGAACTAGGAATTTAGCTCCTACTTCAGAGTAGGGTCTAACCCCGCACGATAGAAACTACCAGTGACGCAAGTGCATGCTGATTGGCAGAAAGCACGCAAAACAACAGCCATTTTAAAAAAAGCTGTCTACACACAGATTATAGTCTATATATTTACTCCAGACACTACGAACATGGAAAACAGTTACAGATGGACCTCTCAACCTTTACGCTGAAGAGGAAATCCAACGTAACTTTGTGGGTACATAGCGAAACATGATTATGTATTTCTGCTCTGCTAGTGACATTGGACATCACCACACAGCAAACACTAATACTTTTTCATATACTGCTGCTTTCTTTGTATAATAGTTCTAATAATGTATTAGACAGGACTGTTGAACAGATCGTGAACTAATGAAGACGGAGAATGTGAGAGCTGTGTGCTCAAGCTCTGCCGTTCTCAATGGCGTCAAAAGTCAACAACAAACAAGCAGTGCGAATGCAACCAGGAAAAAGTAGAAGGGAAAAGTGAAAGTAAGCTGAAGGAAAAAACACTTACTTCCTGACATCAAGTAAATGCCATTTGGATCTATAGCCAGACTAGTAACAGCATCCAAGTGAGCCACCATTGCATGGATGGCTTTACCTAAAATTTTTTTTTTTAAAAAAACCAAGGAAGGTGATAAGATTTTAAAAACCAAAATGGGAATATAAAAAAGCACATAGTTGCATAATTTATTAATATAATTAATATAATATAATAATTCAGAAAAACGTTCGAGGTAAGATTTTTCAAAGATATTACTATTTTTATTTAGCCAGGATGCAATAAATTGATCAAAAGTCTATAATGTTACAAAAGCTTTCTATTTCAAATAAATGCTGTTCTTTTGAACTTTCTATTCAAAGAATCTTGAATAAAAATGTATTGTGGTTTCCACAAAAATATTCAGTAGTACAACTGTTTTTAACATTGATAATATTAAGAAATGTTTCTTTAGCACAAAATCAGCATATTAGAATGATTTCTGAAGGATCATGTGACACTGAAAATTCAGCTTTGCCATCATCACAGGAATAAATTACATATTAAAATAAGTACTAAAACAGAAAATTATTATAAAAATCACAATATTAAATTTTTCACTGTATTTTTGATCAAATAATGCAGCCTTGCAGAGCATAAGAACCCACAAATTTGAACAGTAGTGTACATATAAGGTTATTTTACAATGATAAAAAACAACACACTGACCTGATTTATTATCAAAGAATTTGATGTGTCTATCCTCGTGAGCGGTGACTGTGATTGGCAGGGTGGGGTGGGTGACTACTTTATTAATGTGATTCCCAAATGGAATAGCTACAACAAAGCAGAAGAAAGTAAACATTACAAATCCAATTCTCACACTTAAGTAATTAAATGACTAAACTATATATAAACATTATATCACATCTACACAAGTGCCTTTGCTTTTTTTAAGAACAAATGTGAAGAATGTACCACTCTCTCCCTGTGCGGCGAATACCATGACGGGCTGTGATGTCTCCAGATCGTAAACGACAGCATCTCCCGTGTTATAGGACGCCACCATGTGAGCGGGATCACACCCATTAAAATCAATCGATGTGGGAACGCCATGATCTGAAAGACAGGGAACGAAGAAAATTAGTTGCCAACGCTTCGATCGATTACTGAACGCCACACAGAAGATCCACTGCACTCACCTCTATCTGAGTTAAATGTGCTGAGACATGGGGACTTCTCCTGAGGGTTCCACAGCTTGATTGTCCCATCAGCTGAACAGGAGAGCAGCCGGTTTTTGATTCCACTGTAAGCCAATCCCCACACTGCGTCACTGTGACCCAACAACGTGCCAGCCAACACGCTGGGATCTGCGTGAAAAAAAAAAAAAAAAAAAAGAGTACATATCTGAGCCACACATGGAGAAGATACTGCCGATCAGGCAGGTTTCTTGCTTTGAAGTTCTATAAAAAGGAAACTGTGATTTTATGTTCTCACCATATGTGTCATAAGGGTCTACGTTAGAGCTGGGGATGTTCCACCACTGTATTGTTGAATCGATTCCACCACTAAAGCACTGCTCACCACTCGAGGTCACAGCCAATGAGAGCACAGGCCCACTGCAGAAACAGAAACAACAGGTTCAGAGGATTTGTGATCTAATTGGTGGATACACTTGTTTACATAATTGTTGATACAGGGGGGCCTAAAAAGTGATTGGACACTCTTATAATTGTAAGAATGTTAATGCTTGTCAAGGCAAAAATATCAAACCAAGTGGTATTTTAGTAATATTTATTTTTAGAAAAATAGCACAAGTAGTCATTTTAAGCGAAACATTTGTATTTCTGCAATCAGTTCAGCAATATTTATATTAATTCAAAGACAGCACAAGTATTCATTTTAACTTTAAGCAAACATTTTTTCTAGGAGTTTACGAAGATTTATATTAATTTAAAAAAAGATAGCTCAAGTACTCTAAGCAAAATGTTTAACAATAGAAAGTGTCTTAAGTTTTAAATACAAGAAACATTACAGTTCAACATGAACAAAGCATTTTGTGGTTGTCAAACATTACTGGAACATGACGAACTGGGGGGAACGGACTTCTCACACCCACTAAAAATCACATTGAGACCAACTGGTTAAAAGCAAGAGCAAAATGACTAATTCTGAGAAAAGCAACTCTGTTGTGGTTTCTGTGACACTTAAATGTTCTCAAATTGTTCCCTACTTTCTGTGGGCCAGGTAAGTGAATAAATTCAAGTAAACAGCCATACAATCTCTCAGTCAAACAGTGCCAGCACACTGGCCCATATAGAATACCTTCAGTGGAATTATTATAGGGCTGCCCCTGACTAAAGATTTTTCTAGTTGACTAGTAGTCATTCATTCGACTACCCAACGTATAAAATTTTGGTCGACTAAGCCTCTTTTTGTCAACTAACGTTTAATCAACTATTAGGGGCAGCCCTACATCATGTCACTTTTTATACACTTGGGTTTAAATTCTTGCCCTGATCAGTTATAAGTGTTGATACTGTGTGTTTGTTTGAGTTGATTTCAAATATCAACAGTGTTTCTAAGAAATTGCTTACTGCACCTTTAAAAGGTGCGCACAGTCATTTTTTGCCAACTAAAAAAAAAGTCACTACCTCATGAACCGCACCATGTTGACATCACATTACCAGCCCTGTCATACAATTGACCAACTACTACTATTACTAACCATAATGAGGACAAATGCTGGGACTTCAAGCACTGACTTAACCACTGACAATAGACTAAACATGGTGAAACAGCTGGCTGCTGCATTACACTAACAACACATGAAAAATCATTGGGACTGAATCCAAAAATGTGCTTTTTATTGATGTGTGTAGTACAACAGCAAAAAACACTAACAAAAACATCTCTGGAAAAAAATGTCAAATTAATAAGCATCCACACCAGTAGGTGTCAGTATAGAGTAGAAGAACACTGGGACAAATAAGGGCAAGTGAAATGTAAACAAAATCGTACTGAATGCACCTCTGAATAGCTAACTTCACTATGCTCATGTTGTGGACTCTGGAACATTGGAAAGATTCTCTGGAGGAATGAATCACGCCACCATCTCATGGATGGGCTTGGCAGAGGCCAGGGGAACACCACCTTTCTGAATGCATACGGCTGTAGAAATGCCTACATGCACAGTATCGTCCATACTGTCACAAAACTTTGACCCTACAACTAAAGTCAATGTTGTGAAATCAATACTTACGTATGCCCTCTAAATGTGTATATAGGCTCCACATCAAAAGAGGCACTTCTGCAAAGCAAGATAACACTTTGTTTAGTGGTTTGTTTGGAACATTAATGGGGAAAACACAACATGATAAATTCAATGTGCTTTTTGAGGAATCATTTTTAAGATCAAAACCAATCCCAGGTACACATGCCAATATTCGGTAATATGATATATCATGATAATGAATATGCACGGTATTGTTATCGTGGGCACTTTGAAATACAGTGAATAATTATTATTACGAATCATTCAGATTTTAAGAATACTTTTCCATAAACCATTCAGATGTTTGTATTCTCAGTGGTGTTCATCACAACACCTAATACACAATACTTTAGGACTTAAAGGGTTAGTTCACCCAAAAATGAAAATTAGCCCATGATTTATTCACCCTCAAGTCATCCTAGGTGTATATGACATTCTTCTTTCAGACGAATAAAAACGGAGTTATATTAAAAAAGTCCTGGCTAATCCAAGCATTATAAATGGCAGTGAATTGTTGCCTCGTTTATGAATTCCATAAAAGGTCATCTATCCATCATAAAAGTGCTCCACACGGCTCCGGGGGGTTAATAAAGGCCTTCTGAAGCAAAGTGGCGCGTTTGTGTAAGAAAAATATCCATATTTAAAACTTTATAGACTAAAATAACTAACTTCTGGCGGATTGCCGTACGCATTGATTTACGGCGAAAGAGGAACCCTTGACGCACGCGTATTGACGAACGCAGAAGCGCAGACGACAGAGCAAAAAAAAACAGGGGTTACTCTTTTGCCGTAAGTCGAATTGCGTACGGCTTTCTGCCAGAAGTTAGTTATTTTAGTCTATAAAGTTTTAAATATGGATATTTTTCTTACACAAACGCGCCACTTCGCTTCAGAAGGCCTTTATTAATCCCCCGGAGCCGTGTGGAGCAGTTATATGATGGATAGATGCACTTTTATGGACTTCATAAACGAGGCAACAATTCACTGCCATTATAATGCTTGGATTAGCCAGGACATTTTTTAATATAACTCCGATTGTATTCGTCTGAAAGAAGAATGTCATATACACCTAGAATGGCTTGAGGGTGAGTAAATCATGGGCTAATTTTCATTTTTGGGTGAACTAACCCGTTAAGAGGCTATTTATATACAAACTTGAACATTTTTACATTTTAATCTGGACTACAACATGCCCTAGATATGTTCTGAGTCTTTATTATTGTTCAGTAACACTTTACAATAATGCTCATCAGTTAACATTAGTTAATTTATTAGTTAACATAACTGACAATGAAAAATACTTCCAAAGCATTTTATTAATCTTAGTTCATCGTTAGTTTCAAGATTTAATTATACATTATTAAAATCAAAACCTGAGCTAACATGAACTAACAATTATCAGTTGTATTTTTTTATCTAAAGTTATCAAAGAATTATTACTTTGAAAACATTAGTTTAAAAGAAAAAATACACTTCTGTAACAAATATAGCTACAGTGACCTGCACTAATATTGGCACCCTTGGTAAATATGAGCAAAGGCGGCTGTGGGGAAAAAAAAAAAAAAGAAAAAAAAAGAAAGTATATTCCCATTCATATTTACGTTTTTTTAGCACACCAGGGTGACTAGGAGCATGAAATTGTCCAGCCATGACTTCCTGTTCCACAGGAGTATAAATATGAGGAAACACAAAAGCAAAATTCCCTTAATCATTCATCACAATGAGTAAAACCAAAGAATATAGTTCTGATGTGCAGCAAAAGATTGTTGAGCTTCACAAAATAAAAAGTGGCTGTAACAAAATAGCTAAAGCATTGAAAATCCCCATTTCCACTATCAGGGCAATAATTAAGAAGTCCCAATCAACTGAAGATGTTACAAATCTGCCTGGAAGAGGACATGTGTCTATATCGTCCTAATGCACGGCGAGGAGGAGAGTTTAAATGGACAAAGACTCTCCAAGGATCACAGCTGGAGAATTGCTGAGATTAGCTGAGTCTTGGGGTCAGAAAAAAAATTACAAGCCTAAAATAAATGTATCAAACAGCACCTACATCATCACAAGTTGTTTGGGAGGGTTTCAAGAAAAATCCTCCTCGCTCATCCAAAAACAAACTCCAGCATATTCAGTTGTCAGACACGACTGGAACTTCAAAAGGGACCTGGTTCTGTGGTCAGATGAAACTAAAAAAAAAAAAGAGCTTTTGGGAGCAAACCCACCAGATGTGTTTGGTGCAAACAGGGATAAAAAGTACCCCATGCCCACGGTTAAAAATACCGCTGGATCTTTAATGTTGTGGGCCTATTTTTTTGCTGGAGGTCCTGGACATCTTCAATATCATGGATTCTAGCAAATACCAACAGGTAAAAAAAAAAAAAATCAAAACCTGACCGCTTCTGCTAGAAATCTTACAATGGGCCGTGTTTGGATCTTCCATCAGGACAATAATCCAAAACAAACATCAAAATCAACACAAAAATGTGTCACTGTGCACAAAATGAAGCTTCTGTCATGGCCATCCCAGTTCCCTGACCTGAACCCTATAGAAAATGAGTGGGGTGAACTGAAGAGAAGCACCAACATGGATCTGGGAATCTGAAGGATCTGGAGAGATTCTGTATGAAGGAACGGTCTCTGATCTTTTGTCAGGTGTTCTCCAAACTCATCAGGCATTATAGAAGAAGACTCAGAGCTGTTATCTTGGGAAAAGGACGTTGCAATAATTGGGTGCCAATAATTGTGGCCAACGTAAACTAGAGGAAAAACATTTATTTCATAATGAGATTTTCCCCCCACTTTCAATTGTTTTATTTCAATGAAAGGTTCAAATTTTTTTGAATGAAAGATCAAAAGGTTAAACTATTTTCACAGCCACCTTTGCTCATATTTACCAAGGGTGCCAATATCAGTGGAGGGCACTGTATTCTGTATTGCTAATTGTTAATGACAGTTAATGCATTAGCTAACTTTAATGAGACCTTATTGTAAAGTGTTACCTATTGTTGTTTATAATTCTTTTGCACTTTAATCTATTTGAAACATTTGTTTACTTTTTGTAAACAAATGTTTAAATTTGTTTTATTGTAGTTCTTTTTGTTATAGGAACAAATTTTTTTTTTTAACTTTTTTTGCAACTTATTTTAATATTGTGATAATACTGTATACCGTGACAAAAGCTTCAGCAATTATCGCAACATGACAATTTGATACCGTCACATGTCTAACCCCAGGACATCCCTTTCCTTGGAAAGTCACAGTGAGAACTTACTTTTTGGCAGGAACTGTCTTCTGGAGGTTCCACAGCTTGAGGGTGTGGTCTTCTGAGACTGTGACCAACACCGGTTCCACAGGATGGAAAGCCAGGCCCCGCACTCCATCAAAGTGGCTTCGCAGGGTATATTTGGGATTCCATGTCTTCCTGAACGCATCCTTATTGGCTGGCAGCTAAAAATAGAGGGTGGGGGAGGGGCCGTTGCAGAGGCATTTTAACAACTGTGAAATGAAACCTGGAAATTGCAGGTCGACTGACTGCGAGGCACTAGGATAGTTGTCTTATTTGAGCACACAGCAAACAACACCAGCTTGGACAAGTAACCTTTATACAGAATGAAACTAATATAGTACATGACATTTGAGTAAACACAACAGGCTGTTTTATATAACTGTTAACTGAGGGTTAACACAATACAGACTGCATTTAAAAATTGAGCAGGGAAAAGACCTTTTTTTTTTTAAAGAGATTATTATTTATTAATGCCAGAATAGCAGAGGAGCAGTCTGTCACACTGGGTACTTACATCATAGCTGTATTCAGCCTCGTCATTGGACACAGTCAGATCTGCGAGGTCTCCCAGGCCCAGCACACTTTCCAACATGTCATCAGAGCCCATGATAAAGGACTTGCCCCCACCAGGCGTGAATGGCAGAGGCTCAGCTAAGAATAGGAAAGAGAAGAGAAGGGCCAAGTAAACAAGGTGCCACACCTTGGGGTGAAAAACAGGGCTTAAGCTTTGCTGTAGACCATTTTACAAACACACACCAGCAGCTCAACACCAGAACAACTTTGTGGTGTTAACACAAAATTAAACCTAAAGTAGAATTAATAATTCGGGCTGGATCACTGTAAATTTTAGGTGTAATATGACACCAGCCTCTGGTCCCTCAGGAGGGTATTCCGAAAAGCAGGTTGTGTGACATACCGGGTAAGTTACGGATAAGTAAACAGATAACCTCAATTTTTGGTTCTAAAAACTGAGGCAAGTTTCAGGGTAAGTAAGGAACAAGACATTTTCTATATACATCTCACCTTATAACAAATATGGAATCAAAATGACAAATGTCATGTCAACTGGTTTTAGTTCAATCAAGCTTTCTTTTTTAATTTATATATTTAGCATTAAACAAACAATATTATTCTTGCTCACAAGTACTAAAAAAATAGATTAAAGATTAAAAGATACGATTAAAAAATGATGGCACAACTGCCCAATAGGTGGCAATATGCACTAAGAATATAAATTAGCATTAAAATACTCTTGACTGAACTTACTCCGACTACGTTTTTGGAACCGATAACTGGTTTGGGTTAATCAACTGTGAGTATAGGGTTTGTGTGACAGTAGGTTAACCCTGCTTTCTGGAATACCACCCTGTATCGATACTAAACAAACAAAAAATATAAAAATAAAATAATAAAAATAAAAATAAACTCAGGCCACTGATGAAATGGAACTAGGGCTTGTCAAATAACTCAATATCAAATATAGCAACCTTGAAATATATATATATATATATATATATATATATATATATATATATATATATATATATATATATAATTTCAAGGTTGCTATATTTGATATTGAGAATATATATATATATATATATATATATATATATATATATATATATATATATATATATATATATATATTTTTTTTTTTTTTTTTTTTTAATGTATTTTGATACTATTAAAAAAAATAAAAAAAAATAAATATATATATATATATATATATAAAAAAGTGCAATCATATTTTGTATTTATGAAGGGCTCCTACAGTCTGTCTAATTTTTATTTGACCTGCCAACATTACCACCAGTCCAACAACAAAAGAGCAACGTTTATGTAATTGATTATAATAGTTAAAATGTCTTCATTTAAGGGCGACACACACACATTCTTATACTTCTTTACCAAAAATACATGTCCTATTTATGGTGACATTTACATAATCGTTAGTTTAGAAGTAGGTCAGAACAGACAGAAGAGAGACAAACAGACAGAAGAGAGACAAAAAGAGGCAGAGATAAAGAAAGCAGAAGGGATTGGGACGGATGAAATGGGCTGATGTGTTTGACCCAGCTGGCTTTGGTCGGAGCCGTAAGAGAATCTCCTGTGCTGGAAGCTGTCAGGAATGCTGATGCAGCAACAGGCCTAATTAAGATTCTACCGCAGGGCCAACGTGTGCCACAAAGCACATACGAAGGACACGCATGCACATGATCACCCAAAAATGAAATTATTTCTCATTTTTTACTCAACCTCATGTTGTTTTTTCCCACATGCAGAATGTCTGAACAACCCATCTCCATACATTAAAAGTGGATGGTGATTTTTACTAAATTAAGTACCATCATTATGGTCATAATGCTTCATTCCTAGTCTCCTGGACTCATATTAGGGCTGTGCGATTAATCTTATGATTTTGGCTTCCAACAATAATGAAAACAAGATAATAGAGGTAAACCGTTTATTGTGCCGCTGCCACATTCCGACCTGTGCAACTTTCCAATCACAGCGGTGCATATTCGTTCCTCCCTAAAAGCCCAAACTTTACATCCAAATCAGCCGAATAAGTGAGTATTGTAAAATGCAGTCTACTGTCGCTAAACTGCGGAAAGAGCCACAAAAGAGACATGTTCCCCAGGCGTCAGAATCAGAGCCGAACGTGGATAAGCACATGGGCTTCAGATACAAACATGTCAAAATGTCTTTTTGGAAAGTATTCATGTAAACACAGTGGGTTATGTCTTAAGAAAACATTCACAGTTGAGAAAGAAGACGTGTGTAACAGTATAAAATTGCGGGTGGAGAGACATCTACAGATATACGACCTGCACCATCATGTATAAGTGTATCATTCGACTTTTTTGTTTTACATTAGTTAACGAGTATTCGTTTTTGCTGAAGTATCGATAATTGGGAAATTTCACTGATATTTAAAAATTACTCATATTGTCAAAAATAAAACTTTGATCATATCACCCACCAATAATCGTGTTTAATAATCATGATTTTAATGTTGACCAAAAATAATCATGATTAATCATGCAGCCACAACCCATATGGCAGCTTTGTGAGAGCAACAGACTTAAAGGGTTAGTTCACCCAAAAATGAAAATTCTGTCATTAATTACTCACCCTCATGTTGCTCCAAACCCGCAAGACTTTCATCTTCGAAACACAAATATTTTTAACTGAAAGACTTCTGTCCCTCTATTGACAGTCCACGCAACTACCAATTTGATGCTTCAAAAAGTTCATGAAAAGATCGTAAAACTAATCCATATGAATCGAGCGGTTTAGTCCAAATTTTCTGAAGAGACATGATCGCTTTACATGATGAACAGATTTAATTTAGGCTTTCATTCACACATAAAAAGTGATCAGCGAACATTAACAGAAGCTCAGCCGTACTTGCTTGACATGTAAGTTTACCAGGTGTAAACAGGGCCTTTATGTCCATTTTGGATTTTTTCAGTATAAATCACCATTCACTTTCAGTGTATGGAAAAGAGCTGTGTGGACATTCTGCCTAACATCGCTTTCTGTTTAATGGGATTAAAAAAAGTTTTGTTTTGGTGAATTAGTCCTTTAATCGCAGGCCTTATTTTAACCCTACACAATAACAGAACTGAGGTCATTATTCAATCATCACACTCAAATCCTTTAAGAACCTCAAGAGATATGCCCTATTTTCATAATGATTCACACTAATAATGATTCATTATTCATGATGATAAATTATTAATTTATGTTGAGTATTTGAGTTTGGTGAGTATTATTTTACCCCACTCTGTGCCGTCTCCTGAACTCCGAGCCTCCCCGGCACCTTCCCCATCCTCTGCATTCACCAAGAAGTCAAACTCCTTCAGTGCCTCCTCTGTGTCGGGGTCATCCGGCAAGTCAGAAGCCAAACCTTCATTCCCGACCTGGAAGAGTAGTCAAGGCTATATTACATAGACAATCATATACTGAGAAGTTACATTGAGATAATTAAATCATTCACTCATATTACCACTAAAATTGTTGCGCACCTTAATTTTATGTTTTTTTATTCTGCGTTTATCGCTCCTGTCAGGCACATCCTCCATTATGTCACCCTCATCATATTCCTCTTCATCACTATCGTCAGCATTTTCTAAAAAATTAAATGTCTCCAGAACCTCTGGATTCCTGTTGAACCAAAGGCATCATGAGAAGTTCTTTATTTTAACTGTTTATATTAATCTACCAGTTGAATTGGACCAAATAAACCAAGAGACATCTGTACCTTTTCATGTCTTGTCCCTTTCTTTTGGCTGGAGACTCTCCTCCATTGAGAATTTGCTCTAAGTTCTTGGTTTCCACAGAACCGTTTTGCTCTGAGCCGGACAGCCCCAGTAACGACCGCACTCTCTGCGACCGAACATCCAGTATTGTGTCCGTATAACCTACTTCCTGAAGATATCTTGAAAAGACAGAAATGTGTAAAGACAGTCAAAACACAGCTCAGACATTCAGGTGATAGAAATAGTCCATGAACTTTCTTAGAAGGACTAATACTGGCACACCCACAGAGGAAGTGTCATTCACAAAAACATAATGACTCAAGGCTAACTTACTGTCTGAGGAGCTGCCTGCCCTGTTTCCATGTTAACTGGCTGTTCTGAGGTATAGCAGAGACCTCTGTATCTTTGGTATCTTCTTTAAGAAACAAAATAAACAATAAAACCACATCAGTGAATCCTGAACAAAATACACACAAAAAATGGGGGGGGGGGGTCCTTTTTAAAAAAAAAAACTAAATTAATCATTTTATTAAGCAAGACCATTATAGTGTTACAAAAGATTTCCAATAAATGCTGTTCTTTTGAATTTTCTATTCATCAAAGAATCCTGACACATTAATAATAAGAATAAGAAAATGTCTCTTAAGCACCAAACTGGCACATTAGAATGATTTATGAAGGATCACATGACACTGAAGACTGGAGTAATGGCTGCTGAAAATTCACAGGAATAAATTACACTTTAAAAGTGTTTTATTTCATTTTAAAATTGTTAAAACATTTCACAATATTACAGTCTTTCTGATCAAATAAATGCAGCCTTGAGAGACTTTTTTTTTTTTACCGGCCTCCAAAACTTTTGAATGGTAGTTTATATACACATTTTCAAAAGTAGGTTAAATCCTCTTACCTGATTCAAAGCTAGGCATTTTTACTTCACCTTGATTTAGTTCTGTCCCATATTTTAATTTATGGTATTTTGCTCTGGTGATGGAAGAGAGAATCTTTGTTAAAATACAAAAAAATATATATTTTTATGAATAATTTACAAATTTAATGACTTTTTTTAATCATAACATTTAAAAAAGGATTAAGAAATAATACATTAAAAAGAATGATAACAGGTTTCATTAGTTAACATGAACTAATAATGAACTGCTCTTGTATAGCGTTTATTAATCTTAGTTCATGTTAATTTCAACATTTCCTAATACATTATTAAAATCAAATGTTGTATTTGTTAACAATAGTTAGTGCACTGCAAACTAACATGAACAAACAAAGAATAGCTGTATTTTTATTAACTAACATTAACAACAAAGATTAACAAATACAGTAACAAATGTATTGCGCATGGCTAGTTCATGTTAACAAATGAAACCTTATTGTAAAGTGTTACCAAAATAATAAATTTTAAAAAAAAATGCACTGTTAGGGGGAAAAAAAACATTACAAACCTTTCTTGCTTTAATGCATATTCTAACATTTTTATTCTTCTAACAAGGTCATTCTTTAAATTTTCTTGGCCCTTTCTTTCTCCTTGGAGGAACGCTATCCGGGCCTGGAAGACAAAAGCAAGTCGAGTTAGCCGAGTTGTCATCTTGTGAATTGTATGTAATGAGCAAGAAAGACTTGGCACTGAAACAATATACTGACTAATAGATAGCGATGTCCTTGCTGACGTCATACAAAAAGATCTTACAGATCTCTTATTTTCTAAAGAGGAGCCAACACAAGGCCGCTGGCAGGCGACGGCCCAGAGGAACAGAGCTCTACAGAGCAGGTTAACATTAGCAAATGAGAGCAGCTGTGCAACTTGACCCCTGTTAAAGGCCAGGAAGTGAATGAGAGGAGGCAAGGGGAGGGGGTATTTATAGACAACCCAAACCATCAACCTTCCTGGAGAAAAAGAGATCTTGCAGGCTCTCATGACAACCTTGTTTGTTTGGCAGGTAAACTAGAGGAGGACATCCTGTGGGGTCTTCGTAGAAACAGGGAAGGTGAGGTGGGCTTGTCATTTACAATTCGATGAGCAATATTTTCCTAAACTGCATGATGACAGAAAGAAACATAGGGCTGTTAGATTTTACAGCAAAAAAGACAAGTTTTGATTCTGACTTGTAAAACATAGCATAGAAAGCAGATAGGGATGGGCGATATACAATATCATATCGAGATCGCGATAAAATGTATGTCAATAATGATGATAAGCTCTGGAAATTTTTATTCGATATGGATTAATCTAACAGCCTATCACACAGCAGAAATAACCACGACAACAGCTAGTCAGTGCATGACACTAAGTGATTTCTGCGTTTCTGTGTGAATGAACGACGAGGTTTCACAAACTCATACACGTGACACTCATGGTGTTTTCAGCACCTGTCGTCTCAATAGGCTTTATGCCAGACGTCACATGTACAAACAGGAAAACAGGTTTCATCACATCCGCTTGTCGGAGAAAATTAACGGCAGTACGAACTGATGGCGATATCTGGACTTTTTAAGTAATCAGCTAACCTAGCTAGTTATTTTTATTGTTGCTGTTTTATTCAATGTAAATATCTAAATATTAGTGGGAAGAAGAAAAACAAAACATTTTTTTAGATATCAATCTGCATATGCGATGAACATTGGTTATGCTCATCTTCGCTCGCTTCTTTGAAGGAGGCTATATAAAACGGCTCCATATTTAATGAAGCACATACAAAAGACCTAAACCAGAAGCGATGAGACCTGTTTGTTGCGCATAACCCCTATATATGAGGACATGAACTACATCTTTAGAGCTGCTTAGAGAGTCACTTCACAAGCTTTTCACAGTTTCATTTGAGTAAAAACTACCATCAAATACACACTGAAACGGAAAAAAAAACCCGTCAAAATACAAGTTCGGTTTAACCAAGAAATTATGACAGAAATATATCACTTCTGTATACTAAAATGTATTTCTCAAAGTAATAATAATAATAATATTATTTCTAAGGAATATCATACAACAAAGATACTTTTTTATCCATGTTTTAAATAAATACAGTTCTGTTGTGCAGCATCTTATTGGACAAAATGTTTTGTTGTAAATTAATTGTAAAAGCTTGATTAGATTGTTAAAGTTTATATAAATGTTTATTAAATCATTAAACAGAATCCAGAGAAAGCTCCACTCATAATGTGACGACAACAAATATAGGATCTTACATAATGTTGATCAATTAAAAATATAATTGAATGATAGGCCATTTTTATTATGTTGTGATGTTTAAATTCACTCAATTCAATGTAGTATTTAAAACAATTGATTTTTATTTTTAATTTAGACATTATAATATAGAATGTTAATATCAGACATTTATCTGCTATTGGCCATAACATGAAAATAACTTGAATTGTTCCAATGGCATGAACATTTGTTGTTATGGAATTTACATACAGCTCGGGGGCATAATTAAACATGTTCATTTTAACAAATGTATTATAAATACATTACTCAACCAATAAAAATATCCTAAGAAAGATGTGAGAGAACACAGTCTAGCTGGGCAGGGTGCTGAAAGCATTACACTCTTGAATGGAGTTTTCACACAAGACAGCTGTCTGTACTTGTCTTCAGATTATGGACATTTTTCACGAGACTGACACACAGAGGCCTGCAAAAAACACACCGAGGACTACTCAAAAGCACACCATGTGTACGACCCGCATCTCTGAACTACAGGCTCACACACAGACCAAAATACAACATGTATATGGTGATAAAGTTCTTGAGAAGAACAGGCCAAGCGTCAGGCTGAAGTGTGCTTTCACAATCCACCCCCATGTTCACAGCGCTGGAATCAACGTGTGAGGTCACTCCATTGAGACGCCTTACAGGCAGTCCGGGGGGAAACAGTGAGATCACTGGACAAATCTAGAGCCTTACAAAGGAGCAAGCTGCAGCGCATGGGGCAAGAATAGCCCTCACCGACGCATGACACATTCCAGCATACAGTTGTCAGATTAAATAGTTAACAACAGCACAGAATATTACAAGCAAATGACGATTTATCCCTAAGCCAGGAATAACCTGTCGTCTTTAATAGAAAGACAGACGCTCTGATGAAAGCTGCTCAAGCTTTTTTAATTACTCCAAAATAAACTGTACTGGAGGAAGACTTCACCTAAAAGGCCACTAAATAGCAAGATGAACCAAAGAATGCAAACTATGTAGTGCTATTAGAAAATGGCTTTGAACATCCCCACACGGCAGCACTGACTGATTGGTTTGTCCAACCAATGGCAGACACGGGAGGGGTCAGGAAAACAATTCAAATTTGTGCTATTCCGTTGCAGCCTGACTTAAAGCGGAGCAACCTGAATACAGGGCCTGAATTTTGTTTTGGAAAATGGGGGGGGAATTCCCCCCTTAGGCATTTTTTCACCTAAATGTTTGCTCACTCATTGTATTTGTGTTTTTACAAAGGGGTTTTTGTTGCTCAATAGTTCACACAACACAAGGAGGCTTTATTTCAATCTTCAAATTAAATTGAAAAAAAAAAAAAAAAGCACAAATAAATACAATAGAATAAAGATACAAATTAAATGAAATAAAGAGAATTAGAGAAAAGTTTGAGTGTAGAGAAAACAAGAACTGAAAAGTAATCAAATGTAAAACAACACTGGATAGTCATTTAGTCATGTATAAATTAAATATATAGCTTTAATTGTAAGGAATCAGGATTAATAGCCTATGTTGTTTTATCAACATTAATGACAGACACATATTAGACTGCTGTCACTTTAAAAGCTAGTGCACGGATCCATTATACTGTTACGAGGATACTCGCCAAGACCGGACCGTTAAAAAGCGCTATAATCCGCGAAAATAACTCAGTTTTGTTACTTGTGAGCTGTTTGTGATGCGGCTTTACTGTATGTATGCGCAAATTATGCGCAATACCCGCGCCGAAATTCGAGCCCTGTGAATATCATGGAAAAATATCTTTCATATACATATGCTTCATCCAAAACTGATGTATTTACACTACTGCTCAAAAGTTTGGGGTTGGTAAGATCAAAGTCTCTTGTGCTCACCAAAGCTGTATTTATTTATCAAAAATACAGTAAAACAGTAATTGTGAAATAAATATTACTACAATTTAAAATGACGTTTTCTATTTTTATACATCTATTCCTGTGATGGCGAAGCTGAATTTCCATTACTCCAGTCTTCAGTCACATGATCCTTTACAATTCTAATATGCAGATTTGCTGTTTAAGAAACGTTGGTAATCAGAAATTCAAAAAGTTGTGCTGCTCAATATTTTTTACGTGATCGCCAGCACCACCCTAAATTCAGATCTGACACTGTTGTCCTCAGACTGCTGTGACGTGTGGTTCTGCTGTTAGATATATCTCGGCCATCCTTATTGTCGAGCCCTGCCCTCTGCTGAAATAAAAGAGGTAACTTTCCTCCAACTCGTCTATAAGCAAGGACTAAAATAAAGCAATTTAATGTTAATTAATATTGATAAATTAAAACAGATGACATTGATAGACTAAATGAAGGGGCAACAAGGGAAGTAAAAAAGTGGACATCTTCCACTTTTAAACATCCTTTCACAGAACAGGACTGGTAAATGTGTGGATATTCATTTCAACTCTCCGATGGCTTCCTCAAAACTCCCCCATCCCTCAAAAACAAGTTCTCTGAAAGTTAACATCTTAAAACAATCCCACCACATCTAGTTAATCATAGTCTTCTAATAAAGTCTAAGTTCAGCACACAAGAGTTCTCCAAGAAACAACCATGCAGCTTGAAGCGATCATATTACTACCTTGGTTCATCTCAGAAATGGGATATGTGCATTAAGATCTGAATATTAATGAGCTGAGTCTGTATTAGTAGAGCATTAAGCCATTAGAAATTCACCATACTAAGTTTTTAAGTTGAGGAAACATCGACAGCATGAATCTATTACTTCTGAACTAACTTGACTAGACCTACATCAGTTTCACTGTCACTTCTTAAGAAGTGCGAAGTGCTGGCAGGTAATACTAAGGAACACTGTTGTATTAAAACAGCCTTGCTCGTGTCAGCAGAGTGTGAGGATGGCTAGTACACATATGGTCAGGAACAGCTGGCTGCTCACAGCCCCGAGCAACTCTCTGATGCTTGCTGGAAATCTCTGTCACCTACCAGATTTAAAGATCGGCAGAACAGCATTTCTGCTGTGTGAACTAAACAGACACTAAAAATACTCTGCCTGCTGTGGGAGAAAAACAGCTGAATGAGGGGACCCTATAGGTTTAATAATAGTACAATGGAAATATACTGGAAATGTAATGGTAGAATGTTTATATAAGTAAAATGTGCTTATAAACCAGACTGTTTGGCACATTTAAAGCAGAGCTTGCTTTATATTTCAGTTATAAATAAACTGCATGAAAGAGTTAAGGAGGCATAATTATGGTTACAAAATGCCACTACAATATGCCAATTCCAAAAGCTAAAACAATTATATAAGATTTAGCTATGGTTATCAAATCTGATTGGTTAAACTTAGGCTATGGGATGTCTTACTTTATTTTGACGCCATTTGTCGGTGTTCATGAAATTTCATACCAGAGTGTGCGAGCGATGAAAAGTGGAAGTGATTGTATTATATTTGTTGGTAGAGAAGAAATATACAAACTAATTTTGACTAAAACGTAAGATATTTAATATTAATTAATTGTTTATTCCACTGTTATTGTAAACTTAAACTACAACTATTAAAACTCTTTTTCATTAAGTTAAATAAAGCTGAAATAGAATGTAATATCAGATGACAAACTTAAACGAAAATTAGAAATGATGTTTTGCTGGCTAAGTGAAATAAAATAAGTTTAAACTGAAGTACTAAAATACTGAAATAAAAAAATTAAAGCTAAATAGAAATACTAAAAAGCAAAAGCTAATGGCAAAAGGACATAAAATTACTAAAACAAACTAAAATGATAACTGAAAATATAAAATAAAATCCAATTCAAAACATTAATAATAAATACTTAAAGCCACAATGTGTGATTTTTCACCGCTAGAGGTCGCATGATGACGCCTTGATTTCGCGGAGCTTTTATTACTTCGCAGACGACCGCTTCTGCTTCTTCTGGTCATGTGTATGTGGGGTAACGCAGTGCTGTTTTATCATATTAGATACATTTGAGTGTGTTGAAAGTTATGTTATAATGCTACTCTGTGCGTTTGCTTGATGGCTACTACGAGACACTTGTTGCACACTGCAGTAAGCTAGATCGATATTAGGCATGGTAAAACATGTTACTCGCGGCAAATCAAGAAAACAAGATTTAAACAATAAGACTAACTGTGTTGAGCTATATAACAATTAGTGTTGTCAAAAGTACCAACTTCGGTTCCTAGTCAGTACTGAAATTTAAAAAAATGTGACGCTTTGAGCGCTGTTGAGCGGAATCGTAAACACCTCTGACCAGGCTTGCTGCGATAGTCGTGTTGCCGGTGTTCAGGCAATACACTGGTTACATCACTTGCCCACCGTGGCACCACCCCCACCGGCGTTTTGATTTTTATAGTAATAAAATAATTTAGTTCAGTTAGAGAACAGACACCACAATTAAAAACTGAACGTGTCTGCTCAATACAGTGTGAGCCGAACGAGAGTCGCAGCACAAACGCAGCAGGAGTCAGATTTCATTTATCACGAGAGCGAAGAGCTGACAGACATGTAAAATCTTAATGTGTTCTTCATTAAGAATAATAGGCTAATGAACCCACAACTCAAGCAACCCGCCCCGAATTGGCGCTAATTCTAAACCTAAAGTAAAATGAGCACGGCCGCACGGGCATTCATTCACGGCCGCACAGTGCGCACACATTTACGGCTGCACTGTCATTCATTCACGGCCGCACAGTCATTCACGGTGCATGTCCAGTCTGGTGTGTTTTCAGTACATGCCTATGGAAGCTTAACTTTCATAGGAATTCATTGAAAACACTCGCTTTGCTCCGCTCCGTTATGAATGCCTGAGCAGCCGTGCGCATTTTACTTTCGGTTTAAAATTAGCGATTTGAAAAGCCCCCGCCGGTGATACCAGTTTTATCGGTGTTGTCACACGTAGATTAACTGGTAGGAAAATTTCCTCACCGTCACATCCCTACCTCTGACTGGCCATTGTGCTCACGCGCTCATCAAATATGTCTGTGATTGGCTACAACGATCAGCACTTCAAAAACATGTTGTAAATATACATCAATGACGCTTTTCACCGAGCGCTTACACAGATACACACGGGAGCGTTTGAATGCAGGCGTCTATCAGCGGACTGGTCCGCTGATCGACACCTGCTTGTGCTTTCAAACGCTCCCGCACCCGCTTTCAAAACACTTTCAAACTCTTCCGTGTGCTTTCAAACGCATCAATCACAGACATATCCGATGAGCACGTGAGCACAATGGCCAGTCAGATGTGTTTACGATTCCAGCTCAACAGCGTTCAAAGAGTCACATTTTTTACATTTTTTACATTTCAGTACCAACTTGATACCGAAGTCGGTACTTTTGACAACACTAATAACAATGATTCGTTTTCTGTCAATGAATGTATCCAAACAGTTGCTCACCTGTCTAATAAAACCCATAATATATTAAAGCATCTTTGGTGTTTCCATGGTTTCTACAAAATAAAACCGGAAATTGAGGGTAATGCGGGTATGATGTCATTGATAGGCGTTTATATGTCATTTAAAATTGCTTATTTCTCTGGATTTAAACATTCTTGGAAACATTTGGGATAATGTAAGTAATACAAGTCAACAAAATATATATAACACTGTTCTAGTGGTTTTTGGATATTTTAATCCAATAATCTTACATATTGTGCCTTTAAGTATATAAATAATAAAACAACACTGGTCAATTAAACTACTGAATAAAAGCTAAAAATGTGGTTGAGTAACTGTAAATGAATAATTATGATTGTGATCGATGACTGTTTAGTAATCATAATAATTTCAGTAGAAACTTCACCATCAAACGATAAATGTAGGACTTACAGGAAGTTCCTGTAATACGACCCCTAGTACAGATATCTCAGCATTTGAAAGAGATGGAGATTTATAGACATTCATGAGAGTTGCAATGATAAATATAAAACCTAATACTAACAATCTCTCATGGCTGGAGAGTTGCAATGAGCCACAACTCTGAAGATGGTGCTACCATGACCTACAAACCCGGAGCTAACCCAGATAACTCGAATCAGGCCCATTCCTGATGTGACTGCTCAGGACATCTCTGCTAGCAGCTATGCCTACGAGGCTCGGCAAACTGACAGGAAGAGTTTCACATCAATTAGAGCCACACAGTGTCAAAGCAGGACTGAACCACTATCCATTACGATAACATTAGCCAAGTCTCCTATACATACACAAGACGCCAAATGCATGGAAGATAAGTGATAATGGACTCAAAAATCTGCATGCAAGGCTGGAGAATCAAAAAGTTCATATTTGGCAACATGATTTGATACGGTTTAACTTGCAGCATTATTTTGTTTGTGGTATGTTCAGTATCTGTCTGATGATTAGGTGGCAAGTGAACATCTGAAACATGGAATGCAGAGCTGATAAACAAGACCAACACCTTAGCTGACTTCCTCTGAATAATGAAAAGTGCCCATTAGGTTTGAGGTGGGAGTCATCCTGAAAGTATGTCACTGAACAAGTCTGTACAGGGGTGGTGAAAACTCCTCGGCCTCCGAAGGGAAGACTGACTATGTTTACATAATGCAACGTCCTGCTACAGGCCTTCCAGCTCCTTTCCTCATTCACAAAAGCTAAACTGCCACCCTTATCTCTCGTAGGCTGAAAATATGACGACTACACCCATTAATACGGGTGGCTGGGAAATGTAGCCATTAAAACACTTAAGGTAATAGGTCTGTCATCATTCACTCACCCTCATGTCATTCCAAACCTTTATGACTATTTTTCAATGTCGAAGGCAAAAAGGTCAATTGTCTATAGTCAAAAGTGTAGTGATGTATGAAGCATAGCTCACTCACAATCACTATCAAACCAAGCAAAAAACAACAACAACATTTAAAAAAAAGTTTTTCCTTTATGTTCCACAGAAGAAAGAAAGCCATGCAGGTTTGGAATGACATGAAGTTGAGTAAATTATGACAATTTTCATATTTGGGTGAACTATCCCTTTAAGAACAACATCCTACGAAATTTCAGATGTTAAAGGGATAGTTCACCCAAAAATGAAAGTTCTGTCATTACTCACCCTCAAGTTGTTCCAAACCCGTAAGACTTTCGTTCATCTTCGGAACACAAATGAAGATATTTTTAATAAAATCTAAACCAGTTCTGCACTCTCTATTGACAGCTACGCAACTACCACTTTGATGCTTCAAAAAGTTAATAAAGAGATCATAAAACTAATCCATGAATCGAGCGGTTTAGTCCAAATGTTCTGAAGAGACACAATCACTTTATATGATGAACAGATTGATTGGTTGTCGCACATCAAGCAAACATGCTTGAGCTTACGTTTATCATAACCGATGTGTGCATTGATGAATGTTTATATGTGAACAAAAGCCTAAATGAAAGCTGTTTTGGACTAAATATGGACTAAACCCTTCAATTCAAGTGGATTCGTTTTACAATCTCTTGATGAACTTTTTGAAGTTTAAAAGTTTTAGTTGCATAGCTGTCTATGGAGGGACAGAAAGCTCTCAGATTTCATCAAAAAGATCTTCATTTGTGATCAGAAGATGAACTAAAGTCTTATGGGTTTGGATTCAGAACAACATTAGGCTTTAGGCAAGAATTTTCATTTTTGGGGGAACTACCCCAAAAAACAAACTTTCAAACACAAAAATGGTCAAAAGGTATATGTTGTACACCCAAAACACAGTGCTACTGCCCTGCTAAATATAATCTTTTTTCATACAGTGAAGGTGAACGGTAACTGGGCCTGTTATTTATGCCAGACATCTGTTTTTGTGTTGCACATCAAGTCAGTCATACAGGTTTGGATAAACATCAGAGTGAGTAAATAATGACAAATATGATGGTGGAATACATTTATATAAACATCATAATACTTTCATCTAAATAATGTAAATGATTCATCAGTAATAAGTTTGGTGCTCAGATGGGGAGCAAAACTAGAAAGGCTATCTACTCATAGCATAAAGGGATAGTTCACCCAAAATTGAACATTATGTCATTATTTACCCACCCTCATGTTGTTCCAAACCTGTATAAAGTTCTTTCGTATATGTAATATAAATGTAATTGTTAGTCATAATGTAAGTTACTCGCATTCTCGGTCACCATTCACTTCCAATGCATCTTTTTACGCTGAAGGTGACTGTCGCTGTCATTCTGCCTAACATCTCCTTTTTCTGAGGACTATTCCGTGAACTCTCAGAAAGAATAAGAAAGAAACAGCGTCATTTTCTTCTTATTGTTTTAAAAGAACAGATATGCTGTGTTAGAAAATACTGTACATTACAGCATGGTGTGAAAGTGAGCGGTAACGTTAGTAGGATGGATCAATCAAAGAAGCAACCCATACGGACGCCATATTGACCAAAACAAAATGGCAGAACGGGAGAATAGTTGACAAAGTCTGCTGGCTTTCATTGACAGATGCTTTCTCGTGACACGATAAATCCACAACGACGACTATTAGATCTGCTCCTGTGTTCGTGGGTAAGATAATCTGACTCGATCGTACCGGGTGTCACGTAATACCGCTAATACAACGATGTCATGTTAGCTTAGCTTAGCTCAGCCCATTCACACTACGAGCGAGTGAGCGACGCGACATACTAGATCGCTGTATTAAAATACGACCGTACTAAATGTCCTGTCTCGCATACTTAAAGTGCAAACAGATTCGTTTATTATAATGAAACTGTTCCCGTTTAGTGCAAATGGGGCGGGCAGGAAGCTTGCGAGATCTGTAGTTAATTGCTTACTAAATCAACGTTACGTCTTCAATTAAAGCAGCCGATCTGATGGCGAGCGACGTCCCCACTTGTAGTTACTAACTAGTATGTCAGCAAATCCACGGGTCTGTACCTGGAGTTCGGCCCTCTCCACTTCCCAATGCGCCCTTTCCATCTCGAAACGGGCCCATTCGTGCTGGATGTAGTGTAAAATCCCCGGGATAGTGTACTGCTGGGGCCTGGGCATCTCGTCTTGCTGTTGTTGAACCATAGGCGCTCCTCCAGCGCTTGCGATCTGGGGATTAATGCTGTTGTTGCCCTGCTGCGGTGCGGGCTGCTGCTGCTGTCTCTGGGCGGCCATTCCTCCTCCTCCTCCTCCGCCGGGCTGTTCATCCATGTTTAAAAATAGGAAAGTCCTGCTAGAAGTCGCCGATTGTTTCCCCTCAACCCTCCCTTCTTTACCGTTCGTGTAGCGATGGGACGTCGCCCTGCCCCCCACGAAATAGGCTGGCACCTGAGCGGCTGTTGTAGATTTCGTGTCAGCGCACGGATTTGCCGGCCGCCATTAGTCCGATCCCTGGATGTGAGTCTCCTACTGCGGGGGTGAGTGAGTGAGGGAGGACTGGCGCGCGCGCTGCATGATGGGACGCATTCACCCAACCCTGCGCTGTCTCGAGTCATTCGAATACAGACTGACGGGCGGGTACTGCGCATGCGTGTACAGCGCTGTAACAATGACAGGCTATGTACCTGACTGACAGTATAAAAATGCAACTATGCATATATAAAGTCAGGCAGAGGTAAGTAAAATATCAAATAGCATTTTTCACTTTAAATTTTTTTTTTGCACTTGGTTTGGCTAATTTTAAATATTTAAAATTTCCCCCAGCAACTTATTCAAATTATGTACACTAACATGAAAAAAAAAAAAAAACTTTTTCTCTACATGGAGCAGGTCGCCCCCTCATGGACGCTGCCATGTTGGCATCACATGACCGGCTCTGTCAAGCAATCCACTTAGCGTTAATTATTTTACAGTAGTAACAACAATTGTGGTAACTATGGTATTTTAGTGAAAACTGTTGGTTACCATAATTACATTTATGTAATTTATCTATTAGTTTACGGATAACTGTTATAATTTCTCCTTTTTTCATATAAAAATGTGGCACTGAAAATAGCTATATATAAAGTCGAGTGAAATAAAATATCAAATAGCTTCAATTGATCTAATGAGATTTTTTTTTTCCATTTTATTTTCATAATTTAAAGATGCACTTGGTTTTGCTCATTTCAAATAAATCAAAAATAGAAATAATAAAAATAAACAGCAACTTTGAGAAATATTCAAATGATGTACACTAACAAAAAAAAAAAGCATGGAGCAGGAGCAGGTCACTCCCTCATGTACACTGCCATGTTGACATTCACATCAGCTATCCACCATAAATTTACAGTAGTAACAATAATTGTTGGTGAAAACTATCGGTTATACCGTAAATAATGTGATGTAATTTATTTATCGTTTTACAAAGAAAACTGCTTATTTTTTGCCCTCCCAGTTGTTTGCTAATGACGTAATTTCTCCTTTCTAGAAGTGGCCACTCTTCTGAATTACTATGATCAAGTTCCTACTTATGGTCAACAAACAGGGGCAGACTCGCCTATCCAAGTATTATGAACAAGTGGAGCTTGGGAAGAGAGCAGCTCTTGAAGCTGACGTGGTTAGGGGATGTCTCGCCCGGAGGAAGGAAGAGGTCAGTCATGTTTCCCTTTTACTTTCAATTTAATGGTAAACCACACAACTTTTTATAATAGCCATTCTTTGCGGTGGAGAATATTATGAATATCACATTTTAGTGATATAACGGACAGAAACTTATACAAAGCATTACTATATAAAACCTATCTTTGCATCTGATTTACATATAGCAGATTTTCAGTCTGTGGTCTTGAGTTTTATTTTACTTTTGTAAACTGGCCATTCAATTCTTTAAACTTAAACCCTTTAGAATTAAAATAAGCTGTTGAGCTAATTCTTTTTCCTCAGTGTTCATTTGTGGAGTATAAGGACTACAAACTGGTCTATCGTCAGTATGCAGCTCTTTTCATTGTTGTTGGCATCACTGAAAATGAGGTGAAATTTTCTAGTTATTGACATTAAAGAAATACTGATTCCCAATGATAGAGCGTTTTAAAGTCTGTTATTTATAGTCCTTGGCCATCTTTCCCACAGAATGAACTGTCAATCTATGAGCTTGTGCACAACTTTGTTGAGGTGTTAGACAAGTATTTCAGTCGTGTGGTAAGTACTATTTTTATAAAGGCACAGGCCTATTAGTTTTCCTGAGAAAAGATATAAATTAAATAGTTTCAATTTAATTGATTTGTTTTTCTTCTCTTGACAGAGTGAGCTGGATGTATCCTTTACGAGTAAAAAATACCTATTATGTATTGACCAAACTTGTCTATGATGGTTTTTTTGCTGGCAATATTGTGTCATGCATGGACCCTTTTCATAACTGTGGAAAATATGCATCACAGTCTATCAACTTCTCAATTCAAGTGAAGTTTTTAATATTTTCATTTTAAAATGTACACTATACTTTGGCAGTAAATTACAAAAAAACAAATGAACACTGCTGTGAGGAAAATTTACATTATTCTCTCTTCTGACTGCTGTAATCAAACGCTCTATATTTTTTCCTCTTTTGGAAAGTTGTGGAAACGTCATCACTTGTGCTATTGGAGCAAATGGGAATACAAAAAACATCTGATGTTGTCTCCCGTTGACTTCCGCTTCGAGAACCCCGGAAATGTGAAAATGGTCCATTGTGTCTTTAGTGATACATGTTTATATGATAAAAAAAAAAAAGTTTTTCATTCCTTAATGGAAAATCAGATCATGTTCAATTTAGATAAAGTACACATTATACTTGATGAAATGATCCTCAGCGGACACATTGTGGAGACAAATAAGAACCGAATACTGGCACCACTACTGGCCCTGGACAAGATGGCAGAAAGCTGATCCAATGCAATCGAGTTTATTAATATTCCGTAACATTTAAATAAAAGCTTTTTTTTTTACTAATTTAAACCTTGTGCTCATTTTCCATTCTTCCACAAAAAGTTTTAGAACATCATTGCAACATGGCCTGTAATAATCCCAATGCACTGTCAGAGAGGTTTAAAAGTTCCTCTTAAAAAAGGAACGGCAAGAAAATCCCCAGGTCTAAATAAGACAACGAAAATGTAAATCACATTCAGAAACAGACATATTTGTCAGTTCATCATCAGAGGGAAAAAGCAGAAATGACAGTGTTGATACTTTGCAAACATTTTAATGATTATTTTTGGAGCATACACATTTGAAAATATTTGTTTACTTCAAACTGCAACTTGAGTTAAATAAATGTTTATAATATACAAAGAAAATACAAGGGAAAGCACAGCTTGCTTTTTGCTTTGTCTTTTTCTCTTTTTTTAAATGTGCCTTGCACACAGAACCAGTGTTTCTGTATCTATAGCTTTATTGTAAAATTACACAAATGCACTCAGGGACTTTGATCCTTTAGCAGGGCAATGAACAGTTGAAAACATACTCAACACAGTAACGGAAGCAAAAAAGAAAGAAAAAGCATGTGCATGATTGTATGTAGACAGATTAAGTAAAACAAAATGAAAGAAAAATCCTAATATTTCAACAAATGCAGGCACTAGTAAAACTTAAAACCTGTTAAGGAAATGCCCAAACACTATAGTTAGCTCTACAGAAGCAGGTGTGCTTGTGTCCAGGGTCTGACGCTGCAGCTGCAGGTGGTGAGGTTTGAGTCTGAAAAAGATGATCTATGCCAAAATGTACACTGGACCTGGAGTAATGACAGTAAACAAAGTAGGAGAGGAGAGACTACCCTGGCTGCCAGCGGCTCAAGCCCTTAAAGCAGTAGAATGACCTGGGAAAGGCCAAGTGAAGCAGCCAGTGGAGGAGGAGACCCTAATCGGTTTCAGGAGCTAGTGGAGCTGCGATGGGACTGTTTTTCCTGTGTATTTGGGTACATGTCGGGTGCTTGGGTGCTTGGGGGGTGCTGGGGGGGGGATTTCAGAGCACAGCTTTATTTTCTGCAACAAAACACAACAGGCTTCACCAGTATGGGAGTTGGTCAATGATGTAGGGAGAGCATGCTCAGTTGAGGTGGAAGCCCTTCTCCATAGTGGCAGCGAGGAGGCGCTCTCTCATGATCTCTTCGGAAGAATATTCCGGCAACTTCAAGTAGTGCACACACGTGTTAACTGAAGGATAGCTGGCATCTGTCGCATCAACCTAGAGGAGCAGGTTTGAAGAGAGAATGTTAGTTGTTCTTAGTTAACTTATTGGCTGGGTTTTAGCAATTTAAATAATGGTGAGCTTATATACCTTCCGGACTATTGTGAGACGTGGATGGAGGTTGGCCAGTCCACCAGGGGGCAGGGTCGAGCAGCCTGTAGTGAACTGGAGGAAGGCCTTCCTTTCATCAGATGACATTCCACACAGCACTCGCACAAAGCGCAGGAAACCAGGACTGCAATGAAATTAAATCATCAACATGTATACTGTCTGAAATGTGCCCAAGTATGTTATTACATATATTTTACATTATTTAGAAAGCTGAACATGAAGCCCTTATTCCAAACATGAAAGCATGTTATAACAGCGGAATAACATGCCACATGTAAACCTCTTTAAAATAAATGTTTCGTGTTTAGTGTTCCAATGTTTGGGTCAGTAAGGTTTCTAAAATGTTTTTTTAAAAAGTCTCTTATGCTCACCAAGGCTGCATTTATTAGGGAGAAGAAAAAAAAAAAAAAAAAAAAGAAAAGAAAAAAACCCCCCAAAAACATTATTACATAGCAATACAATGAAAACAGTAATATTGTGAAATGTTATTAATTTAAAATAACTCTTGTATTTTAATACATTTTAAATTGTAATTTATTCCTGTATTTTCAGCATCATTACTCCAATCTTCAGTGTCACATGATCCTTCAGAAATCATTCTTTTACTCTGATTTGGTGCTTAAAGGGGTGGTTGATTGCCCCTTTTTACAAGATGTAAAATAAGTCTCTGATGTCCCCAAAGTGTGTATGTGAAGTTTTAGCTCAAAATACCCCACAGATCATCTTTTATAGCATGTTAAAATTGTTACTTTTTGAGGGTGAGCAAAAACGTGCCGTTTTTGTGTCCCTTTAAATGCAAATGAGCTGCTGCTCACGGGGCGGAGCTTGAAGAACTCCAGTTAGCAGCTCTGATAACCTCATGCAGACAGGCAATGAAACTGTTCAGCCTTTTATGTTCAAACCGGAGTCGGACAATGATGGAGAGACTCAAGAAGAAGTGACAACATGTAGAATGCAACAAGATGTTCCTGAATGGTTAGTTGATAAATTTATGTAGCTGATGTGGAGTTAACTATCTTCAAGTCATTGATTAGCATATTCTGTCATGATAATCTCACCCCCTTTGTTGTGTGTTCCCGGGGGCAGGGTTTAAGTAAATTTCAGGGTTAGTGATGTCACTTACCCGAGAGGAAGCTTGTGTAGTCCCTACCAGCCGTTTGTTGTAGTCCTTAAAAAGTGATTTCTTTAAAAGAAAATATCTCCCTTTGCTTTGAACTTTGAACATCGTAACTTTGCAGATGTTGTTTATGCTCAAACAGCAACATTACACACTAACTAAAGTTTAAAAAGTGATATCATAATCAACCACCCCTTTAAGAAACATTTCGGTAACTCTTTATAATAACTCATGCTATGAATCAGTTAAGCATTAGTAAATAGTTAATTCATTTATAAAGCATTAATAGACATTAATAAGCAATTTATAAATACAGCTATAAATGTTTTATTCTTTATTTATAAGCATATCTATAAGGTGTTTAATAATTGTATTTTCATACTTTAAGGATAAATTTATTTCTAAATTACATTTACAAATCAGTTATTTAGGAGTTGTCATAAGATCATTTAGAAAGTGTAAGTAAATGATAAATAAACTATTTAAAATGTACATTTATACATCTTATTTAGACATGCAGTAATAGTTAGAGCCTTTAAAATCTCCTTTGTGAAAGCTTTACGAGGCACAAATAGTCCTCACTTTAAATGAGCTCACAAAAATATTGACAACTAATAAATGTTTTATAACTACCTGAATCAATCATGAATTACATAATACATGTTAATAAAGCATTTATTAACACTGAGTAACTATTACTACATGTTGAAATAATATGTATAAATGTACATTTAAATAGTTTATTAATCATTTACTTATACTTTCTAAATGATCTTATGAACCACTGACAACTAAATTACTGGTTTGTAAATAATTCAATAATTTAGAAATGATAAATTGATCATTAATAATGTAAATACAATTATAGATATGCTTATAAATCAAGAATAAAACATGTATAGCTGTATTTATAAACTGCTTATTAATGTCTATTAATGCTTTATAAATGGAACTAACTATTTACTAATGCTTAACTAATGATTCATAGCACGCAGTTATTATAAAGTGTTACCAACATTTCTTATTATCAATGTTGAAAACATTCTGCTGCTATATATTTTTGTGGAAATCATGGTACATTTGTGGATTTTTCAAAAGAACAGCATTTATTTGAAACAGAAATTTGTCTAATTGTAAATGTCTATTGGCACTTGACAAATTTGATGCATCCTTGCTGAATAAAATTATTAATTCCTTTGGAAATCTTACAGACCCCAAAATTTTGAACAGTAGTGTAGTTTATGATATGATTACTAGGGATGCACTCGTTTTTAATGTTATAGTCCCGATAAAAAAAAAAAAAAAAAATTATATATATATATATATATATATATATATATATATATATATATATATATATATATATATATATATATATATATATATATATATATATATATAAAGCCGATAATTTTTTTTTTTTTTTAAGACGCACTGTTCGCCATGATAGTTTTGAATTGCCGGAGGTATTGAATAGCCTGAAATATGATTGGAATCACTTCGAATCAGTTTCACATTCAGCTCTTCAGCGCACACAGCTTAAACAGCAATGCTATTTGAAACAGTAATTTTAATTTTAGAGGTTTCTTTTTCAAAAACACTGATGCATTATTAATACAGTGTATATACAGGAATCATGGAGTTAAATTTAATACCTTTTAAGACTCTTTTCATACATTAAGACCGCATCGCCACTTTAAGTTTTAACCAGTTACATCGGCAACACTATTTTATTTTTATATATATATATATATATATATATATATATATATATATATATATATATATATATATATATATATATATAAAAAAAAAGATAGAAAGATAGCACAACTTACAGTCTTAGTTTGTGATAACTCCTTATCAATTCAGCATAATTCAGAAGGGTGGGAATGAAGCACAAGAGAATGGTTGGTTGGTAGAGACGGTGGTGTTGCACAGAAATGCGTGATAGAGACCTGGATTTTGCGTCCCATAGTGGCTTTGTGGCTAGCACTTAGCATGTGGGACCAGACAGCGTTGATCCCCATCGAGGCTACGCTAATCATCTTCCGACACACAGAGCAGTACACCTCACGGTTATTCCCAAAGACGCCCCTCAGCCATAGTTCCAGCTCCTTATCCTCCAACCATTTGCATGAAAACTTACATTTCCCCATTAGTCAACGATGTTGTTTAACAACCGGGCATAAAGGGACCTGTGCTATCAGGGCTCCAGACTAACTTTTACTAGCTGTAGCCCCTTACTGAAAATTTTAGGAGCACAAGCAGAACATTTAGGAGCACATCTAAAAATCAACCTGCAGCCCATTTTGACTGTATTACTGACAAATGCCTTAAATGACTTAAAGAAATTACAAAGTGCAGTTTTATTTTAAGTTTGCAGGGCTCCAGATTAACATTTGAGGGCAGCATTATCATTCATAATGTCTAAATAATAATTCAAAAGCAAAACGTTTGAAAATATGTATTAGGAAGTGGAACTGGCAGCCACCTACTGTATTTTTTTCTTTTTAAGTGTGAGTTTTCCTATACCTTGAAACTTTTAGTTTTATAAATGGGGGTAATCTTTGAAGGGTGGAAAAAATAATATTTTGGTCGTCACTTTAAAAATAACAAATATGATAATATTAGCATTTTGAATTGCTGGAAAAAGATGTGTTAAGTAGGCTACTTGAAGGCATTTTACTATTCCTGCCAAACTTCCATTGTTACAGTTATTGTTACTACTTTAAATCCATGGCAAATGTTAATTTGTGGACTGAAAGCTCTCTATAACTTGTTAATTCGTGGCACAATGTTTCTCCTGGTTTCCAGGCGCTGTTTGATCTAATAGAGATCTACGGTTAATAACGGAGAACTCTGCGCTGAATTTGAATGCTTCTCACTAGATCTTGAAGCGATGCTCTTAATTCTGTGACAAATTCAAATGCTTTCTTTCCTGGATCTCCCAGTGCTGTGTAGTAACAGTGTCGCGAGATAGATCGACTCGTGAGTAGCTCCAGCTCGCTGCAGCTGCACTGACATTGGTCCGAACTGATAAACGATGCATATAAAATAAACAGTGCTTTTCAGGTTTTTCCGGTATCTAACAGTGGTTTTCAGGTACAGAAATTGAATAAAGTAATCAAATATAAAATAACATTGCATAGTATAATCTTCACTGTATAAATTAAAGATTAATCATTATTGAAGTTACAAAAGTTATTCAGTCAAGAGCAGTGGGTGATTTCTTTGTCTTTTGTTTGATTAACATTAAAAACATAGACAGCATGAAAAGGCTTCTTTCCCTTTAAGAAATAATGCACGGAAAGAGCACATACTACACATGAACATGACTTTCTCAACTGTTTATGTTTTACTTAAGACATAACCTACTATGTTTGCTAGGATTACTCACCAAGACGGGCATGTTGACATTTGTGTGAATTTGTCCGTTCAAGCGCAAGATTTGAAAGAGAACTCAATATATGCGCGCTATCTGCGACGCGCTGTGTGTGTGCTTCAGATGAGTGCATTGTCAATCTTCTCTCAGTGTGCGCAAGTTCTTTCACGTCTTGCTCTTGACTGTTTAAATTGGCAAGGCTTAAATGAGTTTAGTTTAATGTGTGGTGTTCAGGTCTCACCTGCGCTTGCGCACTATCAACACCCGGTGATGACGGCATAAATGACTGGGTTATGGTCGAGCATACATACTCGCATACATGTTGTAATGTATTGGGAAGCCAGAATGTGTATCCATCAACAGAAACATACATTAACCTAACTCTGTCTGTTTGTTTTACACGTTGTTATTTTCAAGAAACCATATTATAGATGCGTCATCAGATTTGAGACGAACCGTGGTGCAAGTGCGTGCCGAACCGTGGGTGGAGAACCATACGGTTCGATTTTTTACAGAGAACTTTTGTAATCAGGCTCTCAATTTTATAAAAATTTGGATTTAGATTTAATCGGCCAATATCCGCTTCCAAATATAAAGAATTATCGGTAACAGACAATTTTCATATCGGTGCATCCCTAATGATTACCAAGACATGCATGTTCTTTTCCCCATTTCAAATGCTGCATTTTAGTAACAATGTATTTACATGCATTTTTAAGGCCCCATAGCTTCAAAAAATTATTACAACAACAAATCACAGACCTATCCAAGTGTATGCCATCATAAAATGTAGATCAATAGAAATAATAGTAAATGTCTACCTGTCCCGTGTGTAGCCAAGTTTAGGCTCTGTGTAGTTCACAATGTCTTCAGCGGTCCAGGATGGAGACTGGTTGCCACACAAGATCATCTGCACCTCTTTATGACTAAATGAGCTGAGTTTCTCCATAGGGAACACTCTGTTAAAGCCCTCTGTACCAAAACACAGACGTTTCATACTTAGCACCATATTTGTAACTGATATGAATAGATCTGAACAGTCAAGTTACATGTACTTCCACAAATTGGTATACACGGAGTGTAGCTTGAGCGGATTTAAAGTGCAAGGCATGAGAATATTGCCAATGCTGTCATACCTCTAAAGGCCTCCATTTGCTTCTGGATTCCTGTGTGCATGCAGAAGTCAAACATGAGCTCTACATAGTCCTCAGCATTGTCCATGGTGACCATCTGATGAGAGGACAGCAGAATTTGCATTTTCATTCAGTCTATCTGTTTTTGTTTTGTGCAGGTGTCTCTTATAACAATTTCACAAAAGTAAAGTCAGACCACTCTGTATTTGTTTTAAGTCTTGAAATTATGCAATCTATTTTAAATCAAAAACAACTGCTCATGCTACATGTGTGTAGAATCTTTGTTTGGATTGTGATTAAAATGCAGTGGTTGCCTCCAATTTAAAATGACTACAGATGTTTTTAAGGCCAGTTTGGCCTGTTATAGAGCAAATAAACAACAAATATATTTGCTTCAAAAAAAAAAAAAAAAATAGGCCTTAAATTATGATTGGTACATCACTACTGTTTCAATTCTCTACAAAACATGGTGTTGTTTTTAAATTATCGATACACGTATACATATATACTAGTGCTGTCAATTGATTAGGGAAAAAAAACAACAACAAGAATCGCACATTTTTCTGTAATTAATCGCGATTAAAAACATCTGTGCTTTGAATATTTTTATATTGTAATAATTTAACAGTTACTCTCCAAATTAATGTAGAAAACTTAAATACAGTATATTTGAAATATCTGTTGTAATGGAATCTTTTTATGAAGGCCACTATCACTGATACTAAAACTGCTACTGATAATTAAAAGCTATAATCAATTTCAAGTGAACTTAAAACAATCTTCACATAAACCCATTATAATAAAATGTCATATTTACCTGTGGCCTTCCTACCTGTCTAACATACAGAAATTGAATAGTTTAAGTTAAAATTGAAGTTATCAAACTGTCTGCACTGCATAAATTTAATTAAATATAAAATAACTACTTATTAAAACCACAATTTTCTCTGTTACCTTTGTTCTGTGATTAACATTAATGACTGACAGCATTAGTTGCTGCTGTTCCTTTAAGATCTGCCGCTGCCGAACATGACGCAGATCTGACACGCATCTCATTTTCTTCACAACTCTTTTAAGTTAATTTAAGACGTTATTTAACTCATTTAAGACTGTTCTTGTGAGAATACTCGACAACATTTTGGGCATTTTGGCATAATTCTGTGTGTTATTGTTCGTTCAAGCGCGAAGAGAACTCGATTCTGGCGCGTGTCGTTCAGACAAGGGGTGCGTCTCAATCAGCTCCCTAGTGCAGTAGTCAGGGCACTGATCAGGGAATCAGCCACATTCATGTACATGATATTCTGATTCAGGACCTAGGAAACTAGGGAGCTGATTGAGACGCACCCACACAGACAGGACAGCGCGTTCTCTTTTGTCTTGTCACGCTGGAATGGTTTTAAAGCATTTGCATGAATAAGAGCAGGATCATATAATGTAACGCTAGCAAAGGATGATAGAAAAAACGGATGCTGCGTTAATTATTTTTTAACGTGTTAAACTGAAAAAATAAATCGCGTGTGTTAACGCGCTAATTTTGACAGCACTAATATATACATTTTAGTTGTGGTGCTCCTTAAATTTTCAGTGGGTGCTCCTAACTTTTTGAAGTTGGGAGCACCAGTGCTATAAAGTAAAAGAAGTTCATTTTGAGCCATGCTTTATTTTAATATATTTTATATGTAATTTATTCCTGTGATGGCAAATCTGAATTTTCAGCAGCCATTACTTCAGTGGTCACATGATCCTTCAGAAATCATTCTGATAAAATCAGGATTTTTTTTCAGGATTCTATTAATATAAAAAAAGCATTTATATGAAATACATTTTTTTTTGTATCAATGCAAAAGTCTTTACTGTCTCTTTTGATAAATTAATGGGCATCCTTCTTGAATAAAATAATTATATTAGGGATTAGTGTTGTCACAATACTGGAATTTCTAAATTCCATACGATATCTTGAAAAAAAATATATCGATATTTGATAATTTTTTATACCATGGCAAAAACTGCCATATAGATATTTTTATTATTATCTCTCAATCTTTGCATAATTTTGGTAATTTTGTTGCAATCTCTAATATTATTGTAATGTACCAAATGAGAGGGATTTTTTTTCTTAAGAAAATCTAACTATCGGTAGATATCATTCCTATATAATCAGCTATCGGCGAATCTCTAATATATTATCTTACTGCCCCAAAATCTAATTCAAGCATCCTGCTGACCCAAAAGGGTGATGTAGCACTGCTATACAAATATATGTACAAAAAAAAAAAAAAAAAAAAAATGCATTGCCATAACTACAAATACACAAAATAAATCAGAACCACAAAATATGACTTAATTTTCATTGTAGAGAGGCAGTGTGTATAACAGTACATACAGGGTACTACATTGCATGTCTGGAGAACATGCGACATACCTCATCTTCTCCATTGGGCTTCAAGTCTACCGATGAGAAGCCGTGTACTTTGGATGATGGACAGAACTGGAAATTTAATCTAATAACAAATAAAACAAAGAAATTTAGATGAGCAACATAAGTAAACATGAAATTAAAACACCCTGCTACACGCAAGTAAGTAACACATATGATATTGATTTCCTTGATTAATATACAAAGTGACATTCATCTCTCACCCAAGATCTTCTACACTAAGTGGAGGGCCAGAGCCCATAGGATTCTTCAGCATGAGATCCTGTAGCCGCGTGTTCTTCTCATCCTCTGACAGACTCTTATTGCCCAGGATCTGCCTGCGTTTCACAGACAGTGCCTTCAGCTCTTTTAGAAATCGTGCTCTGTGAGGGTTCACCAGTTCAAAGTCCTCCCACGTCAAGATGCCGTGATACCAAGCTGGAGGCTTTGGCTTGGGTGGGTCAAGGATGAACTCGGACTTGGAGTCTTCATCAAAGCTACCCACTGAGTATGTGTCCTGACCATCCTCAGTGGAGGCCTCAGACTGGATTTCAGAGAAGTGGCAGTCCAACTCGACATGGTTTTGATATAGTAGCTTACTCATGTTGCTTTTGATGTCACCCATACAGAGCAGTTTGAAGAAAGGCTGGGATATGGGCAGGTCAACGAGACGGTTGTCCTGGATGCATTTGGCAAGAAAGATGCCAAGGAACAGGAAAAGCTTGGTGATGCGCTCCAGTTCATCACTGTCCTGAGGGAAGGGAGCAGGGAAAAGGCCACAGGAACGCTGCACATAATAGCCAGGTGGTTTCAAGCCTCCGCCCAGATCCACCTGATGAACAGTGAAAAAATTAATTAATCAGTCAATTAAAAACAGTCTGCTAGAGTGAAATAGCTAAACATGTGGTAAAGCACTTACTTGACGTGACTCATCATCTGGGAAGTCGTCATCACAGAGCCAGATACCAAGGGAAGTCCTCTGGAACTCTGCAGCCACAAGGGCATAGAACTCCAGGGTGGGTCCAAGACCAGTGCCCTCCTCCCCCTGGAACTCCACCTGTGCAAGATAACCATCATTAATCCGTCTTCATCAAACAGTCTAAGACTGATTTAAAGAGCAGCGGTTCTCAACTAGGTGGCCGGGCCTCAAACTTCCAAGAAGGCCACAGGATGACTTAATATATTAAAGAAAATTATCATGTCATAAACCACAGAAGAAATGCCAAAAAAAAAAAAATATATATATATTGTGACATTGCCCATGGAACTCCTTTGTACAGATGTTATTGCTTCCACTGAAGCACAAGAAGCTCTTGTATCATGCTGTAATCGTGATACAACAATCATCAGGTTTTACACATGCTTGAAGCTCAAGTGCTTTGGTCATTAAAACAAAAAAACATGCCAAATGCTACAGAACTGTACATGTACATTGTTCAACCGAACTCTTTCGAATTGTTACACTGACAAAATAATTTGTATTACAACAAAGAAATTTCACTAGCTCTCTCAGACTTTTAGACCCCACTATTTTTCACAAACATTATGTTGTGGTGTTTACCTCCAGTACAGACTTCCTGTCAGCATGTATCTGCATCACACTCTCAGCCCACTCCATCATACTCTCTCCACGAGGCACCTTGACACGCTCGTGCTTGAGCCGACCCACACGGAACTCGCCGGGATCATCACGGCGAACCGTTGTGGATGGCCGGGAACGCTCCATAGTGGCTTCTCTTCGGTTCTGGAGCCAGACAATAGCCCTAGAGAGAGATGAAAATTCTCAAACTGCCATTTTACATTTGTATGAATCAAATAAAAATATCTTTGAAAACTGCGAGCACAGACCTGGAGGCTCCAAACGCAGTGCATGTAAAATAAAGCTGCCGGGTTTCAAAAGGTATGAGGAAAGGACACTTGCTGGTTAACTGCTCACACCAGTCTGGGAGAGCCCCGCTAGCCAGGGCCAGTGGCTCCTAAAAAGACAGAAATCTTTTGTAACATTATAAGCGTCTTTACTGTGGCTTTTGATCAATTTAATGCATCCTTGATGAATATAAGTGTTAATTTCTATCAAAAAACATAGACACCAGACTCTTGATCTGTACTGCATCTACAACGTATAACATGCATAAATAAAACTTCAAACACACGTCAAAATTACCTCGATCTGCTGCAGGATTTTGGTTGTAATTTTTTTGCTGGTGAATTCCTCAGGTGATGCATTGAACTGTAGCTCTTCCACATCTACACAGATAAATGTGACTTATAAATGCATACTAATGGAAACAAAAACAACTGGTTCAAGACAATGCTGTGAGAAGGAGCTCCTTACCTTCCTGTAGTGTGCGGCCGGATGAGGGTTCTCCTCCGATGGTGAAGAGGATGCGAAGGAGCTGCAGTACGTCCTCTACACTGCAGGCACTCTGGCCCGAGCCCGCCTTGGCCTGAGCCTGCTCACGTGCAGCACTCAGGATGTCACAGCTCTGTGTGGCGGACAAAGTCCCTGAACTCAGGCCTGAAGATCTGCAGCCACGCTCACAGAAGTCCTGTAAAACCATGTAAGTACTGTTAACACCAACCCTTTTATCATAAATCACAACATACCTATAACAACGAAATTACTGCATTCTTACAAAATCATATAGTTTATGGCCAAAGACAACAAAAATTTTAAAATCAAAAGCAAATAGAGAACAAAGTCCACAATGACAGCTAAAAAATTCCATGGTACGACATTTAGGCAATAGAATTTACAAAAGGACAGCAACAACTGTCTAACAGGTGGCTACACAAGTGACAGTCAAGCAAGAAAGAGAAAACATACTTGAAAAAGTATAAAAGGGAAAATAAAGATGGTATGTACAGATATATATGCACATCCGATGGTATTCTATACCTTGTATGCAGCTATGAGCTGCGAACAATTTCTGTTTTTCCTAATACTTTTATTAGAGCCGGTTAATTTCCAGTGGCGCAGGAAAGTTGAGTCTGCATTCTTCTGCATGTAGGTTATCAAGTCATTCTTTGGTAATTCATCTGTGCCAAGGTACTGTTCCACATGCTCTACAGACCAGCAACCCTACAACAGGAAGAACCAAATGTTGGTCTTTCCTGATTGTAAAGTCTCACGCAATACACATGCATTACAGTAGGTTTAACCACTAGAGAGGCCCGTGCATTTAACAACAGATACCACTGGGGGTCATTTCACAGTCTCCTGGCTTTAAGGTTAGTGACAGCTGACAGACAGTTTACTGAGGAGGAGCATTTACACATTGGGGACAGCCACAGAAAAATCACAGCCAAGATTTTAATGAGCCGAAGAGAGTGAATGAAAGGAAGATAGGTTGAGAGATAGCGTGGAGGAGAAACAAAAAAAAACATGTCATTACCATCTTTCCACTCTCTCTTTCTTTGTCAGAGTCCTTCAATTCTCTGTACATTATCCTACAAAAAACAATGTTTGTTAAAAGATGCCTGAGGGAAAAGCACTACAAAAATGTGGAAGCTAAAACGATAGACTCACGTATATGTAGGTTCCCAGATGCGTCTAAGCTTGTCAGGTTTAATAGCACCATTGCATGAGAGCTGGAGAAGCTTTTGGACATAATAGAAAATGGTGGACTTGTAGTTGGTGAGAGGTAGCTCTACTTCTCGTGTTGTCCCTAGACCTGCTACTTTCAGGATGAGAGCCAGACGGGGTGAAGGCGTGCACTCCACCTCCTCTTGTACCTCTGAGCGAGGTGTACCTGTACACATTAAACATATGAGTTTTGCGATGTAAAATTACAATGGACTGCTGTGTTTGACTCAAAATTATGTCATGTACTCACCCTCAAACCTGTATGAATTTCTTACTTCTGCTGAACACAAAAGACTATATTTTGAAGAATGTCGGTAACCAAACAGTTGATGGGCCCCATTGACTTCCATAGTATTTCCCCCCTGCCCCCAACTGTTTGGTTACCCATATTCTTCAAAATATCTTCTCTTGTGTTCAGCAGAAGAAAGAAATTCATACAGTTTTGGAAGAATATGAGGGTGAGTAAATGACAATTTTCATTTTTGGGTGAACTAACCCATTAACAAGCTAAAACAAAAAAAATATATATATTTTCATTAACTGAAATAAAACTAAAATAAAATAAGATAAAACTCTTAATTTAACAAGATTTATTTTTTTGTAATTTTAGTACTTAAAGCTAAATATAAAAGCATATTAGAAAAATCCAAAATTGAAAATATAAAACAAATTGAAAATATAAAAATAAAACAATTCAAAATATTAATAAACAATAGAATAGTATATAAATAATATTAAAACTGCAGCCAACAGAGTGAGAATTTATCCCCTTTTTACAGTGTCACCAGTACCTGGTGGAGGGATTTCCAGGTCAGTAGTTTGCTGAACGTTGGTACGGCCTGGTCTAGGGTCAAATGCAGGTACTAAAGCCGAAAACTGTCGCTTCAGCACAAAGTCATCGTCCCAGGTCCTGCGCCGACCCCCTTTGGTTTCATACTCCTCTTCCTCCTTTCAGGCCACCATTGAAAAACCAAAGTGGTAAAGCTCTCTTACACATAATGCTCAACTGCTTGCAAATATGAAATACATATTTCACCTAACCAAAGACATGCTACACAGAGGAAACATGCTGGTAAACAAGCAGACAAACTAACAAAAAACAAAACAGGAACACCAAATACATTCTTTACCCAAAGAAAAAAAAACACTGCTCACCAAACTAAAAATATAAAACCACAAATTTCAAGTAACCAGAGAGGAGAACGCGAAGAAAACCAAAAATAAAGGATTTCCACTGTACTATTATTGAAACTACAACAGGTTTTACCCTATGAATATGAACGTGGTAACCAAGGTTGACCCTGGACCGTACCAGAACTTCCTCATACTCCTGTTCTTCCTGATTGTCATCCTCATTCTCATCATCATCATCATCTGGCTCTGGCAAGTCTTCCTCGTCATCTAACTCGGCAAGCAATGTGTTGGCCCGACAACTGTCCAGGAAGTCTGAGCAAAAGAAAGGCAACGAAAATAATCAGCCTTCATATTGCACAAAATAAATCAAGGAGATGAATTCAGACGACAAGGCTGAGAAATTAGTTTAGTAATAAGCAAAAACATCTAATTAGAGATTAATCTGCAAAAAAAAAAAAAAAGGCTGAAAAAGGGGATGTACTAGAACAATTGAGGATGAGGGAAAAGAGAGTGTATAATAAATGTAGCATGGCCTACCATAGAGGGAAAACTCAGCCTCCTGACCTGTGTCACTCTCGCTAGATGTAGAGGTCAGGCTGGTCGTCAGCGTGTTACTGAGCAACTGGCCGACGGACAAACCTGTAGTTGCCGTGGCTACATTATTGCTGCTGGTTACTATGGAGGTGGACATTGTAACAGTTGAGGTGGTACCAGTGGTTGTAAGGTTAGGAAAGCTCTGTGCACCCATAAGAGGAGAAGCTGCAAACAAAACCCAAAAACTGTGATTAGTCTCCAAAAAAATAAAAAAATAATAAGCAGGTAACTGAAAATCAAAAGCTTGCTCTACAAACTAAACATGCTTCAAATGGCTGCAGTATGCAAATCATGGCAAAAATTAGAGTCATGTTAATATTCACAGAACAGTTAAATACTCTGGAGCAGGATGTAACAAATAAATTCTAACTAAAAATAGACTAAAAGACTAAAATATCCTGAAAAAGACAGACAAGCTAACAAATTAAATGGTACTGCATTGCAATGCAAATCTAGCCTAAGGCATTGCAAATACTACAGTCTCACTTCTATATTTGCACTTCCAAATGTGCAATTCTAAGGCAACAACAGGTGACTAATTTTACTGAGAACATTTGCCGTATGTTTAACAAATATAATAAGCCACCTTTTAAGTTTGTCATTCATAATAAAGCTAAAAGGATATCTAAACCAGTGGTTCTCAAACATTAAGCCCAACAACTGTTTGTTTCTTCAAAAGTTTCCAGAAAAATTTATTTTAAATTTATGAAGTAGCCTAATTTTAAAAGTGTGATTTGTAGACCCAGAAATGTATAAATTAATAGTTAATGATGTCAATTAATAAAATCTTAAGACTCCATGGCCATTTTTATAATGGATATACATTTTACTAGTTATGCCAAGCTCCAAAATATTTTATTGGGTAGAAATTGAGTAAAAATAATAATAAAAAAAAAAAAAAAAAAAAAAAAAAATTATATATATATATATATATTATATTATATATGAGGAAATCCTTATCCAGTAAATCACAACTGACTGGAAGAGTCATGTAAATTCATTGGTTAAAAAGAGTGAAAACACTTCAGAACATTCCCTCCTAAAACTTCTGAAGTTTTTTTTTTTTATTTCAATTAATTAAAATAAGCTATTCAATGTATTTAATTATTCTACTTGCTTATTTAGTCATTAACAGTGCCCAAAGGTTAAAATAAGTTCTAATAACATAACTAGAGCTAGGGGCCTACAAATATTGTTGTGGACAATGGTGGGCTATGGAGACTACAAAAGCAGAAAAGCACTGATCTAAACCCAGGTACTGGCTCCTAGAAGAATGGACAGTTGAAGACACTCACTGGCGGTGCTCATGACATTGCGGCCCAGCGTGTTAGTGTTGTTATCGCTGCTGCTCCGGCTCAGGTTCATGTTGTTGGTGGCATTGGTGCGAGACATGTTGGGCGCCCTGCGGACGAACGACTCCATCAAGCTGGCCTCGCGGGAGGACAAGTTGGGGACACTGGCACTGGAGCTCATGGGTGCTCCAGCTGCCAAAAGTGAGCTGACGGACAGCCGCGCGCTGGTGGCAGAGCACAAGGGCCTCTGGGATGCAGCATCCTTACTAGATGACTCTGAAACCGAACTGACGTCAGGCGAGCTCACGCTCACGATTCCCATAGAGATGGCGGTCGACTCAGCAGACTGTCTCGAAGTGCCATCGGGTGCTGGTGTTTTACGTTCGCCGCTTTCGCTTCCCGTGTCTGCCGTTAGTGTGCTGGTGCTGGAGACGGAGCCGGCCTCTGCAGAGGAAAGCACAACTATCGGTTCTTGGCCCTCCGCCCCCGGGGGCCCTCCAACGATGCTTACTCCCTGCTCCAACAGGCTCTCGACCCTGCGCTCCACTCGGGTGGAACTGAGGCTTATATCGCTGCTGCTGGCCACGCTACACACCGAACTGCTACTACCCTTGCGGCTGGAGGAACTGGCCCCCGCTGTGGAGGACGAGCCACCCTTGTCTGGACAGTTATTTTTCACCAGGCTGCTCCAGGACTGCGGTGTGCCTGCAACAGTGGATGAGACAGGTTTGGGTGACGGCGCTGACTCAGGGTCGTACCCTGGCGCAAGCTTGAGGTCAAACTTCCCTTCCGCACCCATACGATACGAGTTTGAGCCACCGGCATCCCAGGTGACATCAATCCAGCCTGGAAAGTGGGGGAGGGAGGGGGGATATGAACGGGTGAGACCCAGCAAGAGAGCAGAGAGAGACAGCAGCAAGTCAAAGACAACAGCTTTTGCTTGACACTGGACCAGAAACAACAGCATAAACCAAGACCAATGGATGAGGTCAAATTTAGTTTTGTATCTCTGCCAAACCTATTCAATTCGTATTCATACTACTGACGATCATCTAAGAGGAAACCCAAATCACTCTGGTCCAGGTGAAGCAGTGAGGTAGAAACATGAAGCACAGAAAATGACAAATTAAAAAAAAAAAAAAAAAAAAAAAGCAGTAGAATTTTGCAAATGCCAAGCTACAAAGCCACTTAAGAAAAAGAACAGAAGAATCATTTCGGTCAGTGTCAAATACACTTGCAATGGAGTTCATTCGGAGCTTGCAAATTGTGACATCAACATGCACTTGGCTTGACTGATGGAGACAGGTTAAAAAGGCTGTTTTACACACTGAAACATGGCTGCCCAAAGAATCAATAGCAACAGAGTGGATGCTTCAGATAATATGAGTAGGATATGTAAAAATGTTACCTGTTAAGTTGGGGGGGAGGGATAAAGGTTGCACTTCAAAATAGCAAACTAACAAAAACAAAAAAGTATGGAATGACAGTTGCAGAGAGCAAAAAGTAGTAATCTAACACGTATCATTGAACTTCAGAGTGTGAAACAGATCGTTTCTTAAAAATAATTTCTTCATGCAGAATAGAAGCAAGAGAAAAGCACCACATAAGGAAGTAAACAGGAGAAAAAAAAAAAATAAATAAATAAAAAAGACTAGTTTCAGAGCAACCCCGTCAGAGTTTAATTTTCTTTAAATACACAAAGCATTTGTGAAGTCACTTGAAAATAAAAAGGGCTGGTCTGAAAACAGTCCCTCTGAGGCATGATGGGGAAACAAGTGCAAATGTGATTTAACTTTAGTTGTTTTACTGTGTGAACGTCAGTAATGGGTAACTCCATCTCCCCCCCTCACTTGTGATGGATTTGCTGCAGAAAGCTCCAAAACATGCAAATGCACTTGATGTTCACAATTTGTTTCCCTTAAACACTGAAGTACCACTGAACTCCATTGTTGATTGGCCAGTAATGCACTTTTCATGTAGTGGTCCGATGCAGTGATGCCTTAAACCGTTGAACAGAAATCTGCTACGGCATAAGCATTACACATTGCGCTGTCCTACACAAGCTACGAACGGTTGGATGCACACACTAAGAGCCACAGAAGTGGCTCTAATCCTCACCATTATGGGCCTCTCCGGTCACAGTGCCCTCTCCAGCAGGATTGCCATCCTGGTCCCTCCACTTCCAGTCAATGCCACGCACCACCCGTGCCCCTGGAACGATGTACTTCATCACCTGAGAGCGAAAGAGACGGCGCTGTCGTCTCAAGTTGGCCTCTGCCTCCTTCACTGCTTTACCTGACAATGCAGAACAAACCTTGACTGATTGGAAACATGAGCAGAGACAAAATGGCCTCAAATTAAAAAAAGCATGCAACTGAGGATGGTCATTTTTCTTTTGTGATTCTGTAGACAAATTAAAATGTTACTAAAGAGCTCACTTTTAAATGACTTCCTGTTTATATGTTAATCATTTAAATCTACATAATCCAATGCTGTGATGTCTTTTTAAAGTTGGCATGAAATGTAAATTATTATTGTCTTTTTGTGAACAATTCCTCCATGCATACATCTTATTTTCTTCTATTTTTTGGAACATGTTATTTTTCAAAACGTCATAACTTGATCTACCAGCGAAACGACAAGACTTCTCTCTGGTAAAACAAAAACAAAACCCCCACCTTGCTACATATACTGCGTTAGAATAACTGGGACGTGTCACAGCACTTACATATTGTTGCCCTATTGTTAATTTGATTGTTTCTGTTCGCTTTGGATTAAAGCGTCTACTAAAGGATTAAATGTAAATAGTAATTATGATGGACTTCTCCAATCATTTAGTCCACATAAACCTGCCCCTTTCTTACAACAGACCCCAAAGCTTGCATTGAGATCTAAATTTTTTTTTTTTCTTTTCTATAATCTATTTCACTCGGCTGTGCGCCACAATACGAATAATCAGATCTTTAACTACTTCCTTAACATCGCAACTTTAAAGCCAAACTCTGTGTTTGGTAAAATATATAGTATCACATTTAACAGATTCTTCAATGTTGCCATTATGGTGCTTTGGGAGCCAAATCCCAACAGAAAAATCAAAAATGGCATTAGATTACAGCAATCAGGTCAATCACATGCCAAATATTCGCATACGGACAAGAAACAGCTCTTTGGGTAAGCATAAACAATATAACTGAATTACAAAATGACAAAGTGTAGTATTAGAAATTATTGGCACTTACCCAGCTGGTCCTCACACACACCAGTAACAGTGCCATAGATCTCTAGACCAGACAGGGAGAGGTAGTGTGTTTGTCCGCTGGCATTCTTCCCCATCTGTTTAATACGAATGTGTCTCCAGCCCTGCTTCTCATCTTTGGATGGGTCCAGAGGCCATGTGGCTGTCGACCTAATGCAGTAACATGACTCATATTAGTAGGAGCACAAAAAAAAAAAAAGACGTAAAGTAGATAGAGCACAATAATAACAAACTCTAAAATACTAGTTCTAAACACACTAGGCTTGCTGAGATAGTCTGTGTTACCGGTATTCAGCCACAACACCGGTTACATCACTTGCCCACTGAATGACAAGACGACGGTGGAAAATTTGGTTTCAAACTGAAATGTAAAAGCGCCTATTTAAGCGAGTTTGTCATTGTACTGTTTTGTTGTTTTTTTCATTAAGAATAATAATGAACCCACAATTCAAGCAATTGCCGCCCCCGAATTGGTGATAATTCTAAAGTGAAAGTAAAATGTGCACGGCCATTCATAATGGTGCGTGTCCATTGGCGTGGAGCAGAGCGAGCGTTTTCAGTTCATTCCTATGGAAGCTCAACTTCCAAAGAAATTAATTAAACACTAGCTCTGCACCGTAATGAATGCCCGTGTGGCTGTGATTTAAAAGCGAGGTGCAAAAGAGGGAAAACTCCAACGTCACCCCCCTCCCGGTGATACCGGTATTGGCACACGTCGATTAACCGCTGGGTTAAATTTCCTCACCGCCACATCCCTATAACACACATACCCTGGCTCATTGAGAGAGCTGTCGTCCACATGAGTGTAGAGTGTCATCCAGTTCTGACCATCTTTGGACACTTGAAATACCCAATTCCGGAGGGCAGATCGACCGTATCCACGAGCGTGGCGAAGTGTGTACGCAGACGGGATGACCCATAAACCAAGGTCGATGGCAAACCATGCATTTTTATCATCGTTGGTGTGACAGTTGAGGGCTGAGCTGTCTCTGCTCAGGATGTCTTCAAGTCGGCCATAAGGCAAGTTTCTGCCCTCGGAGGAGGTCACAACCACTAATCCATAAGCAGCGGGGTTCACCCATTCATAAGCAGTCCTGTGGACAAACAGAAGAGCATTAACTTCCTTACGCATCATTTTGTCTAAATGGGTCATATTGGAGTTCAGAGCATGAGAATGATCTTTGTTGGTCATTTAAATAGTGCAAAAAAGGATAAAGCTGCTCACTTCGCATTGGTACCGATCCAGTACACAATTCCGTTCTCATCAAAGTCATGCTGGTGCCTGAAGGTGAAACTCTGGCCCTCTCTGAGTTTCCTAACAAAGATGAATGAGGACCTGTCAAAGTCATACCACTGCTTGGCCACCTGTGGAAAGGGAGGAGATAAAGTTATTATCTTTTCTCAGATGCCTATGAGGATACAGCCAAGTAAATATGCAATAGTAGAGGAAAAAAAAAAAAAAAAAAAACGCTTTCCTACCATCTTGAGCAGATACTGCTCCAGTGACTCAACAGTGGCCAGCGGCTCCATCTTTAGCATTCTACCAGTACGATCAATCAGGGCCGTTTCACCCGGAGCACGCTCCAAGCGGAAGCGTAACCTCCTTGTAAGTATCTAACACGACAGAAGATTTTAATGAAATGACAATTCATAACGAAAGATGTCATTGTTTCACATACATGTATCTAAAAATACACATCCAAACATAGAGACTGACCTGTAAATTATATGTTGAGCCTGGTGTATCATATAAGTGTAGCGGTAGCCGCTCTATTGACTCCAACACTGCTATCAGTTTGCGGATTAAGGCAACTGCGGGTCGGCTGGAGGACAGAAACAATTAAATGTATGACAAACAAAATACTAATTTGCTCAACATGTCCAAACCAGAAAAAGAACTAGCTGGATATAAGATATATAGGGAAGAGAACACTTTTGCGTGCAGTGCCTGGGGTAGGACACAATGACCTTCTGTATAACAAAAGATATACTTTACCTTTCGTCATCTTCATTTTCAGTAAACGCAGTCTTGAACACATTTATTCTTTCCATCAGAGGCTTACAATCATGTTTCATGTCTAGTTCCACACTCTGTGAAGCAAACGTAATAAAAAGTAAAATAATAATAATAATAAAAAATAATAAATGGGAATAAAAGCTAACGTTTACAACTGTCATTAATGTAGTTGTGTGACTCACATTGCTGAGGACAGTAAAAAGTGCTTGCACAAGGCCACTGCTGCACATTTCATATGGAGAAATGGTGTTCTCGTCTTTGAGAACTACTATTAAATTCTCCAGAGCTGTTTTCATGAGGTCTCGCCATGTGTTTTCACCTTCAATGCACTGAGGAAGAAAAAACAAAACAAAAGCAAAATCTTACTCACCGTTATTGTCTTTTTGGCCTCAACTACATGGAAACTAAATAAACTGTGACACAGTTTAGCATAATTATACCTGTCTGTTAGTATGTAACTCCCAAGCAGATTCTAGCTGGGTGGCGATGTTTCTCAGAGTGACCACTACACCTCTCGGCATACTCTCCACAGCCTTGAAGTGATCGTCGTACAGATCTCTGGCCATGGTTTTCACCTACAGACAGAGGTGTGAAGAAAAAGAATGTTGGGCAACTATGTAATACACTACTGTATAAAAGTTTGGGGTCAGTACGATTTTAAGCAAGGATGTATTAAATTACTGTCACTTTGATCAAAGACATTTATAAATGTTACAAAAGGTTTCTAATTCAAATAAATGCTATTCTTTTGAACTTTGTATTCATAAAGAATCCTGATGTAATGCATCATGGTTTCCATAATATGGTTTAATTGTGGAAAAAATGTCTCTTGAGCACCAAATCAGCATATCAGAATGATTTCTTAAGGATCATGTGACACCGAAGACCTCAAACTTTTGAACATGGCTCAAATATGGATGGTCAAATCTATGAGTCATGCTCTAAAGGATAAAATGAATGCTCAGTAATCATACCTTCTGTTTAGTTTTTTCCAATTTGGATTTAAGCTTTCGTCCTCGCTTACCAGTCCAGCCAGTAACAAACTCTGACCCTGTTACAAACAGAGGCACCAATAATTGAGTGAATTAGGAAAGAAACTGACAACAGATGCTTTTAATCCATTATCCCAAACATACCTAGAGAGGTTTCTGCTGTGAAAGAGTGCTTAGTGCCTCGGTTCGACTCAAACACAAAGCCTGGTAGGTCCTCTTTGAGGATGGTGGCTTGCTGGCCATCTGAGTTATGGATGGCAATCTCACCCTCTTTCAGACAAGTGAGAGACCAGTTGCCCACAGTGAGTTTGGTGGGACCTTGTATGGACAGGATGGGCTGGCTGGCTGTCACTGGTTTGACCTGACTCCTGGCACGCTGCAGCTTCTCTAGAAACTCACTTCTGCTCTCTACAGGAAGGAGGGAAAGAAAGCATCAGCTACTATAGCGCACAGGAGTCAATCATAATTTAACAAAGCAATACAATTTATAATTTTTCATTGATCGATGAGTCTGTTTGCTGGAGACCTACCCGAGCTGTCAGAGCCGCCCTCTGGGCTTCCACTGGAGTACATAGTGGCCAGTTTACCATCCAGGATGAAGCGGAACCAACCATTGCTTCCATTGGAGAGCTCTAAAGCAGCTGCGTCACTCCAGATATAAAGGCAGTCCCTGCCTCTGATGATGGACCAGTCTCTCCAGTGGTAGGGCTTCCCCTGCTGGATCTCTTTGGCATCCTCTTGTGGTTCATCATCCTAGAAAATAGACATAGATCAACTTCAGAGCAATTTCTAAATATTTTCAATATTTTTTAGATATACAAAATAATTGCACAACAATAACAGACATGAATCTGAACTGAATTGATTCAGACCTTCTCAGGCTTGGCCTCTTCCTCATTTTCATCATCTGATGTGGGTCCTGCCAGAGTGGACACCTTATTAATTACACCCAGTCTGGCCAGCTGATCTAAAAACACGTCACCTCCCTTATCCACTAGATCCCTTATGATCTGAAGTGCCAGCAGATGACCATCATCATCATCCTGTGAGAGAAGAGTAGAAAGGTCAGTAAGATGTAACTTCAGCCCCACTGAATTTCAAAAAAGAGCCTCAAGAGGGAAAGACTAAATTATCTGACCTCCTGATCCAGGACAGTCGCAGTGATCTCCACAAGTACAGTGGGCAAGTTGTGTCCAGCATCAGAATCACACACTTCCTTAAGTAGAACTTCAGAACTGTAGTGCACCATCTTTCTGATCAGAGCTAAACTAGCTTTCCTGTGAAAGAGATTATACAAACTGTTATAAAAAGGAAAGCATTAATGCCCTGCTGACCGTTGGCTCCAAAATGCAAAACATATAGCACTAAACTGGTTCTTTTCTTTTTTGAAAATGTACTTTAGCACTGAAGGTCCACTTGAGCCCCTCACCTTATTGAAGGCAGCATGGTTTGCTGAAAGGTCTGTGCAAATACTGGGAGCAGCCTTTTCAGGTAGATAGGTGCCATCTCAGGGTCACCTTTCGGCTCACTGCCCTCTTCCTCTTCTTTATTAATATCCTTCTTTTTCTTGTCATCCCCCTTGTTGACAGGGCACATCCAGTCTCCTACATCACACATATAAGAAACTCTTTATTTAAAAAAAATCCCCTGGAAGTCACCATTACAAAATGAATGGTGAGTGACTGCATTAAAAGGACACAGGTGTAATTTCTATGCCACCAGGGTCACCACAAAGTGCAAAAATAATATTGTTTTTACACAGGACTTTTCAAACACTCCCTCATCTGCCATTGGCTGTCCAAACAAGCTACTCTGTCCCAAATTCACACTATTGGTTTAGCCAATACTGCTGTGTCTGACTGATTTGAGATGCTTGAACGACAAAAGCAATGTTCTGATTGCACCATGTAGCTTTTTTTTTTATTTTTCAGGGAAAATTAGCATACAAAGAGTTTACAATAGCCTCTGCATAGTAAGAAGGCATATAAAAAAGTATTTTATTTAGCGTTAATCTTCTGAAGCATTTACTTTCAAATAGCAAAAGAGAAACAACACATTTTATTGTTGTGAGCGATACCAGTTGTTAACTAAAATGTCTTGAAGTGAAGATAAAAGACTCACCAGGTGACTGGAGAATTGCTACAACCTCACTGTGTCCCCTCTCTCTAGCTTTGTCTAACGGAGTTTTTCCATCTTCATCTCTCAGGTCAGGGTTGGCCCCATGGCGCAGTAAAGTCTATTGGGAAAACATTTGCCATAAAATAAATAGAAAATGTAAAAAATAATGTATAATGAAAATACAAAGACTGTCACAAACACTTTACCTTGGCTACTTGTGGCCTTCCAAAACAGGCAGCATAGTGCAGAGAGGATGACCTCTGGCCTCTATTGACATCAGCACCTCTCTCGCAGAGGAACTCCACCTTAAGCAGGCCAGAATACAGTGAGATCTTGCAGTTCTCAGAAAACAATGTTCATCTGTTGCACTGACCCCATTCTTCTAACTTACACAAGCTATCACCAGACCAAGAGGGTCAAATCAGGTTGTTTGTTTTCATTATGCATGACATTTGTAATACTGCTGCTGGTGGCGCGTCAGCCAGAATTATAATCTTGCCATTTCAGTCGTGTCTCGTCCACATAACCATATTGCACAACGTAAGAATAGCGCCGTGCTAAATTCAGCGTGTAACCTTTATTCATAAGTCTGCGGTTTGTTTGCTCATGCTGGTGCACTGTGTCTAAAGGCAATTTCTTGCAACATGTGCACTGGAGGAAAAAAAAAAAAAAAAAAAAACACCTTCAAAATTCCAGATATACAGTGGGGAGAACAAGTATTTGATACACTGGCGATTTTGCAGGTTTGCCCACTTACAAAGCATGCAGAAGTCCGTAATTTTTATCATAGGTACACTTCAACTGTGAGTGACGGAATTTAAAACAAAAATCCAGAAAATCACATTGTATGATTTTTAAGTAATTAATTTGCATTTTATTGCATGACATAAGTATTTGATACATCAGAAAAGCAGAACTTAATATTTGGTACAGAAACCTTTGTTTGCAATTACAGAGATCATACGTTTCCTGTAGTTCTTGACCAGGTTTCCACACTGCAGCAGGGATTTTGGCCCACTCCTCCATACAGACCTTCTCCAGATCCTTCAGGTTTCGAGGCTGTCGCTGGGCAATACGGACTTTCAGCTCCCTCCAAAGATTTTCTATTGGGTTCAGGTTTGGAGACTGGCTAGGCCACTCCAGGACCTTGAGATGCTTCTTACGGAGCCACTCCTTAGTTGCCCTGGCTGTGTGTTTCAGTCGTTGTCATGCTGGAAGACCCAGCCACGACCCATCTTCAATGCTCTTACTGAGGGAAGGAGGTTGTTGGCCAAGATCTCACGATACATGGCCCCATCCATCCTCCCCTCAATACGGTGCAGTCGTCCTGTCCCCTTTGCAGAAAAGCATCCCCAAAGAATGATGTTTCCACCTCCATGCTTCACGGTTGGGATGGTGTTCTTGGGGTTGTACTCATCCTCCTTCTTCCTCCAAACACGGCAAGTGGAGTTTAGACCAAAAGGCTCTATTTTTGTCTCATCAGACCACATGACCTTCTCCCACTCCTCCTCTGGGTCATCCAGATGGTCATTGGCAAACTTCAGACGGGCCTGGACATGCACTGGCTTGAGCAGGGGGACCTTGCATGCGCTGCAGGATTTTAATCCATTGAACTTCTTCCATTTTCTAATAATTGCGCCAACAGTTGTTGCCTTCTCACCAAGCTGCTTGCCTATTGTCCTGTAGCCCATCCCAGCCTTGTGCAGGTCTACAATTTTATCCCTGATGTCCTTACACAGCTCTCTGGTCTTGGCCATTGTGGAGAGGTTGGAGTCTGATTGATTGAGTGTGTGGACAGGTGTCTTATACAGGTAACGAGTTCAAACAGGTGCAGTTAATACAGGTAATGAGTGGAGAACAGGAGGGCTTCTTAAAGAAAAACTAACAGGTCTGTGAGAGCCGGAATTCTTACTGGTTGGTATGTGATCAAATACTTATGTCATGCAATAAAATGCAAATTAATTATTTAAAAATCATACAATGTGATTTTCTGGATTTTCTAGATTTTTAGATTCCATCTCTCACAGTTGAAGTGTACCTATGATAAAAATTACAGACTTCTACATGCTTTGTAAGTGGGCAAACCTGCAAAATCGGCAGTGTATCAAATACTTGTTCTCCCCACTGTAAATAAATAAAACCTACCATCTCTTGCGTTCCAAATGCAGATGCCCAGTTCAAGAGAGTCTGTCCTACATCATCCATGAAATTCACTTCAAATGCTTTCAGGAGGAGGGAAAAAAAGTAATCAGTACAAGTCAGGTAGGATGTGGACCTCAAAGCAACAAAAGCCCTCAAAGTCCATCCCCCCCAATAAATAAATAAATATCTTGCATGCACTACTTAAACACTTACCACCGGTGTCAATGGCATCAATGAGAGCATCGGTGTCTTTGCTGCGTATACAGTCAATAAGCTGTCGGTGGGAACGTTCCCCAGAGCTGTCAAGACGCCGCAGACCAGGGATACGGCCGGTAGAACCAGCTGTGGATTTGGGCAAAGCCTTGCGGCCCTCAAAGAGCAGCACCAGCAGCAAGTCCACCAGCCGCATGGTGTCCAGCACGCAGCGCTCATCCCCCTGCAGAGCACTCTCCATGGAGTCAGGCAGCTCTGAGCGCAGCAGATCCTGAAGGAGGAGAGGAAACACAAATGTCCATAAATGTAACCAGTACAAACTGGGATTTCAAATACATGTCAAATGTCCTCTTGTTCTGTCAAAAACAAACTGAGGAAACACATAGTACTTGTGACATCTAGCAAATGGCAAGAATATTTCTGTGAATATACATCTTACATGTGTGACAAGGGGTGAGCCCCTGCAGAGTGTAGACAGCAGGCTGACAATGGTGGACACTTGGTTGCTCAGTTTAGAGTCTGCAGCAGATGGAGTGGCTCCACTAGAGGTCCTGCCAGGCTTGCAGGTGGAGGAGGGTCCAGATGCCGTCCCTCCTGCCGCAGCCATACGGGACAGCAGCTCTTCTGTCAGTCCATGCTTAGCTAATGGGGCTGGGTCAACTCCACGCCGTGTAAACCGGTCCGCCAGTGAAGCGAAGCAGCGCAAAGCTCCATCAGACACCTGTGGATTTCACCAGGACAATTATCATTTAGTTCTTCATGTAACATTTGTGCGTCTTTTTACCAACAATGTCAGTTCTCTATACATTTTACCAATTAAATTTCTATTCAATCAATATTTACTTACACTACACCGTTCAAAAGTTCAGTGTCAGCAAGACTTTTTTTTAAAGAAAGAAAAGAACACTTTTATTCAGTAAGGATGCGTTAAATTGATCAAGAGAGAGTAAAAGCCATTTTTAATGTTACAAAATTTCAATAAATGCTGTTCCTTGAACTTTCTTTTCATCAAAGAATAAAAAAAAAAAAAATGTATCACAGTTTTCACAAAAATATTAAGCAGCACAACTGTCTGCAACATTGATTAAAAAAAGGTTTCTTGATCACCAAATCAACATTAGAATGATTTCTGAAGGATCACGTGACACTGAAGACTAGAGTAAAGGCTGATAAAATGGAAAACAGTTATTTTAAATTGTAAAATTTGACATTATTACGGTTTATAAATGAATGCAGTCTTGGTGAGCAGAAGAGACTTTAAAACACATTTTAAAAACTATAACTACCTCAAACTTTTGAATGGGAGCGTAGTTAAGTTAAAACTTAAATTTCAGTCCGTTACCGCTACAAAAGACTTATTGCAAAAAATATAGTGCACATTTTTTTGGTGAACCATAAGTGATGTACTACCTGGTGGTCTTCATGTTTCAGCAGACTAGAGAGGGACTCCACGCATGTCTCAAGGGAAGAGTCCTGCGGCTCCATCTTACTGCAGAGGCGAGAAACTACTGCCATGGCAGAGTGCAATGTGTCTTTGTGCACAAGATGACCGCTGTCCCTAATGAAGCTCAGCACACAGTTCAGTCCACCAGCTTCAAATACAGCTCCAGACTCCCGTGTGCAGATCAGCTCCAGAACCTGATGACAAGACAGTATATGGTATGACCATCAGGAATAGTGGAATTTACTGCTCAAAAACAGCAGCACCTTTGTATAACTCAAGTAGCTTCATAGAGCATCTTTTCAACTTCACATTAGTAAATTGATTGAAAAAAAAGTCACGGCAGCCAATATAGCAATATTTACCTTTACACATTGTTCAGCCAGATCTCTGCTGGTCCTGTTGTTGAGCTCCACCACCACTAGCCGGTTACACAGGGCTTTGATGGCTCCATCTACTCCCACAATCCTGCGGGTGCACTCAGCAGACACATCCAGGTAGTAGGTGATGGCCCTGGCTGTCACTTCCAGTACATTATCTGGTGCGCTCTCATCCAGGAAGATCTTACACAGAGCTGGGAGAAATGTCCGTGGAGGACACCTGTGGTGGTGAGACAGCAGTGTTAGTGTGAAATGAAGGTACACATTAGGGCTGCACAATATGGAGGGATAATGGTGATACATGATTTACTTGTTGAATAGCACAATGGTGATGTGAGACGCAATAAACCTAAGGTGTAAAAATCAATTATTAAAAATTAATTTCTCCTGTTCTTTCTAGGAAAACAAAGCATTATCCCAACCTCTCAAAGTGAACAGTATATCTTTTACTTAAGAAAAAGTAATATCCATCATTAAAGGGTTAGTTCACCCAAAAATGAAAATTAGCCCATGATTTATTCACCCTCAAGTCATCCTAGGTGTATATGACATTATTCTTTCAGACGAATAAAATCGGAGTTATATTAAAAATGTCCTGGCTCTTCCAAGCTTTATAATGGCAGTGACTTGTTGGGTCATTTTTGAAGTCCATAAAAGTGCATCTATCCATCATATAACTGCTCCACACGGCTCCGGGGGGTTAATAAAGGCCTTCTGAAGCGAAGTGGCGCGTTTGTGTAAGGCCTATATGTATGCACGCAGAGAAAACTCAGTGAATCTGAGAGCGCAAGAGCACTGAATAGTTTTAAATCCATTGGATGTTTAAAAGTCTGGTATCGCCGCCTGCAGTGAGCTTGACGCTTGCCTTGTGTAGATGTAATGTGGTGATGGTGAAGCGCATTGAGAGCGAGAGAGAGTTGCGGGAATTATTAAAATTATGCGCAATACCTGCGCCGAAATTCGAGCCCTGTAATAACAACATGACTTTTTTAATGACAATTATGCTTCTATTTATTTTTTGAAATATAAACATTTAAATGGACATTGAGTTTATGGGCACTGAATGGCTTTTCTTAGGTCAATGTAACATTACATTGTTTATAAGCTGTTTTATTGATGTTTTTCCACGGTTGAAACACTGAGCGATTACATGAAACATGATTAATTTCAGTGTCATTCTATATCTTTCAACATACCTTCTGATGTTCATGTTTATTTCATGCTGTAATTAATAGTACAGAGGAAAAGATAATCAGTTCACGTGGGGTCCACGTTGCCGCTTTGCTTGAACGACAGCAATCTGTCACGGCAGAATTTCATATTAAAATTGACAGGATTCAAAAGCTGAGACTGTTTCATATTACAAGTAACAAAGTACAAAAGTTATTGCGATATATTGGATGGGAGGCACGCTACAAAGTCTTTTTTCATTCATCAACTGAAAACAGCATGGAAAGATTAAGAATCGATATCGGTTCATCAAAATGAGAATCGATTCATTTTTAACCCAGCCCTAATAATCAACAGTAAATATAAACAAATGGCTTAATTTACATGTGCAAAAAAAAAACGTTTATACAGTTCGTTGTACTTTGGTTTAAGAGTTCTGTCGTATTTCCCCTTCGGGAAGCAAGCCACCCTCAGAGATCTACAGCTTTTTACAAACCACTAGTGACTGAGCATGGTCATCACATTTAAAACCAAAATAATCCCACATGACCGAGGTGCTTCCTTATGTCTTGATCTTTTTCAGCAGCTATTGTGGCTTCCTTGTTTTGACCTCCAGGCCTACTCAGTTTAAGAAACTAGCACAACACACTGCTGATCCAACAAATTTAATTACAGACTTAAGAGTAAAAAATTTTATTTTTACAATCTTCTGCAAACCCTTTAATAATGCATGTTAGTGTGAGTTGCTGTGTGAATCTAGTGGTAGCAGACTTGTGTATACTCATAACCTAGTTCAAAATTGTGAAATGTATAAAACTTATTTTAGTCAGTAGATTTAGATGCATCTCAAATCTTTTGTTTTTTTATTTTGTTTTAATCTCAGGACACATGTTCACAGTTGTGGTATGTGCATTACAAGTGCTTTTTTTCTCCCAACAGTGCATATTACAACTTTTTATAGGAGAATTACACCTATTTATGAAATATTCACTTTTATTCAAGAACATACACAAATTCTCATATAATATATAACATTCAAATCCATTAGTTGTAACTTTGAGCTCTACTTACCAACTAAATCTGCTCCAAGACATGTTTTACCTGACACCCCACTTTTGACTTGATTTTTGTTGTTCATATTACATTTAAATAACTGATGTCTAAATTCAAGTGATCCTAAGTTTTAAATGTATTCGTTTTAGATAAAACATTATAGATTTATCTGCCATACCAATATTATAATATGTGACCCTGGGCCACAAAACCAGTCATAAGTCGCACGGGTACATTTGTGGCAATAGCCAACAATACATTGTATGGGTCAAAATTATAAAAAAAAATTTTTTTTTATGCCAAAAATCATTAGGATATTAAGTAAAGATCATGTTCCATGAAGATATTTTGTAAATTTCCTACCGTAAATATATCAAATGTATTATTATTAGTAGTGGTAATATGCATTGCTAAGGACTTCAAAGGCGATTTTCTCAATATTTAGATTTTTTTGCACCCTCAGATTCCAGATTTTCAAATAGTTGTATCTCAGCCAAATATTGTCCTATCCTAACAAACCATACATCAATGGAAAACGTGATATGTACTGTGATATTTTAAGCCAAAATAAAGAAGAGTTTTTTTTTTTGTATTATTGTTAAAATTGTATTATTATTATTGTATTATTATCAGGACCCACAAATATTTCCCCATTGCATTATTATACATTATATATAGTCGTTTAATGTAGTAACGTCACTGAAACGCAGGCATTGGATCTCTTATGCCGCGCACACATACAGACTCTCCCGGTGCTCGCTATGTCCCGCCTCTCCCGCTATTAATGCACTATACATATAAGAATAAACAACCTAAAATGCTTTGAATAATCATACTAATGTTGATGTTTGACGCTTTCACTTTGATGAGTGCCGTTCCAGCAGCGTGTACGCTTCAGATGATCAATGCAATCAAATCACAGTTCTAATCGCAAGAAAGCGTGCCAAAATGACTATTCCCAAACTGTAAATGTCTGGCTCATCCAAAAATGTACATTCTGCATTTACTCACTCTCATGTTGTTTTTGCATGTTTTGGAACATCTGTTTACACTACAGTGTGTGCGTCGTTGTGAATCTGTTCATCATATAAAGCCATCGTGTCTCTTCAGAAGACTTAAGACTTGGATTTGGATTAGACCACTCGATTAGTTATTTTTACGATGCCTTTGACATTTTTTGGATCTTTTAAGTTTTAGAGGAATGGACTTTAAAATGGAGGGACTGAAACCTCTCAGGTTTCAAAAGAAGTATCTTAATTTTTGTTTGGAAGTTAAACGAAACGACATGAGGGTGAGTACATGATGAAAGAATTTACATTTCTGGGTGAATTATACCTTATAAATACAGCAAGTTGAGCCTTGGATAAAACAACTCTATTTCGCGAATCATATTTACATCAATGATACATATCGTTGCATTGTTTATCGATATGTTGTGATATAAAAATGTATCGTTACACCCCTAATATATACATACATCAACCCTCTACAATGCGAGTAAATCACTCGCATATGCGAGTAAATCTTCACTCTGGTCGAATAAATAATATCTATCATTAGCCATTGGCTAATAAATGCTTAGATTTTACTCGCCAGTGTGTGTGTTAGAGGCTAAGAATAAGTTTTGCATAGATATATTTTCACTCGCTGAACAGTTTCGCTCTCTGTCAAACGACCTGTCTATTTCAGTTCAGCTCAACGGATGCGCAGCGTGCCTGTACTTGACGTACCGTCACACTCTAGTGTGAAGGCGCACAACTCGCCGTCGCTTTGCCGAGAGCGCTGTGTTTCTCTCACACACACGCACGCAAATGAGAGAGAGTCTTAAATACCACGTAGAATCGACGCGCTATATGTAAACCATATTCTGTTGTATTTTCCTGTCAAAACAACAGAGTTCATTTGGAATTATTCAGCTTTTAAGAACAAGCAGAAGATATGCGGTTTCTCCGGTAGTGGGCGGGACTAATGTGCAAACCGCAATCTCATTGGCTGGTGCTCATCTATTACCTTCACTGTTTTGATTTCAGCAAATCAGTTCGAGTGAACGCAGACAACGCGATTAATATTCATGAACCCAGCAGCTCATCAATCCTTAGTGCGTTGTATATTGTTATTAGTAGTAGAATTAGTAGTAGTATTATCTTATTAATAATTACTATTATCTATTACTATTATAATTTTTTACAGAAACACTGAATGACCAACAATATCTTAAGCACCACCACCAGTCCTAAGTTCAGTTAAAATATCAAATATGCATTCATACGTGTATAATTTATATATAATTATTATATTTTAATTATTATAATTATTATATAATATAATAATTTTTTTTTTTTTTAAATTAGGGCTGTCAAACGATTAATCTCAAAATATAACAGATGTAGATCTTGATATAGATGTATATAAATATAAAAAAACATTTCTTAAATGTATACATACATGCATGTGTGCGTATTTATATACACATTAATTATACACAGTACACACACATATGTAAACAATCTTTTATTTTGGATGCGGTTAATCGCGATTAATCAATTCGACAGCACTAATATAAACAAAATAGTATATCAGTCTGGCAAGTAAACAAAAAAATTTACTAGCCAATGGCGATTCTATTGCCATGGTGCGCGTAGAGGGTTGTACATATTAGCTTGATACCTGGAGACATTTGTGTTTATGGAGAAAATTGAAGGCCAATATGGTCACTAATATTTTAACACTAAGATTAGATACTAGGGGTGTGCCATATCATATCGTCCATGATAACACAGTTATACATTTTTACATAAGCGACGCGATCGATCGAGAGAGAGAGAGAGAGATTCATACCTGCGTGACTGCGTCTGTTCAGCGTCTCTCTTAACAATGAAGATGTGCGTTTATTACTTAAAAATTGCGATGTAACCCCATCGTTGCTGAGAAATATAATGTAGTGATCCAGTAGCTTAGCTATTTTATTGCTAAAAGTCGTGGGGCGGCGTTGATAAGTTCCTGTGCTCCTGAATGCGCAAGCGCGATCTCCGCTCTCTGTATGGGAGTGACGTAGGCCTGTCTGTGCGTGTGTGTGTGTGTGTGTGTGTGTGTGTGTGTGTGTGTGTGTGTGTGTGTGTGTGTGTGTGTGTGTGTGTGTGCGCGCGCATCAATGAAAACAGCGCATTGATATAGAATGGTGATTCATCTGACTTGGAACTACATGTACCTCTGCATTAAACAATTTTATTGTACACCTTCCAGGCAATCAGAATCGAATATACAGACAGACCATGGCATAAATTAATTTAGTTATTGTTAAACTGAAATGTTAAGGAGTCATGTTATAGTTTTGCTTAAGATTTCCATCAAAAACACTACCAACTTGTACCATGGCTACTTTTTTTACTTTGCTTACATTTGACTCATGCTGTGTGACTACTATTGCACTATAATGCTGCTGCTGCCACCACCTTATGACAATAGATTTACACTTCGAATTAAGTATTCTGTCATTAATGACAGTAGCTCATTGGAAAAGGTTGGAAAATGCCCTTCATTTTGTCTGCACTAATAAATGCTGCTGCCTGCCAGCTGCAATCACCAATAAAACTTTGTTCCATATATTTTTTTCTATATCGTCATAAATATCATTATCTCAAATATTCCTGAAAATATTGTGATATAATTGAGGCTATATCGCCCACCCCATTAGATACCGTTAAACAATATTTATTTTATAAAAGGGTCATTTAGCTCTAACAGTTATGAATATTACTATCAAAAACAATGAACCACAGAATAAACCCTTCCACCCAGTAGAAATAACAGCATCAGTATTCACACTTACGTTTCGAAGCAGCGGTCGACGTTGTCTGACATGAGCAACAGCATGCAGAGCTGCTCCAGTGCAATGAGCTGCATATCCCGCTCATCGCCTTGTCCCATCTGCAGCCACTCCAGCAATGTGTCCGGGTCCACGTCCGCCATAACGCCCCACTACCCAATCCACCCAACACCCAGTCACCCCGCCAGCAGCAGGACAGAAATGAACAGGGGCAGTCACTGGTCCTCTTGATGTCTCATCAAGTCGCCACCTTTATATGAAATAGAAACAAAATATGAGCATGGAAATTACATCTGGGATATAACAGGAGAGGAGAATGCCACACAAATCAGCAATGTTGCTTTGGGCCTTAACCTCCACCTTCTCCCACTTGTTTGGTGCTGAAATGAAAACACAACCCTTGAGTAATTGAATAAAAACTGGGTAATAATGAAACAGGTGGAGCAGGTGACTCCTGATGTATGCACTTGAAAGTAAACTAATAGGGAGTAAATCAGACTATAAACATGATGAACTGCTGCCTGTAATCAAAGCACTGAAAGAAATTGCTGTGATTAGCAGATTAGTAAGCTTGGCCAACAACAGTTCGCATGATGAATAGTTCAACAATGACTCACACTGTATGGCCCAAACAGCCCATCTCATCATCAACACACAGAACCCAATCCAAACAGAAATCACTATCCTTTTATTGTTCTGAGAAACAAACCATGAGCCAAGCATAAGGGTTAAAATCATTACAATGGGAGATTTATGTGAAATAGCAAAAGTCTGTCCTACATTATTGCCTGGGTGGCTACAGACAAGCTTCAGATAGATCCACCACCTTCTTAGAGACTAACAGAGAGATCCACTTATCAACAGATTAAGTGACTAACTTGATTCAGGAAGAATGTCCCGTTGAACTTGACATTCAAAGCAACTGTCTGGGCCCTCTGGGGCCTAATCCACACATTGGATGGAGGAAAAAAAAAAAAAAAAACCTAATCACGTGCACATCACATTATTTTGCTACTCTAAAAGTCTAAGTATGAACATCACCTGATTGTGATCAGATTAGACAATTATATTTCCATAGCAAATGCATTCACCATAACTTTGTAATTCATGAGCTGATATATCCAGTTACTTTTTCTGGTTTCGTAACAGTAACACTGGATCATTGTGAACAAAAACAAGTTCTGATGCCATATCCCTGGGTTACACTTTCTCTTGGAAAGAAAACTTAGAATGTTTACTATAATTATACCACCTTTAAATGAATGGGATCTGTTCATTCCCAGTCTATTAGTCCACCGGAACAATACCATACAACTTTATCTTCATATCGTTATTGTTAGGGTTTTGTTTGTTGTTAATTAACTTAACAATATAAAGATTGCATCATATTTGATACATTAATTTAAAGCCTCTAAATTACCAACATAATCAAAACTGAAAAACATGTTGTACACAATTTTACATGCCTTCTGCCCTCTTATTAATAGTTAATACCTTTTCAGTAAGTAAAAGGCCTTTTGGTATAATTCCACTTTCAGGTTGTGGTACGCTTGTCTTTTTGCTTTAATGTTTTTTATAAAGTAACGCAAGAATTAATTTTATATTGTTATTAATATTTCAAGACAAACATACTGGAATGAATCAACTAAGGTTTACTTGATAATCCATACAGAATCATGTTAAAACATATCAAATATATGATAAAACATGCTTTCAAGGAACGTTTATTTGTATCTCTCAAACATTGCGTTACATTTTGCTGTCCGCAATTAAGAACTTTAATCATAAAACTAAGCATTAAATATCTTCCTACTAAGACATTATTGGGAGATATAAAGTGAAAAGTAATATTTATGCATTTGATGTAAGTAGTCTGATACACTGTTATAAGAATCTCACTGATTTATATTACAAGCTACCAGAATTTCATCTTATGTTTTGGCCATATAAATAACATCTCCACCAAATTTTGCTCATTTTGGGACTGTGAATAAAACCAAAATATTCATTTTTCTCCTTGAGTTGTGAGCTCACTAAATATAAGGACCATTAAAGTATGATGTATCAAATATTATACAAAAAATAAAACACACATGGCAACTTTAAGATGGTCTTTTATATTCTGTATAAACTATGGTTCAATAAAATGTTCCATAAAAGAAATTAATTATAATAGGATTTTATTATTTCATGTCAGGTTTAACAGGAAATTCAAAGCTGAATATAAGAAAAAGGAAGAAATTTAAGTTTCTTAAAGTCTCGAATACTAAAGTAAGTTCCAAACTAATTTAATTTAAGTAGTGAAGTATTTTTAGATTCTGTCTGCTGTTGTTCTTACAGCATAGAGATCAATACACCTTCAAAAATCTAAGTACACTGCAAAGGAAACATTCATCTTTTTTCCGTGGCTACTGCTTTCATGACACTTGATGTTTCACGTACAAACATGATTCTAATGATATTCTTTGACTTTCTGCCAGTGCAGCTGACTAAGGAGTCAAAAAACAACTTGATTGCAAACGATGTCATCATGACACCAGCTATACAGCAGCACAATAAAACCTTACCTTCACAGTGAACACACACGGCACCTATGAGCGATAATAGGTCTCGCACAGTCTGTTTGATCTATAATATCATGTCGCGTATTTAACTTAATGTATGGCCATCTAACATGATCCTGAGAGCCGAACAGGTGAACAAACAGGCCAATTAAACCATGAAAAGCTCAAACAATTAAAAATGACGCTTTCAAACTTCATATCTTTGATTAAACATAAGAGAATGCAAGTTAAGAGAAGAAAGTCATATATTAACGTTCAATCTGGTCCTGATGGCCTCTTTCTTGAGTTCAGACAGCTTATGTTAGCTTAAACGCCATGACAGAGTCCAGAACCGTTTAACTTTCTCGTTACTCATATTTAATTATGTATTTCCACAGCAAATGAGTGAAAACACAAATTATCTGTTGAGAAAGTGGTTGTTTAATTAGCTGGGATTAGCTAAAGTGCGCCCTGTTAGCGTCACTTCGACAGACCTAATTAATCCCAAACTTCACTTACTTAATTTGTATTATGTATGGATATGTTTTCCATCCACATATATAACCGATCGGAAAACAATTTTAAGTTAAAAAAACAAAACACGACAAAAAACACCAAGTAAAACTACCGCGGCCTTGTGTTTACCAGTAAATCTGCGAGCTAAAGTTGAGTGGGATCCCGAGGCCTGAGCGCGTCTGTTAGGCAGAAAAACGAATCCTCCGCCGAGCGACACAAACACTCACCGTTTATCGCCGAACGACGAGAAGAGAAGAAAAAACACTCAGGGTGGACAAAATGCGTCTCGGAATGAAGTTGTCAGACGGAAAGATGTGAATATTGCTTCATTCCCCGCTTCTGCTGGTTGTAAGGTAGAGGTCAAGTAAACGGGAAGGCGACGGGTGAAATATTGAGTGAAATGGAGAGCCGTCGAAAGAACTAGTCGAGGCTCTGCATATCACGAGGCTCCGCAGTAGCGGTCAGGAACAAACAGCGATGCGGCTCAGCGACAGGGGGCGCTAAAACACCCCGCCATTTACAGTCAACGAAGTCGCCACAAAGATTACAAATTATTTACCTGGATTGCACAATTGTAGAAAGTGAACAGTGACAGTGACTCTCTGAAATTAAACCATGATTTTAGCGGGTTAATGTTCATCCTGAAACTTGCATTGTGCATGAAATGCATTTAATCCAGTGATCCAAGACTCAAATGAATACATACTATGCACAGTGAGGAAAAAAACGGCAAATATCCCTCTCAGGTTCTACTCTAAAGTAAAAACAATGCAACTCTTGAAGCAAAACTAGATTTTATTATTCCAGTATAATCAGAAAATAAATGTTAATTTTGCCCTGTTATTTAATCTGTACAATTTACAGCATACAAAATGGTATGGTTACAAATGCATAATTGTACTTGATCATCAATGCTCATAGCAGAAAACAGCACCTGAAGTCTATACAAACTGGCAAAAAACAATGGTCCTATAGTTGCTATAACTCTTCTATTTGCATTGTAAACATGTTTGTAGTGCGTTTTAGTAGTAAATATTATTTTGCTTGTTTAATATTTTTGCTCACTTAAGATCGGGCTATTACTTATATTGCATGTCAAAATAATTAAGTATTGATAAAGTGACACCAACACAGATTTGCATGCATAATTAGAATATAGAAAAAACTAAAGGCAAGTATCATCTTGAACATATGGAAGCCCATTTCCACCACACAAGATAAAAAAAAACAAGCTTTGGTAAATTAATTATGAGATAAAAAGTCATTTTGTGATACTAAGTCAAAAATATGAGATGCATTTTTTTCATCTCATGACATTGTCAATTATGCGATATAGTCGACATTGACATAAAAAAAAAAAAAAAAAAAAAGACAAAACGTCAGTGACAGTCAAAAATAGGACAGTCGAAATTGAGATAAAAAGTCATAATTATGACAAGTCAATTATTAACTTAGTATGTCATTATGACAATTTTTTGTCATAATTTTGACTTGGTATGCCACAATATTGAGTTTTTACCTCATAATTATGACTTTTTATGTCATTATGATTGATCAAAGAGTTTTTTTTTTCTTATGTTGCAGAAATGATGGAAGTATCCATTTGTAATGCTTTATCATAAGTACATTCACAACATGTGAAACTATCTCTATATTTAAAATAATTGACAATGCACTGAAATTGTATATGTAGATAATGATGAACAGCAGTGCAGTTGGTCTTGCACCAGGTTTAGTTGTGACTTTTTGTGAGAAATTAATGATTTGCATTTTTTTGTACAGACACAATAATAAAAGAGTTCTCACAAAAAAATCATGCTATGCATAACTGAGTTAAAGAAAATCATTCAAGCTTGTTAGCAAGCTAACCCTTAAAACTACCAAAAGTAAATTTGTATTAAGTTCCTCACAGAGGTTAATGCAGTTTTGAAACTGACTACAATTATTAAACGACACAAATTTTAATCTGATTTATCTTTAAAAACACTATCGATTAAAACAGAACCTCAAGATTCAATCAGTCATTCAAATCATAATACAGTCATAATCATAACCATTAAGGAGGATTCACAGGAAATTGATCTTGAGTTGAATGCTGGGCGTGTTTTTGCTAATGACCCGAGGTGCTTGTGCCTTAGTGTTCACGCTCTCCTGGTTGCCCTTGATGGCTGCCTCGAGCCTGGCTTTCATGTGTGGGGCAGAGGCCATCAGCGCTTTGAAGACAGCCGAGTTCTGGGGGCCGATGCGCATGAGGTCTCTTAAGGCGGACTCGTGCAGTGAGCGAGAGGCTGCCGGCGCCGAAGCCAATGCATTTTCATCTAGCAGAAGAGAAATGAGGATGGGCAACAGCACAGCCACCAGCTGTGGACCTGCATAGATAAAACAAATACTGACTTGATTATCTTGTAATCCTAATAACAGCGAGTCACATTTTAAACAACACTGTTACATTTTGCTTACAGTAACATTAAAAACAAATTTACAGCCAGTGAATTCTCATTGTTTGTTGATGATATCATAACTTACTGTTTGAGACCGAAAGTTCATAAACATTTTTCGGTCACTTACGGTTAGTTTCGTCAGCAGCAAATACTAGTGCTTCCAGGGCTCGGATTGCGTCTTGTACAGCCTGTAGCTCTGCTGGACCTTGAGGACGACTCTTTTCAACTTCCTCCAGCTGAGACACCAGACAGCCACCCAAAGCCAGAATAAACACCCTGGCTATAGGCTCTGGGCCTTGAAATAAAGATACTACCAACTGATAACTCCTGCTCAGTACCTAAAGTAGAAATATTAGACATAGAAGAGAAGGTTAATAAATAGTGTTTTTTGCCCCTATGGGAATTCTACACAAATTGTAGCAAAGCTCCTTATTTAAGCAGCCAGATGTAAACTTTGGGGTTAGTAAGATATATATATTAAAAAAAAAAAATTTAAATTAAGTTTTTCAAGTCTCTTCTGCTCACCAAGGCTGCATTTATTAAAAATACATTTAAAAATACAGTAAAAACAGTAATATTGTGAAATATTACTACAATTTAAATGTAAATTAAAATTTCTATTTTAATATATTTTAAAATGTAATTTATTTGTGTGATTTCAAAGCTGAATTTTCAGCAGTCATTACTCCAGTCACTGTCACATGATCCTTCAGAAATCATTATAATATGTGACCCTGGACCACAAAACCAGTCATAAGTCGCACGGGTATATTTGTGGCAATAGCCAACAATATATTGTATGGGTCAAAATTATCGATTTTTCTTTTATGCCAAAAATCATTAGGATATTAAGTAAAGATCATGTTCCATGAAGATATTTTGTAAATTTCCTACTGTAAATATATCAAGTAGTAATATGCATTACTAAGGACTTCATTTGAACAACTTTAAAAGGCAATTTTCTCAATATTTAGTTTTTTTTGCACCCTCAGATTCCAGATTTTCAAACAGTTGTATCTCGGCCAAATGTTGTCCTATCCTAACAAACCATACATCAATGGAAAGCTTATTTATTAAAATTTCATGACTGGTTTTGTGGTCCAGGGTCACATATGCTGATTTAGTAAATTAAAACATTTCTTATTATTATTATCATCATCATCATCATCAATGTTGAAAACAGACATGCTGCTTGATATTTTTGTAGAAACCTTTTGAAACCTTGTGAAAAAAAATGTTCAGGGTTGATGAATAGAAAGTTCAAAAGAACAGCATTTAAAACAGAAATATTTTGTAACAATCTGAAAGTCTTTACTGTCACTTTTGATCAATTTAATGCATCCTTGTTGAGTAAAAGTATTCATCCCTTTCCAAAACCAAAAAAAAAAAGGTTTCTGTTTAGTTCTATACTGAATAAGCTTTCTAACCCTTTTCACTCACCATGGGGTCCTTAGACTCCAGACTAGCTCTGAATGTCTGGATGCAACGTGTCTGCAGTGGCTCCACAGTGGTCACCTCAGCACTGGCGTACAGCAGGAAGATGGTGAGGGATGTCAACATGGTAACCTCATCTACTCCAGGCTCTGTTTTATCTGTCCAAAGCAATCCATGAAAATCAAAGAACGTTCCTCAAATTATTTCTCAGATGCTTAAAACATGCAGTGACAGGGTGTGGTGGATGAGAGAGAGAGAATTACCTGTACTCCAAGACTCCAAGAGTGTGTGCAGTGCACTCTGCAGCAGTTCAGTCCAGGCCCCACGACTCTTCTCAGCTCTGCTCATGGGAGAGGTGAGAACAGTGCGCAAGGCCTGTAGGATGCCTGGTACCAGCTGTCCACTCTCAGCACCAACAGAGCCCTTCACCGCCTCTCTCAACACCCCTAGCAGCAGATAGAGCACTGTGGGCAGCACTGATACACTGCCTGCAGAGGGAAGGAAAAACTAATGTCAGATCTTTTATCATTTATGGAATAAAATCAAAATCTGTGGAACTAGCTTGACAGATTTCATTTTAAAGCATGTCCAAATGTTTAATGGAGAAAAAAAAAATGATGGTGACTTAAAAAAAAAAATAGTATTAAGTTTTTTTGTGACCTTTTAATGGAGCAATAAAATGAAAATGAATAAACAAAATGAAAAGTAGACTAAAATGAAGTGGGCAGGAGGATGTTTTTCTCATAATCTGAAAGCTCTTATGGCCACAGTAATTCCCTGGATCTCTTACCCTGTGGTGAACAGATGGAGGGCAGTTCTGAAAGGATGGCCAGAGCAGATGTGGCGAGTCTACAGTCAGTGTTGCTGAGAGAGCAGGTCTGTCCTCCCAGCCCCGTGGGGCTGCCAGCCAGCTTAGGGCTGAGCTGCGGAAGCTTCCTCACAAGCGTGCAGAGACACAGCTCCAGTGCTCCAAACACAAGAGACTGTCCCGGCACCAGGCCGCCAGTGTCCCGCCCCTCACCAAACTCAGGAACAGTTTCCTTCTCTGCTGCACCATCATCGACTGAACAAATGCAGTAAAGAAAGATGAATTCAGAGGGTTATTTACGCACTACAGACTTTTTTGTTTGTTTTAGACTCACCCTCTGCACTGTGGCGTTTCTCTTTGACATGCTCCTGAGCAGCACAAACAATCTGGCGCACCAGTTCCAGCACAGCCAGCTGAATGCTGGGAGATTCCCGAGTAACTATGAGCCTATGCAGAACGCTGAGCAGCTCCACACTCAAAGCCTATAGAGAGAACACCATAGACTTGTCAGGGAACAGAGTGACAAACAACAAAGACAAAAATATACCAGACATGAACTTCACGGAAAGACAAATACCAAACCACAAATCCCAATGTATCACACACTGTAAAAAATGATATGATCAATAAGTTATCACAACATAAGTTTTTACATTTTTTATAAGTTATACAAGATTCAACTCATTTGTTAAAGTCAGTTTAATGTAATTTAAGTTGACATAACTTAACCATCCAAGCTGACTGTACTTAATTTAAGGCAGCAGCTTTTTTTGCAATATCGTAAAATTGTGCAGTTCACTTCAGTCCAGTGACCTGTCTCATAGAAGTGTCTCTGACCACACTGAGAAATGCCAGCCCAGCTTATTTAGGCAAATATGCAAACTCCTTCTTTATTAACTGATATGGAATTATATAAATAAAAATATTGATACAAGGACATGAAGTACTGAATTAATATTATAGGAAAAATAACCTAACTAAAACACAAAGAAACAATTGTGGGAAAAACAAGTGCATTCTTTGTCTCATATAGTGCAAAATGGAAAAACATACACTTTGCTTGCCAAGGTTGCATTTATATAAAATAAAGTAAAAACAGTAATATTATGGACTTAAAAAAAAAAAAAATCTATTCCTGTGATGGAAAAGCTGCATTTTCAGCCGTCATTACTTCAGTCAAATGATCCTTCATGTGACACCTCATGATCCGTGATACATTTTTTCAGGGTTCTTTAATGAATAGATGAATAGATAAAGCATTTATTTGAAATATAAACTTTTTGCAACATTGTTAATGTCTTTATTGTCCTTCTTGAAAATAAGTGTTGATTATATATATATATATATATATATATATACACACACACACACACACACACACATACATATATATATATATATATATATATATATATATATATATATATATATATCATAAGGGTCAATTTTCTGAAATTGAGATTTATACATCATCTGAAAGCTGAATAAATACACTTTCCATTGATGTATGGTTTGCTAGGATAGGACAACTATTTGAAAATCTGGAATTTGAGGGTGCAAAAAAAAACAAAAAACTAAATACTGAGAAAAATTCGTCATGGTATGGACGTCACGGTTCAGTGCATACAGTCAAACGACGAATACAGTCAGTCACAGGCGATTCACACTCCAATCCAGAAGGGGGCCTGTGCAATAATGCAATGCTGCTTGCTAACCGCCACAACAGGAAAAACAACAGAAGAAGAGACGATCTACACACCAACCCAAAACAAGAGTTCAGATGGCACACACGCAAGAGCTTGTTAGTAGCCTATATGCTGAGTTTCGATTAATTTTTGGGACGTGCTCCACTAACTTCATGGTAAAGAAACTGGGATGGCAAAAAGTGGCATCCTGTTCGTTTTCTTTATTTTACAAAAGCACAATGTTTTGTTTTTATTGTGAGTGTACAAAAATAAAAATAGACCCTTTCAGTTTCGAATGACTTATCTGTATGACCATAAAATACAGAATATTTTAAGTTGTTTCCGCTGTTAGAATGAGGGGGGTAGTTGGCAGACGACACCATCCAGATGTGCCAATCACCGGAGCTAGGCAGAAAAAGACTACAGGAGTGCAAAAACTAATCTCTGCACAAGTTTTATTTTTCGTTATTCTGCTTATTTTTTACTTGTATAACACAAGACTTTTCAGTTTTGTAGCTGATTGTGAACAAATAACTTTTGTTTTCATCTGCCCTTCAAAAAAACATGACCTATGCAAGAGGTCATTCTGTTGACTGCTTAGTGCTTAATACACTAAAGGAGGCTGTACTGTACCAGGGGGGACTAAATGCCGCAAGGTGGAACAAACTGTAATTTGCACTACTGTCTGCTCAAAATAAATGAAAAGAAACCTAGCATTGGGGATTTGATGCTTTTTCCTGTTGTACCAAACTCGTATCGAACCGTGACCCCAAAACCGAGGTACATAACGAACTGTGACTTCTGTGTACCGTTACACCACTAATATGTATTTAATTGTAGAATACCTGATCATTGCCCACTTTGGAACGGGGCCAAGGCACCTCCAATAAGGCCTGCAGAGCCTGAAGACATGAATTGATGGTTTCCAATTGTTCTCCAGAGTGAGGAGAGCACAAAAACTCCACGCTGATTCCTAAAGGGAAGATTTCAGTAAATGGAACAACATTAAACAAGACTAAAAATAAACATGTTGAATCTTTCAGAATCAAGTGAAACCCTAAAATATCGCAAGCATGGTCCTCGTAATCAGCACATGTCGAATGACTAGAGACTCAATGCTCAGAATGACTATAATCTAGCAATGGATGCCCTATAAACACAGAACTACATCCACTTAATGAAACAGGAAATATTAACTGAGCTCTGTACCCAAGATGAGGTGGAGGCGGTCAGTGTTGACATCCTCTGGAGATTTGACAGTGCTCATAGAGGCTGACTGGCCCATGGAGGTGGGTGTGACTGGCCTGGAGAGGTTGGCAGGCCCCTCATCCACCATGATGAATCCGGTGCTGTTGAGCCAGAGTGCAGTAGCGTGGAGAATGGTAGCCCAGGCACTGTAATAATGTGGACGGGCCTGTTCCACCGTCTCTGCAGTATAAAACGAGCCACCTGACAAAAAAAGATGCATGTTGGAACTCACATACAGTAGCTGTAAACAAGATAATAACAGAAATGAATTAATCCATCACAATCACTACTACTATTTTTTCAATAGTAATAAAATAATCTACAGATTATTTTGAGTACACTGAATTATTAATAGAAAAATTACACTACCGTTCAAAAGTTTGGGCTCATTAACATACATTTTTTTAAATTAATATTTTTATTCAGCAACAACACATTAAATTGATAAAAAGTGACATTAAAGACATTTATACGATTACAAAATAAATGCTGTTCTTTTAAACTTTCTATTCCTCAAAGAATCCTGAATTAATAAAAAAAAATTTCAACAGAAAAATTAACAACTTGTTTTCAAATGTTTTCAACATTAATAAGAAATGTTTCCTGAGCACTAAAAGGATCATGTGACACTGAAGACTGGAGTAATGGCTGATGAAAATTCATCTTTGCCATCACAGGAATTGATTACATTTTAAAATATAATTTTAAAACATAAAATAGAAAAGTTCTTTTAAATTCTAAGAATATTTCACAATATTAATGTTTTTACTTTGTTTTTGATCAAATAAAAAGCAGCCTAGGTGAATATAAGGGACTTTCAAAAAAAATGTACCAACCCCAAACGTTTGAACGGTAATGTACGCACTGTGGAAATAAATTTTTGTAAACAAGTAATTGTGACAGGAAACTGTTTTTTTTCAATGCTAAAACACCTTTACCCAGGGACAATTATAAGAAAAAAAATCTGTCGATCAATTTCCTGAGGTACTTTAAATAATGTTTGAGTGACCAACACAGCAACATTGGTGTGAGTTTAGGACAGGACTACCTGCTTGGCTACTCAATGGCTGACAGGGTGAGTGTTTGGGAAATCTGTTTTCATGTAGTCATTATTTTTTGGTTCCACTAAGAGGCATGTAATTTTGGACACTTAAGTAAATTACTAGATCTGCTTTTCCACCAGGTGGGTGTGTAATTGAGAATCAGAGCATGAGTAGTGACCTGTGGAGGGGAGTTGACTGGAGTATTGCGGTGGAAGGGTGAGCAGGGCATGGTCCTGAAGGGCAGCCAGCCACAGGCGGCTCAGGGTTGCCAAATCAGTCTGAACCAGTTTGAGCAAACCAGCCCCTGCTGGACCTGCAGTCCCATCCTCCTCACTCTGCTGCTGAAGATGGCTGCCCGGACTCTCCCTCTGCCTGGAGCCCTGCACTGCTGTGATATATACCTTAGAGACAAATAGATTTACTCAGATACAGGTTAGATTATCAGGGGTGCAAACTCATCAGGGGTGAAAAAGGTGACAAAAACACGAGACCTTCGTTTTTATACCGTTTTTGTATAAAAACACTGCATAGTCTTCATTGTGTAAATGAAATATATATTTACTCTGATTAAAGCTACAAAAGTGGATTAGTCAAGAGCAGTAAGAGATTTTCTCTCTTTTGTTGTTTGATTAATATGAATGACAGACAGCAGGAAAATTAGACAGCTGTCGCTTTAAGCGCTGCCCGGGTTTCATTATGGCTCTGGGTCCATTATACTGTCTGTAACACTTGCGTTTTCTTTCTCAGTTTACTTGTTTATTTTCATTTAAGACATAAATGACTGTGTTTACGAAAATACTTGCAAAGATGGACATTTTGACACATACGTGTGTATACTTAACCGTTCAAGGCCAATAAAGTGGCAAATATAACTCCTTTCAAAACTCACGCGCTCTGTGAGAAGTGGATGTGTCTGCGTCTCTCAGACAGCGGTCAGAAACAGTCTCTTGCGCAAATGGAGAAATTAGTCGTCTTTCGCTGCTGACTGCGATTAACTGAAGGCTTAAGATTACTTGTTTTTACACCGCAATGCTCACAAACGCATGCAAATGAAAAGGTTTTGTGACCACGCACCTCACGTGAATGTGTAACTTCAGAAGGTGCGAGTCTGTCGATGTCATTCACCGTGACTCTGCCCTGGCACCACCCCCCCTCCCCCTCCCCCTCCATTAAAAAGTCATCGGATCTAGACGAATCACATTAATGTATTAACCTATTTTTGATCGAAAACGGCAAATTTCGCCGAAAGGTGACAAGTTTGCACCTCTGGATTATAGTTTTCTGCTTTTTAAAATTACAGATACACCAAGTAATAAAAAGTGTAGCAGAATCTCTCTTTATGTACCGTCATACCGCCCATCCCTAGAGTCAAATAATAGCTAGACTTAGAGGTGCAACTGCTTTAATTAGTGTTAAGATTGTGTTCAGTACCTCCGCCCAGGCTTTGAGCACGGCCAGTGTCTCCATGGTGAAGGTGCTCTCGTTATAGAGCTGACTGGGAACATCTCTCCCCACCTGAACTTTGGCGAGAGAGGAAGCCAGAAGCTGATGTACCCTTCTCAGGTCACGCAGGTCGCTGATGACCCCACTGGCGATCCATGCACTGCAAACCTGAACAGCAACAAAGGTTCATGTCAGAACTCAACACTTCTGGAGCAGCTTTCAGCAACAGCAGTGAACCGCCAGACTCAGGGAAATTAGTTCAAGTGAACCAATGTGAACTCGAAAAGCAAGTTCAAGAGGTTAAAAACAATGTGAAGGATTATTTTGGGAACTTTTGACACTACAAAATGAACAAAAGGAACAACATTCTTTACTTAAGACTTTAAACAATGTGTTACATGGCATTTGAATCAACAAGTATGCCAGTAAAACCAAAGAAAAACAGAAAAAGAGAGCTTCATTATAGATAATTATGCTGAAGTTCTTTAAGCAGCACACCTGGCAGGCTTTGGCAGTCACATTCGGAGGGGCATCCACATGGAAGGCAGGTCTGAGCGCAGCTCCAACCTACAACACCAAACAATGTTTAGTCCATATTAAACCAACAGTCAAAAGTTTGGGAGGTTTCTCATAACCCTAAAGTTCCTTTGATCTAAATGTTTATGCTTGAATTAGTTTTGTAGATAAGTTGTGCCTATGTATAGATGTCTTTAATCCCCAGACCTCCATTTGTGTTATTTCATAGTTTTGATGGAAAACTGTCGAAGATAATAAAAAAAAGTGTCAAAAACTTTTACTTAAAGGTGCAGTGTGTAGTATTTATGAGGATCTAATGACAGAAATGCAATATAATATACATAACTATGTTTTCAGTGGTGTATAAAGACCTTAAATAATGTACCGTTATGTTTTTATTACCTTAGAATGAGCCATTTCTATCTACATACACCGCGGGTCCCCTTACAGTGAAATCGCCATTTTGCACCGTCATGTTTCTACAGTAGCCCTAAATGAACAAACTTCTCTACAGAGCGCTAGTTACTCTCTGCTCTCTCCAACGACGACATTTTTGTCCTGTGTCGGCCCCCGTAGCTTCTCAATGTGCTTCGAAAGGGAGGGGTGAGCGGTGTCTGATTGCAATTCACAACCTCACCACTAGATGCCGCTAAAATTCACACACTGCACCTTTAAATAATATACACATTAATTAAATGCAACATCAATACAAATTTATTTTAAAAAAAAATATTATTCACTCTGTTTGGGGTCAATATGTAAAAAAAAAAAAAATTTATACTTTTATTCCGCATAGACGCATTAAATTTGTCAAAAAAAGTATTAAAATAACTGCTCATTCCAATAACTGCTGTTCTCTTTTTTTAAACTCTTTAATGAAAAAAAAAAATCATGGTTTTCATGAAAATATTAAGCAGCACGACAATTGCTACATTGTTAATAATAAGAAAATGTATATAAATGTACGGACTTGATGTCCTACAACCCGAATAAGCTTATTAAACTGTAGCGTAAAATATTGTAGCACATGGTACTGAAGATGTTTCACGTCACTGTTTGAAACTAGGGCCTCCCGCTAAGCCCACAGATAACCTAATTTAGTCTAAGCGATACGGGCCCTCACATGCGTGCACACACACGTGCACATGCACTTAGTAACAAGAGACTGATGAACGAGCTCAGGTACTTCTTGGGGGGGTTCTAAGAATAACAGCTGAGAGCTTTACTGTACAACTCCTAACATACATTTCTAATGACCAAGCATCCTGTAATCTAGCAGGCAGTCTTCAAAATTTATAAACAACTAGTGATGCAAAAGCCAAAAGTTTTCAAAACATTTGGCCACAAACCTGAAAGTAAAAAGGCATAATTTAAATGAGCCTTGAAAAAACTACATTTAATAAAGATAATAATAATAATAATTTAATTCTATTAAATATTATAATTTTTTTTTAAATGATTAAACTAATTTTCTTCGCTGGTGTGACTCTATAATAGCACACACACACATACACATACATACACACATCTATGTATGTATTTATTTATTTTCATGAAAAGGACAGCTATGTGTAGACATGAATACTACTTTTTCCTTTATGTAAAGGTTTCTGTTGACATTTTCCATTCACTTTCTCCTTAGGTTAAAAACAGAAATAGATTTTTTTCAGCCAAAAAAAAATAGGTGCACACTTAAATATAAATACCTAATATACATAAGCATAAATAATTTAAATGTTTTATATGACTGCTATTTAATTAAGCTGCAAATCAAAGTTCATTACTGTTATTGTTCCAGACAAGCAAAGTCTTTCTTTCAACACCTTTCTGAGCATATAATAGTATTCAAAGTTGATTTTAGGACTGAGGCTAGATAGTACTAAGTTAGTGCTCACATTGGCTTGATACTGTTCCAGAATGACATGCCCAGGAAACTCAGGCTCTGGCACACTGGAGAATTTACGTATAATGACCAGCAGTGTTTGTAAACCAGCCAGTCGAAGCTGATCGCTGTGGTCTGTGGCTGCCATGAAAGCCATGCGAATGAGGTCCGCCAAGTGGAGAACTAGGAAATCTGCGAGACAGAAGGGGTGCATATAATAACAGAATTAACAAAAGTATATAAAATCACACCAGAAGGTGGCACTAACATCCAGTTAATTCACTGAACACATCAAGAAAATCATCACAGTATACAGAGTTACAGCAAATAAACTAAAGTAATTCTAGCGTCTAACCTGTTGACTCATGTAAACGTTGCTCTTGAGCGAGTGCCATGTTGAAGTGAGCCGGGTCTCCGTTCTCACACTGCGCTATCATACGACACACACACTCCATGGAAAATACACGAGTGGACCAGCGCAGGTTATTGAAGGGGCCGCTGGACTCAGACTTTGCGTGGAATGCAGAGGAGTCATCATATCGATCTCCATCCTCCTCCTGCTGTGTTTCTACAGAGGCAGCTGCAGCGGAGTCTAAGGAGTGATAAGACCATGAAAAACTACATCTTTTTAAAACAATGCAAAACAAAACAAAAACAAAGAGAATTGTACATAAAGTGTAATTGTATGCAAAGTGCACAAACTTTTAATCCAATCTCAAGGCCATTTCAACTGTCAGGTGGTTGTATTTTGCATTAAAAAGATTTAATAACGAAAGTGCATTTTGCTTTTGTTCACATAAGTGCACTTTTCTCGGAGACTAAAGCAAATTCATATAACACTTGATTTGAATTGTTTTGGTGTATAATTTCATCTGCAATTTACATTATTCAAACCAAGAACAAGCCAAACAACTTTAACTCAAGATACAGGACATAAAGAGTCCAGAGATGAAAAATTAAAATCCTCTTATTCTCATCATATTCTGCTCTTGGAGCCGAGATCGCAGCCCACCTGCAGAGGCAGAGAGTACGTCTTTGCAGAGTTTCAGCCAGTGGGCCAGGTTACTCTCAGCAGCCGAGCTCATCATGTGGACTAGCGTCTCCTGAATGTCTTGGCATAGTTGTGGGTCAGACTCCCTGTCCAGCAGACTGAACAAAGCTCCCTCCAATCCCACCTCCTTAATAGTGACATCTGCAGCACAGACAATAATCATTTCATATACAGCCCATCTTACAACATATAATTTAACAAATTATGTTTTGCTTGAAAAATGTGTGTGGCATTTCCTCCGAGGAGGCAAGGGAGGCAGTGTCTCCTCAAAAAAACTGGATGAGAATATCACCACTCTGTCACATCAAAATCAAACTTAAAATGGCCTAAAAACATGATGACTGTGGGGTTTTTTAGTGAGCAATCAGCTTGGTGAAATTAAAGGTACATCTTCGTGTCTGTGACAGAGTGTACCAAGCTTGAAGACTTCTGAAAATAAGTTGACTATTAAAAAGAAATATATAATATATATTGTTTAAATTGTTACTCCCTTTAGTTATTATTTTGGTGAACATGTAAATATGCGTAAAAACACTAACGATGAAATTTTTACTTGGTTTTAATAAATAGAACTTTACATAGTTAGTGTAAAATACAAAATAGAATTGTATTTGGTCTCTCTTTTTATGTAATGTTTATTTACCCAGGAAAATTAAGGGTAACAGGGACATAAATTTACATTCAATATATACAGCTCTGGAAAAAATTAAGAGACCACTTAACATTGAGAAATCAATGTTAAGTGGTCTCTTAATTTTTTCCAGAGCTGTATATAAAAAAATGTGAGGACTTTGCCTCATCATTTTAAAACACCACTGCACACCACTCTTCTCTTCTGTGTCAGTCTCATACGCTATTGATGTAGTCAGCATCACACGTATGTGTCGTGGTGCTCACATGAACAGCAGCAGCCAATACAGAGCTGGCGTTCTTACGTAGAACCCAGAAGCGCTGGACTGTATTTACTACGTCAACAGCGTATGAGACTGACACAGACGTGAACAAATTGTTGAATAAAGGCGTTATTTTTGTTTGTTTTTTGCGCACAAAAAGTATTCTTGTCACTTTATAACATTAAGGTTGAACCACTGGAGTCACATGGACTATTTTAACGATGTCCTTACTACTTTTCTGGGCCTTGAAAGTGTTAATTAAATTGCAGTCTATGGAGGGGTCAGAGAGCTCTTGGATTTCATCAAAAATATCTTCATTTGTGTTCTGAAGAGGAACGAAGGTCTTACGGGTTTGGAACGACATGAGGGCGAGTAATTAATGACAGAATTTTTTTTCTTTTTGGTTGAACTAACCCTTTAATAAATGCAAAGTTTAAAAGAACAGCATTTATTTTAAATAGAAATCTTTAACAACATTACAAATGTCTTTACTGTTATTTTTCATCAAATGAATGCATCCTTGTTGAATAAAAGTATACATTTCTATCAAAAAAAAAATCTTACTGACACCATGGTACAACATTTTGAATGGTATTCAGATGATCAAAGCACAATTGTATTCAAGGATCAAGATAGAATTCCAGGCCCCAAAACTAATGTATGGCTCTCTGCAGTCAAACCCACCACAATGCAGAGTACAGTAAAATAAACAGCAGAGATGTGCTGAGATGAAACTATGTTGTGCAGAGGGGGCGATGCTGACTCACCCAGTTGTGAGTTGTCTCTGCGTGGCAGTTCTTTAACCAGAGCAACTGCATGCTCCGATACCTCCACTGCCTCCCTCTGAGCCAACTGCCTCAGGCAGGCCACAACCGCCCGCCTCAGAGACAGGTACGAGCTGCACAGGTTTATCTGTACACGCACAAAAGGCATGCATGAGGTATAACGCAAGATCTTATCATTAGTATGGTCATACGAATGATCACTAGTTTCAATGGTTAAAATCATTTGGTCATACGACACACCTCTATGAGATATATAGATATAAATAGAGCACACTTTATATGTGATGAACACTTCATCACATTTTGCACAACATAATCCAGACAAAGGTGCAAAAAACACTTCAGCAGACAGCTGCGGCTACGTCAAAGTTAGTCCTGTTATGTCAAAATGATCCCACAGAAATGCTGTTTTAGTGTCGAGAAGGCCAGAGGGAGAGGAGAAAGGGACAGCAGGGCTACTGTCAAGGCTTGTTTTGAGCTTTAAATTATGTGAGCTGCTTGCGAAGAATAGGACCATAAATCAAACCATCCAAAAATAGAGCATGTAGAACAAAGCATGTTTTTCTCAATTACAGTCTAATATTGTCCAAAAGTGTATGTGGCTGTGTGAAGGGGGGAGAGGGAGAGGGAGAGGGAGAGGGAGAGGGAGAGGGAGAGGGAGAGGGAGAGGGAGAGGGAGAGAGACTGAAGCTCTCACAGTAATAAAGCTAATAGCTTTGAATTGGCATAAGGCCACAGCTGTGGATGTGAATGTCATGTGCACTTTGTGGGTGGTCAGTGTTAGAAGCCTTTACAGAAAGGACCAAGCCAAGCAAATCTAATCCTTGGCATTAACCCTGCAGTTAGAGGCAGTGACACTGTCTGTTCATGCTCAAAACCAGATCTTGCTTCAGTTAGTTTCACACTGGGTAATGAGAGGAGGACAACAGAGCATAATTATAGGGAAAGACACAAGTAAAGGAATATGAGGTGCAAACAAAGGAAAGAGCATAAAGTGGCCTGACAGCAAAGAGCTAGACAAAACCTACCAACACAGAATAATCCAATAAGATCTCCTGTACGAGGGAACAGAAAACAGTACTGTCACTACAGATGAGGGAAGAGCCAGGCCTGTGTACACTCACCTCTATTTCAATGACATTCATTTTTTATTCTATGTAATATAAAATAAATGAATGTGAAGAATGGAAACTTCTAAAACTTCTATTAGTTTTCCTTGTACTTTACCCTAGATAAACAATGTAATAACTAAACATGACAACATGAAACATAAAAAATATGGCTATATGTCCTTGGTTGTGTGCAAAATTCATTGTTACCCTCATAACAAAATATCTTTTTCATAATCTTGAATGAAAATGTCTATTTATCCACCTCGGAACCTACTTGAATCTGAAAGCAGTTAGATGTCACTTGTTCAGTATGACTGTGTGTGTTAAGTGCATTGACCACGTACGCAGAGGCTGGGCACCAGGCTGGCCAGATTGACGAAGCGTGGCGCAAACATGTGAAGCTGCTGGAGGCAGGAGATGGCCTGAGCCTGGACCAGACAGTCCTGACTGTCCTGCATCACAGCACAGCCCACCAAACATGAGGTCCTCACCGCACACACACCTGCACCCTCACCTGGGGACAGTTTACATTAAATAACCAGAGAGTCTGTAAAGGTCTAACCTGCATAATGACTAAGTGTTTATAGGAAAATAAGTGAGCGCACCTTGCAGATCCGGCCCCATGGAGGTGATGAGGGCGTTAAGGCAGTGGCCCAGCCTTTGCTGCACCTCCACATGTGTGTGTGGAGTTGAAAGGAGCAATCGTAGCACCAGAGTGAAGCTGGCCTCCAGATGACTGTGGTACAGAGGCCCTGCTAGATCCACCACCATGGACAGACCGTGGAGAGCCCACATCTGCACACATATAATTCACTGAAAGATCAATGCATGAACTTCCTGACAACCCTCTTACCTCTTAATATCAAAGCACACCATCAGAGTCCTGATTAGATTTTCCTATATTTATAAACAAAGTATAAACAGTCATGTGTGTTCAGGTGGCATGTGTACCTGCACTTCAGGTGAGGTGCTGTCTTGGGACAGGGTGAAGAGGACCCCAACGCAGGCACTGATGTATTGAGGGGAACTAATCCCACTCAGGTAACGGTACACAGCCCCGAGGGCCAAAGCATGACCTGTACGTGTAATGGCATCCCTTGCAGTCTTCAGTCTGAAAACCATTTACATTCATTTCAGATAGCTATATTCTTCTTCTTTTTTTTTTTTACAATGATCTTGGCATAAACTCACTTGTCAAAGCTCATGAGAGTGATGGAAATGGTGAAGCTGGGGTCATTAAGAACTTGCACCAGCCTGGCTAAACCCTCCGCAGCCATGCAGCGCAACAAAGGATTTGAGCCCTCTAGCGCTCCCAATAGGAGAGACAGTGCTGGTCTTTGGACCTCTTCTGGCCCCAATTCCCTCCGACTTGATGCCAAACACTACATTGCAAAAAAGGAAGGAGGGGGAGAGAAAAACAAAGCTGCTTTCTATGGTGTGAATGCACAGGTTTTAAACTGATAGTCGTTAAAAAGCTTCTTACCTTCAAAGTGCAGCAAAAAGCAGCAGCTACATGGATTTGAACTGTCTGTTGCCGGGCTCCTTTAAGTTGTCGCACAAACTCACAGAACTGCTCCAGGATCTGAGCCCTGAGACAGGAAATACAGCAAATATTGTACTGTGCGGCTACTGTTAAATATCCATAAGGTGCATTATAATGTTGTGATGTCTAAATTTTGCACTGATGTGAGGCTTATTCATTTTTATACATAATCATCCACAAAGGCCTAAATTAAAAGAAAATAATGAAGTGAAAATAAAAATTGGTTTATATTTTACAAACCATATAAGGCAATGCCTTTTTTAAATAATCAAGTGAATTCAATACTTAAATCAAGTGAGTTTAGTACTTAATTGACGTGATTATCTGAAAAAGGATACCACGTGGTTTATAAAATATAAACCTTTTTTTTTTCCACTGAAAATCTAACAAAATAACATTGTGAAGTTGTGATACTGATGTTGTTACCATGATAAAATCATACTGTGATATAATATTTTAGTCATACATTTATCCACTGTATTTCAAAATATTAGTTAAGTAGTTTATATTTCACAGCTTAAATGCCAAAGGCTGTTGTTCTCTAAAAATGCTCTTGAACACTTCAATAGAGCTTCAGGGAAAACTGTAAACATCCCAATTCTAAAGATGTGTTGTCTTTGTTCTGCTTCTAAAGAAAACAAAAACAAAACAACAACAACAAAAAAATTCAATAAATAATCTAGACAAGATGCTAGTGGGATGAAAGATGCATTGCAGGAGGACCGATGGCCCCATATGATCAGTATCATTTCCTCTCCACTGCTGTGTTTAATAATGCATTGCACACGGCCAGAACAGCGCCCAATTATGCAAATACATGCAGATGTCTGGATGTAAATTTGGCTATGCTGCATAAGAAAGTGCTTCAAAATGCCTCTGGATCTCATTAAAGACACTTCCCACAATTTGCCATCAGTAACAGTATCAGTTACTTCTAACAATCTGAATAACTTTAAATGGTATTGCTGGTTAACATTAGTATATCCACATTCCAGTGAATGTAACATAAAACAAACTATTTAAATAATTTTCATAGTGGGGTGTGCCATTAGTAAAAGAGTTAAGCAAAACAATTTAGTAAAAATCACCTTCTCCTCATGCGGGCGAATGAAGACAACGGCGCAACATTTTAAAAATGACTGAAATCACAGAATGTACTGGTATTTTGGTGCTGATGTGTGAACGGTCTCTTACGGGTAAAACACCAGAATGCCATTGCTTGTGTGAACAGCATATTTGTTTATTTACCAGTAAATTCATTCTGGTAATGTCCCGGCAATTTCCCAGGATTGCTGTGCGAAATGGGCTAATGTCTAGAACTACCGGTTTTCCTTGCACACAATTTGAAAAGACTCAAACGGACACAGGCAGATTGAAAGACTGGATTTTTTTCTCTATCAGGTAGGGCACAAGTGATTTCAAAACATTTCAGCCAGTTCTAATTAGATTTTTGGATGCTGTGGACATGTTTAGCTAAAAAGACTGCCACTCCAGTTTAGTGTTTATTGTTGTCTCTGCAGTTAAAAAGACAAAGCTGACAATTCTGGCTATACTTTCATTATTTTAATAATTTCTTTATTTTTATTTGATTTATTGATCAGTCAGGGTTATCTAATTTAACTATTTGCGGCTTGTGTTTTGAATATATGCTCCCCCTGCACATTTGTTTTGCTCTTTGTGACTTGATTCTGACTTATTTCGTTTTTTTTTTTTTTATTTGTATTTATTACAAAGGTATATTCCGATTTAGCCGATTTAATTAGATTTGCCGACGTGAAATGCAAATCCTGTCTGCAGTGTGGCCTTTCTGCAGTTATTTATTTGTTATTTTTTAGGTTTATTAATCAAAATGTTCAATATGTTTTTATACATTTTCTTCTATATCTTTGTGTGATGTTCTGTACATTGTGGCTTTCAAATGTTATGAGGAATCGTTTTACAAATGTTTATCCCCCCCCCCACACACACAATTCGACTATCAGCTAACACTCCTAATATAAAGCAACTAAATGAACTGGAGTGTTGAAGTGTCAATGCAACACTAAACTATGAACTAAACTAAAAGTACTCAAACCAATCTGCAAGAACATACAAATAAATGACCCTGTCACTGAAGCAGCCTCTGTGGTGATGGTGGACGTACCTCTGCTGGATGCCCAGGTGAGGGAAAATCACTCCAAACAGCTGGACAGCTGCTGTCGTTAGAGCGGAGGCTGGAGGGAGGGGGGTAGGAACCTCCTGGGCTTTCTCAAAGATGGTAAATGGGTCGTATTCTAACGTCCCACCTCCTGAACCACCTCCATAGAGCTTTAAACAGACAAGACAATACAATGCAATGTACCGTACTAGGGAATCAATTAATTACATTGACTGCACATTAACAAGGCTATCTCCTAGATGATTAGACTGTGGTCTGACCTGTTCCTCTATGTAGTGCTGATCCACATCCTGCAGTCCAGGGCCCAGCAGTGCCAGGTCTTGGCTGTAGCACAGGGAGGGCAGCAGGTTCAGCTCGGCACATGCTGTGATTTCTGGCCCGGTCAGATCATTCAGCAGCTGCTTCAGCACTATGCCAAAGCTCTCTGAGCCAACACAATCAAACCATAATAAACAAATAAATACATATTTGGGCAATCAAATCATCTAATTTCCATATGCAATTTTAGGATATAATTTTTTTTTTAAATCCTAAACAGCTCTTTTAGATTGAATACTAAGGTAATCAAAAAGTAAGGGACAATGTACAGTCAGTCGGCCATTCTCACAAACAAAACCCGTCAGGGTGATCCAGGCTTATCTATCACTCAATACTCTAATTCTGTATGTTCTTGAATAAAAACAACAGTTATTGAGGGGGGAAAAAGAAACATGTTTTTAGCAAAAAAAAAATCTAACCTCCTTATTTAATTTTTTACCAGATTACTGCACATTATCATACTTAACCAAATAAAACAAAAATGGACATTTGAGTTCAAATTATTTTATTTTGTGAGCAGGAGACTACAGAGTGTTATGAGAGACATAGGACAAGAACTTGACCAATCAGACTCAAGTACTCCAGAAATAAAATATAATGTATAAAACATCAGCACATGATCAAGATTGTGCTTACCTTCATATGTTTTAGGGTGCAGCAATGTGAGGATCTCATACACTCTCAATCTAAAGACAGTGGCTGTATTTTTGATCTGGTTTCCATAGGATTTAATGATAGAAGGCAGCCTAAAAAAAAGGTAATATGGACTAAAATGTTATTGGTCTTTCAACATCCTGTCAACATTACATCTGCATTCTGCAATCCTCTTTATAACTTTATATTTATAACTTCATGGTGCTGTTTTCATTTTAAGCAACCAAGATACACTCACTGAGTGAGAAGGGCCACCGCACAGGACAAGAGAGGAAGCAAACGACTGATAACATCATCGGTGAGAAGGTCTTTGCAGTGCACCACCAGACTCTTTATTGCTACAGGAGAGATGACAAGCTTTGAGACCAAATTTCCTGTCAAATGTTTATTTATATCTGCAGTCAATGGCAAAGAACTTCCAACTGTTTTTTACTGTGATGTTAAGGGAACAGATTAGCTGATGGGTTGATGCATGAGAAAAACTGAGAGAAAAGGAGAGACATAAGTGAGAAGCCTGTGAGATTCATAAAATACCCTCACCGCATAGTACTCCTGCACGTCCCTCCAAGGTCACCTGCCAGGTGAAGGAGTCTCCACGCCGCAGCTCGTTCTCCACGTCCTTTGCAGACAGCGGGAAGGCACATTTCCATAGCAACAGCAATCGAGGCAAGTGATGCTCCATTACAGTGGGACCTTGAACAAAAATATCACAAAGAACAAAAAGGATGTTAAAAACTCAATCACACCAGCTGTTACAATATAGGCACATCTTGTCAATGTGGGTATATTGAAGATCATAAAGCAGTATATTGATTCATACCCAGTGTCGAGAGGGCACTGAGCAGCAGCCAGCCTCCTTGAGTGCGCTGGATGGAGATTCTGCTGTTCTGAGCTGCAGAGCGCAGCAGATCTTCTGCCAAGGTCATCACCACCTGCAACCAGTCCATCAGAATCAGTGAGTCTTGATCATATATGAACAATAATATTCAGATATGATACAAATAACATGTACAGTGAATTTGAAAAATACATGTACACATAAAGCCATGGATCTTTATAGAGAGAGAAAAAAAATGAGTAAAAAGATTCTTCACAAGCGTCACTATTTTTTCTTGTGAATTTCAAGTGATGGAATAAAGCTCTTTTTCTTAATGAAAACGTTGTCTTTATTTACTCAGCCTCATTTCAGTTCTAACCTGTATGACCTTCTTTCTTTTGTAGAAAACAAAAGATGATATTGGTGCAGCATGAGGGTGAGTAAATGACAGAATTTAAATTTCTGGGCAAATTATCCTTTTAAAGAGTTAGTTCACCCAAAAATGAAAATTCTGTGATTAATTACTCACCCTCATGTCGTTCCCAACCCGTAAGACCTTCGTTCATCTTCGGAACACAAATGAAGATATTTTTGATGAAATCCGAGAGCTCTCTGACCCCTCCATAGACGGCAAATTAAATTACCACTTTCAAAGTCCAGAAAGGTAGTAAAGACATCGTTAAAATAGTCCATGTGACTCCAGTGGTTCAACCTTAATTTTATGAAGTGACGAGAATACTTTTTGTGTGCAAAAAACAAACAAAAATAACGACTTTATTCAACAATTTCTTCACGTCTGTGCCAGTCTCGTATGCTGTTGACGTAGTAAAAACAGTGCAGCACTTCCGAGCTACATCAGAGCTACGCCAGAATGCCGGATAACCAAATTTTTTTTTTTAGGTCAGGCCTGGGCAAAAGTGAGCGGGCACTTTCACGCGAGGGCGTCAGTGTGAAGATTGTGCAGTGTGCACGAGTGCGAAGAGAGAACAGCGGCAAAGAGCACTCGCCCTGATTTCAAAAACAACTTATTCCAGTGATAGATCGCCTCTTATTTAACACAAATAAACGAATTGCTAATCAAATGGAGATGTTTCTTTCTATTAGGTACATCTGTGCCGCGAGATGTTTCAAAAAGTGGTGCTATGCTTTCAGGTAAACTAACGGACGGACTCAATATTCAGGTCATTTCAATCTTATTTTCTTTGATCCTATTAAAAAATAAACCGTAGAATACAGTATAAGACACACCTTGTAAAACTACCACGTCTCCGTCACGAACGTGCCCAGTGTCAGTGTCAACATAACCCAAAACTGTAGCTATAACCTGTCCACGTACAAAACCTGAGCAGCAGTTTCAACACACGTTAGACACTTTATTTACTTTTTGAATATTTTCTTAATTTTTATTGAAAATAAATGCTGATCCGATCTGATATGTGATGGGAAAAGAAAGCAGAGTGAGTTCGGTGAGTGAGTGAGTGATTCCTATTCATCATAGTGGGCGGGCCTATGCCCATCAGGCCCGCCCGCGGCTACGCCCCGTTTCTGGGCCTTGAAAGTGGTAATTGAATTTCTGTCTATGGAGGGGTCAGAGAGCTCTCCAGTTTCATCAAAAATATCTTCATTTGTGTTTCGAAGATGAACGAAGGTCTTATGGGTTTGGAACGACATGAGGGTGAGTAATTAATGACAGAATTTTCATTTCTGGGTGAACTAACCCTTTAATGTTTAACTTTTTGTGGGATGCAATTCCCAGAGCTGCCTAAAGGAAGCAATTTTGCAGCAACCTGAAGTTCTTAATTTCTTAATGTTCAGACAGCAACTTCATGAGCTCAGCTTCATTAAAATAAGCAGTGATGCAGTGTGGAAACTACCAAAGGGAGTGTAGACAATGATCCAGCACCTGACTGAAAACTGCTCTTGCGTAAGCAACAGCAGAGACTCAGTGACTACAGTGATCTGAAACGTTGTCAGTATGAACAACCCTTAAGCAAATCTTGTGATATAGCACAAACAGAACCAAAAACATTTTAAAAAATCATGAACAAACTCTCTGTGTGCTTTAAAAAAAAGGCATAGGACACAAATCTCATTCATACCTTGCCCTTAGAGTGTGATATTCCTAGCGGACAAAGCTGTACCGCTCCCAGCAGAGCTGCGATGGCAGCACTGTACCCTGCCACGGCCTCAGGGCATGACTTTAGGGCATTCAGCCTCTCTGCACAGCGGTCTAGCAACACCGCCAACTGAGCAGGCATCCCTACAGCAACACACCGCAGGCACCAGGCGGCGGCCAGACGAGCAGATGCGCTGGGGTGAAGAAGAACAGAGATCATGGTGTCCAACATTCCTGTCAGAAAAAACAACAACAAAGAAACTATTGAACTCACAGTTTTAATAAAGTACAAGCCAATCTGACCTCTTTCAGGAATTGTTATAAAAAGCTAGTGTCTCTGAAGCAGGATGGATGTGTTAAATCTGCTGCTGTAGGCACTTTTTCTGCTCACTCCTTCATCCTGGCCATACTATGTCATAACCATTAAAAAGCAAACACATTCACACAGTCCAGAAATACAGCTATACACACTATCTCAAAACATATATTGATGTCAGACAATTTGATCCTTTGTACGGTGACTCAAACTCCAGTATATGACCATCACAAAGCATCACAATATTAGGAGCATGTTGTGCATACCTGCTAAATTTACAAAAATATTATATTCGATATTAAAGGGGTCATGAATTGAGACATCAACTTTCCCTTGAGCTTTTGATATATAAAAGGTCATCGTAATATAAGAATATCCTGTAAGTTTCAGAGCTGAAAACCTGCTTGTTAGGCAAAGAAAAGCTTTTATTGACAGCTGGCTCAGCAAACGATCAATCTGCGAATTTGCTTCACTGTGACGTCAGAGAGCAGTGAAACGCCGCCTCAACAGAAGAAGGCGGTGGCCTAATTCTGTAGCCCCGCCCACCGATTCACGCATGACATGTAACATAAATAACATAGGCCTACGTGGAGCTAAACTGAATCGAACTTCCAAGCAATAAACATGCCGTTGAAGATTACAAAATATTGTGCAGTGCCTGGTTGTGGAAGAACACAGTCACTGCATAGGCTTCCTTTGGATTCCAATATTAGGAATGCGGTTGAACTTTATTTTTAATGAAGTTCCAGCTCACGTGGGTAAGACATTGTGCGTTTGTTCGCTTAATTTCACCGCGGATTCGTTTGTAAACAAGAGACTGGATTTGCAGACAGAATGAGATTAAAAAACTATGCTTTGCCTTCTGGATCCAACAGGAATGATGCAACACACTTTTGTGAGTAAAAATGTTTTTTTATATGTGATAGTATTGCATTGTTATCGTTTGATATCTAATGATTATGTGTACGTGTCTAACTAAGCATAATTAACGATAACTTACCACGCTGTGACAGGCTGGAGTATCCTTTGTATTTGAGGTGTTGTTGGTTCACTGTCCTGCGATTCGGGATCAGACTCGAACACGTATGGGCCAGGGCTCCCAAAGCCCGACGTCCCGGGGCTAATGTGTTTTCCAGTCGGGCTACCAAAATGTATCACCGGCCTGCCCGATGGGCTATCTTAAATAGTGAAATAACATTCCTTTCTTGATGTGTGTTGTTCACTCTCTTGACTTGTTATTTGAAGGAAAAATACAATCGCGGAAATTTTGAACATGCTGATTTGTCTGCAGTGAAGTTTTGCTGATGCACGTACTTGGCTTGTGTGTGTGTGTGTGTTTGTGTGTGTGTGATGCTCGGTTCGCGGTTATATCCACCGATCGGGCGGGCCAAGTAATAAAAAATAATTGCGATTCCAATTAATTGCGGGTGGATGAGAGATAATTCATTGTGTTTGTTTGATAAAGAAATTTTGTGAGCCCTGTGGGCGAATCATTCCGGTTGCCGTTTTTCCACACGTTTTCAAAACAATTCCCCACGTGTAATCACAGGGGAGCCGAAGCTCATTATAATATGCAAAACTGTTATCCAATCATAGCAGTGGGCGTTTACTTCCAATTCTTCAATGCGGCACGCCCATAAAAACAGAGCGTTGCAGGAGCTAGGCTCAAAACCAGAGTAGAAAATAGCCTATTACTTATTCATTATGATGTTTTTGAACGTAAAAACCACACAAACGTCATAAGTTGACCTCAGACAACAGTATAAAAAAAAAAAAAAAAAGCCCGTTTATGACCCCTTTAACTTAATTTCTGGGCAATATCATGCCCCCTGGAAATGATTTTCCTTTTTTTTTCCCTTTATAAGGCCAGTTTTTCTACCCATATAAAAGACAAAACATCCTGTCCATTCACATCCAATACTTTAAACTCATAGGCTTGAACAGAATATAAATTGGAAATTAAATAAAACATTCTCTTATGCTCACCACGGCTGAATTTATTTTAATCAAAAATACAGTAAAACTCTAATATCATTATCACTAAAATGTCATTTATTTCTGTAATGGCAAAGCTCAGCAGCAAGTCTTCAGTGTCACATGATTCTTCACAAATCATTCTAATATACGCTGATTTTAAATAACATTTATTATTTTCACTGTTGAAAACAGTTGTGCTGTTTAATATTTAGTTTATTTAATATTTTTCAGGATTCTTTGACGAATAGAAGGTTAAAAAACCAGCATTTATTTGAAATAGTTTTTTTTTTTTAACATTATAACAATACACTGATCAGGCATAACATTATGACCACTGACAGGTGAAGTGAATAACACTGATTATCTCTTCATCATGGCACCTGTTAGTGGGTGGGATATATTAGGCAGCAAGTGAATATTTTGTCATCAAAGTTGATGTGTGAGAAGCAGGAAAAATGGGCAAGCGTAAGGATTTGAGCGAGTTTGACAAGGGCCAAATTGTGACGGCTAGACGACTGGGTCAGAGATCTCCAAAACTGCAGCTCTTGTGGGGTGTTCCCGGTCTGCAGTGGTCAGTATCTATCAAAAGTGGTCCAAGGAAGGAACAGTGGTGAACTGGTGACAGGGTCATGGGCGGCCAAAGTTCATTGATGCACGTGGGGAGCGAAGGCTGGCCAGTGAAGGCTGGCCAGTGTGGTCCGATCAAACAGACGAGCTACTGTAGCTCAAATTGATCAAGAAGTTAATGCTGGTTCTGATAGAAAGGTGTCAGAATACACAGTGCATTGCAGTTTGTTGCGTATTGGGTAGGATAGCCGCAGGCCAGTCAGGGTGCCCATGCTGACCCCTGTCCACCTCCGAAAGCGCCAACAGTGGGCAAGTGAGCATCAGAACTGGACCACGGAGCAATGGAAGAATGTGGCCTGGTCTGATGAATCACATTTTCTTTTACATCACGTGGATGGCCGGGTGTGTGTGTGTCGCTTACCTGGGGAACACATGGCACCAGGATACACTATGGGAAGAAGGCAAGCCGGCAGGGGTAGTGTGGTGCTTTGGGCAATGTTCTGCTGGGAAACCTTGGGTCCTGCCATCTATGTGGATGTTACTCACATAGATGGCAGGACCCAAGGTTTCCCAAGTTTTTTCACATAAAAAACTCTTACTCACTCTTTTAAACAGTAGTGTATATAAAAAAAAATTATGTGGAGCTTTTTTTTTCATTATAAAATTGAAATATTTGGAGCATTTTTATCACTTTCTCCATAGAAAAGTTTTGATGGGGTGCCCAGAGTTTGTTGGTCAATTATGCGTGACAAACCTATGCTAGTGTCCTGCAGCAGTGGGGCGGCAGTGGAGCTCAGGTCCTGTAACAGACTGCCCAGCTCCAGGAGGGTGCACACCAGGATATGCTGACTAGCTGCAACATCCGCAGGGCTCACACGTGTCTCCATGTTCCCCTCATGAAGAGCTGCGTCTGATAGTAACACAGGGTACATTTAAGACATTACAACTCAACATCCAATCCAATGTGACCTAAATATTTGCCCCTTGGCCTAGCCTCTTACCCACAACCCTCTTCTGTTTGCTGATCATTTGACAGATCTCCTTGGCAGCTGCGATTTGGGCCTTCTCCCCCAGCAAAGTGCCAAGAGTGGCCCGCAGTATGAAGGAGACACAGCGTCGGCAGGAGACAGCGTCCGTTGGGTATTGTGTCACCTTTGTGTGAGATACCCACTCCACGAGAAGAGAAAAAAGACAGGAGAAGTGTGTCTCCAGCCATGCACCACCCAGAATGGACACAAACACCACGCATGTCTGTTTAAGAGAGAGAACAGGTAGCATTCCTGTTAAATTAATCAACTAAAATGGATAATACATAATAAAATAAATCTATAAAAAAAAACAAATAAAAAAAACCCCACTGTATTTGAATATTTGATGAACTTTTTGTGAACTTCTGCATTACAGATAATTGACACATAAGTAAAGGGAGAACATTTCTGTTTTTCTGATGTTATATAACCTTCATTTGTTCTTTTTGTACCCTAGACATAAAGCCAGTCATGCTGTGACTCAAAACACAAACATTCCGATCACAAGGGAAGGTGAGCGACCTGTGTGATGCCCACGCGCACATCTCTGCTGACTGAGCTGGTTCCTTTCAACATGTCTCCACTGGCCCGCAGGAAGCCGGCTCCACCCCGCAGGAAACCAGAACTCAGCAGCTCCATCACCTCCTCCAGGGAGTTGCGCTTGGAGCCTGGCCTCGGAGCTGAGAGCAGAGCCATGGGAACAGAGGAGGAAGAATGAACAGAAGAAAAGCGTGAGAGAGAGTGTTAGAGGATAAATGATATAACAGATGGAATGGAGTGGGAGAGGAAAAATTAGTGTTACATTTAGTGAAAAGTTAAGCAGTATGTGGGAGACAGAGGACAGGAGGGAAGGTCATGATTTTCACAATCTCCATGGGCAGATGCTCAGCTCAGAGTCCTCTGATGATGTTACTGACATTACTGAATAAAATCCACCCACCTATGACCTGTCTAGGCTCCAGTGCCGACGCTAATAAAGTGCCAAGCAGTTTTGAGATGCCGACTCTGACATCATAGTTTGAGCCCTCGAAGGCTCGGAAACAAAGAGTGGCCACATTCTCCAGCTCTGTGGACCACAGGAAGACAGCCTCTCGCTGGAGCTCCAGAAGACACTACCAAAATAAATAAATAAATAAATGATTCACATCACAACTTGATAGCAATTCTGGGCAGACTGGAACAAAAACTGAAACTAAAATTAAAACTGCCAAAAACATTTAAGTTATTATTACAGAAATTAACTTTATTACTGGGCAATGTTAGTCCAGTGGAATTGATTTGATTTTTTTTTAACCTTTATGATAATTTTTTCTAACGATATATAAACACACAACACTCATTTACAGTACAAGCAATATTTAAAGGTGCAGTGTGTAGTATTTATGAGTATCTATTGACAGAAATGCAATATAATATACATAACTATGTTTTCAGTGGTGTATAAAGACCTTACATAATGAACTGTTATGTTTTTATTACCTTAGAATGAGCCATTTCTATCTACATACACCACGGGTCCCCTTACAGTGAAATCGCCTTTTTGTGGCGTCATGTTTCTACAGTAGCCCTAAACGGACAAACTTCTCTACAGAGCGCTAGTCACTCTCTGCTCTCTCCAACAATGACATTTTTGTCCGGCCACCGTAGCTTCTCTATGTACTTCGAAAGGGAGGGGTGAGCAGTGGCTGATTGCAATTCACAACCTCACTGCTAGATGCCACAAAAATTTACACAGTGCACCTTTAAAACCCATAGGCCTGGAACAGACTATACACTCACCTAAAGGATTATTAGGAACACCATACTAATACTGTGTTTGACCCCCTTTCGCCTTCAGAACTGCCTTAATTCTACGTGGCATTGATTCAACAAGGTGCTGAAAGCATTCTTTAGAAATGTTGGCCCATATTGATAGGATAGCATCTTGCAGTTGATAGAGATTTGTGGGATGCACATCCAGGGCACGAAGCTCCCGTTCCACCACATCCCAAAGATGCTCTATTGGGTTGAGATCTGGTGACTGTGGGGGCCATTTTAGTACAGTGAACTCATTGTCATGTTCAAGAAACCAATTTGAAATGATTCGAGCTTTGTGACATGGTGCATTATCCTGCTGGAAGTAGCCATGGTACATGGTGGTCATAAAGGGATGGACATGGTCAGAAACAATGCTCAGGTAGGCCGTGGCATTTAAACGATGCCCAATTGGCACTAAGGGGCCTAAAGTGTGCCAAGAAAACATCCCCCACACCATTACACCACCACCACCAGCCTGCACAGTGGTAACAAGGCATGATGGATCCATGTTCTCATTCTGTTTACGCCAAATTCTGACTCTACCATCTGAATGTCTCAACAGAAATCGAGACTCATCAGACCAGGCAACATTTTTCCAGTCTTCAACTGTCCAATTTTGGTGAGCTCGTGCAAATTGTAGCCTCTTTTTCCTATTTGTAGTGGAGATGAGTGGTACCCGGTGGGGTCTTCTGCTGTTGTAGCCCATCCGCCTCAAGGTTGTGCGTGTTGTGGCTTCACAAATGCTTTGCTGCATACCTCGGTTGTTACGAGTGGTTATTTCAGTCAAAGTTGCTCTTCTATCAGCTTGAATCAGTCGGCCCATTCTCCTCTGACCTCTAGCATCAACAAGGCATTTTCGCCCACAGGACTGCCGCATACTGGATGTTTTTCCCTTTTCACACCATTCTTTGTAAACTCTAGAAATGGTTGTGCGTGAAAATCCCAGTAACTGAGCAGATTGTGAAATACTCAGACCGGCCCGTCTGGCACCAACAACCATGCCACGCTCAAAATTGCTTAAATCACCTTTCTTTCCCATTCTGACATTCAGTTTGGAGTTCAGGAGATTGTCTTGACCAGGACCACACCCCTAAATGCATTGAAGCAACTGCCATGTGATTGGTTGATTAGATAATTGCATTAATGAGAAATTGAACAGGTGTTCCTAATAATCCTTTAGGTGAGTGTACAATAGCAATATAATGAAATATATCAGATATTAAGATAAGTTAACAAAACAAGATAACAAAAGTGAAGAACCATCATTTTTACCATCATCACTACCAAGACACACAACACTCCAGAAGACAAACACCAAAAAAAAGGGGGGGGGGGATTAATATTGTTGATACAGGGCTTGATTTTACATTCCCGCAGATTTTGTGCTCAAAGGGCACACATAAAGCTGCCTCTCCGTACTAAATTAAGTTCTTTTTCATTGCTTATTGCGCTTTTGGGGCCCTATTTTAACGATCTGAGCGCATGGTCTGAAGCGCATGGCACAGGTGCACTTAGGGCGTGTCCGAATCCACTTTTGCTAGTTTAACGACGGACAAAATGGTTGGCGCGCCAGGCGCATGGTCCAGAAGGGTTGTACCTACTCTCTTAATGAGTCATGGGTGTGTTTTGATCATAACGTGCAATAAACCAATCAGAGTATCATCTCCCATTCCCTTTAATGGGTGCTTGCACCATGGCGGATTCGCTATTTACATGGCAGAATTTACGAGAGGAAAGACTGAACGCTTCTCCATAGAGGAATCCTTTTATTTTTAATATTTAAAAATGTTTGTGTGCTGCTGCGCATCCCTGTGTGTGTAATAAGCAGAGTGTACACACATTGTGCACCTGTCAGTTATGTTTTAAGTGAACGTAAACAGTTAAGAAAGAAAACGCATGTGTAACAGTACAATGGATCTGTGCATCAGGTCTTAAAGTGACAGCAGCCCAATATACCTGCTGCCAAATTATGAGATAAAATTAAAAAAATATATATGCCAGTTTTTCCCCGTGGTATCGATGTCAAAATTTGGCATCACAAAATTGTGATGTCAAAATTTCAGTGAAAATGCTGAGTGGCTAGTAACTTTCGAAAACCACTAGCCACAGTGGCTGGTGAGCAAAAAAGTTAATGTTAAGCCCTGATAATAATAATGCACTTCATAACTTGATAGTGATTTTGAGCAGATTAGGACAAAAACTGAAATAAAAACCTTTTCAAATTAGCCTTTGTTTGGAATAACTGAACAAATTCTATTAATATTATCATATTTCTTATTAAATGGAAATGGAATCTGGAATTACTACAATAACATATAGGATTCATATTTTATATATACTAAGGGGTAATGATTATTTCAACCCTAATCCAGTTCATAATATTATCTTAACAAAACAAAGAACAAAATGTATATTTTCCTTCAGTCAACTGTGACTGTGACTTGTTTTCTGTCAATAAGTAATATGTGTTTGTCAAACAGACATGATTAGTAACTGAGGCATGTGGTTGAGTGGTCAGTACCTTTGAGGCAGCACAGCGGACAGCCATGGAGCGATCAGTGAGACATGTGCGGGCAGCTTTATAGATGTCTCTGTGACAGGATACGGCACTCACACCTAAACCCTTCAGAATCCTCTCAATACACAACATGATCTCACAGCGGCCCTGAGACTGGACACATTAACACACAAACACAATATCATAAATAATATCTCCATCACATTTTTCTATATAAAACACCCACAGAACCATCATAGAAATTAAACCAGGTTTGTAGGTGGTTTCTTACAGGCCCAAATCAAAAGTCTCAAAATCAAATTCAGTCTCTGTGATATTCTGGTTAACAGAAATTAATACTTTTATTTAGCATGGATGAATTAAATTGATCAAAAGTGACAGTAAAGATTTTTATATTGTTACAAATAATTGTCTTTTAAATAAATGCTGTTTTTTTAAACTTTCTATTAATCAAAGAATCCTGAAAAAAGTATCACAGTTTCCACTAAAATATTAAGCAAAACAACTTTAACATTGAAAATAATTAAAAATGTTTCTTGAGCATCAAATCAGTATATTAGAATAATTTCTGAATGACACTGAAGAGATGTTGTTGCAAGGGGGAGGAAAAGTGTATATATATCCCAGACAGGAGCTACAATAGTTTGCTTTAAATTAAATGGAAATTAAATTTAACACAGTTTGTGTAACCAAATAATAACCGGGGTGGAAACTGGACACACTGCGTGACTTTTATTTATAAAGGAGCCCGAAATACACCTGGACTCTTATTTTGAAATGTCTATGCTTTATTATTGCAGGCTGCTCATTCAAGGCAGACAAAATTTGCATTCTTACAACCATATACAACGTATTACTATATAAACACCGTAAAGTAAACATTGACATAATTGATCAGCATTAGTTCATAAGCAATCACTTATTCAATCACTATTCATTGATTGCGAACAAGCAGTCTGAAGCACTGTTGTGCATTTTGTGATGATCAAAATAAAAATAATGTGTCTGTGATGTTTGGTCTTCAAACTATTGGTCACAGGAAAGCTTTATCTTTTGCAGGCAAGTACAGTCACATATGTGTGTTTGGCTGAACTGTAAATCATGTACTGTTGTGCAGCCACACGTACCTCTGCGCTCTTCATGGCTTTCAAAAGGTTTGCCACGGTCTCTTTAAACGAGTTGATGAGTAGTCGGCCTAGCTGCTCATACAGCGCACCCAAACAGGCCACAGCTGCCCTATAGGGAGAAATAAGTAAGCGCACTGGCAGGGAATCAAGCAGAAGTCCATCTGCAGTGGGTGTGCGTGATGTGTGCATGTAGGGTGCAGATTTATGACACTCACAGTCGTGTAGGCAGGAAGCTAGGAGAGTCATCCTTGCTGCGGATGATGTCATTGCAGCGGTCCACAGTGAGGCTGGACATGAGGGAGTCGCCCACTCGGTACACTAGCGCCAGACACTGTGCCAGCAGCAAGCGTGTCGGAGGGCCCGGGGAACTCGTCAGTACCGTCGTCAGCTGCTCCACCAGCCGCTTCTGGTTCTGTTTTACATCGGCCTGCCACACAAATACACACCAACATATTGTTTAGTTGAGCGCAGCTCTTTAATTGCAGTTTCTTGGCACTTCACCAGTATGAAACAGACACACACATCACTAGTCCATTCCAGGCTGTGAGACAGCCGGTGCAAAGGCAGACAAATAATCAGAGAGTCTTTTCAGAGAGGCTTGCTTGTGTTTAAGAGAGAGAGGCAGACAGAAGCATTTCTTCTCAAACAGAGCGCTTATTGTCAGCGCCCTCAACTCACCCGGTCTGTAGCAGGGAGTAGTTTCTTGAGGAAACGCAGCCACTCAAAGACAAACTCGGCCCTCTGGGGCTCCCGTAGCTGACTGCAGGCTTCCTCGTTCAGCAGTAAACCATGAGCCTGCTCCATCTTTCTGTTTTCTCCAACTTTTCACCTGAGACCCCGAATGCAGCGCCCCTCACCTTCCGGACACCCCAATCCACTCTGAAATAAAACAGAAGTTTACACAAGGGGTTTTCAAACTGGGGGGAGTGCTAAGGGATACGTAGAAAAGTTTACAGAAAATGATTTATTTTTATTAATTAAATGAAAGTAAGATCAAACAAAAAATATAATTAAATAAATAATAATGTTAAGATACTGTTGCTTTGGCAACTAACTGAACTGTAACTTTAACTGTTTTTTTTATTATATTTTTATTAATTCACGTTAACGTTTATTTTATGTCAAGTAACTATAATAACCCTGTACAGTACTATAGTGAGTAGAAAATCTTTTCCAAATAATATTTTACACATAGTTATAATATACATTTTTTACAGTATAGACTGAGTCTTTATAAATAACAATATATGGCTGACTTTTACATTTTTTAATAGGGGTCACAGGGATGATCATATTTGGGGGTCTGTGGCATGTACAAGTTTGAAAACTGGTTAGTTATAACAGATTCAGCAAAGATGTTGTGTAATTAGAAACTGATGCAATTATGACTCTGCATATCTATATACGGCTAAGGACTTTACTACATGTCCTGTTTCATAACTTCTACATTTTAATGCAGAAAAGTTTGTAAACACTAAAGTTAATAAAGGGTTTGTTATACATGGTACATGCCTTCTACCAAAAGTACCTTGTAAACTTATATGTCCGCTATGAATTATGCATTATGTTCACTGCGTCTGCGCAGTCTGGAGAGAAACCAGTAGACCATGCAACTAAAATGACTAAGAAAGAAAACCTTAAATGAATTTCAACTTTTAAACCAGTAGGGTGGGATGCAGACATCAAAGAGCCTGTCAGGGGAACAAAAAGGATGGGATAGTAATTATTTTAGGTTTGTCTATATGATGAGTCAGGAGGGAGACCCCTTACTTTTCTTACATGTTTATTAAGCTGCAAAGCAGTAGCATTTATGTGAATTTGGTTGGTTATTCATTATCATTAGAAATGTGATGATTATGAGTAGTGTTTAATGTTTTATGTTACTGTATTAACTTGTAGCTTTTTGATAAAAATCCAACTATCTGTTTGAGCACTGGATAAATAAATAAAAACATATTTTCATAAATAAGTCTTGAACAGATGATGACTCCAGGCTAAATAAACAAGACCTCTGGCTAACCCGATTTGCTGCCAACTTCACACAAAGACAGTTATCATTTAACATTTATTTTTAACCAAACATAAAACACAAACTAAAACTGACAAGTAGTTGTCAGTGATGTTAGGTATCGTTTAGGTATTTTAGCCTAACGCTAGCTTATATCCAATGCTAACCAATTCTCTGACATGCTAGCGGGATAAATCTTCAAAAGCAGCGATTTACTGTCTTTAAAATGAAAATATCTAAAGTAAAATGTGTATTACCTGCTAAGTCCATCAACTGTATTGTCGGGGGGACGACAGTGAGAGAGGTATATCCCTGTTGAAGTCGACTGTTTGTGTGTAATTCCTCAAAGACATCTGCTTGCATGAAAGTGTGAGCCAAACTGTGAAGCGCAGCCACGTTAAAGAGAACATGAACGTGACTGACCGCTAGAGGGATAAATACACTACTGCCGTTATTTAAACCGGCTGTCTAAAAACTTCATTGCTGTCATCCTAGACTACATTGTTTGGCTATTATAGCTGCCTAACTAGAATATATTTATGTGCATTATATATTAAACCGGCCAATCTGTACAGCTTTTTATGCATTATACAATACGTTTAACATTTTTGCCCATTACATAGCCGCTACCTACACAGCATTTATGGATCTTGAGATACAAAACTCCAAAACAAATCAATAATCATAAGCGTTGTTATTCACTTTATATGCAGAATTAGCCAATTACAAGAGGTCACTTACATTGAGACCTTACAAGTACAGTAGCAGAAATATATTTGTTAATTCTACAGGTCAGAGAGAGGGTGGTACATGATTATGTAAACCTTTTTGGCGCAAGAAAAATTTAAATTGAAATATGTGTACATCAGGAAGAAAAAGAAAAGAAAAGAAAAAAAACTATAAAAAGGTGTTAACTGTTAATGTCCTTTTACGTAGCATTTCTAAAGCAGCAGTAAACTAATAGACCAATAGGGACATTTTCCAAAAATGTATAAAGGAACATAATAAAGACAACACACAGCTGAGACTTCACTGCTAGCCCAGCATTTCTGCCTTTCCCCCCCAAAGAATACTTACTTAAAACTTGTGAACAACAATTTAACTTTAACCGTTTTATTTGTTAATACATTGTATTTGCTTATAATTTATTTACAACACATTACAATCAAATTAAAATCTAAAATGTAGCATTTTCAGTGAGGAATAATTAGAACTTGTTTCTTTTGCACTTCTTCATACTGAGTTGTTTATCTTCTTTCATTAGAGTTTGATGGTATAAAATCCGCAGATTATGAACTCCAAATTAAAAATACACAATCCATTGATAAACTCTGAACTGGCCAAAAACAAGGTACTTTTTTTCCTTTTTCTTTCTTTTTTTTTTTTTTTTTTAAATCTAAATGTTTTGTAAGCTATGAAGAGCTAGCAAACATGAACCTTGGCGTCTGACAAACCAAAACACACTTAAAAACAGCCGGATGCCAAATAGAAGGTAAAATATTGTAAAATAATGTGATTAACAGCACTGTGATTAATTAGCTCATTTAAGATCATTTTTACAAATGCTAAACAATGATCAGCAGTAATCCATAAAATAATCATCCTCCTCATCGCTGTCATCAGCCCTGGATGGGAGATCCTTATCTGAGAGCATATTCCACACCACAAAGTCATCATCTTCAGCTGTTGAAAACATGGGTGATGAATGAATGAAAAAAAAAAAAAAAAAAACCATGGATAAACTTCATAGCATATTTTTCAACTCGATCTGTATCAGGCTATGTTCAGATTGCCAGCAAAAATCAGATTTTATATATACATTTATATATATACACAGCAAAAAAAAAAAAAAAAAAAAAAAAGGTTACACTTAATGTGTCCCTGTTACATTTAAGTACTCAGTTATATTAAAGTACGTACATGTACTTACTATAGGGTTAGTGTAGGATTAGGGTTTGGTTTAGGGTTGGTTGCATATAACTATGCCTAATTTATAGTTATTACTATAGTAAATACATATAACATATGCAACAAGACACATTAAAATAAAGTGTTACCAAAAAAACCCCCACATAAAATCTGATTCAAACTACATTTGGAAGAGTTTAAAATGTGATTCTATCAGATTTTTACAGATGCGTCTGAGTATAGACAATCTGGCTGCTCAAATCAGATTTTAAATTGTCTTTTGCATCACTCTTAACGCAACAAAACGATAACATCAAAACCGGTGATGGAAATGCAGGAAATATTCATAGGGTATTTTAAATGTTATGTCCAAAGATTTCGGCAGTGACTACAGCACAGAACATCACAATATATAAATATATATTATATTATATTATTATACAGTATTATATACCACCATAACAGACGTACCTATGTATGTGACGAGGCTTTCAAAACAGAAGCAGGAAAAATTGAGGTGCATCATCTCGCTCTCCAAATAAGCGCCCTGTCGAGTCACAGCGCAGAAAGGGCACTTATTTGCAGAGCGAGACTACGTTGTTGACAAAGCAATTCATGCAGATATGTTGGTTATGTCTGGACACACACATTTTATTTGATCACTTGCAATAAATAGTGCAAGCAGTCTGCCTGAAAAGATCTGATTTGAGAAAAAAAAAAAAATTCTGATTTGCCTGCAGTGTGAACATAGCCATAGAGTTACCAAAAATGTAATGTGCATACCAACACATCTCTTTAGGGCTTTCTTGACTGCTGGAGTTGGTGTAAGCTTGTCCTACACATGAACAAGAACAATACTGCATCACTGTCATATTGATTGAAAAAAACAGAACATGTTTTTATCAACAAATAAAACAGTTGGATCACTTTTGGGAACAAGGTTAAAGACAAGCAGGATTTTAAGATTGTTACCATTGCTCCAGCATTTTTGCCCCGTTTCAGTCCTTTTTGTTTCTTCTGAAGATGGAAAATATACTTGTCCATGTTATTCCTTAAGATAAACAAAAAAATTAACTGATTTATACGAAGATGCAAATTAAACTGACGAGTACACTCAGCATCCGCTCTCTAAATACTCCAAAAGCATGAAAACGTCTGCTTTGGCATTCGAGATAAAAACATACTTGTTGATGGATCCCATCATTCCTGGGCTTATGTGCAGACACTGAGGGGTTTTAGCAGTATTAGAGATGCTAGAACTTGGTGTCTGAGGGTTCTGGAGCTGACTGAAATCCTCATCTCCATTTGCAGCAAATACAGGCAACTACAGAAGACAATGGTCAAGTTAGATTGTTTGCAGTATAAACAAGATATTTGACCCAGACTTTTTACAGTATAAACAAGATATCTGATTCAGGCTTTATCAGGTCTGTGTGTGCAATTCATATGAAATCTAGTTTAGTGTATGTGGATCTAAATCAACATAAAAGCACCTTGATTTGTTTATTGTGCATTGGTGAGCTGGTAAACACATCATCATGGTCATCTTTGGGCATGTGGTCCAAGAAATGCCTCATCTGCTGTCTCCTTTTAAGAGTTCCAGCTTTAGCAGTTATTTCAACTATTTCCTTTCCTGTGAGCAAAACTGAGGTCAGGCATTTTCAATTATACGGATTTGTAAACAAAAACTTCCATAATTTGTAAAAACATAACTCATAACTCTTCAAATTATTCTGTAAAGGATAGGTACCTGGCTCCTCAGTTGCTGCTGGTTTCTTTGATGCTCTTTTTCTGGGTTTTTTGTTCGTCTTCTGATGGGCATTATACTGTTCCTGACACTCTTCAGCCGAACGAGTTCCAACAACATAGGCAACGTTTGCCCAGTAACCGCTCTTGTGCTTGGGTAAAGAGTTGACAGCCCTGTCCAAAGAGATAAACAGCGATATCTTGATCTGTCTACATTCTAAATGGCATCTAATTAAATGATGTGTATTCGTACAATCATGGCCAGAAAACATTTCATATCAAAAACAACTTTAGATTGGCTGTCAAGATAAAAGCTTACTCGTGTAGTTTTTGTAGCTCTTTTTCAGTCCATTTTCCATCCAATAGCTCATCTTGTTCATTCGGATTGCCGTTTTCGGCTTGTGGCTTTTTGCTTCTAGTGTTTGCTTTTCCCGTTTCAGATTTCTTTGATCTTCTGTTATTTGAAACAGCACTATCCTCATCCTCAGAGTACTCAGAATGCATGTCCTCTGAGGAAACCAGGTGTCCATTAATTTTAAGTTCAGATTTACCTTTCCTTTGTCTTGTCCTCTTCAATAATAACGTGGCCTTCTTGTCAAGTTGTCGTTTCTCTTCATCATCATCTGTGGGAAAATTGATAGAATCTCCTGCCCCAACATCATCTGAATTTCTCTGCAAGACCTTTTTTGGTCTACGTGAACCTTGTTCATTTTGTTCCATATGATTGGTAGATTCTTGCAGCACAGAGGTCTCAATTTTATAAGGTTTTGTTAGCCGTTTACAGTCTGTGGACCCTTTTCCTCTTGGCCTTTTTGGAGGGTCTGGAGATGTAATTGAGCTGTTTGAGTCGGTAGAGTATTGGGCTCTGGAGCTTAAGCGAGAGCTTCGGCGCAAGGAACTGTTATCGTGTGGCATGGAGTGCGGTTCACCCTGGATTTGTTTTTGGGAGGACTTTCTGTTGCGGTTTGTCTTCGACTCATTCTCAATGCCAGTTTCCTGTTCATCATATGACATTCCTCCATCTCCAAGTGATAAATAAGCATTCACTGCATCAACTTGTGTGTTCTCTATCATTTCTGCCCCAGATCCCACAGTGGTTTCCTCTCCTCTGAACTGTTGTTTTCTCAGAGAGGCTCTTTGAGGTCGACTAGATTTTTGTTTCACTGCATGACCCGAATTAGAGTTGGCGGACACAACCGGGGGTCCTTTCTTAGCTCTCGTAGGTTTATTCAGTGCTGTGCTCTCTATTTGATTGCTTTGAGATGGGGCATTCATTTGGGGTTTGGAACGCTGTTTGATCCTCCTCATTGGCACTGACAGTTCATCTTCACTGCTAGATGTGTTACGCCTCCCTTCTGTAAAACAAATAAATTTGCAATGAAAAAGAAAATGCACTTTAAAAATACAAGCATGTTATCAATACACACCTCTCCCCAGAGTTTCAGGCCTAAATGATCTTTCCTCTGTGATTTGTGATGTTGCCAGCGTTACTGGCTTCTTCGGCTGGAAAGAAAAATAACATCAAATTTAAAGACCCCCTGTGGTGAAAATCAAGTTTTTAAATGTTGTTTATATGTCTATGTGGTGTTTTTAATATGCTTTAAGACAAACCATGTGCAAATTCATAAGTCAACAGTATTTTCTCCAGTGAACCAAAGACAGTCTCAAAAACACGGTTTGAAATCGCTGGTGTTTCTGACATCACAAACTACCTTGTAACTAGTGCTGGGCGGTATACCGGTTCATACCGAATACCAGTGTTTAATTTTGTTATGATATGAATTTTTATTATACCGCAATACCATTGTATGTCGCTTAAACAACGTTCGGAACGCGGCGTAGCGTGACACTGTTTGAGAGGGGTCCCTTTTCACTGTTGCACTGTTACAGCGGAGAATTCAAACAACATGCGGCGCGCGCAAGAGAGCGGTTTCTACAGACCGGAGCAAGCGTTTAAGTTTTTTTATGGACATATTTCATATACTCTAGTGCTCAAAACATGAACCAGCACCGTATATGCTCACATTTTTAATCACGTCGTCTTCAAATGAAATATATGTGCAAATAAGGACACTGATACAGCCGTACGTCTGATCATGAACGCGATGACACGATGGATTATTCTGACACAATTACGTAGTAGAAATCGACAATTCAAAGAAGAATGGGCAAAAAATTATCCATTATTCTTACTATGTTAAAATGACGCATGTCATTTGTTCAGAGACTGTAGTGCTCTTAAATGTATTGAAAATATTATTAGACCTTTTAAATGTTCTTCCGCGTATCTCCCTCGTTTTGGCAGTTTGTTGTTATATATGGTTAGATTTTTAAAATGCATCAAGAAGCCCTCAACGCTGTTTTTTTCTCTCTGTGGTCATATTTTAATATTCATGTGTGTGTTGCAGGTCTGTGTTGTAGGTCTGTGTTGTCTCCCCACAGCATCATTTTGTGGATCTTTGCAAACCTGTATTAATTCTAGTGTGGAATTTTTCTACAATATTCACTCATCATGACAGTAAAATAAGGCATTCTAAGTCAATCTACTGCAGTATTTCCTCTCTCAATCAGTAGAAAAATACCGTGATATAAATTTTTGTTCATACCGCCCAGCACTACGTAACCAATCATGTCAACGTGCGGGCGGGCTTTAGCATATCACCATTACTGTGCTGCGAATCAGGGGAGTCTTAAGAGACGCCACACTGGTATATTTTTCTGTTGATACGAAAAATCGTGTACATTTAGCAATATAGCGGGTGAATTGTGTATATGATGTATATCACGATATTATGCTGAACTGTATGCCTTTCTCTACTGACGTTCTATGATGTTCAAAGTGTTTCTAAGGATGCTGATTTTTAGAAGGCAGACTGAGATGGTGAACGGGAACATGGTTTGTGTAACATTAGCAACACATTATTAGCTGTTTTATAAAGTCAAGCAAAAGGCTAATCATATTAATTACCGTTATGTGTCCGATGTTGTAAAGACCGATACCTTTGTGCAGCATTTACTACAGTAACTTGAGTAAAAGTTGACCATATGGGTCTCTGAGCTGGTGAGTGAGTGGAGGCGGGGCTAATTTGCATATTTATGGATCTGCGTATACTAAATGAAGCAAGGGTGTAGAGTTACAAGCTATTTTAAGGCATGAAGAATTTTTCCAAAAAAAACTTTTAAATATGTCATTTTGGTGATGAGTTTAAAGGGATAAAATTATTGACTACAGGGGGACTTTAAGAAATGGCCCACTTGCACCATAACAATATATAAAGTCCCTGCAAGTGTCACTAGAGATCAAAAGACATTGTTTGCACTGCTAAATGAAATGAGAAGAGTACCGTGGACAGCAGTGAGGTAGAATAGTCTTCATGGACAGTGACATTCATGTCAGAGTCCATAACAATCCTCCCTCCTTTCCAGTATTCCAATGGCGCTTTGATGAGTCTGCCACTGCGGGAAACTTTTGCACTGCCCGGCTGAATGCCGTCAGTAGGAGTGATAGGAGCTGTACAACAATAAAATTACCATTTCAATCCTATGAGGATAACCAGAGTTTAAACTAAATATTTTAATTGGGATTCCAAAAATTCAAGATCCAGACACCAATAAAATATAAATGCAGCTAGACATTAAATGAATCAATTAATTTTGATCGATTCAGTAACAAATGAGTCAGATTGATTTGTGAACCTGTTCAAACTGATTCTTCAAAAATAAGTCACTCAAAAGAATAATAATACGCAGACACATCAGACATCACTATATACAGGTCATTCTTTGCTCATATGACATATGATATACTCACAGGTTATAATGCCTTGAATCTTGGGATGTTTGGATGTTGAGTTTTTAGAAGCCTGTTGATTTCTTGCTTTGGGAGGTTTCACACAGCTGTCATCCTTCTGACTTTTAAAAAAATAGGTAAATTGTTTAATTAAATGTATAGTTTCTTTTTTATTATTTGATAATACATTACATAATAACAGAGTTGAGGCAACATACTCCATATGACCACTCAAAAACTGATCCAGGTACTCTTTCCACATTTTTGGAAACCCAAACAGAAACTTCTTCAAAAACCATGATGGAAATGCTGTAATGGTAAAATCAAAACTATTAAATGAAGTAAACAATCAATCAAAGTAAGGCAACTTTATTTAAAAAGCATTTTTCTTACATGAATTGGGATGTTTGGCCATTTTCCCAATGAGGACGTAGGTTCTGCCAGATGAGGTCTTGAGCACATTGCTCGAGACTCTTTCAATGATGAAACTGCTGTGCCAAGGTATCATAGTGTCTCTGTAAGTATCAAACAAAACCACATTAGAGCTACATGATATCTGAAATCATACAGCTAATATTTGCAATGGGGTTGTAAAGAAAGTAGCACACAGAAAATATGACAAGTCTTCAAGATATACCAAAAGCACAGCAATCAAACAAAATGAATAAAGAAAAAAAGTAAAAAGAAAATATCTTACATGCGAATACCATCAACCACTATATCTTTGTTGAGCAGTTTCAAAACCCAGTCTCTTAAATGAATCCCCCTCACCTAAAAGACAACAATAAATGTCACCATTACAAAATATAAAACCACCAAATCACTTTTTTTGGCATTTCATTTAGTCAATTATCTTAAAACACACACACAAAAAAAAAAAAACACAATTTCCTTAACTTACTTTGGTTTCTTCATCTAGCGCTACGGCCGCTTGTCTAGCTTGTTGTTTTGACTGAAACACAGACACTTGCTTTCGTGGGATCAATACACGAGGAGAAAGCAGCAGGAGAGGATCTTCCAGAAGATTATGAGAGGGCTGAGGGGGTCCAGCGACCACTTCTGTGCACTCCGACTGACCAAACAGACCAGACTCAGGACTACTGGACGTGTCATTTTGGAGGTCTTCCTCATTGTCTTTTTCTAAAGAAATGCTCCTCTCACCAAATACACAACCACCTGTAATCAAATTTCAGAGCATATGTATTATGATCATTGTCATATTGCTCTTTGCGTGAGTTACTTTTGCATTATTATCAGATTACAGTAGGTCTATGTCTGTAACTCAGTGTTCTAATGAAAAAAATCTGAATCAGATCTATTGTCATGTCAACTATTGTCAAGTCTTGGTGAAAGAAGATGCTTCCAGTGCACAAAAACAAAAACAAAAAATAAAGATAAATAAACACACACACACATACAACTGGGGCCTGTTTCAATAAGGAGGTTCAACCAACTCTGAGTTTAAACTTGAACTCTTAGTTGACTTACCCTGAGATGGGAAACTCTGAGTTTTGGGTTTCAGAACAGCTGAATTGAGGTAGTTCAATCAACTCTGAGTAGACTGACTCTGAGTTAAGTGCGTGCACCACGACTATGAAAAGTCACGGTCAATGGAGCTCTGAAATTACGATTCACCATGGAAACAGCACCCAACAAAAAGACGTCTGCATACTTCCGGGTAAAACGTAAGTTTAATTCTTAATCATTGTTATAATATCAGAGGTGAAAACTAATATTTATTTTCATGGTATCCCACGGGCAAAAAAAGAAGGAAAAAAATGTGGTAGCACCTAAAAATGAAGTATAAAAATATAATTTAATCAGGTAAAGCTTTAAGCATAAAAGGTTCATGGGTGTAGGTTTCATGACTTTACAAACATTTGACATATTAAATAAATATCATTCAGTGTCTATTTCAATGTGCAACAGCTTTTTCCTTATAGTCTAATGCTCTTTTCACATAATGTTCTCTAATTCAACCTGTTACATTTGTGAATTAGGGTAATCAAATTAACATTAAACTTCTACTCAGGCCAACAGCAAAGAAGGAAGAGACTTGCAAAACACCAGCACTGACAGATGAAGAGGAGATGGAGGAAGAATATTAACAGAGTATTAAAACAGGAAAAAAAGAACTGTTGCTTTTGTATTTAGCAAATAAAGATGACCAAATAAATTGTGAAGAATTTGTGTATATTTAACACCTGTGGTGTATGGCATATATTTCAGACTCTTCCTTCTGGTATTCTTCCACTCCATATAGTAATCTTTCATTTTTCATTTTTGAAAGGTGCGATGATGGGAATATGCATATCAATGCATCCAACCACATTGGAAATCTTAAAGGAAATTCTAATTATAAGGTTTCTTCCAGAGGTTGCAAAAAGATATCAAGTGAACATCACTAAACCTGATTTCTACACCACTGCCCTGCAATCCTGTGAAACTCCTCTTTGATGCTCTCATGGGTTTGTGCCCAGGAAACAACACAAACATATTCAGAAAGAGCTCACGTGAGAGTGAGGCAAACTTTCCTTACCTCTCTGCATACAGTAGTCTTACTAATATGCTCTGCATCTCTGATATTATATAGAAAACTATCATTAAAACATGGTACTGCTTAAATAAATATGCATGTGGATATAGCAAGCAAAAAAATCCTCTCCTGACATGAATGTAACTCCCTACAAATTACTGCAGCCTCCTCATATACAGGATGCTATTTGTGTCATTTTGACAGTGTCCTCTTGATGAAAATATTTGCAGTGAATGAATGTACCTGCACTGCAAAAAAAATGCTTTTCTTTTGTCTTGTAATTTCCAGTCAAAATATCTAAAGATTCTAAAATCAATGTGCATTTTCTAGGCCTACATAAGAAAAATTACATAAGTATTTAGTCTTGTTTCCTGGGGGACAAAAGAAAAAGCTAATTTAAGTGCATTTTTCTTATTTTGCAAATTATATGCCAAAAGGGTAAGAAAAAATACTCAATATGAAAAGCATTTGTGCAGCGTGAATGAATGAATGAATGATGTATTTAAACACTGCTGGTGCTTTAAAAAGGGGGAGGAGACCGAAAGAAACTCTGGGTTTACCGAAGAAAACCTGCTCCAGACCAGGTTAGGTTCACAGAGTAAGTTACCCTGGTAACTGACTCTGAGTATAAGTTACCTCTCTTTCAGAAACGGGCTTGACTTACCCTGCTTTTCTCGGGTTTAACATACCTCCCATTCTGAAACAGTAAACTCAGAGTTCCCCTCATTTCAGGGTTAACATACTCAGAGTTTTCACTTAACCTCCTTTCTGAAACGGGCCCCTGGTCATTATAAACAAAGCTTTATATCAGTATATGCTTATGAAAAAGGAGATTCATATCCAGACACCTAGTAATGCAGGGTGAATTAAAATATTATACCTCTATTTCCACTCAGATAATTGATAGGTTTCTGCTGAAGCTGGGCTAATGTCTCATCAGGAACCACCTTGTCCAACAGCACACAAGGCTCTTAAGTAAACAAACACAACAGAGTTTATAAATTGAGTCACACTGAATACAACTGTGCTGAAATGTCAGAGAACAGCAATTGCTAAGACAAAAATTAATACATAAATCATACGTCTGTTTCTGTTATAAAGATTCTCCGGCATTTGCTTTCGCCTTGCTTTCATCTCAGAGAACATCTCCCCAGGAATCTTCTCCAGTAAAACAAATGGCTCTAGACACACAAATAATAAAAAGAAAAGTGAAATTAAAAGAATTAAATTACAGCAATATGTACAACATTTGAAAAAAATATATATTGAGAACTAACCAATAAATGACTGTGACTCAGTATTAAAAGTTTCATTTTGTCTTCCAGGCACTTTATGGACATTGATGGAATGACATTCTTGTGGCAAATCCATTTCTCCAGCCTGTGCATCTCCTCTTGGCGACTGTGGAGGTGAGAGGGCTAACACATATGTCTCCTGGTTGGCGTTACTCTTTTGTGAGTACTGGACCACAGGGTTCAAGGGGATACGACCACAGATCTCCTCGTTTCTTACATGATCAGAGGCTGCCTCATGCCCTGCAGAATTTTGTCTCTGAACTTTTGCCTTCATTCTCGCAAAAATCTTTGCTGGCGTCTCAGTGCACCTCTTCAGCATCAGGTCAGCTTTGTATTGAGGGGCAACCTCTGCCGTGGCATTGATGCTGCTGAGCTCACAGGAGATATTTGGGCTATTTTCTTCAGCACTCTGTGCAGTTGAGTTCATCACCAACACGTCTCTGTTTGAAATCTTTCTGCCTGACCCAGCTGCCCAGTTGTGAGCGGTTTTAGGTATGGTTTTGACTGGTGTGATCATGTCACCAGACTTAGGGACTTCAGGAAGAATGAAATAGTCTTGTAGTGGATGATACATTGTTGTGTAAGAGGAAAGTCAGTCTAACTGTTTACAGACCCGTTGTGATCCATATTCTCAGCAAAATCCTATAAGATGCAAAGAAAATTAGCAAAAGAAGTGGAAAAAGTGAAGATTGTCTATAAAATTGGACGCTTCCACAAAGTCACATTATTTGTAATAAGACACGCAACAGCAGTTATAAAATAACATTAAAAATGAATAAACATCTTAATGGAATTTTACCATAAACACTTCTCTAAATCCAACGATTTCAAGCTTAAACGATAATAACCCCGTGCACACTTATCCATCGACAAATCCCATGTAAAATGATCGTTTACATATCAGTGGGTGAAATAAAGACCTAACTTAATATATAGTTGAGTAAATAACATTATGGCGTAACTTTACAAAAAACAAAAACAAAAATGACTCGCTTACCATAAAAACTCGTTTGAATTTTCCCGGATAAAGCGCGGCTAACGTCTCGCGTCGCGCAAGGACTGCGTCACTTCCGTCAATGCTGCTTGGAAGTGGGTGATTCATTTAAGAAAATCGGTTCTTTCGAAGAGTTAATTTTAAAGAATTGGTTAAAAGCAGTTATGTGATTCTTTTACATCAAAAACGCATCACGTTGCATCTTGCTGTTCGTTTTCCGATTAGGATTTATTAATTATGGCGTTTATTGTAATGTTTCCCGGTTAAGTTTGTTGAGCTATCAGCCATTCGGCTTATAAAACAAAGTATTTTCCAACATCTTTTCAATATGAACGAATCGTTCAGACCGGTTTCGTGAACCGGTTCAATTAATCAACTGAAAAGATCCACTCAAAAGAACGAATCGTGCTCAACTGTACTGCTCAAACAAACAAAAGCACTGAAAAATTGGAAAATTACAATATCTGCAGCGGCTCGTACCTTGGATATAATGATACATCAGCTGATCAGATTCAGTCACTAGGCTACTAGAACAGCCAGAGGGTGCATCAATATCACAGGACTCGCTAACCCGTCAGTGTTATAAAAACTAAATGACAGTTGTAATTTTAAAATGATATGCTAGAAGTATAATTGCAAATGGCCAATAGTTCAAAAATGTTATATGTGAGTTATAAAACGAGTAGGAAGGATAGGATAGACGAGAGTGGTGGTGGGTGTGCAACATTTGTTAAATATGGGGTGGCGTACAGAGAGATAATAACTGATACACAAATGGAATGTGTTGTTATTGAAGTGTGGATGGATATAGCCAGGGAAAGTAAAAATTCTGAATTTTTGTAATCCATACAATCAATTAACTATTGAGAGCTTGAATTCAGTAGGAGGTGATGGTAAAGTAATATGGTGTGGGGATTTTAATGCACACAATGTTCTCTAGTACTGATGGGGGAATAGAAGAACATATGAAAGAACACTCTTTGGTATGTTTAAACAGTGGAAAAGGAATTAGAATTAATGTTAGAAATTGTCCTGCATAGATTTAACATTAGTTTCAATGTTAAAATGTCAATGGGATATAGAAGATAAAGAGTGATCGCTTCCCGAAAATGTGTAGTTATTGGCTTATATAAGAAAACGTATATAAAACCATCAAAGTGAAGATATGATGAAGCAGATTGGATGAAGTTTAATAAAATATGTAATGAAGTCAGAACTGAATAACTTCAACATTAAGGGTGTAAATCGATTTAATAATAAATTAATTTCTGTCAGTTAAAGCAGCAGAAGAGGCAATTCCTAAAATAAAGAGTAGAGAAACTAAGAAGATTGTTCCCTGGTGGAGTTTAGGAGTGTTCTGAAGCTATACAAAGGAATGAAACTTTTAGGTGTTAAGAAGGTCATTAATACCTGAATCTCCCATTAATTATCAGAGAAAAGGAGCTCAGGTGAGGAGAATTGTCAAGGAGGCTAAAAGGAAATACTGGCAAACATTCTACTCTTCAATAGGAATAAAACTTTTTTTTTTTTTAATTATATAAAATATACGGCACCAAAAATGATCTTAGAAGAAAGTTGGGAGATTAATCATTCACATGGAACAGTATTTGCATGGAAAGCTAAGGAATGGTTAAAAGAAATTAAGCTGGATTCAAGAATATTTGGACCAACTGTAACAATATCTCCAATACCACCTTGGTTATTAAGTGAACCACAAATTGACTTTACATTAATACATGATAGAATGCAGAAAGGAGAGATCGGAAGAGAAATTAAAATTATAACATTAGAATACATTAATACGGCACATTCTACATTTATTCAGGTATACATGGGTGAATCAAAAACCCTGAAACAAGGCGAAAGTGAGCAGCATTTTATGTCCCAGAATTTAAAAATGGGAACAAAGGGACAGTAACGGATGCAACTTCAGCATACTGCAGAATTAGTTGCCATTCAAATGGCACTTGGATGGGCTGAGGAAGTGATGTCAAATTCTGAAATGAAAGTTAATTGTTCAGATTCAATGGCATCACTTTCAAGCCTGCAAACGTTCCAATCTTGTTGAAGTGACATATTGACAGAAATACTGATTATTTTATATAGAATTTTAGTGCATTTTTTGTGGGTACCCGCACATGTTGGGATACAATACAATGAAATAGCAGACAAATTGGCTAAGAAAGCACTCAAAGTGGATAATATTAACATTAAGCAGAAGGAAAGTCTCTGATTCAACAAGCTTGTGGTGATAAATGGCAGAATTACTCAAGTCCTCATGTAAGAAAGGAAGACATTTCTATAGAATACAAAGTAACATGAAAACGAGGTAAAATTAGGAAGGTATATATATTAGGCCTATATTTACAAGATTAAGAAAGGGTCATGACTCACACTAACCTTAATGCAACACTTCATATCATGGCCAAACACAACTCAGGTCTATGTAACGTATGCCAGGAAACAGAAACTGTAGAACATGTTTTGATTAGATGCATTAAATATGATCAAGAAATAGTTAGTCTTATAAGATAATTGCAAACATTTGGTATGACAGATTTCAGTTTAAGCACTATTTTAAAGATCAGATCAGAAACTGGTAGAACAATAATGGCTTTAATGATGTTCCTGGGAGATAGTGGACTGAAAAATAGAATAGGCCTATAGAAAATCGTCCTTAGTAATGGAATATATAATAGAAACAGGATTAAACAAACAAATTTGATTTTTTATTTTAAATAAATAAATAATAATAATTAAAACACAAAGGAATATGGGAACACACAAGCTGTTTTTTTTGGCATGGGAGCTGAACATTCAGCAGCCAGAAAAACAGCTTGGGTGAAGCCGAAATAAAACAAACAATAAAATAAAAAAATATGAATAGAGACGTGTCTATCATCCATGTACGAATAAAAACAGTAGGTGGCAGTATGTGCCTACGGTGCGGAATACGCAGAATTCCAAAGAAGAAGAAGAAAATCATCTTCGTCATACTCCAGCACAGTAGGTGGCGGTATGGACATTTTCAGTTGGGTTGCAGCCCGCCAATAAATCCACAGAAGAAGAAGAACAACAACGACACGTGTACGCATTGTGCGTTCGCATTATACAAAAATAATACCAAATGAGTAGTTTATAAGTGTACCTAAATGTTAGGAAATACATGTGAGGATAAAGGAGACGATGTCCGCGATTCAACTAACGGATGAGATCTGGATCCGAGTGTTTGGATTTCTCTCTGTTCGTGACAAATTGAGTGTTCGTTTAAGCTGCACGTGCTTTAAAAGACTGGTCGATCATTGGACCTTATGGAAAGACAGCGTTATTGTCCTCCAAAAGGTCGAAATCTACGACTCACATTTTTGGAGAACCCTGCGCCAAAGGAAAATTAAGTCCATCGTTGTTCAAAAGGCAAATGCAAAGGCATTGCAGCATATTGCGACTTCGCTGCCGTGGATCAGTTCCGTGACTCTGGCTCAGTGTAGTGATGGCAGAGCTCTGGCAGAGCTGGGTGTTCTAAAACACCTCGAGAGGCTTGTCATCCGTCAATGTTGCTGTCGGAGTCTGACCAGCTCACTTTTATCTTTGAGACAACTGACTCATCTCTGCTTGTGTGAGGTCCAGAAAGCTTCAGCATCGGAGATAAGTGCTGCTACTTCGCAACTTGTCAATCTTACCTCACTATACTACCATGACGATAAGAAGCCTATCCTTAAACCTGTCCTTCATGGCATGTTGAGTCGTCTGCCCAACTTAAAACACCTTTCCTGGAGATTGGGACCAAAGTATGGGATTCTTCCTGATGATTATTTTTGTCCAACTAAAGCATGTGGGCGTCCTGGTATGTATGCTTTCAGAAAAGAAAACAAAATGAAGGAAAGAAAAGATTTTAACAACTGTCTTTAACACAGGTGAGAGTCCTGATGTTGAGGTTAGGCTGAAGAGCCTGGAGCTGCTGAACTATAAAGATCCCTGCCTCTCCCCTGCTGCCTTAGACGCTCTGTCCTCCCTGACAAAACTGACCGTGCATTATAAACAATGTCTTAATAATCCAACATTTTGCCGTCTCACAAAATGGTTGCAAGGGCTTCATGTACTCTCGGAACTAAACATTTCTTGTAAGTATGAAATAACGCATAAACACGGGGTTATCCTTCATTTTTACCTCAGAGATTCAGTAGAAAACGATCTTCAACCGGAAGCTTCAAAGAAGGCCATAAGATAACTAATTATTAAAATAATATAACGATTTAAAACTGACAGCATATTGCTTACTTGAATCACAACGCTAACACACGTTAAACTCAGAAAATCAGTTTTTCAGTTTCATTGGTGCCCACAGGTTCATGAATAAAATATAACTAATAATTAGTATTAATAATTGCTAGTAGTAGTAAATGTCCTTTTTATTAATTAAATGTTATATTTATACATATATTTTACTACTAATATATACTAAAATATTGATTTAATGTTAGGGAAGAACATAAGAGGAACAATTCAGCACTTTATTTTGATTGTATTTGATTTATAAAATAAATCCCTCTACATTTTTGTCCTTTTGTATTTTATAGTAGGATACCCACTCGAACTCTATGCTAAATCAATACCCAGGACTGTGCAGCATTTGTCTCTCATAGGAGTGAACGCACATTTGAAGGCAGTCAGGATCTTGGCAGAGCAGGTGCCAGATCTCCTTCACTTCCACTTGGACTTGTGTTGTCCCGACATCTGTGATGTAATCAAAGAAATGCCTCAGATGTTCCCAAAGCTGCAGATCCTTAAAGTGAGGTGAGAGTTCTTTATCATGAAGTGTAAATCTATATTATGTCAGAATAAGTAAACATACTGCTTTTTGTGCGTATCTGACCTCGGTAAACTCTCTTTCAGACACCAAAACGTTCCAGCATCAGTGTTTCTTCATCTTCAGCATCTGCCTCAACTTCAGCAGTTAGTGATTTTGGATGCACCCCAAGGCCCTAGTCCTACTGTCCTAGATCTGACTCAAAAAATTCATGACCAAACAAACAAAAGAATCCATGTTCTTCATTCCAATTCAAAGGACCGAACCACTTGTTCTTGTGGTTTTAATTGATTCACTTCAATGTTTCTTATGTGTAACTTGTGTATTTGATGCATTTGATTACTGTTTCAAACACATACAGATACTCATGCCTTACACAGTTGTCTTTGTAATATAGAGGGACATGTATGTCGAACATGGAAAATAATTGTAAATAGTGTATTAGTGGACACAATCTTTTTTACCTTTGATGCATTGTCAATGATATTGTATGCTATCAGCTTTCACTTGATTCTTTTTTTTACAAAGTGGAATATATTTAGAAAATGGTATATTTACTCATGGTCTCTTTGTAAATCATCTCAAATAAATTAATGAAAGTAAATAAAGACTACAGTAAGAAGTCCAAACCCCTCCACTAGGTGGCAATCCATTCACACTTGTGTATGTGTGTGTGTGTGTGTATATATATATACTCCTTTTTTCCTCTTGTATCCTTCCAGTTAATACACAAAGTATGTTTATAAACAAATATGTAGCATAAATTAACATAAATAGGCAAGTTCTTTTTTTTTTTTTTTTTACAAGTAGATGTACCAGATATTTTTACTTATAAGTTTAATAAATTATTTATACATTTATGTATTTTACAAACTGCCTCAAATACTTTTAAGAAGGGGAAGCTTTTATATATTTAGAGTTTTTTTTTTTTACTACACTGTAATTTCACACATTTTCAGTTGTATGAAAGACAAAGTGAAAAGATTGTGTGAAAGTGGATAAGCATGCTCGGAACAAGATTATCATATTTAGTTTCATAGTTAATTGCTGATGAAACAGTTATGTGACTTTTTTTTACCATACTTAATTTTCCGAATTAGACATTTAGGATTTATGATATGGAAATGAATTTTAAAGGCTTTCCATCAGGTTTTACTAATCAAGGCCCAGTCAAACTGATGAGGCATTAATATAATTAGAAGCAATTGTGCTAGCAATTAGCTTCAGTAAAGCTGATCCATCATTGCACATGTAATACTGAAGGGGGAATGTTTGGATGTTTTAATCCCACTCAAGGTTATACAGTTGTAAGAGCTTCCCAGAAGTTTTATGGTGTATTGAAGCTGTGAGAAATCTTCCATTAGCCGAGGATGGAGCATTCATCAAATGAGAGACGACAAGGACAACATATCATTCCACATTATATCCCACTGAGGGAGAAATAATGTGCTCATAACAGTGGAGACTGAGTGAAAACGCTTTTGGAGTAGCATGCAATGCTACCTGACTTAAACAGTGTTCATTGAGAAGCCAGCAATGCTTCAACATCCAGTTCTATCTGCAATATAGTGTTGAAGCTTGTGTTTGATGTGAAAGTTGCGGTTCATTCTCCTTAAAATATTTGACACATTTTTTTGACATATGTTTCATTTCAGGCCGTGTAAATATTCTACATTTATGCTTGTCCAAAAATTTTAATATTTCACCTCAGCAAGAGAACTAAATGTTCTAATGCTTCAGTCATACGCACTGAGATGAGTACAGCAAAGGAGAAAATGGAAGGAGATTGGTGTATTCTCTTTGAATTTTCATTCTGAGACAGACATTCCAACATCTTTCAGAATTCTAAGTGTTCCACTGGATTTTTTTGGGGAAAAAAACATTTTCAAAAGCTAACACCAAAAATACTTACAGTTTTACCCTGACGAGTCTGCTATTGAAATTACGAATTAGTGTTGCGTGGATTTCTAGGAACATTGTATTGCCTCTAAATGGACAAAAATCCCCATTTATTTATTTTCCATCCAACTGTCAGAAGGAGTTCACTCAGTCATTATAGAATTACATCGTGACAGAATTTCACTCGGTTCATCTGCATTTATTAGAAAATGGGGCAAAAATCTCTCTATTAAAGCATCTTTAGAATTTTCCTTGAAAGTGTTTTGAGCCATAATACGAGCTTGAAACACTTTGCATCTTTTGATGGCTGTTGGGCTCTGGATGGGAAAGCTGTCTTTTAAGTTCATTGATCTGACCCTAATAATCTGAATGGCAGGCCTGCTGGAGCTGAATTTAAGGTATAGCTCGTATGAAGAGATAAAACGCCAGCCCTATTAGTTGTGATTGAGATGAAAACGGCAATGGAGAAATGACACAATAATGGCTACGGAGTATGGCATGCACCTTCCCACATGATCACACATAACCAATGCCATTTAGTGGATGGTGTCATCTTGTTAGTTTCTTCCATTACAGTCTATGGAGGGATTTTGCATTCTCCTCCACACACAATCATTTCTCATTTCAAGTATGTGAATGGCGAAGCCCACACTCTACTGTGAGTAAACGACTTCTCCATTCTTATCAGAAAGCAATTTGCTCGTGTGAGACAGTAAAGTCCAAGCTCTCCATCATTATGAAATGGCTGTCCATGCCGTCTGATCTACGAGAAAGGAGATGCCGTATGAACAGACAGACTTTCTGGGAGATAGCTTGCCAGCTCATCCGGATGCAAATGCTGTATCATGCCGGGACAATGAAACCTGTGTCGCAACTAAAGGGAGCAGGAGGATGCCATTCTATGTAATATGTATACATGCAAATAGAGACCGGGGTTAGTTGTCACATTTCAGGGGTTAGAGTCTATTTCAGTAACTATAAGTTTTTGTGTGCAAAGTCAAATTACACAAAGTGGTTTTATATTATGTAATAAAAAACTATTGTTCTATGAAAACAATGGTTTAATGTTTTTTTTTATCTGTTTTGTTTTATAATTTTATGTTTTGCCAGAAATCCTATGAAAACAGGTTCTGTTTTCTTTTTTGTAGCCAAGACTATACAGAAATTGACTTTCAAAGAGAAACCTAGCTTTGAGAAATATCAGCTTAAGTAAAAAAAAGTATGACAGCTTTCTTCCGGATATAAATAGAGGTCTTTAGGAAACAACACAAACTCTAGCAAATATGTTTTCTTTGCACATTTTCTTTCTATCCCTTTCTCTCCCCTTTTCTATGGTTCAGATGTTTTGAGGACACTACAGGAGGTGTAAATGGCTGAGAGAATGCCGGATGAGTTCTGAAGGAAAAAAGCGGGATGTGGATCAGTGTGAATGTGTGTGAGTGAGGCTGTTATTCCCGTAAAATCAGTAGCTACCACTAGTGAGGTAGTAATACCAGAAACACCTGAACAGAAAAACAAAAACAAAAAAACAAAACAGAAAAAGCCTATGCAAAGATCTCTCAACGGAACACACATCATACCTAATCAAAACCCAAATCTTGCAAACTGTATATCTCTCAGATTTTAAAATTCAAAAGGTCCTCCGCGTTTACTTCTGCATGGCAGTGTGTTATGGATATGGAAGTGGCCCAAATCAGAATCGAAAAGATCCGATTCCATGTGGTTTGTGCTGTTCACACCGTCATGACAAAAACAGATCTGAGTCACATATGAGCAAATAAATCAGATTTGGGCCACATTAACCTGCAGTCTGAACATAGAGAACCAAAGTAAATACAATAGATGTATTCCCTCCCAATGACTTACAATCTGTATACAGTATATGACTTGAATGAATGCATAATTTTAATTATTGAAATTGAATCTCATAATCCAAATCTTTCAAATTTACTTTAAAGCACCATGAAATCAAAATGGACAATTGTTATTTTTTTATGGAATATTGCAGTATTTATTATGAGTTTTTTATGTGTGCATTATTTTTTTTAAATTCATGTGCCCTCATTATTTTTAATCAAAATAACCTTCTGCAACAGCATGTCTTCTTTTCTCTGATGACGTGTTGACTGGCACGAGGGCAGGACAAACTGTCACTCACATGTAATCACAGCAATAACAAACCATCCAATCAATTCCTGATGGACAAAATCAAGTCCCGCCCTAGATTTTTTTCTTGCTCAAGAAGCCGTTTCACCTGGATATATCTCACAATAGGGAAGAAAATACTATTGCATCTTCCCTTTCATGTTTTGGGTTTGGTTACAACCCCAGCCAAGTCTTTGGCCCTCCTTAAAGGGATAGTTCACCCAAAAATGTAAATTACCCCATGATTTACTCACCCTTAAGCCATCCTAGGTGTATATGACTTTCTTCTTTCAGGCGAATACGTATGGATTACTTTTATAATGGATGGATGCGTTTTTTTGAGCTTCAAATTTTGGGCTTCCATTCACTGCCATTATAATGCTTGGAAGAGCCAGGACATTTTTTTAATATAACTCCGATTGTACTCGTCAGAAAGAAGAATGTCATATACACCTAGGATGGCTTGAGGGTGAATAAATTATGGGAACATTTTCATTTTTGGGTGAACTATCCCTTTAAGGACAGGACATGCAGCCACATGCAACTCAACACATCTTTAGCCTATATGTCCTATTGAAAAAAGGAGATACTATTTTCAATTGACCAACAAATCTAAATCAGATTAATGTAAAACACAGAAGAATACCCACAGCTTTATATTAGATTTCAAACATTATATTTAGTTTGAGTTCATTTCCAAAATCCTAGAACATGCTAATGAAAAATATCCCGTTTTAATGTGTTCATACCCCATTAGATATAGCCAGAGAACAAAAGAGAATGATGAAGCGGCTGAGCAAAATAATAAAAGAGAGAGATGGTCAAACATGTGGACAAGTGCCATAAGAACATTTCTATAAGCTGCTCAAAGTGCTGATGTACAAACAATGAATAAATAATTCCATTCTTTGAACTAGAGTTGGAACAGTGTGTTCCATAAGGAGTTGAAGGAAATAGACATAATCATGACTTCTTTATAAATAAAAGACTTTGCTATAGGACAAATACTTTAAATGATATTTGGTAGTGCATGAAAACATTCATTATTGATACATAATCGGAAAAATAATCAATAGGTGGGTTTGTATGGGGAGTCGATTACATTGTTATTTAAATGTGAGAGATAAAAGGCAATGTAGCATTAATAAATCAAGAGTTGGGAGACATAAAAATCTTTTTTCATCTGTTTTGTGTTAGATCAGCTGGACCGGAGACACATACACAGACTATGAGTAAAATAACACAAACCAACATGTAAGAGAAAGAATAGCCACCCGCTAAGGTGCTGGATGTGATCGTTTCTCACAATTAGCTAGTTTAACTAATCATACCCATGGGTTATGCTCTCTTTAAACCCCGGGTTATGAAACCCTGTTGTGCTCTAAACTGCATTGCCAAAAGTGAACAGCATGGAATGATGCAGTGCATGAAGAACACAACAAATCATAAACTAAGCAGTGCTTACTGCATTAAATATTCATGCACTTAGTAGAGTTACAGAAAGTTTACACATGCGTTTTAATGTTTAAGTTCTAAAAGAAAGATGAAAAAAAGTGACAGCAAATGCGTTAAATCAAGTTCTAAATGTAGGTTCGGGAGAAGCCTAAACATTCAGTCCCGTCAATCATCATTACGAGAGTACTATATAAGCAGCAGCAGACACTGTGTCACCCAATTGACAAATTCTTCAACCCTCCTCCTCCCTGTTTTCTCTTCCCCGTCTCCTCCTCTAATTCGCTCTTTCCCCCTATGTGCAGTACTGTTATAAGGGGGTTTTAACTCTGAGCTCGAGCCGAGCCTCGGGTTCGAGCCTCCTCCAAGGACAGCAAGCCAAGTTAGTTTACTATTAACCTTTAAGGCTGAATGGGCAGGTGAACTCATGAACCAGGGTAACAAAGTTATTTGTTATTACTGTTGCACATTTCAGGAGAGTTAAGAGTGGACTTTACGTGACAACATTTCCCCACATCGCCAAACAATTACTCAAACATGATGAGTACATGTGGCGATAATCATCAAATAAGAATGTAAACCCAGGGTTTACAAATGTACAGTGTGAAAGTGTCTCAGGTTGCGACTGTAACCATGGTTCCCTGAGAAGGGGAACGAGACACTGCGTCTTAGATTGACACTATGAGGAATGTCATCAGCGTGACCGGTGTCTGAAGCATGTGTGAAAACACGATAATTTCATTGGCTGACGACAGTCCATGATGTCACTGGAGCGCCCGTGGGTATAAAAAGGCGCCTACAATGTAGGTAATTAACTCTTTTGTCTGAAGGAGACGCGCAGGCAGGCCCGAGGCATGGCATGAGACACAGTGTCTCTTTCCCCTTCTTGAGGAACCATGGTTACAGTTGTTAACACTGTGTCTTGGATTGATGCTATTGGGAACAAATACCCGCTACGCTATGCTGAGGGAATGCCTTCCTCATTAGCTGTGCCTGTTATGCACAAATATGATGGTCATAGCATAATTTGACTCTATAGACTTACTTAGCCGGAGTCAGAGCGTCAATCATACAGGGCGCATCCAAAAGTCTCATAGAGACTGTCCTTACTACTCCCTAAGCTACTACCCAAGCTTCTATTCTTTATGACAAGGAAAGTTCCGGCCTTTACAACCTTCCTTCCTTCCTTGAGTCATATGGATCATTTTTTTTGTTCTTTTTTGAGGCTTGAAATCTCTAGATTTTGTATTATCTTTTCAGTCTCTGGGCATGTAATTGGAATGTTGTTGGTTTGATCTCCAACACAAAGCAAATCATGGGCATTGTACAAGGCAACAGTAAAGAACATTTAAACAAACACTTTTAAATCTTTAATTATACTGTGCTATAAAGGAGTCCTCAGCAGACAGAGATCAAGAAGCAATTCCGGAGGAGTTTGATAGAGGATTGGAATTTGGTTTTCATACACAGCAGCCACTGGTATGTAGCCGAAGATGCAGTGGGAGTGGTCATCACTCACGGATGCTTGGTGCCCGGGGTGTAGACTCCTGCTGCTACTAAGTCACCATAGACTGATGATAGTGTCAGCCACAGAACAATCTGCATTCATCATTTCTTATCTGCTGGGCCGCTGTGCTGATCCGAGAGATGCATCCTCTCGCTGCTGCAGGGTCAAGGACTGCATGATTGAGTTGAGTGTGTGTGTTGCTTTTTGACCCATACTGCCTACTCCCAGTCCTGGAATTACTTGAGATCAAACTGACATGAGGTGTTAATGCACCATGAAATCAAACCAAGCACCCAAGTACAGACATGTAAGAGGACTGTCCCAGTTACTGTCACTTTCCCACATATGTGGGTTAAGTATGTGTCTATATACTGTACTGGCGTCTACATGATAGGAATCTGTAAGTAGTGTCTGTTTTATGGATGTAAGGGTGTTCATGGGCAAGCAATAACACAATGCTATCATTGTCTAAGGGACAGGTCATTTCCGAACATTGTCCTCTACTACCAAACTCAGTACTCAATCAGAGAAATAGGAGGCCTGACCTTCACTGTGTCCACACCTTCTCTGTACCCAACAGCAGGGTTTAAGAGATGTTCTGGATCATGTTGATGTAGATGCTGGCAATCAGTGCCAACACCTAGTCAAGTAGTTGCAGTAAGTATAGTCTAATAGCATTGCATATATTTAAATGAATATTTCACTTAAAAAAAGTCACCTTATTTTGTTCATAACCCGAATGCTGATAATTGTCCAATAAACACAATAGATATTTTTAAAGCATCACTATACACAGCTTTTGCTATGCAATGACAGTTCATAGTGACTATGGGTTGTTAAAGTTGTGATTAAACAGACGTACCAACAGATCTTTTCTTCTGAAAAAAGATGTAGGACAGGGACTTTGTTTTATCCATCGGCTGTGGGTTGGATTTTGAGTCCGGCATACATCAGTCTTGTAATTTCGACAGCCGATTGTTATCGGAGAATAAACCCCGACTGCATCACTCTGAAGGGGTTTTATTAATTCAATATTTTATTAGTTTAATATTTTATTAGGTCTTTAAACGCAAAGCTTCCCTGAAGAAAGCAGTTGCTAGCAAGCGACAAGTTCAAACTAGACAGATATTTAAAGGATACTGTAACGTTACAGTCATACCACTTATTACACAGCATTTCGCCACATAAATAATTATAGGGATAAGAGATATTATTTTCAGATGAAGCTGTTTTAAAATCTTACCTGTTTGTTATCTTATATAATCCATTACAGTGTACAAAACAATCGTTGCAAAATGGCAGCAGCTGCGTTTGTATGAAACAAGAGAGCGATTAAATAATTGTACACAAAATATTGATTTGAGTTTTAATATTTTATTAGCTCACCAAACGCAAAACCTCCACGAAGAAAAAGACGTTCCTAACAAGCGCTGACTTCAGTTACCCGGATGAGCCTAGTTTTTACCGGTTGTTATCGGGGAATAATGCTGCGTTCACGCCATGTCATAATTACCGTAGTTTTGAGATGACAACACGTGACTTTCTATTTAGTGCTGTTTACGTCCTCGGACTGGGAATTATGCGTTTCTATGGCAACACTATCAACATGAATCTACAGCGGTCAGGTACAGCGGTCACTTGGTACAAGTAGGAGCTCTCAAAAAATTCCCATCTTACAAGCTGTAATTACGAGCTTAACGAGGACGTGAACACTTTTTACAAGTTGAAATCTTGTAATTACGGTAATTACAACATGGCATGAACGCAGCTTAACATACTGCTGGATGGCGCGATTGACCAATCAGAATCAAGTATTCCACAGAGCCGTGTAATAATAAGTTATGACATTTTGATTAAAAATTACGAGATCAAAAAAATTAAATATCATTACTTCGGGCATAAACTGTTAAGTAATGTAAGAAATGTGAAGTCACGTTCACATGCCAGAACCAATTCAGTTTTGGCATTAAAGTTGGCATGAAACAGATGTTGTGATAGTCTTTTCTTCCTTATTGTGAAGTGTATCTGAGTGAAATGGCTTCTTGAACAAAAAGAAAAAAAGTTGGGTGGGACGTGATTTTTCCCATTGATTGGATGCTTGTGGTTTGCTATTGCTGTGATTTCATGTGAGTGACAAGTCGTCCCGCCCTCGCTCCAGTAAACACGTCATCAGAGAAGAGATGTCGCTGCAAATTATTTTGATTAAAGACTACGAGTGCACATGAATTAAAAAAAAGAATAATGATGTGAACTGATAAGTCATTCATAATGAATACTGCAAGATTCCATAAAAAGCAATAATTGTCCATTTTGATTTCATGGTGACTTTAATTATGAACACACCATTGTTTATTCTTGTCGTGTGGCGTACGGGGATTAATATACTTATCGTGGTGTGGAATATTAAGGAAAGCAGCATTCACCTGTATTTTATTACTTAAAGGCACAGTATGTAAGTTTCGCTGCTAGAGGTCGCTTATTCAAAACAAAGGCGTAGCTTGATGGCGCCGTGAAGGAAGGAATCATGGGAGTTGCAGTCTTGACTCTTCACCTCCACAGCCAATGGAAAGGAATCCGACGGACTTGGGCAGAAATCATGTTCATGAATGAGCAAATGTTTTAAAGTTTTATTAACGTTACGGTGGTATGAAGCAGGACACGCCGAGAGCCGTGGGAGCAAATGTGTTTTCGTAGCGTATGTGGGGTAACGCAGCGCTGTTTTACATAGTTAAAACAATCATACTAAATACATTTGAGTGTGTTGAAAGTTATGTTACAACGTTACTCTGTGCGTTCGCTCGGTGGCTGGTATGAGAGACTTGTTTTACTTTGCAGTAATCTAGATCGATATTAGAATATCATATTAATAAAAACAGGATGACTATATGACTGTTGCTAAATGACATGCAATTAATGTTAGCCGCTTGACAAAATAGTGTTGTCTCTGAGGCATGGTAAAAACGTTACTCGCGGTGAATCAAGAAAACAAGCGATTTAAACAATAAGACTACTGTGTTTTGCGCTGTATAACAATTTGTTTTCTGTTGATAAATGTATATCCAAACAGTTGCTCGCCTGTCTAATAAAATACATACTATATTCAAGCGTCTTTGGTATTTCCATGGTTTCTAAGGAAATCAAGGGTAGTGCAGATATGACGTCATTGACAGGCGACACAAGGACACGGTCCGTAACACTAGTTAAAATAGTTGATTTCTCTGATATATTTCTCTGAATAGCTGATTTAAACATTGTTGGAAACATTTGGGATAATGTAAGTACACAGGTCAACTAAATATATTGTTCTAGTGGTTTTTGGATATTTTAATCTAAAAATCGTACATATTGTGCCTTTAAATTGTCTGTCTAAACAAGTAAAGGGTTTCAAAGTGAGGGAAGAATAAGAGAGTGTGTCTACATGCAGGAGGACGTTATCGTAAATATAGCCACTAACCAAATGCAGCTGAGCAGAGCAGCCGCCATGATTCAATCTGCCTCCTTTATGACAGCTGATTATCAATATGAATGAACCTCCGTCATTTTTCCTTCCCTGATATAACAAGTCATCATCTCCATGGTGACATCCAAGGGTTTTCGTGGCCACTCCTTAAAATAAAATTAGGCAGAACAAAAATAAATATCCAGCAGCTCAAGTTATTTGGAGAGGCACATTCGGGAATCATTTACTTTTGTAGCAGAATGCAATTTAGTTATAGTAAACATGTTGATGAAAACATTTGAATTCAAGTGATACACCATTGAAATCTTACTATGTTGTTTTCAAATGCCTCAAGGAATGTCAGTTGTGAAAATATGCAGCTATACATTTTTAAACATGCAATCTTTTCACATCTCCAGCAGTATGTGCCTTCTCAGTAACTGAATCATTACAGAGACCTCCATAAAGAGTAAATCAACAGTGTTTACTTAAAGACAAACAGAAACACGTTCCACATCATTTACACTTTCTCAGAATCTACTAAACTCTTTTTTTTAAGCAGGCAGATTTTCACTGCCTGCTTCTGGAGAAGAGAGGCTGCGGATGAAGGTGCAACTCGGCACAACAAAACTGCATGCTCGACAACACACACAGCAACATGCTTGGCTTGAATTAATAATTTACAAGTATGACCCTAGTTACTTGCAGTCAGTGGAAACTTCTTCCTGTCTAATTAGGATAGAGCTTGTGCAAATCTTAAGATAAAACAAACAGCTAATACAGCGGCCCCAAATATATTTGGACACTTAAGCCACACTTAAAGAGTTAGTTCACCCAAAAATGAAAATTCTGTCATTAATTACTCACCCTCATGTCGTTCCAAACCCGTAAGACCTTTGTTCACTTTCGGAACACAAATGAAGATATTTTTGATGAAATCTGAGGGTCTGAGAGCTCTCAGATTTGATCAAAAATATCTTCATTTGTGTTCCGAAGATGAACGAAGGTCTTACGGGTTGGGAACTACATGAGGGTGAGTAATTAATGACAGAATTTTCATTTTTTGGGTGAACTAACCCTTTAAAAAAGTTATACATGTTTAAAATTCCAAACCAGGTGGCATGATGGTGACTTTTTTCTTTTTCAATTCTATTATTATTAAATTTTGTTATATAAAACAATTACAACTTTCTGGTAACACTTTGGATTAGGGAACACATTCACAATTAACTAGGAGTTTTCCCTCAATAAACTCCTTATTACTGTTTATTGACATTAAGTAGGTAGTTGTTGTAGTGGTTATGTTTAGGTATTGGTTAAGGGATGTACAATATGGTTATGCAGAATAAGGCATTAATATGTGCTTTAAAAGTAATAATACACAGCCAATATTCTAATATGCATGCTAATAAGGAACTATTAATAGTGAATATGTTTTTCCTAATCTATAATCCAACATATAGAATTACATTAATAATTAAAGCTACAAGCAGCGATGAAAGGGCCCTCGCACCCGTGTCATCGCCACCCGGTGGCGCTATGACTATAACTAAATTTTGGCATAGATGTCTTCAGGCCAGGGCACTTATCAAACATGTGAAGTTTGAGGCAGATTGGACATTGTATGCTTGAGTTACAACAACTTCCTGTTTCATGACGATAATAGCATGCTTTAGCACTCAGCTATTTTTTACTCAGTTTATTACTCAATTGCATATTTTAGTATGTTGCTAGTAGTGCATCACAGTGTTAAACACGTCACTTCCTGTTGGCAGTGGGTGGCGCTATTACTATATTTGACTATTGTCATGTAGATGTGTTCAGGGTAGGACTCTTCTCAAACATGTGAAGTCTGGGGCAGATCGGACATTGTATGCCTGAGTTACAATGACTTCCTGTTTCGTGGCATTAATCGCATACATTAGCACTTAGCCATGTGTTGTATGATTTAATTTGTTTTTAGCATGTTTGGTATTTCATAGCATATTTAAATGTGTTTCAGGGAGTGAATCACAGTGTAAAGCATGCCATTTCCTGCTGCCAGCAGGTGGCACTATGACTAACTGAATATTGGCTTGTAGATGTCTTCAGGCCAGGACTCTTATCAAACATGTGAAGTTTGAGGCACATTGTATGCCTGAGATACAACAACTTCCTGTTTCATGGCGAAACATCGAACTTTGTGAGGCCGCCACAGACACACCCTTAAGCGAAAACTCAAGATCTTCACAATTTAACATCACCAAGGCCTTAAGATTAGACTGATCAGATATGATGTTGTTCTGGTTAAATCTCTAGGAGGAGTCCGTTAAAGTACGTCTGGAAATGGCAAAAATTTTGCAGAGAAAATTCAAAATATCTCCCTTCCTGTTGGGTTTTCAGATTTTTTGTAGGTAATGGGCTGTTACATGTGTCTACCGAATTTCATACTTGTACGAGAAACGTAGCACGAACAGCGCATAATTGAAATTTTGTAGGTGGCGCTATCGAGCCATTTTGCCAGACCTAATTCTGAAACCCATATCAGGCATACATTTTCACCACTTTTGACGCGTGTGCAAAGTTTCATGAGTTTTCGAGCAGGTTTAGGCCGTCAAAAATGTGATTCATTTCGGAGAAGAATAATAATAGACCGAGCAATTACAATAGGGTCCTCACACCATCGGTGCTCGGGCCCTAATAAGAAATAAAAAATAAAAAAAAAAGAATAAAATAAATTACCATAAGAAAATTACTTAAATTATATTTACAGCTATCAGTACAACACCTGTTATTATTAAAAAAAATCTTACATAATTTCACAGTAATCAATATTTACATTCCACATTATTCCCCATGTTGGTAACTTGTATAAGGGGGTCCATATCTTATTAAATATCTATTTTATTCAATATCAATATCTACAATATCTACACGCTCCACTAAAGTGTGGCAACCAGAAATAACACCAAATACTATTTCCAGATATGTTTTGTCTTCATTTTAATGATTACATCCATTCTATATAATTTAAAACCAAACAAAAAGCATTTTCTAAAATGTTTTACATTACATTACATAATTTATATTATATTATTATATTATATTATATTATATTATATTATATTATATTATATTATATTATATTATATTATACACTCTCAGAAAAAAAGGTACAAAAGCTGTCACTGGGGCGGTACCCTTTCAAAAGGTACACCTCTGTACCAAAAGAGTGCATATTGTTCCCAAAAGTGTACATATTAGTACCTAAATGGTACATATTAGAACCTTTTTAAAGGGTACCGTCCCAGTGTCAGCTTTTGTACCATTTTTATATTATATTATTTTGTTATCTAATGCAATTCAAACATTTTTCCATTTTGGCCAACGTGTGTCCAAATTATTTTTGGAGCCACTGTATGGAATAACAAGTGGTCAAACTCAATGTGCTGCATTCTGATCACATGGTATTTTCTGCCTTAACTCCCATCACCCATTGAGTGTCTTTATGCTGTGATGGCATCTGTTTTGATAGGCACCTGACAGAGTCGGGATCCATTTCTCAACATTGACAGCTACAACCTGTCTGACAGATGGACCTGCATCAGCTAACATACAGACCAGCCTTCAGACACTGAATACAATATTAGGAGCACCCTGAATTTGGCATGGGAAGCAACTCCTGTTCATTCATGCAACCTTCATTCTTCTCATACAGCTCATTTAGATTCCATCATCTTATGTTAATGTTTGGGCTGTCAAACGAAGTCATTTTACTTGAATATATCAGACACATTTTGAAGACAGTCAATATTTTACGTGATGAAATCACTGTTGGAATATCTACAGGTTCTCAGTAGATTTTTTTCCTTGACTCATTCCTACAGTGGGAATACAATGAGTACAATTTAAACACCAGTTGTCTAATTTTAAAATCACAAAAAATAATGCTTTAATTCAGTCAATTTGCAGAGGTTACCAAAATGAAACAGCCTTAAACAGATACATTTAATAAATAAGTGATAGGAAATATATTATCAAATACTGGTTTCCAGTAATAATAACCTGGTTTCCCCAAAGCCTATACCGCCCCGTCAGCCACCTGCTATACACTCTTAAAAATAGGTTCCAGAAGGTTTTTTTTTTGCAGTGATGTCATAGAAGAACCATTTTTGGGTCCCCAAAGAAACTTTTCAGTGAACATTTTTTTCTTTGTGTAAATTTGGTAACACTTTACAATAAGGTCTCATTTGTTAACATTAGTTAATGTACTACTTAAAATAAACAGTGAGCAATGTATTTCTTACAACATTCATTAATCTTTGTCAGTGTTAGTTAATAAAAATAGAGTTGTTCATTGTTTATTCATGTTAGTTCACAGTACATTAACTAATGTTAATAAATACAACTTTTGATTTTAAAAATGTATTAATAAATGTTGAAATGAACATCAATTTATGTAGAAGTATTGTTAGTTCATGTTAAAGGGATAGTTCAACCAAAAATGAAAATTAGCCCATGATTTACTAACCCTCAAGTCATCCTATCTTCTTTCAGACGAATACAATCAGAGTTATATTAAAAAAATGTCCTGGCTCTTCCTAGCTTTATAATGGCAGTGAATGGCAGCCCAAAATTTGAAGCCCAAAAAAGTGCATCCATCCATTATAAAAGTAATCCACACGGCTCCGGGGGGTTAATAAAGGCCTTCTGAAGCGACTCGATGGGTTTTTGTAAAAAAAATATCCATATTTAACACGTTATAAAGTAAAATATCTGGCTTCCGGCGGACCGCCTTCCGAATTCAACTTGTCATATGTCAGTGTCATATACACCCAACCAGTTCTCACTCCCAAGGCGTCAAAATCTGAAGCATGGTCAAGTGCCTTCCGCGTCACAATGAAGATGCTAAAGGTACCCCTAGGCGTCATTTTTCGACTCGCAGGGTGCTCCATTGATTTCAATGAGAAACCTTTGGCATCATACACAGACGCATTGCGCATGGGAATGTTATCGTCATGATGAAATTATATATTGGGTTATGATTTTGCCATTATGACATGTTGGAGTGTGATTCTCAATTTAATCAGCCAGCATAATTTTATTTACATTTATTTTATTTACGCTATTTAGACACATTTGAACATGAAACCCAATCCCATCCCTAAACCTACCCATTTGTGTATTATATGATATAAAATACAGGATATAACAGGAAGATACGACTGCATGCACAATTTATTCAAAAAGTACAAATATTTCAAGTGTTCCGAGGCCAAATGATTGATTTGTGTGAAGAAAATCCCCAAAAGCGATCAGTGTCTCCATCCGCCGAAGATCATGCACAAATTCAAATTTCAAAAATTGCCGCTCGAAGAAACGTTACGTCAGATTTGATAGTGAAATTGCATTGGCTCTCGTATGTCTCGTGACCAATTGCGTCATTACGTCAGCTTTGATTGTACAATGTCATTGGCTCTCGTGTGTCTCGTGACCGATCGCGTCATGCTAAAGAGTCGGGTGTATTATTCGAATGAGATATGACTGAGTGGAGTGTTTGTGTTCACGGAGCGGCGGGTTGGATCATCATTTCAGCGATTAAAACATTAAGATCAACTCTGTTCTTCACATAAAGATATCACATGACTTCAGAAGACTTGGAATGCAACATGAGTTAATACTTTTATACTGTTTTTTGGTCAGTTTTTGCAATAAATACCTGTGACTGTACTTTTATTTGCCTGTTACGTGTTTTATATTGTTGAGAAGTGGGCAGATTTAGGGTAGGAGTTGGGTTAGTTGCTCCAAAATATAAAAGTAGCCTATAAATATTCATAAAATCATGTCTGCTTTTACAACTGCAAAGAATTAAATGTCTCTTGATCTGACGCATTGGGCAAACAACTGAAATCAATGGAGTTCCCTGTTCGTCATAATAGTGAGGCACTTGACCATGCTTCAGATTTTGAGAATGGGTTGATACACCTAGGATGGCTTGAGGGTGAGTAAATTGGGTGAACTATCCCTTTAATACCAAGTTCTGGTATGAAACAATAGATGGCGCAGGCTGATAGATAGGTCTTTAACTCATTTGGTAGCGATCACATCATTATCTACATAGCACAGCTGATTGGTTGCTGTTGCATCAGCGGCTAATGAGCTGCGGCTCAACATTAAAAAAATACTGGTAGTGTTGCTGTTAGCAGTCTTCAGCGTGCTTTGAGAAACCCTCCACCTTCCCCAGCTCCACCTGATAGATCTGCTACGATGAGTTATTTCATGTATGTTACATATGCAGCAGCAGCATGTCTTACATGCTCACAGCAATGTCTGTCATCATTGCCAACAAAAAACCTGGGTAACACTTCATAATACCTCATGCTATGACTCATTAGTTAAGCATTAGTAAATAGTCAATTCATCATTTATAAAGCATTAATAGACATTAGTAAGCAGTTTATAAATACAGCTATAAATGCTTTATTCTTTATTTAGAAGCATATCTATAATGTATTTAATAATTTTATTTTTATACTTTATTAATGATCAGTTTAGATCAATTAATAATACATGTAATTTCTAAATTAAGTATTACATTATTTACAGACCAGTTATTTAGGAGTTGTCAGTGGTTGACAGATGCAAATAATGAAACTCTACAACTGTACACTTGAGGCCTAGTTTCATTTTACTGCACAATTATGTTTTCTGGAGGTGTACAGGAATTTTTATGTTCTATGACATTGCAGAGGTTTATTTTTCATGTTATACAGTGTACAGTTGTACAGGTTCATTTTTTTGCATTTTTAAATATTTATATTTTCTGTATCACTCTGTGTTGTGTTTGTTTCCTTTTTTTTGTTTAGAAGAGAACTGAGCCTTTAAATCTCCTTTGTGAAAGCTTTACGAGGCATAAATAGCAGAGGTGGGGGACTCGAGTCACATGACTTGACTCGAGTCAGACTTAAGTCGCAAATTTTAGGACTTGAGACTTGCTTGACAAATATTAATAAAAGACTTGACTTGACTTGGACTTGATATTCATGACTTGAGACTTGACTCGGACTTGAGTTAAATGACTCGAAATAACTTGTCTTTTGGTTAAATATCTGTTTTTGAACCATAGAGCGTAAAAAATGCACCGCAACCTAACCACGTGACGCAGGGGGCAAGCAGAGAGAGCTAACGTAAGAGCATTGACAGCCGTGACTGAACATGGAAGGCACTACGGCAAGAATAAGTAAATTCGGGTACCAGGATTATGTGAATTTCAAGTTTCCATGGTAATCAGTCACTCACGGGTCACGGCACGCCCCTGCTCGCACCTGCGCTGTATCCATCATTTTCATACAAAGAGGTCACGATGAGTTCAAAATGGCAAAAGAACTCTTCACTACGAAAACGTCAAGCACTGTAAGTTGACGTGGTATCCGAAATGTGTTGCACAATGATGAATAACTCTGCCTATTTCTCGTATTGAATAATTAGCCAGTTTTGCTGAAGACGCCTTTGTGTGTGTGTGATATACGGAATATCCGCGGAAGTGTTAATAGTATCTCAGTTCACAGATAGTTTGTTACTCTATTGTTTCTATATAAAAATGTCGATACAATGTAAAGTGTTTGCCCTGGCTCTTGTTTTCAATCATTTTGCTCCGTTTTTATGCTTGTTGTTGTCATCTGTTGACATTGTACAAGCAAAATGTGGCGGTTGGTTAGTATTGGTTTGTACCGCCCCTCCTCCACTGTGATTGGACGGCTGGGTTAAAAGTCACTCCATCATTTCTGTGTGTGTTCTGTAATGGAGCTGATTTTTGACAAATTATGTAACAAAAAGTAATTTTTATAGTCTCCCATTGATTGAATTTATATAATAAAAAAAAAAAAAAAATGCTTAAATCCCCCCAACACTGCACAAATGTAAAACATTTTAGTGAAATATTATTAAAGTGAGTAATAATACATTTGTTTAAAAAATTACATTATTATGTTACAGACTTTTTCTCACGCTAACCAGTATCATTCCAATTATTTTTTTTGTTTGTAGAGCTAGCAAATGTCAACCACCACATCAAGTCTCATGCCATTTTAGATTATTTTTTAAATTTTTTTAATTTCAGCAAACGTCATTTGGGGTCAAAAAGACCCAGATATTTTACATAAATAGCATATTAAGCCAATTAAGCAAAAATATATGATTAAAAAAAAACCCATCAATTAGACAAAGGTCAGAAAAAAACTGGTATAACACTTGACATGTCCCCCTCACTTTTGAAATGATGGCCCTTAAGTTAATTAGTCATATAGCAATCACCTGGTCACGCTGTACAGGACAAGCAGGAAAAAGAAAATTCAAATAATACAAAGAGAACGCATATCAGCCAATATATTGGCCTAATTTCAGTTACATTTACATTTTAGGCTATGTAGTTTTAATTTTTATTTATTTTTTATTTTTAGATTTTTATTGTATTAACAACTCAGCTGTATGTGGACACCTTTTGAGTAGAAATGCATATTGCAATTTTTTTTGTTGCAAATAAAACTCCCATAGTCCATAATTAATGTAGTTTTAACTTATATTAATATATAAATTCAGTTAAATCATCAAACATTTGTATGACTTGCCAGTGACTTGCTTGACCCAAGCTACAACTTGACTTGAATTGCTTGATTCTCACAAAAATTGACTTGGACTTGCTTTAGACTTGAAGGTTAAGACTTGAGACTTACTTGTGACTTGCACATGTGTGACTTACTCCCACCTCTGATAAATAGTCCTCACTTTAAATGAGCTCACAAAAATACTGACAACTAATAAATGTTTTATAACTACCTGAATCAATCATGAATTACATAAGGAATACATGTTAATAAAGCATTTATTAACACACCGAGAAACTATTACTATATGTTGAAATAATAAGATGTATAAATGTACATTTAAATAGTTTATTAATCATTTACGTACACTTTCTAAATGATCTTATGACAACTAAATAACTGGTTTGTAAATAATGTAATAATTTAGAAATGATAAATTGATCATTAATAAAGTTTGAAAATACAATTTTAAACATTATAGATACGCTTATAAATCAAGGACAAAGCATTTATAGCTTTATTTATAAACTGCTTATCAATGTCTATTAATGCTTTATAAATAATGAATTGACTGTTTACCAATGCTTAACTAATGATTCATAGCGTGCAGTTATTATAAAGTGTTACCAAAACCTGTATCTAGAGTGTATTGTCTGGATAAACAGGTATTCCCCAAACTGCCCAAACAAAGGGAATCAACCAACAAATAACTTATAGCTGTCTTTGCACATGAAACTGGGATAGGAGAAAGTATTTTAACACAACAAAAATGTCACACTCCACTTTTAAACTAAACTAAAGCTCATTTATAATGCTAGAAGAACTTGAAACTTCAGTGAAAGTGCCTGGCTGCCTGTAAGGCTGTTTGTATTCCAAGTATAAAAATTGTATAAGGGAATCAAACATTGCATGTAAGATTATTGAAAGAATCAGCCGGGAAATCGCATTTGAACATTATATGTGTTCTATCAAACTCTTCATAAAATGTTTGTTTGATTCTCTTCAATGTCACTTGCGCTTATAGTCAAAATGACATATTGTGTTGAAGAAGACTCAGCTTGCAAAGTGTGAAATAACCCACAAGACTGTGTAAGAAAGGCAGAGGCTCAGGTTTGTTCTCAGAGAGAGAGAGAGAGAGAGAGAGAGAGAGAGAGAGAGAGAGAGAGAGAGAGTGTGTCTGTGAAGAAGACGTTAGCCTGTTGAAGTGTAAAGCAGAGACTTCACAGAGAAATCTCTGGTGGATGGAATCTCGGGCCTTACAGTGTTTCAGACTTCACTGAACGCGCACATCACAGGATTTAAGTCTAATTGAACCGCAGAATCTACCAGGCACACAGGGTGAAAGCTTTTCTTGTATTATATAATGCAATCTTAAATCTTTGATTAGAGAGCTGTCAAATACTATGCTTTGTACTGCAGGAACTAAAGCAAGATTCAAACAAAAAACAGCCATATTATAACTATTGTTATTACTGCTAATTATTATTAATTATAATTAATATTAATATTCACTGAAAAAACATTAATATTCATGTTTTTCTAAATAGCTTAATTAATGCTATTTATGGTGAACAGTTAACTGGATCCCACAGGCGATCTCTGCACCATGAGGTGAAGAGTCTCCACTTCAGAGCATACAGTTTCCTCATAGAGGGAGCTCTAGAGTGTAGAATGGTCTCCACAACCTCGGTTGAGAGACCAGAACTTATGAGCTGGGCCCCCTCAGAGGCCAAGCCCACAGATTCCACAGCTCTGGGCGAGGGTGCAGGATGGCACCGCCCACCTGAGAGAGAAGGTCCCTCCTGAACGGAATTTCCAGGGGAGGGCCGTCGAGGAGCGACACAATGTCCGCGAACCAAACTCGGGCTGGCCAGAACGGAGCTACTAGCAGAAGACGGGCCCCGTCCCGGCGCACTCTCTCTAGAACTCCCGGAAGCAGAGCAATCGGGGGAAATGCGTACAGGGACAGCCTCGGCCATTCCTGTACCATGGCGTCCAGTCCCAGAGGAGCTGGAGGCGTTAGGGAGAACCACAGTCGACAATGAGAGTTTTCGTGTGTGGCAAACAGGTCCACCTCGGCCCTGCCAAACTTCTCCCGTGGCATCCGTGGTCAGAGATACCCGCCGACACGGTGCCCCCAGTAACGAGTTCCAACTCACGCCTAGATACGTTATTCTCTGAACTGGAGAAAGAACGCTCTTCTTGAAGTTGAGCCTCAGTCCTAACTTCCTCATGTGTGCGAGAACAACATCTCGATGTTGAACCGCCAGGCGTGCTGACTGTGCTAGTATCAGCCAGTCGTCGATATAGTTGAGAAAGTTGCGCAAGGGGGCTAATGCCGCGTCTACACACTTGGTGAAGGTGCGGGGTGAAAGGGCTAGACCAAAGGGAAGCACCCGATATCGGTACGCTTCTCCCCCAAAAGCGAATCTCAGGTACTTCCTGTGCTGCGGAAGGATGGAGACATGAAAATAGGCATCTTTGAGATCTATCATGACAAACCAGTCCTCGGACCTGATTTGGGACACAATATGTTTGAGTGTAAGCATCCTGTACTTGAGCTTTGCTACTGAGCGGTTGAGGATGCGCAGATCTAGAATAGGGCGCAGCCCCCCATCCTTCTTTGGCACGATGAAGTACCGGCTGTAGAACCCTAACACCCTGTCGGACAGAGGGACCTTTTCTATGGCCCCTTTGCGCAGGAGGGTCTGTACTTCTTGGGTCATAATCAGAGCCTGCTCGGGGCCCACCAGCGTGGACAGAACCCCGCTGAAACTGGGTAGACGACACCTGAACTGGATGGCGTACCCTATTTTTACTATCTGCAGGACCCACTGAGATATATTTGGCAGACTCTCCCACTCTGCCAGAAAGACTACTAGGGGTACCAGCCTCTCGAGGAGCTCGTATCCGGGGTCTGCTGCTCCCGCACAGCAACAGACGAGACCTGGGGCTTACGGGGAAGGAGCTGCTTGAGCGCCGCAGACTGTTTCTTTGCCTCCTGGAACCTGTCGGTGACAGTAGTGACGGCATCACCGAACAGGCCCCCAGGAGACAGCGGCGCATCAAGCAGGAAGCTTTTATCTTTCTCCTTTATCTCCGTAAGACTGAGCCACAGATGCCTCTCCGTGGCCACCAGGGCTGCCATAGAGCGGCCTATAGATTTTGCCGTCTCCTTGGTGGCACGGAGAGCTAAATCTGCTGAGGATCGGAGCTCATTGATTACATCTGCTCCGATCTCGTGGCTACTCCCCAGGTCTTTCAGCAGGTCAGACGATAGCCATAGTGTGCAGGCATGCGGCGGCCTGACCCGCTGCCGAGTACGCTTTGCCCACCAGTGCTGACGTAGCTCTCAGTGGCTTGGTGGGCAATGTCGGGGCTTTAATGGCCGATACCGACTCGGGAGAGAGATGGCTCGCAAGCGTCTCTTCCACCCTCGGCATCGAACCATACCCATGCCTTTTCAGCCCCAAGATGTTACTATACACAGACGTTTGGGGACTGAAAATATGAGATGACATGGGCCGTTTCCACGTTCTCGACACCTCGGTGTGGAGATCCGCGAAAAACGGTAAGCCCTGACGTGGAGGCTGAACAGAGCGGGCTGGCAGGAAGCTCCTGATCTTCTTGTGGCCAGTCGATGTTTAATCTGGCCACAGCTCTGCTCAGAACCTCCACCAGCTCCTCACTAGCAGGAGATTGAAGTGGCGAGTCTTCAATTCCTGCGTCGACACTACAGACATCCACCTCCTCGGAGCTGGACAACTGAAGTGCCGAGGCCACTTCCTGGGAGGGATAAACCGCAGCGCGGGCTCCCGAACCCAGAGAAGCAGCACTGGACCTGCCAGGTGAGGGCAGAGAAAGGGCTGGGCCCGTCTCTAACCCCTCTGACAGATCCATTTGCGAACCCCACGACATAAGCTGCCGCTGTGCCTTGGCAGCAGCGGGGCCTGTGCCGCGGAGAACGCGAGCCGCGGCGCTCCCCTTGAAGAGCGCCCGGCGGGATCGCAACACTCTCAGAAGCAAAGCCTCACAATGCTCGCAGCCGGCCCCCTCGAGAGCCGACTGAGTGTGCTGCTCTCCCAGACAAACAACGCACATCAAATGTGTATCCCCACTCGTGATGTAACGAGAGCAGGGAGGAACACATCTTCTGAAACGCTGTTCGCTCGCCATAGTGTCTCTCTTTTAGTGTGTCAGTATGTGTTGCAAACTTGTTATATGAAAACAAAAAAGTCTGAACTCAGACACAAACACAGAGCTGACAGAGGACAATGTTACACAGAGCGCTTGCTGAAGACAACAGAAGCTAGTGGCGTTTGTTTGCCGGTATGCTTTATACCTTCCGGGTCTATGACGTCACCCGCCTATGACGTTCCGTCTCTCTATTGGACTGATTACACACGTGCTTCACGACGCAATCACGCAGAGGCGTTCCCAAAGCGTTGACGCAGCGCGAGTTCCCTTGAAAGGGAACTATATTTGCAGGACAAGTAATGCTACACCGGCTGATTATAAATGTGGAAGGATTGGCAGATACTTGACCAGCTCTCTGCTCTAAAGAATATGAGAATATCCCTGCAGTACGACTGCGAGTCCAGTGTTCTGTCCAGCTCTTCAATCTGTCCAGCTCTTCTCAATAATCCGCTCAAACAATATGCTTTTCTGTTGGTTTGCATCACTGGTCTGACAGCGCTTTCTCATTTGTATGTTAAGTTAATACTTTCACATGAGAGAAAGTGGGGCAAGGGGAGAGAAGGATAGAGATGAAAATATACAGCATGGCATGGAAACAGATGGTACTTGCTTTGTTTGGAGCATTTTGCCATGAAATAATGGATTATGGGAAAATATTTTACAAGCACAGACAAATCATACCCTTCAAAACACCCAGACTACCCCAAAAATAAAAAAAATATCATTTACATTTGATGTATGATAGCTATTAACTAGCACCTCATACAATCATTTTAATGAGATAAATATAGAAGGGTGTCCAACCTGTTCAGCTATAATCTCATTTCACATGACAGCACTGGAAGGCAGAAGGCAAAGTTGCCTTTAGCTTTATACATTACGGTGTGTGTTTTCTCAGTGGCTTGTCACTGGTGACAAATGGGCCTGCTTGTAGGGACATTCAGACCATAAATTACAGATAATCATATGGGTACTTATAAAATAACCTAATGGAGGGTCTTTAACCATCCCTAACATCATAAGCTCCAGGGCATTATGTGCAAAAGTCCTCTACGCTTGACAGAAGTTTTCTTTTTCTTTTTAAACAAAGGGTCAGAAGTTGCAAAAACTTTACACTGCAGATAAACAAATATTTGCCATTTGGAAAAAACGGTAGCTCTTATTTTTTGGCTTATAAGAATCTGTGGATTTATTTGAACAGATAAACCCACAAACGTATATATCTGATGCAGGAGGTTTGACTGAAAATGAATTCAAAGTAGTGTTGTCAAAATTAACACGTTAACATGCGATTCATTTTTTCAGTTTAAAAATATTTAAAGGGATATTTCACCCAAAAATGAAAATTAGCCAATGATTTACTCACCCGCAAGTCATCCTAGGTGTATATGACATTCTTCTTTTATACAAATACAATCGGACTTATATTAAAAAAATGTCCTGGCTCTTCCAAGCTTTATAATGGCAGTGAATGTCTGTTTCTGTTTTGAAGTCCATAAAAGTGCATCTATCCATCATAAAAGTGCTCCACACGGCTCTGGGGGGTTAATAAAGGCCTTCTGAAGCGAAGCGATGTGTTTGTGTTTGAGTTTGAGTTTGTGTTTGAAAAAAATATCCATATCCATATTTAAAACTGTAATCTCTAACTTCCGCTAACTGTCATACGCACTTTCATGAGAGACTGGTGTTCCTGCGCATGACGTAGGAATGAATATGACGTATTCATGCAAATGTTTTTAAACCATTCAAACGACAAGACAAAAGAGAATGCGCTGTCTGTGAATGTCCTGACACACACACACACGACAGAAAGACGCACACCAGTATCGTGTGCACAGACGATAGAATCGACTTCTTTTTCGCGCTTGAACAAACAATAACGCACAGAATTATGCCAAAATGCCCGTTTTGCAGAGTATTCTCATAAGAACAGTTTTAAATGAGTTAAATAACGTCTTAAATTAACTTAAAAATTTGTAAGAAAATGAGATGCGCGTGATAGCGCGTCAGATCCGCATCATGTTCGACAGCGGCAGGTCTTAAAGTGACAGGAGCCTAATAAACCAGTTTCTGTGATGTCTGTCACTAATGTTAATCAAAGAACAGAGGTAACAGAGTAAAGCTTTAATAAGGATTAATCTACAGTATATGTAATTTATAATTTATGCAGTTAAGAAAGGTGTTTGATAACTTTATTCAATTTCTATACATGTCTAACAGGTAGGAAGGCCAGAGGTAAATATGACATTTATTATAATGGGTTTATGTGAAGACTGTTTTAAGTTCACTTAAATTAAAAGTTATTTTTTTAAAGCCTAATAAATGTTGAAATTGATAGCTTTCAATTATACTGTAATGTTGAATGTCTATCATTAATGTTTAAAAAATATATATATTTCATCAGTAGCAGTATTAGTATCAGTGATACTGGCCTTCATTCATAAAAAGATGCCATTACAACAAATATTTAGAATATACTGTCTTTAAGTTGTTTCTACATTAATTTGGAAAGTAACTGAAATTATTACAATATAAAAATATAAAAAAACTTTAATTGCAATTAATTACAGAAAAAATTTGATTAATTAGTAAACTTTTTTTTTTATTATCGGTTGACAGCACTAATTCAAAGGCTATAAAAACTGCTGAAATTTCTGTCAAGATCAGTAAATAAGCCTGAACTGAATGGAACACATTTCAGTAAAAGCCAATTCCATTTTACACGCATTTCAACTTTGTTTTGCGTAAGCAGGCCAAAGATCAAATTAAGCCGAAAAACTGAATCTGTAATCTATTTTTGATGAGACTATTTTTGATAAAACTACCAGACCCCCTGTGGTGAGACCCCTCAAACTACAAAATAAGACAGGTCTTTGTAAGGATTAGTGGCAGTCTATCTGCAACTTCATTTAGCAGACACTTTTTAGGGCTTAAAGTGGGTTTGAAGCCCGAGGCGCAACCACACATGGGTTTTATCATAATTAAGACAAATGTTCTGTTAAGTGATGGTTAGTGGAACTGTGACTGCACATCCTCTTTTCAAAAAATTCAAAGCTTTCATTTTACGTTATGACAAAATGTATCACCCCACACACACATGCTGTGCTGCTTGAAAGCTTGAATCCGGCTTGAGTCAATGAAGCTCTACATAGCTTTATTTACCAAATGGACAAATTATTGCATCAGACAATCTACTGTTGATAATTTTGCTGCAACTGCCAAAATAGGTAATATTTAAGTCAGATCTATCTATCCATCGGTCCGTCCATCCATCCATCCATCCATCCATCCATCCTTACTTCAATGCATGCATCCATCCATCCATCCATGCGTCTGTCAATCCATCCATCTATCCATGCGTCCATCCATCCATCCATCCATCCACCCACCCACCCATACTTCAATGCATCCATCCATCCATCCATCCATCCATGCATCTGTCAATCCATCCATCCATCCACCCATACTTCAATGCATCCATCCTTCCATGCGTCTGTCAATCCATTCCTCCATCCATCTATTCATGCGTCTGTCCATCCATCCATCCATCCACTCACCCATACTTCAATGCATCCATCCATCCATCCATGCGTCTGTCAATCCATCCATCCACACTTCAATGCATCCATCCTTCCATGTGTCTGTCAATCCATCCATCCATCCACCCACCCATACTTCAATGCATCCATCCATCCATGCGTCTGTCCAACCATCCATCCATCCATCCATACTTTAATGCATCCATCCATCCATGCGTCTGCCAATCCATCTACCCATCCATCCATCCATCCATCAACCCACCCACCTATACTTCAATGCATCCATCCATCCATCCATACTTCAATGCATCCATCCATCCATGCGTCTGCCAATCCATCCATCCATTTATCCACCCATCCATCCATCCATACTTCAATGCATCCATCCACCCATACTTCAATGCATCTATCCTTCCATGCGTCTGTCAATCCATCCATCCATCCATCCATCCTTCCATGCATCCATCCATCCATCCCTCCATTCACCTATACTTCAATGCATCCATCCATCCATGCGTCTGCCAATCCATCCATCCATCCATCCACCCATACTTCAATGTATCAATCCATCCATCCATCCATCCATCCACCCATACTTCAATGTATCCATCCATCCATCCATCCATGCGTCTGGTTTGAGAAACTTTTCCATGGATCAATAAGTACTTGATTTAGAGTCGATTCAGAGGATAAAAACTGATAATTTACAAGTTTATAAGTTTTTGCTTGGCCATATTACATTTTTTCCCCAAGATGTCCAAGCAACTGAAAGTCCAAGATGAAAGTATCTATACTAAGTGAAAAAAAAACACATTCAATACCATGAAAGCCTTTTATTGAACCGAGATGTAAAATATCTTTTTTTTTTTATTTATGTAAAGAATTCGGTAGTTTATTCCTGTTGATTGTAACTTTAATAAAATTGAGAAAAACAACTTATTGTGTGTTGAAGGTATTGTGTTTCTGAATTTTGACATTAATATTTCACATTGTGCTTTGTCTGAATAAGTGTGAAACCGTTTCCATAGACCTCCCTACCAGGTGTATTTGCATATAATCTCATATATTTGATATTATTTTATAATATCATACTATAGATTCAAATTATGCCATAATATAGTAATGCAAAGGGATTTTAGAAATGAATAAATGTTGAAGACAATATATATATATTGTCTGAAACAACAGTTTTGGGCTGACAAAACTGAGAGAGCAACGTAATTCTTTCTCGGAACTGAACGAGATGAATGAGAAAAGTGATTTTACAATACATGTCCAAAAACCAGCTGGTTAAGGTAACGGATGGTCTCAGGTAGTTCATAGTTTGTTGTTCAGTTTTTGTAAAAGCAGTCATTTTCATTTCAGAGTAATAAAATATCATTTGTACGAATCCAACCGGATGGATCCAGATCAAGGCTGATCATCTTGTACAGTGAGAGCATCAGTCCTCTAAAGGTCCACATTTTTTTCATACCTCTCAGTCCTCGGGATGCCGGAAAAAAATGTCTTTTTTCGGCGGCACAGAAGTCTCATCAGATCGAAGGAGGATTTCATAGTGACCCTCCCGGCTGTTTTTCACCTGGTGATAATAGCTCCCAGATGTCCTACTGATGAATCAATGGTGCTTTTAGTCCAGTCCCACCACCATTGTTTTCCTTATATCAGTCGGATGTGGAGCAGGTGGAATGTATGCTGTCGAAATAAAAATAAGTCATCACCTATCAGCAGTATGTGGAACTCAAGACATCAGTGATGGGCTGCAACATGGCACCCGTCTCTCATCGTGGCTCTCTGATTTTCACCTTTCATCTCACGTGTGTACTGCACGTACGCTATAAACCGTGCCAAAAGGAAATGCCATAGATGATACAGTAGCACAGTAGAATGATTTTACAGAGGTTCTAAAGGCACTTGATTTCATAACAGACAGCAACTCCATGTTCTTTAGCGAACAGGTGACGGCTATCTTTACGCACCTAAAGAAAACAACTGCAAGCGGACACAGTCGGGAGATTCAGATCCATACTAGCAGCAGGTACATCGTGATGTTCAACAGTTCTCTACTGCTGTTGTTTAGCAGAGCTGTGCTGAAATGAAAGGTCAACTCAATGATTCTCAGTGAGAGACGGTGTTCGTTGTGTCAGCTGCGTAATTAGCTGTTAATATCAATTCAGATGAGTTTGGTAACATACCTAATATAACAAAACACATAGAGTAAGAATGAAACACATAAAGCCCAGAATGGGCGTATCAGGATGCTGTCTGTTAAAGCACAAAAGACAAGAACATGAATGCCCCATCTGTCCGAAAACAAACTTTACATTGAGATTGTACTCCCCTTTAAAACAACACACATTTGCAGAGCCCTGATGTTGACATCAGAGCACAGGGAGATACAAAAAGAGCGACTGTATTTGACATACCTCTATTTTCAGACATAAGAAACGAAAACATTTTAATTTTTTTTTCAAACAATCATTCATTTTTGTTACCAACTCTGGTATCCTTGTTTTTTTCCTTCTCGGAAGCTTCCTTCATGTGGTTTAGTATTACGTATTGTGACATAATGAGGTCTTTGATGACAGAAGCAGACGTTCAACGAAGCAAAAACCATGTAGTGATAGAAATACATGATACGTCTTTGTGCTTTGAAAGATTCCCCTATTAAGTCTCTCAAGCCGTCCTTCTGTAACCATCCACCTGTTCATTTCTTTCTAACATTGACAACTGTAATAGGCTTTTCCTCAAGATCTTGAGTGGACTCCAGCGTAATACTCGTGTCAATGTGTTAGCAAGCTTCAGATTTCCTCCCTGGTTTCTCCTTCATTCGCACTGATCTAAAACCTACGTTCCTTTTGTGTAGACGGGATGAATCTTTGGTTGTTGTCTTCAGGCAGTCCGAGTCAGCCAAAATCTCTATGAATGCCAAAGCTGGGTTCCACCTCCATGTGATGAGGTCACCTTCGGAGGCCAACCAAGACCAAAAGTAAAGTGAGACAGAGCTGCCATATATGCACTGCAGCGGAAGAGGCCAGGGATCTTATATCTGTGGGAATAAAGACAAGAACAAATGCAGTTATGGATGTGAACAAATATTCATTTCTCAGTGTTGTGTAAATAATTCAGAGATTGACAATTCTTCTGTCCTTTAGAAGTTTAATGAGGTTTGTCTACGTTCTGTATCTATAGAACATCTTTCTTTCAACGTGCTATGCTTTAATTCAAAACAGAACGGAAAAAATGAATTGTAAATGTTTGCTGAGTGGAAGAGTAATTTAAGCTGGTGAATTATCTTGTCATAGACAAGAAAAATAAAAGAATAAAAGATAATACAGTCCATGTCATGTTAGCCATGATCTTACAGAAAAGTTTCTTCCACAACTGTATGTTCTTGTGATTTATTTATTTAGACTAGATCAAAAGTGACAGTAAATATTTTCTATTCATATTTCTATTCATTTCTAACTGAAAGAATTTCTGAAGGATCATGTGACACTGAAGTCTGGAATAATAGCTGTTGAAAAATCAGGAATAAATTACTTTTTAAGACATATCAAAATGTAAAAAGGTATTTTAAATTGTAATAATATTTCACAATATCACTGTTTTGATCAAATAAGTGCAGCCTTGGTGAGCTTAACAGAGTTCTTAAAAACTCTTTTCCAAAATACTCACTACTACTGGGTGGGGGGTCTCGACACTCTCCTTCCTCTATGGTCACATCGTCTACAGCAATATCTCCTTCAATGCCAGAACCACGTATACCCTCCAAAACCATCTACATGAATGGGCGGGAAAATAATTTTCATTTCATTCTGAATACAAAGTATTTTAAATAATATAAATTCTAGTATTATAAATTCGAAAAAATATTATTCATGTACTTTTTATTATATAATATAATATTATTTTATTATTATATTTCTTATATTATTAGTTTTTGCGTGTTATTATGCAAGCAAAAAGAAGACAGAAAGAGGTACCTGGAAAGAGGATGTTGGATTGATGTTGACTCTGGCTTGCCTCCAACGTTCTCCTTGGTTCCCACTCAGGGTCCACACAGATGTATCCTGACCTGTCTGGCTCTTCTGCCTCAAATACACGTTTAACGTTCCTTGAAAAAAAGGCATATGCACTTAGTGTCAGTAGAAGTCATTAGATGCAATATGCCAGTTAACTAAATAATGTCCTTTGAACCTTTCTTCTGTGTTACATATCAACTGCAAGGTTGCATCTCCATCATAAATTGGTTCAGAACACAATCACTGCTGTTGTTATATATATATATATATATATTTGGCACTATATATATATATATATATATATATATATATATATATATATATAAAATTGCTACTACTCTCATTCTACGCTGATGAAAGGAAAATCTGTATTACTCTCTCAGATGTCTGGGATTCGGCCAAATGGTATGTTTCATTTCCTTGCAAATGAGGAGACAATGAGACTAGTGCTACAGAGATGTGATGCTATTAATGATACACTTTCTAGAGAAAACCAGCGTTAAAAAAGAGTGAAACATTAAAACGACTTTTCGTGCTATTTCGTTCTTCTTTAACAATGTATTTTTTCCCTCATTAAAACATTTTACACATAAAGAAATTAATAGTAGCCTACCTAAAATGAGATGTTGACTCTAATAACATCAGTGCTCTAATTTATTTTATGTGGAGCGGGTCAGTGGCTGGCATTTTGAGATCACGTAACAAACCAAACATTACTATAATTTATCTTTTACAATAGCACGTTTAACTGAAAACATTTGCATTTTCATTACAGTCCATCCAAACCACTAGGTGTCAGTATAAGTCAAAGACGACTGGAATATGGGCTAGTGCAACATACACAAAAATTTATTTTACTTGCACCTTAAGAACCACCTGGGTAGGTTTTTATATCAAAGCCATCTAACCATGTTGTCTCGGTTGTTTGCTGTGCAGCCAGACAGAAGATCTTGTTGGTCACATAAATTTATAACACCAGACGCCCGATGAGACCACGTGTCAGAAGCCAGGAAGAGAACTCCCTGGTGAGTTGGAATTAGCTCCACACTTACTATTCTAAAAGCACACAGCTTTGTGAAGCAGAAAATTGCAGTTACAAGCTTGTCTGTGAGGCCGTGGAGGTCATCGCTACCCCAGAAATGCGACTGCATGTCCAGCTCAACTGCAGCAGCATAAAGTGAGCATGAAAAAAAGGAACTATAGAAATATATGTTATTGGTCTAAGTCATTTACAGCACTTACAGTCCACTAGATACCTTTAATAGCAAGGTTTTCCATCCCAGAAAAGGCCAAATTGTACACTGCAATTTTCTGACTAGCATGTCAACTTGTAAATATGGAAGCTTATTTCTGCCTGAGAGTAAAAAATAAAATATAAATCCATTATAATAAATATCTAATAAATAGGCAATTTTTATATAAAGTATATGAGATTTAAAGGCAGAATTATAAGAAATATATATTTATATGTAAGCCTGTTTCCACCTAAAGTAAAATAGCATCTAAAATACATAAATCATGAAATCCTCATATAAAGTTTAAAATAAGAAACAGTAACATTTTGAGATACAAGTCACACTGCAGTCATTCGTATATTAAAAAGTTCATGCATAAAACATTTTAGAACCTGTCCATATTTTGATGTTATACATATCTAAGTGGAAAGCGGTAGACATTTCATCTTTGTTTTCATCTTGAGACACTGAAAGTAAGAATGTTCCAGCCCATATCTGCCTGACACTGACTGTGTCACCGACTGACCAGGGCTGCGTTTCCAAAAAGCATGGTTTCCCAAAAGCATTGTAAGCCTAAGGATCCCTACGATCATCTTAGCTCACAATGCTTTTGAGAAACGCAGCCCTGGTCATCAGCACTCATTTGAACAGTAGATTTGTGATATCAAACAGACTGTACTTGTAGAGGTTACAGCTGGCTGCTCATCAACACTATACCATCTGCATACAAATCATCAGAAGTCCTTGCAATGTACCTTAGAGTAACCCACCTATATGCTTTCCATACATGTGGTAGTAGAAGCTGAAGCAGTATGTTGGGTTGGTGGCTACATTCCCGTAGGGATTTTTAGGGGCAACATTGAAGGACGGAGTCAGCAGTCGTGCCTTGTCTCCCTCCAGACGTGGTCGTGAGGTCTCAATGTACATGTAGAAACCTGTACAAAGTCCACAAGTACATACAAATGAACTGATCACAGTAGCTCACACACTACTGTTCAAAAGTCATCAAGGATAGCAAAAGGATAGCATCAAGCATCAAGGATACAGTAAAAACATGGATGCTTTGAAATATTATTACAATTTAAAAGAACTGTTTTCTATTTGAATATATTTTACAATGTGATTTATTCTGTGATGGCAAAGGTGAATTTTCAACAGCCATTAATTGAGTCTTCAGTGTCACATGATCCTTCAGAAATCAGTCTAATATGATGATTTGGTGCACAAGAAACATTTTTTGTTATGCTGGTTGAAAGTCTCTTCACACCCTGATAGCAATCACTAAGTTAAAGGTCCACTGTGTAATATTCAGGAGGATCTACTGACAGAAATGCAACATAATATACATAACTATGTTCTCAGTGGCGTATAAAGACCTTACATAATAAATTGTTATGTTTTATTACCTTAGAATGAGCCATTTTTATCTACATAACACAGCGGGTCCCCTTACAGTGAAGTCACCATTTTGCGCCGCCATGTTTCTACAGTAGCCCTAAACGGACAAACTGCTCTATACAGTGCTAGCTACTCTCTGCTGTCTCATATGACGATATCTTTGTCCTGTGTCGGCCACCGTAGCTTCTCTATGTGCTTCAAAAGAGAGGGGTGAGCGGCAGATGGTTGCAATTCGCAACCTCACTGCTAGATGTCGCTAAAATTTACACACTGAACCTTTAAGTGGTCTAAATGTATTTATATGTATATATCTCTTCTGTGGAATGTATAGGACCATAAAATGTTCGTCCAATCATTGCATTCCTGTCAACGTATGTATTTTCATACCTCCGTGCACCTTGCTTGCTCAGACATCACACGCCATCAGTGTGTTTTATGCTATGCAGAGTTAGACAGTGACCTTTAAGTGGTTCATGTTCATTATTACTGTAGTGTTATGTGCTTTGAGACATGAGGTAGTTTAAGTCTCTCATCTCGTGACGCTTTGCTCCCTGCTGTACACGTTCATGTGTTTTGAAGAAGGCGTGGCTTTGGAGATGCTCTGAAGGGAGGGTGGGATCTCATGCTTTCAAAGCTAACTAGCTAAACATTTAAATAGTAGTGTATACACTCACCTAAAGGATTATTAGGAACACCATACTAATACTGTGTTTGACCCCCTTTCGCCTTCAGAACTGCCTTAATTCTACGTGGCATTGATTCAACAAGGTGCTGAAAGCATTCTTTAGAAATGTTGGCCCATATTGATAGGATAGCATCTTGCAGTTGATGGAGATTTGTGGGATGCACATCCAGGGCACGAAGCTCCCGTTCCACCACATCCCAAAGATGCTCTATTGGGTTGAGATCTGGTGACTGTGGGGGCCATTTTAGTACAGTGAACTCATTGTCATGTTCAAGAAACCAATTTGAAATGATTCGAGCTTTGTGACATGGTGCATTATCCTGCTGGAAGTAGCCATCAGAGGATGGGTACATGGTGGTCATAAAGGGATGGACATGGTCAGAAACAATGCTCAGGTAGGCCGTGGCATTTAAACGATGCCCAATTGGCACTAAGGGGCCTAAAGTGTGCCAAGAAAACATCCCCCACACCATTACACCACCACCACCAGCCTGCACAGTGGTAACAAGGCATGATGGATCCATGTTCTCATTCTGTTTACGCCAAATTCTGACTCTACCATCTGAATGTCTCAACAGAAATCGAGACTCATCAGACCAGGCAACATTTTTCCAGTCTTCAAATGTCCAATTTTGGTGAGCTCGTGCAAATTGTAGCCTCTTTTTCCTATTTGTAGTGGAGATGAGTGGTACCCGGTGGGGTCTTCTGCTGTTGTAGCCCATCCGCCTCAAGGTTGTGCGTGTTGTGGCTTCACAAATGCTTTGCTGCATACCTCGGTTGTAACGAGTGGTTATTTCAGTCAAAGTTGCTCTTCTATCAGCTTGAATCAGTCGGCCCATTCTCCTCTGACCTCTAGCATCAACAAGGCATTTTCGCCCACAGGACTGCCGCATACTGGATGTTTTTCCCTTTTCACACCATTCTTTGTAAACTCTAGAAATGGTTGTGCGTGAAAATCCCAGTAACTGAGCAGATTGTGAAATACTCAGACCGGCCCGTCTGGCACCAACAACCATGCCACGGTCAAAATTGCTTAAATCACCTTTCTTTCCCATTCTGACATTCAGTTTGGAGTTCAGGAGATTGTCTTGACCAGGACCACACCCCTAAATTCATTGAAGCAACTGCCATGTGATTGGTTGATTAGATAATTGCATTAATGAGAAATTGAACAGGTGTTCCTAATAATCCTTTAGGTGAGTGTACATATACATAAAATCAAGATAATTAATTTAATTTGCCACAATAATTATAATTGTATAACATCAAAATCACACAACAGTTCAAATCTGATACAGCAGATGCTAAATTATCAAGCTATAATTTCTCCAAGCAAATACACCTCCACTAAGAATAATCAATAGGACCTCAGTGACTCCATAGAGCAGGACAAATGATTTTTCAATTCACATTTTTCATAGCCTTTTAAAAGACAGATTTCTTTCCTTTCACATCGGGTCAGAGTGACTTAAATGTATTAAAAAGCTATTGACCTGTGTTTCTTTCCCACTCAAGTCAAGCCCTTAAACATCCATTAATTGAAATATTAACAGAGTGCTGCAAGAATGAGTCCTAAAACCCGAAAACAACTTAGCATTTTAGCACTTCTGGTTCCATTGTCCTCAAGTCAATAGGTTTTCGGAAAGGGGTTTTGGTTAAATGCCTGAAATAAGGTCTATGGTTAACACAAGCTTAAAATATTTTCACTTTTTTATGACATAAAATACATAATTTTATCCCATTTTGTGATTTTTAAAAAAGCTTTTATGTGTCTTGAAAAAGTCAGTTGCTTTCAAGTGGCTAAATGGGACCGCAGATGTAGTCGGGGACATTAAACATCATCACAACGAACAAGTAAACTCATCTACTCACTAGTTCTCTTTTACAGCCTTGTTGTGGTTATACTTGTGCTTCTGCAAACTATTCTAACTCAAAATCTCTAACTTGTAGATTTAATGGTTGAAAGAGCTGTCGGAAGCTTAAAACATTAATTCGAGTGGTTTAGTTCAAATTTTCTGAAGAGACAAGATCGCTTTATATGATGAACAGATTGAATTTAGACTTTTATTCACATATAAACATAAACAGAAGCTCAACTAAACCTGCTTGACGCGCGAGAACAAACCTCATTGGTTCTTGCGGAAGCTCAAACGTGCTGCGTAACATGAGAATGAACCTCATTGGTTCTTGCAGAAGCTCAAACATGTTGTGTAACACATGAGAATGAACCTCACTGGTTCCTCACTGGTTCTTGCAGAAGCTCAAACGTGTTGTGTAACACATGAGAATGAACCTCACTGGTTCTTGCAGAAGCTCAAACGTGCTGTGTAACACATGAGAATGAACCTCACTGGTTCTTGCAGAAGCTCAAACGTGCTATGTAACACACGAGCAGTGTTGGGTGTAACTAGTTACTAAGTAATTAGTTACTGTAATTTAATTACTTTTCCTGTGAAAAAGTAAAGTAAGGGATTACTCTTATTTTTTCTGTAATTTAATTAAAGTTACTTCTGATGTAATTGAACTAAATACTGTGTATAGACTGTAGAACAATTATATATAATACAATAGTGGAATTAACATCAAATTTTAAAGTCTAACTTTAAAATGCTTGTTTTTATGTATCCTTCTTACATTTGTAATACTTTGGTCAGTTTTATATTATTTATTTGAATGAATTAATCATCTCAAATCATCTCAAATCGCTCAGATTTTATAAAAAAAAAAAAAATCTTCATTTGTGTTTCGAAGATGAATAAAAGCCTCACAGGTTTGGAACGACATGAGGGTGAGTAAATGACAGAATTTTCCTTTTTGGGTGAACTATCCCTTTAATGTTGGTGATGTTTAAGTTATACAACCATTGTGTAGTTTGTTTATAGCCTAATTTTAGCTTTTAACTTCTTGATTGCATGTAGGCATCAAAGCTCATGAAAGTTGTGTTTGTTTGTTTGTTTGTTTGTTTGTTTGTCTTGATGAACAAATCATAAGTCGCTTCACAAATCATAAGTCGCTTCACAAATCATAGTCGCTTCAACTCGCGGCTACAGTGTAAAAGTACCCCAATTCCAGTGGAAAACCGTAGACTTGGCAACACTGAGGGTGATGCTAACTTCTAGGTTGGCCTACAAAAATTACGTCATCCCTGCAGCACTTAAAAACCCACTTCAATATATAGATTAAATAACCCTACTGTTCTTTCTGAACTTATGACTTGCATTCTTCAGATTCCTCTACTTTACCAAAGTACTAGACAAGATGATTGCATTAGTGATGTGTTGACCCATGGAAATTATCCAGTTGCACACTGGATCTGTCATGATCCGATGTCAAGTTTAATGACTGACACCATTTTTCTGAAAGTGCAGCTAATGGAACCCACTGAGCGTCTTCCTCTAAACGTTGCCCAATCAAAAGACAGCCTGTGCACTCCTTTAGCAACATGAGAAATTGAAAGTGCCTTTGGACGCTAATGCTATTAGCCTCTCTCTAAAAGTCACAAGCTTCACTTTGCTAATGATATAACCTTTTACTCAACATCCACTATACCACTGATGAATGACAATTCATTAACTTATTTGTGAAAATTTGAATCTTGTGATGTTAAACTTTGGTGTAGCTATAAATCTATATCTATCTATATTTAACTTACAGATTTACTGAGTGGCACATGTGCTGTATACCTTGTTTAGAGCCAGTGCGGTCACTGCTGGGTCCAGTGTTGGGTGTATATTTAGTGTCCCTGGTGGCAGCGCTATGTCTTGTCCAATCAAACTCTTCGGTTTTATCTTGGGTGAACATACAGATGGTGTCTTCTTCGAAGCCGCAGTGAAACGTACCTACGGTTGTTTCAGCAGAGAAACAGTACAATGAAAAGTGTGCAGAAAGAGCATCTAAAAAGCTATATCAGACAATTCAGTCATTCCAGAGTGATCACATATTTGTACATAAATGCATTTTTGGATGATTAGTTAGACACTTATATGTTTCACCCATTTACTGTGTGTGCTGTCACAATATTTATGACCATTAGAAAATACACAGATGAAATGAAACCTTTAAATGCCAAATTTGATAAATGCATTAACTGTTAAAAAATGTGATGCCATTAAACATATTTAATTTTCAAATCATAACAATATAATAACAATAAAATCCATGAATTTAATTTTCAATAAACCTCAGGTTTTTAAAGCATTTGTATGTATATGCTTTCAAATTGGTATAAGTTGCATAAGTCATGCATACACTACCGTTCAGTATGAGGTCAGTACAATTTTTTGGAAAGAAATTAATACTTCTATTTAGCAAGGATGCATTAAATGAATCAAAAGTGACAGTAAAGTTATTTACAATGTTGCAAAAGATTTCTATTTTAAATAAATGCTGTTCTTTTGAACTTTGTAGTCATCAAAAAATGCTGAAAAACACATTTTCTACAAAAATATTAAGCAGCTGTTTTCAGCATTGATAAGAATAAAAATGTTTCTTGGACAACGAATGATTTCTGAAGTAATGGCTGCTAAAAATGACCAGATAAAATAAATGCAGCCTTGGTGAGCAAAATTTTTTTACAGTAGTGTATATGATCAACAGATGTATGACTGAACGTAAATATGAAAACGCTGATAAATTACATTTTAAAATATAATTATAGCAATAGAAAAGTTATTTCCAAAAACATTTTAAAGATCTTACAACCCTAAACATTTGTATGTTAGTGTACATAAAAAGTTCATCAGAAATTGTCCATATGATATTTTTATACATATCTGTCTATCCAAACATATACATGTCTATACCTATGAATACTAATGAGCTAAACACCAAAAGGAAAAAGCTATATATATATATATATATTTTTAAATTGCTCTTACTCCCCCTTTTTTACTAATTCGAAAAAACTTACTCCAATGAGGATTCACCGGTGCTGTAAAACAGAAAAAAGAAGAGGTTACACGTGAAACCCTAGGCTTATAGTAGATAGTTTATTAATAAACCATTATAAACAACAGCAGGGGATTCAGAGAAGGGAGAATGCAGTTTGCCCTTGGAGAGAAGTGTTTAGAAAGTGCTTTGGGCATCATTACCATGTATCACACAGTTAGAGAGGGGGAATGAAATAGCGTTTCAGTGCAGGAGGGGGTGTTTGTGTGGGGAGAGGCCGCTATGGGGCTGTGCAATGCTCAGGTGAACCATAAAGACCTGTATCTCTCTTCATTCCATTCACAAGCAGCCTATCTGAGTGCGGCAGAAAGCCGAGTGCTTCCAGGCAGCCTCATTGAGGGCATTGTGGAAGAAAGGTTTCAGAGGGCATGTGTGGAATAGATAGTGAGACTGAAACTGATCCCTATTTCAACCAACTAAGTTCAGAGCCTTAATAGAATACAAAACCCCCATGTGCAATCCTGTTTAAGTCAGAAAATGTGCTTGGATCCTCTAGAAGCAGAATTACACTAAGCTTTGAATTTCTGTGTTGGGTAAGAAAAAGAAAATCAGTGGTCATCCTCTAAAAAAATGTTTGAAAACACAATATTGTAGAGGGCTCTAACTTTAGCAGAAGAATTTACAGAAATACGGCAATATAAGTGTTTCAGATTGACGTTCCAGCACTAAAATGAGTACAGTGTGTCAGTCGCCTTCTGGGACGGAAAAGTGGCATCGGTTCTGGCATTTGATCAGGCTCCTATAATGAGAGAGATTAGCACAACAGCATTCAAACAGCAGATGTTCACAAGGGGTTGTCAGTGTAAATGTCTGCTTTGTGAACTGCAGGGGAACAGCTCCACACTAAACTGATGATACAAATGAAAAAGTAAAGAGGTTGTCAGGAGGGGAAAAGAAGGGGAATCAATTATCAAACGTCTGTTTACATACAGAGAATTTACAAATGAATGAATGAGTGAATGATGGGAAGTGGGATTTGCAGCCTCAAGGGGAAAAGAGGATTTTGTCAAGGAAGACAAAATGCTAGTGAGTCATTCCTTGAAACAGATGCCTTTTCTAGTTTGGTGGTGATTTTTGAAATAAATTTATGTTAAGGTTTGAAACATTCTATCAGATATAGAATGTCTTCAAGTTTTAACAAACTGCTTTTGGCATCTCAAGCTAAGTTTATGAAAAAATGAATATGTTTGGGCATTAAGAGAAAGAGGGAAGAAATGGGGAAGAACATTTCAAACCAAAATGGCTGCTGCTCTCCACGTTATCAAGGTTATTTCTTTGGATCATTAACACTTAACAGCCAATAATAGAATTATTACTAAAAATGTGTTAGTATTAGTAAAAATAAATACATTTATTAAAAATAAATGATTTTACTATCTTGTTTAATGAGAAGGGGTGGATATGTTATGTTTGACGATTCTTATCAAGCATGAAAAAAAAAGCTTGGCTCAAAAAAAAAAAAAAAAAGAAACTGATCACTTCGGCTTCTATATGCCATTTAAAATGACTCTTAAAAAACTCTTTACTATTATTTAAGGCAAATAAGTAGTGTGAAAGGACACATTAATGGACAAAGATATATGATCCTGTTTTAATTCAAAATTATAAACGTCATCGGTAATAATATAAAATTATAAAAAGTAATTATAAAAGTTACTGATCTAATTTGAATGGGAAAGCCAAATGCTTTATCATGTAAAAGTATCTGGTATTAATACTTTTTTAAAAATGACTGGCTGTACAGCAATGAATGTACTCTTTTAAAATGCATGAAAAATACAATAATTAAAGGGTTAGTTCACCCAAAAATTAAAATTCTGTCATTAATTACTCACCCTCATGTCGTTCCAAACCTGTGAGACCTTCGTTCATCTTCGGAACGCAAATTAAGATATTTTTGATGAAATCGGTGAGCTCTCTGACAGCAATTTAATTACCACTTTCAAGGCCCAGAAAGTTAGTAAAGACATCGTTAAAATAGTCCATGTGACTACAGTGGTTCAACCTTAATTTTATGGAGCGACGAGAATACTTTTTTTTTTTCACAAAAAAAAAAAAAAACCACTTTCTTCAACAATCTCATCACATCTGTGCCAGTCTCCTACGCTGTTGACGTAGTGTAAACAATGCATCACTTCCGAGTTCTACGGCTCACCATTGGCTAGCTCCTGCGTCAGCATCACATGTATGCGTCGTGGTGCTCATGTAAACAGCATCGGCCAATGGTAAGCCGGCGTTCTGACGTAGTAGAAAGTGCTGCACTGTATTTACTACGTCAACTGCGTAGGAGACTGGCACAGACGAGAATAAATTGTTCAATAAAGTCGTTATTTTGGGGGGTTTTTGCGCACAAAAAGTATTCTCGTCGCTTCATAAAATTAAGGTTGAACCACTGTAGTCACATGGACTATTTTAAAAATGTCTTTACTACCTTTCTGGGCCTTGAAAGTGTTAATTAAATTGCTGTCTATGGAGGGGTCAGAGAGCTCTCGGATTTCATCAAAAATATCTTCATTTGTGTTCTGAAGAGGAACGAAGGTCTTACGGGTTTGGAACAACATGAGGGTGAGTAATTAATGACAGAATTTTCATTTTTGGGTGAACTAACCCTTTAACAACAGAATTAAATAGGATTTGTATAAATAGAACAAAATATAACAGATTTTGAATGAATATATTTAAACTTGCAAAACACTTAGCAAATGTTGTGTGAAGTGCACATGTGAGTGTCTTTGTCGCTAAACAACTACATTACTGATAAAAAAAGCACAATCAATATGTCAACTGATCACATTCCACGTTCACTATTCAAGACTAGCTGTTTTTTCCTATTGCGAAATCGCAATTTAGAAACTAATTATTCCATGAAGGTTACAGTTCCCTTCCTATAAAACCGCACAGCTGTTTCTAAATGGGGTAAGGAGGGGAGAGGCCTGCTTTGGTTAAACCAAACAGATGTTGCATATTTGGAAACACGTGCCGCATTAACACACTCTCTAAATTGAAGGGCTCCATGTTCTTTCCCTTTCTCTGTCTCTCTTCCTCCATCCCTGTAAAAGTACAATTAGAGCTATTGGAGCAGGAGGCAAAAGCAAAACGTCAACATCATTAAAACACACAAGCAATTAGACCCAGTATATCTCCCACTCAGAGAGGATTCACAACCGCCCTACTCAGAGGCAAGCTTTAAGGTGAAATCCTACCACATTCAGGCCTTTTATTTGAACAAAGCCAGATAACAACATAAATGTGCAGAGCTGAGTAACAAATTGCAGTAATTCAGGCTGGATACACGGCATGTTGTCTTATCATAGAAACTGGGTTTTGTGATACCCATATAAAACCCGAAGGCATTTCAGAAACAATATGTTATCAAGTCCAAGTAATGCATGCCACACATAATCAAAGGCCTATAAAAATTAATGAGTAGAATTATACATGCATCCTCATCAGCATATTTTATATTCATTGCACTGACTTATATTAGCATTTAAATGACCTGTAGTCGATCATTATTATTAATATTATCAGCAGTAAACAACTAAACAAAGAGAAAAATGCTATTTATGACCATCTAAGACCATAGTAAAGTCGTAGTGAGGTGTACTAACTGTTTGACAATACAATTATAATGGCTTGTTAGCACTGTCCTCTCAGCCTGTTTGTGTTCTCTGAAAGGCTCATAAATAGCTGCCAATTGGTGGCTTTCCAAAGCAATCTACAGGCAGCAGCAAGTTTATGTGTTGAATAACTGCTTTATAGAATGACACCAAATGACACAGTCTATCAATTCTTCTTGGTAGCTTGTTAATTTGTCTGGCACTGTCCATGCACGAATTTGAACAGCAGCCATTCAAACTCTTAACAAACACTCTGCAACCTTTGCCACAAGTTGCAATGGCTTGCCTTTCCAATAAAAATCTGATTCTGCCTCATTCTTATAATTTCTCAACATTCAGTGAAAAAAGTTAAAAAAATAAACACATATATACAGTATGATCCAAAAATAAAAAATTCTGTCATCATTCACTCACCCTCATGTCATTCCAAACCTGTATGACTTCCTTTATTAAGATATGTTGGACTTTTTCAACAGTTTTGTTGTCCATGCAATGACAGTCAACAACATTGGATTCCAATGATTTTGTGTGTGTGTGTGTGTACATGATTTTCTATCCCAGGGGGACTTCAACCTGAATGCACACTGACTCATGGGGACTCGTGTCACCAGGAAACAAGCTTATAAAAGTAAGTAAGTGTTGTGTGATGGGTAGATTTAGGGGTAGGGTTAGTGCAAGGGAATAGAATATACAGTTTGTACAGTATAAAACCATTATGTCTATGGAGAGTCCCCACAAAGATAGTGAACCAGACATGAGTATGTGTGTGTGTTTCACAGAAGAAAGTCATACTGGTTTGGAATAACATGAATAAATGGGTGAAAAAAATTCTGTCAGAATTTTCATTTTTTTGTGTGAATTACCATTTTCCCATTAAATATTCATTGGTGTTGCACATGAATTGAAATAATGTATACTTTGAATGCACTGTAAATCACTGTGGATTTAGGCATCCGCCACATATAAACATACATGTGCTGAACTTGGTTCATCAAACCCAAAAGGATTTCACTTCCTCTTTCTCATGCCATTTAAAACGTCTCTATTCAAAATAATCTCAGATCAAAATAATCAAAATAATGTTCATGACTATTTTTAGTACTAATGGGACACATTCACCTTCACGGACACAGATAAATTATCCTGCAATAATTAAAATGCAGGATTTTAACAACTTTTTTTTCTACTAAAAAACATTAAACATTAAAATAGTGTAAATGTGACAGCCAATACATGTAATACATACATCTCACTAAAAATTACATCTCAATTAAAATACATCATGGAAAAGCATTTGAAGTCTTAGAAAGAAAGTCATACAGGTTAGGAACGACATGAAGGTGATTAAATGATGACAGAATGTTTGGGTGAACTATCCCCTTTAACATTAAAAATTAATTGGACAAAAATGTATACCTTGAATGCAGTGTCTGCCAGATGCATAAATCTAAACATAAATGTGTAGTTTTAACAAACCGATAGAAGGTATCCTCACAGAGAGCTTCTTTAACTGTTTACACAAGGCTTAAATTCCAGTATATTGTGAAAGCTGGGATATGGATTGTGACTGGTGTGATTGTGCTATCACCTTCTCCAGGCTATTTGAGCCAATTAAAATGCATAGTGTCACAGTGGCAAAAGCTGGACTCTTTGATGGAAGTGCTCCTGGTGTGAAAGCCATCCCATCAATACAGATGGTCTTTTCCTATGAGCCCTGTGGCAAAATGACTTCAGGGGGAATGGAATAGCAGTGAGGGAGATGTTATGGAATGAGACATTTTCAATTTTTTAGCACTGGTATTTCCATTACCTGACACAAAGACTGTGTAGAGCCATAGGGCTTCATATCACATGGGTAAGCTGCTGAATAAACTATGAGCAGAATAAATGAAATAATGACAGAATGGAAGATTAAATGATTTTTTGGGGGATTTTTTTTTCTCTGCTTTGGTAATTGTACCTGGTCTGTACAGGTCTACTGTGGTCTTTTCTTGCGAATCCCTATTTTTAGAAGGCGTACAGAGAGGGGGAATTAACTCGACAGCCCAGTGCTGTTTAAAATAGTTTTGAATTGAGTCTAGCATGTCACACCTCAGGACACGTCAACTTTTCACAGTACTTCATGTCCATTACCCAAAAGCAAAGGCTTAAAATTATGACAGAGCCTTTAAAGAGCCTTTAATATCACACAACCTCAATAACAGAACACGGTGCACAGTTAATGAATGTGCCCGTGTGCATCCAGCCATTGGTGAGGTCATAAAGCTGCCACATTACGCTTGTTTTTCCAGTAAAGAGGGGAAGGGGTTCAGGCACCACAGACATAGGTTTAGGTAACTTGACATACAGTACGTTACCTGTGTCTCGACTGGCCTCTTTAAGAAGCACAAAGCAAAACAATAAGATCAATCTATAGCTCTGGTCAATTTCGGAAAATAGTAGATAACAAGAATATAACAGTTGCAATAAAATGCATGTCAACAGATGAGTAATACATGTGCATTTTCCATGTACACAGCCAGCAGAGGTCTCTATTACATAAAAAAAAATAAAAAAATAAATTAATGTCCTCTGCTGGATTAGCAGATTTCTACACAAATATTAAAAAATATCATTAAATTTCTCAGTGTAAAGACGAAGAATTTGCACAATATTTAGAGCTGTCAAATCATCTGAACTTAAATGAATGGAACATGTAAAGGTTTTAATAAGTGACTTTGACTTTAAGACAGGCAGTACACAGACAGCACCTGCTCATCAGTACATTGACATGATTCTTGGTTTATTATCTACAGTGGGGAGAACAAGTATTTGATACACTGCCGATTTTGCAGGTTTTCCTACTTACAAAGCATGTAGAGGTCTGTAATTTTTATCATAGGTACTCTTCAACTGTGAGAGACGGAATCTAAAACAAAAATCCAGAAAATCACATTGTATGATTTTTAAATAATTAACTTGCATTTTATTGCATGACATAAGTATTTGATCACCTACCAACCAGTAAGAATTCCGGCTCTCAGAGACCTGTTAGTTTTTCTTTAAGAAGCCCTCCTGTTCTCCACTCATTACCTGTATTAACTGCACCTGTTTGAACTCGTTACCTGTATAAAAGACACCTGTTCACACACTCAATCAAACAGACTCCAACCTCTCCACAATGGCCAAGACCAGAGAGCTGTGTAAGGACATCAGGGATAAAATTGTAGACCTGGGCTACAGGACAATAGGGAAGCAGCTTGGTGAGAAGGCAATAACTGTTGCCGCAATTATTAGAAAATGGAAGAAGTTCAAGATGACGGTCAGTCTCCCTCGGTCTGGGGCACCATGCAAGATCTCACCTCGTGGGGCATCAATGATCATGAGGAAGGTGAGGGATCAGCCCAGAACTACACGGCAGGACCTGGTCAATGACCTGAAGAGAGCTGGGACCACAGTCTCAAAGAAAACCATTAGTAACACACTACGCCGTCATGGATTAAAATCCTGCAGCGCACGCAAGGTCCCCCTGCTCAAGCCAGCGCATGTCCAGGCCCGTCTGAAGTTTGCCAATGACCATCTGGATGATCCAGAGGAGGAATGGGAGAAGGTCATGTGGTCTGATGAGACAAAAATAGAGCTTTTTGGTCTAAACTCCACTCGCCGTGTTTGGAGGAAGAAGAAGGATGAGTACAACCCCAAGAACACCATCCCAACCGTGAAGCATGGAGGTGGAAACATCATTCTTTGGGGATGCTTTTCTGCAAAGGGGACAGGATGACTGCACTGTATTGAGGGGAGGATGGATGGGGCCATGTATCGCGAGATCTTGGCCAAGAACCTCCTTCCCTCAGTAAGAGCATTGAAGATGGGTCATGGCTGGGTCTTCCAGCATGACAACAACCTGAAACACACAGCCAGGGCAACTAAGGAGTGGCTCCGTAAGAAGCATCTCAAGGTCCTGGAGTGGCCTAGCCAGTCTCCAGACCTGAACCCAACAGAAAATCTTTGGAGGGAGCTGAAAGTCTGTATTGCCCAGTGACAGCCCCGAAACCTGAAGGATCTGGAGAAGGTCTGTACGGAGGAGTGGGCCAAAATCCCTGCTGCAGTGTGTGCAAACCTGGTCAAGAACTACAGGAAACGTAGGATCTCTGTAATTGCAAACAAAGGTTTCTGTACCAAATATTAAGTTCTGCTTTTCTGATGTATCAAATACTTATGTCATGCAATAAAATGCAAATTACTTAAAAATCATACAATGTGATTTTCTGGATTTTAGATTCTGTCACTCACAGTTGAAGTGTACCTATGATAAAAATTACAGACTTCTACATGCTTTGTAAGTGGGCAAACCTGCAAAATCGGCAGTGTATCAAATACTTGTTCTCCCCACTGTATGTTCCCCAAGGGCAGTTATATATTGGCAAAAGTCTGAGATCACAGGTCAAAATGTAACATTTTTTCTAACTGAATAATAATAATTTGAGAAACTGAATGCACAATAATTTGAGAGAAAACCATAATTAATTTCAAGCAGACTTTGAATATCAGATTTTCAATATGGTCTCTGTGAACTCTGTGAACCAATAATAAACATTTCATTGTGATATTGTAACCGAAAAATGATTTATATTAAAATTCTATACAATTTTGAGTTAATACTAAAAACTAAATCAACAAACAGCTATATAACACACTACATGAAAGCATAAAAGGGGCACTTTAAATGTTACCAATGAATTTAGGCATCACAATATCATAATGCACGGTATGAAAAATGGATTTTGCGATTTGCTATTAACTTTAAGTGAGGGTTAGATGATGGTAAAGAAAATCTCTAATATTGACTGATAACCAGTATGGTACAGATAGTACCGTCTAGTGAAGACTCTGTACTAGACTTTCTCTGAACATGCAGTATTTTAGAGAGCTAAGTTCTCCATTATGCTATGGTGCTTTCATGTATTAAAATACTGAGAACAGTAAAAACAAACATGACAAACAATCAAACAAGTTTTTTCTTACCACTGTAGTGAATGATTCTTTCTGTTGAATCTCCCTCTCCAAACCTTGTTATCGGTGTGAGGCGGACCTGATAGGCCTCGGGTTTAATGAGTTCGGTTAGGTTGTAGGTAAGTAGTTCTCCTTTCTGGATATTGTCTTCTATTGGGATTTCCTGCTCCCACCATCTCTGATGCCCCGTCTGAGGTAAAGAGCATAATTACAGGTTCGTTATTCCAACATCTAATGATTAAGCATCAAGCCAGCACATACATAAGTAATGATCCTCCAAAAGGTCCTTTTAATAACACAGGGAGTCTCCAGGGAACAAAAAACATACATCTTGATATGATGTCTCTGCCCTAATAATTAAAAACATAATTTAAACATACTAATATTATAATATAACACACTGTGCATAATATTAAAAAGGTCTGAGCACCTCTCTTTCTGTGTCCACAGAGCTATTATGATATAAAGTCTATTTCTCTCTCTCAAAAGTATTGGGACACCCCTCCAAATCATTGAATTCACGTGTTCCAATCACTTCCATGACCACAGGTGTATAAAATCAAGCACCTAGGCATGCAGACTGCTTCTCAAAACATTTGTGAAAGAATGGGCCGCTCTCAGGAGCGCAGTGAATTCAAGCGTGGTACCGTGATAGGTTGCCACCTGTGCAATAAGTCCATTCATGAAAATTCCTCACTAGTAAATATTCCACAGTCAACTGTTAGTGGTATTATAACAAAGTGGAAGCAATTGGGAACAACAGCAACTCAGCTACGAAGTGGTAGGCCATGTAAAATCACATAGCGGGGTCAGCGCATGCTGAGTCGCACAGTGCGCAGAAGTCACCAATTTTCAATAGCTACAGACCTCCAAACTTTGTGTGGCCTTCAGATTAGCTCAAGAACAGTGCGTAGAGAGCTTCACGGAATGGGTTTTCATGGCTGAGCAGCTGCATCCAAGCCTTACATCACCAAGTGCAATGCAAAGCGTAGGATGCAGTGGTGTAAAGCATGCCGCCACTGGACTCTAGAGCAGTAGAGACGTGTTCTCTGGAGTGACAAATCACGCTTCTCTGTCTGGCAATCCGATGGACGAGTCTGGGTTTGGCGGTTGCCAGGAGAACGGTATTTGCCTGACTGCATTGTGCCAAGTGTAAAGTTTGATGGAGGGGGGATTATGGTGTGGGGTTGTTTTTCAGGGGTTGGGCTTGGCCCCTTAGTTCCAGTGAACGGAACTCTTAATGCGTCAGCATACCAAGACATTTTGGACAATTTCATGCTCCCAACTTTGTGGGAACAGTTTGGGGATGGCCCCAAACCAGTGCACAAAGCAAGGTCCATAAAGACATGGATGAGCGAGTTTGGTGTGGAGGAACTTGACTGCCTGCACAGAGTCCTGACCTCAACCCGATAGAACACCTTTGGGATGAATTAGAGTGGAGACTGCGAGCCAGGCCTTCTCGTCCAACATCAGTGCCTGACCTCACAAATGCGCTTCTAGAAGAATGGTCAAAAATTCCCATAAACACACTCCTAAACCTTGTGGAAAGCCTTCCCAGAAGAGTTGAAGCTGTTATAGCTGCAAAGGGTGGGCCAACTCCATATTAAACCCTACGGATTAAGAATGGGATGTCATTAAAGTTCATGTGCATGTAAAGGCAGGCGTCCCAAAATTTATGGCAATATAGTGTATATTTTTTTAAGTTAAGAACACAATCTTATTTACTTCAAATTGAACTTTTCTGATTACAATAGCACCAGCCAATAGCATTAATCAAAATGCACTGGCACTTTCTGAAATGACCCAACTTGTCTGATGCAAATCAGTACAAATTCTCTAAACAAACACCTACACACAGCAGAGGTGACATTTTCAAACGATGCTTTTCACGGAGGAACGAAAGCGCATGAGATTACAATCATAAAAAGTTCCTGAATCGGCAAAAAATAAACACTACTGAATTTTTAGTGAGATATGTGAGCCTGCTAATTGATTTTGACGAGGCATTTTAGCTCCATGACCCTCTCAATTACCTTTTTACAGCAAGTTGAATTAGTGCAATATTAGAAGAAGTCAATTCATTCCTTTAGCTCGGGCTTGAAGGAAAGCATAAATGGATTTTGGCTGATGCCTCTTATCGTTATTGTGGTAGATGAGAGGACATATCTAATTAAAACCCAGCATCTATTAAATCTTCCTGGATCTCCTGAAGTGAACTGCTGGGCAGTAAATAAACCAACATAACTGTTCTAATCGCAAACAGAGAATCTGAAAGTTGTGAAAATGTTTGAGATACTCTAGGCTTTCATTTGCATAGTCTCATGTCAACTCAGCAACTCAAAGACATCATACATCTTTCATTACAAATATGTATTAAATAAGGATTAAAAGTTTCCATTTCCAGTGAGGGTAAGCACAAAAGGTTATTTGAGGGAAAAACTGTGAGTGTCAACTAAACATAAAAAGGACGTTTAAAACCCATTTTGCTTCCATAATCTGGCATACACATAGGGCCAGATTTAAACTAAACTAAACAGGGCAAATTAGCGTGAGAGCGCAATTCCAAAAAACGCGCTGATGGGAGTGGAAAGTTCTGTGCGTGATCTACTGACGACGCGCAAATGAAAGAACACAGACGCAACTGGATCATTTCCATAATGACCAACGCAATCTACCAAGAGCAGTGCAAATAAGTGTCTGGTTTAAGGCATGCTTTTTTTGGGTGGTAAATAATGGTGCAAACACCAATAAATTGACAAGTGCAAACCTTAGTAAATCACCTTTGCGTGATTCATTTAAATACTCTCCTCCCATAAATTTTGCGTCTGAAAGGGAAACTCCTACAAATGCATATGCAATAAGGTCAGCCAAAAAAATAACTCTCCACGCCTTTTCAGCGCTAATTTCTCACTGCGTGTCTTTGGTAAATCCTGACAGTAGTTTTTTAACACCAAAAGAGGGTTTGCACTGGCGCAAGCTGTTATTAAATCTGGCCCTAACTGTTTGAAACTTTGGGGGCAGTCATTTTTTTGTTTTGAACAAAATATTTTTGTTCTGAACAAAATATTTTTGTTCAGCAAGGACACATTAAATTGTTTGAAAGTCACAATAAATGCATTTACATTGTTACAAAAAATCGATTTCAAACAAATGCTGTTCTTTTGAACTTATATTATTTAAAGAGTCCTGAAAAAAACGTATCATGATTTCCACAAGAAAATATTAAGCAGCACAACTGTTTTCAACATTGATAATAATAATAATAATAAATGTTTCTTGAGCAGCAAATCAGCATATTATAATGATTTCTGAAGGATCATGTGACACTGAAGACTGGAGTAATGATGCTGAAAATCACAGGAATAAATTGCATTTTAAAATATATTAAAATAGAGAACAGTTATTTTAAATTGTAATAATATTCCACAATATTACTGCACTGTCGTTTCAATCAAATAAATGCAGTCTAAATACAAGAGACTTCTTTCAAAAACATTAAAAAATTCTTAGCAAGAATCTAAACTGGCTGTTTGTCCAACCAGTGATAGATGGGTCTTTTCTTTATTAGCATTATCATTACTACGGGTCAGTAATTATTTTCTGTTTGCATGGATTGTGGTGATCTTTTGGCCATCATGTGCACAGTTGGTCAGATTAATTGTGAACATTTGCAAACTTGAACCTTTTCCACGACAACTATTTAACAAGCTGTAGATGCACAACAAGGGGGAGGACACTGTTGTGCGGTGGCCGTTGATCTTGGCCGCAAGAATACGGTCTCAGAGCTTTGCTGATTGACAGCCGTACACAGACTCCCTCGGCAGTCAGCCTCGTCACTGCGGGTCTCACCGGATTCAAATACAAGATGATTGGTTAAATCAGTGGGGCGAGAGAGAGGAGGGGAGGGTGGCAGCAATAGCCCTGAGAAGTTGCCAGTGTTCCCATCAGGGTCTCTCTCTCTCCTGGTAACGAGATTTCCATCGCCAAATCCAATTACTGTTTATTGCTTCTGTGAGATTTCTAATTCCATGCCTGCAGATCTCGTAGAGGGCAAAAGCATCGGTGAAGGCATATATAAGGAAAGATAGACCGTTCTTCCCCCAAAGCACCTTACTTCTGCAATGCATCATACAACAACAGCTTATTTCAAAGTCTCTCCTTTTTAAAAAGAGAGAAAAAAAAATCAATACATTCATAAGTGATATCATCACAAACTTTCAGCAGCATTTGATCTTATCTATGTAAATTCGCTAAACCCAAAACTCAATTAAACCCCACTGAAGAGAATCATAGAAGATTGTTTTCATATGCCAAAAAAATGACTCTTAACCTTCTCCAAACAAAACTAGAAAAACGCGATGTCAAGATTTTTTTACACTAGCACAAAACACTTGACATGGAGCATCCTTCAACACCACATTTGGGTGCGATTTCATTAAAGAACTGAAACGCATCTGCTTTTTTCATGTGGTTTGGTGTGCACAGCTCCAGGGACCTTCTGTTTCTTCCAACACAGCACTCAAATCTTAACACATCCTTGAGCAAGACACTCTAAACCTTGTTGTGGATGTGAGAGGCCAATATTGAAGCACACAGCCCTCACACCGAAGGAGAGTGTGAAGAGGACAGGGGCAGAGAACACACATGGGCTGACAAAACAACCTTGCAGAACCAACCAGCTCTGACGAAATACTTCAAATTTGGTGCCGCTGATATAATACCAAACTTAAGTCTGTGGAATGTGAAAATAATCTATTGTGATCCAAGAAAGTGACCTTGGCTGAGAAGTGACCCTGTATACATGAGAAAAATGATCGTTCTTGCCACAGAATATCAATACTTGTGTCAATGTGCAACAGTGGCGAAGCTACGGGTGGGCCCATTTTGGATTGCAGGAGGGTTCATAGTTTCCCCTCTCCCTGTAGGTGCATTTCACACACTTGTCAAAATGAAAATTCGTTAGTTTCTGTCGGTCCCGCCCAGGAGTTGAATTTGAAAATTGTGAAGCAAATATCAATCAGTCGATACTTTAAAAGCCTAATTTGGATATATATTTGGATATGTACTGCTGCAAGAAACCAAGCAATGAAACGTGCAATTCCCATAACAATTGATTATGAGATCATCCCAGTGTTTAATATTGCAGAAGGATATGCAAAGACATTTATAGTGTATAGTTATAGTTAAAAGGTTCTAAACATTAATTCATATTGTCGCTGTCGTGCAGAAACCTCATACCTCATATCTATTTTATTATTATTATTTTTTTCATATATCATTACTATTTGTCACCCTTTACGTCTCTCTGTGGGTTTTGAACTATTTAACCAATGAAGAGTATTAAAAAAAACCTTGTAACTCCATTGGCTCTTCAAACTACCTGTCAAACCTCATAACTCCACACACTGAACGAAGTGCCGCACGCTGTTTGGAGACAGATCTCTGCTTGTTTACAATATTAGGGTAAATAAAGAACTGTTTTTTTGAATAAGTACAGCGTTTTCTTTACTCAAGAAACACTATGGGCCCTATTTTAATGATCTGAGTGCATGGTCTGAAGCACATGGCGCAGGTACAGGTGATGAAAAGACCCACATTTAAATAATTAATTGTTGATAATATTTTCTTCTGCAGCAGCTAACAATCACAATCACATTAGATTGTATATGTTCAAATCTGGCAAATTAAGACATGGCAGGTTTGACAGTGATGTCTTGTAACCAGTTTTGACAAACCACATTTCACTATGCACCTATTTAAATCGCACAAATGAGATTTAGATCTGCCAGGGATCTCCGTTCTATACAGTCACTGAACAGAACGAACAGTTGACTAAAAATCTCCTTAGAAAATCACATAGCTTTGGTATGAGACGTGAGTAAATAATAATGAGAGAATTTTCATTTTTAGCTGAACTATCCCTTTAAATGTACACCTACAGTACTGGTAAAATGGCACAGCATTTGATACTTCTCTTCAGGCTGGTAATCTATTTTGTCAGGATACACATCGCGAGACATGTGGCAAAACTGCCAACAGCAGAAGGAAAACGTGAAGTTTCACATTCAGCAGAGGCTTGACGCCAAAGGCTTTCTCTGGGGTCACTCACGAGAGAAGCATTATTATATTTTTATAATGTAATTTTCATCTGATTCTCATTACCTTAGCTTAAGAATTCAAAATACAGTTTCCCTCCTGGTTTCTCAGTAAACCATCTGTGCTCTGAACCGTATATACTTGCCCCTTTCAGTAAATCTTAGGTTTGTTGCAGTTTGGCAATGAATTTTGATGACGAAACAAACCAAGCTCAATTACGACACTCTCATTTGAGCACACAGCACACTTTAAGGCATTTTTGGCTATTCTGCATTACATACAAACCTGACATTTCCCTTCTTCTGAACATGACCTTTATTCAAATACCATCATCAGAGAAATGAATACAACCCTCCTTTTTTTGGTCAGAGAAACAGAGAAACATTATCCTCAAAACGCAAGGTTAATTTGAAACACACACACACACGCACACACATCAGTGTTAACCTTTTAAGAGGAACTACCCCAGTAATCCAATGGTGAACATAGGAAAAACAAACCCCACTTAGAATATCAGCACTGAAATTCATAGTCAGACTGAATGAAAATCTACATGATCTTCTACAGCACTGCTACATCAGCACTCACCATTCGCTTTTCTTATGAATAAAAGGAAAGGTCAAATAATCTCTCTAGCGGTACTGGAACTCACTGGTTACACAAGAAGGTGTGTGCTCGCTAAATAACAACTGTCTTTGCGATTCAAGTATAACACAGAGTAAAAACATCCCCATTCACCTGCTCTCATCGAAAGTACTTTTGCCTCGTTTTGTTCTACCTTTTTTTGTTCTGCATTGTAATATATGTTGCCGGTCGGAGGTAAAATGGCTTGTTGCTATGGCAACTGGGCTCACTTCTCATTCATGACATCGTTCAGCAAATCTTGTTGTATAAAGACGAGCACAGAAGGAGTTGGGGATGAAGGGAGGATGGGGGGAGTTGATATAAAGAGAACAAGACATTCTGCCCTTATGCAAATTCTAACCTAAACACCTTTTTGTGCACTGAGATACATCAACTCCACATGGGAGAAAGGAAATTATATTTTGTGTAAATAAGAACCTCATTAGTATTTGATCGAAGATATCCAAGAAAAAAAGAGCTGATTTGCAATTCAAAACATGGCAATTAAAGCAAATTATGATTCTTTTTTCACTGCATACTTGGGGGCAACCTAAGAAAAGTTAATAAAAGAACTCTTTGCAAGTGTTAATATACTAAGTTTATGAAATCAAATTATTTGGATAGCCAGCTTAATTACGAACAGGGTCAAAGGTGAAGATGTGCTGATCTCAAACAGAAGGTTTTGTGAATTAAACCAAAACTTTCCTCACAGCAGGTTCATCTGGAAGTTCAAAAGGCGAAGCAGTGCTGATCTATGAGCATCTCAAAACCTCCTTAATGCATATTTAAGTACTTCCACCCTGCAGCACTAAAACTCTGCTTATATCTATATGCATGAGTTACGTGTAAGGCAAATGCTAAACATAGAAACGTCATTTATTCTACGTATCCATTGGGAAGCCTGCAACTGCACGCCTAAGCATTGTCTACTCTCTTTACTGGTATATATGAACAACATAGGATGACTAAATATAGACTAACCCGTCCACAAATGCAGTCAAGCGATACAAACCGACCCTTAATTTATGCTCTTAATGTCAGTTTGTGTCCGCTGCATTTCTAATGCAGTTTAGAACCATGATACAAAAAAAATCCTTGTTTCCTATAAAATATATTTGTTTCAGTTTCCTTCTTTTTTTAACAGCAGAGACTGAAAAATGGACATTTACTTGAGCTCCAAAAAAGAGTGAGATATTAGAATCTGGAATAACAATATGCACATACACTCTTACCTGTGCTGTGCACGCAAAATATGAACCGCTTTCATTAGTGTAACCACTCCAGCGTGCCCCCTGGTAATAAGACTTCACACAAGACTTATTTTGTCATAATGCACACTAATGGCAATGAGATCCGTTTGTAAATAAGGTTTTATGCTAGCATTAGCCCACGCGTAGGCCCAAGGACATGGTACCTTTAGATACTTCATCCGGTGTGATGTAAATTGCATATTTTCAGAGAACGCCCATGCCTCGATGTCGTGCCAAGTCTTTGAATTAGCTCGCAGGCCAGTTTGATGACTGCAGAGTGGTGTTTGCTACAGTACTGACACAAATCCTCTGCTGCAATGGCGATTAATATATTCTTGTTATGGTACTGTAAATGTGGAACTGTATCCTAGCACACTGTCTTTCTGCACAAACAATTTATAGACTGAAAAGGTGGCCTTTTGTCATTTACGTTACAGATTGAAAGAGAAACACATCAGCAATTGTGTGCTTCTCAGTGTGAAACAGTGTCCATGAAAGTGCAGAAGAGTGTCCTTGAATCTTTACTGTGGGTAGAAGGCTTGATGTATTAGCATTTAAAGGGTGTACTGTATGTGTGCGTTTATGTATCTATATCAGTGGCGTTTTCTATAAGGAGGCCAAATATAACAAATATAACCAAAAATATAACAAATAATCACAAAATATGTGGCTGAATAATTCAAAAGTGACACCAGTGGGCTGGGTTTCAGAAGGCTGCAACACCTCTTTTGCCTTCAGTGAGATCACATTGAGATCCCAAAGGATAAATGTGAGGTGGAAATGGCGAGACACTTGATAGTCATTTGAGATCTGTGACTGGTTGGTTACCCTGTTAGTGCGATAACGCCTGCCTATCATGTCCCCTAATCAACCACACTGGAGGAAATGGACAATCTAATCTAATCTCGTATGTCACAAATTTTTATCATGTTTGAAAGATTTAAGGGTTTTCATTAACAACCTGTTTTATTTTAAGAAAGCAACCATTCATTTATTTATGTTTTTATATTTAACTTCATAGTAATTTATAATCATTAGTCATTAATATAGTTGATTTATCATTTATTAATATTATTATTATTTGATTTCCATCATTTATTAATTTTATCATTTAATCATTTCATTATTATTATTCATGTCATTTTATGTTTTTACACTGAACAAAATTATAAACGCAACACTTTTGTTTTTGCCCCCATTTTTCATGAGCTGAACTCAAAGGTCTAAGACTTTTTCTATGTACACAAAAGGCCTATTTCTCTCAAATATTGTTCACAAATCTGTCTAAATCTGTGTTAGTGAGCACTTCTCCTTTGCCGAGATAATCCATCCACCTCGATGGTGTGGCATATCAAGATGCTGATTAGACAACATGATTATTGCACAGGTGTGCCTTAGGCTGGCCACAATAAAAGGCCACTCTAAAATGAGCAGTTTTACTGTATTGGGAGGGTCCTGGGGGGGTCCAAAAAAAAGTCAATATCTGGTGCGACCACCATTTGCCTCACGCAGAGCAACACATCTCCTTCGCATAGAGTTGATCAGGTTGTTGATTGTGGCCTGTGGAATGTTGGTCCACTCCTCTTCAATGGCTGTGCGAAGTTGCTGGATATTGACAGGAACTGGAACATGCTGTCGTATACGCCGATCCAGAGCATCCCAAACATGCTCAATGGGTGACATGTCCGGTGAGTATACTGGCCATGCAAAAACTGGGATGTTTTCAGCTTCCAATTGTGTACAGATCCTTGCAACATGGGGCCGTGCATTATGATGCTGCAACATGAGGTGATGGTCGTGGATGAATGGCACAACAATGGGCCTAAGGATCTCGTCACGGTATCTCTGTGCATTCAAAATGCCATCAGTAAAATGCACCTGTGTTCGCTGTCCATAACATACGCCTGCCCATACCATAACCCCACCGCCACCGCCACTCGATCCACAACGTTGACATCAGCAAACCGCTCACCCACATGACGCCATACACGCTGTCTGCCATCTGCTCTGTACAGTGAAAACCGGGATTCATCCGTGAAGAGAACACCTCTCCAAAGTGCCAGACGCCATCGAATGTGAGAATTTGCCCACTCACGTCGGTTACGATGACGAACTGCAGTCAGGTCAAGACCCCGATGAGGACGACGAGCATGCAGATGAGCTTCCCTGAGACGGTTTCTGACAGTTTGTGCAGAAATTCTTTGGTTATGCAAACCGATAGTTGCAGCACGATAATGCACGGCCCCATGTTGCAAGAATCTGTACACAATTCCTGGAAGCTGAAAACATCCCAGTTCTTGCATGGCCAGCATACTCACCGGACATGTCACCCATTGAGCATGTTTGGGATGCTCTGGATCGGCGTATACGACAGCGTGTTCCAGTTCCTGCCAATATCCAGCAACTTCGCACAGCCATTGAAGAGTGGACTAACATTCCACAGGCCACAATCAACAACCTGATCAACTCTATGCGAAGGAAATGTGTTGCACTGCGTGAGGCAAATGGTGGTCACACCAGATATTGACTTTTTTTTGGACCCCCCCGGACCGGACCCCCAAATACAGTAAAACTGCACATTTTAGAGTGGCCTTTTATTGTGGCCAGCCTAAGGCACACCTGTTCAATAATCATGCTGTCTAATCCGCATCTTGATATGCCACACCTGTGAGGTGGATGGATTATCTTGGCAAAGGAGAAGTGCTCACTAACACAGATTTAGACAGATTTGTGAACAATATTTGAGAGAAATAGGCCTTTTGTGTACATAGAAAAAGTCTTAGATCTTTGAGTTCAGCTCATGAAAAATGGGGGCAAAAACAAAAGTGTTGCGTTTATAATTTTGTTCAGTGTATATTTTATAATACTTATTTTACTTATTTCCTTGATCTTGCAATGCTTGCTATTGTTGTTAAATCTTACAATTGTGTGTTTTCAAGGGATGTTTGTCTTCACAGGTAGGAGATAAGAGAATGTCTCCATTTCAAGGTATTTATCGTCACAGGACGCTGTTGTGAAGCAGTAATTTTCCATTGTTTTTCCTTGGTATAATAACACTTGTTGGAATTGTACTGGCCAGACGAAGTCTGAGCACTGAGTAGTGTAACATCTAGATGAAGTCTGAGCATTGAAACATACGCAACTAAGATTATTCAATAAACGTATATAAGATTATTCGCCTCCTGCTTCTGCTCTTCTCTGGCTTCCTCAGTCAAACTCTCAGGCTGATAAAAGACTGTTAATAGAGTCTTGAGACAAGACTTCCTGTTGACAGGTTTGCTGGGATGCACACACCAGACAAACGGATATCTTTTGGTCCGGGGCTGGATTTGATATTTCTGATGTGGAGATTTCATCCAATCTAACATGTCCAAATCTAACTGAAAATCAATTTTTTTTTAACTAGTTAAAACACTACTAGTGTTTGAAGACACAAGGGGCCCTATCATACACCCGGCACAAAGTGTTTTTTGCTAGTTTTAACCCGACGCAGTTATCATTTTCACGTCCAGCACCATGTTTTTTAAATATCAAATGCACTTGCGCCCATCTGTTCGCCCATGGGTGTGCTGGTCTGAAACAAGGTGTGTTCAGATGTATTGTTGGCATGTTGCTATTTTGAGGCAACTGAAACGACTGCGCCATTGACCAACAAAAACCAGGTCTAAAGTCAATAGCGCAGTACTTTTTGTGTTATTTAAAGGGCGCGTTAATAATATGCACATATAGGCAGGTGCACAACGTGCGTACAGTCTGCTTGTTACACACACAGGGACGCGCAGCAGCACACAAACATGCCAAATATTAAAAATAAAAGGATTACAATGTAAAAGATTATTATTGTGTACATAAAGATAAAAATGCCTACATGCCATAATGGATAGTCATTGCATGTATCAGAATTACCTATTGGCAGTAATGACGAATGAAATTGGCTACTTATTTAACCAATCGTGGCAATACACACATGTATTTAAACTAACTCGTCAGGTTGAGGGTGTCTATAATCCGCCATTGGTGCAAGTGCAACGGGCCTTTAAAGGAAATGGGAGATGAAACTCTGATTGGTTTATTGCACGTTACGCCCAATACACACCCATGGCTCATTAAGAGACTAAGTACAACCCTTTTGGAACATGCGCCTTGCGCGCCGACCGTTTTTTCCAAGCGTGCCACACAAGTCCTGAAAACTGAAGCCAACGCGTCTCGATCGCCCTCAGGTGACTGGATGCAGTATAGGTCATAAAGCCCGCCCTCTCCATGCAATTTAATGGGACACAAGACAAACTAAACAATCAAATTACACTTCAAATAAATTTAAGTTTCTGTCATTTTAGGCTGTTTTTGTCACGCTGATGTAAGTTCAAGTGTTCGTTCTTTAAATAAGTTTTGTTTTAGTTAGTTATTTGACGCTATAAAAACAGGGGTGTGACGTTATGATTGACAGCTGCGATTGACAGCTTCTCTGAGCGTAGTAATCACTGAGGCACTAACGGACATTTTTCGGGAACTTCGGGAGGAGATTGGAGCTTTAATCTCTACATTTCCATAACTGTTTATTTCACAAAAAGTTGTTGATTAGGCAGGAGTGTGGGTGGGACCTTGATATCGTGCCTCAACTGAGCAGACTCGGGCTCCAAGTTGCTACTGCGCAGACTCAAGACCCAAGGTGTCAGCGCCATATTTGAACACTGGCGGCTTCACTTGCGTCAATGGAAGAAAGTGAAGGCGCGTCGTCCATCTTTTTTTTACAGTCTATGGTTTTTTCCGTTGCTAAACTAGCAAAAGTGGATTCATACACGCCCTAAGTGCACCTGCGCCATGCGCTTCAGACCATGCACTTAGATCATTAAAATAGGGCTGTACTAGTTAAAAGACTGAGGTCAGTAAGATTTTTAGGGGCCAAGCACCGAAGGTGCGTAGGCACCTATTGTATCCATTGTCGTTCTTATTATTATTATTCTTCCATTTTTTCTTCCGTTCTGGAAGCCCATAGAACCGCTTGCGGGAAAGTTACGAAATTTGGCACACAGATAGAGGACAGTCTGATCTTTCCCCATAGCAAATTTGGAGTCTCTAATGCAATCCCTCTAGCGCCACCAACTGTCCAAAGTTGCACTCACGTTTATGCTAATAACTTTTGAACCGTAAGGGCTATAAACAAAAATTTTCATCCGATTCCTTGGCTCAATACAATTCCATTCCTCCCGCCATTTTTCATTTTCCGAAAACCCTTTTTTCGAACTCTTCCTAGACCGTAGCTCCGATTTTCATGATCATCTTCAGACCTTGCAGAGAAAAAGTTATGGAATTTAAGTCGATTCGTCAAACCGTTCTCAAATAACATGCAAACTAATTAGATGAAGAGCACGCCAAAATGAACGTGTGGCTATATCTCCGCAATGCTATAGCGAATTCTGACCAAACTTGCTGTGTGTTATGAAAAACCATTATCTGAGGTTATCTGCACTGTTTCGGTACAGTGCCACCTAGTGGTCAGAATTTTTGCTTATAACTTCTGAACAGTGCAGAGTTGAACGATACCCAATTTTCCCATATTTTGAATTTTGTCGTAAAATGCTATATTTTACGAACACATTGGCATATAGTTATGAAACTCGGTATGTGTCTTTGGCCCCATGCCCTGAAGGTACTTAAAACGTTTCGGGGCAGCGCCACCTTGTGGTCAAGTTATAATGAAGTTTCCAAAAATGCTAATAAATTTTTATTAAATTGGCCTATTTTAATGAAAAGTAAAAACTTACTTTTAAACTTCTCCTAGACTCTTTGCCCAATTTTCACCAAAATCGAATCGTATCATCTTCAGACTGTGCTGACAAAAAAAAGGATTTTGTGTCGATAGACGAAACTGTTTGCATATACTGCAGCAACAAAGTTGACTCTGAGGCTGTACCTCTGCAATGCTTTGCACATTGACACCAAACTTTGCAAGTGTCATTGTCACCTCACTCTGACCACACCACATCAATTTGGTCACAATGACACCTATTGGTCAAAAGTGATAAACCATTAAATCAAATTGAATGATTGTACCTATGATTTTTCAGTCATTTTGCCTAAAATTATCTTAATATGTTTTTAATTGCTCATTGTTGCAGTTGGTCTGATACTCCCAGCCATATTGACATGACTTATCATGTGTTTGTGCTTGGCCCCGATAATTGCTGCTTGCAGCTATATATTTTTATTGTTTTAGGTTACATTTTATTTGGATATAATATCTGCAAAAACTTTATTTTGATGGTCCCCCTAACCCTAACCCTAACCTAACAGTCTACTAATACTCTAACTTACTGTAAAAGGTGTTCACTGGATGGCACATGAAAAAAAAAAAAAAACTCAAGAAAAGAGACCTCCTGAAATCAAAGCCTCCTCATTTCAGAAGACAAGTGCATGCTACTGATCTATATGTGTATGAGAACAAATAAGACAGACGTTAAGTTATCAGAGGGGGAATTATGAAGGTGAACAGTACGGGATTTCAAACCAGAGGGGAAAAGAGGAAGTCATGAGTGGGAAGAGATCTGATAAGTGCACCCTGCTGAGTTACTGAAGAAGCACTATGTGAGTGTTCAGAAGGGATGGCAGGCGGAGGGTGGCCCTGACTCTGAGATTCCTAACTCAGTCAGACTTTGTGAATTGAACAGAACAGAGTCATTATTTGTCATCACACGACAAGGGCTAGTAGAATTTATTTTCTGCATTTTTTATCTATTCAGTGGAACACAAAATATTTTTTTGTCCATACAATGAAACTCAGTGGAGACCAAAACATTAAATCCCATTGACTATCATTGTACAGCAAGGAAATGTTTTATTGTGTCTACTAGTGTCTACTAAAGAAAAATCTACTTTCAAATATTTGATGCCAAAAAAACATGAACCCTTTCCATTTCCAGTACAAAAGACAACTTTGTTTATGCCCATACTTCATGGATGTGTAAAATCAGCCAATCAGATTAGAGCTGGCCAGGATGATAAAATGTTTTTCAGTATTGTTAGCAAAATGCATCAGGCATTTTCACTGGATGAATTAGAAAAAGTATGCACATAAAGAAGTTCATTCCCAACTAAATATATACTTTTTTATTTGTAGTCCAGGCCCAAATGCCTTTGGTCAAGCTATGTACATATCATACAGAGTAATGTTTTGAAAGCATCACAGAGTGTTTACGCTCTTTGAGAAGTCATTCTGTAAAACAGGGACTCCCAAACTTTGTTGTCAGATGAAGCCCTTTCACCTAAAATATTTACTTGAAGTAACCCCCGAGATTTTAAGTTAATATTGCAATTACATTTCTTTTATGTCATTTAATGGTCACATGAGATGCAGGTAAACGAATAAAATATATTTCATCTTTTTTTCTTTTTTTTTTAAAAATTGATTGAATTAGTTTTTCTTCAACTCACAAACCCCCAACAGTTCCCTCAAAAATTCCAGTTTAGGAAACCCTGCTTTAAGTAGTTGATTGTCTCTGCACATTAAAATGGCAACAGGAGTACTTTAACATCTAAATAAAAAGCCAGCACATTTGACCTTTAAATTTGTGTTTGTACTTGGTTTACTTAAAAACTAAAGTAGCACAGGCATATTCAACATTTTAAAGTTAGAGTGAGAAAGTAACGTGGAACAAAATCCCAGAAGCAGCCTGAGGTAAAAGGCTTCATCTCAGCACTACATGGAAAGTATGATCAATAGAGAGATTCTTACAATGCTGTTGAAACATTGCAGAGATATGATGACACACTTACAGCATGAACGCAATTCAAACACTCTACAAGAAGTTCTGGGGGGCAAAACGGGGGGCAGAGGGTCACTTGCCATCCCACAGGTGCTTCATGGCTTCATTTGGCATCGATTGATAATTATGATATTTATTTACTTGTGATAAGCAAACAGTTGTAATTTCAAATGAGGAAACAAACTCTGTGAAACCTTGAATATGAAATATTTCCTGAACTGGAATTCAGGCCCGCAGGAAAAGATAAACAATAACAGAGGTTTTGCAAATGAGAAACAATATGAGTATTTTCCACACCAAACATCTTGTATACCTCACACTTTTAGGAGCCAAATTTGGCTTATGTCTTCTATCTGGAATTCGAAGGAATTAGATTTCTATAATGTGGATTTAGAAGCTTTTTGTGCAAATGCCTTTACCACGCCTGGAGAACTAAACAATGTTGGACTGCAGCAGTAAAATAGGCTTCCATTTCTCCTCTAGCCTGGGAGCTAAAGATAGTGCTGAAAAAAATATAATTAAAGACACTTAATTCCCATTAAAGCAAAATCTGGAATCCCTTTAATTAAAGATGAATCGTTATACAATGTTCCTACAAAGTGCTATATACATAAAGCTAAACATAAAGCTGAGGCAACTTGCAGCACTACAGAGGTGGAACCTTACATGTCATCTAAGTTAGGATGACTTTTACAACAGCGTGTTAAGTGCCATATGCACAAAAAAAATGTTAAGAGGGCTCGTTAAACTTTGAAGTACATAGGCTGTAGAGTGAAAAATGAGGTCATAGAAACATTAGGGCTGTTCATAACTATGGCTGCATGCTGCCCTTTACTGCTGCTGTGAGACCAGTGCTCTAGTGGCTTTAATAATCCTTGAAGACCACGCTTGAGATAGGAAGCTTGCCGCATATCAGAGCAATAGACACTTTCTATACAGAACCTGCAAAATCTCCTTTGGTTTGTATGTCTATCCCAGCTACATTGCAACATAAAATGAAAAAAACAACCAAACAAAAAATCTAACTAAAGCAACTACAGTAACCCGTAACCGTAAAATATGTTAATATATAGTCCACAAGACAAAAAAATAGGTGAATTTATAAAAATGACCCTGTTTAAAGGTCTATGTACCCTTGATTCTTAATACTGTGTGTCGTTCCCTGGATGATCCACGACTGTTTTTTTTTGTTTTGTGATGGTTGTTCATGAGTCCCTTGTTTGTCCTGAACAGTTAAACTGCATAAAGCTCTTCAAAAAAATCCTCCAGGTCCCGAAAGTTCTTCAGTTTTCCAGCATCTTCTGCATATTTAATCCCCTTTCCAGTAGTGACTGTATGATTTTGAGATTCATCTTTTCACACTCAGGACAATTGAGGGACTCTAACTATTAAAAAAGGCTCAAACATTCACTGATGCTCCTGAAGGAAACACGATGTATTAAGAGACAGGGGGTGAAAACTTTTGAACAGCATGAAGATGTCCAAATTTGTCTTATTTTGTTTAAATATCAGTTTTTTTTCATTTAGTACTGCCCTTCGGAAGCAACAATCAAGTCAAGTCACCTTCATTTATATAGCGCTTTTTACAATACAGATTGTTTCAAAGCAGCTTTACAGCGATAATAGGAAATTAATGGAAGAGAGATTGTTTTGGCTGTACAGCAGCTCTAGAAAAAAAGTTTTTGGTCCAGCTAAAGTAAGTTTTTGATCAATTAATTTCCATTGTAAAAAATCATTAGTTATTTACTTTGGGGCCACTTACAGAAGATACTTGCAATTTGTCCCGGAAGACAAATGAAGTACAATTTACCTTGATTTTCAAATTCAAAAAGTTTTCACCCCCCGGCTCTTAATGCACCGTGTTTCCTTCTGGAGCATCAGTGAATGTCTGAACCTTTTTTAATAGTTGTGTTTGAGTCCCTCAATTGTCCTCAGTGTGAAAAGATGGATCTCAAAATCATACAGTCACTGCTGGAGAGGGTTCAAATATGCAGAAGATGCTGGAAAACTGAAGAATTTTTGGGACCTGGAGGATTTTTCTGAAAAACATTGGGCAGTTTAACTGCTCAGGACAAACAAGGGACTCATGAACAATCATCATCATCAAAAAAAAACAAAAAAAACCCAGTCGTGGATCATCCAGGTAACGACACAGTATTAAGAATCAAGGGTACATAAACTTTTGAACGGGGTAATTTTTATAAATTCAGCTGTTTTTTTTTTATCTTGTGGATTATATGTAAACATCTTTTATGTAAAATATCTTATTCATAAAAAATAACATGCATTTTGTATGATCCCTCTTGTATTTTGTTAAAATTATTCACAGATTCTGCAAGGGGTGTGAAAACTTTTATGCACTGTATAAAAGTTGACTGTATACAGTGTGACTATATATGCACAATACTACATGAACCGTCTGGTTTGCTTGACATCAGCATGCAGGACTAAAATAGCGAGTGTTCCATAAAACGTTAGCAGGGAAATTAAATTATATAAAACTATATCAATATATAAAGTGTATTTTTATTTTACATTTTTTTCAACATGCATTAACACACTGACAGAGTCATGAAATCAGAGACCTTTACAAGTGACCACAGAAGATGTATTTACTTATTGAATCTCTTTCATTGGGCATACATGTCTCTCCACTATGATTTTAAACAGAATGAAAGGAAATAATAAGCAATCAGTCTGAAAGCCAAACACCAAACCTTGTGTTAAACAACAAAAATTTAAGAATCTTTGTCGGAGGTTACACTATGCACATTTTTTTACTAGAAATGACATAAAAAGAAAAAAGAGCTATTCAAAATCATCATATTTATTACTCTGTGCATGTTCACAGCCTCAAACGGTGTTAATATAGTACAAGTAGGCTATAAAAAGCAAGGGTAAGCAATCTCATTCCTAGGGGATCTATAAACACGCCAGACCCCCGCAGTGAAATTGCCCGTCCCAGGGTTAGGCACTGAAGCGCTGCCTAATATGCTTGGCTGGCAGTGTCTCCGCTAGCTAGTGCACACTCCAAACCCTCTCGTTTAGGACTGTCAGGCTAAGACTTCCCATGCCCGTTGCGTCCTGGAAATGTCACTAGCCAAAGCGGGCGAAGAGCCCACAGAGCGTTGCAAGGCGCTCACGTCGACAGGTGACCAGGCAAGGCAGCATGATGGATGAGCACGTAGGGGAAAAGCGGCATGTTAAACAGAACAAATAAACTGCAGAACAAGAGTTGGTGAACAAAAAAGGATGCGCAGAGGCCGTGTAGAGGGAGAATATACGAAATTAACGAAGAGGCCAGACTCCTCCATCATGATCAGAACAGATGAGTCAATCACCACCCACTGCAGGCACAAAACACAGCTCCACACCCATACGTGCACACAGACACACACAAAGCACAGAAAGGATGCCCCCGCAATCGCTTCACACAGCTAACCTCTGTTCGCTGGGGTCCCATCCTTGATTTCTCCTGTAAAGCTTATCTTATTACAGCAGCTTCATCCCACTGGACACAGCTGTTAATTAGTTTTCTGCCCCTTCTCTTGTTTTTGACTCTCTCTCTTTCTCTTTGCAGTGCCAGGTGTGCTTTCAGTTGGGAAGTCATCAAGGATAGTACAAGGTGTCCTCTCTATAGTGCAAATGACACGCATGCTGTTATTTCTCTTTTAGAGTTAATGAATTAAATGCTTTCTGCTGATAAAGGTAAATATGAAACGTGACAGATGCTGGGAAATAAAGTCTTTTCTTTTCAAGCCTGTGATGTGCATCTTTTGAAAAAGTTTTTGCTACATGCTTTCAATTATTTATTAGCAAATCTAATGGTGGAAATCAACAGCTACATTACTTGGGCCATTATGGGAGGCGTGGATTCTATTATTTTCTGATTCTTCAGTCCATCCACTAGATCATTACACTCCAGAGGACACATGCAGTTGGGGTGGCATGCTGTGGTGTGACATGCTATACTGCATCCACAACCACTTTAAACACCATTTTGCAGATTATTTTATAATTATTATACATGTAGCCTTTATGAACTCATATAAATTGAGAGATTTGTACTTTGAAAGAGTAATTTGTCGCACTGTAGGAGCCTTTAAAATTAGCTAGTGAACAAAAATGATTTCATAAAATTGTAAAAAAAAACTGTGACCAGTTACAAGACCTAAAATATACTATACCATTCAAAAGTTTGGGCTCAGTAAGATTTTTTTTAATACTCAGCAAGGATGCATTAAATTAATCAAAAGTGACAGTAAAGATAATATTATATTATAATATTAAGAAGGTTTATTTTCCAAATAAATGTTTTTCTTTTGAACTTTCTATTCATCAAAGAATCCAGAAAAAATGTATTACAGTTTCTACAAAAGTATTAAGCAGCACACAAAAGAAATTCTTCTTGAGCAGCAAATCAGCATATTATAATGATTTTTGAAGAATCATGTGACTGAAGACTGGAGGACTTTAGCTTTGCCATCACAGGAATAAATTACATTTTAGATCAAATTAAATTGTAATAATATTTCACAGTATTGCTGTATCTTGGTGAGCATAAGAGACCACTTAGAAAAAGTTTAAAAAATCTTATTAACCCCAAACTTTTGAAATTGTTCTACATTTAAATTAATACAATTTTAGAGAGTACAGTTCAACCAAAAATGAAAATGATTACCTTATTTTCTTGTTATTTATATCATTCTGAACCCATACGCATTTTTTCATGGAATACAATATATGGAAGTTTTTGTCATATAGTGACTACAGTTCTAAAGATCCAGAAAACGCAGACACACGGACACACACGCGGACACACACACACACCCACCCACACACCCACCCACACACACACACACACACACACACACACACACACACACACACACACACACACACACACACACACACACACACACACACACACACCAAACAGCACCAAAATGACCATAACCATAATCGTATGACTTCAGAAGACTTGTATATATAGTGCATGAGTTGTATGGACTACTTTGATTGTGTTTTATTGTCTTTTTGGAGCTAGCTTTTGGTCAGTATTAACTGTCCTTGCACAAGAGCCGCGTAACAATTCTTCAAACATTGCTATTTGTGTAGAAAAACAAATGGTATACTGTTGGCAACAACATTAGATGATGACTGAAGGTTCATTTTTGGATTAACTATCCCTTTCACCTATGATGTTGGTAAAAATAGGGTAATGGACAGCTCTTGCATATATTGGAATATATAATATTGGAAACCAATATTGCTCATGTGCAAACACAAAATTCATCTCAAGCTCAACAATCCCTTGAGCATAAAAAGCAGAGTGTTAAGACTAGTAAACATTACTAATAATGCAATCCCAAAACACAAGCAATGCAGAGACCTTGATGCAAACTAGAAAAAAAGCCAGAGAGAATGAGTGGGAGATAGAAACAAAATGAAACAGAAAGGATAGGCGAAAACAACAACAATATGGCATGGCAAAACGTGCTACGTGTACTTTGCATTGACTTTGAGCACCAGTAGGCAGCCACTAGCAAAGGCGAATCTGACAAGGAATAAATCACCCCACATGATGTCATTATAAATGGCCGTGGATGCTGCCATTCCAGCTGAGCAGAGGAAGTGTGAAGGAGAGGGTGACAGAACAGTGTGATGATGACTCGTAATTGACAACCACACTGCTCTGCATGACCACACGCGCTGAGGCAGAACAGTACAGCTCATTGGAGAGCGCTAAAGCTCTTGGACAAATATTAGCCCTACTCAATAAACAGAACGTATCTGTTTCACTGACTTGAACTACGTCAACAGTAACCATACATATCTCCCATGAATCTTAATAATGTTCCTTGACTTATCCTATATGTGTAGGATGTTGACAACTAAACTTGTTCTAATTCAGTATTAATTTAGCACTGCCTTCATAAGCAGCTGTGCACACCATTCTGCACACAGGCCAAATGCACCATTAGCATGGATGCTACATAATGGCAATAGAGATATGAACAGTCTATAAACAATTATATATTGCCATGAGCACAGCCTTTCTCTCAGTCTTTTTCACAGATGAGAAGGTGCATTTCATTTGCATTGACTGTGGCTTTTAAAAACAGAACTAAGCATTCTGGGTAACAGAACATTAAAATCTTTATTTAAAAAATATCCTGAAATGACATGATGGTATTTTTTGTTATCCTATTATCTATTAATGTATTTAAGAAATACAACTAAAGACCTTAAAAAAAGCAATTCATACATATAATGAGTCCGATAAAATGAGCATGTTTTTCATTTATTTACAATTTAATTATTGTTAATTAATTTAACTTTTAACGTAATTAACATGCAAAAATATACAGGAATATATATATATATATATATATATATATCATGGGCGTCTTACTTTTTAAGACCAATGATATTGGACCCACTCACTTTTACCATCTCTTGACAATAAGGCCCTCCCTAGAACTACCTCTAACCGATAAACACTTTATTATTAATCACACATTAGACACTTTATTTCCACTTTTTGAATATTTTCTTAATTTTTATTGAAAATAAATGCCTTTCCGATCTGATATGTGATAGGAAAAGGGAGTAGAGTGAGTTCGGCACTTTGGGTTGATTTGCGTCAAAACTTTCTGCCATTCTCCTTATCCCTACACTATTGCCGCTTAGTGTAAATAGCATTTGTCAACAAGGCGGGCTACTATTACTTTTTACTTGATGGTTACACCACATGACATTTTTACAGTCTTTAATTTTTTTTAAATGGTATACCAAATGAAAATCAACATTAATACAAAGATAACATTTCTAAGACCTTGGCACATGATTTTTTCTTCTTTTTATATTGTGGACATGTATTGACCCTTACACATTTTCCACATATCTTTCATACATCTGGTATGAATTCCAAAACATACCACTGATAAAAGAATCTTTAAGTAAGTGTTCAGACACACTCACCTGCTTGATACCAAGTCGATAAGCCATGATACGGTCGACTGCATTGGGATTCATTTGCGTCCACTGGAGTTTGAAGCCGTAGACACGAGGTTTGCTCTGCCACAGAGCGCTGTAGGTGTCATAGTAGAACTCAGGTGCATAGGCTTTACCTGAAAATACACATTGGCTTATTACTGTAAATTCACAGCCACATTTCAAGGCCAAAACCAAGACTAAGCAATTATTTGTTTTGTCCTAATTAATGATTCATATACAATCTTATAATCTTGAACAGATGTGAAGATTGCTTGTGTTGCTAGAAGTTGCAGATACAAAAGTGCTAGATTCCTCATTCCCTCTGGCATAAATCCTGATACATTATCACAAATATTCTCGATTTAGGGTGTGTCAGATTAATCATTTGAACAAAAAGTAAACTACAGGGATTTGTTTTCTAAGGTAACCCTGTCTTAATGAAGCTAAATAAACATTGATAATTCCTCTAAAAATAATGGAAACTGTCTCACTGATATGATGATGTATATATTTAAAGATCATTAAAAACACATAGTCTGCTGTTTAGACCGGCAGGTCAAATGTCTGGCGCACTGAAGTGATGCTAGAGGATATTGTAAATGCGTTTATAAACCATTGCTGGTGGAAAATGAGTAAAAAATAAAGAGGGACATTCTCCATCAGAGGTTCAAAGGAGCCAGACACAAAGCAAAACCATTAGGAGAGCTCATCTCTCTATCTGCTGAAAGATGACAAGCAATGAAACAATATATGAAAACGAGAAAGAAAAAACGTTTTGCATCAAGGACTGTCTGTGTCTTCTTGCCAAGCTAAAAAATACTGGCAGAATCAAAGTAAAAAAGAACAAATATATTATCTGCAGCAAAACAACAAATGCTCTAAGCTCATGAAATGAAAAGAAACTATATTTTATGTCTAAAATAGCTGTTTTTACAGTACACCACAATTAAATAAACAAAACAAACAAAAACATTATTGTGGTTAAGTGGTAGAAAGGTCTTGTGTCCCAATCCTGGAGAATTATAATATTATGATAATTGGCTTTTATATTATCATTTTACTAAAACCAAAATAAATTATTTAAAATAGTTTCAGAAAGCAGAATAAAACAGTAAAAATGCTCCACAATTCCACAGCTTCTCCTTTCTGTCAGACAGCCTACTCCATCCAGAAGTTCACCTCTCAACAGAGAAATTTTGAATGTCCAAGTTGGTAGAAACATCTTGGAGGGTTATACTGAGAAGAGCGAGAAAAGGTCGTTGTAGGAAAAAATTGCTGATGTCTGCAGGTCAGGGATAAAGGCTGTCACCAGCACTTATTTTATCCCCAGCTTATTAAGAGGGAAAAATCTAGAGGCAATGCTAATGGGTCCATCGAGTTTACTCTGCTTAAGGCTTAGGGATAAATTTGACTCCTCTGGGAATGAATGCTTGAGTGAAGGTGGAGAGAAAAAGCAGGAGCATCATAAACACATGGCTCTTAAATCAGATGGAGAAAGATAGCACTGCATGGATCAGATGTCACTTAGCAGAGAGGCAAAAGAAACCCAGAGGCTCTTGCAGCCAAGGTTTCTAAGAGTGAGTCTACTATGCTCTATAATGGAAATGTACACATGCTTTAAAGTGGAAACCTTTGATCAATTAGATTCAGGGTTGGATCAATACCACAATTCTGAATTAACCTAGTCTCAAGGTACATCAGTATCTAAATATATTCTAAACCGATATCTTATAAACAGCCTCGAACAACCGAAGAAATGAAATTCGTCTCAAAATAAATGTAATAATTTGATGTCAGTAGCTCAATAATTCAATCTGTGCTTAATCTTTTTTTTTTTTGTAAAAATATTCACACATTCATTTGGATTAAACATGTAATTTTTTTGGTACAGATATACTCATTTTTTTTCTTAAAGCTAACAATATTAATCCTTGATATCCACCTTTTTCCGCTCTCCGGTGTTTCTAGTCAAATTAGCGTGTTTTCCGAGCTGATGATGTAATGTTAAACCTATGAAAATGGTTTAAAAAGCACATGGCTCCACAGTGCCATCTCTTTACAGTGTAGCAATGACTGTCTTTTGTTAGTGCCTCACCTGTCAAAGTTGAATGAGTGCGTAGAAGACACTGTCCGAAGTTTGCTGCTGCCTGCACTGAAAACATGAGCGCTCATATCCTACATGCAGCTCCCGTTCGGGATGAAGTTCGTGGGATTTTGTCCTCAAAATAATTAGAGTGCACATTTAACTTCTTTTGGGAGTATTTGAACTTAAGTGCTGTAAGCCATGCTTGTTTTCTCTTGCCAGTCTAGCATAAAATGCAAGGCATACGCTGCTGTATACAGACATTCTCTTCAGATTCGCTGGCTCAAAACACGTACTGTCCAAGAATTTCTTCAGTTTTTTTGCTGTTATGTAGCAGCCAACTACAGCACAGCTTAACCCTGCACACATTTTTATTTTTAGTAATGTTCAAAAAGTTTCTGTTTAGTTAATTCAGATGCTCTTTTCTCCCCGTTTTGACATTGTGTTCCTATGGAGACCGGAACATGACAGCATCTAAACGGAAGTTGGAATTCCTCATGGCGGCGCTCATCGTTTACTCAGGAAAAAGGTGGATACAGTATGTGTGTTTGCCTGTGTAGGTCTGAGCTTCAAAGACCAGGAGACCTCTGGGATGTACAGTGGGGAGAACAAGTATTTGATACACTGCCGATTTTGCAGGTTTTCCTACTTACAAAGCATGTAGAGGTCTGTAATTTTTATCATAGGTACTCTTCAACTGTGAGAGACGGAATCTAAAAAAATCCAGAAAATCACATTGTATGATTTTTAAATAATTAATTTGCATTTTATTGCATGACATAAGTATTTGATAACCTACCAACCAGTAAGAATTCCGTCTCTCACAGACCTGTTAGTTTTTCTTTAAGAAGCCCTCCTGTTCTCCACTCATTACCTGTATTAACTGCACCTGTTTGAACTCGTTACCTGTATAAAAGACACCTGTCCACACACTCAATCAAGCAGACTCCAACCTCTCCACAATGGCCAAGACCAGAGAGCTGTGTAAGGACATCAGGGATAAAATTGTAGACCTGCACAAGGCTGGGATGGGCTATAGGACAATAGGCAAGCAGCTTGGTGAGAAGGCAACAACTGTTGGCACAATTATTAGAAAATGGAAGAAGTTCAAGATGACGGTCAATCTCCCTCGGTCTGGGGCACCATGCAAGATCTCACCTCGTGGAGCATCAATGATCATGAGGAAGGTGAGGGATCAGCCCAGAACTACACGGCAGGACCTGGTCAATGACCTGAAGAGAGCTGGGACCACAGTCTCAAAGAAAACCATTAGCAACACACTATGCCGTCATGGATTAAAATCCTGCAGCGCATGCAAGGTTCCCCTGCTCAAGCCAGCGCATGTCCAGGCCCGTCTGAAGTTTGCCAATGACCATCTGGATGATCCAGAGGAAGAATGGGAGAAGGTCATGTGGTCTGATGAGACAAAAATAGAGCTTTTTGGTCTAAACTCCACTCGCCGTGTTTGGAGGAAGAAGGAGGATGAGTACAACCCCAAGAACCCCATCCCAACCGTGAAGCATGGAGGTGGAAACATCATTCTTTGAGGATGCAAAGGGGACAGGACGACTGCACCGGATTGAGGGGAGGATGGATGGGGCTATGTATCGCGAGATCTTAGCCAACAACCTCCTTCCCTCAGTAAGAGCATTGAACATGGGTCGTGGCTGGGTCTTCCAGCATGACAACAACCTGAAACACACAGCCAGGGCAACTAAGGAGTGGCTCCGTAAGAAGCATCTCAAGGTCCTGGAGTGGCCTAGCCAGTTTCCAGACCTGAACCCAATAGAAAATCTTTGGAGGGAGCTGAAAGTCCGTATTGCCCAGCGACAGCCCCGAAACCTGAAGGATCTGGAGAAGGTCTGTATGAAGGAGTGGGCCAAAATCCCTGCTGCAGTGTGTGCAAACCTGGTCAAGAACTACAGGAAACGTATGATCTCTGTAATTGCAAACAAAGGTTTCTGTACCAAATATTTAAGCTTTTCTTATGTATCAATACTTATGTCATGCAATAAAATGCAAATTAATTACTTAAAAATCATACAATGTGATTTTCTGGATTTTTGTTTTAGATTCCGTCACTCACAGTTGAAGTGTACCTATGATAAAAATTACAGACTTCTACATGCTTTGTAAGTGGGCAAACCTGCAAAATCGGCAGTGTATCAAATACTTGTTCTCCCCACTGTAAATGGTTATGTAATTGAAGTTGGTTCCTGGTTATCATCAAACACATATCAGCACTGTCACGACAAAGAACCTGTGCTCATACTAAATCTCAGCACATGAATACTTTATATTTGACTCCCCAGCAGTGTGCAGCCATCAACCAGTGGGGAGTACTTACTAACCTATCAACCACTGGACCACCATCCCCACAGCACCCTGAAGCAAACCACCACAAATTTTTGAGCCAACTGAACTTTGAATACAGCTTCCAAAAAAGAAGAAAAAAAGATTTTTATCTTTGACAAATAATGTCACCCTTTTTACATATCATTTGTGTTAAACTTTAAAGTTAAAGTTCAGTTGCAATTTAGCCTGGAATAAAGATATTATTAAATAAATTATGTATTATGGCTCTTTAACAGCAATTGTGTTGTGAAAAAGTGAAATGAAAAGAAAAATATTTATCATGGTTTCCACTAAAATATTAAGCAGCACAGCTGTTTTCAACATTGATAATAAAAGGAAATGTTTCTTGATTTATAATTTCTTTAGAATATATTAAAATAGAAAATTCTAATAATAGTTCATAATATTATACTGTTTTTACTGTATTTTTGATCAAATTAATGCAGAATCGGTGAGCAAAAGAGCCTTCTTTCAAAAACAGTGTATATGTTAAAATGATGTACAGTAACAATGACGTTGTGAAGAAATGTTGATAGTGCAAACAGATGCAGAAATAGAGACAAAAGAATACTCATAGCAATAAACTGTATATCTGCCTGTAGTTCAAATGGTTCATAAGCTTGAAACATTTACATTCGGTGTGGAAGGGCCCTTATGTTGGGATTTGAACCCAGGTCAATTCATGTGCAAAACAAAAACTGTACCACTACTCTAACACATTTCAGACTTACATTAAAAAAAGTGTTTCTTTCCTTGATCATGTCTTATTTCACCTTGGGAGCAAGTGAGCCAGTACAACACTGGTGCCCTTTCAGAAAATAGGTGCATGATGGTCCTGCAGGGCCTTCTCTCAACTTTCTGAACTTTCTGCTGTATTAATTGCTAACCCCTGTTGGGTTTGCCTCGCCCAGTGCTGCGTACATCTGAAATGAATGCTGAGACTGAGAAAACTCAAGCTTTTTATCTTTGAACAGTTGTGCACATTGCTCTGACAAAGTGAAATGTCAACTTGATGCACTGGCCATTTGTTCAAGTGACACACAAAACCCTGTGGCCATGTGACATTGGCTGTTGTTCTGTGCCTTCGCCTTCATTTGCTTGAATCCGTTATGTTCGCTTTCGCGATACAACATTATGAGAGCTTAACCTCCAATAAAACAGACTCAACGTGGGATTTTCTGGCTTGTGCTCTTTTAACGCCCAGACATATAAAAACCCATATGATGACAACGATAAATGAGCGCTTCAAGCTCGTGCAGCATGTTCCAGCATCACAGAGAGCAGAGGCTCATCATAGATGCATGGTTTGTGTAAAATAATGGCCTTCAGCATGTCCTACAGAAGTGCACGGAGGAGAGAGAGAACGAGAGAGAGAGATGCGGATACAAGAAGAGTGGATATGAGTGATATAATCCTCTTTTATGCCTTCTGAACAGAGCAGGAAATTGTCAATGCAAATTAAATGATTAGGGGTGAACATCTCCAAGAATAACCTATGCATCAGAAAGCAGGTAGCTCATCTCTCTCTCTCTCTCTCTCTCTCTCTCTCTCTCATCCTCTGGTCCAGGATGCCTCATCAACCAGCTGGGATTTTAGCCATGAATATTCAACAGCAGGGAGGGCAAAAACACGAGCTAGCAGTTCCCATTTCTAAACACAAGCGTCTGGTGCAGTAGCAGGCATGAGATCAGGCTACTTATGTGGTGGCACGAAATCAAAGAGAAACTGCTCTACCGTTTGAACCAAATGTTCCAGGTGACATGGTGGACTGGATTTATGGTGCCAAAACAGATATACGGCAAGTCCTAGATATGGTGATTTGAATCTCGAAGGGAAAGCAAGTGCCACTTTTGAATCGCTAGTGAAGCGCATAATGCTAGTAATGTATCTGCACAGTTTCATTTATTCTGTTGTTAAGTGCTTGTAGTTGAGATTAGCATGTTATTAATGACTGCATATAAAGTGTTAAGTATGCATATAAGAAAATATTTCCAGGACAAAACCAACATCTGCTTAATGGACAGTTAAAAAATAACAGTGTACTTCAGTAATGTTTCAGCCTAATTAAATGTGATTGTAGCACAAAATTTGTCATGGGTTCCACTATCAGGAACAGTTTTGAATCAGGCACCAAAATATCGTAAACTGGTGATTCTTGGCAGGTTTTGCTTAAAGGGATAGTTCACCCAAGAATGAAAATTATTCCATGATTTACTCACCCTCAAGTCATCCTAGGTGTATATGACATTCTTCTTAGAGATGAATACAATCAGAGTTATATTAAAAAATGTCCTGGCTCTTCCAAGCATTATAATGGCAGTGAATGGCAGCCCAAAATTTGAAGCCCAAAAAAGTGCATCCATCCATTATAAAAGTAATTTTTACACGGCTCCGGGGGGTTAATAAAGGCCTTCTGAAGCGAATCGATTGGTTTGTGTAAGAAAAATATCCATATTTAAAACTTTATAAAGTAAAACATCTAGCTTCCGGCAGACCGCCTTCCTTATTCAACTTACGAAGAAACTGTAACGCCTCTCGCAGTTCAAAATGCTTACACTGACAACATTGTCGAGCCAGCTACGCTTTTTTCGTAAGTTGAATACGGAAGGATGTCCGCCAGAAGCTAGATATTTTACTTTATAACGTATTAAATATGGATATTTTTCTTACAAAAACCAATCGATATGCTTCAGAAGGCCTTTATTAACCCCCCGGAGCCGTGTGGAGTACGTTTATTATGGATGGACACTTTTTTGGGCTTCAAATTTTGGGCTGCTATTTACTGCCATTATAAAGCTTGGAAGAGCTAGGATATTTTTTTATATAACTCCGATTGTATTCGTCTGAAAGAAGAATGTCATATACACCTAGGATGGCTTGAGGGTGAGTAAATCATGGGGTAACTTTCATGTTTGGGTGAACTATCCCTTTAAGGAGATAGATTTGAGATTGCATGGTGACCCAACAAAGAACCAAAATGTTGTAACATACAATTAAGAAACAAGCACATGAGCAAAAGTGCTCTTGCTTGCTCCGAAAATATCACAGCCATGCTAATATTTAGCCCAATACTGAGTGTGACATTTCATTTATACAGCATTTTAATAAACAAGAGGTGCGTCCCAATTCACATATTGTACATATGCACTCTACCATTTTGTAGTATAAAAAGTGCAAGCAGTATGTTCACACTGAAAATTCTAAGAGGTAAAAGTGCACTTCAAAAACCTGGATGATACACTTATTTAACAAAAAAATTAAAGTGTTAATGATGGACACTTCATGCATTCAATGGTCGCAGCATTAATTACGTAGGGGAAGGGGAGGGGCTATCAGGCTCTGATGCTGGTTGACAAAATAATCTTTTCTAAAATCATACACTATAATGCATAAGTGCATAGTGTATTGTACATCATCTGGGACACAAGAAAGAAATTAATATTGAGTAACTTACATTTCAGACATAATATTGCCAGTTACCAGACACAATATTATCAGTTATTTTGTCTAGGTTTGTCCCGCCAATAAAAACAGTCAGAAACAAAGCCAAAGCAGAACCGTTGTGAGTTTCTGCGCAACACATTGTCATGGGCTGCTGTAGTAGATAGCTCATGAAGACAAAGGATCCTTAAAACAGTCTTGTCTTCATGTATTTTAATTGTCTTACCTGTAACAAGGAAAGTACATCGGCCCGACCCTGCTTCGTTGGTGATGTCACAAGTGTATGCGCCGTATCCCTCACGGTTGAGTGCCCTTACGTGGTATTCTGTCTCGTCCCGAGTATCGAACTTGCCCGTTGTTAGCAGTCTGGTGCCCAGTTTCCATTCGTACGTCAGTACTCTTGAGGGGTGGGCACGTAAGACCCTGCAGCTCAGTGAGAACGGCCGGCCTAGACCCTGCCTGATCTCCGTATACACCGGCTCCACCACGGGAGGATCTGAAAAAGGACGTGCGTTCATATCAGACACAAAGAACATATTTACGCTGGTGTCTACTAAGTCAATAAAACCAATACAATTCCCTTCTGAAAAATCCAGCATAAGGTATGATTTAGATGCTGGTCACCAGCATGGGAAGCGGGAGAGCTGGTGGACCAGCTACACCAACTCAGTTTTGGTTGAGAACAGCACGACTATTCTGATCCCCCAGCTAGACCAGCAATATACCAGCTCTAACCAGAATAAACCAGCCTGGACCGACATGGAATTCATGCTGGATTTTTCAGCAGGGTTGAGAAACGTGGCAGTTTGGAGAAGTACAGAATAAACTTACTGTGACTGAATAAGATAAACAGTGTTAAAATAAAGATTCATTCACAAAATCAACAGGTTTTTGACAGTATAGTGACCTGTGAGTGACGGGATACGAGAAAGTTACTTGAGAATATCGCAACAGCAGCTGTACAGACATCACAGATGGATCTGAAAGTTTTATAATCACTGTGAAGCAGCAAAACAGCAGAAAAAAGGGGAAAAAATGCTGACTCACCCACTCATAAGAGGGTGACCTGTCATGAATCAGTGATTCATGGTGTTGCGAGCCAACGCACGCACATACACCGTGATGCACACCATCAGAGAGCACAGCCCCGGGAGAGCATCATCAAACATAACATGATGTCCTTAGAAGGGCGCTGGCATCTGCACAGAGTTTGCACTTTTTATGGTCTGATTTGGAGAATCTTCCTGTTACTGTAGTGCACAGCACTTCTATTAATGTCCACTGAGAGTCATGTGTTCTTACAGAGAGAGCTTAATGCACAGAATTCACACACCACATTCCGCTTTACCTCTTCTATCTCATATGCAGTACACCACCGCTATATAAGCTATGAATATAAACTTATATACAGTGGTGTGAAAAACTGTTTGCCCCCTTGTTAAATATGATCAAAGATGGCTGTAAAAAAATAAATCTGCATTGTTAATCCTTTTGATATTTTATTAAAAAAATTTAGCAAAAATCTAACCTTTCATTGAAGTAAAAGAATTGAAAGTGGGGGGGAAAACACATTATGAAATAAATGTTTTTCTTCAAACCACGTTGGGAACAGTTATTTGCCCCCTTTTATTAAATACTTTTTGCAACCTCCTTTTTTCAAGAAAACAGCTCTGAGTCTTCTCCTATAATGCCTGATGAGTTTGGAGAACACCTGAGAAGAGATCAGAGACCATTCCTCCATACAGAATCTCTCCAGATCCTTAAGATTCCCAGATCCATGTTGGTGCTGCATCTCTTCAGTTCAGCCACTCATTTTCTATAGGGTTCAGGTCAGGGACTGGGGTGGCCATTGCAGATGCTTGGTTTTGTGCTCAGTGACACATTTTTGTTTTGATTTTGATGTTTGTTTTTGGACCACTGTCCTGTTGGAAGATCCAAACATGGCCCATTATAAGATTTCTAGCACAGGCTGTCAGGTTTTGATTTTTTATCTGTTGGTATTTGATCGAATCCATGATGCCATGTATCTGAACAAGATGTCCAGGATCTCTGGCAGAAAATTAGGCCCACAGCATTAAAGATACAGCAGAGTATTTCATTTTACACATGGGGTACTTTTTTATCCCTGTGTGCACCAAACCCATATTAAGTGTTTGCTGCCAAAAAGCTCTTTTTTGTTTGTTTCATCTGACCATAGAACCCGTCTCATTTGAAGTTCCAGTAGTGTCAGTTACTTTTCAAACGTTCTATGGACAGATGAAACAAACAAAAAAGAGCTTTTTGGCAGCAAACACTTAATATGGGTTTGGTGCACACAGGGATAAAAAAGTACCCCATGTGTAAAATGAAATACTCTGCTCAAAATCAAAACAAAAATGGGTCACTGAGCACAAAACCAAGCATCTGCAATGGCCATCCCAGTCCCTGACCTGAACCCTATAAAAAATATTAATATTATAATAAAAGGGGGCAAATAATTGTTCCCAACGTGTTTTGGAGAGAAACATTTATTTTATAATGTGATTTCCCCCCCCACTTTCAATTCTTTTACTTCAATGAACAGTTAGATTTTTGCTAATTTTTTAAATAAAATATCAAAAGGATTAACAATGCAGATTAATTTTTTTTACAGCCATCTTTGATCATATTTAACAAGTGGGCAAACACTTTTTCACACCACTGTATACACACACACACACACACACACACACACACACACACACATATATATATACGCATTCTCTGATTTGTTCTCTGATTCATATATACATATGCATTGTCTGATTTGAAAAGAATGGGTGATACAGTAAAGTATGGATATTGATTATCTCCACAAAATAGTCATGTATGAGTGAAATGTCATTCATAATGGTTACTATGGCCCTGCAAAAACATCTTCCCAGAAGAATAGGCTTTGTCTTTTTTCTTGAAATTGTATCATCTCTTTGGTTATCTAGTATGTCTTCAGTAGATGAATGGAACAGTATAGGCAATACAGAGATGCGGTCCAGTAATTCAGACTATTCATACTTTACTGTGTGCTACACAAAGTACCCCAACAGTATATCTCAAACACAGTGGCAATCATTTGAGGCATGCTCATCTCAGTCCAATTTCCCATACTCACATAGAACAGCACATATTTTCCCATCTAAAAGTGCTGGAAATCAAAAAGGAAAGCAAACTTACTCTGTATCAGACATAGACTGAATCTATGCTTCTAAAATCTAAGATCTAAAAATTCTGAATCTAAGATCTAAAAGCATAAGCTTAAATGACTGAAATTCATTTACTAGGCAAATGTTGTTTGCCTATGCATGTATTTCTTTACAAAACTACACAATTATTTTACTCTTTTTATTATTTTTTATTATTCTTTATTTTACTTTAGTTTTTAGTAAAATGCAAAAATTGTAACAATAAAAATAACTGTGTCCATGTTGGCCCTGTACATAAATGGAGGCATGTACTGTAAATGGACTTTTACATACACGTAATACATTACTATATGTTATACACTATGTTTACATAAACCACAAACGCTATAAAAAAAAAACATCTCAGGTTACGACTGTAACCATGGTTCCCTAAAAAGGGGAACGAGACACTGCGTCTTGGGGAACGCTATGGGGAACACCATCAGTGTGACTGGTGTCTGAAGCACGTGTGAACACTCCAATTTAATTGCGACAGCCCATGATGTCATATGTGGAGAGCATGGAAGTATAAGAGTGCACCCGTAGCACACATCATCAACTTCTTTGTCTGATGGAGAAGTGCAGGCAGACACAATAGCATGGCAATGAGACGCAGTGTCTCGTTCCCCTTCTCAGGGAACCATGGTTACAGTCCAAGACACTATGTCTTGGATTGACACTATGGGGAACACAATGCCCACTTTACCATGGCAAGGGGATGCCTTCCTCACCAGGTGAGAATATGCACAAACATAGTCGGCATAACATACCTTGACTCAATGGATTACTTTACTGGAGTCAGAGCGTCAACCCAGGTCGTGTCCATAAGTAGATGTACACAAGCCGTGTAGTGGTAACATCCCTATGCCAATGTCTGCCACAAAAATGAAAGATATTCTAGCTTCTATGCCTTTAAAGCAAGGGAAGTCCCGGCCTCTAGAACCTTCCTCCCTCCCCTGCGGGCTACTGCACCCCTAAAGGCAGAGCTTTTACAGAAAACATGTCTAAACTGCAACAGAGCTATCCTCGTTTGACACAGCTCTCAAGGAATGCCTGCCACAGGGAGTTTTTAAACTATTGACTTTGGCATACCACTACTCTGGGGAAATGCATGAGAGAGTCAAGCATAGGTGGAGCTTCTTACTGCTATTGCATCATAATGAGCACATCCAGCTTCCTCATGGAGTCGAACATACTCCACCAGTAGCACTTAAAGAAGCGTCTCCTAAAGACAAAAGATTGATGACTTGTACTACGGGCGCCCGCTTATACTTCCAGGTGCTCCACTCATGACATCATGGGCTGTCACCAGCCGATGAAATTGGAGCATGTTTACACGCTTCAGACACTGGTCATGCTGATGCCGTTCCCCATAGCATCGATCCAAGGCGCAGTGTTGAGTTACACTTTGAAAGGGAACTAATTTAAGCCTAGAAATCAACAGTGTCTTAGGATTTTAAAAAGAAAAACAAAGCATGACATAAAACATATAAGAGACATTTCAGTTTCTGCACTGTCTATAGGTCACTAATTAAGTAAGTAAATTTGTGACACTGTACATGTGATTCTTTGTACAAACAGTCAGATGTTCTTGCCTCCTCTGAGCATAAAGCATAAATGCTTCAAAAGCAAAAGGGATGCAAACTGAATAGTAAGAATTTTTCAAATTTATGTTAATGTCAGTAAATCTTTTCATTCAAGCCAATAATTGAATTTGTAATGACAAAAATTGTATTAAATAAATAATAATAAAAAGAGAAAAGATGAGAAAAATTTGAATTTTCTCTTTTTCTGTAGTAGTCACAGTCAAAAAAATAAAAATAAAAATAAATAAAGGTCCATGCTTTGTGAGTTGAAATAAACAATTTTTTCGGGAATGAGAGACAGAAAGAAAAAGAGAGCGGATGTCTGGAGCATGTTTTATGAAATAACAAGAACAGGCTTTAGCAATCATGTTATTTAGAGAAAAGCTTTCTAAAAACAGTGGTTTGTTCACTTTGTTTCCCCACTCCAAATGACAAACATGTGGAGGCCCCACGCTGTGAGTGGATTACATTCTGTGCAATACAATATCTCTTACAGCTGAGGTCAACAGTTCAGTATCCACAACGACTTTATTCAGCCAATGATGCGAGCCCAAGCCTACCGCATTTTGTCATTCTGAATTTCACGGCTGAGTTTCCCAAACTGAACCAATACCTGCTGACATGTTGCCAATGGATGAGGGTTTGATAGACTAGTCATGGCGGTTATCCCACACTCGCGCTGTCAGACAGGTGACGGCGAGCAACAGTGTGTATATGCAAACCGATTTTCAGCAAATGGGGAGAACAGGAAAATACGTTTGCTGAAATGGAATCAATTGTGTATGCAAGTGGAATGAAAAAGACAGATAAACGACTTGCTGAAACACTGCAACAGGAGGTGAAGAACAGTCCCAAATTGCTAATAAATGTACTGTACATTGCACACTATGGTATAGCACACTGAATGTGTAGACATTTTAATAACAGCTGTGTATCATATTGACTCACTGCATGGTAACAAGCTGTAATTTTGTAAAGGCTTTATGTGTTTCTCAGCAATATACTGTATAGCTGCAACATATCTGAAGTCTACATGAATTGAGTTTGCAATCCATTACATCTAATCTGGTAAATGTATGAGTAAAACATAGGATTTTGAATGAGTTTTCATTTTATTTTTATTTATGGAGTTTATCCATTATAAATGGATTAGATTATGAAAAGTGGGTGTTACAAAACAGAATGGAGCCCAAATATTTAATAAATTATATTATTATTGTTATATGTTACAATTATTATACAAAAAAATAAACCTAAAATCCATGTTTGGCTATTGGTTAACATTATCCAGTAGTCTATGTGGCCCAAGTAACAGCAGAAAGGGAAAGTCGTTTCAGAGTAAGCCATTCAATTTTGATTAAAGATTAATCAAAATACTTTTTCTTCAGAATACCATGCACTGTTGAATCATTTACAATAAGACAAGGACTGTGCATTAAGAAAGTAAATACAGCCAATGTTGATTTCATGTTCAAACAAACATGATTTTAAGAATGGATTGCTACATTTCTAATTGATTTAAATGGGAATATAACACACGAATCAATGACAAAATTATACAATCATACACTCACCTAAAGGATTATTAGGAACACCATACTAATACTGTGTTTGACCCCCTTTCGCCTTCAGAACTGCCTTAATTCTACGTGGCATTGATTCAACAAGGTGCTGAAAGCATTCTTTAGAAATGTTGGCCCATATTGATAGGATAGCATCTTGCAGTTGATGGAGATTTGTGGGATGCACATCCAGGGCACGAAGCTCCCGTTCCACCACATCCCAAAGATGCTCTATTGGGTTGAGATCTGGTGACTGTGGGGGCCGTTTTAGTACAGTGAACTCATTGTCATGTTCAAGAAACCAATTTGAAATGATTCGAGCTTTGTGACATGGTGCATTATCCTGCTGGAAGTAGCCATCAGAGGATGGGTACATGGTGGTCATAAAGGGATGGACATGGTCAGAAACAATGCTCAGGTAGGCCGTGGCATTTAAACGATGCCCAATTGGCACTAAGGGGCCTAAAGTGTGCCAAGAAAACATCCCCCACACCATTACACCACCACCACCAGCCTGCACAGTGGTAACAAGGCATGATGGATCCATGTTCTCATTCTGTTTACGCCAAATTCTGACTCTACCATCTGAATGTCTCAACAGAAATCGAGACTCATCAGACCAGGCAACATTTTTCCAGTCTTCAACTGTCCAATTTTGGTGAGCTCGTGCAAATTGTAGCCTCTTTTTCCTATTTGTAGTGGAGATGAGTGGTACCCGGTGGGGTCTTCTGCTGTTGTAGCCCATCCGCCTCAAGGTTGTGCGTGTTGTGGCTTCACAAATGCTTTGCTGCATACCTCGGTTGTAACGAGTGGTTATTTCAGTCAAAGTTGCTCTTCTATCAGCTTGAATCAGTCGGCCCATTCTCCTCTGACCTCTAGCATCAACAAGGCATTTTCGCCCACAGGACTGCCGCATACTGGATGTTTTTCCCTTTTCACACCATTCTTTGTAAACTCTAGAAATGGTTGTGCGTGAAAATCCCAGTAACTGAGCAGATTGTGAAATACTCAGACCGGCCCGTCTGGCACCAACAACCATGCCACGCTCAAAATTGCTTAAATCACCTTTCTTTCCCATTCTGACATTCAGTTTGGAGTTCAGGAGATTGTCTTGACCAGGACCACACCCCTAAATGCATTGAAGCAACTGCCATGTGATTGGTTGATTAGATAATTGCATTAATGAGAAATTGAACAGGTGTTCCTAATAATCCTTTAGGTGAGTGTATATGAGGTAATTTTTTTTAAACCATACACTGAATTTAATACCAAATACAAAATCAAGTCAAACAAAACAGTTAGAATTACTGTCTGGCACAACAGCCTTATGAGACTTCATGTTAAAACTTTTGAATCAGTTGTGTTGACTTCTGCATCATTATTAAGGGTCTTAATTGCACACAGATGACAACACTTTACCGTAAAGACGTTATGACTGTTTAACTGCACAAAAACATTTGTTTCTGACCTGTGCGGGAAATTGTTGTGCAACACACAATTACATGACATAACATGACAACAGGCTTGTGTATAGATGAGAGTGTTAAAACCTATTAATTAACAAGTCCCCAGGGAACCCTCTTTATAAATTTGTGTTCAATATTAACTAAAGCAATAATGTAGTTTTTTGTTCTATTTTGGTGAATTTCTTAGGGGACTAAAAGCTGGGTTTGCTGCATGAATGGTGATAGTACTTTGAATTGCACTCAGGACTTTTGCATGAGCATACCCTCTTTTTCATAAATTAATACTATTGGGAATAAATTAGTTCTCTGCTAATTAGGCTGGCAGCCAGTTTCGAATGCAATGCTAAGCGAACATCAAGCATGGAACACTGGCACTGTGTCATCCGAGGAGAGGAATTTTCCTCTATTCTCCAGCGCTTATCCCAGTTCCACACCACTAATCAGGATGCCAATTTTATCCCCTCATAACGAGGATCCACACTGCTCTTATATTCCACATCAGAATCCCTATTTGCATATGAGCCGTCCCAGTGTTTTGTCACTTTGAATAAGTATCTGTCGTCCAAAAACTCTTGTAGCAGCTTCTTAAAGCATACATCAGTTCTACTTAGACCTCATCCAAGTTGCAATTACTTATCACTGGGCCCAGATGGAATCTGTGGGCTTTTATTGCATTTTCTACACTTATTTTAGGAAAACTCATCTAAATGGATTTAAACATGGTAAAATGAGTAGAAAATTGTATAAAACTGTTTAATAAATAAACATGCAGTGATGGGCAAGCTACTCAAAATGTAGCACTACATGTTACATTAAGTAAATGGAAAAAGTAGCTCGCTACGTTGAAGATATATAAAGTATAGGGTATAGGGTAAGCTAAAGGCAAACCTTAAGAAACGTGTTTATCACTACTCCCATAGTGTATGATTTCAGCAAAAATATATGTTTTTATTGAACATAGATGGAGCAACAGATTTTTTTGTGAAAATAAATCATAAAAGTGGTTTGTTTTGTTTAAAAATCTCACAAATGTATAAGGTGGCAAGGTGGGCCTTTTACCCCACACACGGGGTAAAAGGCTAACCAGCATGGGGCAAGAGGCACAGAGTATTGATACAAATACTTTAGCTAAAGTAATATGTTTTGAATAATGTTAATAAGTTAATACTTGTTCAAAACAATCACTTTAGAAAAATGTTGTACTACTTTCTGTTTATTTTGATAAAAATAATAAAAATATTTTTGTTCAATAAATATACTGTCCTTATTATGTTCATTTAAAAAAATATAGGAACAAATTTATTTAAAATTGTAAAGATTCTGAAAGCATTTACAGAGATCTAGAGATCCAGATTTAATATTGCTTTACAGAAATAACAGTAAATATGATATTTATTATATGATATGATTAATATTATATTTTTAAATATGATGGTTTCATTATTGATATGGTGATTATCTCTAAGGTGGACATCCAACTTAATATTTGAAATTTACCATCTAACCATGTCATGTCAACAAGTGGAAAAGTCAGCCAGTGTTTTACCATACTTTACATATTCGTCCGTTATTGTAAAACTGTTGCTTCTATTACCTTGAACAAAACTGAAAAACATTAAAAAGACCTTTGTCTCAAAATATAGTTGAGGCAAGCAGGGCAAGGCCAAAAGCCATGGGATTGGAGCGAGGCCGTTGGCACGAGTGCTAATGAGCATGCCACACCGGTCTTGAGTCCCATAAAGGAGTGTGATTTAATTTTTCTAGTGGTTTAAGTGGTTTAAAGGAAAAGGCCCACTATACCTTACACATGTGGGCCTATACACTATAGTTCAAAAGTTTGGGTTCAGTATTTTTTTTAAAGACCACCTGTGGTGAAAATAAAGTTCCCTTTCAGTCAGTACACTACGAGTTACGTCAGTTACTGACGAAATGGCTTCTAAGCGAAACCCCCATTTCGTCAGTAACTGACGTAACGTCTCCGTTCCCTTCCTTCAGGGAACGAGGGTTACATACGTAACCGAGACGTTTTTAATGCTGTTTTTATGTCTATGTGGTGTTTTTAATATGTTTTAAGACAAACCATGTGAAAAATCATGTCAACAACATTGCTGAGTATTTTCTCCTTAAAACTGCAGTGAAACAAAGACAGTCTCAAAAACACGGTTTGAAATCATTGGTGTTTCTGACATCACAAACTACCTTCTAACCAATCACGTCAACGTGTAGGTGGGCTTTAGCATATCATTAACTATAACAGTCTCAAGAGAAGCCAGGCAACACATTATTAGCTGTTTGATAACATAATCAAACAAAAGGCTAATCATATCCATTACCGTTGTGTCCAACGTTGTAGAGAGCCATACATAAATCGGCACGCATTACCATTCTGATACATCGGCTTGTATACGAGCCTGTATAATTCACTCTTCCACTCCTTCTGAATCAGTTTCTGGTTCAAACATATATGGCTGAATTAAACCAGTATTTCTACTTGCCATTGTGCAGCGTTTACTACAGTAAAGTTTTACAGAGTGGATCAGGTATTCTTTTAAGCTGGTGTGAGTGAGTGGTGGCGGGGCTAATTTGCATATTCATGGCTCCGCGTATACTAAATGAAGCAAGGGTGTAGAGTTACATTCAAGCTATTTTAAGGTATGAATACATTTTTTTCACAGGAGAAACTGTTTAAATATGTCATTTTGGTGATCAAAGATTAGTTTTAAGGGATAAAATTATTGACTAAAAGGGGACTTTAAATAAATTAATACATTTACTCTGCAAGATTGCATTAAATTGATCAAAAGTGATAATACAGACATTTATAATGTTACAAAATATTTCTAGTTCAAATAAATGCTGTTTTTTAACTTTGTCATCGCAGGAAAAAAATACACGTATGTATATATGTGTGTAGATCTTTGTGAATGACGCTCATTCTGATTCTATGAGAAAATGCTGCTGTGAAGAATCCTCGCGAGAACTTTTTTCTACCCTGCTGCTTTGAGAATGAGAAGAGGATAAGGTGGGTTGTTACTGTCAGGGTTTAACTGCAATTATCCCTTCATTAAAATATATTAGATCATTAATAATCAGTCAGCCTTGCCACATTTAGATACAATTAAAACTTACTTCAGTCCAAGGTGTTGGGAGTGCAAGGTGCATGGCAGTCATATTCATCATGTCTGCTTAACTAACATGATGATATGTGAATCCATCATCAAAATCTAATCTCGAGGCAGAATTAACAGTCACACCACCTCCTCTCTGATAAAAAAAAAAAAACATCCCCCCCCTCCCCATTTTACAAATAGAAGCTCCAGCAACTGTAAGCCAGGCGTTTTATGAGACTGAGAAACTTGTAGTGTTAAAGAAATGTCACGTCCTAATGAGAGAGGCTCAGCTGCCGGTGAAAACACTCCTGAGAAAATGACAATATGAGTTCAATTGACACCCTCCCTTTCTGTTATCATTTCTCCCTTCCTTTCTGTTATCGTTGCTTCCATCAAATGCATGTGAGCAACGACAAGAGTGCCAATTGACCTTTACAGTCTGTAGCTGTTCGCCTCCTGCAAAAATTGTATGTGATGAGGTTCCGATTCTGGTCACAGTCATTGGTTTTGTGGCAATCATTGTCCGTCTTGCATGAATCAGCGTGTGCTTAATTATGGATGGGTAGTTTTTTGCCGGTACATGCTCTGAAAATGAATTCAATTAACCCCTTGACTGGCGAACATTGGCGATGTTGTGTGGAAGGTGGGGCATCCGTGTCGACACTTGACAAGTGACAGGAGATAATTGGGTTCAAGTGCATTAAAAATACTCCAGTTATACTGGCATTTGGTCTGGACACTAGATATTTGCCTCACTTTTTAAAACGTCACACCTCTGCTTCCAGTTATTTTCTGTGTCCATTATAAAAAAATGCAGTTATTTCTGGACCGAACATTGAATTGCGCGTAATTGCATCAGACACAGATTGTACAAAGGGACAGCCATATTACAGCATACCTTGACACAATGACAGTGGACAGAGAAAGTTCCCATAGTGGCACTAGAAATGTGGTCATTTTCCTGCCAATTTTTATTTATTTATTTTTGTTTATTGAGAGAGACAGTAAAGAAGAGGGAAGAGAATTATTGGGGAAAGAGGGCAGGATTGAGATCAGGAACATAAGAGGCCAGTTAGTGTGGGTGCAAACTTTTTGGCAATGATTTGAGAAGGTGGGTGTATTTTGATTCATGATTTATTTACAGGTCATTGGGCCAAACAAACAAACAAATAAATTGGGCTGCTCAAATAAATAGAAATGTTCTGATAGTTAAAGATAATTTATGGCTCAGGTCATTATAAAATAAAATAAACTATCATAAGTGCAACTTTATTTCTCAAAAATGCAGCTTTATATCTCCCAATGTTACTTCATAGCTCACAATATGATTTTTATTTAGCAATTGCGGCTATTTTTCAATGTGATGAGAAATAGTAAAAATTGCAAACTCCAAATTAATGTAGAAACAACTTAAAGACAGTATATTTTAAATATTTGTTGTAATGGCATCTTTTTATGAATGAAGGCCAGTATCACTGATACTAATACTGCTACTGATGTATCTATGAAATTGATTTTTTTTAAACATTGATAGACATTCAACATTACCGTACAATTGAAAGCTATCAATTTCAACATTTATCAGGCTTGAAAAAAATACCTTTTAATTTAAGTGAACTTAAAACATTCTTTACATAAACCCATTATAATTAAATGTCATATTTACCTCTGGCCTTTCTACCTGTCAGACATGTATAGAAATAGAATAAAGTTATCAAACACTTTACAGTCTTAACTGCATAAATTCTAAATTAAATATAGAGCTACAATTTTCTCTGTTGTTCTTTGATTAACATTAATGACAGACATCACAAGTTTATTAGGCTGCTGTCACTTTAAGATCTGCCTCTGCCAAACATAATGCGGATCTGACACACTGTCACACGCATTTTCTCACAACTCTTTAAGTTAATTTAACGTTATTTAACTCATTTAAGACTGATGAGAATACTCTATAGAATGGGCATTTTGGCATAATTCTGTGTGTTATTGCTTGTTCAAGTGCAAAAGAGAACTCGATACTTGGCGCGCATCTTTCTGTGCGTCGTGTGTGTGTGTCACATAGACAGGACATTCATAGACAGCACTTTCTCTTTTGTCTTGTCGCGCTTGAATGGTTTAAAAGCATTTGCTTGGATAAGAGCATGATCATATAATGTAACTTTCATGGGTGTTTGCAGGAATACTGATGAAGACGATGAGTAAGGTTCAAATACACAAAGTTTAATAACAATAATCCTTTAGGCAAGCGAACTGGCAGGAACAAACACGAATAACATAACTGTAACCGGACAAGGAGTGCAGGGGAAGGAACAACTTAAGAGCTAACACAAACGAGGATAATTGCACAGCTGACACATATGAACTAATAATGACGGTAACTATGGAGAGTAGCGGGAGTCAGAACAAAGAAACACGTGACAAATGAAAACAAACTAACAGTCCATGAACAAAACTAAACAGAATGGTGACAGTAACACTAGCCAAAGGATGACAGAAAAAAATGGATGCTGCATTAATTGCATTAAAAAAATTTAACACATTAAACTGAATAAATTAATCGCATGCGTTAACACGCTAGTTTTGACAGCACTAATATACACTATATTGCCAAAAGTATTGGGACACCCCTCCAAATCGTTGAATTCAGGGGTTCCAATCACTTCCATGACCACAGGTGTATAAAATCAAGCACCTAGGCATGCAGACTGCTTCTACAAACATTCGTGAAAGAATGGGTCGCTCTCAAGAGCGCAGTGAATTTAACAATAAGTCCATTCATGAAATTTCCTCACTACTAAATATTCTATGGTCAACTGTTAGTGGTATTATAACAAAGTGGAAGCAATTGGGAACAACAGCAACTCAGCAACGAAGTGGTAGTCAATAGCTACAGACCTCCAAACTTCGTGTGGCCTTCAGATTAGCTCAAGAACAGTGCGTAGAGAGCTTCATGGAATGAGTTTCCATGGCCGAGCATCCAAGCCTTACATCACCAAGTGCAATGCAAAGCGCTGGATGTAGTGGTGTAAAGCAGGCCGCCACTGGACTCTAGAGAAGTAGAGACGTGTTCTCTGAAGTGACAAATCACACTTCTCTGTCTAACAATCCGATGGACGAGTCTGGGTTTGGCGGTTGCCAGGAGAACGGTACTTGCCAGACTTTATTGTGCCAAGTGGTGGAGGGGGGGATATGGTGTGGGGTTGTTTTTCAAGGGTTGGGCTTGGCCCCTTAGTTCCAGTGAAAGGAACTCTTAATGCTTCAGCATACCAAGACTTTTTGGACAATTTCATGATCCCAACTTTGTGGGAACAGTTTGGGGATGGCCCCTTCCTGTTCCAACATGACTGCCACCAGTGAACAAAGCAAGGTCCATAAAGACATAGATGAGCGAGTTTGGTGTGGAGGAACTTGACTGGCCTGCACAGAGTCCTGACCTCAACCCGATAGAACACCTTTGGGATGAATTAGAGCTGAGACTGCGAGCCAGGCCTTCCCGTCCAACATCAGTGCCTGACCTCACAAATGCGCTTCTAGAAGAATGGTCAAAAATTCCCATAAACACACTCCTAAACCTTGTGGAAAGCCTTCCCAGAGGAGTTGAAGCTGTTATAGCTGCAAAGGGTGGGCCAACTACATATTAAACCTATTCATGTGCATGTAAAAGCAGGCATCCCAAAACTTTTGGGAATATAGTGTGTATAAATAAATAAATAAATAAATAAATAAATAAATATATTGGGGCTGTCAAAATTAGCACGTTAACGCTCTCTCTCTCTCAATATATATATATATATATATATATATGTGTGTGTGTACTGTATGTATGTATATACAGTGGGGAGAACAAGTATTTGATACACTGCCGATTTTGCAGGTTTGCCCACTTACAAAGCATGTAGAAGTCTGTAATTTTTATTATAGGTACTCTTCAACTGTGAGTGACGGAATCTAAAACAAAAATCCAGAAAATCACATTGTATGATTTTTAAGTAATTCATTTGCATTTTATTGCATGACATAAGTATTTGATACATCAGAAAAGCAGAACTTAATATTTGGTACAGAAACCTTTGTTTGCAATTACAGAGATCATACGTTTCCTGTAGTTCTTGACCAGGTTTGCACACACTGCAGCAGGGATTTTGGCCCACTCCTCCATACAGACCTTCTCCAGATCCTTCAGGTTTCGAGGCTGTCGCTGGGCAATACGGACTTTTAGCTCCCTCCAAAGATTTTCTATTGGGTTCAGGCCTGGAGACTGGCTAGGCCACTCCAGGACCTTGACATGCTTCTTATGGAGCCACTCCTTAGTTGCCCTGGCTGTGTGTTTCGGGTCGTTGTCATGCTGGAAGACCCAGCCACGACCCATCTTCAATGCTCTTACTGAGGGAAGGAGGTTGTTGGCCAAGATCTCGCGATACATGGCCCCATCCGTCCTCCCCTCAATATGGTGCAGTCGTCCTGTTCCCTTTGCAGAAAAGCATCCCCAAAGAATGATGTTTCCACCTCCATGCTTCACGGTTGGGATGGTGTTCTTGGGGTTGTACACATCCTTCTTTTCCCTCCAAACACGGCGAGTGGAGTTTAGACCAAAAATCTCTATTTTTGTCTCATCAGACCACATGACCTTCTCCCATTCCTCCTCTGGATCATCCAGATGGTCATTGGCAAACTTCAGATGGGCCTGGACATGCGCTAGCTTGAGCAGGGGGACCTTGCGTGTGCTGCAGGATTTTAATTCATGACGGCGTAGTGTGTTACTAATGGTTTTCTTTGAGACTGTGGTCCCAGCTCTCTTCAGGTCATTGACCAGGTCCTGCCGTGTAGTTCTGGGCTGATCCCTCACCTTCCTCATGATCATTGATGCCCCACGAGGTGAGATCTTGCATGGTGCCCCAGACCGAGGGAGATTGACCGTCATCTTGAACTTCTTCCATTTTCTAATAATTGCGCCAACAGTTGTTGCCTTCTCACCAAGCTGCTTGCCTATTGTCCTGTAGCCCATCCCAGCCTTGTGCAGGTCTACAATTTTATCCCTGATGTCCTTACACAGCTCTCTGGTCTTGGCCATTGTGGAGAGGTTGGAGTCTGTTTGATTGAGTGTCTGGACAGGTGTCTTTTATACAGGTAATGAGTTCAAACAGGTGCAGTTAATACAGGTAATGAGTGGAGAACAGGAGGGCTTCTTAAAGAAAAACTAACAGGTCTGTGAGAGCCGGAATTCTTACTGGTTGGTAGGTGATCAAATACTTATGTCATGCAATAAAATGCAAATTAATTATTTAAAAATCATACAATGTGATTTTCTGGATTTTTGTTTTAGATTCCGTCTCTTACAGTTGAAGTGTACCTATGATAAAAATTACAGACCTCTACATGCTTTGTAAGTAGGAAAACCTGCAAAATCGGCAGTGTATCAAATACTTGTTCTCCCCACTGTACAGTATAAATCAACAATAGCCCAGATGAGCGGAGATTTTATCTGCAAACCGGGACTCAGATGCATGTTCAAATTATGGTCTGTTGCTCTTCAGATGTCCTCATGCGGTTCGATTCCAACCTAGCATTCCATTAGAGCAAAAGTTCAAGGTCAGTGGCAGTCAACCCGAGCGCTGGAGCGAGTCGCGAGTTGTGGTTTTTGTGGAGCAATTAAACTGAATGCTAACAAAAGCCTGAGAGCTATGTATGCGGAAAGGATGATGCTGGAGTCATCTTGGTTATCATTGGAGCCATGAGCAGAGATTTCTATAGGGATCAAACTCATCCTTCATAATGAAAAGTTAATGCAAAGTTATATTGCAGCTTTATGAGTGGTTGAATGACTGTCACTAAAATAAAGAAATATAATCATGGAGACACATTCATACAGCGGTCACATGACATATAGATCTGTTAAGCTATTCGCAAGCACTTCATTTCACAGTGAATAGTCCCATTATAATAGGTAAATGTGCATGCAAAGGGGCATGATTGACTCACTGGAACCCTGAATGATAGAATAGGTAAAGACAGCTGAGAACATAAAAAAAAAAGTCTTTAAAAAATAAATTGGCAGATTCCAAAAAAGTTGGGACACTGTACAAATTGTTAATAAAAAAGGAATGCAATAATTTACAAATCTCATAAACTTATATTTTATTCACAATAGAATATAGATAACATATCAAATGTTGAAAGTGAGACATTTTGAAATGTCATGCCAAATATTGGCTCATTTTGGATTTCATGAGAGCTACACATTCCAAAAAAGTTGGGACAGGTAGCAATAAGAGGCCGGAAAAGTTAAATGTACATATAAGGAATAGCTGGAGGACCAATTTGCAACTTATTAGGTCAATTGGCAACATGATTGGGTATAAAAAGAGCCTCTCAGAGTGGCAGTGTCTCTCAGAAGTCAAGATGGGCAGAGGATCACCAATTCCCCCAATGCTGCGGCGAAAAATAGTGGAGCAATATCAGAAAGGAGTTTCTCAGAGAAAAATTGCAAAGAGTTTGAAGTTATCATCATCTACAGTGCATAATATCATCCAAAGATTCAGAGAATCTGGAACAATCTCTGTGCGTAAGGGTCAAGGCCGGAAAACCATACTGGATGCCCGTAATCTTCGGGCCCTTAGACGGCACTGCATCACATACAGGAATGCTACTGTAATGGAAATCACAACATGGCTCAGGAATACTTCCAGAAATAAAACTCTATAGGTCAAAAAAGAAGCCATATCTAAACATGATCCAGAAGCGCAGGTGTTTTCTCTGGGCCAAGGCTCATTTAAAATGGACTGTGGCAAAGTGGAAAACTGTTCTGTGGTCAGACGAATCAAAATTTGAAGTTCTTTTTGGAAAACTGGGACGCCATGTCATCCGGACTAAAGAGGACAAGGACAACCCAAGTTGTTATCAGCGCTCAGTTCAGAAGCCTGCATCTCTGATGGTATGGGGTTGCATGAGTGCGTGTGGCATGGGCAGCTTACACATCTGGAAAGGCACCATCAATGCTGAAAGGTATATCCAAGTTCTAGAACAACATATGCTCCCATCCAGATGTCGTCTCTTTCAGGGAAGACCTTGCATTTTCCAACATGACAATGCCAGACCACATACTGCATCAATTACAACATCATGGCTGCGTAGAAGAAGGATCCGGGTACTGAAATGGCCAGCCTGCAGTCCAGATCTTTCACCCATAGAAAACATTTGGTGCATCATAAAGAGGAAGATGCGACAAAGAAGACCTAAGACAGTTGAGCAACTAGAAGCCTGTATTAGACAAGAATGGGACAACATTCCTATTCCTAAACTTGAGCAACTTGTCTCCTCAGTCCCCAGACGTTTGCAGACTGTTATAAAAAGAAGAGGGGATGCCACACAGTGGTAAACATGGCCTTGTCCCAACTTTTTTGAGATGTTGATGACATGAAATTTAAAATCAACTTATTTTTCCCTTAAAATGATACATTTTCTCAGTTTAAACATTTGATATGTCATCTATGTTGTATTCTGAATAAAATATTGAAATTTGAAACTTCCACATCATTGCATTCTGTTTTTATTCACAATTTGTACAGTGTCCCAACTTTTTTGGAATCGGGTTTGTACAACCTATTGAACAACTGTACCTTCACAGTCTTATTTATATATAAACAATAAGGATGGTCTGATGGCCAGGGCACAGAGCGAGTTTCGGGCTAGATGTCTCTTGCATTATTGGGGCAGTGCTGTGTTATCATTACATATTATATTCAATCATGTATCTATCTATATCTATAAATCTGAAATCAATCAATAAATAAACATTTTTAAATAAATGACACTCGCATCATATTTCACAGCTTTGGGTGAAAATATGAACATAAATAAATAAATAAGAGAATTATTATGAAAAATGTATAAATAATAATGTTTATATAATCCATTACTATTACACATGTATACACCTTAAAAAAGACCCAACAAAATAGACTTCATGTAAGTATTCCTTTTGAACCACATATGTAATTTGTCAAATTATTTTCTTGTCTCCTCCACTATGATTACAAATGAAATAGGTCTATGCAAGTCAGATCTCAAACCAAAGTATGTCCAGATGGATGTATATACTGTCCAGAAATGAGCTTCTACGGTTTAGTTTTTAATTCTGTCCAGAAATGACATTATCCTGATTAAATGCCAGAAAAAATAGGGGACAATCCAAGGGGTAAGTTAGCAGATGGCCCTCAGGCATTAACCTCTGCACTATTTGTTCTGTGATGAGAGTGCTGAGTTTTATTTTATTATCAATATAACAGAGTAATGCAGATTTGAAGCACTTTGACAGAGCGAAATCCAGGGCAATCTCTCTGATAGACAACCAACCCCCTTCTCGCTTACTCACACAAGCATACTCGCTCTCTCTGTACTATCTCCATACTTTCTCCTGTCCTGTCATCATTCTGCCTCTCTCTTTTCCTCCTCCCTCACTCTTTCAGCATCTGTCTTCATGCTTCTTTTATCCCACCTTTCCTCTCTCTCTCTCTGCCTGCCTCCACCCCCGCAGTTCTAGCACTTGCTGCAAGACCCATTCAGCTGTCACAGACATAAGCAGACATTATCCACTGGCATACATTTGTGCCTTGGACTTCTGCAAGTAATGACTGCAGCATTAGGATTACCTCTGGACCCCCTCTCGACTATTCAACTGCAATCATTCTGTCTGTGATGGAGGGGGAGGAAGCAGCCTTTATCACACAGGGAGAGATGACATAAGTTAGAGTGGTGGAGAATGAGTCATCAAATACAGTTCTGAGCGGCTAATGCTTATGCTAGCTGGGCTTCTGCTGAGCAGGAAATGATATGGCTTTGTTAAAGAGCTTGTATCTGTCATTAGAATACTTCCATGTGCAATACACGCAGCTAATGGGGAGACATGTAACATATATGGCTGCTTCAAATGAAGATTTGAAGAATGTGTTTAAAGGGAAAGTATACTCAAACATTTTCTGTTTGCTTGCTCACTTTCATGTTGTTTCAAACACGTTTGACTTTGTTTCCTCTGTGGTACACAAAAGGAGAAATGTTTAAAAAAGGAATGGTAATTTTTTTTCAATACAATTACAACAAATGGGGAGCCTAAACAAGGATGCAAATGGTCTACAAAAGTGGACCATACAACTTGTGTGCTGTATTCCAGATCTTCTGAATCATACAGTAGCTTTGTGTGAGAAAGACTGAAATATTCTTCTCCAGCGAGCTGTTGACGAAAACTGCTGTGATGAAATTATTGAATCAATGAGCTGAATCAGAGAAGCAGATCAGTCTGATTTGTAAATTAATCATTCAGATTGGTTTAGTTACCTGAATCAACTGATTCAGTAAACAGATATAACTTTTAATTCACGAATTAGGGTATGTTTACACAACAACAATAACCTAAAAACAGACGACAGCGTTGTCAAAATGATCCCCGTTTACACGGATCTGTGAAAATGACTAAAAAGGCTGTATTATGCATGCCAGGCCAGTAGTTGGCAATGTCACTTTGTCAAGAAACACCCCGCGAACACGTAATACACATGTGTGAACATAAAATACACATGCGCATGATGTCACCGTTTTCACAAATTCACGTTTTGTTGTTTACATGGAGACAGTAATGGTATCGTTTTCAAAACCTCACACTTTGAAACCCATTTTCAAAACCTTGCGTTTTCAGGCCCCCAAAACGGCGTCGTCATGTAAATGAACGGCCAAAACGCACAAAAAGTTCTCCGTTTTCAGTTAAAAACGGTGTTGTGTAAACATACACTATATTGCCAAAAGTATTGGGACACCCCTTCAAATCATTGAATTCAAATGTTCCAATCACTTCTATGGCCACAGGTGTATAAAATCAAGCACCTAGGCATGCAGACTGCTTCTACAAACATTTGTGAAAGAATGGGTCGCTCTCAGGAGCTCAATGAATTCAAGCGTGATACCGTGATAGGTTGCCACCTGTGCAATAAGTCCATTCGTGAAATGTATGTTTCGTGGAAGCAATTGGGAACAACAGCAACTCAGCCACGAAGTGGTAGGCCACGTAAAATCACAGAGCGGGGTCAGCGCATGCTGAGGCGCACAGTGCGCAGAAGTCACCAACTTTTTGCAATAGCTACAGACCTCCAAACTTCGTGTGGCCTTCAGATTAGCTCAAGAACAGTGCTTAGAGAGCTTCATGGGATGCAGTGGTGTAAAGCATGCCGCCACTGGACTCTAGAGCAGTGGAGAAGTGTTCTCTGGAGTGACGAATCATGCTTCTCTGTCTGGTGATCGTCTGGGTTTGGCGGTTGCCAGGAGAACGGTACTTGCCTGACTGCATTGTGCCAAGTGTAAAGTTTGGTGGAGGGGGGATTATGGTGTGGGGTTGTTTTTCAGGGGTTGGGCTTGGCTCCTTAGTTCCAGTGAAAGGAACTCTTAATGCTTCAGCATACCAAGACATTTTGGACAATTTCATGCTCCCAACTTTGTGGGAAAAGTTTGGGGATGGCCCCTTCCTGTTCCAACATGACTGCCACCAGTGCACAAAGCAAGGTCCATAAAGACATGGATGAGCGAGTTTGGTGTGGAGGAACTTGACTGGCCTGCACAGAGTCCTGACCTCAACCCGATAGAACACCTTTGGGATGAATTAGAGCGGAGACTGCAAGCCAGCTGTTATAGCTGCAAAGGGTGGGCCAACTCCATATTAAAGGGATAGTTCACCCAAAATGACCTCACTTACCGGAAGTGATCGCGCGCTGAAGGCTGTTGGACATAGTGGCGTATCAGAGGTAAAAAATGATATAAATACCGTTCGGTTTCTCACACAAACCGATCGTTTCGTGTCTTAAGACATCAATGTGTCGTCACGAGCCGCACGGTTTAATATGGATTTGTCTGTGCATTTTTTTTACTGTTTTTTTTACTCATAGATTTTGTTACCATTCACATGCATTATACGACTGACAGACTGCAACGGTTGGAGTTAAAAATCTTCATTTGTGTTCTACTGAAGAAACAAAGTCACCTATATCTTGGATGCCCTGGGGGTAAGCAGATAAACATCAAACATTTTTGGGTGAACTATCCCTTTAAACCCTACGGATTAAGAATGGGATGTCATCAAAGTTCATGTGCATGTAAAGGCAGACGTCCCAAAACTTTTGGCAATATAATGTACAAACCCGATTCCAAAAAAGTTGGGACACTGTACAAATTGTGAATAAAAACAGAATGCAATGATGTGGAAGTTTCAAATTTCAATATTTTATTCAGAATACAGCATAGATGACATATCAAATGTTTAAACTGAGAAAATGTATCATTTTAAGGGAAAAATAAGTTGATTTTAAATTTCATGGCATCAACACATCTCAAAAAAGTTGGGACAAGGCCATGTTTACCACTGTGTGGCATCCCCTCTTCTTTTTATAACAGTCTGCAAACGTCTGGGGACTGAGGAGACAAGTTGCTCAAGTTTAGGAATAGGAATGTTGTCCCATTCTTGTCTAATACAGGCTTCTAATTGCTCAACTGTCTTAGGTCTTCTTTGTCGCATCTTCCTCTTTATGATGCGCCAAATGTTTTCTATGGGTGAAAGATCTGGACTGCAGGCTGGCCATTTCAGTACCCGGATCCTTCTTCTACGCAGCCATGATGTTGTAATTGATGCAGTATGTGGTCTGGCATTGTCATGTTGGAAAATGCAAGGTCTTCCCTGAAAGAGACGACGTCTGGATGGAGCATATGTTGTTCTAGAACTTGGATATACCTTTCAGCATTGATGGTGCCTTTCCAGATGTGTAAGCTGCCCATGCCACACACACTCATGCAACCCCATACCATCAGAGATGCAGGCTTCTGAACTGAGCGCTGATGACAACTTGGGTTGTCCTTGTCCTCTTTAGTCCGGATGACATGGCGTCCCAGTTTTCCAAAAAGAACTTCAAATTTTGATTCGTCTGACCACAGAACAGTTTTCCACTTTGCCACAGTCCATTTTAAATGAGCCTTGGCCCAGAGAAAACGCCTGCGCTTCTGGATCATGTTTAGATATGGCTTCTTTTTGGACCTATAGAGTTTTAGCCGGCAACGGCGAATGGCACGGTGGATTGTGTTCACCGACAATGTTTTCTGGAAGTATTCCTGAGCCCATGTTGTGATTTCCATTACAGTAGCATTCCTGTATGTGATGCAGTGCCGTCTAAGGGCCCGAAGATCACGGGCATCCAGTATGGTTTTCCGGCCTTGACCCTTACGCACAGAGATTGTTCCAGATTCTCTGAATCTTTGGATGATATTATGCACTGTAGATGATGAGAACTTCTAACTCTTTGCAATTTTTCTCTGAGAAACTCCTTTCTGATATTGCTCCACTATTTTTCGCCGCAGCACTGGGGGAATTGGTGATCCTCTGCCCATCTTGACTTCTGAGAGACACTGCCACTCTGAGAGGCTCTTTTTATACCCAATCATGTTGCCAATTGACCTAATAAGTTGCAAATTGGTCCTCCAGCTGTTCCTTATATGTACATTTAACTTTTCTGGCCTCTTATTGCTACCTGTCCCAACTTTTTTGGAATGTGTAGCTCTCATGAAATCCAAAATGAGCCAATATTTGGCATGATATTTCAAAATGTCTCACTTTCAACATTTGATATGTTATCTATATTCTATTGTGAATAAAATATAAGTTTATGAGATTTGTAAATTATTGCATTCCTTTTTTATTCACAATTTGTACAGTGTCCCAACTTTTTTGGAATCGGGTTTGTACCTTTAGACATTACTACTTCTCTTACGAAGATGTTGAGGGAACCTAGGGAAATATTTAATGAATAATGGCTTACGTTTTGTGTCTGTGCCTTACTTAAAACCATTGAATGACTTCAGAATACCTGGAATACAGCGCGCTAGACGTATAGACCACTTTTATGCAACATAGGGTATGTTTACACGACAATGATTAGTAAAAGTGGAAAAGTTTTTCCCTTTGCATTTTTCGCGTACAGAAGACAACGTTGTCAAAACAATCCCCGTTCACACAGATCCACGGAAACAACTAAAAATGCTGTATTATGCATGCCAGGCCAGCAGTTGGCAAGTCACTTTGTAAAGAAACTATAGACTCAATAAGTAATATGCATGCATAACGTCACCATTTTCACAAATTCGTGTTTTTGTAGTTTACACGGAGACAATAACGGTATTTTCAAAAACTTGCACTTTTAAACCTGCATTTTCAGGCCCCCAAAATTATGTAGTCGTGTAAATGAATGGCCAAAATACATAAAAAGTTTTCCATTTTTAGTTGAAAACAGTGTCATGTAAATGGCCTGATAGGCTCATTGGAAAAACGTGCCTACCTACATTTTTGCAAAAATATAACAAATTCCTGTACATACAATTAATTGCAGTTTCCTGATGAAATGACCACTAGTGGCAATAAAACACAACTTTTATTCCTTTTCCCATGATTACAAATTATTGATTAATAATGACTTATTTCCGCAGAGTTCTTTGCAAAATGCTATGTTATGACTTCAAAACACGTTTACCATAGTGCAGGGGTTGGCAACTCTGGCCCTCAAGATCCACTTTATTGCAATGTTAAGCTCAACCCTAATAAAATACACCTGAACAAGCTAATCAAGGTCTTTAGGTCCTACAAGAAAGCTACAGGCAGGTGAGTCTGGTCAGGGTTTGAGCTAAACTCTGCAGGAATGTGGATCGCAAGGGCCAGAGTTGCCCAGCCCTGCCATTGTGCCTAATTTGTAAACTAATACAGTTTGACATTTGCATTACATAACCAGCTCCATATGTATTTCTTTTTTAACAAAGTAATAGTTGGTAGCTCACGTGGTACAGCATTGGACCTGCGATGCAGAGCGGGTACAAGTCCTGTGAAACACACAATAAAACTCAAAGCTCAAAGACTAGGCATTGCTGTTTCAACATATGCGTTTTTATTTCACGTTTGCTTTTGGGGTATGTTATTTTTTGTGTTATTTGTGTCCTTTTTGAAGCTAAAAAACTCATTGTAATTGCTTTCAAATCAAATCAAAATCAAATCACCTTTATTTATATAGCGCTTTTTACAATGGCAATTGTTTCAAAGCAGCTTCACAGTGGTAACAGGAAAATAATGCAACGGAATTTGATTCGGCTGTACAGCCGCTCTGGTGAAAACGGTGATGTCATCCAGCTCATTTCAATTATCATATAGTGTCAATGCGGGCAGATCAGTGATATAGTTGAAATTTAGGTGTCCCCAACTGAGCAAGCCAAAAGCCAAAGGCTTTCAATAAAAGTGACTAGTAAATTCCTCAAAATATCTCTGTTTGTCTTCACAGAAGAAAGAAATTCAAATGATGATAAAATTCTAATGTTTGGATGAACTGTCTAAAGGACAAAATTCTGCTAAAATTAAAACAGAAACATAAAAATTGAAGCGCCAAGCAAAAGCTAAGATTATAACAGGCACCTGTGACTGTACTTCACTGTAGAGTAGAGCTTTGAATTATAATATCATGACCCAAAAAGCAGTTGACAAGTGACAAGTATTTCCCTCACCAAGAAAATGAATCGATTTCAAACAAGCTCTCGTTTTATGTAGAAAATAATAATAATAATCCTAGAGCAAAGAACGATGGGTTTAAGCAAATTTCACAAGACGAGCTACACTACAGCACTTACCAGATCTTGTGTTCATTAGTTTTCACTAAGCCAGTGCAATATGCAAAGGTCAGGATTATTTGATTCAACTAAACAGGGCATAATGATCACACATGCTGAATTCATAGTAGGGTGTAACAAAAGACAAAGCTCGGGGAGAGTAGGCAATTACAGAGAAACAAAATAAAAGCAGTGAATCGTGACTAACAAACAAAATCACTGACTCAGAGCACAACAGGAAACACACAAAGGCTATTTCAGACCAATCTGGCCCTCTAGACAAAAAGCGAGTCTGAAGACATTAAAGAAGTAAAATGCTGACACAAGATAGTATTGTGAAGTGTTATTTAAAATTCAAGCCAGAATGATTTTTTTTGTGTATCTATACAGTTTTAGCAATTATATCTTAAAGTGCTGAGCGCTTTTCAGCTGACGCTACATTGTGTTCCTTCATGCACACGTTTTAAATGAAATCTTCTAGCACAATGCATTGTTAATTAAGGCACACATAGAGGTCATTTAATAATTTTTTTTTTTTTTTTTTTTAATACAAACACTACGAAATATGTTTAAATGCATGCATAGTCCTGAAAATCTTTCACAAAGCAGAACTCTCAGGCCATGCATGTAAGAGAGATAGTGTATGAGCACAATATGCTCAACAAGGCCAATTGGATAAAGGACTATAATCTGCCTCGGAGAACTTCATATGGGATTGTTGTTTCTAACACGTGTCAATTAGGGTGCGAGTTATTAACAAGATGGCAGGAGCATTGCGGAAAATAACTTACTGACATCTCTACAAATGCCAGATACTTAATTAAAATCTCTTCAGATACTTAAAGTGCATCTTATATCTGCAATCCACCATACATCCTACTTGCATTATGGCTGTAATTAGATTTTCCATTACACTGTGAGCTGTAGGGGAGAATAAGAAAATGTGGCCAAGGCCAGAACATGTTTTTCTCCTTCCCCATAGATGAAATGATTGTTAACACTCACATCTGACCCTCTCGTGTGCCTGTCTCCGAGTCAAACCGAGTCAAAGTCCTCTGCAATTCATTCATGCTATGCTATGATAATATGGAATGCATTACATTGCATTAACCTCTGTACCTGCGCTAATTGAATCTTAATGAGACACAGATAAAAGATCGGCAATGTGCATCGCTCACCAAGGTTGTCTGTAATTACAATTAATGATGCCCCTATACTTTCTTCATTTATTTCTCCAGAAAATTAATGGTTTGCCAATCAACCACGACAAAAACGTATGTTCTAGCTTGAATGTAAGTTAATTAAGTCCAGCTAAAGTGCATGAGCAACAAGCACATCTATTACTTACACAGCACTATGAGCTCCACGATGGCCTCTCGGGGTTTGACGTTGAAGCCGTTGTACTGGCTGGTTTGGCAGCGGTACGTTCCGGTCATCTCACGGGAGACGTTGACGATACGCAAAACTCCATCGTAACTTTCGGTTTGCATGTTGCCATCCGGCATGGCCGCTTCTTTATCAGCACGGGACCAAAGGATGATGGGTTTGGGTTTGCCAGAGACCAGGCACTGCAGCTCTACTGTGTCGCCCTCCTGAGTGGCCAAAGGTGACTTTCCTCGTGGGACGGTCAGGTTGGGTGGAACTAAAAGAGGGTAGAAGATGATTAAAATGTCCATATTACTGCACAAAACATGTTATGTTAAAAAACACAAGGCCTTGGAGGAATTTTCCGGGTACAAGTCGACAGCATTTATAGCATAATGATAATAACTAAAAGAATATATTTACACCACAAAAGTTTGTATACTAAACTACTACAAAAATAATTAATAAAATAATTTTGAAAGTGTTTTATACTCAAAAAGGCGGCATTTATTTAATCAAAAATATTGTTTTAAATTTTAATTTATTTTAAAATGTAATTTATTTCTGTTATTGCAAAGCTGAATTTTCAGCAGCCATTACTCTTCAGTGGAATCACCAATTTTGTAGTGGGACTACTGCTCTAGCTGAATAAACATCTCGTTATATTGTCACAGATATAATATCTGTATTGGTTTTGCCAGTACATCAATAGAAACATCTTGCCGCCCACCAGGTGTCAGGTACCCATATGAAAAAAACCTGTATGGTTCATATACAGCAACCATATATCTTCCTTACTTAAATCAGCCAGAATTATCTTATGTGTTTCGTGTAAGTCCAATATATGTCCTACATAAAATCAGACCGTTTATGGCCACTTTCATACTAAAAAGCACACATAAAACTTGTAGGGGATTTTTGGGTCATATATGAATACTGTAAAAATCTTATATGAGTTTTACATGTCAACAGTATGCAATGGTGTATGGTATTAATAAAAAATACCTGCTATTCATATACAAATCATATAAAGTTCTTATACTGAATCATATGCTAGTCAAATTAAAGTCATATAGGATTTACAGTGGGGAGAACAAGTATTTGATACACTGCCAATTTTGCAGGTTTGCCCACTTACAAAGCATGTAGAGGTCTGTAATTTTTATCATAGGTACACTTCAACTGTGAGAGACTGAATCTAAAACAAAAATCCAGAAAATCACATTGTATGATTTTTAAATAATTAATTTGCATTTTATTGCATGACATAAGTATTTGATCACCTACCAACCAGTAAGAATTCCGGCTCTTACAGACCGGTTAGTTTTTCTTTAAGAAGCCCTCCTGTTCTCCACTCATTACCTGTATTAACTGCACCTGTTTGAACTCGTTACCTGTAAGACACCTGTCCACACACTCAATCAAACAGACTCCAACCTCTCCACAATGGCCAAGACCAGAGAGCTGTGTAAGGACATCAGGGATAAAATTGTAGACCTGCACAAGGCTGGGATGGGCTACAGGACAATAGGCAAGCAGCTTGGTAAAAAGGCAACAACTGTTGGCGCAATTATTAGAAAATGGAAGAAGTTCAAGATGACGGTCAATCTCCCTCGGTCTGAGGCACCATGCAAGATCTCACCTTGTGGGGCATCAATGATCGTGAGGAAGGTGAGGGATCAGCCCAGAACTACACGGCAGGACCTGGTCAATGACCTGAAGAGAGCTGGGACCACAGTCTCAAAGAAAACCATTAGTAACACATTACGCCGTCATGGATTAAAATCCTGCAGCGCACGCAAGGTCCCCCTGCTCAAGCCAGCGCATGTCCAGGCCCATCTGAAGTTTGCCAATGACCATCTGGATGATCCAGAGGAGGAATGGGAGAAGGTCATGTGGTCTGATGAGACAAAAATAGAGCTTTTTGGTCTAAACTCCACTCGCCGTGTTTGGAGGAAGAAGAAGGATGAGTACAACCCCAAGAACACCATCCCAACCGTGAAGCATGGAGGTGGAAACATCATTCTTTGGGGATGCTTTTCTGCAAAGGGGACAGGACGACTGCACCGTATTGAGGGGAGGATGGATGGGGCCATGTATCGCGAGATCTTGGCCAACAACCTCCTTCCCTCAGTAAGAGCATTGAAGATGGGTCGTGGCTGGGTCTTCCAGCATGACAACGACCCGAAACACACAGCCAGGGCAACTAAGGAGTGGCTCCGTAAGAAGCATCTCAAGGTCCTGGAGTGGCCTAGCCAGTCTCCAGGCCTGAATCCAATAGAAAATCTTTGGAGGGAGCTGAAAGTCTGTATTGCCCAGCGACAGCCCCGAAACCTGAAGGATCTGGAGAAGGTCTGTATGGAGGAGTGGGCCATCCCTGCTGCAGTGTGTGCAAACCTGGTCAAAAACTACAGGAAACGTATGATCTGTGTAATTGCAAACAAAGGTTTCTGTACCAAATATTAAGTTCTGCTTTTCTGATGTATCAAATACTTATGTCATGCAATAATATGCAAATTAATTACTTAAAAATCATACAATGTGATTTCTGGATTTTTGTTTTAGATTCCATCACTCACAGTTGAAGAGTACCTATGATAAAAATTACAGACTTCTACATGCTTTGTAAGTGGGCAAACCTGCAAAATCGGCAGTGTATCAAATACTTGTTCTCCCCACTGTATATGATTGAAAATACATGAATATTGTGCAATTTGTATATGTGGTTTTTGCAGCATATATGATCCTTACAGTATTCTGTTGGAACATATAAGAATCACAGATGTTTTTAGCAAAACTTTTTCATATGGGTAACAACGTTTCTGGCTGCTTTTCGCCGACAGACATCATAAATGTATGCAGACAAAAGGAAGGAGACAAGTTTATGTTCTTCTGCTGATTCCAGACAACAGTCTGGCAAACTACCGGCTCAGCTCCATGTAAACAAGGATGTTGTCACCTTCCTTCTTGATATCCTAGCAGGACATTGTGCGAAGGTTACTGGGTTTACAGGTCTTATTGCTGTTGTGTTGTCATGGCAACAAGGCAGAATATCACTTTACACATTATTCCATCACTTTAGACTCATGTTAACACATTTTGGGGCGGTCTACCGGACAGGGTTTAAATTAAGACAGAAGAGCAACTTTTCAATCAACTTTTTTGAGCAAAGAGAAACGGCACACATCAGCTGTGGAATCTACGAAGACATGGTGAAGGAAAAATAATATGAGATGGGAGAACAAATTATTTGTCAATGCTTTTACATTCTCTCACAAATGTTTTGCGTTCCCTCGAAAAACTTTCCGTTTACAAAAATATTGTGAGCGAACACAACGTTTCCTACTTTACCCACTCTGAGCAGGATTCGAACCAGGGTCTCCAGCATGGAAGGCAGACGTGCTAACAAGAACGCTAGTCTCTAGCTAGCGTCAGATGCTAATGCGCCTCTTGAGGCCAGGGAAGTGAAGTTTACACGCACAGCTAGCTTGCCTCTGTTGAATACATACTGTACATACATAGACACACATACATGTGTGTATATTTGATGCACTGCCGATTTTGCAGGTTTGCTCACTTACAAAGCATGTAGAAGTCTGTAATTTTTATCATAGGTACTCTTCAACTGTGAGTGACGGAATCTAAAACAAAAATCCAGAAAATCACATTGTATGATTTTTAAGTAATTGATTTGCATTTTATTGCATGACATAAGTATTTGATACATCAGAAAAGCAGAACGTAATATTTGGTACAGAAACCTTTGTTTGCAATTACAGAGATCATACGTTTCCTGTAGTTCTTGACCAGGTTTGCACACACTGCAGCAGGGATTTTGGCCCACTCCTCCATACAGACCTTCTCCAGATCCTTCAGGTTTCGGGTCTGTGGCTGGGCAATACGGACTTTCAGCTCCCTCCAAAGATTTTCTATTGGGTTCAGGTCTGGAGACTGGCTAGGCCACTCCAGGACCTTGAGATGCTTCTTACGGAGCCACTCCTTAGTTGCCCTGGCTGTGTGTTTCGGGTCGTTGTCATGCTGGAAGACCCAGCCACGACCCATCTTCAATGCTCTTACTGAGGGAAGGAGGTTGTTGGCCAAGATCTCGCGATACACGGCCCCATCCATCCTTCCCTCAATACAGTGCAGTCATCCTGTCACCATTGCAGAAAAGCATCCCCAAAGAATGATGTTTCCACCTCCATGCTTCACGGCTGGGATGGTGTTCTTGGGGTTGTACTCATCCTTCTTCTTCCTCCAAACACGGCGAGTGGAGTTTAGACCAAAAAGCTCTATTTTTGTCTCATCAGACCACATGACCTTCTCCCATTCCTCCTCTGGATCATCCAGATGGTCAAACTTCAGACGGGCCTGGACATGCGCTGGCTTGAGCAGGGGGACCTTGCGTGCGCTGCAGGATTTTAATCCATGACGGCGTAATGTGTTACTAATGGTTTTCTTTGAGACTGTGGTCCCAGCTCTCTTTTGGTCATTGACCAGGTCCTGCCGTGTAGTTCTGGGCTGATCCCTCACCTTCGTCATGATCACTGATGCCCCACGAGGTGAGATCTTGCATGGTGCCCCAGACCGAGGGAGACTGACCGTCATCTTGAACTTCTTCCATTTTCTAATAATTGCGCCAACAGTTGTTGCCTTTTCACCAAGCTGCTTGCCTATTGTCCTGTAGCCCATCCCAGCCTTGTGCAGGTCTACAATTTTATCCCTGATGTCCTTACACAGCTCTCTGGTCTTGGCCATTGTGGAGAGGTTGGAGTCTGTTTGATTGAGTGTGTTGACAGGTGTCTTTTATACAGGTAATGAGTTCAAACAGGTGCAGTTAATACAGGTAATGAGTGCAGAACAGGAGGGCTTCTTAAAGAAAAACTAACCGGTCTGTGAGAGCCGGAATTCTTACTGGTTGGTAGGTGATCAAATACTTATGTCATGCAATAAAATGCAAATTAATTATTTAAAAATCATACAATGTGATTTTCTGGATTTTTGTTTTAGATTCCGTCTCTCACAGTTAAAGTGTACCTATGATAAAAATTACAGACTTCTACATGCTTTGTAAGTGGGCAAACCTGCAAAATCGGCAGTGTATCAAATACTTGTTCTCCCCACTATATATTGATCTTCACTGAGATAGTCCAAGTAATGTGTCTTTGAAACACAAAGTAAATCTGAAGTTAATCCTGCCTCCTGGTAGGTTTAATTTAAGCCTCAATTTAGTCCTATAGCTATTGTCTTCCTCCAGGAAATCATCTTATTAAACTCTGGATTAGACCAAATATAGGACTATTTAAAACCATGACAGAGAACGTCTCGGTTACGTATGTAACCCTCGTTCCCTGAAGGAAGGAAGGAAGGCTCTACACAGAGATTGTAAAATGTTGGGTGTCGCCCAGCCTGCAGCTCTGCAGATGTCTGTTAGCGAGGCGCCATGCGCTAAAGCCCAAGAGGAGGCTACACTCCTGGTGGAGTGTGCCTTTACCCCTAGGGGGCATGGCAGGCCCTGAACCTGATATGCCAGGACAATGGCGTCCACTATCCAGGGAGCAACCTCTGCTTGGAGAGAGCCTTCCCTTTCTGCTGCCCTCCGTAACAGACAAAGAGCTGGTCTGAGGTCCTGAAACACTGCGTCCTGTCTCCGTAAGCGCGAAGGGTGCGTACTGGACAGAGCAGTGCCAAGGCTGGGTCTGCCTCCTCCAAGGGCAGCGCTTGCAGGTTCACCACCTGATCTCTGAAAGGAGTGGTGGGAACCTTCAGCACGTATGGAGGCCGGGGTCTCAGGATCACGTGAGAGTTAGCCGGCCCAAATTCCAGGCACGCTTCGTCAACCAAAAATGCCTGCAGGTCCCCTACCCTCTTGATGGAAGCCAAAGCAATCAAGAGTGCCGCCTTCATAGAAAGGAACTTAAGCTCAATGGACTGCAGTGGCTCAAAGGGAGCTCTCTGCAGGGCAGATAGAACCACTGCGAGGTTCCAAGAGTGCATCTGTAGAGGGCGAGGTGGGTTTATCCTCCTCGCTCCTCTAAGGAACCTGCTGCTCAGGTCGTGCTGTCCTACCGTTTTTTGACTCCACAAGGTTGTGGTGTGCAGATATCGCGGCCACGTAAACCTTAAGTGTGGAAGGAGACAGCATTTCCTGGGGTCTTCTTGGCGAGAAGAGCACCAGGTAACGAAGAGGTTCCACTTCAACGCATAGGCTTGTCTCGTGGACAAAGCCCTAGCGGAAGTGATGGAAGCCACCACCCGTGGTGGTAGGGTACTCAAACCACCCGCGTCCCGTACACGTGTGGGTCCTGGACGGGACGCGGGTGCCAGAGGGTGCCCCATCTCTGAGAAAGGAGGTCCTTCCTGCTCCTCGTCCTCCCTGATCTTGCACAGGACCTGTGCAAAAAGGCTCACTGGGGGAAACGCATACTTGCGGAGGCCCCGCGGCCAGCTGTACGCTAGTGCATCTGTGCCGAGGGTCCCCTCGGTCAGGGAGTAAAACCAGCAGCAATGGGAAGAGTCGTGAGAGGCAAACAGATCTACCTGAACTGTTCCCAAATCAGCTGAACCGTCTGGGGATGGAGTCTCCATTCGCCAGGAAGTGGCTGAAACCGTGAGAGCTCGTTGGAAACCGTTGGAGCGTCCCGAGGTGTGGGCGGGGTCATGTTCCGCGTCCTAACAGAGGAAGCCTGGGAAAGACGAGCGTTCAGCGGGGGCCCCCATCTGACAGGGGTCTGGCGACAGAGGGGGACGAGAGCGGCGAGGCGTTGTGCCGCACACTGTCATCTGCGCCCTCTTGGAGCTCGGAGGTAGGTAAGTCAGTTCTAAAATACTGGTTACCGCCGGCCGTGATGCCAGCGGTGGAGAACAAAAGATTCTCCCCCGGCCCTCCACCGGGGGAAGGAGTAGTCCTGCTACCATCTCCTGAAGAGAACTGACGCCTATCTCTGAGCTGCCTGTCTCAGGAGTGCTGCTTAGCCTGGCATTTGGCAGGCTTAGGGGCAGAGACAGGATGCGCCACCTTACTGCGACCTCCTCCGCGCTGCAGCCCGGGTGAAGGCTGCTGCTGGGCTTGGACCACTAAAGTGGACATCACCTGACCCAGGGACTGCACAGTGACATTCATAGCTCAGAGAGCGAAGTCGGTGGAAGTGCGCACTTCCTGCATAAGCCTTTGTCAGCACTGCCCTTGTGCATGGTTTTTAAAACCTTGGCCTGGTATACTTGCAGGATGGCCATGGCATGCAAAGCAGACACGGCCTGACCCGCAGCTCTGTAGGCCTCTGCCACTAAGGTGGACGAGAACCCACAGGCTTTGGACGGGCGCTTGGGATCACCACGCCAGGTGGAGGCGCTCTGAGGATGCAGCTGCATCGCAACAGAGCGCTCCACTGGGGGAATCCCCGCATACCCTTTAGCCGCACCTCCATCGAGGGTAGTGAAGGCTGAGGTTGCACCAGAATGATTACAGGCAGTAAAAGGTGCCCTCCATGAACTGGTAACTTCCTCATGCACCTCCGGGAAGAATGGCCCTGGGGGCAGTAGCAGGCGATCAGCGTGCCCAGTGCCCAGGAACCAATCATCCAGCCTTGAACGTCTGGGCTGAGGTGGAGGGTTCCAGTCCAGCCCAGTGTTCACAGCTGCCCGGGAAAGCATGGTCGTCAGCTCTGGATCAGACTCGGGCAACGCTGGCGCTCCCGAAGGAGGCAGCGCAGCCGAACCTTCATCTCCAGAGGACTCAGGCCCGCCTTGTGATGCGCCGATCGACATCATATCATCCACTGGAGCCCCGAATGAAACGCTGGGTCCCTGACGTGAGGGACCAGCCATCTCAGTCGGAAGGTCACCAGCTTGCGATGTGGAGGGGGGTGTGGCCCGAGGAATACACGTCGGGATGTCCCACACCATAACCCTCAGATCACCCTGGCCATCAGCCAAAGTAAGTCCTCGTGAAGAGGAACTAGATTGGGGTATGACAGAGGGTACTCTACCCCTTCTGAGGTCATTGAGTCTCGATCTAAGCATCGCGATGGTCATGTTCCCGCAGTGAGAACATGACTCATCCACGAGCACTGTCTAGCGTGTTTGGGCTTTAATCACGCTGAGGCAGCGCTCGTGGATGAGTCATGTTGGCTGTGGCCGTCAGACAGATGAATGACGCGACCGCACCCAGAAACACACGGGCGAGACATCTTGAAAAAGACGTGCCCGTGTAGCTCTTTTAGAAGAGGAAAAACTCTGCACCAGCGCCGAAGCGCCCAGGGAGGACACACACACCCTGTGGTAGATGGAATGCGGAACTCGCTGGAACGCGCCGTAACCCTGACACCACTGAAGAGTCTCTCGTCTTTCTTGTAGAGAAAATCTCAGAAGGCAAGTGATGCACTCGGCTCCGAAGCAGAAACATAATGCGAGATTGCATGCGCGGCTCCTTATATACCCACGCTGGTGGGTGGAGTTCGCTATGCAAATTCCGCAGACCCATGGCATTGTTTTGCCATTGGCTTGTTTTGTAGAACTCGAAGGTGATAGGCTTCTAAGCGAAACCCCCATTCCGTCAGTCACTGACGTAACTCAGAGTGACTGACTGAAAGGGAAAGCAGATTTCTGTTTACCTGGTTTAAAAGGCCATTTTAGCCCAGGACTAGGCTTAATTTCTCTCTGGGAAAATGCCCCATAATATGCAAATACCGTGGCTATGCTATATTTTTTGACTATAAACAGTATGTATTTTAATGTTTATTGCCTGGTCTCATTTACTTACATTGTAAGTGTTTTTTATTTAACTTTCTTTAAGTGTTTCTTCTAACTATTTTCTATTGTAATGGACATAAAAATGCCACAAATGCTGTCGACCTTGTATTCAACCCATACCATTCCTTCAAATGTTGCCAGGTATACTCAGGATATCTAGGTGCAAGGGAATCTGAGTTTTCCACATCAAATCCTCAATGACGGAACAATTTGACCAGAATACTTTCTGCCAACTTTTTTGATTAAATCCAGACCTCAGAAACAGCAAGGTCAGGTTGGCGAGATGACATGCTCTGTGAAACAGGACAACTAAAGATGTCTACAGTTCAGCAATTCAACAGACACAGAGCTTCCTCTGAAATGATCCACTGGGATTCTGCACAGGCCCCTTCCATTAAAAATACTGTAAATCTATACTTTACTATGCTCAAAGTATCTGGACATGAATTGTCCAAGTCTCCACAGGCCACTTCACAAGCACCATTAATAAAAGAGCTGCATGAAAACAAGGGCCCTTGTTGGGTAGTGAGGATATCACTTGATCATGTTCTTCTGGGATTCTCTTAAAAAGTAGGAAAAAAAAAAAAAATCCTATTTTAATACAGACATTTTTTCCTTCTTTGTAGATAAAAGAAAAATCTACTTTTCTCTCCTCCAGAAGGTGAGTGGGAAAGACTGATTTATATGAAAGGATGGTAACGAGTATAGCATGAAAAAAGAGGAGAACAATGCTGAATGTATTTCCGATTGCGACTGCAGGGGGCCTGGTGGGAGAAATCTTGCATCTGCAGGTTGATTAAGCATGACTTCTTTAGCAGACCCAGGGCAAACAAACAAACAAACAAACAAACAAACATAGGATATTTTGCATAATGAAATGAGTCAGAAAATAAATCCATTCAAATTATCCATTCTGGCTACATTAAAAGCCTAAAACAGCATTATCTATGTTTTGTGACAAAAAATATTTTAGATCTACATTTGTATCATTAAAATGCCATCAGTGGGGGAGACTGAAATTATTTTTTTTTATTGAAGCTATAAAGCCATAATGTGCCGAAACAGTCGGTAAAACAATAATAAATGTAATCACCATAATGTTTTTTAATAATAAATAATTTTGAAGTTTTTCTTTAAATTTTGAAGAGTGGTGACATCCTACCATTAACCCCATTTCCACTACAATTGTTTCTCATTTACTCAGTAATGCATGCATGAGTTCTAATTAATTCGTATTTATAATTAATAAATCCATGTTGCTGTAAGTGCCAAGCTGGTTAAAACATGGTACGGTTTCATCTGCTGAAACTCAAAGACTTATGTTCTCAGGAAATCTCTTTGAATCCTCATGGCAGTGTTATTTAACAGATTCAGGTGCATGTATTACCTTCAAACAAACAAATAAATAAATATTGGGAAAAAGTAGAAAGACATTAATGCATGAGGTCAGTGTTGTTATGGATTCCATCCTGGGGTAGGCATTTGGATATGTGGGGCAGGCAAGTAAAGTCAATATATAAAATGTAGGATTTTTTTGGTTTGTTGTCATTTTAAATGTACTATACTGCTGCAATGCGAAACAGTTGTAGATTTTCAAACAGCCACATTGATGTTTAAATTGATGAGATAATTTAATGATTCGATTGGTAAAATTGTCCCAAAAGAGGAAAACCTACGGAGCCCCTAAAGGGACCGTAGCAAAAATAAAAAATATACAGACTCTCACGTTTCACAAGAAATTATTGCACAGGATTTTTTTGCGTGCTCACGCATTACAATTTCCAGTTTATGTATACTATAACCTATTTCCTTTGTGCATCACTGCCATTTTACTCTACATTTTAAGACAATGAATATGGATGCGCATTAATTAATAAAGATCTATTTGCTCAAAATTTGGCTTTCGTTAGGTCAAATACGTCATATTTCAAGGCCTTATGTCCGCTTTAACGGATTTAACTCTGTGGAGGCCAAGAAATCGCGCCGTGAAATGGGCTGATGGATGGCACCATAGGTGGTGCATTGTCCAATATGCTAAGTTTAATGGTTCATAATAAAAACATTGGTACAGTTAAAAGTGATCAAAATGTGGATTTCTTTAGGGCAGTATTTATATTATCCCATATAAAACTTTAATGGCCAACTAAAAAAATTAGTACAGTAAAATGTACTAAAATTCGTATTTCACAAGATCAAAACACCCTTTATTAAAACACTTTGTCGGATTTAACACATCCTTACAACTCTAACAGTGCTTACTGTGAGCACAGCCATAGACATAAAAAGTGTTGGGGAAAGTTACTTTGAAAAGTAATGCATTAGACTATTGCGTTACTCTCTTAAAAAGTAACTAATTGTGTTACTTATTTACTTTTTAAGAAAAGTAATACTTTACGTTACTTTTGCGTTATTTTTTCTCACCTCGGCTGGGCTTGTTTTGTTTTTTTTTAACAACAAAAAACATTCAATTTTTGGCCACCAAAATTTAAACAATATGGCTGAAGGAAATGCAAATTCACACCTGTACAGTAGAGGGCGCAGCTCAAACAAACCATTCAGCTGTGCTGCCATTCTAGATTGCAGAAGAATCATATTTGCTTATGGTTTAACTGAATCACTGAAGGTCAGCAGCAAGTACATTGACCAATAAAGTGAGATTAAATGCATAAAAATATTTGTTTTATTTAACATATTTAATTATTGGAGGTTTGCCTAGTATTCTGATTTTGCATTTCAATGATTTTATACTGAATCTTTTTTTTGTGCAAGTGAGATGAGTAACTGCTCACATTAGTCTAGAACTACAATAACCATCATGTTACTTGTAATGCATTACCCCCAACACTGGACATAAAGGACTTTAGAAAGGTTTGTGCTATATAAAGGGAAGGCTCATGCTTCAATAATTGACAAACGAATAAGTAGCTGGATTCAGCCTCGTACTATATTTCTAACGAAATTCAAAATTTGAGCACTTTTTACCAGCCCAATGCACACAGCCGAATTGCGCCATAGTAAAATAGCAGTGACACACAAAGGAAATGGGTTATAGTAGGCTATACATAGACTGGAAAAATTTCCCGTGTGTATGCAATAGTTTCTCGTGAGCACGCAAAAAGTTTCTTGTGCGCACCCAAACACGAAAGTCTGTATATTTTTAATTTTTGCAAAGGTCCCTTTAGGGGCTCCATAAAAAAAAAACAGCTACCCTTTCTTATTTGTAAAAAAAAAAGAAGAATAACTCACCAGTGGTGGAGGAGATGTTGACGTCTATGCTGATCTCTGGTATCCCTCCGTTCTTTAGTGAGGCTACACAGGTGTAAGTGCCAAAGTCAGTAAATTTGAGGTCGATGATGTCCAGGTTTGTGGTTCCTGGGGCAACGTCTGGGTCAGTCTGGGTAATGACCATCCGCTCTGAGCTACGCAGCGGACGGCCGTTCTTAAGCCAACTGAACATCAGCTCCTCGGGCGGCGTGGCCTCCACCTGACAGGATATCTTCACCTCTCGGCCGATCTGGATGTTGTCGTCATTATGATAGGGGTCTGGTGTGATCCAGAACCGGCCCTTCTTCAGAGCTGTGTGGACAGAATGAAATGCAACCAATTTAATAACAACAACAATGTTCATGTGGATATTTCTACAACTTAGACCAGTTTTTGTCCTTTTAATTTTTAGAAAATAAACTCTTAAGACACACTCTCACTAGTTTATTTCACATTTCAGATTTTTTTCCCCATTAAGTTATTTAGAACTGTCACGATTCCTTGAGTGCTCGATTTAAAAAAAATCCTTGATTGCAATTTACCAGTGGCAATTAAACAGCAAAATGCCATTAATCACTGCACAATATATTAAAACTAGAGATGCACCGATACTAAATTTCTCGGCCGATACCGATTGCCGATTATTCAGAATGAATACCGATAGTTTGATTTTTGATAGGAGCGTCAAAATGGCATTTATTGTTTATTTATCTACAAATAATGTGTAGGGAAATACCGCAGACCTGGCAACCCTGGCTTGAACTATGAGTGATTCATAGGGTCAGAGCCTGCTGGACACTTTATATTAGGTGGCCTTAACTACTATGTACTAACATTTAAATTAATAATTTGATACAATGCACTTATTGTGTACATACATGTTTTTACATTGTACTTACATTTTTAAAAATACCTGCATGTAATTAATTTCTACTTTACATTTATAATTACACTGTTGACACTTCTCTTACACCTAACCCTACCCTTAAACGTACCCATACCACCACACCTGTCCTAACTTTCCCTATATCCCACCTCAATATCAGCAAAAGTGTTGTAAAAAAAAGTACATTGTACTTATTTTTTGATGTAAGTACATAGTAGTTAAGGCCACCTAATATAAAGTGGGACCAGCCTGCTTTTATGTAGCTACTTTTTAACTGTTAATGCGCTATTGTCGCATTAACTTGCCCTAAATTCCACATGAGACATTTTCTTCACACACACACACACACACACACACACACACACACACACACACACACACACACACACACACACACACACAGTATGAGTTACAGTCGGACACGTTTTTCCGCACCGTTTTGATTGACAGGATACCATCGGCCCTGATCATCGGCTGTTTATAAACAATCGATAGTGAAAATAATAGCTTTTATTGGCCGATACCGATTACTGGCCGATACATCGGTGCATCTCTAATTAAAACCATTTAAAAATCATAATATAGCATAGTGCTATTGTGAAATCACAAAGGCTGTAAATAAATATATATAGGCCTACTGTGGGTTTCATGGTGAAGTGCGACACTGTTATAATTTACATGCATGCAGGTTACGTGTTTCTTCCAGTGGCTCAGAGCGGCTCCGTTCACAGTAAATGCTGCTCCACACGAACCCAGTCTCTGCATGTGCTTTCCAATAACATGCATTTGGGAACACATATAAAGTCTGATGCGCTTTGTGTTTCATAGCGAAGTGTTGCACTGTTATCATTTACAAGTGTGGAACGCTTCTCAGCAGCTCGATTAACAAACTCTGTACGCTGTGAGTTTGGGTTGCTTATAACGTTCATCTGGGAACGCAATGTGTGCCATTTCACCAGATTTGTAATGTAAATAATTCATAAACCTATGCCAACACATCAATTTACATATACATCAATACTATTTTCTAAAATATTCATTTACATTGTTGTTCATCATGATTTCAAAATAAAAGTTTAAAAGCATGTTTTGATGTTTACATGTTCTTGTTCAAGAAATTAAAGTGGTCAAATATTAAAGATTAAGTGGACATTTGAATTAAATGTTGTTTGGCCAATATTAAACAAAGATTTGATTATGCTGTAAAGTTTAACAACAACAATCACCAGGCTGTTGGCGCCCTCTGCAGGCAATTGAAATAATACACAATGTACATAAGTTGATTATGTTTATATTATAATACATTATGTATTTTAACAGTGTTGTTCAATAAAAGCATATGAATACTTGCTCTGGATACTTAATTTGAACCAATTATTATTGCCTCATTGTTATTATATATGTATTTTAAGTCGTTTTAAAGGCTATTGTTCACTAACCTTATCACAAACACACACACACAAAAATCAGACTACTAGATTCATTGTCTAAATAATCGACCGATCGACCAAAATAATCGTTAGTGACAGCCAAAAGTCATTTATCATTAAAATGTCCACCACAGCATCATTTCCACCATATTTCCAGAAATATTTTATGTTTATTTGCGTTCAGTGGTGGAAATTACATTGATGCAAATGACATTTGGAACATTTTGGACTCTTTTGCCTTGCTAAGGATAATTTCATTACTAACACTTTACTTATGCTAAATAAACACAAACAATATTTTCACACTTTTTGCATAATTTTACAAAAATACAGCTTGATTGTAAATAAACATATTTATTATTATTTCAAATTAAAATATATTTAAAACATTAAATATATTTTAATATTATTTTAAAATATTTTAAAATAAAAATATTCTGATCACAAGTGATATTTACCTTGAATTTCTTCACACTTCAAATGCCTCATATTTCATCTCAAGTATGTTCTGCATTCACATTGTCGTCTCTGGTAAGCAATTACAACTTGAATTACAATTTGATTTTTTTTTTCAAAGGAGCAAAAATCAATGAATATAGTAAAATATATATTTTTAATTATTTATATTTATTTTATATTAAATATTTAGTTAATATAGTTTTAATATGATAATATGATGATATCCTTTTTTATATTCCTGGTACATAAATGTGCTGGGGTTGAAGAAACACCCATTAATGAAGACATTTTCATCTTAAAAAATATTGGTTTGCTCAAGAAGCAGTAACACACTGCTGGACATTTTCTCATCATAAAATCTCTTAATCTCTTCATACAAGATTTTTACTGCACGGTTAATGATGCATTAAATGCAGTGTGTCAGTTTACATAGCTAAAAGGTCTTTGCTTAATGTAATTTCAAAACAGTTTAATGTACTTTTCCACAATTCATCCACACCACTGCTTTTCAAGTCATTATCACTGTGACAAGCAAGTGACATAAAAATGACAAAATCTAAAATGTTAATAAAATTTCCCATGGGGCTATTTTTAAGGGAATGAAGGTGAGTGACTACCATCTTAGCCTGTGAATACAGCACAAATAAAGCTGGATCTTAAAATACACCATCCCACTATCACCCCAAACAAGGTGAGAAATAAACAGAGGGCCCCTCAAGACACAAAAAACGTGATATTATTTAGATGAGGGATTGTCAGGGAGTTGCACACTTTCTCTGTTCAGAGGAGAACAGACGTTTCCTTTCACAGAACCTCAGTCCTTTGACACTGACATTGAGAAGAACTCTGACTCAACCACAGTGACATCTACAGAGCTGGAAATGATGTAAGAACGACGTGACATGACACACTTTCCACACTCTTGCACACTACTCCACACATGCTAATGAGTTAATCTTTGCAAGGTTGGATTGAGAGATCTTGCGCACTGTGAACTCACATTCAGAAATAACTCCAACTGAAAGCCACACTAGACTGAACAGCAGTTATTTTAGGATCTTTACGAGTTAAATCCACACAGTAAATAAGCCGAAACAGCACCCCGCCATTCTCAAGAAAAAAATCTTTTGTAAAGTCGTAAAGTCAACATGAAATCAAAATTGACTTCCCTAATAAAAATTCCTGGTGTTATTTTATGATTCAATGATTCATGGAATTTATTGAAAAAAAATCTAAAATTACACCGATCAGGCAAATCACTGACAGGTGAAGTGAATAACACTGATTCCCTTTCAGTCACGTTCGACGTACGTCGGAACTGACCGACGAATTGGGATCTATTTTCAGAGACCAATCTACTTCGAGTGTTATAAACGAGCCAATGAAGATTGGCATGCGGTTGACGCATTCCACAACCCGCCCCGCATCGCGGGTATAAATACGGAAGTGGAAGTACCGCATATCGCTTTCAACTTCGGAGCCGAACAGTACCTTGTGGTGTGTTCCTACGAAGAGTGTTTATAACTGAGTCTCGTGAAGAGGATCGCTCCAGTTCCGGTGTCGGTGTGACGGTGCCCTACAGTGGTGGTTGCGAGGAGAAAACAAACAGCTGTTGTCACAGCTTGCTGGGCGTTTTGTTCCTGTGAGTGCTCTCAGCGGGCTTGCACCCTTGAACCGCTGCGAGCCGCGGTCATTTCCCCTGTGTGCCTCGGCACTGATCGGAGCGTTTTTTTCCTTTTCTAAAAGAGCAACACGGTTTGACCCTGCGTCTTTTTCAAGATGTCATTCAAGCCGTGTGTTTCTGGATGCTGATCGTTATCTGTCCCCAGTTGACGGACACGATCGCTGTCTCACGTGTTTGGGTGTTCAACATGCTGAGGCGGCTTTCGTGGATGACTCATGTTCCCATTGCGGGAACATGACCATCGCAGTATTACGGTCTAGACTCAAATACCTCAGACGGGGTGGAGTCCCATTGCGCGTTCCCCGATCTAGTGGCCCTCCCGCTGCAAAGCAGAGGGCTGCTACTTTGGCTGATGCCTTTGGTGGAGACCTGAGGGTTACTGTGAGGGCACTCCCGCCGGGTCAACAGGCTCCTCGGGCCCCTCCCCCCTCCGCTGTGCCAGTGGAGCTTCCGGAGGAGCAGCCTGGTCCTTCCCACGGGGGACCGTCTGTTACTTTCGGGGCTCCGGCTGAGGACATGGTTTCGATAGCTGCATCGGGGGACGAGCTAATGGACTCCGGAGATGAGGATTCGGCTGCGCTACCCCCTTCCGGTGTGGTAGCGTTGCCCGAGTCCGATCCGGAGCTCACGGCTATGCTTGCCCGGGCCGCCGCGAGTGTCGGGCTCGAGTGGAACCCTCCACCGTGTCCCGAACCCTCGCGGCTGGACGACTGGTATCTCGGGACGGCCCGTGCTGGTTCTCAGCGCCCCGCCCCAGTGCCTTTCTTTCCGGAAGTGCATCAGGAGCTCACGAAGTCGTGCATAGCGCCTTACAACGCTAGAAACCGATCGACTGACTCCTCCGTCCTCACTACCCTCGATGGTGGCGCAGCTAACGGTTATGTGGAGATCCCCCTAGTAGAGCGGTCAGTAGCGATGCAGCTGTGTCCGAAGACCGCTACTGACTGGCGCGGAAATCCGCATCTCCCCTCAATGGAAAAAGGTGGCCTGGTCTGATGAATCACGTTTTCTTTTACATCACGTGGATGGCCGGGTGTGTGTGCGTCGCTTACCTGGGGAACACATGTTGTTATGCTTAATCGGTGTATATTCTAATTTATTAAAAAAGTTTTTTTTTTTTAAATAAGTCTCTTATGCTCACCAATGCTGCATTTATTTGATCAAAAACTTTCTGACCCAAACTTACATATCAATATATAACTCTCTTCACCTGTCACAGAGACCAATGTCCACAATTTGATCAGATCCTGATGGATAAAATCAAGTCCTGCCCTACATTTTTTCTTGTTCTTTTGGGAAATGTCACATTAGACAAGTAAATGGGTTGTGAATGCTGTTTTTCTAAAGTCACTATGACTTCAATAAAAAAGAAACTAGAAATCTCATAAATATGAAGTTGTGTTTTGTTTTAATTTTCATTAGCGTTCACTGTTCTCTTTTTAACAGGAGTAAAGGTGTGGGATCCCAAGTCTCAAGCTAGCAATGAGCCAAAGAAAAACACTACAATCTCATTTCCAAGTCATTTTTGAAAATGCTGTGCATCTGGCCCTAATTATTAATCAGTCACTGAATTATTTAAAAACAGCTTTTAGGAAATCTTATTAACCAATTTATTTGCATTCGTTCTGCACATTTTACAAGCTGTTACAATCTGGACTGTTAAGAGAGGATGTTTCAAGGTGGACTACAATGCTGAAACTGGCAGAGACTCTGAATATTATGAGATATATAACAATGAAGAGCTGTAACTTTGCAGGGTTGCTTTATGCAAGGTTAGGCTCGGCAGGCCTTGCCTCACTGGTCAATTTGCAACTTAATAAATAGCTGAATATTGTGGTGAGATAGCTGTGTGCTCTTTGGTGACCCCATAAAAACGTGCAGGGTGTTAATGCTTTTGAGTCCAGTTCCTTCACATGAGTTCTGTCATTATCAAAAAGCACTGCAGGTAAGCAATTACCAAGAGACAAGCTGCGTAATCTTTACTGAACATTTAAGTCAGGTTGCTACACGTTGAGTGTTTGACTGTGATTTCTTGCAGTAATCCGCTGTAATAACATCTCTTGAAATTTCAAAAACGCTTAAATTGGAAATCCAACTTTTTGCTTCAACTTTTAATGAGCTTTCCAACAGAAGAATATATCAAGGAGCTCCTAAGAGACAACATAATGGTTTCTCTCCACCATTTGCACCTGTGTTTTGTAACTGTTTGTTTTATGAAACGTCTGGGAAAGAATTAAGACTTCACCTTGAATAACTGCAATGCTTTTTTGCATGGCACGAACACAATAATAATGCTCAAAGACTATTCCTGTCTGGCATCAAATATACAGTGCCCTCCACTAATATTGGCACCCTTGGTAAATATGAGCAAAGGTGGCTGTGAAAATAAATCTCCATTGTTCATCCTTTTGATCTTTCATTCAAAAAATTCTAATCTTTCATTGAAGTAAAACAATTGAAAGTGGGGGGAAAATCTCATGTTTTCCTCTAGTTCACGTTGGCCACAATTATTGGCACCCAATTATTGCAACGTCCTTTTCCTAAGATAACAGCTCTGAGTCTTCTTCTATAATGCCTGATGAGTTTGGAGAACACCTGACAAAAGATCAGAGACCGTTCCTTCATACAGAATCTCTCCAGATCCTTCAGATTCCCAGATCCATGTTGGTGCTTCTTCTCTTCAGTTCACCCTACTCATTTTCTATAGGGTTCAGGTCAGGGAACTGGGACGGCCATGACAGAAGCTTCATTTTGTGCTCAGTGACACATTTTTGTGTTGATTTTGATGTTTGTTTTGGATTATTGTCCTGATGGAAGATCCAAACATTGTAAGATTTCTAGCAGAAGTGTTCAGGTTTTGATTTTTTATCTGTTGCTAGAATCCATGATACCATGTATCTGAACAAGATGTCCAGGACCTCCAGCAAAAAAACATTAAAAAGAAAAGACCTCCATCCCACAACATTAAAGATCCAGCGGTATTTTTAACTGTGGGCATGGGGTACTTTTTATCCCTGTTTGCATCAAACCCATCTGGTGGGTTTGCTGCCAAAAAGCTTTTTTTTTAGCTCATCTGACCACAGTCCCTTTTGAAGTTCCAGTCGTGTCTGACAACTGAATATGCTGGAGTTTGTTTTTGGATGAGTGAGGAGGATTCTTCTTGAAACCCTCCCGAAAAACTTGTGGTGATGTAGGTGCTGTTTGATAAAAATGTTTAGGCTTTTTTAGGCTTTCTGACCCCAAAACTAATCAACTAATTTCAGCAATTCTCCAGCTGTGATCCTTGGAGAGTCTTTGTCCATTTAAACTCTCCTCCTCACCGTGCATTAGGACGATATAGACACGTCCTCTTCCAGGCAGATTTATAACATCTTCAGTTGATTGGAACTTCTTAATTATTGCCCTGATGGTGGAAATGGGGATTTTCAGTGCTTTAGCTATTTTGTTACAGCCACTTTTTATTTTGTGAAGCTCAACAATCTTTTGCTGCACATCAGAACTATATTCTTTGGTTTTACTCATTGTGATGAATGATTAAGGGAATTTGGCCTTTGTGTTTCCTCATATTTATACTCCTGTGGAACAGGAAGTCATGGCTGGACAATTTCATGCTCCTAGTCACCCTGGTGTGCTAAAAAAATTAAATATGAATGGGAATATTCAGAGATATTTTACTCATAAGAATTTCTAGGGGTGCCACTAATTGTGGCCAACATGCATTAGAGAAAAACATTTATTTCATATTGTGAGTTCCCCTCAATTTCAATTGTTTTACTTCAATGAAAGGTTAGAATTTTGTGCATTTTTCTTACTGAAAGATCAAAAGGATAAACAATGCAGAATTATTTTCTGTGTGCAAGTTATTGATGAATGCATTTCAAATGATTTTGCTAGATGAGTCTTTTCTTTGTGATATTATAATTAGTTAGTTGTTTCCTCAGCTCAGCACCCACCCCAGATCACTGTCAACACTCTTGTTGCATTATATGAAAATCAATACCCCTTTTGACTAGCCCCAGTCGTGCAATCGGAGTGAATGGACACAGTGAAGTATTTTAAGTATTTTACTGATGAATACGTGGTGCCGCACACAAGCACTTTTCTTTATTACAATATCTTATGTAACCATGAGAATATTAAAGGCATCTTTAAAGTATTTTTATTCATGGCCACATTTGCACTAGTCACTTGTGCCTTTTTAGACAGCAAAACTGGAGTTTCAGACTTACTCTGCAATGCTGAATATTGCAGGAATGTTTTGTCATTTGGAAATGGAACATTATTATTTGGCACATAATAATCAGTGAATTAAATGAATGTCTTTCATAATAAAAAATAAACAGATTATCATTGCCTGGGACGTAACAAGCAATAACCAACCGGGTCAATTTAAACAATAGTTTTTTAAACAGATATAATGCACAATGCATTGGGTTTCAATCATTAACTGTAAGTAAAATGTGTTAAACATTTTGCACAGAAATCAGAAATTGCACCTGCAAAAAACCTTAGAAACATGGAAGGTTAAGCCAGAATGTTCTGTTTTATAATAGACATTATATTCATATTTTATAATAAATATTATAGTAAATATATTAAATAAGTTAAAAATAAATAATAATAAATAAATATTTAATAATAAATAATAAATATTTTACAATTTACATCATTTATGTAACTTTTTGTGAAAATATTATATTATATTATAATATAATACCATATATAATAATAATAATAAAAAAATAATAATTTGGCTGTGCATTACACTATTAACTGTGGGCATACACTCCCTGATAAAAATAAGGAAAAATAATTTATTCATCAAAAAGAAAATGAGGATCAGAACAAATTTATGCACACAGGCACCTGTTTAGAGGACATTTTTCATGAAAATCTTTTGTGTGCATGCAAAAACAAGTGTATAAAAAGCATACAAAAATATATAAAAGTGAATGATAACCTCCGTCTCACGTTCCCTTATACAACAGGCAGTAGTACAATCAACATAAAGCCCCACCAACAAGATGTGAGCCCTCCCATTAAAGGTAAAGAAATGCTTGAATACAAATCTGTTATTAGCTGTAGTAAATCATCACTGCAGCAGTCTGCTAACAGTCACCACCTCATCAAAAGCAACTGATTTCTCTATTATCCATTTTATTCAGTGGAGGAATAAGTCAAGTAGTGCAATGTACAAGAGGATCATCGCGAGCCCAGCTAATTTGAAAACAGCTTTGAAGGCAAAAGCTGCATTCAGTCATTACATCCAGTGGAATCTCATCAATGTGCCCTCACATTCACAATATTGACGCATCGCATTGCTACAGACAGCGCAGAGTTTGCACAGCAATTCTGCTGAGAAAACAGTTGATGTGAATGACCATCAACGTGATTCAGGTAGAACACAATTTACATATCCCAATTTACATATCAGAAATAAGACCAATTTCAGCACTCAGGGATGGGGGGGATGGTAGGACCGATCTTTGCATGCCTGTTTTGATTGCTTGGTGGAAAGTGGCCCAAACGAGAGATGATATCTCCTCTGTAAATAAATAAAAAGATGAGTTTCTATGGCAGTGTGCAGGCTCAGCAATATCCTACCTTGCATCCCCCTTCAGCTAATAAATATCTTATAAAGAACATTGGGTTATTTTGCAGTTATTTGCAGAGCAGACCCTGCAAAGTTTGGCATAATCTGTTAAGAGTACTGACAAGGCTCAATATTTGAGTGATAACTGGGGAAGGGTGGGGTGTGTTTTATTGATGATGCTGCCAGCGGGTGGTGGAACAGAGCTGTCAGAAAAGGCCTTACTAAGGGATGGCTATCTGGTCACTCCCACCTGGGTGCCACTGAATGACGTCCCATTACGACTCTCATCAGACCTATCTGCCCCCAAGTAACCCCTGCATTGTGTTTTCTCTGTGTAGAAGCTGAGCAAGATTACAAAAAGTGTTGAACTAAAAAAGAAAATTCATTTACTCACCCTCATGTCGGTCCAAAACTTTTTTTTTTCATGCAATTACATTTTACCTTAAAAGCACCATGTATAGTGGTAGGAATTGTAAGGCATTTAACGATTCCAATTCCTTTTAACAATTCCTTAATGGTTCCATTAGGAATTCTCTTGAATTTGAGGAAGAAATATTTAGAAAATAGAAATGCAATTCTCTTTCCAAATGCTGAGATCATTTCAATGATAAATGTAAAATGCCAACGAACAAAAATGTGTATTATGTTTCATTTATATATGTTTTATATGTAATATATACACTACCGGTCAAAAGTTTTTGGACGGTAAGATTTTTTAATGTTTTTAAAAGAAGTCTCTTCTGCTCACCAAGGCTGCATTTATTTTATATATATAAAAAAAAAAACAGTAATATTGTGAAATATTATTAAAATGTAAAATAACTTTTCTATTTGAATATATTTTAAAATGTAATTTATTCCTGTGATGCAAAGCTGAATTTTCAGCATCATTACTCCTGTCTTCTGTGTCTCACTTCAGAAATCATTGTAATATGATGATTTGCTGCTCAAGAAACATTTATGATTATTATCAATGTTGAAATGAGTTGTGTAAAACATTTTTTTAGGATTCTTTGATGAATAGAAAGTTCAAAAGAACAGTATTTATCTGAGATATAAAGCTTTTGCAACGTACTACCGTTCAAAAGTTTTGGGTCGGTAAGAATTTTTTCTTTATTTTTTTTAGTAAAGAACTTAAAGAAATTTAGCAAGGATGCATTAAATTGATTAAAAGTGACAGTATAGACATTTATAATGTTGCAAAAGCATTATATTTCAGATGAATGCTGTTCTTTTGAACTTTCTATTCATCAAAGAATCCTGAAACATTTTTTTTACACAACTGTTTTCAATATTGATAATAATAATAAATGTTTCTTGAGCAGCAAATCATCATATTAGACTGATTTCTGAAGGAACATGTGACTAAAGACTGGAGTAATGATGCTGAAAATTCAGCTGTGCCAACACAGAAATAAATTGCATTTTAAAATATATTCAAATAGAAATACCACATACAGAAAAACAGCTAACTCATTTAGGAATCAGTATTTGCATCCATTTGATTTGAATTAAATAATCATATTTTATTGAAATTCCATAGAATCAGCAAAATCTTTGGCTAGCTGTGGAACAAGCAATTAGTTACCATGTATGAGATTGGCTTATACATAATAAATGTTATTTAATAATGATAAACATATAAACCTTGTTGTTTAAAACACATTCAGTTTATTAGTACTATTACATAAATGTCATTCTTGTTTCATTTATATGACTGACAATTTACAAATATGCATCACCTTAAGTTTATTAAAACTGTGTAATCCAAATTAATGGACATTTTAAATCCAATTAAAATCCTACATCTGAAATATTATGCCTAAATATTTTTTTGACTGTATTTGCTTTATCCACTATTTATTGCTCCATATCTTCTCCTCACAAAACAAAATAAAATAGAGCCACCTCTATTCTACCTTCATCCATCCTCAGGAGTTCAGCTTCCTCCCTAATCAGTGATTGGGGAAACAGCTCTAACTCTTCACCTCAACCACCGCCCCATCTGGCTACACATGCTCTTTTTTCCATTGCAGGAGAAAAGGTCATATTTCAAATGGCCAGTACAGCTGCTATCATAGAGCTTTGTACAAGCAGCCAGCAGAGTGTGTTGGGATTACCCAACTTCCAAACCCTCCCATGTAAAATCATTTTCTCTCCAATCCCTTGCTTATTTTGCCCAACAAATGAGATTCCACCATCTGTGCAGCAAAGAAGCAGCGCAGCTCAAGCTTGTAACGTCCCCTCTGATGATCTTATATTATAAAACCGTCCTCTATCTATCGAGCTAGAGAATGTGCCCATCATTGCTATTTTCTGCCCAATAATGTTGTTTCCACCCATAAGAAAAAGCATATAAGACCTTAAATGGCCAATACGAGGCAGCATTGGCCACAAGTGAGCCATAAAGTCGTGGCAATGATATTGCAACGTTCATGTTTTCATGTAGTAGAAAATGAGTAGCTCTCCTCTGAAGGTGGTTAATACATGGAGAAAAGCACAAAAGTAAAGTGAACGGCATTGTGGGAAGTTCATTTTATTGTTGTGAGAGTCAGTTAATACATTGAAAATACTCTTAAATTGTTATAAAGTCTTTGGATCATTTGGTACGCAAAACCCCCCCAAAAAAATAAAATTAAAAGCAGTCAGACAAAATAATTGCATGTCTAATACAGCAAAAAAAGTGTCTCTTTAGTGGCTTGGGATTGTTTGTTTCTGCAACAGCGATTATAGAAAAGCAATCAGAACCAGAAACAGAGCCACCAGAGGATCAGTATGTGAGAGTAAACAAAATCTAATGAAAGCAAATGTTAAAATATTAGCATTTTAATATTAAAATTAATTAATTAATGCAAATGTCTCAGAAAGTTACAGTATGTTTGGCAATAAATAACTGGCTTCTAATGTGGAATTTATACAGCTGATCATTATTGCAAAATAAAAGACCTCCACTTCAACCTGGCGCCCTGATCACCCAGTCTGTTTTTTTAAGCAGTATCACAAGAGCAAGAGGGATGTTGCTCCGAAAGCAGCACAATTGCAAGTGCGACATTACTTTTATAAAATTATTTAATAAACCATAAGCTAATATTTAGTAACATTTTAGACACAATTTTGCTATAGAGGGTATGCATTGACATCACTTTCCCGCCAGGACACGCCCTCTCAGCTGGACTGAGTGGCAAAAGAGCCTGCTGCATGACTGGATTTAATAGGAGAAGCTACAAAAACACAAGTAAAACAAACGGTTATATCAGTTTAAACTAAAGATTGAATTCAATAGTGTTTCTTACAACTTACCAAAGATCCAGTGATCCATGGATATTGACACGCAGCCAGGAATCGTGTTTCCTTACATTTATATGTGCCTGATTTTGACGCCGGGGAAATACATAAAGCAAATTTGCCTGTGAACGCTTCATATAGGTAGGTCTAAATTCGGGTGATCACTTATATCAATGTTATATCGTCATACTGACTCGCCCAGCCGTCAAACTTAGTTTTTGTCAGTGTTTATTTAAAAACATACAATTATGCAGAATATAAGATATTTATATAAATATAAATATTTAATTGATGAGTTGTTAATACAATATATAGGGTATAATTTTACCCCAAAATTCAACATATTGACACAAAATAAAAACTGCACATCCACATTTCACTGCCTGGAGTCCAGTTGTTTCTGTGAATTGCTGCGATCCATTTGCTTCTCTTTTCTGTAGCTTTCGGCAGTCTGTAAAAATATACCTCAGATTTCTTGTCAAATCTATTAGTACAGTCAATCGCAAAGCTCTTTCCCATTTTAGATGTGTTTTTTTTTTTTTTGCGGCATTCACGCTGAAAACCAATGCTGCCACTCAGTCTTTTTGCCACTCAGTGGGCGTAACCACAGTCACTCCGGCCGACGGTGACGTCACGCACATACCCTCTATTTACTTTGTTTTTGCTTCAACAACACAGCAGTAGAATCGTTGCATACATCTAATCATGTTTTTCGTTCTTGAATGATTCAGTTTTCTTATGAATCAGTTGAATGAATTATTCAATGCCTCCCTCATAAAGAAAGTAACTTGCTTCATTTATAAATGAATCAGTGTTTTTGAATTAATTCGTTGAATGAATGAATTAATGACTCACTCATAATGATAGTCACTTGTTTAATTCCTGAAATGATCAAAATTTTTGAATTAACTGGTTGAATGAATGATTCAATGATACATAAAGAGAGTGAATGAATCAGAACAATTGGTTAAATGCATTATTCAATAATTGAATAAGTTTAATCATTTTATTATTTGAGACAAAAGAGTGCTAAGACATTAAACTCGGAATCACAGCAATTGCCCTCTACCAAACCGAAATCATCAGATCAAACTATAAAAAGGACATTTAAAAAAGGTTTCTAGAAATTAGAGAGAAAAAAATCCTGAAAATAATAATCAGAATAATACTGATACTTCTTAGTAAGGGTACTAACCACAAACTAAACTGCTCTTTGTTGCGAAGAGAGCTTGGAGAGGCAGATTTCTTTCTTTGGTATGATCCTCTTCCCCTCTGCTGTCTACCTCACCAAGATGATCCTCCTCACTGGCAAGACATCTGACTCCCATCATACTCTCCAGCCTCACACGGAAACCCAGCTCGATGGAAATGCGTAATCTCACTGTGCTCCCCAGACCCGGTGAGTTGACAGACAGTAAGGGATTCACATTAAAACCTGGACCTCCAGATGTGTAAACAGCTTTTTGTGCACACCAGGGATCAGCCTTGAGAAGGAGTAACTGTAAAGTAAGCTACAAAAGCTGCTCCAAACCAGGGATAGTAAAGCTTCTTCAGAGAGCGCCCCACACACACACATATGCCTAAAAAAGCAAATCCTTTTCTCCATTTCACTCTGCTCTTTTGGCTAGATGCAATACGTCAAAGTCATGGATATTCATTACACTAGGTAATGACGCTGGCTGGAGGAGCACCTATTTATAAGACATTTCAAGCAAGGCTGAGTCTTTCAAACCTTCAAGAAAGTTTCAACAAATACTTTTCTAATAACGCTTACAGTAAACAGTAGCAAAATCTTCGTCCTTTCACATCAGCTTCAAATCACAACTTGATTGTTTTTCGATGCATGCTGTCAGTCATTAATCATAATTGTACACTGCATTCATTGTCAAGATATTTATTACCCCCATGTACTGACATTCTGCCTTCATGATGATCATTAAGTAATTCATTATGCACTGATAAATGGTAATGGGTATAGTGGAAAATGCTGACAGCAAACTTGAGAGGCTTGTAAAACTTATTGGCGGAGGCAATTTACACTGATTGTGAAGGAAATTAGATGTTATTTATACCCTAGAGTAAATACTAACACGCACTATTTGCATTTTGTCAGTATTTTATATATACACGATCAAAAGTCTGTTATGCTTACTAAGACTGCATTTTTTAAATATAAAAAAAACAGTAAAATAGTAATATTGTTAAATATTATTTCAATTTAAAATAGCTAAATATAATTGAATTTTCAGCATCATTTCAATGTCACATGATCCTTCAGAAATCATTCTATTACGCTGATTTGGGGCTCAAGTGAAATTTCTTATTATTATCAATGTTAAAAACAGTTGTGCTGCTTAATATTTTTTGTGGAAACTGAACTTTTTTTTCCAGGCAATGGGTCACTAATTCACTAATAACTAAAAAGTTTTGTATTTATTTATTTGCACAGAAAAGGTTTTCCATTGGTTTCACAAAATGCGACTGGACATAATTTTGTTCTTACCCTCATTCTAACTACCAGAATTATTCTACATGAGGGAACAATTCAAATTCTAATACTATAAATATAGATAAAGATTTTGGCTTCACAAATGTCATGTTTCTAAGGCCACCAGGAGTAAGACATCGTTTGATTTGGTTCTAAATATTAGAATAGAAATTAGATTTTAGAATAACTTTAACCACAAACATATTGATAATTCCTGATGAGAGCAGAGGTATCTGAAAATGTCAGAAGCCCGATACAAACTCAGGTCATCCACACAAACATACTAATACACATGCTCTGCACTCTAGGCCACTTCATTAACATTAAAGTCACATAGTTGGTAGTTTTGCCTGGTTCTACTAGACTCTTGAGATGCAATGTGTGGCCAGTGCTATTTTCACCTGCTGCAAATAAACAATTTCCAGAAACTATGATACAGCAAGCACAAACAAACTAATCCATCTAGGCCTCAAGGCCTCTCTTCTCACCTCTGACGACAATGTTGGTGGATTTCTTTGCAGGATTACCCACGTTGTTACTGGCTACACAGCTGTAAACACCAGCTTCCTCCGTGCTGATGGCAGGTATAGTGAGGGTTCCACCGTTGAGAACGCTCTTCTTTGGAAGCTCTTCGCCATTCCGGACCCACAACAGAGTCGGGTTGGGCTCGCCTCCAGAGATGATGCATACCAAAGTCACTGTCTGCCCAGGGTTGGCCACAATGGGGTCTTCCACAAGCAGCTTAATAGAGGGGGAGGCTAGAACAAAAACAGAATGGGTTCATCTTATCAGCTTCATGTGAAAGTGGTATTCATGTGGTATTTTCTTACTTAAAGGGATACTCGCACTTGCATCACATTTCACAATATACTGACGTTTACATAAGCGAATGCACTCATGACAGCTGTCCGCAAGCGATGGTTTATAGTTAAAAAAAATTTAGCATATTAGTATTTTAATCACATATGCACAAATTATTTAGCTTCAGAAGACATTTTTATGGATTAAGTTAGGGGTGGGCAATATTCCAAAAATTTCATAATTACGATCCATAATCTGAATCACGATCTTCCCAACTTTTAAAATGTACTATCGAGAATATCCAGACTGGAACAAGTCTTATCTATTTGCACAATTTAAAACACAGTATTGCATTAAACAATCAGTTGTCAAAATAGTCATTAAACAAGTGGTCGATCAGTATTGTTTTTTTTGATGGCCGATGCCGATATCTTAAAGAGCAGGGTGGCCAATGGCCGATATTGAATTAATATTTAAATAAATAATTAAAAAAAAGAAAAAAAAAACCCATCTCTAAATTAAACAGACGTATAAGTAAATAGCTGTATACGTAAAAAAATTTGTATCGTATCAGCGTTTCGTCCAGATGGATCCGGCGTATTAGGAGCCTGAAACCGGTATTTTTTGAAACCGGGTGCCTGAGTGGATAAACCTGAAACCGACACCCTTGCGTTTTCGTGTGTACAGCCAATCAGTATATTTTGGCTGAATCCGAAATCGCCCCCCTAAACCCTCATTCACTATTCCCTACGTTAGTCCACTAATACAGTTCACTTGAAGGAGTGAATGAAAACGAGTGAGTGAATTCGGACAGCCGTTGTGTGTGTACATCGGCTGTACACTCGTTATTGCGGTGCAATGTGGGATTGAATGAGTGCACTCAATAACGTCCACTATGGTTTCGGACACCACTACAAATGGCTGTCCTTTCAAATAATGCCCTATTTGAGGGTATAGGGGGCGATTTCGGATTCAGCCTAGAAGGGATACAGCTACGGCCACTGGGCATGCGCACATCAATATTGCGTCATTTAATTACTGTATTTGCATTATTGTAAGGGTAGGTTTAGGGTTGGGGTAGGTGTAGGCGTTAATAAAACACAATCTGGTAAGTAGCAAATGTATTTATTGTTATTTTATCGTGAGATTTTGCCTCACTTCCGACCGTTGCTGTACCCCTTCTAGCCACAACTCTTCTTCTCTGTTTTTAGTGTATTTCTGTGGCAGAATTACAGTGCCATATACTGGTCTGGCATGTATACTACATCGTTTTGAGTCGGTTTCAGTGGTTTCGTGTGTACGCAGATATTTCTTGAGACGAGGGAAAAAAAAGATTGGATAGGGAAAGCTCTGGCTTCGTGTGGATGTGGCCTTACTTTAGATTGTAACTTATTGATTCTGTAATCATATTACAGTATTTTTCACAAATAAAGAAATCGTTTGCAAAAATGATTAAAAAGTAAGCACTGTAACCAACAGGGCACTCAGTAATCTCAGGTTGTGTGCACTGGGAATATTTCAAATAAAGACAAGGTAACACATTTTACATACAGCACACAGTGAAAATGACATGAATATGACATAGCGGGCAACTGAATATAGCGCAGCAATAGTTTGTCAATCGTGCGAGTCCAGTGAAGCTGAACTCTTCTGTCTGCAATCAATTCACACGGACCGTCCGTCATGCACAGAGTAACACGTTCATGCAGGTTACAAATGCACACTTCAGAATACAGACAGCTGGATATGACTAAGCCTGCAAGGTTTGTGAAATTAAATGTTTATTAGATATTCAAAGATTTGTTTAAATGATAAAAATGTGCATTTGTTGAATGCTGATGGTAAATGAGAAAGTATAATAGTGTTTGCCTTTCTGTTACTAATATTATAAAAGCAAACGCTATGATACTCTTTTGTATACAATACATTTTTTTTGTTTAACAGTTCTGTCCAGTGAAATGCGCTGCCGTTCTCAGAGCCGTCAAAATAAAAGTCCGGTGCGTGTCAAAATAAAACTATTATGAGGACATAAAAGATCATGATCTCTACGATTTGCTTGAAAAGTAGATGGTAGATGTCTTCAAGATCGATCAAGATATAAAATCGTCAGATCGCCCACCCCTAGATTACGTTTGTTACGTTTACGTTTTTGAAGCATCAATTTTGGGGGATCTATTCACTTGCATTATATGGACTCACAGAGATGGATTATTTTTCAAAAAATCTCTGTTTGTGTTCATCTAAAGAAAGAAAGTCTCATAATATGCATCAGGGATGACATGAGGGTGAGTACATTTTTGGGCGGAGTATCCATTTAAATCCAGGAGTGTCGGAGCTTCTGAAAAGTTTGAGGATGAAGACACATACTAGCTTGACTCATGAATATTAATTAAGTAACGTTATGAGATTTTATAGGAATAAAAAAGCAATGACAGCAAATATACACAAAGTTCATGTACCTCTTGATTACAATCTTGGTGCTTTACCTAATAATGCTAATGTGTTTATACTTCATAAGGTGGTATTTACAATTATCACCCAAAGAGATTGGTTTACTTGGGCCCATAATGCACCGGGTGACCACATCCAATCTATATAATCAAGGCTTCCTCCCACGAGCACACTGGCATGCTGTGATGTAAGAGCCTTCAAGTTGGCAAAGCAATCAGTCAATCCCTGGGATTGTGTCTTGATCATCATCATCAGCCAATGTGTTGCCAGAAAAGCGCTGAGGGACGGAAAAGAAGTGAGAAAGCAAGATAGTGCAAGAAAATGAGCAGGGTGGTGGAGTGGGAGAGGAAGATAGAGAAACAGAGATGGCCGGAGGAAAAGGTCTGCCGACTCTGTTCATTCTTTAATGGATTCCGTAAAGGTCAGGTCTTCACCGCAGTAGCATGTGAAGCCCACCGAGACAGATAAGGAGCACAGAGACCCGCAGGGCCATTTCCTTAAGAATATGGTTTTGCCATAGACTGAATTAACTGCAAGGCCATTGGTGAAAACATCAGCCTGGGGCAGATTCTTCAGCCATCAACCTACGAAGGAGGAGAAAAGTAGCAGCAGGCCTCTAAATGTAACAGGCGTAACATACTCAACACATGCAGCACTCAGAGCTTGCTGATTATCAGACCACACAGCACTTGTGGTGACAAGAGCCTCAGGGCACTTCCTTTGGAGAGTTGCTTTCGTGGTGCTGCTCGCATGTACTTTCTAACTTGTTGGACGGCTCAAATATAGCAGAAGGAGACTAAAATAATAGACAATACTGTGTACAAGGAGGAGGCTTTGGTATCTCTCTCACCGGTTTTGTTGGTGAGCCGGAATAGCACACTCTTGTCAGGGATGCCACAGACATTGCGGACAGAGGCAGTGCATGTGTAGTTTGCGTAGTCCTGAGGACGCAGGTTCTTTAACTTCAGGATCTTTGTCTCACCCTGCAAGCCAAGAAGATGATATTGTATAAAGCATGATATCAACAGGGTTTGCTTCAGGGCACAGATTTTACATTAGACATCAAGAGGTGATCCAACAAAGTACCTAATATTTAAATAATATACTAATATGAATCATTTGTGTTATTTATTTTTTGTCAAAGCATGGGGACTTTTGATAGGTAATATTTGTAATTCAGTATATAGCTCTATGTGGTGTTTTTGATTATATTTTGTTGTAAATTGTTTGAAGTTATTTTCAAGTCAGCATTAGAGTGATTGGTGCTATCTTTGGTGAAGTTGCTTCCATTTCAGTGAGTATATACAACTTGTTTTGATGTAGAAGTAACTCTATATAACCTTTTTAGTTTGCGTAAAACAATGCTAAATACAAATCATTAAATGCAACTAACCATATAATGGTGCATGGTAAGGATAACAAATTTAAGCTTATCTTTTAGAAGGGAGGAGAAGATTTGTGGTTGATCACATTAAAAGTGTTAAGTTAACATGAACAAAACACGGTTTGTGCAGACAATGAGTTCTGTAAACCATATAAATTCAAGAGGAAGTTAACTGTGTTACTGTGTTTGGTCGTCAATGTAAAATCTGTGTTCCAGTTGAGAACCAGTTTATTATGGCAAACAGTTCTCAATCTAACGAGTAACTTATTCTTTTATCATCTTCAGATGAGGTCAATTACTACAAAGACATTTAAGTCGATTGCTTATAAATAGTGGCACTGTTTCATACCCTCTAAAGATACTTGGCTTTTGATCTGCTTTCTAACCTAAGACATTAACAGAAAACTGCAGTGCATTAGTTTCATATTCATAGTTCTGAAGGGGTTGAAAGATAAAGAAGGCTCTATTGAAAATAACATGCAGTATCTCCTCTAAGTGCACCGACTAATGTTCCATGAACGATCCTCTGTAGGGAATAAGAAGAGCGAAACAGGTCCAGAAATACCTTGCATCTTATGACTAATTACCAGGACAGATCCACTCTGGGCCAATCACTGTGCCATATTGGATATGGCAAATCTGTTTTTTGAAAGCGTTTTTTTTTTACTGTCAGATCTGATGTGCGTCCTTCTGGACCAGATAACACTCACAATGTCAAACTGATGCTCCCTCTTTGTCTCTCTTGATAGCTGCGACAACTTTGATGCAAGAGCAATGAAGTTCATCAAATGTTTTCAAGCAAGCCAGTCTTTCATAAAGTCATCTTATATTAAAGTTATCCAGTATTAAATGTCAGCATTGATGCACACTATTTAATCCGTTTTTTTTATGTTACAAAGAAATAAATATGATTCAATTTAACTGAAGTGCAGAGCGAATATCAGCTATTTTGCAAGTTACACATTTAAAGTAATAATAAAATTAGATGAAGTACCTTTCAAAGTATTTAATTCACTGAATTCTCCCAAAAAAACCATGACTAGGGGCGTCGCTAGTCCAGACAAAAGGAGGACTGTTTACAGGGGGCCCAGAGGCATTGGAGGACCCATAACGATCTCCCCTGAGGGCCCCTGCGATTTCTACCGAGGAGGCCTGATGCAATAAACTTTACAGGGTGCCCAGTGAACCTAAGCGACACCACTAGCCATGACCATTACTAACTATCCTGATGCAGTTATACTACCGCTAAAGAAACATTTCTTCTAATTACCAATGTTGAAAACAGTTGCTTAATATTTTTGTGCAAACATTTTTTCAGGATTTTTTGATGAATAGAAAGTTCAAGAGCAGAATTTACTTGAAGTAGAAATATTTTATAACATTATAAATGTCTGACTGTCACTTTCGATTAATTTAATATGTCATTGCTGAATAAAAGTATTAATTTATTTTTAAAAATCTTACTGACACCAAACCTTTAAACGGTAGTGTATATGCACACATATACCATAAACTGACATTACTGCTTTAAATACAATAAGACTGAGCCAATGTCTTACCTGTGTGAAGAAAGGCTCATATATCTCCACACCCTTGTCCGAACCTTGGGACAGGAACTCCCTCCCTCGTCTCCAGCTGTAACGCACCGGAGGGTTAGAATTGGCAGCACACCGCAGGAACACTGTCCTCTCATAGTAGAATTGCTCCTTTGCCTCTCCTATACTCTGATGGACCGTCACGATGGGGTCATCTAAATCTGAAATGTAAACAGATGGGTTAGTCACACTGATCTAACATTGCTCAAATCACCCTGAAAACCCGCCGTGAGACTTCTTTAGAGATGGTGGTACACAGAAATAGCCATCTAGAACCCTAGCTAGGTATATTTCTGAAAAAAGCTTCAGTATGCACAGACATGTAGGACAGAAGTATGGAAATGACAGAAGGTAAATAAACAGAAAACTAGGTTACAGGTAAATAAAAAAACTTCCATATTTAGATTTATTTATACCCTACTTTATGCATTCATATTCATGTCCCAATTCAAAAAGTAATATGCTCAATTCAAATGCATAATGTCACAGTGCTACAGATACCAGGAACAGTTGTGTGCCACTACTAGCATTAAGTTGTTGCTAAATATACCTCAATAATGTGGAATAATTCTAACATTATACTGTGATATAGCTGATTTTATAGCTGATCCCCGTTTCTTTCCAAGCTGCTCCGAGATTGAAGGCACAATTTGTCTAATTGCTTAATGAGCCAAAAACGACCTAAATTAAGAAAGAAGCCCATAAAAGAATTGAAATTTACTGGAGTGCAACTCATACAGTAGCCTATTTATTACGGTCCAGGATAGACATAAATTACTTAGCACATTTTTAATACTTAACTCATTAAACACCAGTTAAAATGAGTGCATGTTATTGAGATCCGATGCACTGGTAACACTTTACAATAAAGGTCTATATGTTAACATTAGTTAATGCAGTATCTAACATATAACAAAGAACAATGAACATACATCATTAAACATAAATAATGTGTGCTAAATTCTACATATAATAATACATTTCAACATTCATTTTAACATTTCAAGTTATATAAATTAACAATAGTTAATGTGCAAACCCGATTCCAAAAAAGTTGGGACACTGTACAAATTGTGAATAAAAAAGGAATGCAATAATTTACAAATCTCATAAATTTATATTTTATTCACAATAGAATATAGATAACATATCAAATGTTGAAAGTGAGACATTTTGAAATGTCATGCCAAATATTAGCTCATTTTGGATTTCATGAGAGCTACACATTCCAAAAAAGTTGGGACAGGTAGCAAAAAGAGGCCGGAAAAGTTAAATGTACATATAAGGAACAGCTGGAGGACCAATTTGCAACTTATTAGGTCAATTGGCAACATGATTGGGTATAAAAAGAGCCTCTCAGAGTGGCAGTGTCTCTCAGAAGTCAAGATGGGCAGAGGATCACCAATTCCCCCAATGCTGCGGCGAAAAATAGTGGAGCAATATCAGAAAGGAGTTTCTCAGAGAAAAATTGCAAAGAGTTTGAAGTTATCATCATCTACAGTGCATAATATCATCCAAAGATTCAGAGAATCTGGAACAATCTCTGTGCGTAAGGGTCAAGGCCGGAAAACCATACTGGATGCCCGTGATCTTCGGGCCCTTAGACGGCACTGCATCACATACAGGAATGCTACTGTAATGGAAATCACAACATGGGCTCAGGAATACTTCCAGAAAACATTGTCGGTGAACACAATCCACCGTGCCATTCGCCGTTGCCGGATAAAACTCTATAGGTCAAAAAAGAAGCCATATCTAAACATGATCCAGAAGCGCAGGCGTTTTCTCTGGGCCAAGGCTCATTTAAAATGGACTGTGGCAAAGTGGAAAACTGTTCTGTGGTCAGACGAATCAAAATTTGAAGTTCTTTTTTGAAAACTGGGACGCCATGTCATCCGGACTAAAGAGGACAAGGACAACCCAAGTTGTTATCAGCGCTCAGTTCAGAAGCCTGCATCTCTGATGGTATGGGGTTGCATGAGTGCGTGTGGCATGGGCAGCTTACACATCTGGAAAGGCACCATCAATGCTGAAAGGTATATCCAAGTTCTAGAACAACATATGCTCCCATCCAGACGTCGTCTCTTTCAGGGAAGACCTTGCATTTTCCAGCATGACAATGCCAGACCACATACTGCATCAGTTACAACATCATGGCTGCGTAGAAGAAGGATCCGGGTACTGAAATGGCCAGCCTGCAGTCCAGATCTTTCACCCATAGAAAACATTTGGCGCATCATAAAGAGGAAGATGCGACAAAGAAGACCTAAGACAGTTGAGCAACTAGAAGCCTGTATTAGACAAGAATGGGACAACATTCCTATTCCTAAACTTGAGCAACTTGTCTCCTCAGTCCCCAGACATTTGCAGACTGTTATAAAAAGAAGAGGGGATGCCACACAGTGGTAAACATGGCCTTGTCCCAACTTTTTTGAGATGTGTTGATGCCATGAAATTTAAAATCAACTTATTTTTCCCTTAAAATGATACATTTTCTCAGTTTAAACATTTGATATGTCATCTATGTTGTATTCTGAATAAAATATTGAAATTTGAAACTTCCACATCATTGTGTTCTGTTTTTATTCACAATTTGTACAGTGTCCCAACTTTTTGGAATCGGGTTTGTATTATGAACAGATAAATTAACAATAGTATAAATTTAAATGATTATTATATTATTTTAAATTAATATTAATCTGATTTTGCATTAATAAATGCTGTAAAATTGTTGTTTATTGTTTGTTCATGCATTAACAAATGATAACAAATTGAACCAATGTAAAGTGTTACCTGAAATCTCTGTATTAGTATATAAAGATCCAAACACTATTCACCTCTTTTCATTTTCATAAAATCTGTGCAACAGTTTCAGATGAAAGCAAAGCCTTGCGTTAGTATCATTACATTTTTGTTTAGTATTTTAGTTCAGTTTAGTTCAGGAAAAACAAAAAAAAATAATACAATTTGAAAACAGCAGTACATATTACATTTATGCATTTTGCAGAAACTTTTATCCAAAGTGACTTACATTGCATTTAAGGTATACATTTTTTTAGTTCATACATTACCTGGGAATCGAACCTATGACCTTGGCGGTGCTAGCATGCTCTAATGTTTGAGCTAGCGGGTGTAAGTGAGGTGCAAAAACGTCTCAGGTTATGCATTAAATCATGGTTCCCTGAGGGGGGAACGAGACGCTGCGTCCAATGATGACACTTTGGGGAAAGCCTCCAGCGTGACTGTGTGGAATGTGCTCTGACAAGAAGAGGTGAAGACAAACCGCGCACCTCATAAGTCATAGAAATAGCTTCCACAATCCACCTGATGACTGTCTGTTTAGAGGCCGGCAGCCCTTCTTAGGGGGCCTGATGCACACCAGAAGTTGGTCAGTTTTCCTTCATTGAGAAGTCTTATGCATATAGACTTCAAAAGCTCTGATGGGGCAAAGAATGTAAAAAAAGATTTGCTTCTCTTTCTCTGCCGACACATGAGGAGGAGGATGAAAGGCCTGAAGGACTGTTGACCGGGCCACATTAGTGGGTACCTTAAGCACATAACCCGGCCTCGGGTGGAGAATAACTTTCACCCTACCCGGAGCAAAATCTAAGCAGGAGGAGGCAACTGAAATGGCCTGCAGATCTCCTACTCTCTTGAGTGATGTAATCACTAATAGAAACGCCATCTTTCGATGCATTTATCAGATGCAGAGTCCAAGGGCTTAAAGGGTGCCAAGGACAACCCTTCCAACGTCACAGCTAGATCCCAGGCTGGGACCCCAACTGAGCCACGAGCCTTATCGAAGGATGCGGGTTACCAAGTGGTATTTCCCCAAAGATCTACCACTTAACGGTGCGTGGAAGGCCACTATGGCCGCCATGTAGACCATAAGTGTGGATTGGGAAAGACCGGCACAGAAACGGTCTTGAAGGAACTCCAGCACTGAAGCCACTGGGCAGTTAACTGGGTCCAACCTATGTTCTCTGCACCATAAAGTAAATACTCCCCACTTTAAGGTGTACAGTTTCCTTGTGGAGGGGGCTCTAGAATTGAGAATGGTCTCTACCACCCTGGCGGAGAGACCTGTATTTAGGAACTGATCCCCCTCAGGGGCCATACACAAAGCTTCCACATCTCCGGTCTCTTTCTCTTTCTAGAACTCTCGGGAGCAGAGCGATCGGGGGAAAGGTGTACAGACGCAGGCCAAAAGGTATTATGTTGTACGCAGCTGCCATGAGCCCCAACAGTCTCTGAAACTATTTTACAGTGATGAGCTGGCCTAGCTTGATTCTGGTTACTTCCTACAGAATTGACTCGATACTGGCGGGAGACAAGCATGCCTGCATCGTGACCGAGTGCCACACGACTCCTAGAAAAGTAGTTCTCTGTACCGGAGAAAGCAGTACTCTTCTTGGTGTTGAGTCTCAACCCCAAGCACTTTATGTGGTCGAGCATGACATATCGATGGCGAGCCACCATCTCTTGAGACTGGGCTAATATTAACCAGTCATCTACATAGTTGAGAATTTTAATGCCCTGAAGTCTCAGAGGAGCCAGAGCTGCATCCATACACTTTGTGAAAGTGTGAGGGGATAACGCTAGGCCGAACAGAAGAACCCGAAATTGGTACACTTCGTCCCCGAAAGCAAACATCAGGAACTTCCTGTATTGTGGAAGGATGGAAATATTGAAACACACATCCTTCAGATCGGTCGTGACAAACCAATCCTCTGACTTGATTTGAGACACGATAAGTGGAATCGTCAACATCTTGAAACTGAATCTCCCTTAGAGAATGGTTCAAGGGATGCAGATCTATAATGGGATCACAGATCACAACCCCCTATCCTTCTTTGGATCTATGAAGTACCGGCTGTAGAACCCGGCATTTCTCTCTGGGGGAGGAATACATTCTATGGCCCCCTTTGCCAGAAGAGACTGAACTCCTTGTTCCATAACCTGAGCCTGCTCGGGGCCCACCACTGTGGAAAACACCCCATTGAACCTGGGTGGATGACACCCAAATTGAATTCTGTACCCTTTGTGTACTGAGACACATTGGGTAGTGCTTTCCATGCTGCCAAATAATCTACTAGAGGAATCAGCCTCTCGAGACTGACCTCGGGTGTATTTTGAGGGCAGGGATGCACACATAATCTGAACTGCTTTAAGCTCACCATTTTATATATAATATTTCACAAGTTTGTGCGTGCTGTCCGGGGGAGGGCTCCGAGCTCGGAATGTGGCCCGAACCCAGAGTACACCCATGTATCTCTGGTTAGGATAGTAACCAGGAGAGTGTGAGGAGACGGGTGGTGGAGGGATGCAGAAAAAACGATTGAGCAACATAGGTGAGTCGGCTATGTATTTATAGGCCTCCTCTTATGCTGACTGGGCAGATCATTTGAACGTGTTCCTCCCAAACTTTGTTAATAAAACATCATATTATTGAACAAGGGACAGTCACAAAGAGCATTTACTTAAGACATAAAGCTGATGCTGTTTTGTTGCTGGCTTCCTTTTGTAGCTTCCACCTTACGTGTCACACGTCACAAGGTGATGCTGCACCAATCAAGATTGGACCAGTTGCACACATGCTTCAGACACAGTCACGCTGGAGGCATTCCCCAAAGCGGCATCATTGGATGCAGTGCAAGTTCCCACGAAAGGGAACATACCGGTGGCGAGCGGTAACTTTTTTAACCGGGTATGGTGGGTGGCGCATCATGTCAAAAAATGTGCCCGGTGCAGATAAGTTGAATTGGTTTATAATAGATGCTTGCATTCTAGACAGAGTCAGTTGCTTACTCTCATGGCAAATAGCAGCACAGTTAAAAGTATTTCTAATATTTTGGACCTTTTATTGAAAGTTACTTTTACCTGTTGGGACATGCCTTCATAATTAAGCACCTGTAAAAGCTGTGATTGTGATGTTTGAGTTGATGGAGGTGCCACGAGCAAAATGGGCGTTTGCAAAATATGCTGTATTTTTGTAATTCTGCTAGGTGGCACTATTGTCGGAGAAACTACAAACTTCACCTTTAAATGGTACAGTGCCATCGGCTTATGACACAGTAAAAGACACGGTCCAATTTAAATCAGAGACGACAAATAAGAAACAACATGGCAGGTGTCAATTTAAATGTATGCCAGAAGTATTTTTTTATATTAAGAATTAAAAATAAGTATAATATTAGTAGCCTGTTATAAATAAAATGTCAAATATAATTATAATAAGTATATTAAAAAATTATTATTCTTTATAAACCATTTAAAATAATGCAAATGCATAAACTATCGATTAACAATCCCAGATAGTTCCAGCAGGTCTACTTACACCAGGTCTTTAACAGTTTATAAGTTTTCGTAAAAAAAAATTCCCCAAGGAGAAAATGAAATACTATGAAGATTATTTTTTTTTCCCATTTGATTTAGTCTAGTTAGTTTTATATCAAAAATAAAATGTGATTTTCAGTGATCGAGATCTGGCAGCAGCAGTTCATTTTTCCGGACAGTTATACAACTATTACTAAAATGTTATCATGTAAGCTTTATGGTACACCTCAAACGAGGGAATTTATAGTAATTTATAGTGTTAATATTAATTAACTAGTTCATGGATGCCTTGGGTATGCAGAGCATGCGCAGCTTATATGGACCGCACGCCCCTGGAACATACAACCATTAACAGCAAACATAATGTCTAAAATGATGGACCACTCAGGCACCTTTATTTTGATATTTGAATTGCGAGTATTTTTACAACTGTAATTTTTTCAAGAACCACAATAATTACAGTGCTTGAGTGAGGAGCCATGTGCTTTTACATGTGCTTTTGCCCTCAAAGCAAAAACCTTCATTGACCGTGTATTTTTAGAGAACTCTCAGCTATCAGTAAACTATGCCTTTCAACATCTTTCTTTCTCCTGCTTTCAAACATTAATCAACCTGCCCGATAACAATTTGACAGACAGCATTTGTAGGACTCATTTCCTGCATGCCAGGTTATATTTTTAATACTGAACCACAAATTCATACAGTGAAAGTCAATGGGGTCCAGAAAAAAACACTATTATATGAACAAAAACATCTAAAACATTCTTCATTCTTCATGTTTCACAGAACAAAAAAGACACACAGGTTTGGAATGAAATGAGGGCGAGTAAATGATTACAGAATTGTCATTTTTGGGTGTTAATAAAAAATAAAAATGAAAAAACACAAAAAAAAAAACCGATCACTGGATTCAAGGTTTCAATTGACCACTTTGGAACAAAATTTATAAACCTGAATGTAATCAATATCACTATTGTCTTGACCGCTTTAAACTAATGACTAGTGAGTGCTGCCACACTTAGAGACAACATGGGCACTCCGAATCGAAGTACTCGGTTGTTTATCGGCAGTGTGTTGGCTGTTCTTTATCAATGACATGTGTCTAGGCTTTGATCACTGCATCAGGAGTAGCATGTCTCTGATCGATAAAAGCGAGTGCCCACCAGCGAATAGTCCACCGTGAAGCTGGAATAAAAATGACAAGCTGAGGCCTGTTCTCTAATTCAAGGGTAATGACTTGCTCCTCATTGTCTCCCCACGGCAATGCTGCCTGCCATTGTCCATCGCTCCTTCTATTCATCTCTCTGTGCTACCGTAAATCACTTTACAACATCTATAGCTCCTCCGTGTCTGTAGGGAACAGAGGCAACACACAACTCCTTTTTTGACAGGTTGTGATAGCTTTTGATGGTTCCGATAGCAGAGGAGTAAACCTTTGAAACTTGGAAAAATTCAGGAGCTAGCTTACTGACAATGATGTCTCTTTGAAGAATAATCCTCATTTTCATTTCACTCATGCATTAAACCTTTCATTTTACGCATTTCGTCACATTTTCAAAGGCATGCATTTGATTTCAAGTCTACAGTTGCCAAAACTTCCATGAGAAGTGCCTTTAAGTCGATAATGAGCCCATGTGGCATCTCTAAGAAAATAAAAGTGTTCACAGAATGATGACGTGTGTGAGTGCAAAACTCTTTGAAAGAGACCTAGATGAGATATGCTCTTATGATGAGTCACATAAAAAAAATAAAAAAAAATCACTGTCTGGCTTTTGATGGTCTAAGAAATGTGCTAGACAAGAAATACATATATATAATAATACATGCTCTAATAATACATGCTCCATTAGAGCCCTGGGGCCGTAGTCACAAAACATCTCAAGGCTAAAAGTAGCTCAGATTTAGGAGAAACCCCTAAAAAAATTATGGGCGTGTCAGTCCTAATTTTAGGACTCCTGAGTATTTTACAAAGCATTTTAGTGCTAAAACCAGCTCCTAAATCTATGAAAAGTTAGAGGTAGTCAAGAGGACTCCTAAGTCACTAAGACCGAATCACAAACAATCCTAAAATGGCTGTTGCCGGCAATCCGCCTCAGCAATCCGCCCAAAGACACTGTACACAACTGAGGCGATAAGCGATAGAGCCTTGGGTGCTGAGCCTTCTTACCTTATAAATGCAATAAATATTTTGAGTTAGATTTTAATCTGCGATGACATAACATATATGTTAATTTATGTACAGGCAATATGCATTGAATAATGGAGAATAAAACATTGCAGTAAAGTTGAAAATAATGTCCCATCGTCTGCACTGATAGCCTTGTGGGCAGCTTGGGTGACCCAAGTTCGAGTTACGGCTCGTGGATCTTTCTCGATCCCATCCCCCCTTTCTCTCTCCCACTTCGCTTCCTGTCTACTCACTGTCCTATCATAATAAAAAGGCAAAAATGCCCAAAAATAAATCTTTAATGAATAAACAAATAAGAAAATGATGTCCTATTACCTGTGGCAGTTGTTTCTCGAGTTCACACTGACATGATTGCTCAACATGATTGAAACGTATTTGGCGTGCTGCCCGAGGGGTTGCTCTGAGCTCGGAATTTAGCCCAAACCCTGAGTACTCCCCTGTATCCCCATCTGGGAATTGGAACCAGCCAAGAGTGAGGAGTCGGGGTGGCGGAGGGATGCAGAAAACTGTTGAGGTAACTAGGTGAGTCGGCTGTGTATATGTAGCTGAACATTTAGCAATTAGCTGAACATATACTTGTTTAATTAGTGACACTTCGCCTACATTTTAAAATCTTTATTTGAATACGGCAATATGATACCTCCATCTACAATATATCTATGATTAAATCACTGACAGAGACCCCTCCTGCATCAGCCAATCACTGTGTGCATTGTTAGTAAGCGTGTTGACATCATCCATAGCAACGAGGTCAACCTCACCCTTTCTCTTAGCTTAAGACTTCTCTCTGTTCCTTACTAAAAGTTGGCCTCAGCAGCTTTGTGAATAGGTTTTAAGAGGAAACTCTTACCCTAAGAACTTTTACTGCTATTTAAGAGAACTCTTAGTGGTAAGATAAAATGTTTTGTGAATTCGGCCCCTGATAATGTAAGTTTGACCATATCAGAAGTAATTAATTTCAAACATAAACCGGTAATGAAACATATGAAGGTTTCCATATCACCAGGATACATTTTCATATTGGCACCTGAACATATTTTTAGCTGATTTCTCAGTAGTTTTGCATGCATGTTTTTCTTCAGTTGTTAATATAAAATATAAAATCATGCAGCTAGACTTCAAATGGTTCCTTATAGGCCTACTGTAACTTAACCACAATATATTATAAACAGTATCTAAATTGTATACTACCGCTTAAAAGTTTGAGGTCAGTAAAAAATTTAAAATTTTAAAAAGGCTCTTATGCAACAAAGAATGTATTTATTTGATTAGAAATACAGTTATTTTGTGTAATATTATTACAATTTAAAATTTAGAACAGTAGTTATATTTATATAAATATATCATATAAATATTCTATTCATTTAAATATTATAATGAATGTATTATAAATATAATAGTATATCAATTATTATGATTTCTGGAAAAAAAAAATATATATATACATATATAAATAATACAGTGGAAGAAAAATGTGACAGTACAAAAAGTCAAATTATTTATTTTTAAACAATCTGGTAAAATGTCACATATAAAGCAAAGCTACAGTAAATGACTAGCATAACTAGCTACTATACAGATAGTGCCCTGTTGGTACAAAGCTGATGGATAACATTAAAGTAACATTTATTTATTAGTGGTACTGTATTGTTTCCTTAAGTAGTTCCTTGTGTCATTGTCCAGTCATTAACATATTTTGTTATTGTGTCTGTATCATTAAATGACACCATAAGTGAATAAATTACTTTCTTAGCAGCTATTTAGCAGATGCTTTTATTCAAAGTGACCTACTGTACACTTATTTTATGGACATTCATTGCTCAAGGGCACAAACATTTTGGCTAATGGCTAGCTCCTTAAGAGGCTGAGATTTAGTCACTTTAACACCGTTTTGTTAGTGAATATTGTGCCAAAGTAGGCATGTAAAATATGCTTGGAATTTGTGCTACTGTCTCACTCCGAGCTGCATAAAGCAGCTAGTGAGAGACGCATTAACGCTTAGAAAACGTTCTGGCCCATTATAAACAATGCTGGAAGGTCATCCAGCCATGATAAATTATTTAGATTACTGTGCCTAACATTTATTATTTTTTTCCAGAGAAATGGTTTTGAATAATGGGTGCTCATAATAGTTTAACAAGCAAAGGATAAAAAAATCCCCATTTTGTCCTGGATTTTTTTTATAATCATGAAAAAAGGAAAGAGAAGAACAAATTAAAAAATAAATGTTCTTTTGACAAGCTTAAAGGTATATAAGCTTTTATATTTTAAAAAAAACTATTTTCTAAACTAATAAGAGTACTCAATTATAATTACATATAAATAAATATATAATTTGATATAGCATTTGCTGCAATGCTACAATCAGAAGGACAGCACTTTTTTCTAGTAAGTTATTAGTTTATAAAATTTAAGGTTACAATATAAAATCAACACTGAACCCAGAGTGTAATACAGCAAACACTTTTGCTTATAAGTGTCTTTCCAACTGATTATGTGATTTGTAACTTAAGGATTTAAGTGAAGAGCTGAATCAAGGTTGAGTATGCGCCTGAAAAGCTAAAGAGAGATGCAGGCACAGTCAGCAAAGGCTAATACCAAGCTATCGTTGACTTGCAAGAGTGTGTGTCAAGTGTGTGGTTTTCTGCCGACGGGTGGATGAGCTTGTTAACTCACAGTAGACATCCACTCGGATGGATTTGATGGCGGGAGTGCCGAGTCCGTTCTCAGCCTTACAGTAATAACGGCCGCCCTGGTGCCTCTGGATGCGGGTTATACGCAGTGTCTCGTTGAATACGCTGGAGTCCTGGAAGCGGTCAGTAGCACTGCCTGCTGTCTTGGTCCATCGTATCTGACGTGAAACAGAGAGAGAGAGAAACAAAAATAACATCAGCTTAAAAAGAGAATCATAAGCTAGTGGTTTTAAGCAGTGTGTTTATCTTAGTGCAAACAAATTGGCAAAAGAAAATACTAAATTCAATAATGAAATAATTGTTTCAATATCAGCTATGACAACAATGGTGGAATAGATTTAGCTATTTTAGCTCAAATTATGCTAAAAACTGCATTTTCAGGCTTGTCCTTATGTATATTCTAGAAAATGATGTACATTCTAGAAAAAAAAGGCAATGTCTAAATTGCCTGAAGATTGGCTCTTTTAACTGAAAGGCAGGACTTCCAGTCTTAGTCAGACGCCATAATGAGTGTGGCAATTTTCCCATTCATTTTTCTACAAGTGGTTCGTCTCCTCCTCCTTGTCTGTCTCTGGTGAAGCACATTGGCCCATATATCCTCAAACATGGTAAATAATGATATGAAAAAAAAAGACAAAATTATAATATTGTTGTTGAGTTAAAAAGTCAACATTGAACACTGTTATTTTAGTATTTTTTGTATTATTCATATACTATTATGGTATTTATTCATATTTTATCATTTATATTTTAGTTTTAATTTTAATTTTAAATTTCTATTTAGTGTAATTTTTTAATCTTATAGTAATGTTATACTTCAACTTTAACATTTCAGTTAGTTGTCAAGGCAACATTTAAGTTTAAGTTTTTCATCTTATATATTTTATTTTATTTCATTTTTATTAGTTTTAGTTAACGATAACAACACTGACGTGACTGCACTAACAATTCATTTTACTTCCATTATTTGATGTGCAACATGATATTCAACAATAAAAAAAAATAAAAAAAAATAAAAATAGAGGTACTCTGGGGCAGGGATACAGAAGAAGCATCTTCAGTTCATGTCACAAGTTCCATAATGTCACTGTGTAATGAGTTTAATATTGGAACGTGCTACTGAAATTGTTTAAATGATTTTAGAACATTTCTGATTCTGATGCTACTGTTTACGTTTAAGTTTTGACTTGTAAATGAGCAAATAGTCTGCAACAGATCTGATCTCCAGATCAATACATGGCATAAGCTCTATCTGGATGGTAATTATTTCTCAGCAGGATGTCTGTAAAAATAAATCATGAATTTGGATGACAATTAATTCACAGAGGACGAAGGAGCTCTGTCATCTGACAGCCTGGAAGTTTATTTGACGTGGTCTGTCTTGCTCATACTCCAATAATAACAAGTATATATTACAGGTTTATAAATCAAATGTTTTTTATATAAGCGGCCCATTTTAACAGTTTTTGTCTCTAACATGATTTGTCTCTAAATTATGGTTTTTCTTAGTCAATGTGGTGGGGTGGTGACCTATTTTCTTTTTTTTCCATTTCTCTAATACAAGTCCCTATTTTTTAAAATAACCAAATGTTTTTCAAATCAAATAGTATGGCTGTAGAACATAGAAGCGGTCAAAAAATAATTTTCAAAATTTTTCTATCGATTCAACCTTGTAAACTCGTCAATTCAACATTGATTTAAATTAGCACACGAAGCTGAAGCTTGTCTGCAAACAGCAGGAAATTCAGCCCAGTATGCCAATATTTTTGATTCGGACAGCAGTTAAATCATTGTCTACTAACTGTAAATGTTGAAATTACATCATGTTCCCTAAAGGAATATATATTAAATACATATATATACCGATCAGGCATGACATTATGATCCAAATCTTATGTTGATCCTCCTTTTGCTGCCAAAACAGCCCTGACCCATCGAGGCATGGACTCCACTAGACCCCTGAAGGTGTGCTGTGGTATCTGGCACCAAGATGTTAGCAGCAGATCCTTTAAGTCCTGTAAGTTGCGAGGTGGGGCCTCTATGGATCGGACTTGTTTGTTCAACACATCCCACAGATTGTGGGATGCTCGATTGGATTGAGATCTGGGGAATTTGGAGGCCAAGTCAACACTTCAAACTCATTGTTGTGCTCCTCAAACCATACCTGAACCATTTTTGCTTTGTGGCAGGGCGCATTATCCTGCTGAAAGAGGCCACAGCCACCAGGGAATACCATTTCCATGAAAGGGTGTACATGGTCTGCAATAATGATTAGGTAAGTGGTACGTGTCAAACTTCCACATGGATGGCAGGACCCAAGGTTTCCCAGCAGAACATTGCCCAAAGCATCACACTGCCTCCACCGGCTTGCCTTCTTCCCATAGTGCATCCTGGTGCCATGTGTTCCCCAGGTAAGCAACGCACACGCACCCGGCCATCCACGTGATGTAAAAGAAAACGTGATTCATCAGACCCGGCCACCTTCTTCCATTGCTCCGAGGTCCAGTTCTGATGCTCACGTGCCCACTGTTGGCGCTTTCGGCAGTGGACAGGGGTCAGCATGGGCACCCTGACTGGTCTGCGGCTATGCAGCCCCATACGCAACAAACTGCGATGCACTGTGTATTCTGACACCTTTCTATCAGAACCAGCATTAACTTCTTGAGCAATTTGAGCTACAGTAGCTCGTCTGTTTGATCAGACCACATGGGCCAGCCTTCGCTCCCCATGTGCATCAATGAGCCTTGGCCGCCCATGACCCTGTCGTCGGTTCACCACTGTTCCTTCCTTGGACCACTTTGATACTGACCACTGCAGACCGGGAACACCCCACAAGAGCTGCAGTTTTGGAGTTTTGCAGTTTCTGACCCAGTCGTCTAGTCATCACAATTAGGCCCTTGTCAGACTCGCTCAAATCCTTACGCTTGCCCATTTTTCCTGCTTCTAACACATCAAATTTGAGGACAAAATGTTCACTTGCTGCCTAATATATCCCACCCACTAACAGGTGCCGTGATGAAGAGATAATCAGTGTTATTCACTTCACCTGTCATAATGTTTTGCCTGATCGGTGTATATTAAATATATATATATATATATAAAATAGTAAATATATTAAATACATAAATGGCACTTTTTAAAACAATGTGACCCCAGTCTATTATTGTCTTATCCTCATTAAAATTTAATATGGCAAACAAACATTTTTCATGGTAAACAAACAAATAAATATTGTGTACATCTCAAATAGCAATTAGGTTACATTTTTTACATCAACACCCACACACAAATATAGTATAAGAAAGCATGGAGAGACGAGGGAAAGAGTGCTGCACATGGAGCTCGGCCAGGCATAGAGGAGAGGGAGAGAGATTCTGTAGCTCCCTCTGTGTACACTCTATCTGCCAACCAGCCAGACAAGTGGAGCAAATTGCCCATTCAGGCCTGGCTTGGCCTTACCGAGTCCTGAGTGAGACTTACTGTGTAGATGACCTACATTACAACAGAACCCCCCTTTATCATCCCTGCTGCTCAAGAACCTCAGAGGCGGGAGCAACTCAGCTTGAGTCCAGCTACAAAGATCAAAGCTCCGCCTTCCTCTTGCAAGTAGCAACTTCTTCCTCACCCCAACTATTAGCCCCTCTCCTACTAATTAAAAGCATTTTCAGCTCTGCAATTTTAAAAGACCAAGCACTGCTTCGCCTACACTCTTAAAAATTAAGGTTCTAAAAGGGTGTTTTTGCAGTGATGCCATAGAAGAATCATGTCAGATTCACCAAAGAACCTTTCAGTGAACAGTTCTTAAAAGAACCTTTTTTTTTCTAAGTGTGAAGAACATTTTAATTATCTATAGAACCTTTTTAGAACCAACCAATTTATAGAACCAACTATAAATAACCTTTTTTTGCAGTGGAAAGGTTCTACAAGGACCCTTGGATGCCAATAAAGAATCTTTAGTCCTCGGTTTCCTTTTGCGAAGGTCTATGAAGAAAAAAACAAAACAAGAAACAGCGGTTTGAAGCCCAACAGAGTCGTAACCTTTGGAAGTGGCAGAATGAAATCCATTTCATGCTTTGCTGAGGATGGAGGGTGGGCAGATTTGTTTACACACGTATTGGATGTTGGTTAGGAATAACGGCGTATTGGAACTCATGGGGCTTAGATACGCCAGCTTTCTTTGTGAGCTCAAGCAGGAAATAAGGCAGCTAAAGAAAAGTGCTTAGCCCTGTACGTCTGGATGTATTGAGGTGGGCTATAGCTGACAGCGCACAAATAGGAATTTCTACTTTCAGAGGGGACAAAGTGAAACTGAATAATCCTTTATGTCATTATGTGGCAGCAATTCAGTACAACACGTAAGAAAAGATGACCCAGTTAAATCCTCACGACTTACTGTACTTTAACTTCATTTAATGTATAAATTCTCGACTTTGGGAATGCATGAAATAAAAAAGCAGCCCATAAATCAAAAACCTCTGTTTTATTATTTATTTCTGTGTTAGTAGAGATCATGACTCAAGCGATATGTTGGGGGTGGAAAGTGAAAACAATTTGACAGCAGCCCACTGTCTTCACAACCAAAGTGCCTCCATAAATAGTCATAAAACAGTGGAAATGACAGCCCTCCAGAACCCATGCCATATAATACAGAGGAAAATATTGTTTCCGAGTAAAGGAAGGAAAGGAAATTTTCAAATTACAGTTATTGTAACTCAGGATTTCACTTGAAAAGGCTAGTTCACCTCTAAATGAAATTGCTGTCCTCATTTACTCACCCTAATGTCATTCCAAACCTGTATGACTCTCTGTATTCTGTTGTGTTGTCCATACAAGGGAAGTCTCCAATGTATTTGTTTTGGACCCCACTGATTTTCAATATATGGACAAAAAACTTTCAACACAAAAGAAGATATTTTGAAGAATGTTTCAATTTTATGCACTGAAATGGGGTCCACAAGTTTCAAGCTCCAAAAAGGACATAAAGGTAGTGTGAACTTAATCCATGCTATTCCAATCTTCTAAAGTTTAAGGTTTTTTTATCATACAAAGATGAACTCAAGATGTACTCAAGAATACAGATCTCAAATTAAATATCGTAAAACATTAATAACAACAAACCTCATGTATGGAGCTCTTTCATGCTGTATTTATGGAGCTTGAAACTGCTGGACCCCACTGGCTATCACATTCATCAAATATCTTCTTTTGTTTTCCGCAGAAGAAAGAAAAATAGCACGAGGGTGAGTAAATTATGACAGAATTTTCAATTTTGTGTGATCTATCCCTATAAAGTATTTGGTATAATAATAACATAAGTGTATTACATAAACAAAATAATAACTATGAAAAATTAAGGTACTCTTTTTTTGAAGTACGGTATTACAAACATTTTTCGTATATCCTCATAAATTTGTCAAGTCTGAGATTTCTGCCCCTGCCGGCATTAAGTGGATCAGTGCCACGGAGCTCCTGAGCCAGAACACTGATGGGAGTTCTATGACGACGGGCCCAGTGTGTCAAATGCAGACAGAATGCGCCCATAAAGAGAGCTATATATAGCCTTCAGCCCCCTCAGTCTATCATAAAGCAGCCCTGGGCGTATCTTTCTCTGGCCCACTCACTGTCTGTGGGATATGGGAACTGGTTCAGTAATGGAAGAGCTGAAATCAAGAGTTTGTGAAACCTTGGACAGGGATGTTTTGAGGGTTCACACTAATTACAGATTAATATGCTTTGCTGCATGGTAAGAAATCCATCTAAGATGACCCTGGTGCTAATTTGACTAAGAGAAAGATTCTGGAATAGAGCCATAAATAAAACTGTGGTAATTAGGACACACGGTGAGTATGGTTGGTCAAAATTCGCAGTGCTAGACTAAGGACAAGAACAGTGTATCATTTTGATTCAGATATTTGGTCAATTCACTGGTTGGTAACTTACTTCAAAGTTAAAAAAGAAAATAAAAATAAAGAAATAAAATAAAATAAAATAAAATAAAATAAAATAAAATAAAATAAAATAAAATAAAATACAATAAAATAAAATGCAGCTTTAAATTTAAACAAGATGACAAGACATGAGATCTTGTGATATGTCTTAGGAAACAATCAAAAAAAAAAAAAAAAAGTTAAATCTGCCAGAATATGCTGCTTGGAATAATTCTGAATGGACGTCAATAGAGAAAGACGTTTATGGGACCAGATGGTGTAGTTACGGCATCAAACAGCAGGGGCTAAAGAGCCAAACTTTGAACTATTGGTAGCATATGTACAATACATGCTTTGACTGGGACAATTAAAAAACTGTTTCTAACAGTTACACATGATGGTCTTCGACACTTCATCCATTTCATAATAAAACTGTATGATGTTTTGTTTGCACTGTCTCACAGAACTGAGCTGTGCCGGTACCAAGTTATGAAATTTTAGATAATAAATGTTCCTGTAGTACATTTTCCGACAGCCTACTGAATTATGTGATACCCTCTGCTAAGGATAGGTCTGGAAATAGTCATATTTCATGTTTACTGTCATTAACGTCCCAAAAGCAGAGATGGCAAGACTGCTTTAAAGTGGAAAAAAGTAGATATTTCATTAAAAATCTTTCCTTATTTACACTCAAGGTAAGGGAGTCAGCAAAAGCCGGAGATGAGATGAGAAGCAGCACAAGTTCATTTATTCAAAATGAGGCTGCCAGCAAAAATCTTCCTATCTTTCCACAATGAAGGCTGGGAGGCAAAAGCAGCACAACACTTTCAAAATGCATTATGGTTTTCACAGCCAAAAAAAAGCCCTTTGCATGCACCAACACAACTCAACACATGCTCGCTTAAACAATTAAAAAAACAAAATGCCTGAATATCAGTTGTCAAACACAGAATTCATAAGCATAAATTGTACTTTGGTTGATTTTGATAGTGTTTCTGTTTTATGTTGGACACAAAACAGACAAACCAACCCCAAATAGTTTAGACTGCAGCAGTCGGGTTCCGGAAGTAAAAATACCATTAATTTTCTCCATAAGAGAATTGATTTTTAACAATAAATGATAAACCTTTAAAGACAACCTTTACTTTTTACTTTTAAAACCCACTGTAAGGTTGTTAATCTATGGTATATTGAAGCCATCAACATGCATAATTTAGTTTTTTTTTTTTTTTTAAATAATCATGTTTAACAGCAGAATTCCTGGTGATAAACTACACTACCCATGATGCCCAATCACGACAAGCAAATCGCACCGAAAGAATCACTCACTCCCATCTTTATATATCTCCATTGTTTTCAATGTGATTCATTACAGCTGTTAACTACACAGTCTTGTACCTTTGGGCCCTATTTTAACTGAGGGCATGGTCTGAAGCACATGGCGCAGGTGCACTTAGGGCGTGTCCGAATCCACTTCTGCTAGTTTAACGACGGAAAAAGCGGTCGGCGTGCCAGGCGCATGGTCCAAAAGGGTTGTACCTAGTCTCTTAATGAGTCATGGGTGTGTTTTGATCATAACGTGCAATAAACCAATCAGAATTTGCAAGAAGAAAGACTGAACGCTTCTCCAGAGTGTTTATTTTATTTTTAATATTTAAAAATGTTTGTGTGCTGCTGCGCGTCCCTGTGTGTGTAACAAGCAGAGTGTACGCGCATTGTGCACCTATAGGCGCATATTACTAACGCGCCCTTTAAATAACACAAAAAATACTGCAAAAAATACTCTCACAGTAGTTTTCAGTTGCCTCAAAATAGCAACGTGCCAACAGTGCGTCTGAACACACCTCGTTTTCAGACCAGCACACCCATGGGTGAACAGATGGGCGTGAGTGTATTTGCTATTTAAACAACATGGCGCTGGACGTGAAAATGATAAAAGCGCCGGGCTGAAACTAGCAAAAAACACTTTTGTCGCGCCTGGCGTTGCATTGCGCCGGGTGTATGATAGGGCCCTTAGTTTTTTTGTGTGATTTTCAAACACTTTTTTTGCTTCAAATCAAAGTTTACAATGTTGTGAATCACCTCATAGCTGGTTGGTGTGGTTCATGGCTTATGACTCTTTAACAAAGACTTCTATGCCATAACTACACCCAATAATGTGGGCCATTCAAAAGTAGCCATGCATTATATTTAATACTTTTTCTTTACAAGCAGTATATATTTATCACTAATATCTCATTACAGGTAAGTAGATGGTTTACCAGTGCCCAATTTTGTTTTACAGGCATTTAGGACTGGCTCAAGAGAGAGGGAGAGAGAGAGAGAGAGAGAGAGAGAGAGAGAGAGAGAGAGAGAGAGAGAGAGAGAGAGAGAGACCTGTGTCCAGAACTAAAAACCTGCAAGCAAATATGGCAGACTTCAAATCGCATACTTCCAGGAACACCTACAGCATCGATCATCTGACATTAAGATGAATGGGAATGTTAACAGATAGATTTCTTCAAGTAATATAGACCTTCTTGCTTCCCTCCAGGTCTGGGGCACATGGAGTGGCAGCTTCCTCCAGTGGCTCGGCATGCCAGGGCCCCGTTGTGCATGCAAACCGCCCGAGGAGAGATGCACTTAGCACTTAACAGCAGCGGTGTACCTCATCACACACTGCCCGCCCTGTTCCTCTCTTATGCCCGCTCCGGTCAGGAACCTGGCTGCAGGGCGATGAACAAAATGGACGGCACGGCTCTGATGTGAGGAAAAGAACATCACAGGACCACTAAAAAAATGCAAGCTCCTTCCAGATACTGTGCGTAGAATGCAAAATGAAGGCTTACCTCAAAACTATGACACCACAGCACCAGGAGGATTTTTTAGCAAACATTTAGATTTTACGACTCTTCCTAGCTTTCTGAGGTCTGACAGTGCTCCTCAGGGAATCACTCAGCTCTTCTGCAGTCGTGCAGATTCAGTGATTTCCCTCGTGGCCGTCTCTTCCCTTGCACTAACTCAGTGGGACTGCTCTTCCTCTCCACTGAAAATGCAGCACTGAGACCAAGATGCGAGGCGTAGAGTGCTGCCTATCTAAAACCGCACACAGGCTATGGGACTGATAAGCCCTCTGCAAGATACGGCAAGGAGTGGGGTGTTGAGAGAATTAAGACCACTTGAGTGAGGGTGAAATGGAGAGTACTGCAGCAAGTCCAGAAGCGTAACAGATGAATGATACATACAGGAGTGCATGAAGCAGAAACACAGAATGTTGTTATCTTCCTGTGATAATCAAAATGTCATATTATTCAGGATTATATTGTGTCCTCTTGAGCTGAGAAGCATAACATTGATTTAGGACGCACAGTAGCACCAAATATAGTATAATTCCTGCCTATTTTGTCACTAGCTCATATTTGAGTAACATACTGCATAAGGTAGAGGAGAGTAGAGGAGAATGGTATTACTGCAATTAAACCCATTTCAGGATAAGAAGAAAGCAACTGTAACATAGGATGGTAGGAAATATGACTTGTAGCAAAATCTGCCCCATGTTAGGGGTAAGCTGCGTCATGACAAAGAGCAAGCAGAATCACACTTGGAAGAATTTACATTTTAAATAAAAAGATGAATATAAATGGGGGGAAAGCAATCTTCTAACACACAATCCCATTTCAAAGTCTTATTTGCCAGCAAATTATTCACATTTTCATAAATGCTCAATATTCAGAATATTTTTGTAATAGTATTTGTAATATTATTTCCTGCATATGGACACAAAGCTTCATACTTTATCCCTAAAATACAATTTCGGAAATCCTTCATATATAATTAAACAAAATTTAATTAATATAAACTAATTTACATAATTGTACACACAGGCAATTCATTAACTTGTGTTAGATATACTGTATATATTTTGAGATAAAAAATTTTTTTTACCTGTCATGTACTTCAACATGCAAAAAACTGCTTAAAATTTCTTACGTGCATCTCTGGCAGAACGGTGTATATAATGGACTCTAAAAAAAGCAATTTATCACAAAAATGGTGCACAGTTTTCTATATTAAGGAGGCAGCACATCTTACCCCACTCCCTTCATTCTGTGCCAGTCATCCTATCAAGGCTCTATAATAAGTATACCAGTTCACTGAGTATAAAAATTCTACTATATTGTATTTTTCAACACCACAAAATGTCTTGTAACTCAAATTTATTTTTCCATTTCCAACCATTTTCATCTACAGGTATATGTAGCACACCTTATGAAGTTATTTTTTCTTATTTAGATTTATGAGGTTCCCTTTTCATTCCACTTCCTTGACTCTATTTTAAGTCAGAATAAGATAGAATACTTGCAATTTTATTCAAAAAGTTAAGATTTATAATCGGTATCTGATCGCATACTGTCTGAGCAGTGGCGGATTAAGACTCGTTGGTCTTAATTTTGACTCCTGGGCACTGACACCTAGTGTGCACCTCCCCCCCAACCGCCCCCAATAACCTAAAAAAATAAATTGTGCTTCATGTGATAATTTACATTACCTGTTGTTGTTGTTATTATTATTTTACTAAACTTAAAATGAATTAATATTAATAAACTTATCTGCTAACAGAACGTTACATCAACAAGTCATTTTAAGTGCTAGCTCAAGTAGACAAAATTCTTACAAAATCAGGTTACCACTTTTTACAGTGTACTCTGATATATTATAACTTGTGAACCCAACTGCTATAGATATGATCTGCTGCAAGTAGCATATGCAGCAAAATTATACATTTTAGAACTAGTGAACCCAGCAGTTACAGGTATAATATAATCATCTGTTTCACTTCAAGATCAATCACAGCCAATCACAGCCCACTAAAATCAGTCTATATAGACTATGTTTCTTAGATTTTAATATTGCAATGCAAACTGATTATTGACACTGAAAATCCAAACGGTTAATCACTTCAGACTATGGCCAGCAAAAGGTCTTGTTTGCATTTACATCTCTATAGCTACATAGTTTTGTGAGGTTTTGAACTAAAAATAAAATTAAAAAATGTATCGTTTACACTCTGCCCCTTTCTTGTTTGCTAACGGCTGCAAAGTACAATGTGAAAGTGCAAGGCTGACGCTCCGTAGTGAATTCACACATCCATGAGCAAGGCAGTTTCATTTCGGGTGAAGGGACGCGAGTCACGCAACACCGCACAACATGCTCCCAGAATCTGTTAGTGAAATATTGGCGTCGAAATGAAAACGCGCGTGCTCGCGCAGAATTTGTGAAACTGGCGATAGATCGCGCCTCCACTGATTCACTCAGGGGAAAATAAAAAAAAACTTTTAACAAAACATTTAGAACGTTCTGATGAAAGGGTATATATAGGTCATGGCTAGAAAGATGTTTAAGAAACACTTGTCTTAACGGAAAAAATATTTGCGTGGTGTCCCCTGGACCTGGTTGGTTAAATCGCCTCCGCTAGAAATTAGAAATCGCGTTCGCGGGGGCACTGCGGTCCGATCGAAAAGGGCACTTTCACGATTAAAGGGGCAGGGGCTCAAGCCCCCCGCCCCCTGTGCACGCCACTGTCCAGGATCACTGTTCATGTACTTCAGGGTAAAATTAAATTAATTTACATTTAACCAGTTTAATATGGAGAGGCACTGAAATGTAGACCTTCGATATGTGTTTTTGACCTACACCGTTACATGATGTGCAGAACAGTTAGTTATTTCGGTTTGTACGTTAGCAGGGACTTTAATCGTAACTTATTGAGAGTATGACAACCAGAAAATCCTCTCAGGATACCTGGAATCAGTGTTACAATACCCCAGGCACATCGTTTTACCATTTTTGTAGCATAAACACCATCAAACCGATGAGAGCTTCGGATCTTCCAATGTTTCTCTATGGCGCTGAAACCTAAAGATGTCCGAGTTCCGGTCTCAGTGCAACTGATACCCAACTGCCATTGGCTCATCTGCGTTCGAGGGAAGGGGCTTACCGATAGGTCAATTGCCCATATGGTTAATCCGCCTGTGTCTGAGTAGGTACTACATTTGAATTTGAACTTATTTTACGACCGCTAAAAAAGTATGTTCTATATAGTATGAATATGGGTAGTATGAATGAAATCAGGATGTACTACATCCGCCATGTTGTTACTGTCACGTGACCTACCAGCGTCAGTTGCATTGCTTCACTTCCATACCTAAATTCCTTCCTGTGACCTCATGGGATAGTTAAGTGTCCATCAAATGTGCATTTCAGAATCTCTGCAGAATTAGTAGGTCTTCCGGGTACTTTTAGCTTACTTTTTTTTTTAAAATAGGGTACAACAGGGCTAAAGGTTCCACGGGGTAAAAGGCTCCTTTGATTTTATTTTCCTCTAAACCACTATATGGCACAAAAACTTGCCTCAGCATTTTCCAAAACATCTGCTTTTCAAGATGTACGTTGAAATTTGTCTGATCTTTGACGTGATCACAGGCAGCAGAAGCAAGTTGATTCTGAGTTAATTTGATCTAATATTTTTATAATGATGTAAATATGTTTTTAAAAATAAGAATCACTAAAATTATTGAATATATTTTGAGACAAGAATTCTTAATGATTTTCAGTTTTGTACAAGGTAATTAAAGCAACAGTTTTTCAATAATGGAAGAATATGTAAAAGTATGGTATTTGGGGTAAAAGCGCACCTGCTGTTGGGGAACCATAATTAACATGATAATAAATAGTAAGCTGACTTTTCCATTTGTTGACATGACATGGTTAGATTAAGATTGTATATATCATATATTAAGTTGGGTGTCCACCACAGAGATCATCATATTTAAAAATATGATATTAATCATATCATATCATATAATATAATTTATTGTTACTACTATAAATCTATATTAAAATATTATAGGATCTCATTTAATGCTTTCAGAATCTTTACTTTTCAAAATAATTTTGTGTCTATATTTTTAAAATATATTTATATATTATCATATTTTAATGACAGCATATTTATTGAACAAAAATGAATTATTTTATTTATCAGAATAAACAGAAAATAGTTCAAACTTTGCTAAAAGTGATTGTTTTGAACAGGTATTGACTTATAGTATTGACTTCAGTACAAACATATATATTTTTTCTGTAATCATACACTATGTGAGTAATGAAAAGCACATTTTTCTTAAGGTGTGCCTTTTTAGTACCCTACTATGTATTCAGACATACTACTCTGTTGGCATACTGTTTTTTGCATGCTATATAGTTGGGAAGTATTCAATTTTGGATGTCATTTTCAATTTCTAATCTTGTGGAAATATCTAGAAGTCCTGCGATGGTACCCATCAGTGAGCAGCCTCATGCTGATGATCGAAGGGAACAGAGGTCAGTAAACACAGAGAGCCTCACCTGTGGCCGTGGATGCCCAGAGACCAGACAGGTCAGCTCCAAAGTCTCCCCCTCCCGGATGGTGTACACCCTCTCTGTGTAGCGCTCCTCCTCAATGTTGCATGCGTGACCGGAGTGGATGATCCGAACGTTTGGGGGAGCTGCATTAGGGAAGAAATGAAAAAGTGATATAGTTCAGTTTGCCGGATCATTTAAGGTCGCATCATCAACCAGCTACACTGCAGAAAGCTGTCATGGAGGGAAATAAAATCCCTGCCACATGAGACTGATGCTTTCAGCCAAATCAAATTCAAGGTGAGGCACTGTAATCATTCACCTTACTCCAGCGGATGTAATTTGCACTACACCAGTTGCTCTGTATGTAGAAGAATCTTGGACTTGCATTTCCAAGCAATTTCGCAGACAAAAATACCCTCGTCTAAGCATTACCTTATAGTACATCTCGAAGATGCGTAGGCGACTGATGAGGCAAAGTGCCTGTATTATTGATTTCCCCTCTAAGCAGGAGAACGGAGCTCCAGTGCACTGCTTGATGATGTTTCCTCCACTGATCTGCACTTACCAAGCACTTCAAGGATGCAATTTTTTTGCACAAACTCACACTTTCTTACTGATGCTCTTTTGGGTTTTCCATATGTTTGTTAACTGCATTATTGTAAAAGATTCATTACAGTGATACAGAAGTAGCTCAAAATAATATTTGTAAAGCACTGAATTTTTTTTTTTTATAAAAATGCATTTTTAAATGAGTGAGCACCAGTTTTACGGAGTAACAAAATTAAAAGTAGCATCCTAAGTAACATAATGAATGAAAGGGGGCAACAAAGACAATCTCAATCACAACAAGGAGAGAAAGGGGCAGAAAACATGTAAAAAATGACTGATGACCATAAATAATAAAAATTATTTTTTATTATAAGAGGTTATTGAAACTCTTATTTTACTTAGCTGATTATTGTTGTTGTTTTTTAGCTTCATATACATAGATTTGTAGACATGCAAATTTTAATAAAGAATATTTTAATAAAGGATATTTGTAGACATGCACATTTTAATAAAGGATACAAATAAGATTAGTTTTAGTCATAAAAAACTTCCTCAATTGTCCTCAGTGTGAAAAGATGAATCTCAAAATCATACAGTCACTGCTGGAAAAGGTTCAAATATGCAAAAGATGCTGGAAAACTGAAGAATTTGCAGGACCTGGAGGATTTTTCTGAAGAACATTGGGCAATTTAACTGCTCAGGACAAACAAGAGACTCATGAACAACCATCACAAAACAAAAAAACAGCCGTGGATCACCCAGGGAACAACACACAGTATTAAGAATCAATGGTTCATAAACTTTTGTACGGGTCATTTTAATAAATTCAGCTTTTTTTTTTTCTTGTGGACTAAATTATGTAAAATATCTTATTCAGGACAGCACTAAATAAAAAAGAATGCATTTTGTATGATCTCTTTCATTTTGTTAAAATTATTCACATTTTCACAGATTCTGCAAGCGGTTCACATACTTTTTCTTGCAACTGTATGTTAATGTTTTCAAAACATACTTTGCCCTATTTTAATGATCTAAGCGCATGGTCTGAAGAGCATGACGCAGGTGCACTTAGGGCGTGTCCGAATCCACTTTTGCTAGTTTATTGACGGTAAAAATGGTCGGTGCACCAGGCGCATGGTCCAAAAGGGTTGTATCTAGTCTCTTAATGAGTCGTGGGCGTGTTTTGGGCGTAACATGAAATAAACCAACCAAAGTCTCATCTCCCATGCCCTTTAAAAGCCAGTTACGCTTGCACCATGGCGGATTCGCTATTTACATAGCGGAATTTGCGAGCGGAAAGACACTTCTACAGAGAGGAATCCTTTTATTTTTAATATTTAAAAATGTTTGTGTGCTGCTGCGTGTCCCTGTGTGTGTAATAAGGAGAGTGTATGCGCGTTGTGCACCCGCCTATAGGCGCATATTACTAACACACCCTTTAAATAACACAAAAAATACTGCGCTATTGACTTTAGACCAGGTTTTTGTTGGTCAATGGCGCAGTCGTTTTAGTTGCCTCAAAATAGCAACACGCCAACAATACATCTGAACACACCTCGTTTCAGACCAGCACGCCCATGGGTGAACAGATGGGTGCAAATGCATTAGCTATTTAAACAACGTGACACATGACGTGAAAATGATAACTGCGATGGGCTGAAACTAGCAAAAACCACTTTGCGCCGGGTGTATGATAGGGCCCTTAGCCTCAATCTAGTTTGCTACTTTTTGATACTATCGTGGAACGATACAGTTTTAAATTACTCCCCTAGTACTGTTACGACCTTATGGCTTGTGTTTTGTTATATTTCTGTTGCTTTGTGAGTGTCTGTCTAGAAACGTCATCTGATTGGCTCCTGCAAGCTGATTGATGCTATGTCCTGATTGGTGCACAGTACTTTAAAAAGCATGTCACCACTTCTTCTGGAGTCATCGGCTGCATCTGAAATCGCATACTTCCCTACTATATAGTAGGCGAAAAACAGTATGTGACAAAAGAAGTATCTCCGAATTCACAGTATTCATAAAAGAGTAGGCAAAAAGTAGCAGGATGACCTACTGCTTCCAGTGAGATTCTGAACTGTGCATACGATGGACACCTTACTATCCCATGAGGCCATGTGAGAGGATTTGTGAATGGAAGTGAAGCGACGTAACTGACGCTGATAGGTCACATGATAATGACAACCTGGTGAATGTAGTATGACCAGATTACATTCATACTACACACATTCATACTTTCAGAATGTATTTTTTTAGCAGCCGTGAAGTAATTACTTATTCAAAATAAGTACTCAAGAGAGTATGCGATTTTGGAAGCAGCCATCTTGTGTTCTGAGCAGAGAGAGAGAGTTTGATTGCATAGTGCAGAGTTTGTGTGTGTGTGTTTTAGAGGTTTTAGAAAAAGAAAGTTTTGTTTGCTATTTTGGCCCTAGAGTCACAATTTAAGACAATAAATTCATCATTGTTGGTCCAAATTCACTGCATTTCAGAGTCTTTCAAGTTGCACCCTTAAGACGGGGCGTAACAAGCACACAGAAGTTATCAGGACTGACAGCACCTAGAATGAAGACGTCTCAGAGGTCTAATAGTGCACACCAGGCTACTGCAAAGAGTTTGGGAAATGACAGGAAATAGTGCCGAAATGCATTATGTTGCAAGGTCTCCTTCTGGATGCCGAAACAAAAGGGAAAAAAAACAACAACAAATACATAAAAGTATTCTCTTCCTGTGTGCCAGCTGCCTGCTCTGCACCCTGGCCTAGTTTCACACCATCTATTTTTAGAAAGTCAATGTCTTTCTCACAACCCACCATATGACTGTGCTAATGTCCTTCCATATGACGTCAAGAATTCATGAAGCAGACATCACTGAACAGGCCTCAAAGGGACATGCAGAAGGTGGTCTTTGGATTATTATTGATTAAAAATGCTGCATCGAGTGCTTTCTGACATCTACGCTACGGCATCTGGATGCTCCCCGCAGACTGGAGACTGCTCATATATGCAGAGGAGGATTATCTTATCTATATGAGTTATGCAATAACGTCATGAGGGAATTATATGACATTACATTACAAACATACAAGCATTACAAACAGATACTCATCTCAGGCATCTCAACATGCCAGTGCATATCACTGTTTGCTAATCTTTCAAGCATCAACATAAAAGCACTCATATTTTCACACCAGGCCAATGTCCTAACATGTGTTTAGTACATACTTGAGTCATATTTGAAATTATTTTTAATATAGTACATTGCATTGTGCTATTTCGAGCTAAATGAATAGACTTGTGATGGTGTGGAATATTTAATATTTCAAACTAAAATGGCTGCTGCTCTTCCTGTTTTCAAGGTTACTGTATGTCCTCAGATCATTAGCATTCAGGAATCAACAATATGACAACATTTCTATAAACAGAGGAAACATTAAATAAATATATTTTTTCTGTCTATTTTGAGACAGAGTGAATATGTTATTCTTTATGAATCCTGTCAAGCATGAAAAAACAACAAATTCTGAATGTTAGATAAGAGTAGAACTTGCCAAGTTGGCTCCTCTGAAGACCTAAATGATGTCACTTCCTCTTCCATACCTCATAAGTGTTGAGGAAGAGGGAAGTCAGTCACATACACATATAAAATAATTTAATTAACCATATACATTTAATAAACTATTTAATTAGCTGCTTAACTCAAATTAAGAGTCAGAGTCAGAGTAGCTTTATTATCATTTCAGCTCTATACAGAATGTACACAGCGAAACGAAACAGCGTTCCTCCAGGACCATGGTGCTACATAAGACAAACACCGGACGCAGGGCTACTCATAATTAAATTATATTAAATAGACTAAACAAAAGAGTTAAATAAGAGAGCTAAAAAAGGAACTAAATATAAGAAATAAGAATTGAACATTTATACGCAGACTACACAAAGTGTGTGCATGACTGAGTACACAGTGCAAACAGCATGAGACAATACCAAATTTACACAGAACAGTGCATGGTAATAAAGAGACAAGGCAAAGTAGTTGGGAGTTTTTGAGTTTGAAAATGTGCAAAGTCTGCGAATTTACGTTCAAAAATTGATTAAGTTAATGTAAAATGTATGTGTGAGAGTGTGTGTGAGTGTAGTTGTCAGGCCAGTCAAATGGAATTGAGGAGCCTGATGGCTTGGGGAAAGAAACTGTCACACAATCTGACCGTGAGGGCCCGAATGCTTCTGTACCTAGGTTATATAAATATAAGTGATCTAGTATAAATGGAATATATACAGTACAGTATATACAGTATTTTATGATTGAACATTTTATTGTGTTACAATTAAAATATATATTTTACATTTCTATGACTGTGAAAATGCATGAATGAATATGACAAAAATATAATAATATAAGTCTATAAGTAATTGAATTTTAACATAACATATAACATAACATAACATAACATAGCGTAACATAACATAAAACATAATATATCCGCGTCATGTTCAGCAGCGGCAGATCATAAAGTGACAGCAGCCTAATAAACCAGTTGCTGTGATGTCTGTCATTAAAGTTAATCAAGGAACAAAGATAAAAGAGAAAATTGTAGCTTTAATAAGGATTAATCTATATTTAATTTATAATCTACGCAGTTAAAAAAGTTTTTGATAACTTTATTCAATTTCTGTATGTTGATTATATATGAAGACCACAGGGAAATATGACATTTATTATAATGGGTTTATGTGAAGATTATTTTCACTTAAATTAAAAGTTGTTATTTTTCTAAAGCCTTATAAATGTTGAAATTGATATAGCTTTCAATTACACTGTAATGTTGAATGTCTATCATTAATGTTTTTTTTTTTTTTAATTTCATAGAGACATCAGTAACAGTTTTAGTATCAGTGATACTGGCCTTCATTCATAAAAAAGATGCCATTACAACAATGTTTAAAAATACTGTCTTTAAGTTATTTCTACATTAATTTGGAGAGTAACTGTGAAATTATTACAATATAAAAATACTAAAAACTCCAATGTGTGATTAATTAGTTAATTTTTTAATCGATTGATAGCACTAAATAATAGGCTATAATATAATATAAATATTTTTGTGTTTTGTGTGCTTCTTCAAATGAATCAAACGGCACGCCTTTCATCTAACAGAATATTTTCAGCCCAAGCCTCATGACATTTTAGTCATTAATCAATTAGCATTTCTTAATTCTGTCCAGTAGATTTCCACAGCTGGAAATGAAAAGCCCTGTACTAGATCATGTTTCCATAGCATCCATATTCACAACAAATCAACACTCCAATCTTTTGTCATCACATTACATGTCAAGTATAGCACCGTCTAGAGAATGTGAGTACATGTTCTATGAAATAAATAAGGCTGAACTCTCAGTTTAATTTCCTGCAATGTTATTAGTATCTCAGAAAGCAGTTGACGGGCCGCGTGTTGGAGTTTCCTGCCCAGATCAATCAAACCGGCGGCTGTGTGATTGCCTCATCCACTCTGGAGGGTGATTCAAGTTTGGGTCTTTATCACAGTCAACCCTGCGTGGGAAATTGAAGCGCTTTTGGATGTCCTTCCAATCGAACAAGCTTTGATTTCAATGGTAATATCTGCCTGCATCCCCTCCCAAAATTGTTTATGTGCTTGCAGTCCCATAGAGAGGAACAAGGATTTATGATCACTGTCTGATACAATTAAGAAACACTTTAGTTTAAAGGTGATTAATTATTAATTGTTTATTTCTATTTCATCCAGAAAACCAGTGAGTATAACAAGGACAAGTCACTTATATAATACATAAAATGGGTATAAAACTGAAAACTAATATCAATAAACTAAATCTGTGGAGCATCCAACAAATAACAGTTAACATGGACACACATGAGTGGTTTCAGTGGACTGGGCAATATACATGAAGCATATTCATGATATATTTGCAATTATATTTAAAAATTAAATCCATTTTAGAGCAAACTGAATCAAAAAAATATTGAGAACTATATAAAATATTGTAGAAAGGCTGAAAAAAATGTCAAGACCAGCCCTGCTGTGTAGTATGATGAAAATTGCTAGTTACATTTGCTTTCTGATCACGATACAAAAATGAACATATCATACGGTATTACAGAACACATTTAAATTTAGAGTCATAGTTATGGGAATAAACATTGTAATGAACACTGATGGAAAGCCATTCTCAACTACCGCTACCAACAATAATGGAAACAGACATAAAAGCATAAAGCTGTCTGAGACTTCTTTATTCCTGTGCAGCAGACACATTTGTTTATTATAGGTTTGAGAAGTCTGGCATTGGATTCTGGATGAAAAAGAACAGAAAACACTATATGGAAAAAATGAACATGGAGGACATTAACTTATCGTGAGTAATAATACAGTTACTAACCTCTATAAATGCATCATTGATGGCTTATACATTTTAAGTTGCTTATTTGTAAATGTAACTAATGAACAATAATTCCTGTAATAAAATAATGAAAAAACATAAATAATTAATACAAACAGTTGAAAAAAATTATCTTTTTTATTGTTACATACTAGCAAAACACTGCAACATTATTTTTTAAAGTATACATTCAAACTGCTATAAGCAATACCATGCATGGCTGAGGAGATATAGATTTTAACAAATCAAAATTACCATTCATGGAACATAAGACTAATTAATACGTATAAATCTGTGTATGGATTATGAGCATGCGCATTGAAAAAGCAAATGCATGACTTGTGCATATGTAATTATAAAAATAATATAACTAATTATAACTGTTTTGCAGTATAGGTCTTAATGAGTCTTTATAAATATATTTATAGAATAGTAATACTTATAAATAAATATAAATGGGGCTATAAGCATGGGCTTCATAGAAAGAGCTTAGCAGCACATATTCTCAAGGTTTGTTTAATAATTAAAATGATTTCTCCGTCATTTTTTAAATAGTATTTAATAAAGACCAAATAACCATTAAGTACTTAGTAGTAGTCTAATATGTTAAATCAAACCTTTGTTTAGTGAGTAAATATATTATAAATGTAATATTTATTATGATGGATGGATAGCCAATAATATAACATAAAATAAAATAATCAAAGTGGGCATGTGCAAAACTGTATGTGTTGACCACTAGTGCTCATCACAAATAAATATGTTTAAATTTCAAATATGTCACTGGGGTGCAGCAATACAGCATGACCCCTCTGTTTGCAAACATTAATCCTTTTTTACAGAACAGATTCCTTTTGCTCAATCACTCTAATCAGACACAGGCAGAGGAGGATAATAGCCCTATTGGGTGGAGCGAGCTATTGGGCGGAGTGAGCTTATCACTTTGATAAACATGCTATGACAACTGCTGCTGCCCGAGCCCCTCGGCTCTACAGCTGCAAGGATTAACCCCCAGCCAACCTGGCAACCCACTTGTTCATACAATGCATAGCATGCTACAGCCTGTGGGGAGGTGAGACACATGGAAGAAGACAAACCCACAATGCATTTGTCTAGAAATCTGTATATAGTGATAATGTGAGTTAAGTTCAATTGACTGATTGTACTGTAGTGGAATTTTTTTTTCAGGCAAGGAGGGCGGCATTGAAGACGATTAGCGCCCAGTTCTTGGGTGTGTCGTTTGCGCTCATTTTGATGACTAATAATGGAAGAGAGGGGCTGCACTGGATGGCAATCATCTGAACCCGCCGGGCCGAGAGCTGATGGAAATTCCTTCCTCATTCATTTGCAGAGGAGCTCGATTGAATAAGCACTGCAAAACGAGTCATTACTTTTCATTAGCCTGGCACTAATTCTGTAAGGCCCATATACGCATTCACATCTGAATTGACAGTGCTATTTCAAATATCCGATTATTTCTAATGGTTAATATTAATCATGCTGGGGAACATGGCTAATTGTGGAGGGGCTCAAAGGCACCACCCAAGGCCATGAAGCTCAATTGACAATGAGTACACAGAGTGTCATCCATCATTTTATGGTAAGCATTTTATGTACTTGTATTTCCAAGAGGAAGAACAAAGATAACTGATATAACTTCTAGCCAAGGATGAATCGTGACAAAGCAAAACGTTTTCGTGCTATGCGTACACCAGTGTTTCTTCAACTTTATGAAACGCAAGTACACACAGAAAAATTCATACCGACAGCACAGCTGCAGTCTTCTGTCCAGTTCAACTTACACTGAACTTAACACATGCTTGGTAATTCACTTCAAAATTCACAATGGCTAAACAAATTATTGAGAATGTCTTGACTGTATGCAATGTGTCATAATGCAGAGTGGTTTAATTAATCATTGTATTACTAAATTTATCAAATGTTGACAAATCATCACAAACCATGCAATGTTAAGCTATTTAACAATTTTCTGATTGTATACAACATCTAGCACTGATATGCAAGTATTATCTGAGTGTCAAATAACATAAATCACTTTTTTAAACTCAAGTATACGATTTAAAGATTAGGTACAACTAAGAATGGTCTGGGATTTATATCATGCCAAATTTAAATGTTACCATTTAAAATAATTTTTTTCTAATTTCCTATTTTAAAATGTAATTTAATCCTGTGATGGCAACGCTGAATTTTCAGCTCTAATCTTCAGTGTCACATGATCCTTCAAGAAATAATTTTAATATGTTGATCAGGGCTGCATTTAAGTCCAATTTTTTATGCCCTTCCCTCGCTAACTTTCCTCCGTCTCGTTCCCTCGGATGTACGTCATTGCTTACGTTGCACGAGTGCCCACTACTGGTGGAACCCTTGCAATGTGTTTAAATGGAACTCCCTAAGCCCTTGATCACTTGGAATCCGCAATGGAGCTGATTCATTATTTACAGTTTTTTCTTATGAATTTGTTTATGCACCATTCTATAGGCCTGTATGTTAAAAAATTAAATATAAACAAATATTAAATATTAATGTTTATATTAAATAGAAAATATTCAAATATACACAAACAAAAATGATAATAATACAATAAACTATAACTGTGTTTAAAAAACAGTCAGCTTAAGGTAGCTGCAAGTATTAAATGTGGTTAAATGTCAAAATAACTCCAGTATCATACACTATATTTGTGTCAGGTGGGGGTTAATTAAGCGTGATCGGCTGTCACAATCATGGTGCATTGTGGTCTATGGATCTGCCTGAAGTGTACATGTTGAGTAGACTCGCTCCCTTGGTCAAAATCGAGGAATCTTCGTCCACTTGACGAAGTTGAACACACTTCAAAATGGAGGCGTTTGTTTGAAGTTTGTGAGTGTATGTCTAAAAGTGGAGTTAAACGCTATCAATGTTTTGTGGATACAATGATACATTTTTTTCAGGATTCTTTGATGAATAGAACAGTATTTATTTAAAAAAATAAATCTTTTGTAACACTGTAAAAGTCTTTACTGTGACTTTTGATCAATTTAATGCTTCGTTGCTGTATAAAACTATTCATTTTCTACAAAAAAATAAAATAAAATAAAAACGTACTGACCCCACACTTTTAAACGGTAGTGTATATCAAACCAGGATTAATTAATTAACATAATTACTTAATTAACAGAATTATTTTGAATTATTCAGGTTTCTATAATTTCACATTTTTCCTATTTTATGAGGCATGAGACTTGCACTGAACATTTCACAGTCTTGCACATATTTTAGCGTGTCACTGGCATCATCTAAAACAAAGATGATGTCAATAATGCAAAATGCCTAGCTATGCTTTTTAGAAGAACAGATTTGGCCTTTTTTCTGCTCATTTACCACAGCGTCAGCTCTGAGTCAACTGCTATGATTGTATTAGATCACTCTTTCTATCCCGCAAGCATCCGAGCTGATACATTAGGCCTTTATCACAGTCCGTGTGTCGTCACATCTGGCTTCGATTAGTAGCGTAAAGGAATTTTCTCCTGCATTAATGTCAATGTATGGATGCCAGTTTTGAGAAGAAAATTTTTGTATTGTATTCTTGCAGTTCTGCAATAAAATAAGGTGATCAGACTCTGAAGTATTGCACATACACATACAGTACCCTTTAAATCACGAAATATTTGTCGGAATATTATGACACCTTTTTTATTTGTTTCACAATACTCAATTAATTATTGTAAACTGAGGTTGGTGTTTTTAGAAGAAGTATCTGTGCTGAATTTTACATAAATCACAACAATCCCGTGCTATGGGCACAGCCATTGATACAGGCTGCAGCGGAAGTTTTTTATGCTCCTTTTCCAATGCGGAAGTGTGATAAAGGCATATATGCTATTTTTTTTAAACCTTACTAGTCACCTTTGACCTTTTGATCCATAAGGCCTCATGAATCATGGTGAATTTGATTAAAATGAACTCCACCACCCTGCTCATATGCTTTAACTTCATTTCAACTGGACCAGCTTTGCTGAGTCTGGGGACAAGCTCAGTTGACTTTAGTCTGCTTTGTGGCTTTCAGCTGACAAGTCTGCTTTGTTTGGCTTTTGAAATAGTCATGAATTAGTTCTAGATTCACGTCAGCGCAGTGGGTGACCTTTCAGGCTAGAATCGGCAAACTCTGTATGCAGCCTGTGCATTGCTTACACATTTTTGATTCTTCGCATCCTTTGATCTATTGGTCTGGAACAAAAAAGATGTCTTAATGATAAATGAGACTTTACATTATCTATTTAAAGCTGTCAAACTTGTCATGTAGCCCCAGGCTACCTGTGCTGAAGTATGTTCTCATCTTTCCGTCCTTAAGAACAAAACAGTTTTTTTTTTCTCCTCTCCATTATACAAAGACATCATTTGGTTACATCTTCGTTTTTAAAGTAGATGAGACTGAACGTCTACAACACAACCAAACGCTAAGACAACTACGAATATTTATGCCTATATCGCCGCTCTTTCATCATTCTTTTTTAAGATGTACATTAATTCAAAATGATTAAAGCCGACCTCAAATGGATGCTCATTTCAAGTCTATCTCACAGCAATGATTCTGATGCAAAGCTTGTTGTTGTGATTGTAATTACATTACCAGTGTACTTGGCAACTATAAAGCCTTTTGGGATATACATTCCATTTCAAATTTGTTTTCATCATCTTAAAGTAAACCAGCCTATTAAATACAATGCATAATAACTCTACAAGCAGACAATACAAGGCCATCAGTTCAGGCAGTCTTATTCTAGTCTAAATTCATACTGTATTATTAGCCATACTAAAATAATTTCTCTGTGTAATTAGGACAGGCAATATTTCTGCCCTGCTTTTAAGGTGAACATGACAATGCACCCTTATATTCAAAGCACAGAGAGAAAAAGAGTGTGTGTGAAGGAGACATAGACCATGACTCATATACATTTTATTAAACCGGTGTCTTTTCCAGATTTTTTTTCCAGATTTTTAGAAGTAAATTTTTTGTAGGATTTTAAACATTTCATTAGGCAAATAATATGCTTAATTTACAACAAATTGTATTATGCAACCTCAAGCTCAAGGTAAATTAATCAATTTGAATATATTTGTATAAAATACTGAAATCAATAAATATAATATAATGCATATTCACAAATATTTTCATGGCCCCCAGAATATTTAGTTGTATGAATATCTGAACAACATGCAATAGCTCAAAAGAAAGAACATACCCTCTGCTTTTAAAGGTGCAGTGTGTGAATTTTAGCGGCATCTAGAGGTGAGGTTGTGAATTGCAATCAGACACCGCTCACCCCTCCCTTTCGAAGCACATGGAGAAGCTACGGGGGCCAACACAGGACAAAAATGTTGTCATCGGAGAGAGCAGAGAGTGACTAGCGCTCTGTAGAGAAGTTTGTCCGTTTAGGGCTACTGTAGAAACATGACGGCGCAAAATGGCGATTTCACTGTAAGGGGACCCGCGGTGTATGTAGATAGAAATGGCTCATTCTAAGGTAATAAAAACATAATGGTTCATTACGTAAGGTCTAGTTATGTATATTAAATTGCATTTCTGTCAATAGATCCTCATAAATACTACACACTGCACCTTTAAACAATCAAACAAAAAAAACGTCTCGGTTACGTATGTAACCCTCGTTCCCTGAGGAGGGAACGGAGACGTAACGTCAGTGACTGACGAATGGGGGTTTCGCTTAGAAGCCTATCATCTTCGAGATCTAGAAAACGCCCAATGGCAGTGCCAATGCCATGGGCATGCGGAATTTGCATAGCGTAACTCCGCCCCACAGCGTGGGTATATAAGGAAGTACGCTGGCAACATCGCATTATGTTTACCTGCTGAGGAGCCAAGACTGAACTCCCGGCTGTTCCAGAGGCAGAGGGACGTTACGTCTCCGTTCCCTCCTCAGGGAACGAGGGTTACATACGTAACCGAGACGTTCCCTTTCGTTCAGTCACTCCGAGTAACGCCAGTGACTGACGAATGGGGGTCCCAATGTAATCACGCCACTCGGCTGTCATCCAGTGCCCTGCGTAAGCGTGAGCTCCCTGTCGTAAGCTAGTACGGACGAAGGACTCCCACTTAACACAGGAATACCAAGGTACACTGGGAAGCATATTCCAGGTGGAAGTATGCGCCAAATGCCTACCCGTAGGGAGAACTTAAGAACACATATGACCCGCTCAGGGCTACATATGGAAAACTCTGGGGTAACCAGCCGAAGGTGGAAGAATTTTACCCCCAGGGGTGGCAAGGGGCTTGCCAAGGGAAAGACACCTGCTCAGGGAGACTTACAGTGGAAATACACATGTGGGGGTCACCCAACGGGGGAACCATGCACACGGTGGCACCTAGCCAACACGAGGGCCTGAGCGAGTGGGCAGACGTACTGGTGTCGGCATCAACAGTGCTGGAGGAACTCAGGGCTTCAGGGAAACTACCTGAGGAAAATATCGCACGTATCCAGTCCGTGGAGTGGAATGCCGAGCAAGCGAAGACACCTGAGCCTAGTCCATTACCAGCCACTAGTAGAGGCGAGTACATGAGAGGACACTGGCTCCACTCGGAGATTATAGAATCTGGCGAATGTGTTGGGTGTCGCCCAGCCTGCAGCTCTGCAAATGTCTGTTAGCGAGGCGCCATGCGCTAGAGCCCAAGAGGAGGCCACACTCCGGGTGGAGTGAGCCCTGACCCCTAGGGGGCATGGGCGCCCCTGCGTTTGGTAAGCCAAAACAATGGCGTCCACTATCCAGTGAGACAACCTTTGCTTGGAGAGAGCCTTTCCCTTCAGCTTCCCACCATAACAGACAAAGAGCTGGTCTGAGGTCCTGAAACACTGCGTTCTGTCTACGTAAGCACGAAGGGCGCGTACTGGACAGAGCAGTGCCAAGGCTGGGTCTGCCTCCTCCAAAGGCAGCGCTTGCAGGTTCACCACCTGGTCCCTGAAGGGAGTGGTGGGAACCTTGGGCACATATCCAGGCCGGGGTCTCAGGATCACGTGAGAGTTGGCCGGCCCGAATTCCAGGCACGCTTCGTCAACCGAAAATGCCTGCAGGTCCCCTACCCTCTTGATGGAGGCCAAGGCGGTCAGGAGCGCTGTCTTCATAGACAGGAACTTAAGCTCGACTGACCGCAATGGCTCGAAGGGAGCCCTCTGCAGAGCGCTTAAGACTACTGAGAGGTCCCAAGAGGGTACGAGGGGAGAGCGAGGAGGATTCAGTCTCCTCGCTCCCCTCAGGAACCTGATGACCAGGTCGTGCTGACTTACCTTTTTCGTCTCCACAAGGTCGTGGTAGGCAGAAATAGCGGCCACATAAACCTTGAGGGTGGAAGGAGACAGCCTTCGTTCCAACCTTCCTGGAGGAATGAGAGCACGGACCCGATCGGGCATTTCCAGGGGTCTTCTTGGCGAGAAGAACACCAGGTGACGAAGAGGTTCCACTTCAACGCATAGGCGTGTCGAGTAGACAAGGCCCTAGCGGAAGTGATGGTAGCCACCACCTGAGGTGGTAGGGTACTCAAACCTGCCGCGTCCCATCCAGGAGCCACACGTGGAGGTTCCAAAGATCGGGACGCGGATGCCAAAGGGTGCCCCGTCTCTGAGAAAGGAGGTCCTTCCTCAGAGGAATCGACCAGGGAGGGGCTGTCGCAAGGAGTACAAGTTCGGAGAACCAGGTCCGGCCGGGCCAATACGGGGCGACCAAAAGGACCTGCTCCTTGTCCTCCCTGATCTTGCACAGAACCTGTGCAAGAAGGCTCACTGGGGGAAACGCATACTTGCGGAGGCCCCGCAGCCAGCTGTGCGCCAGAGCGTCCGTGCCGAGGGGGCCCTCGGTCAGGGAATAAAACAGGCGGCAATGGGAAGAGTCGTGGGAGGCAAACAGATCTACCTGTGCGTCGCCGAACTGTTCCCAAATCAGCTGAACCGTCTGGGGATGGAGTCTCCATTCTCCAGGAAGTGGCTGAAGCCGTGAGAGCTCGTCGGCTGCACGGTTCAGGACTCCCGGGATATGGATGGCACGAAGGGACCTCAGGTGCTTCTGACTCCATAAGACGAGATGGCGGGCGAGTTGAGACATGCGGCGGGAACGCAGACCACCCTGGTGGTTGATGTACGCTACTGTGGCCGTGTTGTCTGACCGGACTAGCACGTGTTGACCCTTGAGCAGCGCTCGGAAGCGGTGCAGGGCGAACCGTACTGCCAGCAACTCGAGGCAATTGACATGCAGGAGGCGCTGGGGTCCTGTCCAGGAGCCCGCGGCAGCATGTCCATTGCACATGGCACCCCAGCCCGTGGTGGAGGCATCTGTTGACACAACAATATGTCTGGAAACTCGTTCTAAGGACACACCGGCCCGTAGAAAACTGAGGTTCGACCACGGGGTGAGGGTCTGCAGGCAGGCCCGAGTCACTGGGACCCGGAGCGTGCCCGACTGCCATGCCCATCTCGGGACTCGATCGCGAAGCCAGTGCTGAAGCGGTCTCATATGAAGCAATCCGAGCGGCGTTACCGCGGCTGCAGATGCCATATGCCCCAGGAGCCTCTGAAATAACTTCAGTGGAACCGCACTCCTGCTCTCGATTTGACGAAGGCAAGTCAGCAATGACTGCGCGCGCTCGCTCGTAAGCTGCGCACACATGGCGACCGAGGCGATTTCCATACCGAGAAAAGAGATCCTCTGCACTGGGCAGAGTTTGCTCTTTTCCCAGTTGACCCGAAGGCCCAGACGGGCTAGGTGCTGGAGCACCAGGTCTCTGTGTTCGCACACCTGCTCTCGAGAGTGGCTGAGGATCAGCCAGTCGTCGAGGTAGTTCAGGATGCGAACCCCGTGTTGCCTGAGTGGCACAAGGGCTGCCTCGACCATCTTCGTGAAGACGCGAGGGGACAGAGCTAGCCCGAATGGGAGGACCGCGTACTGGTATGCCCGCCCCTCGAAAGCAAACCGTAGAAACGGTCTGTGTCGAGGAAGAATGGAGACATGGAAGTAGGCGTCCTTCAGGTCGATCGCTGCAAACCAATCTGCTGGACGAACGCATTCGAAAAGGCGTTTCGCTGTCAACATCCTGAACGGAAGCCTGTGAAGGGATCGGTTCAGGACGCGCAGGTCCAGGATCGGTCGTAACCCACCGGTTTTCTTGGGTACAATGAAGTAAGGGCTGTAGAAGCCGGACTCCATTTCGGCTGGAGGGACAGGCTCGATCGCACCCTTCGCCAGCAAGGTAGCAACCTCCGCACGCATGAGGGGGGCATTGGGCCCCACTATGGTGAATCGGACTCCCCGGAAACGAGGAGGAGCCTGAGCGAACTGAATCGCATAGCCGAGCCTGATGGTCTTCGCGACCCAGCGGGACAGTCCAGGGAGCTGAAGCCAGGCTCCCAGAAACTGCACCAGCGGGGTCATGCGAACCATAGACGTACCCCGGGTGGGGCAGTGAGGCGGCGTGACCGGCCCAGACGTGGGAGGCGTAGCGTCCCGGTGTGGGGGCACGGTCATCAGCCGCGTCCTGACAGAGGAGACCAGGGAAGGACGCGCGTTCCACTGGGGTCTGCTCTGAGAGGAGACTGGCGTCAGAGAGGGACGAGAGTGGCGTGGCCCGGGGGCGGCGCACACTGCCATCGGTCTCTGGTTGCTCAGGGATGGGTATGTCAGTTCTTTCTTTAACCATAAAAGGGTGCTGCTGACCCGGGGGCCAGCAGCGGAACAAAGGATTCTCCCCCGGCCCTCCACCGGGGGAAGGAGTGGTCCTGCTACCATCTCCTGGAAAGAACTGCCCATCCCTGAGCTGTCCGCGTCAGGAGCGCCGCTTAGCCTGGCGCTTGGCGGGCTGCGGGGCTGGAGCGGACTGGGGCGCCTTCCTACGGCGTCTTCCACGGCGCGGCCCAGGTGGAGGCTGCTGCTTGGGCGGCGCGGGAGGGGCGGGAGCCGCGGGAGGGCGCCCTCGGCGGCGAGCAGACTGAGGCAACTGTGCCGGTGGCTGGGTGGAAGCAGCAGCTGGCCGCCCGGGCAGTAAGTGTTTGATGGCCTCAGTCTGCTTTTGGGCGGCTGAGAACTGTTGGGCGAAGTTCTCAACCGCGCCGCCGAATAGCCCATCCTGGGATATGGGAGCGTCGAGGAGACGAGTCCGCTCGGCGTCCCGCATATCAGCCAGGTTGAGCCATAGGTGTCTCTCCTGGACCACTGCTGTGGACATCACCTGGCCCAGGGAGCGTGCGGTCACCTTCGTCGCCCGGAGGGCGAGGTCGGTGGCGGCACGCAGCTCATTTCTGAGCCCTGGGTCAGCTCTACCCTCGTGCATGTCCTTGAGCATCCGGCAGAGAAGGCGGAGGAGGCCGCCGATCGGTCACGGGAAGACAACGGGGACTTCCAGGACCGCGTGACCTCCTCATGCACCTCCGGGAAAAAAGGTATTGGGGGCGTGGTCTGACGGGTGTCAGAACGCGGCGCCCCCAAAAACCAATCATCCAACCGCGAGCGTTCAGGACGGGGTGGAGGGTTCCACTCCAACCCGAGACTCGCGGCTGCCCGGGAAAGCATGGCTGTCAACTCCGGGTCCGACTCGGACAATGCTGGCACACCGGAAGGCGGCAGCACAGCCGAATCATCATCCTCGGAGGACTCCAGCCCACCTTGTGATGCGGCGATCGACATCTGCTCGTCCTCTGCGGGCCCAAACGACACACTCGGAACAGCAGGAGCCGGCTCCGGTGTCTCAGTCTGGGCGCACGGCGGGAACGGTGCGCTAGAGGGGGGTGTGGTCCGAGGCATGAGCGTCGGGGCTTTGTTCCACACCGTCACCCTCAGGTCACCCTGGCCACCAGCCAAAGTGCCGCCTCGCGTAGAGACCGCAGATTGGGGTGTGGCAGAGGGGACTCTCACTCTATTACGGAGGTCATTGAGTCTCGACCGCAGCACCGAGATGGGCATGTCCCCGCAGTGGGAACATGTCTCATCCACAAACGCTGCCTGAGCATGCTGAAAGCCCAAGCACATCAGGCAGTGATTGTGCCCATCAGAGGGCGGCAGAAATCGACCGCACCCAGAAGCACACTGGCGAGACATCTTGAAAAAGACGTGCCAAGTGTGAGCTCTTTTAGGAGAGGAAGCTTCGCAGTGATGCCGAAGCGCCCAGGGACCGAATACCGGCTGAATGCAGACCACTGCACAGATCAGCAGGCAGGCAGTAAACGATCGCTGGAACACGCCGTCACACCAACACCAACTGGAAAGCTGTTCGTCTCGAAGAAGCTGACGATACTCAGAAGGCTTAAGGAGTGAAGAGATACTCTTGGCTCCGAAGCAGAAACATAATGCGATGTTGCCAGCGTACTTCCTTATATACCCACGCTGTGGGGCGGAGTTACGCTATGCAAATTCCGCATGCCCATGGCATTGGCACTGCCATTGGGCGTTTTCTAGATCTCGAAGATGATAGGCTTCTAAGCGAAACCCCCATTCGTCAGTCACTGACGTTACTCGGAGTGACTGAACGAAAGGGAACCTGTTTTATTCTCGCTTAACCCTTAAAAACCGAGACAGCCGCCCGCGGCTAAAAATAACTATCGTTCTAAAATGTTTAATAACTTTTAAACCGCTAATCCAATCTGTATACTGTATCTCAGCTTTTCAGAAGTATCACATTTCTCGCAATTGATCATTCAGAGGCTCCGTAGTGAGCGTGGATGCGTCATCAAAATCTGCAGCATTTAGCATTGATTCGTCAAGGAAACGCATGTGGGTTGTTCCCCTGAGCCAAACAGAAACGATTGTTGATCATTAGTCCCACCCCCCCGTGCCCAGATTAGTTGAAACTGTGATCAACTCAACCAATAAACATAGTGTTTGGTCTTTTGAACCACCAATCATGTTTCTTTAAAAAGAAAATTTTTAAAAAATTAACGTGAAAGTGGGTGTGTATTTGCGTGCATGAAAATAAACCGAAATAAACACATGCAGAGCACTCTCTCACATAGCACAGCACACAAAAGTCAGAATATTTCTCTATTTGTATGTAGTTTGTGTTTTACACCATTTTCACTCAGTATATTTTCCTCAATTTGTATTTAAGAAGATTATTTGCACCGTTTGTTCATTTACACTCAGTATATTTTATTGCACGGTTTGTTGTCACAACTTGTTACATTGTTTGCATTTGTTGTTCATGTTCAAATGATAATATAGTTCTCTAAAGAAAAACGTTAGCTTCAGTGTTCTGTTATTATATAACAATCTTTCTGTTTACTTTACTCCCTGAACTTTTTTGGACAAATCTACATTGTCAGTAAATAAAATGCACCTGCTTTCACTCAAAAACGCCTAGAATAATATTATAATAAATGGCTATAACTTGCTGAGGGATTGTTACATGTAGACAAAATTTCATCTGGAAGTCTAAAACAACCAAGTCTAACTTTCTAAAGAAAAAAATCCAAACTTCATGAAGTTCTGTTTGAGTTCACAGTAAAAACACCACATTTTTGCTGCCATTTCTTAAAATTCTATTAAATTAATCCATTCTCAGACTAAATAAATGTAAAATTGGGACTTCAAATAAGCTAGATGGAAACTTCAGGTTCTCTTGTTTAAAATGATATATGTCACTTGATGCTTACTGCTAGAATGGGTGAGAAAAACAAAGACAAGTACAGGCAAGTCAGGCACCCCAAAAATGTTCTAGGTCTTTAAGGGTTAATGCATTTTTTTTTATCAACACTTGAATGTGGGTAAGTTTCATAAAAAAAGCAACATTTTGAGCAAAAAGCTGAGAAAAACACATTTTTGTAAAAGACTACATCCAGATCGGATTCAGGACGATGATCAAAACACAGAAGGAGTAGATCAAGTCCATCAACACCCCTAATGCTTGCACAGTCCTATAGGTCGAAATTTCATTCAGGAACATTATTTTGAATTATATGCTGTTTAATGTAGTTGATCAGGTTATTTTACATATGCATATGATTACATATGATATCGCTTGTTTCTGCTTCTTCTTCACCTGTGTTTTGATCAGGAGATTCAGTACCCTTTCAGAAGTTGTGTAATAGCGCCCCCTACCGTATAACAGTTAAAACATGGCAAGCCGGAAATTTCCGTCAATGGCGGGGAAGCGTTGTCTTACAAAAAAACGGAAATTTCCGTCAATGGCGGGGAAACTATATATCATTATTCTCCCACAATTCTGAGTAGACAACTAAACAAAATAACGTCACTTGCTAGAGGTTCTGACAAAATGTTAATTGCTGCAGTCTATTAAAAAAAAAATTATTAGAATAGTTTTTTTTTTTTAATTGGTTTGAACTCGCTCATAAAGACATCACTTGAATCAGCATTTTGAACAAATCTCTTAAATGAATGATTCAATGACAAATACATTTTTTAACAGTCACTTGTTGTCACCTACTGGTGTAACAATGTAATTGAAACAATATTTATTTGAAGCATCAAGTTACTTTCAAAAGGTGACATCCGCTACATCGGTGTTTATATCTCAACTATAAACCTTTATCCTAGTACTTCTGTGATAATTTGAATTATTGTAACAGAAATAATGATACTGTGTGGATGAAAAGCTGTTTCATATGTATACATGACAACTGCTCTCTCTGGATCAGCCACAGCGCCAATGTAGATCTGAATGTTCGCTGTCATAATACTACAAGGTTTAATAGACAGAGCTTAGTTTAGGAATAATATCGTATGGGTGTTTGAATCAAGCTTGAGATCTTTTAACGATGAATCTTGCAGCTCTAATATTATAATGTATGCAGATATAAATATATATCAAGTTAAAAAGTTATTGGATTTTTATTGTTTTTAGAAAAATGCCTCACAATTGGCACCAGATTTGTAGAGTAACTCAAAACAATCTGTAACTGTCACAATACAACTCAAATAAGATTAACATTAGGTCTATTTGTTTGTGCACACAATGAAGTATGGGATTCGATGTGAGATATACTGTTTATAAAAGCAAAAGTATCTCTGATCAGCTCTGCATATCTCTCTTAGTCAAAGCTAGTTTTGCAGAGCGCAGTGCATATCTGCGAGATCCATATTTCAATCACGTCTCAGGTTCCACGCCTCCAATCTCAACGTTCCACTTCACCAATATAGTACTTCTGGGCAATAGCAAGTACGCCTCCAAATGCTAAACAACCGGCACAATTTCCTCCTGCTGCACTGAGACAAATGCATTGATTTATCATCAACGCTATCAAAGCTACCTCAAAACACAGGGAGTCTGGGCCTGTTTGAACACAACACCTGATCATGAGGGGGACAGTAATGAAATTTGGAAAAGCTGCTTACGGCTTACAGAGAAGCTAATCCGTTGATGCAGCATGCTGTCCACATAAAAAGTGATTATTAGATTATGGTTTGCATTCAATACTGGTGAGAGGGGGGAAAACTGCTTGCAAAAATATGTCATCCAAGAAATAATGGCTTGATGTAATTATATCGCTTCATATATGCACAAACCCCAACCTTCCACTTCTGGTGGGACGCCATATGCACTTGTCACAGCAATTGCTGTTGCTGTCATTGCTCTTTGTGGTATCAGCATTATTTAGCATTGTTGATGTGCAGATAAAAGTGAAACTAAAACTCAAGAGCACCATTAAAAATATAATATAAAAAATACATAATATTTTAAAATAAATTAGTACTGACTGAAGCTAAACATAAGCACATATACACATCAGTGTGTATTAAAAAATAATAATAAGCTTAAAATTTACAGCATTGATCAGACTCCAGCAGATATCCTCATATAACCTATATATGTTACATAAAATGTTTGTGATCTACAATTTGTTGACATATTACAAGCTGAAATCGATGTTGGAATAACACCGTAGTGTTTACACACTTGAATGGGTTTTGCTCAACTTTGTAGGGCACTTTGAAAATCTGCCCAAGGGGTAAAAATGGTTTATTGGTGGGAATATGATTCAGTAGAGACAGATAATATGCATGTCCTTGATATCTGACTTTATTGTACTTTGCCTGATGTCAGTCCTGCCCAAACACCTGGCTCTGCATCCTCCAAGCAGTCTTAAATCTGACTTAAAAGCTCTGGCTGCACAGGCAGATGGTGTGGGTGGTCCACTGAGGGCTATATACTCAGATAAGCCCAGGGTGAATTTTTTTATAAAAGTGAGGGCATTTGGCGCTCATAAGTATAACCAAACCTGTGCACACACACACACACACACACACGTTGGGTTTCAGTGTTTTATGGGGACTTTCCATAGACATAATGATTTTTATATACTGTACAAACTGTATATTCTATCCCCTAACACTACCCCAACCCTAAACCTACCCATCACAGAAAACGTTCTGCTTTTTTTCATTTTCAAAAAAAGCATCATTTCGTATAATTTATAAGCTGTTTTCCTCATAGGGACCAAAACTGGTATTACTATCCTTGTGGGGACCAAATGTCACACAAACTTTCCCTTTTGCTCTGTTTGTAAGTCTCTTAAAACAGTATTGTATTAATTAAAGCTGCACTGTAAAATATGTTGTCAGGTAACCTAAAAAACTGCACTTTATGTGGAAACATCTAAATTAAGTGGTTTTATTCAAGTCAAAATATTATTTAATGTGACAATCATCAACCCAAGCCTATTAGTTTATACATAAGTATTTTTCAACATTCAGATCAGGAAGGAATAAATCCCTAAAATAACAATTTATTGGGGGGAATTATTTATTGGGAGTTAAATTAAATAATTTAAGGATTAAAAGGAAAAGGGATTAAAAGGGAAAAAGAAACGGTAAAGCTCCAGGTCTATTGTAGTTATGAACAAAATAAATTTAAACTATTTGCAAATAATATATATTTTTTTAATATGCACATATTCACTCTTATTCGTATGTCTAATATGTTTCTTGTCTCATCACATTCAGTTATGAATGACATGAATCATGAAAATAATAGCATATTTTCAATTCAAAACGATGAACATTCATAACAAAGTTGAGTAGTTTGCATCACTGGATATAGTCGGATGCTGAACATTTCTATCGTAAAACAGTCATCAAATATTAAATGTTTAGCAACTTACATCTCACCACGCATTCTTTCACTGCTAAAACTAAAGCGTTGTGTCGGAATTCTCATTTGTCTTCTGTGAACAGTAAGGCCCCCCATCATTGATTTGATTGACCATCTCAATCATTTTGACAGTGATGAGCGATGTTCGACTTATTGTCATCCTAACAATAAACAGAGCGCTCCAGAGCCCGCTCTAGCCCCTGAGCCCGCTCCAGAGTCTGCTCCAGCCCAAGCCGGCTCTAGAGTACGCTCCAGCCCCTGAGCCCGCTCCAGAGCCTGGTTCAGAGTTCGCTCCAGCCCCTGAGCCCGCTCCAGAGTCTGCTCCAGCCAGAGCCTGCTATAGAGTCCGCTCCAGCCCCTGAGCCCACTCCAGCGCCTGAGCCTGCTCCAGAGTCCTCTCCAGCCCCTGAGCCCACTCCAGACCCTGAGCCCGCTCCAGAAGCCGCTCCAGCACCTGAGCCCGCTCCAGTGCCTGAGCCTGCTCCAGAGTCCTCTCCAGCCCCTGAGCCCACTCCAGACCCTGAGCCCGCTCCAGAGTCCGCTCCAGCCCCTGAGCCTGCTCTAGAGTCCACTTCAGCTCCTGAGCCTACTCCAGATCCGTTCCAGTTCACAACCTCATAACTCCTCCCAAGAAAATTTGGGAGCTCCAGTGTCACCCTGGTCATTCCCTTCTCCAGCTCTACGTCAGCATCCAGGATGCCCACCCCCCTCCCCGGCTGGACTCTTTCTCTTTTTTGTTTTGGTGTGAGGGAGGCCGCGCCTTCTGGGAGAATTGGGAGTATTGTCAGAGTCTGTTTTCACGTTTGTATAGTTTTAACCTTCCTGTTCTGTTCTAGTGTTTGCTGTTAGTTTGTAAATTGGTTCAGTTCTTCCTCCATTCCTTGCCTGTTTGTCTCTATGGTTACAGATTCATTTAAGTCCTCAGTTCAGGTGTTTCGTTAATTATCTCGTTAGCTCTTTTGTTTGCCCTTGTACTTATGCTGCCTTCACGTGCTATCGGAATTATCGTGAATACTAGTTTCCTAGTTAAAAAAAAATTGGACATGAACGCCGTGAAGTCAAAACTTGAATGCGAAGAGCTCGTAATCACGACTTCAGAAGTGGCAAGTACGAAATTTCCGATAGCACGTGAAGGCAGCATCAAGCCCTCACTTTCTTCTCCTTTTTGTTTTTGTTGTTTATTAAAGATTTGTTTAAGTATCTTCATCGTTGTGCGCTTTGTATACAGTCACCACCAGTGTGGCAGTGGGTATTCTTTAAGGGTGCTATCTGATTTCAGCTATAAACCTATTATGGTTTGACATTGAATGATATAGTAAGGCAGTGTTTTGCCTGACCTTCATTTATGCTTTGTATTAAAAAATAACTTTTTAAATACTTCCACTCATAACAAAAGCACTGTCCTGTATGATATAATAATAATAATAATAATAATAATTTGTTACATTTATATAGCGCTTTTCTGGGTACTCAAAGCGCTTTACATGGAGGGGGGGGGGGGGGGTCTCCTCAACCACCACCAATGTGCAGCATCCACCTGGATGATGCGACGGCAGCCATATTGCGCCAGAACGCCCACCACACACCAGCTGATTGGTGGAGAGCGATGAAGCCAATCGGTATATGGGGATTATTAAAAAGCAATGACGGACAGAGGCCAATGGGCAAATTTGGCCAGGGTTATACCCCTACTCTTTTTCCAAAGGACATCCTGGGATTTTTAATGACCACAGAGAGTCAGGACCTCGGTTTAATGTCTCATCTGAAGGACGGTGCTTATTGACAGTACAGTGTCCCCATCACTATACTGGGGCATTAGGACCCACACAGACCGCAGGGTGAGCACCCCCTGCTGGCCTCACTAACACCTCTATCAACAGCTACCTAGTTTTCTCAGGAGGTCTCCCATCCAGGTACTGACCAGGCTCAGCCCTGCTTAGCTTCAGTGGGAAACCAGTCTTGGGCTACAGGGTGATATGGCTGCTGGCTATAGCCTATTTCTGAATATTTAAAAATAAAGCTTATAATTTGCTATGTTTTTTATAGTACAGTACTCGATGAACTAAGTTTTTGGATATAATTTTTTGTAACTGTCTAACTTATTGTTGATATGTTTGTATTTGTTTTTAACAGCGGTAAAGGTGAAAATATCACCCTTACCAACAAAGTTTCCATAAATCTTAATTAGCATCTGTTTGAGCACAAGCATAATGACAAAGTTTGATTAATATCCTATAATATTCCTGTAGTTAAGATAAATTGTACTGTATATCATTGATACGGAAGATACTGTAACTAGACACATTTTGAGATATGTAGTCCCAATTATGAGAAAAGGTTACAATTGTGAGATATAGTTATTACAGGATTATTACAATTACAGGAGTCGCAATGATGAGATATAAAAGTCCCAATTATGAGGAAAAAGCTGTAATTAAAATATAGTCACAATTTTCAAAAAATAGTCACATTGCAAGATATAGCAGCAATCACGAGAAAAAAAAAGTCATAATGGTGAAATATACATTTGCAATTCCGAGAAAAAGTTGCAATTGTGAGAGTATCACATTAAGATATAAAAGTCCCAATGCAAGATGCTCATCAGTCCCTTTCAGATCTGTGAAAAGACCCTGTCATCTACAAACACACACCGCCCAATAGAATTAAAATGTAATTAAATCTAATCTACAAACTGCAGTCCAATTTAAACATAAATAGTCAAATGCAGAACACTCTCTAAGCTCACTTTCATGAAACTGAGCATTTAATATGCTGCTCACAACCTCAGTTTTTCCCACCCTCTTTTTTAACCATGAACTAAAATTGAACACATTCGATTTGAATCAAGCAGACATGCCAGAGAGAATTAAGAGTCTTAGACATGCAAAACTATATTAATATTAAAAATAAAAAAAATGTGTCTTTCACTGAAAGTGACAGTGGACAGCGGCAGTCCATCTTGCAGCCTCTGCCTTTAACTATGATCAGCTCCAGTGGTCTCGGCTGACAAGATCATCAGTCTCCTGAGATCTCTCATATTGCAGGAAGATGGCAGCGCATACAAAAGCCATCTGCCCCGACATCCAGATGATGCACAGTAAGTAGTTATGACAATGTCATTCTTGTAGAATTGCCATTTTTATGCCTTTCATTACTTTATACATTTTGCATGTAAATCTTAAGTTAGACACACAATGCTCCATCAGCTGCCACAGTGCTGTGCAATTACGACTGTGTGTGTGTATATGTCTATGTGAGTGTGTAACACAATCTTATGCCAGCAAATCACGCACGGCATGGCGGTTACATAACAAACCCAGACTATTTTAAGCACTTCAAATAATAGCAGAAAGGTAATACTGTGGTCTTCTTTTTTTCATGTAAATGAGCACATAAAAGGGATGCCTAAAGAGCGCTGTAATCTTTAATGTTGTTTTTATATGACATACAGAACATATAGAAAACCAAAACATATTTTACTTTAATAGAAATGTAGTAAACTTTTTCCAAAGAAAAACCATTAGCTCTCTTTGCAAACCAAACAAGATGATGTAAATAGTTACACAGTCTCATTTGAGCACCATAATGAATTTTTCAGCTATTTCTAGTGTTAATAATGTGACTGTGTTAAATGCTGGAGCCAAAAAAAAGAATGAAATGCAAAAAAACAACAACCGACATTCACAATCCAGAAAAGTTCTAGAATCATCAGCTCACTCGCAAATACATACATAGGCAATTTCTGATTATTCCTCAAGCATAAAAAAAATCTAGAAACACTTGAAAGCACACCACAAAATTACACCATTCATCTTCTGTGACAAAACGGCCACTGGAGGAGAGGAAACGAGGAGAAATGCAAACATGAGAATAAACCCGTCAGGTGGAAAACATACTTTGGTTCTGTTATTAATTAAAAGCTTCACCTGAGCAAAAAGGTTTTAGAAAAAATTGCCTTCCAAGTGTAACATGGCTCAATTTTATAAGATAAAGCTCCAATTAAAGAAATGTTGTGGGAATACAATAAATCTCTATTATTAAAAAAAACCCAACAAGCTCTAAAATGTGTATTTATTTACATTTGCCTGATTCAAGGGGGGACATTTCTGAGGCGCCCACCCCAATTAATCTCAATCCAATTTAAAACGTGAACATGCATACATGCATCTGTTTGACAGTTTAAATGGCACGTGGCCTTTCACAAGCCAATGGCACAAGTTTGCAGTGTTGACAGCTTCTTATACAGTTTCTAAAAGTGATCTAATTTTGTTGGGTGTTGCAGTGTAGAAACTGTTTACTAAAGCATTAAAGCACTAAACACCAGATGAGTAGTTCATCCAAGAGTTGTATGTGGTTTACAGAGACTCTCCATATGGTTTTTATACTGTGTTCTATCCCCTAAACCTACCCATCACAGAAAACTTTTGGCATTTTTTTGAATATTAAACAAAAAAAACAGTTTAGAATGTTTTTAAGCCATTTGGTTTACAAGGACACAGGAAGTTTATAAAGGTTTTTACTTTCAACTTTTTAACCCCCAAAATGTTTCTCATAAATTTAAGCTATTCAATTACAAAAAAAACTATTGTTTACCATTCTCTCTCGCTCTCTTATGCTCATCAAGGCTGCATTTATTTGATTAAACATTAAAAAAAGTAATATTGTGAAATATGTTTTCTATTTTATTATATTTTAAAATGCAATTTATTCCTGTGATGGCAAAGCAGAATTTTCAGTAGCCATTACGCCAGTCTTCAGTGTCACATGATCCTTCAGAAATCATTCTTGTATAGCCCCTTTCACACAGAGATTCCGGAAAATACACTGATAATATTTCCCGGGATCATTTGATTTTAGTTTATTCACACTTCCAGGGATTTTCTGGAATTTGTGCTTGCGTACACACATCCCGTAAAGGTCCCATAAAGACGTGACATCAGGATGTGACGCGTAATGTCTCCGCAGTGTCTTAAGTTTGCTTCTGAACTGTGATTCCACGCTTGTGCATTTTTTTCTGATTCGATCATAAACTAGCGAATCGAGTACCGTTCCACTAAGCTGGCGAATGATCTCAGCTTCAGCGTCATCACTGCGACACACCCCTTACAGCACTGATCCTGCCTTTTGTTCACACAGGGCGTGTTCCGGGACTGATCCCGGCAATGTTACTAGGTCCGCATCCCGGGATCAATCTCGGCACATGTTTGCGTTCACACAGAAGGCACTCTAGCAATTTTCTGGCAATTTTCTGGGATCAAAGCTCAGTGTCAACGCTCTGGCTTATGTTGCTTTGGTGCTCAAAAAACATTTCTTGTTTTTATCAATGTTGAAAGCAGTGTTGTTCTGCTTAATATTTGTGAAAACTGTGATACATTTTTCTTTGATGAATATAAAGTTCACATGAACAGTGTTTATTTGAAATAAAAATCTTTTGTAACATTATAAATGTCTTTACTGTCACTTTTGAATTTAATGCTTCCTGCCGCTTGTCAATTTTGAAGAAAAGTATCAATTAAAAAAACCTTACTGCCTTATTTATACTGATCAAATTATATTACCCTAAACCTGTAAATGTAAAACCTAAACAAAACACAAATACTTTTTCTTTTCTTTTCTTTTTTTCTTTAAGGCATTATTTTGTATGCTGTCTTCCTTGTTATATTATATATCTATATTTATATATATATATATAAAATATTGTTAAATATATCAAAAAGAATTATATAAACTACTTGTAGGGACCTTTGATTCTATACTATATCTTTATGTTCTAATTTTCTAGCAAAATTTTCTAGCAACAGCATTATAACACCACCGTTACTTATGACTGCATCCTCAATCAAAGCAGACTCAATCTGGCCTTGTTTTGCAACAAATGCAACAATTATTATTATTATTTTAATTATGAAAACCTACAAATCGTCACCTTGGAACAAAGTCAAATCTTTGAAAAATTCTTTCAAATTCTGCCAACACATGGTATGCAACCAAACTGGCATTTCTTACACATCGCGAGAAACTGAGTCAGTGATTATTTACACGAGCCCACTATGTTTGAGCAGGTAATGTTAGTCAGCTTAGCCATAAGTTATGGATATATATTGTACTAGCTCTCCCATTTTAAGAAATGTATTCGAGACCAAATTTGTAATGCATAGTAGTTTTCAATTAACATTGACCTGGAAAAGGTCATGGGCTGCCAGAAGTAGCACACACGATTAAAGACTGAATCTGGTATTTACAGGACAGAGGGGTAAACCCTTGATTTTCTCCCTCCAAGGACATATAGTCTTTCTCTAGCAATTCAATTTACCCAAATTGAAGTCATTCTCTTTTTTTAACTTTGCCCTCCAGAGTAATGAAGCAGATAAAATGGAAAGGCAGAAAGCATGAGTCTGTAGATGGGGAATGCCATTACATTGTTGTCCGCTGACATTCTGTCCTAGAACTACACCTAAGTACTTTCATTAGAGTGCTGCTTAATGTAATAGTGCCATAAACTACTCAAAAGTTAAAAGTGTCAATTAGAGCACCTCTAGAACAGCTCCTCATGCCAAATTGGCCATGATGAGAGGAAGTGGAAGCCTCCAAAGAAAGTGTTTTATTCACAGTGGCGTCTCAAGTAACACTATTCGCTGCAGTCACAGCATACAGTGATGGGCCTAAGAAATGTACTTTGTATTTCTTTTAAAGTGTCCCATTTGCTCAGTAGTTGTGAGTGATTTACTGAAAAGCAAGTGGGCACTAGTCATATTCGAATTACTGCTTAATGACGTTTGCTTGCCTGATCGACTGCTGATACGGCATGTTAGCATAGCCTTTCATTTAGTTGTATACTGCAGATATATATGAAGAGGTAAAGTTACAGTCAATCAAGCGTCACGGTCATATGTTAGCAAAACAAGATGGACCCATTGCTCAGACAATTTAGATTTCTTAATATCTTAATATCTTAAATATTTATAACATGAACACAAAATCCTTGGTTTGGCTCTAAAAACATCCAACAACAACAAAACAATTATATATTACATTATATTAAACTGAATGCCATCTAAGAAATAGGCTATTTTAGCAAAATATTGTGATGCTATCAGCATTGCCAGATTTTATATTTTACATTAAATCTGTTCAAAGGTTAGGGCACGGTGAGACTTTGTATTGTCTCTAATGCTCACCAAAGTTGCAATTATTTGATCAAAAATACAGGAAAAACAGTAAATGTGAAATAGTGTTAAATCCTTAATTTTTCCCTAATTAATTTTTATATAATGTATTCCTATGATGGTAAAGCTGAATTTTCAGAACCCATTACTCTTCAGTGTCACATGATCCTTCAGAAATCATTTTAATATGCTGATTTGCTGCTCAAGAAACATTTCTTGTTATTAATGTTGAACAGTTTTGCTGCTTAACATTTTTGTTATATTTCGATATACATAAGCCGTGCTGGCAAAATGAGTCGGAACGCACACAGACTAATTTCGAGCTACAGGCAAAACAAGCGAAAAAGGTTTTCACAAAAATGAGCTCATTAAGCCCTCGTCTAGCGATCCCAATGCTCCAGATAGCAATTAAACATCTAAAAGTATCTTAATTTGTACATTTTTGCATGTATTTTATTGCATGACATAAGTATTTGATCACCTACCAACCAGTAAGAATTCCGGCTCTCACAGACCTGTTATTTTTTCTTTAACAAACTCTCCTGTTCTCCACTCATTACCTGTATTAACTGCACCTGTTTGAACTCGTTACCTGTATAAAAGACACCTGTCCACACACTCAATCAAACAGACTCCAACCTCTCCACAATGGCCAAGACCAGAGAGCTGTGTAAAGACATCAGGGATAAAATTGTAGACCTGCACAAGGCTGGGATGGGCTACAGGACAATAGGCAAGCAGCTTGGTGAGAAGGCAACAACTGTTGGCGCAATTATTAGAAAATGGAAGAAGTTCTGGGGCACCATGCAAGATCTCACCTCGTGGGGCATCAATGATCATGAGGAAGGTGAGGGTTCAGCCCAGAACTACATGGCAGGACCTGGTCAATGACCTGAAGAGAGCTGGGACCACAGTCTCAAAGAAAACCATTAGTAACACACTACGCCGTCATGGATTAAAATCCTGCAGCGCACGCAAGGTCCCCCTGCTCAAGCCAGTGCATGTCCAGGCCCGTCTGAAGTTTGCCAATGACCATCTGGATGATCCAGAGGAGGAATAGGAGAAGGTCATGTGGTCTGATGAGACAAAAATAGAGCTTTTTGGTCTAAACTCCACTCGCCGTGTTTGGAGGAAGAAGAAGGATGAGTACAACCTCAAGAACACCACCCCAACTGTAAAGCATGGAGGTGGAAACATCATTTTTTGGGGATGCTTTTCTGCAAAGGGGACAGGATGACTGCACCGTATTGAGGGGAGGATGGATGGGGCCATGTATCGCGAGATCTTGGCCAACAACCTCCTTCCCTCAGTAAGAGCATTGAAGATGGGTCGTGGCTGGGTCTTCCAGCATGACAACGACCCGAAACACACAGCCAGGGCAACTAAGGAGTGGCTCCGTAAGAAGCATCTCAAGGTCCTGGAGTGGCCTAGCCAGTCTCCAGACCTGAACCCAATAGAAAATCTTTGGAGGGAGCTGAAAGTCCGTATTGCCCAGCGACAGCCCGAAACCTGAAGGATCTGGAGAAGGTCTGTATGGAGGAGTGGGCCAAAATCCCTGCTACAGGAAATGTATGATCTCTGTAATTGCAAACAAAGGTTTCTGTACCAAATATTAAGTTCTGCTTTTCTGATGTATCAAATACTTATGTCATGCAATAAAATGCAAATTAATTACTTAAAAATCATACAATGTGATTTTCTGGATTTTTAGATTCCGTCTCTCACAGTTGAAGAGTACCTATGATAAAAATTACAGACTTCTACATGCTTTGTAAGTGGGCAAACCTGCAAAATTGGCAGTGTATCAAATACTTGTTCTCCTCACTGTACATGGGTATGGCAGTAAAAAACAGAGGAGAAAAGGATGGGAAGGAAGAGAAAGAAAAGGAAAAGAACATTCTTTTGAGAGCAGGCCTTTAGGCGGTCTTCACTACCAATTTATTTGTCTGGTAATTATGCTGTGCTATCTGTTTTTGTTTTCTTGTTTATTTCTTTGGTTGTCAGGAGAACTCTTTTTCAGGCTATGTCAGTGTTATCCTAAAAGGATTCACAGTGGGGGGAGAACTGGGTGGTAAATTGAAACAACACCGTGAGAGTCTCACATTAGAAAGCAGTAATTTCAGCATCTGTAAATTAAGTGTTTAAAGCTACTAGTGTTGTACCTAATTGTGCTTGGTTCACCAAAGTGTGCTCCTATTGCACAGCCTTTAGTTGTTTTGTATCACGTTCAACCATCAAAAGCAAATTTCACATTTTCAAGAATCTCATTTAAAAAACGTTCTAAGCTAAAATCTTGCTGGAATTTGAAGCACTCAGTGCAACTGGGTAGAACTTTAATGCAATAACAATATCGAACCAATATTTATTTATTGTTATTTCTGTTTTTCACAATTATAGCAACAGCACTGAACTGAACAAACTGTTTTATTTAACACTTTTTAAACACTGTAACATTTGCAATTTCACTTCTTGCATACAAAACAAAACACACTTCTACATCAATAAATAGAGTCTGAAAGAGTGCAATTGAAAAAAAAATACAGTGCACTGTCACTAAAGTGTCTTTTTAACATTACTGCTGTTGCATCTTTTTATTTATAACAACAGCATATTAACAACAGGCAAAATACATTTACAAAAGTCTAATGTTTTCAAATGGAGAACATAAATAAATGACAGGTGAGTCAATCAACTCCCCATAAATATAAGCATAAATATAAGCATTCGTTTTAAACTACAGTTTTAAAAGGTTTATGTGTTGTTTAATAGACTAAAGAGTGAAGAGAATGGAACGCGCTGGATGCGCATAGACAACAGAGAGAAAAATAAATTCAGCGCTTTTATTTCCAACAAGCACTCATTCATGCCGTTTTATTTAATTCATGTAAAGTTACGTCTTTATTGGGACATGACGAATTACGTGACTCCGTCTTTATTTTTAGCACCAAGTTTAAACTACATAACATACACTACCAGTCAAAAGTTTGGAAACTGTACTATTTTGATTGTTTTTGAAAGAAGTATATTCTGCTCACCAAGGCTGCATTTATTTGATCCAAAATACAGCAAAAACAGTAGTGCAGTAATTCAGTATTCAAACTTTTTTCTATTTGAATATATTTTAAAATGCAATTTATTTCTGTGATTCAAAGCTGAATTTTCAGCATCATTACTCCAGTCTTTAGAGTCACATGTTCCTTCAGAAATCATTCTAATATGGCGATTTGCTGCTCAAGAAACATTTATTATTATTATCAATGTTGAAAACAGTTGTGTACAATTTTTTTTCAGGATTATTTAATGAATAGAAAGTTCAAAAGAACAGCATTTATCTGAAATATAAAGCTTTTGCAACATTATAAATGTCTATACTGTCACTTGATCAATTTAATGCATCCTTGCTGAATAAATTATTCATTTCTTTAAGTTCTTTCCAAAAAAAAAACTTTTGAACGGTAGTACAATGTTACAAAAGCTTTCTATTTCAGATAAATACTGTTCTTCTGAGCTTTCTATTCATCAAAGAATCCTAAAAATCCTATTTTACACAACTGTTTTCAACATTGATAATAATCATAAATGTTTATTGAGCAGCAAATCATCATATTACAATGATTTCTGAAGGATCACGTGACACTGAAGACTGATGCTCAAAATTCAGCTTTGCATCACAGGAACAAATTACATTTCAAAATATATTCAAATAGAAAACAGTTATTTTACAATTTTAATAATATTGCACAATATTACAGCTTTTTTTGTATTTTTAATAACATAAATGCAGCCTTGGTGAGCAGAAGAGACTTCTTTCAAAAACAATCAAAATAGTACAGTTTCCAAACTTTTGACTGGTAGTGTACATCTTATTTGTGCATTACTTGCTGTTATGTTAAATAAAGTTTATTAATTAAGGGAGGCAAGTTATTTTACCTTTGAACACCGTTGTTGATTCATTTTCCATTGCTTTAATGGCGGGCTTGCACGCAATTTTTAAAACGTCCACTAGATGGCGCCATTTATCGGTGAATCCGATATTACAAAACCGATACCCGATTATGGGAAAATGCTTAACCCTGAAACAGGCACGACTGGAAAATGATCAGCAAAAAATAATTTCATGTCACTTTTTATTTAATCTGGACTTAAGTAAAACATATCCAAAGGAATTTTTTTAATATTTGATGTAGTTTGGATTTTATGAGTTGTAACTCCCAGTTCACGTTGCCTGTTTAGGGTATAAAAAAAGGATTATCCACAGCATTGACAATGAATGGTGTTTCAAGGTAAACTGGGCTCCCTGTACTGGTCATTGCATTATTGCGAATGAGTGACGAGTGAGGGGTCGGTTGTGGGTGGTGGGAGGGCCAGTAGAAATCTCGTTCCAGGACCGGGGCCCTTAGGGAAGGCCCTTATAAGCCCTCCAGGCCTCTGGGCCCACTGTACACAGTCCCCCTTCTCAATCTATGTATTTTGAGTTAAAAAAAAATGTGCAAATGTTAATATTCACATGTAAAACTGATATAATTACTTTTTGTTGACTACATCTTTGCATTTTTAACTAGATATTTTCTCGCAGAGTTTCACACAGCTCATTTTATGGTAGAACGGGGTGTCCAACCCTGCTCTTGGAGGGCTACCTTCCTGCAGAGTTGCAAGAAAAAAAAAGAAGAAAAAATATCTGCAAGTAGTTAAAAATGCAAAGATGTAGTCAACAAAAAGTAATTATATCAGTTTTACATGTGAATATTAACATTTGCACATTTTTTTTTAACTCAAAATACATAGATTGAGAAGGGGGACTGTGTACAGTGGGCCCAGAGGCCTGGAGGGCCTATAAGGGCCTTCCCTAAGGGCCCCGGTCCTGGAACGAGATTTCTACTGGCCCTCCCACCACCCACAACCGACCCCTCACTCGTCACCCCGGAATTCGCAATAATGCAATGACCAGTACAGGGAGCCCAGTTTACCTTGAAACACCATTCATTGTCAATACTGATAATCCTTTTTATATACCCTAAACAGGCAACGTGAACTGGGAGTTACATACTTTTCAAAATGCTGTAAATAACAGCATGAGCAACATATAACTTAATTTTATTTTTCAACATCTTAAGACAATGTTCACAATTAATATTAGCAGTTGTTTTGCATTTTTTTCTGAAAAAAGTAAGATTAATATATATTTACTTATCACAAAATCTGAATGTCCTGCACCAATGGCGCCCATGTTGGGTTTAGGACAGGCTGACTAATTGATCACAGAAAACTTGAAACAAATCATGTGACCAGCATACTCAAGACAGACCAGGCTATGACCACATGAAAAATTCTTTCTTATGCCCAAAACAAGACACTAAAGAGTATGTAACTCATGGTTCACGTTGCCTGTTCTAGGGTTAAATATCGGGAAAAATATTGGGAAACCGATATATCGGTCAATCTCTAGCAATAACATAACTAATCCAGCCTAATTTGAAGTTTCTGCTGCACACTGCTAATGCACACCGGTTGGAACTGAGGGTCAACATATTTGTGCCCACTTCATTAATTAAAATTTGCTTTAAATCAGATGTTAGCTTTTCTGACTATCTGATCTCAACCCATTTAGGCTGTTCGTGAAACTAAGCAGAAAAAAGAGAACACAGCGGTGCTGAAAATGGCAAGGGCGGCTCATTGAAATACAGCACTTTGCTCTCCTTTTCATATGCTAATTCCCTGCAAAGGGCAGAGATGATGAGGGCAGTGTTTAAGAATAATGATGGAGAACATTTGCCCTCTTTGGACCACAACCAATCTGACGCCCTTCTGCTATTTTCATCACATGTACATTGTCTTAAAATGTCATCTCCAGCACATTACCGATGCAGAGTAATTTGCTTTGCTTGGAAACTCGTCACATGTCCACACTGAGCAATGGCAGACAATGAAAAAGTGAGCTTTAACTTTGAGAGTAGTTACCTTGGAGCAGAAGCAGGTAATTGTTCAGATTTCACTTTCTTTAGCTAAAACTGCTGAACTGTTTTGAGAGTGCAAGAGTTTTACCATGCCAGCAACATCTCAACATCTCCTGATGCTATGATACTACAGTATGATGTTCTTAACATACAGAATCCACTCCATTCATGACTATATAAAAATGTTTTGTTTTGTTTTGCAAATTCTATACAGCTACAGGTTAAAATATGGCTATTTTAGTTTTGACTAAATATTGTCTTTCTAAATATTGTCTTTATTAAGACCAGTAATGCCCAAACCAGGGCCAAACCAAGCATATCTTCATATAATTTATCATTTAGTTTGAACGTTTTTTAAATTCAAGTGAATTGATTTTTTTTTAAAAATATAACATTAATATTTAAAATATTTAGTTGGAATTTCTCACCTTAAATGCAGGTCAGAAATGTTATTTCAGTTATTTATAACTTAACTTAATGCAGACCCTTACTGTTCCAATTGAAGTGTCTTGGGAACAGCACTTAGGAGTTTCTATTACTGACGAACAATGGAGCGGCATTCTGAATCTTGTTCATTCCTCATCAATATGTTCCAGGCATGGTCTATTGCAGTGTAAGGTCCTCCACAGAGCTCATCAAAAATTTTCCAGATAGGAGTGATGCCTGTAATCGTTGCAAACTATCTCCTGCTGATCACTTTCATATGTTTTGGAGGTGTTATCATTTGACAGACTTTTGGTCAAACCTGGACCCCGACCCACTGACAGCCTTCTTCGGCATTTCCTTGAGACCTGACTTAATTGCCTCATCTCGCCGGGTTATTGCTTTCACTACAGTTTTAGCTAGAAGAGCCATTCTTCTTATATGGAAACATGTTTAAATGGGCATCTCTGATCTAGACAATTGATTCCCAACCAGGGGTACAAGCAAACTCCACGGGGCAACATTTAGGGCACGTTTACTCGACAATGATGTACCAAAAACGGAAAAGGTTTTCCTACGTATTTTTTCGTGTACAGACGACAACATTGTCAAAACAATCCCTACGGATCCGCGAAAATGACTAAAACGCTGTATTATGCATGCCAGACCAGTCACTTTGTAAACAAAAACTACGTGCCTATAGACCGAACAAGTAATACGCATGCACATTATGTCACCGTTTTCACAAATTTGTGATTTTTAGTTTATAACCGAGACAATAACGGTATCGTTTTCAAAAACATTTTGAACCCAGTTTTCAAAAGTTTGCATTTTAAGCAAGAATGCTAATAAGCAGGTGACGCTTATTAGCATTCGCGCCACCGGCCTCGCTCCATTTCCGCGGCTCTCACAAACGTTTAACACTTGTAATTTAGAAGCGGCGTTAACACTAACGCTTTTTACCTGGTGTTATGAAATTGTTCACCAGAGCAGGGATAGCACCACTTTTTGAGGCGTTAACTTCGCATTGCGGTGCCAAACACGTACAATGTGAAACAGTGTTAGAATGTTACGACCAATAGCGTGCCTCATATTCACATACTTTAGAAAGACACAGAAACAGCACGTTGTATAAATAGCCGTTTCAGCGTTTTAGGGGCAAAATGTCAAATGGGGATGGAAAATGCGACAATTGTAGGATTCTGTGAAAGTGTGAAAGGCCCTAAAGTAAATCATTGTAAAAATAGACATTTTAATAATATTAATGACAATACTGAATGAGGGTTGTGAGGGTCCATAAGACAAAAAAATTGGGAACACTGATCTAGACTGCAGATTAGTGTTAATACTGGCAGACTGTTAATACTAAGACAACTGATCTTGAAATCCGTGGAGGTTAGCAAAAAGCAGAAAAGATCTGAATCTTTTTTTTTCTTCCTGTAACCAAGAAAATCAGTGCTCATGTTTCACATTTATTTTTACTTGCGCTAAAGGTCTTTAAAACTTGAATAAAGAATGTAAGAGCACTGCTGCCATAAAAAACTGAGATCACAATAATAAAATAAGAATAAGACTAGAGCAAACACAGCATGCATCTTTCCATGTGATCATATAAGCATCTTTCTCTGTGATCATTTGGAGAACAGAACCACTTATACCATTCATCTAGATCTAGGTAGTTCATCTCAATTCACTACAGTTCACCATGAAGTTACATCTTAAGGCACATTCATAATCCATAATCTTGGATCATTCACTTTGATCTCACAGAAAATCCAATTACTAATCTAAAGGAAACAATATGATCATAAAGATAACAGAGTGGCAAAAAAACCTTTGTGGAGGAATAATTTATGAGGTGCATCACAAACACAAATCTGCATGTTCACTATGATACAGTATGTGCTGATGCAGGCACACAGGCTGTTTTTCATTATAGAGCATACATTCACACTCCAAAGACCAGTGGAGGAACAACTGCAGTAAATAACTGCAATGACTGCCTTACCAAATAGAATGGTATATATCAGTGGTGTGTGGTCCATTTAAGCTGTGAATGCTCTGCATACCCAGGCATATGTACCATAAAACTTACATGATAAAATGTTGGCAATACGTATGTAACTCTCCGTAATTTATTTATTTGCCAAACGATGGTAATTTTCTTCAAATCTGCCACTCACTGAGAGTTCCGGGTAAGCAGATCCACAGCAGCTCTGGCGCCTACTCTCTGTTGTTATGTATCGTCATCACTATCCCGCGTTCTCATTGGTTTGCTGGTAAATAAGCGATTTAATGTGCTGGGAAAGCTGTCTGCGAATTGCTCGCCCAAGAGGAAAAATGAGCTGCTGCTGCCAGATCAACGAAAATCACATTGTATTTGATACAAAACTAAATAGACTAAATCAAGTGAAAAAAGTCATAACTGAAACTAGTTTCCTAGTATTTCGTTTTCTCCATAAGAAAATTTATTTTTAACGAAAACGTATAAACTGTTAAAGACAGACCTACTGTAAGTAGACCTACTGAAACTATCCGAGGCTGTTAATCAATGGTCTATGCATTTGTTAAGGTCATCAATTTGCATTATTTCAACATATTTTTAAAGAATAGGCCTACCTATATATTTTTTATTATACTTACATTCATTCTAATCATATTTTATGATGCATCCTCAAACATGACTTATTTAAAACATGTAAGTAGTAGCTTAATGTTAACCACTTAAAAAAAAAAAAGAAAATTGTTTGGCTTTAGTATAAATATTTTAGCCTTACTGTTATCTATAAGCTAGTGTGCTCCAAAACAATGACAAAATACACATTTAGAAGATATAAGCATTCAAAACGTACAGTCTCTCACTTCCGCCAATATGGATCAATGATTTTGATGACATCACTCTGCACTTCAGCTTGTCATCAGATTTTCTGTCCAATCAAATGCTCTCTTCAACCTGAAGCATCCCGCCCCCTACATTATAAATAGACACCGAAGCTGCAGCTAAAATGGTCGCTTGTTCACACATTTACTAAGTCTGGCTTAACGTTAGTGTCACGTGAACCGGTGCTGCGCGCACAATCTGCTCTGGTCCAGAGACACGATAGCACAGAGCGGATCATATGCCAGGTCTGCGTATACCAGAAAAAGTATCGGATCCATTTGAATTCTGCACAGAATGCTATATTAAGCTAAATTGGGGAGATTAGGAGGAGAAACGGTTAGAAATTAGTAGGAAACTGCAGCTTTACCTAGCTGTGACATAAATGAAACACTATTGGATATTTTTAAAAAGGGGAGGAGCTGTTCGATATGTCCCGCCCTGTCTTCCTGTTTCAGTGGAAATTACTTCAACACATTGAATAATGCTGTGCACTTCAAGTTAATAATACAATTAAAAGAAATATCTGATGAAAAATGAAACCATATCCGTAGCGGCTGGGCCGACGGTGAAAAAGCAGCTTTTGTTACAAATGATTGAAGCTGAATCATCTAGTACTATAAAACACTCAAATTTTTTACTAATTAATTGGTTATATGGGGAAAATTTATTCAATTAGAAAAATGCAACAAATGCACCAAAATGAAGCATTTCACTTTTGTACCCCACTGTATTTTCATAACTCTGACAGCATTGCTTCATGGAGCCTTCCTCATGTCGGTAAGCTGATTTGATATTTGATCATGACCAGATCTGTCCAATCCCAAATACACAGATTACTTTTGATCTCACTAAGATTCTAAGAGAAGTATTATTGTCTGGCGTAATCATATTTGTGCATCCATCATCATTTCGCTTAAAATCAAGAGAAAGGGGAAACTATTGCAGCCTCTGCCTGTCCTGTGTAGTAACATCTCTTTCAAAATTTGTTTACAAAGATCATTTTGTTGGCTTGATTGGATTCTTTACAATGCCCTTGAGATTTCACCTAATTACAGAGAATGAATGGATTCCTGCATAAAATCTTCCACTGGGATACAATAACAGTGTTTCCTGCCACACTAAATCCAAGCAAAAACAATGCCTACTTGAAAGAAAAGGCAGAAATATATAGCATGACACAGACAGGATTCAACAACTTCTTCGTAAATCTGTGCGCATGGCCTTAAGTTAACCATCTTCCAGCTTGTGAAATTTTAATTAAGGAGAGCATCCTCACACAAGTCATGGTAACTCTCAAGGTAACCTGCGGCTCAGGCCTGCCAGACTTTCACATCTAATGACTAGCCTCCTCCCAAAGATAAACGATAAACAATCCTCTCTGAATTGGAAGATATTTTTGATCAGTCTTCCATGAACTGAAATGTGGATATCAGTTTTCCGAGACCGATCCGAAACATTTTAAAAGAAAGTGAAACCTTCTCGAAAATCAACTCAAACAGAGCGGTGAACCACAAAATGAAGCCTGCCTGCATTGCTTGCAGTAATGTGCACTACTTTATACTCATTAGCACTCATTAACACTTATTAACACTCATTCTCACAAAATCTACAGCTAATGGCTTGATAAACGTAAGCGGAGTGCCTGCGCTAATAGAAAAACTCCAAGGGTCGATGCATAAAAATTTACGGATTTTCACGTTGACAAATGTCGCTTACATCTGCCCTGAAGGTTCACTGATGCAGTTGCAAAACTCACTTATTTCCATAAATGTTTAATGAGTTTAAACAACAAGCTATTTTCATTTAACATGAAACACAAAAGTATGTAAATGTAATTGAGACATTTTTTAATAAAATAAATGGAGAGCAAATATCGTCCCAAATCAATAAAGCACCATGGGTAGGTAAATATCTACCTATCCTTTTAAACTCTTTTCATTCCCCTTGATTGAAAGAAATTAAGAAATAAATAACAAGCCTTACAAGGAGCATTTATTACCTTAATATAATGATTCTACCCTAGCTCAAACCTCTTTAACATATCCTGTGCAGAGATGTTTTTTTTTGCACAGGGCTCAGCAGGAAATGGTTCTGTTATACAGTAATGCCTGCTGTCCTCAGAGACCATAACTGAAGCATTAACAATGTAAAGTCCAAGGTCTTGCTGAGGTTATTTTGTGCTGTTTCATTGGTTGTTGGAACATTCTTTGAGTCTACGCACACGTTTGATCAAGGCACACTTACTGTTCATGCATAGTTCAGCAAAGCTCTTGTCAGGAAACATCTACACTTGACATTTTTTAAGAAAATATGAGTAGTACTTTCCTGTGCAAATCTTGCCTCCTTAGTGCCAGGGTGTTGTGAGTGGTTTCCAAAGTGTTGCTCTGCAGTTGCTAAGGTGTTCAAAGTCTACAGAGGATTTTGCCAGTTTTATCAGTCGCCAGGCAAAAAATCAAATCACTTGATAAAGTAACAGCATAACTCATCTAATAATTTTAGACATTTTAAAATTATTCATTTATTTTCATTTAATTATATTTCTATTTTAAGAGAGAAATTAGCATTTTTAGTCATTAAATGTTCATTTGGTTATGACTGTAGCTCATTTGAATTTTTTGTAGATCATTAGGCATGACGTTATTATACTGTATGTCTTAGACGCCTATCTGAAACCAGGTTCCTGAGGGGGTACCAAATCTAAATAATTTGGTTCTAAATCATTCGGCTTGATGTTATGAACAACTAAATAAATAAATAAACTGGGCAGTATAGGTAGCTTCTGGACATAGCTCACATTTTGGATGTCTTCCTAATATAACGCATCTGGTTCTCATCAGCTTGATAGTAGAGTGCTCCATGACCTCAATTTGATGTGTCAAATAGGGGATACATACAAAATATGCAGTGCTGGGCATATTCCAGATACTGTTAGAGAAGATTTTGACTTTACTTTGCTGTGAGACATTATAACCTCAAAAATCAGTTTCTGTCAATCACCATTTGCTAGAGGCTATACAAATCGATAAGGATAGAGCTACTACCAGAGTCTAATAAATAATAAATATAGGATTGGAGATGTGAAAAACACTTCTTGAATATTGTGCATTGGTGGTTGTCATGTAATATGTGACCCTGGACCACAAAACCAGTCATAAGGGTAAATTTTTTGATCTTTACTTAATATGATCTTTACTTAATATCTTAATGATTTTTGGCATAAAAGAGAAAACAATAATATTTGACGCATACAATGACAGCTGAAAACTCATCTCTTCTGTGAGCACTTAGCCTCATCTTAAAAAAAAAGATTCTCTTTCTGTCCTTCCTATTCTAGCTTGTGCTGCTCTGGGTAATGCCCAAAACTAAGTATTTCAGGCACTTTTTGTGATTTTTCGCCTCTTCATGACGGAATGCTTCCTGTATTCCTCAGTTGTAAGTCGCTTTGGATAAAGGCGTCTGCTAAATGAATAAATGTAAATGTAAATGTAAATGTATTGTTGGCTATTGCCACAAATATACCCGTGTGACTTGTGACTGGTTTTGTGGTCCAGGGTCACATATCATTATTTGAGACTGGTGTGAATATGCTATAACTTCACAATGTATAGGTATATGGTAATTATCACCTTTCACATGCAATGTGCTGGATGCCATCAGTAGTATTTTACAGTCCAAAGTGTTAAATGACTGTTTAGCTGTTGTTCTTCAGGGAAGACACAGTTCTTGTGACTGATGGCTTTTTTTTTTTATGGTTCTGTATTGCACTTTGAGAGTCACTAATCTTGCCTTTCTGCTTTCAGGACTTTAGCTCACACTGGTCCATAAGAGAGGGAGGTTACATCCATTGATTCTTTTTTCTCTAGTTACTTCCAGCCATTAAATATTCATTAACATATGCATTTTCCCAATCTTAGCCACTGTATTGCTATTATTAGTCTTTGCCTTTTCGGCCCAGTATTATTCTTGGCCACTTATAACTCGCCACTTATAACTCTGCCGTTTTGAATTTCATTCAAAACGGCAGTGGGTTGCAGTAACGCATTGCATGGTTAATCATCCACCTGTAATGTGGAAAAAGTACAAACCCACAGGAGCAGAAAGCCTACAATACACAAAACAAAAAAAAGGATTTCAAAAGAGGAAAAAATAAAAAACTGTGGTCTTCAGTATGTAAGCCTAAATCCCGCTGAAACCTAGCAAGACAGCTAAGCATAGTTCAAAGTTTTTGCTGTGTCACAGCTAGTTAATAGAAAACTTTAGTGTATATTTCAAGATGTGTGCAAGATTGTACTGGACAAAAATTGTTGTTATATTTATGTGGGCCCCCAGTGAAACTGGCAAATCTTTATAAATTAGTGCCAGTGGATGTATGGTTCTCAAATGTTTTTCAAAAACAAGTAGTCAATGCCAGAAGATTCCTGCCTATTCAAACAAGCCTGTAGATATTTTTGAGCCATGTGCACTTTGAATGCAACTTCCAAAATAAATGATTTGTATCTTTAAGTCACACAATTATTACTGCAAGTAGAAATAGCATCAAAATGCTGTGGTGAAAAATACTCAGCAGAAAGTGTGCCAGTCAAATCAAGTCACACCTTCCGCAGATCAATTGCTTTAAGCAGAACATTCTGTCAAGATCTACCCATCCACGTCACTCAAAACTCCTGAGATATCTTTCCTTATGGAACACAAGGAGCTGTTATTATTAAAACGCAAAACTGCTTTCCATTCAACGGAATCCATTGTTAAGTTCACTTGTGATTTTGCTTGTTTATTTAAAAAAAAAGATTATATGACTAAATTATGTAGGATTTTAAACTCCTTTGAACATCTAACCCTTGCACAATTAACAAAAACACATACACACATAGATCAAATATTTTTTGTTATTTATAGATACCGTTCATTTTTTTTAATATGTATATTATTATTCTGTAAGAATTAAATTGATTAAAAGTGACAGTAAAGTCATTTCCACTGCTACAACAATTTCTATTTCTATTTCAAACAAATGCTATTCTTTTTAACTTTCTATTAATCAAAAAATCCTGAAAAATATTATCATGGTTTTTCCAAATTATAAAAAATAATAATAATATTCATCCTTTCTGAAGGATCATGTGTCACCGACGACTATAGTAATGGCTTCTGAAAATTTAGCTTTGCCATCACAGGAATAAATTACATTTAAAATGTATTCAATTAGAAAACAGATATTTTAAATTGTAAAAAATATTTTACAGTATTGCTGTTTTTACTGGGTATTTAATCTTGAAATCTTACCGACCCCCATTTATATTTAGCAGTTAGTGTTAGTTTTGTTGTACATTGCCTTAGTCTTTCATAGTTTACAGAACATCACACACTAAATGTGCTACACAACCGGGAGTGGAGTGTTGATAAATAATTCAGAGAAACATGTAAAGGTTGTTGTATTCCACATTAACAATAATGCTTAACAACCGTAATGTGCATTGTACATCCCAAGGTTACTCGGCCGATGATTGCAACCATGGTGTGTTAGAAAAGCATATAGAAGGACTGGAGTAATTGAGCTTCTTTGCACAATAAGACCCATCGCATGAAGATCTACATTGCGGCCTGCAGCATATGCTACATCAACACAATTCACAAGTTCAACCGTTCCTCTTCAGAAATCTGAATATTGTATAACTATTTCTATACCTTTTAAATGTCTGCTTGTAAGAGATGTGAATTATTTACAGTAGAAGCCAGAAGAACTAAGAATGGCCCTTTCCCAGTGGTCAGTCCAATCTGGAGGAAACGGTCACAGGCAATTGACTAACTCGGTTTAACGCTGTCATCATGTATATGAATGCTATTTTCATCCGCCCCCGCCACCTCAAATATACTTCCAGCTTGCAAAGTCCAATATTACACAACAGGAGACTGCCAGCATGTGACCATAGGGTACATTTTAGATGTAGAAAAATGCAGCCATCAAATTTTAATAAAACTATTAAAGTACTGTTTCTAAAGTAAAAGCAATGCTAGATGTCTGTTTCTGAAGGGTCCAATCTTCATAGCAATGTTTGACCCAATGCACAATGAAACTAAAGCAGTCTATTGTGGTCAGATAAACTGAATGCATTTGATTATTCTGTCAGTGTTAGTAAAATATAAGCAATTATTCTATGGACAGATGGTATCTAGAAGCTAAAAAATACTTAAATATTAGCAGCTCGGATTAACACAAAAGTAGAGAATGGATGCATTTAGCTGAAGTGTGTGATACTATCAGCTGACCACTTAGTCGACTGTCTGTGACAGATATGAGCCTGGAATTAATGGAGACACTGCATATGAAATATGAAACAGAGAGCCATCACACAGGGTAAAAAGAATATAAATATTAGAAAAATATCCATATATCTCCAATCAAAACACGCTGACATTAGATCCAACAGTGCACCAACAGTTGTACTGAATTACATGAACTAAAAGCTTATCGACCTCTTAGATGTCTTACTATTGGAGCCCTCTTTTTCATTTCGGCCTAAGTGGCCTGTTGGGATGCTGTAATATAGTGCATTAGTCTTGCTGTACAATAAAACATTTATTAGTCTTTCCAGTTAGCATCTTCATCAAAGTTGATTGAGGTGTAATTCTTATTGATTTCGAAAAGGAAGACGAGTTCAGGTATTTTTAACATTGCATCTCTGTTCACCAATATGTAACAGCAGCCTTCTTAATATTTGCTCTATTTGATTATAAAATCAGTGTAAGTAGTGTAAAGCTAACCTGAAACTCTACACTCTTCAAATTACATGTCATGTTTAACATATATTTGATAGCAAGGGGAAAAAAAGAAAAAAGGTTGTCATGGGAACACCAAGAGCAACATTAATTGAATAGGAGAGTCATATGAGTTAAGCATATTTGAAGTTGAAAAGAACAGGAAAAACATGTTGCCACTAAGGCCCTGTTTACACCTGGTATTAAGATCCGTTCTGGTTGATCGGATCACAAGTGGACGACACTAAAATACAGGTGTAAATGGGGTCTAAAACGTTTTGAGCTTGTCAACTTTCAACCACTTCCAGAGGTAGTCGAAAACGCATTTGACTGGATTGCTTTCATAGTGTAAATGCTCATGTGGTCGAATTCGTTCGAACAGCTGCAAAAGACAGTATCCCTCCACCTACTGACTTAACATTAAACATTATGGGAAGTGCGCTAGCCAGACGGGATTTAAACTTTGTCGGCTGAAGACCCAAGTTTGGTTGGAAGATGAAAAGTGTACCAAGCACAATGTTTTCTCACCATTACTGATTTCTAACACACACTCACAGTGTTTGGCGTGGCCTAGTGGATATCAAAGCAGAAACGAAAGCTGCATTCATATATAAATTGCGCAAGCTTAGTTTGTCCATTAGATCGAAAGAAAAAAAAACCCATACATTTACCCGCCCACAGACCCTCCCCTTGAAGAAATCAGTGGACAAAAGAGACAGATTAAAACACCAGGTGTAAACGGGTATGTGTCTCCCTCATCTACTTGTGATCCGATCGACCAAAACACAGGTGTATACTGGACCTGTGGGACAGTGTGCAAAGAAGGTCCGTTAACTTTTTTGCAAATCCTGGTTAAATTTACATAATATTTCAAATAATTAATAAAAGGTAGAAAAATTTGTTGCGTTAGAAAAGACAAAATACAAAAGAGCTAACTGTTGTTCCCCGATGAAAAGGTGTATGACCCCTCTAGACTCTACCATGCTCAACTTGAACGACAACTACCACCTTATGAAGTAATGTTAACCTCGTAAAATGCATCAGAGACTCGCTGGAAATTATATAGACAGATCAAATTCCATGAAATCAAGGCACCTCTATCCACATTACCAGCATTGATAGTGGGGGAAAATCTACAGAATTCTATAGAATAGTTAATTGCTAGCTGCAAACATCAGGGTTTTGCGCCATTCAGAACTGAACCAAGAATGCATTTTAAATTCAAATTTAATTTCTGAATTTTAATTGTCAAATGCTAACAATTTGAATTGTCGAGACAACGTTTGAATGCCTTCCTGACAAAGAAAATTCTAGAATAGATAGACTTTTCATTCACTTTTAAGGACCATTTCATTTTCCGAAATGCTTTATTTACCAGTATTAAATTTCTCTGCCGCTGCATCCCAATTTGCATACTATCCGTCCTAAATAGTATTCGAAAAGTGTGTCCCAAATCATAGTATGTTGAAATGAGTATTCCAAAGATACCCAGATGGTCTACTTTTTCCGGTTAGATCCGAAGTTCAGATCTGTGCACACTCTAACAGCTAATATTGCCCACAACCCATTGCGAGTTGGATGAGGATTCGATTAGAACTACAAACACAAACAAAAAGTGTTAAAAAACTACAAACATGATGGAAGTACGAGTCCGACGTTAAGTAGAGAGGTTTAGATAAAGGGGTTTGAGTGATTAATAATCAGTATCAAACCTGACGAAAAGATATTTATTCAATGTTATCCACATTATATTTAATCTGCAACAGCATTGTGAACTTTTGTAAGGACACGTTTGGTCATTAACTTTTAAATGCATCATTATGCAAATTGCAAACACATGAGGAGAGACTCCACATGAAAGACCCATGACTGGCAGATCAATGTGCTACTATATTTCTCTCCGAAATGGTAAGAAATTAAATTAAATTGAATGTGGAGGATTTTAACTGTGACAAGATGATTGACAGGGCAGTTTAAATGGTGACAGGATGCACGCAACTAAGCGACAGAGCTGTCTGTTAAAGACGCAATTATGACGATATGTCCCAAAGCTTGCCTACTATTCCTACACACTCAAAAGTACTTTTTTCACAAAAACAGTACATACTTTTAGGGCATAGAATAAGTAGGCGAATTGGGACGCAGCATTTCTCTAACTCCAATTTAACTTTCAATTCAAATACCAACTCTTGAACTGAAAGGGAGCAGATTCTTTCATTCTGGTAAACGTGTTGTATAATCCAAAAAAATGTAATGATCAACATGTAGAATGATGGTTGTTTGAATCTTGTCGAAATCTGTAGAGATTCTGCAAGTGCAGGATCCATGCAGGCTAACTTAGTATTTATCAATTCAATGTTCAAAAACCCATCATGATTCACCTTGGAGCATGCATGGAGTTAAACTAAGTGGGCATGAACCAGCATCCAGCTCCTAGAAGTGAAGTACAACCCACAACAGTTCCACACATTTGCACAGGTCATTACACAGGAATCAATTGTTTGTTCATATGCCACTTACAAATAGAAAGCAATCCAACACACTGTGAAACATGAACATAATCGCACCATTTGACCACTGAATGTCAACTACTGGAAAATCACAGATCCCAGATTATCACATCCAGTGAGTAACACTGACAAATGGCTTCGTGCCATAATTAATATAACACATACATGATAAGCAAAGTGAAAGGAATAGCCTGAGGTTATCGCCAACTGCCTACTAGGATCATCATGGAGTCCACAATATAAATAAATGGATAAATGTACATTTTATATTCTTAAAAGTAATGGGCCACCTCTGTCCACTGTGCTTGACTTCAGGTGCTCACAACCAACCTGTAGCAAAAATTAAGTGAGGTCATATGCACTGATTTTTGCCCTTATTACACTGCAAAAAATGCTTTTCTTACTTAGTATTTTTGTCTTGTTTTAAGTCCAAATATCTAAAAAGAAGCATTTACTAGGCAAGCAAAAGTTTTTGTCTTGTTTTGGGAAAAAATAACTCAAAATTAAGTAAGTTTTTGCTTAAAATAAGCTAAATAATCTGCCATTGGAGTAAGAAAAATAATCTTGTTTTCTGTTTGAATTAAGATTATTTTTCTTACCCCATTGGCAGATTATTTTGCTTATTTTAAGCAAAAACTCACTTAATTTTGAGTTTTAATTTTTGCTTGCCTAGTAAATGCTTCTTGTTTTAAGAATTTTTAGATGTTTGGACTAGAAACAAGACAAAAATACTAAGTAAGAAAAGCATTTTTTGCAGTGTATCTATTTTACCAATCCAAACAGTCTTTTATTAAGTAACAGTAAATCTGTCCTTGTAATCCATGTGACATCAGCTAAAATAGGTCTCCCAGCTGATGCTTTATTGGTATAGCCTTCATCCCATTATGACCAACCCCTTTGTAATATTCTGCAGGCAGAAGGATGCTGAACTGTTTCTATGTAGGTTTCTATGACAGAATGAACGGTTGACATGAGCAGCTTAACCCACATAAAATTCTGTCAAAGGGAATTTAACAACCTCACATCATATGTAATGTTACTGCAAATCACACATCACAACAAATGTGCTTCCATGGCTTCTCTTTACATTGAAACAATGATAACTAATACAATTATTTCCTTGATCGCCACTTAAAGCAAAGTAAATACATATGAAATGGCACTGTCACTTAGTCCTCAAGCATTAATATATTATGTAAATAAAAGAAATGACATTGGGGAACATTAGGGAAAACGGAGGCTAGTTTTTTCGTGTAAATATTTCTAATGTATATCTGACTGTCAATTTCTGTATACATTAAAGTATTGGCTACAAAATAGCTATTCAACATAGATATTCAGCTATTGAGCTTGGAGGACAAAATTCCTCAAATATTCTGTTTTAAGAGGTATTTCATGCTAGAGAAAGCACATATATTTTTAGAATTGGTCTTTTGATTCAAAACCTTAGTTACAGTCACTAAGATTGTTAGATAAATGTAAAACAAATGTGAAAATTCTGCACTAAAAACCTAATGTAACTTATCTTAACGTACACAGTAAAATAATATTATGTTAATATGATAAATTATAGTATATTATAAATTGTGATATATATTACAATCCATGTAATATTTCTATAAAATATTATTAAAAATGTAATGTTAAAATGAAGTAAACAGCATGAATTACCTTATAATTCACAGAACAAATATATATATTTAACAAGATAATATATATACTTTTACAATGTTGTTTATAAATAGAAAGTATGAGTAGTATGAGTATAAAAATATCTTAAGATGAAATGGTGTTTAAATAAATGAATCGCTTTATAATTTTTGGAAAAAGAGATTGGGAACCATCACATTTGTACAAATTGATTTAAGAAGTTTCCTCTTATTTTTATCGGCTATACACGTTGAATCTACTGTGTTTTATACTGCATTTTAAATTACTCAGTTAATGTTTTTGTGTAATGTGTTATTCCGAAAGTGTTCTGTATTGGGTAAACTGTGCTCTGTCTTTAATAACCACAGTTGCTGGAAAGGCCACTTTTGATTATCTTTAAGTCTTTCCACTGTACCACGTGTCATTAGATAATTGTATAAGCCAGTTTAGTAACTTATAGATTTTAATAGCTCAACTAAGTTGGTATATCAACATTATAAAATTTAAGGACATAGAGATCTGACTGAATGAATTATAGAACTAAGTCACCAAATTGCTCAGTGTAGCCCTTGTGACAACTTCCCCATGTGGCAACTAGCCACGGTCTGCCCATATAACTACATACATCGCAGCAATGTTTACCAAAGCTGGCCACAGTGATGGTCACAGATCTTTATGCGTTGATCAACCAATGCATCTCCTAGTGATAAGATATTTCAACACATCCTATCAATATCGTGCATGGCAAAGTAGCCCAATACGAGGCAGACTGGGGCCACAGGCTACCCCACAGTGCACCTGTAACGCAGGAACTGTCAATTGACGTGAGCTATAGGGCCTACATCACACTGGATATCATTGAGAATGAACATCCACATCTACCATCTACCTCACAAGGTCACGACAATTCTGTAAAGGCTATTGTACGTAGCCGCTACGTCTGTTTATCTTACCGTATATTCCCTGGCAAAAAACGCCTTCAAATAGTGCGGCCAATAACCACAGGAGAGCAAAGATAATATCCATCTTCACGTTAGTCTGAACATATCCAGCTCCTCAGGCGGCGAACAGTTGAAGGCAGTACGTGCAGTCCAAATCTCCCACCTTGCGTGACCGTATCATCAAGAAACAGCTGAAGTAGTGTCAGTCAGAGATGTCTCACTAGTCATTCCTTGCCAATTCGATGCAGATGTTTTCACCAAATTGGTCTAGGCGGAGATATTAAGCTGTGACAGATAAGGAGGACGAGCATCAAAGCTTCAGAGCGGGTCTCCTCCTCACACCTTCGCCGGCATTAAGCACGGACGCGACTGGCGAAAGTAAATGACAGCGCCATGGGAAACACGCGCGCTATTAATCGGTTACGCGCGCTGGCATCCACCTCTTCGACGTTCCCAAAAGATGATACTGCGGAATTTAAAGCAAAAAATAACCAATAATCGACGAGACCGCCGCTCTCATCCCTTCGTGGTCACAGGATGCCGGTGAGGCAGAGAGGCACGCCGAAAAAAAGCTGCTCCTTGATGATGAAGGGAGCGCTACTATAGTAACACTATGATTCTTCTTCAGCGGATAAAAAGATGAATCCGATATTTCATGTGTGGGCCAGCTATACTTCTTTGAAGTCTCTGGTCCCGGCTTGAAAAAAAAAGAGAAACAATGACATAAACAGATGTGTCAGGTTGCCTATTTTTTAGGATAAACCGTAATTTAGACTGGATGAAATGTGAAGGGTGGTCGGGCACGCTGCGCCATACGTACTGCGCTGGAACGCCGGAGCCCAGCTGGCTGACTACGTCAAATAGCGCGTGAGCGAGTGAGTGAGTGAGCGCGCTCGGATCTCATTTGTATGAGAAGCACTCTCGCGCTGAGAACGTTCGCAGCAGAGCAACGTGAACTTCATTATAAATTAAAGGCCGCTAGTCTAAATGGTATACATGCTTTCTGACGTTTGTTCGTGCGTTTGCCGTTTTCTTTCACTGAAACGGAAGATGATCCATGTAGCTGCTATTAATTTCGCCGCTCACCCTCCTCCCTTGTCGACTTTATTACTATTAGGCCTAAATGAATTATTGTTTCCTTCCATTACCAACATCTTAACAGCAACAATGCCAGTAGCTACGAGGCTACTTTCTGTTAAACATTTCGCCGTTAAATCAGGTAATGTTAATATGCCAATATAGCCTATTCGAGCTGAGAAGGCAAGAGAAGGTACAAGAGAAGGCACTAGCAAAAATAAAACAGTAAATATTAACCAAACTAAAATGTACCACAAAACACTCAACTGTATATATAACATAATAGCAGCCTATAATAAAATGCTGATTTAATAGAGAATTCTGAGAATGGACATTTTACTGTAACATTTTACAGTAAAATAATGTAATAATTAGCTAATTCACACTTTTCACTACTAAAAAAATGTTAACACAATGTTGTACCGTAATAAGTATACATATTGCCTATTTATACACATTTTCAAAGCAAATTTAAATTAAATATAAACGTGTAAAAACCTTGTCAGGTTTCACTAAACTTTTTTTTAATGGTCATTTAGTCTAGAATGTACTTTTACTAATTGTTATTTAACACTTTACCTGAAGAGAGCCAGTGTTCCAGGGGCCTTAACTAAATATCAAACTTATGCAAATGTAAATCAATATACAGTACAGATGAACAGAAAATGTGTGCAAGTAATACTAAAACCTAATAAACAATAGATTAAAAAAATGGCTTGTGCCCCAGGGTCTCACGTGACCATAATCCTTGATCACAGTAACTCCTGTTCATGCATCACCCTCATCGAACCTATCATTTTTGTGTGCTACCAGCCCAAATCTTTTTGAACTAAGCTGCCAGCACCATACATTGTCATTATATATGTATTATCCATATGAATTATATTTACATCATATTCATATGAAACATGCAATCAAACTATCAATCGAGTGCTATGCATTACAAAATCTTAATAATCTTGTCAGCTTTGTCAGGGCTTCAAAGCAATAGAGGATTAGTTGGTCAACAAATTGTGTACTGTACATATACTGCCATCTTCTGGATTAAGAAAAAATAAAGTTACATGAAAATACATGGTGACATGCAAAACAGCACAAGTTGATTACATTTTCTATAAACATAATATTATCCTTATTAATCCACTACTTACCATTCAAATATTGTAGCTGAATATTAGTACGACTGTGTAGCTTTAAGAACTATACAAATTACATAAAATGCTATTGGTGGTCATCTAGACTTATCTGAAACATGCAATCATTTCACACAAGTGCAAATGCTATTTAAACTGTAGTATGTGAAAACACCATATAGCAATATAGCATGGATGAACGTGATAAACAGACCAAAATATTTTATGATTTTTTTCTGTTTTCTGTTTTCACCCAGCCTTTCTTTTTGTGTTGCTCACTTTTTAAAAAAAAACATTAATTCCATGTCTCTGTCTTTAATTTCCTGTTCTTTCATCACTGATGACACTTACAAGGTAACAGGGAAATGTTGACAGGAAACAGCTTTTCATGTGCTTAAGAGCAAAGTGCACTTCAAAATAGTGCAAATTGTACAAAAGTACACGTTTTTGCTTTTACAATTTATCTGTTATTACAGCTATTTGACGAACGTTTTTTTTTTTTTTGTTGTTGTTAGATTTGAAGTCTAGTAGAATGTTGTTGCACATCTTTATTTCACGTTATAAATTTTGTTAGGTTTATGTAAAGTTTTTCATTATGTAGAGTGTTAATGATCAAAAAACTGCACCACTATTTGCAAAACTGTAAAAAAACAAATACAGAAACCACATTGCAAGTGCAAGGTAATCAGCTAAAGCAGCAAGCTTTGCAAAGCAGTCTATGAAGCATGAGATTCAAATGGAGAAACCCTGAGCTGAGCAGTTCTCTTCTTTGCTTCACTCTGTTCCACCACTATCACCTTCCTTTCAATGCTTTATGTAGCTGCTTATGCTTATGTAGGCCCATAACTGTAAATAAAATCAAGCAATGTTATCGCAGTGGGACTGGCTGTCCAGCACATTGACATAAACAATACAGTAAAAACTGTGAAATATTATTACAATTTGGAATAATTTTTCTATTTTAATATGATTTAAAATGTAATGTATTCCTGTGATGACAAAGCTGAATTTACTCAATTTACATCCTTCAGAAATCATTCTAATATGCTGATTTTGGTGCTCAAGATGGTGCACATGTCAGTTGTACTGCTTAATATTTTTGTGGAAATCATCCAGAATTTTTCTGGATTCAAATAGAATAGAAAGTTCAAAAGAACAGCATTTATTTGAAATAGAAATCTTCTGTAACATTACACGTCTTTACTGTCAACTTTAATCAATTAAATGCATCCTTGCTAAATAAAAGTATCAATTTGTTAAAAAAAAAAAATCTTAC